>JAKSZT010036119.1:10110731-11374716 GCA_026826555.1 Tolypeutes matacus | reverse complement strand
CTATTCTATTCTATTCTATTCTATTCTATTCTATTCTATTCTATTCTTCTATTCTATTCATACTATATTAATTTATATTATATTATATTAATTTATATTATAGCCTAGCCTATATTATATATTAACATATATACACAGCTTGTGCCAGGCAACTGCTAGGTTTTTTACACATCTGGTTAATTTCATAATAATGATGATGATGGTGATTATTGACAGTAGGCCAACTTTATTGCTCTCATTTTATGTGCCAGGCACTGTTCTAAGTGCTTCAAATGCATTATCTTATTTAATATTCACACTAACCCTAAAAGATAGGTTATAGGGAACTGGTTTGTAGCAGTTAAGTAATTTGATCAATATCAGACAACTAGTAAGTGAAGGATCTGGGATTCAAACCCAGGTAGTCTGATTCTGGCACCCATAATTTTCTCCTTAATTAATTTAATCTTAAGAGAGTATCTTATCCAGTCTTTTTTTTTTCCAAACAGTTTCCTGGGTTGTTCCAAAGTGCTCCTTGAGAAATCTGCAAGGATTTGGGGAGAATACTCAAATCCTCTTACCTGGCTCAAATTTACATGGTTGACTTTTGATTAAAATTGCCATTGAACAAAAGGCTCTAGGAGTAAAAGTACATTTGAAAACTACTTTCTTGTTCTAGTCCAGTGCTTTCATTGTATAGATGAAAATCCAGTGGCCTAGAGAGATGAAACTCAGCGTCTTAGATATTTGGGTCCCACACATGGTTAATGGCAGTTCTGTTTCAAGACCCAAACTCCCCTGACTTAGTTCAGGTCTTTCCAAGCCATTGTGAATCCTCAGAAAGGGACACACCACTGACAGAAGGAGGTGCCTATGCTTCAGTAGCCTCTACCCAGAGCACTCCAGAAGCCTCCTGCGCTTGGACATGGCGAACTGCATTATTCATCACAAATGAACTTTCCAGATCACTTAAAAACCAAAGGGACTGGCTAAGGTTTACAAACATAAGGTTCACTGTTATATTATTTTCTTACATGTGTATATTTTTTCTGTTCTTATTAAACCAATAAAATAACATCTAGTCAACTAATTTACCTCTTTCAAATTCTATATTACACATTGTAAAAACAGTTGAAAAGTCATATGATTCAGGTTAAGCAATTTTGCTCTTTTCTAGTCTGCATTATATTTTATTGTACTGTAATTATATTATTACTAACTTATTAGTAATTATATTATTTTATAGCATAATTGAGATATTATCATGGCACCAATGTTAAATATTGGTCAAATGTATATAGTTTTTTTTGAACATTAGAAAACTATATTCTAGTCATCAGGAAGGCAATGTGGCATGGAATATGGTTCGCAAGTGTTTTTAAACTGACATAACCCATTTGAGCTCAGTTTCAATGTCGCTAAGGAAAAGAGCTCAGGAATCAGAGGTGGGCCTCAGGATTCTCAATAGTGCGGAGACTGAGTCAATGATAGAGTCCTGATTGCTTGGTTATTTTGAGTATTACAGATAAACTATGTAAAGTGCCTGGAGCCTAGTGGATGCTTAATAAATGATTGCTATCAAATTACAATATCATTCCATTTGCCCTCATAATATCTTAATGATATTATGCTATTAGCCTGGACATTTTGATAATTTCTGTAAGAGTGAATGGACTGTGTGTCCTTCATATATTTATGGAACATTTATTCCAGGCACAGTGCCAATTGCTTTATATATCCCATATTAGTATATTTTCTCTTCACAAAAAGGCTATAAAGTAGATTCCATTATTATCTCCACTTCATTGTAAATGGTGGAAGGTGGGGTCTGGATTAGACCACACCTGACCTCAAAGGTCACCACCAGCCAGTCGACTATTGTGCACCTCCATTGCACTCAAAGTCCATCAGCTTCTGGCTTACTATGTGACAAACTGTGGTTTTAGTTCTTGTTAAGAGATATGCCTGGCGTGAAATCTCCCACTGTAATTGTGAATTCATCTAATACAAAAATAATATAACATACCAAGGGATTCAACTTCCATTAATAAACAGATGATGACATTTTTGCATCAGGACACTCTCTTAAGTATGAAATGTTACACATACATCAAAAACCTCTCCCATTCCTCTCCCTTCCCTCCCTTCTTAGATGTGATCACTTTCCTGCAGTCAGTATATATTATAAGTAGGAATAATTTTATAAAATATGGATATCTACATAAACAATATATACTATTACTTTCTGGGTTTATAATTTTTATAGAATTGCTATTATTTAATACTTACACTTTTGCAACTTGATTTTTTATAAGTCCCACCATGGCTATTGTAAATTATTTAGGTCAGTACCTGTAAATATAGTTAATTTCTTTATATTTCTATTCATTATCCTACTGAGTGACACAGTATATGTTTCCCTATGAAGCACAATTAAGATTTTTTGTTTTCAGATTACAAAGGAAGCCCACCAATAGCACTTTGGCATTATTTATGAATTTCAAAAATAGACATTGGATTATGTTTGTAAACTGTTCTGTTCCTCTGGGCATTATTAAATTATGATTAGGGCTTTGATTGGACCACATCAGTAGGGCGCTGAGTCCCCACCCCTTGGTGAGTGGGGACTCATAGATAAAAGACATGGCAAAGAACAGAGTTGGAGTTCTGATGCTGAGTTTTAAGCTGGAGCCCAGGAAGCTAACACACAGGAGAACACAGAGGAATAGAGATGGCTCCTTAGACACAGCAGAAGTCCCAGGGAGAGAGACAGAGCCCTTCGCCTGATAGTCTACAGCTGGTCTTGTGGAGCGAGGCAAAACCTAGAGAGCCTCATAGGCTACATAGTCTTTCTTGTGGAGAAAACAAAGGAGCTTAGCCTGGAGAGAAATGAGCCCTGGGAAGAGAGGAATCCAGGAAGCCTGAACCCTGGCAGATGTCGGTAGCCATTTTGTTCCAACACATGGCAATAGACTTTGGTGAGGGAAGTAACTTAAGCTTCATGACCTGGTAACTGTAAGCTTCTACACCAAATAAATATCCTTTATAAGAGCCAACAGATTTCTGGTATTTGCATCAGCACCCCTTTGGCTGACTAATAGACCACCTGAGCGCCCTTGAAAGTGGCTCTTTGTGCAGATGTGCTCGTGGCTTCATGAGAGTTCATCTGAAAGTAAAATTGTTGAGTCAGAGCTCATGAGCACATTCAAATTTACCACTCTTCTGTATTGACACTGATTTAAACTAGTACCGGTAATATATATGACCTTGCTCATCCACATCTTCACTACTGCCTGGGTATTATAAGATTCATTAATCTCCTTTACTTAATATTTCATAAGTTATAGTGAGTTTTATCATTTTTTTGATATATTTATTAGCATTCTAGTTTCTTTCTTAATGAAATGCCTGTTCTTATATTTTGCCCAATTTTCTTCTGCATCGTTTGATTTTTTTATTACTAATATATTTTCTGAGTCTGAGGCTTGTCCTTTCACCTTTTAAAATTTCTTTTTCATACAAGTTTTTTATTTTATTTTATTTTTTCAGAATGGAATCATATTAAACAATCGTTTCTTTTTATGGTTTATGCTTTTTTGTTCCTTGATTTAAAAAGAAATCCCCCCTTCACCTGGAGGCTGCTTAAGGATCTGGCGATTGGTCAAACCTGAAAGCAGCATTCTTATCAGCAGGTTCTACTCCTCTATCCCTCAGGCCAGGCTTCCCCCAGAATCCACCACGTTCATTCTGGGCTGCCCCTCAAACCTTTCTCCCCCTGGTCCCTGCCTTTCCCTTAGCCCATGAAGCAACAATTCCTATACTATCACTTCCTTTCAAGCCTTGTAATGTCCGAAGCCTCAGCAGCCAATTGCCTCAGATAGAGTTGAGGGAGTAAGGAGAGCAGGGTTATTTAAGTTATCATCTTCCCAGAATTTCTGCTAGTTATTCTCTATCACTGCACAGTTTGTTTCCTTTGCAGCACTTATTAAGGGGTATGTGCTCATGTGTATATTATTTTTCATGTGTCTTCCCAGAATTCCCTGCTAGTTAATCTCTATCACTTTGTTTCCTTTATAACATTTACTGTACGGTGTGGGTTTATGTGTATATATTTTTTCATCCTTTATTTTCTGACTTTTGCTTTATTCTGCCAGCTACTTAAGGACAGAGACACGTTCATAGTTACACATCTGTGCATACAGTACTGCCTGCCATATAGTAGGTGCACAGAAATATCCATTGAATGAATTCATAAATACATTATTGAATTTACTTGCAATACCTTGCAAATTGAGGGTACTTCTTACAGACTATTGAGCTGGAAATGGGTGTAAAAGCCTTTGCAAACACTGATGAACCAAAAAGCATACACATCTGGATAAAAGACCATATAACTTCCTCTGAGGTAGTATCAATAGAAGGGGTCAAAATTCCCCCCCAAAAATTGGTTGAAGCTGTGCCAGAGTTCCAGTGTATATGCATTTGCGGTCCAACATACTACAATATAAATCTTGGCCATATAGTTTTAGTAGGAGGCATTTTAATTTTGATGTATATACTACTTCCATTTTATAGAGAAAGCTGTGAAACAAAAACCTAAGGTTTTATGGTCTCATAATCAGTCAGCTATCATGTAATAAAATAAGAATCTTATAATGCCCCAAACTCCTTTATATGTTAAGAGGGATGAATTTAATGGAACAGCAGTTACTTGCAGTCTTAGAAGCTCCAAGGAAATCTGGTCAGAAGTACTTGAATTGACAGAAAATATGCTATACTTGAGAATAAAATTATAGAAGGCAATTTATAGTTTGATAGGGAAAGGAAACTGTGGAATAGAGAAATCAGTATCAAGCACCAGATATAGGAGAGTAGGGCTCAAGTATGATTTGGACAAAAAGTGAATTTATGAGACAAAAATGTCCTTCCATTGTGTAGGTGAAAATGTAGCAATATTTTTTTTTCTTTTCTTTGTAGATTTTATAGACAGCATTTAAACTGTAGCTATATGGCCTGCTTTAGAAGGAAAGAAGAAACGAGGGAGTTGGGAGTAACGGAGGATGCAAAAGGTTATATGTGAAGCTTTGCACACATACACAATTGCTTTTCACATAAATAGCTCTTTCAATCTTTTTTTAAATCTTTGAAGTCCCAAACTTTTTCAGTTCCATTACAAATCCATTCCTACTACCCTCCCAGCTGCTCACTATCCCAGTATATAGCTCTTTACTATCAAATAGCTTTGCAGCATAATTCTAAATTCTCCAACTTAACTCAATAGTTTTCTTTTCAATTTACTGTTATCACAAAGCTATGACTTGGCTGTAGACACTCTCCAGTCTTATGTCCATTATCATGACTTTTAAATTCCCTGCCCCACCTCTCATCTTAAGCCATTTTGACAAGGGATTGACAGTGTAAGTGACCAATCTGATCAGTCTAATCGCATCCCTGTGGCTGCTAAGTTGTTCCTCTGGAGGTAAGGCAATCAAGCAGATGGCTTTGGTGGCCTTGTTAAGATCTAAATGCCTTTAAGATAATAGAGTCTAAGTATTACTTGGTGTTCTTGCTGCTTATTTATATGGGAGCCAGTAAATCTTTCTTATCAAAATTTCACTTTTATAAATTAGCTCACAAAATATAAGCAATTATTCAACTCTATCATCTTTTTGTGATTGTCTACCTTAATGGTTGAATGAAATGTATTTTTACATACACTCACCAGTATCAACTGTGATTTTGTTTATATTCAGATGTAGGCAACATAATTTTAGTGGAATGAATGGCTTCACTTTATGTTTCACAGTGGAAATTCCTCTAATTCTTCTTGGACATTAAGGTTAATTAATAATCATCAAGTCTTCTTCCTTGATGCCAAATCATTTAGATAAAAATACACACTGATTTAGTCATATTGAGGTTGGTAGTTGTCAAACATCCAGATGTCCCAAGATATCAAGTTCTTTGGTACAATGCAAAAGGAAATAGATAATTTGCATAATTTCTCCCTTTTTAATGCAAACATACCGATGTTATATATATGGGAAAGTATCTGCATACTAAATCATCAGGCTGTTTTCCTATGTTACCCCACAATTTATATTAGAAATTTATTAATGAATATCAATCAAATGCTTATCTTACATGATCATTGAAAGAGTAGGAGATTTATTTCCAAAGAAATAAAGGTTCTATTTTTGGAGCAATGACTCACAAATAAGAAATAGAAAATATTGTACTTCAAATTCAAGGTTCTCTTTATCTAGAACAATCAGTGGCCACCTGATAATACTGATCTTATTTTTAAGGTATTCTGATTGAGTCAGCAAAAAGGACAGATGGTCTAATTTTCGTCTATAGATCTGGTCAATATTACTAGCAGCCACCACACCTAAAGACCCAATGTCTGTTTTATCACTAAAGTGTGTTTCATTTTGGATGTGTCAACTGAAAATAGTTCTTTGAAAATTATTCCGCAGTTTCTGTGGCTGATAGAGAACATTGCTATAATTAAGAAATATATATATAAAAGCATTTTGATCATCTGAAAATGTCATTTCTGCCATCATACTCTGATAAATTAATTTCATTTATTGATTTACAGCCATGTAAAATCTATATAGGTCAAATAACAAACTTCAGATTAATTTTAATTTAAATGAGATGATAATCTGTATTAAATTGAATTTAAATTTAGATAGATAAAATTTCCAATTCTACATTCCATAAAATAATCCCACAGATATATATTAATCCTCTTATAAAGTTCCAAGGCTGGTATATCTTAGATTCAGGACCCTTTGATATATTTAATGCTCCATTAGCATAGGAGCCATTTAAGTCACTCTCTTTCTTTTAATGTGTATTAGACATAAAAGAACAAATTATTCCTGTATTTTTCTTTGCTGTAGGGAGAGGGTAAATTCAGTTGGAATATATTTCTCTTGTTCTTTACAGTTTGTGACAATAACTTCTATATTAGTCTTGTTTTTATTTTACTGTGATTGCAAGTCAAATATGTTCTATTCATTCTTTATTTTCAAACTTTCATACGATATTTCTAACATCAGAAGGACTAACTGTGCCAGGGATTCTAGCTTGTAGTTTAAATTAGACCCCTGCTGAACAGAATTTTTAGTGGACCTTGTGTATTTTTAAAAATTTAATTCACATATCTTTTCAACTCTACCCTAAAATATAGCTGAAATCAATCACCTAATATTAATATCTACCTTCTGTATGTAATTAATATAGTATTTTAATAATTCATTTATTAAATTCATCCTCTATGTCAGGCACTGAACTAAGTGCTTACATATATTGTCTATTTTAGTCCTTGCAATGGCCCTTTAATGAAGAAGATAATGATATTCTTGCTATTTAGAGATGATGAAATTTGAGGGCTTGATAGGGTAAGTACTAGGTCCAAGGTCACAGTGGAGGTAAGCAGAGAAGCCAGAATTAGTTCCCAACTCTGTTTTGTTCAACCCCTCGAGTAATGGTCAGGAGCTTAAGTTTGAACAAGACAAAGACCAGTGAATAAAAGAAAGGAGGCAAACTAAATGTGATGGCTGTATTGGCAGCTTATTGAAATACTAAATATCTTTCATGGGAAGCAATAGTTTTAGAAATGAAAATGAATGCTCAAACTTAGTTCTTTAATATTCTGCTTTGTTTCTACTAACATACAAATTTGCACAAAAATTTCAGAAAATGTACCAGAAAAAAAAATGTGAATATTATATTTGAATGATGTGCAACTTAAAGAAAAAAAAAAAAAAAAAAAAAGAACCAGGAAAAATAAGCATATCATTTTTAACAAGAGAATATTATTTCTAAAAGGGCCATATTGGCTTTTTTATTGTGCTTTTTAGGACAAGTGCCCAAGATGGAAGTGATAATATTGAATGGTTTAATGCTTTATTTTCATAGCAGTATTTTCAATCAGCTTTTTATAGTCCCCTTCAGCTAACAATTTGTAAGTATGCAATGCTCTTTTTAAAGTTTATGTCTTTATCTAATTGACTCTTATTATTCTAACAAATTCTGCAGGGCAGACTACTTTATTTTAGAAGGAGAATATTTGTAAATAGTCTCAATTCTTTTAACATTCAATGCCCAAGTCAGTCATGAATGACTGATAACTACTTAATTTTCTCTACTATTTGGACCAGTCAGAATGGGTCAGAGTGTCATTTCATCAATAAGAGGCAGTGGAGAGTGGTATGGATGAGAAACTGAAAACCAGGAGAGTGGACCTTGCCATTGGCTGCCCAGTGTGGGTGTTGCAATCTAGGGGGTGAGTGGGCCACAGCTGTGGAAGAACAAGGTCAAAATTAATTGGATGATAGTGCTGTATTCTGGGAAGAGGAGCTCATTCCCAGAAGAAACATAGTAATTCTGGGGGAATAAACAGCTTCTTTGTCCTCTAGAAGTGGGACTGACAAGAACCAAGTGGGGAGCACTGTTTATATAAGAAAAAGCAAGTCCAGCAGGAGCTGGAAGCAGAAGCTCTAGGGTAGGTCAATACAGCGACAGGTCTAGAACTTACTAGGTATATCAGCAAGACATTCCAATGACTATGCACTTCTGGACTGAAGCTTGCAATAAAGCATCTGAATGTTGTTAGGATTGGCTCAGGAATTGACAAGGCTGATCCAGCAAGTGAGAAGTAAGGGGAAGAATGTGGGGGAAAGGGTGGGGGAGGAAGTCAGGGGCTAAAAACCATCACTGGAAATATTAATGTAGGCGTGAAGGATTTTAATCACAAACCCATTGGTGAACTCTGAAAATTTATTTAGAAAATTAAGACAATATCTCGATTCATTTTAAAAACCAGTTAATCCAGTCATTTGGAATCTCCCAAATAAAGTGGCTGAGTCTTCATTTTAAAATATGGTCTTTGAGCATTATGCATTTATAGGCAACTCTGGAGCGTGAACTTTGCAATATAAATATTCCTCATACTGAATATTCTTGTAAATAGAGTCATGCTAATTTTTTACTCTAACAATATCCACTTTGGAAAAGTAAAACAGATGAACAGGATTCACAATTATGCTTTGTCCAAACTGCATATTTCTGAAAAGTCTACAGCTCTATATGTATTCACCTCTAAACAAAGCAGTAAAGAATTAGCAAAGCATAAATGTAACAGTATTTTAGAATATTGCAATATTTCCTTTTAGGAAACTTTAGCACTATTCAAATATTCTTTATTTTTGAAGTTATGATTTAAAATTTAGAGTCACCTTAGTATGTGACTGTGAAGATAGAAATATTGATATGGCAAAATAATGCCCGAGATCATTTAAATTCTATCCATTATGATCCATAGACTTGAAATTTTTATAAAGAGGAGAGAATTTGTCAAATGTGATGAATAGTTGCATTGCAGTCTGCAGGATGTAGGTCACCTTTGAGATCAAATAGCCAATACCCTTTTTTACAAATGAGGAAACAAAGACTTGGGGATTAAGGTCAAACAACCAATTGCACAAATATTAGATCTAGAACATAAATGCTAAAGCATCAGAAATACTCTCCCACAGCAAAAAGGACAATTCTGTGTTTTATCTTGAGTCTCAGTCAAACATGACTCTTCTATCAGGAAAAGGTTATTTGGCTAAACTGTGCATCATGCTTCAGAGGAAGGCACTTGCTGGGAAGAAAGAGCTAAATGTCTACCAAGACCACATAGAACAACCTGCTTGGACCAGAACATAAAAGAGAAGTCTAACGAGTATAAGGGGGAAAAAATCCTAAAGAGATGTCAAATGAAATTTCAGAGACCAACAAGAGAAATTTATTATGAAATCCAAGCCTTGATATTTTGGCTAGGAAATATGGCATAGAATGAATAGAGAGGGAGAAACTCATTCTGTCTCTTTTACAAGAGTATGTGAAAGTGAAACGATTAAAATTGCTTTAGTTAATTAAGGTTCCCATTTCTGTAAATAAAAGGCTTAGTCTTTTAATGTCTGGTTCTGGAAGTATGTAACAATATGTGTATGGTGTATCTAATCACAGATCCTTGAGATATAGGATATTTATAATAACATTTTTGGTTTTGGAGGTTTCAGGGTGAAGTAATATTATTTTGGGTTTTATCCCCACTCTTTGGAAAATGAGAAGTAAGGAGCAATATCCATTTCTGGGAACAGGGGAGGGGCTTCATTTTTGTCTGTGTGTCCTAGCCCCTCCAAATCCAACAAGGGCAGAGAGTGATAGTAGGATCTGGAATTGTATTCATAAATTGAGGTTGAATGGATAATAAGGGCAAATTTATCTGCTGATGCTCAGAGAAAGTTCAGTCTATCAAGCAAATCATGACCTATGCTAAGAAGCAGGGTAATAGCCAGACAGAAGACTAAGCAAAAAGCCAAGAATAAGAGGCTGAGCAGTTGATTTGGAATGTAGCAGCTCTTAAGTGAGCAAAACCTAGAGGTGAAGAATAATTAATACTCAGGCATTTAATTCAGAAAATTTTATCAGTAAGTAAAATGATCTGGGGAACTAGGCCAAGGGGTTCAGAGCACAAGTAGGTTCCCAGGAGAGTTAACAACAAGAGAAAGGTGGGATTCCAGGCTACTAGGGGCTGTAGTACTGGGAAGCTACCAAGGCCGAGATTTAGGCACAAGGATGAGGGCAGGGCCTGAAATCAAATGCTGTACAAGTATCATGGATCTGGGGCTATTTAAACCCCTTATGTTTAAAATTTTCTTCCACATGTTGGGCCCATATAGACTACAAGCTGTGTTGTGATGAAGGCATAGAGGAAGGAGTGAGGCAGTATTTATTGTGACATTATGTTAAATGGAGACTGATTTTCAGAACAAAGAATGAGATTAACAAATTTGGGCATTAGAGTCCTGATACATGGTGTTATTTTGAAGGGTATCCAATCGTTATTAACTCGACAGGATTTGATTACAGGTTACATTAAATAAAAACACTCCCTGTGTCTTGTTCTCTATTGCAACATGTATAAAAGCTAACATATTTATGGAATTTGAGTACATTATTATTTATAGATAGAAGCTAATGGCTGCACTGAAAGCAGAACATTTTAGTTAAATTAGCAAATGATCAAATCAAAATTGATGGCACAAGAGTAAATAAGGCCCAGAGTAATCAAGTTGCTGATTACTTTTCCTTGTAGGAGAGATTATCTTTTGTTTAGTCTATAAATAAGCTATATGAATATGTGACCATTCACAGAGAGGCAGAAATAAAGAGAGAGGAAGAAAGCCTCACAAACAGAGAGATGGACAGAAACATAGAGCTGAAGATCACATTTTTATTAATGCCAAAGAATTAATCCTTGCTAATAACAAATTCTGAAAGTGAAAACAAAAATTTGCCCTTTCCCTTGCTTCCTCTGCTGCAGCCACATTGGACTCTCTCTGTTTCTTTATCCCGCCATTTTCCTGCGGGTTTCATTTGGGTCCTCTTAGCCTGGAAAGCTTGTCTCTCTGACTGTGGCTCCACATCCTTCCATCCTTCAGGCATCTGTTCAAATATCATCTTATTAAAGAGAAGTATTCCATCTGATATGTAAAATGGCAACCCCCCAATCTTGTAGCATTCTTAATTTTCCTAAGCCTGCTTTATTTCTCACCATATGGCATTCTACTTTTTTGGGTTTATTTTCTGTTTTCCTCACTAGAGTTGCCAGATTTAGCAAATAAAACACAGAGTACCCAGTTAAATTTGAAATTCAGATAAGCAATGAATACATTTTTAGTATAAGTATGTCCTAAATATTGCATCAGACATCCTAATACAAAAATAATATTTATTATTAGTTATACTAAAAACATATTTATTGTATATGTTTCCCAAATATTGCATGGGACATACCTATACTAAAAACTTATTTGCCATTTATCTAGAACTTGGATTTAACAGGGCATCCTGTATTTTACAGAGCCTTATCCTGTCTCTCCCCTATCCCAGACAGAATTTAAGCCACTTGAGGGCAGGAAGTTAGGACATTGTGTTCACTGCTGTAATCTTAGTGCCTGGAATACAGCAGGCTCTCAATACATACATATATATATATATATATATATTTTTTTTAATTAAATAATCATTTCATTTTCCTAAAATATCATGTCCATCCTGCAATTAGCACCTTTGTGAAATTTCTTAAGGCCCAGTTTATCCTCTAATACTTTATATCTATATTAATATAAATACAACACAGTAAGAGTATGCTTCTTGATGTTATGGTAAAGGTCTTAGCTATAGTTGGGAATCTGTTGAATATAATAAATTTGTAACATATTTAGCAAAACTAAGGAAAAATTAAAATATTTTTACATGCCTTTTATACATTCTTAGTTTTATATGGAAAACTCAAATATGAAAACAACACTAAATTTTCAGGTTGGACAAGCATTATAAATGCAAATAGGTATTAGAGATTAAATTTGTGAAGCTTATGCAAACATTTCTACTTATGTGTCATACTATTTCAAAAAATTTCAAAATTTGATTACATTAAAATGAATGCTGTTGAAGTAATGCCAGGCGGTCATTTAATACACTTCTGCCACTGTGGGCAAGATTTCATGAGTCAATTCTCTTAGTTTACCTCTTTAAATAGGGAGTGATTCAACAATATCCTTTATCAGTTTGTTTTAAAGGGTCCTTGCTCTTTTCTATCCCCATCTTTAATTTCTAATTAAATCTAATATCCCCACTGGGGAGATAATCCTTTTTATATTTATAAACAGAATAATAAATGCTACAGATAATAATGAAATGATGACAATTGTACATAGAAAAGCTCATATAAAGAACTGTGAAATACAAAAAATTGTTGAATTTTTTTATGATCTGATGTTTAATTAAACAATTACCTTTTAAACCCGGAGATGGCAGGAACCCAGTGTTATCTATCCTTGTTTAATGAGCACCTAGCGCAAAGTGGGCATTTAATAAACATTCAGTCTTTGGGATCCAATGTTCTCATCTAAAAGGTTTACTGTCCCCCAAAAGAAATGACCTTCTTCTCTTGCACTATCAAAAGCACAGATTTTGTAATATTTAAGTTTCTTTCTCTCTCTCTCTACCTCTTTTTTATAGACTATGAGTTTTTTGAGGGCAAGTTCCATATCACTTATTATTTTATCTTCAGTCCTCCTAATGGTACCTGGTTTAGAAGTTAGTGAATAAAACATTGTTGAATGAATGAATAAATTATGTTTTAAACAAAATGGTATTGATTTACAAAGATGTTTCTACATTTCATCCCACCAATGTACTGTAGAAGGGTCTATTGCTATCAAACACCAATACACGTTGAACATAGATTATGGATTCCCTCTATTTTGTTGTTGTTTCCTACTAGAATTCAGACAGTTTCTTTAAAAAAGACAAGGTTCAGGATTTCAAATCACTTGGTTTCTTTTTTTTTTTTTTTTTTTTTTTTTTTATATATACAAATTTAATGAATCATATTTAACCTTTATAATAACATATATTGTTATCCCCAATTTATAGAAGAAGAAACCAATTCTGTGTATAATGTATATAATTTGCCTAAGCAACAAAACTGGATTTGGAATCTCATTTTGGTTTACTTCATAACTCCTGTGCTGCTATCAGCCTTTTTTTTTTTTTTTTTTTTTTTTTTATTATGGGTAAAAATCAAAATTCTGGTTCCGTATAATATTTTAGGTAATCTAAGAACCACTTGGTTTCTTTTGACCCAACTTTCTTTCTATAAGCAGGCTTTGTGTTTGAGGGGAACTTAGGTTTGAGTATCTTTTGTTATCTACACAGAGCTTGGTAAGTTTTCTACCAGCTGCAGCTGTTATTTACATTGTATTTTGTCTAATTTAAACATGACCACGCGGTTTTTAATATAACTATCTAGTTTAATTTTCTGGAATAAAATTATGTTTGGAAAAAAAAGAAAGAAAACTTTTTCAAAAACTGTTAATGACGGAAATAGATATTTAAAATAAAGGTGTAATATCAAGTACAAGTATAGTTATAATTACAGCTTCACAGTGATGATGCCACAGCCTAAAAGAAAAAAACAAAAAACAAAAAACTTGGAGGTTAAAACATTAAAGCAATACCAAAAATTAGCTGGGATTTATAAAATAGCCTGAAAACCCTTATCTGACTACCTTTGGCTTTGGACAGATTAGTTAGCCATGAGTTTGTTAACCATAAATTGCCAGTAACAGTAAATTACCTCCCAGGGATGTTAGAATTTCTTGAGACCTATAAAGCATTTTGAAGACAAAAAACTTAAGGGTTGACAAACTGCTATTCTTGAATTGATATATATCAATATTCCTAGGTCTGTTCTGGTCAGTTTGTATGCTACTCATTCTGTATATTGGTAGGTTCATTAGGGTTATATATAAAATAGCAGGAATTGGTGATGAGTAGCTTTCAAAAGATAGGCTTTAGTTAAAATGGAAGCATTGTTATTTATCTCTGACACCTTAAGTAGCTTTTGAAAAATTTAAGAGGATGAAAAATGAAAGGCACTTGAAAATTCTTACAACATTGCAATGCATTATGTTCAAGGTTATATTTGAGTATAGCTTTATATTATTTTTCTTATTTATTGAATATGCTAGATAATGAGATATCCATTCTCTACTCAATTTTTCTATTTTGTATCACAAAATAGCAGCATGTGTATTTTTGGAAAGAAATAAAAGTAAAAATGATTTTTGTTGCTCAAGTACTTTACTCCTATAAAAATATATAGAGAAACACAATACTCATGTGTATTTAGAGGATTGAGTTCCAGAAAGGAATTTTAATGTCTGAAAATATTCACAATTTGTATTTATCATGTATTCATTAGCAGACACACATATTTTTCTGTCAATGTCAAATAACATACAAGTGGTAATTAGTAGCCATCCATTGATATAACAAATATTCAGTTCTCATTTTTTATTTTAATGTTAACTTTTAATTACTATTAAATTTACAATATCCATAAACAAAACATTAAAAAGAAAAAAATCACTTTGGGTCTCAGCAACCAAGCATAGCTTTGGAAAAATAGAAATGTGTATAAACAAATATAAAAAACATGGGAAAATGAAAGATTCTGAATCATTTTTCAACAAACACATTTAAATAAGAACTGAAGTAATCATATTGGCCTCAGTTATGTATGTCATATATTTTGTGAAGTCTACAAATTAGTAGAAAAAACAGTGCATAAAAGACGTTCTTGATTAACCTGTCTGCTTGTAGATGTCTTAGCTACTATGGTTCATGTTGTCATGAAGCCATTGCCAGGAGCATAACCAGGGTTCTTGGTTTTACCTTACTAATTGTCATTTATAGCTATAGCATCTGTCACTCCAATTCTTTTTCCTTTAAAAAACACATTAATTCACTATAACAATTTACCCATAGATATGATAATTATTAACTGCCTTTCATATATTGAATTCCAAAGCTTTGTTTTTACAACTGTCTTTGGCCTAAATATGCAGGAAGGGCATTGAACAATCCATATTTATTTCTTCTCTCTGATGGGTGGATGGGGACAGGTAAGTTATACTGTTCCCAGGTGACTTTATTATTTAAGAGAAGTTGAGTTTTCTACTTGATTTAGTAGATCATAAAAAAAAAAAAAAATCAGGAACAAATGAGTAGGAAGTTAAAGAAATTGCTACATTTTTTCCCCTTTGGAATTCCTTTTCATAGTACAGGAAGGAGAAGATTGGGGACAATTATCAGTCTGCAAGTACCATAAGACTCTTTACTTTAAAGATCATATCATTTAGGATTAGAACATATTTTTTTAAAAATGCTGTCACTCCAAATGAGAAACTTTAGGTTAACTTGCAGAGATCATTTGTTATTGAATATTGACAAAATTGAGAATTAAACTAGTTTCTAGTTGACTTAATATTGTCTTTAAAAGAAGAGAGGATTTTTTAATCTATTTATATTGTCATATAAATATTAGAATGTACGGTGATTATCCATATTTTCCCATCTTTAGTATGTCTTTCATTTAATTTTTCTGATAGAAAGCTTTTAAGACCTTACCTCACTGACAAAACAAATTGCAGTTAGCATTTCTGCTTGATTTCTTGTGTATTTGACATTAAAATATTGGCTGGAAAAAAGCTATTTGCCTAACAAAGGTACACTGCACTAGCATATGAAAGGGACAGAGATATTGTCACAGCAGACTTCATGGAAGAAATTAAAATGTATGTAAACTGGGAGCAAATAAACATTATATAAAAGAGAACCCAAGGGTCTGGCTAAAAAATTAAATAATAATAGTAATCTGCATAAATTGACAAAAATTATCTTAGGAATCATTTGATAAAAAACTGTTCTTTTTTCCCATGACATTGGCTCCAAATGGTCTCTAAATTTCACATAATGAGCAATGATATAACTCAAAATGAAATGTTTATACCTAGGTATTTCTTTACATTGTTGTTATTGTAATATGTGGAAAGCTTGCAGATCATTAGTGGTTATGAAAATAAACACACAAATACAATGAAGAATTTGAAGAATTAATCTCTGTTCCAAACCAACTCCTGAAGGGCACAAGCTGGGGTGGCCCCAAGACCAAAGAATGCACCTGGCACTGAGTCAGATATAAGCTTTATTGGGACTTACGAATAGGAGATTCTCCAGAGGCGGTGGTCCAGAGAATGAAGACTGTGCTCCGCAAAGAGATGGGAAAATGAGGGGTGATTTTCAAAGACATTCCATAAGGTATGAGAACAGAGTTTCTGCTAGGGTTCCATGAGCACATATGGGGTCTAGTGATGTAATCACAGTTATTTTACCATTTTACCACTCTGAGGAGATTCTGGTTATGATACCATCTATACATTCTCTCCTCTCCGGGGAGGGTTGTTAACCTTTAGCTCATGTCTAGGTCATACAGGTGGCTATGTGCTGAGGACTTAGGGGGAGACCGGGCTCTGTGTCCCCACATTCCTAAATACATATGAAGAATTAACTCCAAATACATAGGAGTCCATATGGAATACTCAATGCAGAGCAAGGTTTTCTAAACACAAGTCATATGAAAGTGCTTTTCAAAAGAAAACATTTTTGAGGACCCCATCTGTTTGAGAAATTATGGCTTAACAATTGAAGTTGTATTCCATTAAAATGTTTTTCATTTGTAAATGATCACTATGATCACTGCCAAAGATTTTTTTGTGTTCATAAATGACTATATATATTGTGTTTATATATATATTATTGTTATTTAAATGAAGACATATTTACATATTTTTAAAAAATGGTCTCACAGTTCTCAGTAAAACATGCTACTCAATATGTTAGACACTGAAGTAGTAAAAATAAGGTGAGATTTGGAATTGGATAGGCCTGAGTTCAATTCCTAGGCCTTACTCTTAATTCTGAAAATGGTCAGTTTCTCTGAACTTCTACTCATCTATCTGTAAAAAATGAGGATAAAAATACATCCCTCAATGGGTTATATTTTTATTATATTATATTATTAGACTAAATGGGATAATGTGGTAAAGCTCCCTCATATAGTTGCTGATACAATGTATGCACTCACCAAAGGTTAGTTCCCTTGTTTTTATTTTATCAATTTACTGATTATTGAAGATGTTTGGGATGGTGTAGAATGAATCAAAGTTGTCTGTAAGTGATAACCACATTCATACAGAAGCACTGATTTTTTTCCTCTGAGGCATTTTTTAGGGTGATGTCTATAGGGCTTTAATAAAGGAATAATATTATAAGCAGAAAAGAATTCTAGATCATAACTAGCACTCCTGAGCTCTGCAAGAATTTATCCACTTTGCATATCTGAACAGTTTATCCCCAGAGTATTTTTTTCAAACTCCATCACTGAAGGATTAGGTCCAATTATAATTAATTCTTTAATAATGAAATTGATAACCCTTTCAAGCATTTAGACCAGATTTTAGATTATAGTACACTATAAAACATACTTCTGAGTAATTATGACTTAATTAATTATTTCAGACAGCTTTTTAAAGTTTGATTTACTAATTGGGCTCTCTGCAATTGAAAGCAGGAAATAGGGCCGTCCAGCCCACCAGAGGCTTCACTCCATTTGGCACAAAACCAGAGTGAAAGTTGACTTAATTAGGGCTGTTTTGTGTGGTTGGATTTGACACGTTTGGGTTTCATAAAAGAATCAAAGGTCACGTTTGGCCTGGGTTTTTACAAATACAACCCAAAATTGTAAAATCATGATCCCAGAAGCATGGAAGGCACACCTGGGATGACATCTACTCCTGCCTTCCGTTTTCAGGCTAGCTGCATGAGTGTGTACTTGGGGAAATAAAAGTGTAGAGGCAATTTTGCCAAATGATTATACTCAACCCTGAAACATGGAGATAAAAAACTAGTTCTAGTCAGTTCCTATCTGGTCTGTGTGATATTGGGCAGGTATATTCTCTGAGTCTCAGTTTCTAGCCCAGGGCAGTTTTATTCTAGGGGAGAATGTGTGCTAGATAAAGAATTGGGGGCGTTTAAATGAATCTTTGGAGTCCACGACTTCGTGTCCATATTATGACTTCTCCCATCTGCCTTTTACACCTCTGAGCTCGAAAGTACAATTGGTACTTACGTTTTACCTGGAAACCCCAATAACTCTACATTACAAGGTCTTCTTATAAACTAAGTGCTAGAGAGAATCATCCCTGGCCTCACTTGCATTTGTTCATATTTTGTTAGTTATCTGCTTCAAAGTTCATACCAAGTTATTTGAAAAGTGGTGGTTCTTATATAATCTGAGTGTTATAAGACATTTTTCTCTAAGGGACTCCAACTAAAGCATCTAAAAGTTCCATTTTAAAAAAATGATTGAGGACTGGCTCTCCAAAAATGGCTGTGTCAGTGTCATAATACTTTTAATATTTAAATGGCATTCAAGTGTATATCTCCAAATTCCAGTTCCACAGTTCCATGACTCCATTTCTCTGTTGAATACAGGAAACAGAAATTAAAGTCATAAGGATTATATTTTGTACGAGGGACATATGAAAGAATGGATAGGTATGAGTTATATGCTTTTGATAATAGAAAACTACCATTAATCAACGTATTGCATCATACTTTCCTTGACAATTCAAAGAATTTTAAAAAAATCCCTGTTCTTTTGAAAAGGAATTCATAAATATAAACTGGCATGAATCTTTCAGCAGGACAAGCTAACTGGCTTATTGAAATAGAAGGGTTTCCCCAGAGTTTGGATATATGATCCCAAAGCATACTCTACATCAAAGCAATATGTATGTAACACTTCTATAATGTGTATTTCTGATCTATCTTATAAAGTTTTAAGGTTTTATCTAGATTTCAGAGATATATTAATGTGGACTTGGGCCCATTTTAATGTACCTTAGTATACAAAAAGCTGATTAAATTGGAAAATGCAATTGCTTATTTAGAGGCTAAGCTAGTGGATTATGTGCCGGAAACTAATCATACCAAGAGAAGTGGAAATCATCAATTATAAGTAAGAGGTAAAAATCTGTTTCACCCTTACCCATTAGATTGTTTTTTGAGCTTTTTATATGTACCAGGTCTGGTATATAAGGTTTATTAAATGTGTTATAAGCAGGATTTTTCATTTATTTGATAAGAAAGGGCTATTATTCCCATTTTATAGATATTTTATTAAACTAAATATAATTCACAATATTTCCTGCAAGGAAATGCAATATTGTTCGTGACTCCTGAGCACTGACTCTGGTTTCTATCCCCAGATAAGGATGTGACCCTGATGTCACTGAGTTTGGTTTGAGAACCAAAAGATGTGATGCTTACAGAAGCACATATTATAACTTTAATATTTTCTGGAATGATGCTATAATCCCAAGTATACAAGTGTTGTATTGGAAAAAGAATTGAGCTTAACAGGTCTGGTTGTACATCCAGGTATCAGGCATCTGAGAACCTCCCCAGATATTCAGAGGACCAAGGGGAGCTACTTTGAGATATGCTACTACCCTGGTGACTGTGTTGCTTCTGATAACATTCTGTATCTTTGGCTAATTAAATTGGGGGCATAACTTTACTGTGTGTGTATGAGCACATGTGTGCATGTGCGCAAGCGTATGGTCTGTGCATTTGTATGTGTGGGTGATATGTGCATGCTTGTGTATGTGTGGGCAGGCCTGTGTTTGTATCTTTATGCATACGCGTGTACAGAACTGTATATATGCATGGTCTTTTCTCTCCACTCCATAACCCAATCATTTATGTGAGATATACTTTTTCAATCTTGTGAATAACTGCTTTGTTGTTTTGTAATTTTTTCCACCTTTATCTATGGCACTAACTTTTCCTTTTCTTCTTTTTAAAAAATCTTTGTCAATTTTCTGCTCATTAGCAATTAAACCATACGATAATGAAAAGAAGGGAAATAAAAAACAATTCACAAAGCATCTTTTATGCATATAAACACTCAAAGACTAATAAATGTTCCTTTCTCATTTTATAATTTTGACCATCCTATAGATTTCAAGATAGTAGAGAAAGACTTAACCAGGTTTGATTCCGAAATTGGGATATGATTTTGAAGGATTTCAAAGCACAATAATAAATATTCAAAAGTCATCCCTTGATTTTTTTCCATGAGTTTATTTATTTTCCTGTTTATCTTCTTGCCCAGTGTGGTGGTTTGAAGCTGTATATACCCCAGAAAAACAGGTTCTTAAACTTACTCAATTCCTGTGAGTGTGAACCCATTGTAAGTAGGACCTTTTGATGAGGTTATTTCTGTTGAGGTGTGGCCCACCTCAATCAAGATGGGTCTTAATCCTATTACTGGAGTCCTTTATAAGTGCAATGAAATTCAGACAGAAAGAGAGAAAAACTATAGGACACAAGAGAGAGAAAGCCATCGGAAGCAAGACACTGAAATGGAACCCAGAAGAGAAGGAAGAGACCAGGAGACTCTGCCATGTGCCTTGCCATGTGATAGAGGAACCAAGGATCACTGGAAGCCAGGATCTCCTAGAACCAGTAGTCTGGGAGAAAGAATTGCCACCATTGATGCCTTGATTTGGACTTTCTTTTAGCCTCAAAACTGTAAGCCAATAAATTCCCATTGCTTAACCCGAACCATTTCATGGTATTTGCTTAAGCAGCCTAGGTAACTGAAATACCCAGAGATATCCTGCAGTGACTGCTAACAATGTTATTGGGATTTTCACCTTTCAGTATCAGAGAGATAGGGTGTAGAAGAAAATATCCTTTAAAATTAATTATGTTCTTCTCCCATAATATATAGCCAGCACTAGAATCAGTCTTCATCATTAAGCAGCAGGAAAGCCTCGTCTGGTATACATGCCACCCTTGGGTTTCTAATTGGAATGTGTGAATAGTAGCAGAATGGCAGCATGCAACTCCTGGAAACTCTAGACGAGATAGGAATATCAAGGATTTCCTAAAATGGACGAAGGTAGAGCCGAGGGGAAAAAAAGGAGGAAACTAAAGCTAGAGTACCTTTACTGGAGAATGAATAGCAATTGGCCAGGGAGGGGAATGTGGGGATGGGAGTGGTTACCTCCTCTAGAAAGACTGGCATGAATTAGCATAACCCGTGTCATACAGACCAAATAGAAAATTTATTCCAACATACACAGGCATGTGCAAATATGGTGGATTTTACATTATTCAAGAATACTTTAATGCAGAAATTTTCAGATTGGAAGCTAAAATTTCTTTGCCTTCTCACTTAAACCTATTATATTATGAAAACATATAAAAGAGTCTGTTTCTAAAATTTGTTAGTTGTGGAGTAAGCATAGGCCCTGTCTTCTCATGTCTTATGTATGTGGAAATATTTTAGTTATAAGAAAAATAAACTTCCAAATTAAGGGAAAGAAAAACATTGAAGACCTGATTTCTAGTCTTAAAATATTCATCTTCCCTCATCTCTGTTGTGAGTTCTGGAACCCTCTGAAATATCTATTTTCTTAAATAATTTTCTTTGCTGAAAGAAAACAATTAGTCTTATATGAAATATTATTTGATATATCAAATTATTACAGTTTTACTTACATCTATGGCCTCCCATTTTTCCTTTCTTTCTCTGTTCTTTCCCTTTCAGCCTCTTTACTTCCTTTCCTCCTTTCTTCATACATTCTTTGAGCATAGCACTAGGTGGTAGCACTGGGTCTGGTATTATTGAATGACTGAATAGAATCAATCATGTGCTGTGTACTAGGCATTGTGCTCAAAGTGCTGGATTATTGTCTGGAGAGGAGAGGGTGGGGAGTGGCCAGGTGACCTTGAGGTTGCTGATTTCTTTCATATCCATCAGATTGCATGAGTGCCGAAGTGGAGGCATGTCCTGGGTTCTCTGGTAGCACAGCAGAGGGGGAGCAATTAACTCAGTCTAGGGGGGGGAAGGTAGGCCAGAAAGTGGGGTCAGAGTCTTGAGTTAGGGCTTGAGAAAACAGTTGCTTTCTGGAATGGTGAGTAGTTTGGTTTGGTGTTCCCATGGAGGGTAAAAGGTAGTATTTGTGTTGCTTTATCTGTTTTATTGTTTTCTTCTATTTAATCTTCTTATAGCCTTTTGCTTGTCATTCTTTATGCCCAATTGCTACTTGTCATCCCTAAATTGTTTCAGAGAATCTGATGTCATTGGGTTTAAGAAATATCAGTGATGAGATAGAAATGTTCTTAAAAGTCATTTTCATGTTATCCTATCTGTGCATCTCTTTCCATACACACACACACACATTTATTCATGTATATGAATAAGATGCTCTGGTTTATATTAGAAGATACGGGGACAGTTTGCACAGAGCTTGGAATGTCTTCAAAGGACAAAAGTGCCCCTTGGCTTGGACCTCCTGGTAGAAGACAGCAGGAAATATAGCTGTAGTTTTGAGTTTGGTCTCAACAGTATTATTCTGCTTCTGCTTCAGAGAACTTGCCTAGGTATGGATGAAATCACAAATTCTACCTGGGTATCAACAAGCAATCTCTTCAGCCACACTATCCCTGGATTAAAATAAAAATATATACTAGTAGTGGTAGAGAGGAAGCAATTATTACAAATGATGCTAACTTAACAAAGGGTCATATTTCAGTACAAGAAAATCCATAATCAGGTTCTGAATCCAGAGTCTCAAGATGGTCTCACAAAGAGTAAGATGTGAGGCTGAAAGACGTACCATATACAAAATTGCTATATAATCTGTGAAGTGTTCTGAAAATCCAAACAATATTATTATTTTAGAGAAAAGCCAATCATGATTAGACAGAAAAGTCAACCATGATTAGAGAGATAGAAGTCATTATTTTTATCTAGCTCTCAGAGCCTTAGTTTCCTCATCTGTAAAGTAGGGTAATGATACCTATCTTTCAGAGTTGTCAAAATTAGAGATAATAAGTGAAACTTGATAAGCACCAAGCCTGGCAAAGGGTAGGCATTCAACAAGTGATAGTTATTTTTATTATGATTATAATGGACATTTCTAACCACCCACAATTTTGGAAACATCCTACAAAAAGATTTCTTTTAAATTGCACTATCAAAAAAAATTACTTATGATTCAAGCTATCTTCAATTCCATGAGTTTAAAATAATAAGAAAACAGCTATGACTTCATATTTCAAGTGTCAGACAACATAGGGGATTTCTAAGAATGAAGTTTAAACCTTTAAAGAATAAGAAATCATTGGAATGTCTGGAAGAATAAAACAAGGAGAGAAGAAAAAAGCATAACAGAGGCAACACAACTCTTTTATGGCAACAGCCTAGGACAAGTGGGTGATTTTCAGAATGATAATAAGCACTCTACTCCATGGCTGAGAGCTGCTCCAACTTGATGCACAGTGGGGAATCTTCTATGCCCTGCAAAATCAAATTGTACATGCAAGTTATTTGTAACAGAACATTGAAAAGTCAATGAAGGCAAACCTGGTAGGTAGCTACTGTCAGAAAACAGCTGAATCAATAGGACACTATCAGAATTGTCTTTCCCAAGCAAAACACAAAACTGTATTAACCAAAAGCATGACAGCAGTGTGAAATCTCACTACTGTAACTTAAAGCAACATAGGCTTTGGGTAGCAGGCTTTAGTGCCTTACCCAACAGGGCAGAAAATGACAAGAAAATGCAACTCTGGATCTTACTATGGTGGACCACCTGAGAGACATGATGGTTCTGAGCAAGAGGCAAGGTCATTCACTTATATCATCATTTCTATAATGCAAGAAGATGAAAAAAGAAGAAAAATCTAACGAAATATGAAAAGGATTTTTTTTATCAATCTTTTTTTTCTTGCTACTATTATTTTATTACTAAAGCTCCCACAGACTGAAAGATTAAGCAGGAACAACAACAAAAACATTGAAACAAGGGTTTCCACTGCCTAGAGATAAACTTCAAATACTTTAACTTGACATTTAATATGTCTTTACAGCCTCAACCCTAACTATATTCTTAACCAATCAAAGTGGAAAACCAACATGGAACTAAATTGCAAAAGGTCAAGATGGAATGGCTTCTTTGTAAAGGGTTACGCTACTTCCACAGGCTGGTTTCCAAAATATGTCTCACATTATATTTTATATTCTAATTAATTTTAAAAATATCCATCCATTTCACAAGAATGTGAACTATGTGGAAACTATGTTCCATTCATCTTTGCTTCCCCAGCACATAACAGTACTCATAGCACCTATGGGGCAAGTGAGAGCGACTGCTCTGTATCTAGAAGCCCCACTTTCAAATTCCAACTCTGCTACTTCTGAAAGCTGTGAAAAATCACGTAACCTTTTGAACCTCAGCATCCTCATTTGTAAAACGGTGATAATATCTACCTTGCAATGTAGGGTTTATAAAATTGGAGGAAATGGCTTGTGTATGAGACGACATATCAAGATATATACATAGTATATATGTGTGTGTACCTTGCTATCAATAAATGTTAGTTATAGATTATTAGCAGGCACATAAGTAATGCTTGTTGAAAATATGAAGGAATGAATAAATAGAGCTATTTCCTTCTTACTGATTTAAGATTCAGCCAGTAACTCTTGAACAACATTATTTATAATACACATTTGGAAGTTAAACTGTAGTTTCAGAAAAGTTTAAGGCTATAAATTTGTATTCCTATTTTGAATTGACACACCCTTCCCTTTTATTCGTTCATTTTTGGAGAAATGTCAATTTAAATATGCCCCTAGCTTCACAAATCTTCTAAAGAACAGTCGATGTATATAAACATCAGACAATCAATGAAGACTGGCTGATTCCAGGGTGAGCAGTTAAAATGCGGCGTATTTATGACTCAGAAACCTTAAAGTATCTTCAATCCATTTATTTATTTTTTGTTAACCGCCTATACTGAACTAGTTTTTCATTATTAATTTTAGGGTTTATGATATAAAAAAGGAGAGGTCCTACAAATCATGAACTCATTGCATTTTTATATTTGTATCTCATCCTTTGGTTAGCAAATTGGCAAAAGGATTCTATTTTAGACACTACCTTATTCAATAAATTACAGATTTGTATAAGACTAAATACACAGCTCTTGAAAATAAAAACCTAATGTAATGGAGTGCTTGAAGACATGGAGAAGCTAAATTTAGTGAGGAAAAATGAGAGAACACAAAATTTTTAATAAAGCCAATGTCATGACAGGACTGGCAAAATAGCTGTCACTTTGGCTCAACCAGCATTGAGCATCTATGCTGTGCTGATATCTGGGATTGCAAAGATAATCTGTCTGCCACCCTCGAGAATCTCACCCTCTCATGCAGAAAGAAAATCTTCAAATATCTTATCAGTGTAAGCCCGTGAAGTAGTTTGCATAATGTCTAAAGGTACAGGTTTTAGCATTACATAGATACAAGTTTGTATCTGGGCCTAAATTGCTAAGCTATGTTACTTTGGACAAAATAGTTTGCCTCTGTGAATCTCAGTCTCCTAATTTGTGAACTGTGGATTTGAAAATGGACCTCAAGGGAAGGAACTGACATGTAAAGCACTCAGCAGGGAGTAAGTGCTGTAAGTTCTAGGGCATGGACTGGTTCCGCCTGCCTGATAATAGCCTGGCAAGAGCAGATGTCATAGGCTAGCCTGACCTAACCATGCTCATCCATAATCGATGATGCCAGCACAGAAAAAGCACAGCATTTGTTTGATCATTACTAGTGGGGTTATTACTGCAAACATGCTATTTTTACTCTTGAGCTCCAGAATTATGATAAAAAATTGAAAATTAAATTAAAACCTAAATTGTGAGAAGTGGTACCAATGGAAAAAATAAAATAATTTCTTTCAGATAATGGCAACACATAAATATTTACTTCATGAATGGATGGTTTTACCTGTTGGCTTTTTAAAGGACTTGAAAAAAATTAAACTCTAGATAAATAGACTTATGTGATTATGGACTTTAAATAAGTTATATTACAGGAAAAAGGAAACACACTGTTCAGCCTACACACTCTACAACTCACTGCCAGATTTCTATCATAAGCCCTGAAAGAAGCCCTGGGGAAACTTGTGAGTATTAAAATAGAGAAACTCTGGGCCTTTAAGTGAAGGATTGGAAGAAGCTGTGAGACCTTGGGAGCAGAGCAGGGATGCTGCTTCCAGGTACTGTACCACACCTGCCTATAGGAGATATTCCTATCCCAAAATACCTCCACCCACACTTGCTTACCTTTACCCCTCCATGATCTCATACTGCATGAAATGCCTTATATCAGGTGTTTATTTGTGTTCAGATGGGTGAACAGTTGTCCTTAGCGGGGGCTGGGCAGTAAGGGGTGGGACAGGATGGATTTAGGGTCAATGTGAATACTTTGATCTGATCTAGTTAATTTCTCCTTAGAAAAGTTTCCCCATATCAGCTATTCAGAGACATTTTGATCAAGACAAAAGTGGGGTTAAGAAATGTAAACCCAAAACCACTATAAAGAAAAGGCAGCTTGAGAATATCAGGTAGTAGAAAAGCCAGCTTTACTTATTTTTCAAATTTTGGCCTGGGTTGGTACAGTGTCAGGAAAAATGGAGGAATATTTTGCTCCTTATCTCCCTCTCACCCAGAAAATTGACAATTCCAAATGCTATAAATATTATGGGCTAGTGTAAACTGTGAGTTTTCACAGGTTTGTTTGTGCAGCCATTCTGGGTACAAACATCTTAAAATGAATTTGTTACATAACTCTTTACTAAGTTGGGAACTGTCCATATTTTCTCCATTATGTCAGTTACCTCAATGACATACTTGGATTTGCCTTTTGTAAAACGTATAGATAATTGTTCAATTCTTATAATAATTAGAAATACGGGCTATATTAATAAATATAATTATGTTAAAGGGTATAATTTAATAAAAATGATGTATCCTATCATACAATGGTATGATAAATACTATGATATATATACATATATATATAATGCTCTAAGATAAGAATGGGGTATTAAGAAAATATTCTTTAAAAATTTGAAAAAAATATTTTAATGTCAAAAAAAGAAGTCGAAGGGGATTCCAAGGTTAAAGCCATTATAGCTTAGTTATTACATACCTAATATAAAATAAGATGTTATATTATAGAAATGTTCTAGCTAATTATGTCAATGCTACATGCAAACATAAAATGAATAAGCAAAAAACCTTGAGCAACTTGCAAAACGGTTGCTAAGAATTATTTCTTTTAATACATTTTAAACTATTGAAAATTCATAACATATCACTTTTGGGGGCCATATGAGTTAGCCAACCAGATGTATTTTCAGCATTTGTTTAGAGACAACTTTCCCTCAGTCTGAAACATTTTGTACAAATTAAAAAACATTATTTTTAAAACTGGAAAATAAAAACAATAACAGAGTTAAGCAATTTATATTAAGAATAAGAACAGAGGAAATAATTGCTGAAATGTACAATGGAGCATATGCTGAAACAGATTTTTCATATTTTGGAATGGGAAAGAAAGAAAATTGTTAGTAATATATGTACTGATTAAATTTTAAACAAAGCAAAAAAGATGATAAAGCATTTACCATGAATTACATTTTCCTAATACAGCAATTGTTATTACTAAGAATGAGATATACTTATCTTTTAGAAGTAGAACACGATTTGACATTAAAATGGGGAGTGATGTTATTCCACGTCAATATTATAAAGGGATTTTTATGGTATTTGCAAAAGAATAATCCAAACAACAAAGGAAACTAAAATGGTGGAGTTGGAATTTATCAACAGAGAATAATTAATTGAGGTATTTAAATGAGGAGAAATCCATTAAATATTTTTTACCTTGGGAGGAAAAGCAGCAAAATAAGCAATTTTGTTGTCTGAGATTTCTTTAGTAAAAGAATAATTTTTATGATTTAAATATCAGATATCACATACAAAATTTTATTTGTTTTTAAAAGGAGAGTATATTGTTTTTACCATGTAATGACCTAAAACTGTGCTTAACCTTACAATGTGTTTATAATAACATGTATAGGACACAATTTATTTCCAGAAACATGCTTAGCCTATGATTTGGTTAGGTCTATATTTTCTGAAGAAAATGAACCCATTTGAGACTCTAGGAAGTAATTTCATGGTAGGGTAAAAAGCCATTTTGATATCCTTCAAATCATATTACATACTGCTTCAGCTTACATTTAGGGACATGAAGCCTGTCACAATGTCTCAAGTCTTACTTTTGACCCCCCTGAAAGGGAGTCCTGTTGTTAATATTGTATAATTTCATATTTTGTTTTAAGGAGGAAGAAGCCTTCAAGGTGAGGAATTATGGAGGACCTCTCTCAGAGCAAACCTATATGCATCCCACTGTATCCAAACCAAATTTCATCTTGCATTCAGGATTTCCAACCAGCCTCCACTTTTCTTTCCTCCTTCATACTTCCCATTCTTTAATCCCTTAAGACTTGTATAAGCTTTAAATTTTAAAAGAATGCCCCGTTGAAATAGCAAAGGAAATATTTTTACTAGCAACTATAACAACAAAGTTACAATTTATTGTTACTATTGTATTATATTCTGTAATTAACACTTAATAAATATGTCTTGTAATCTTCCTGTGACGCTTAGAAGATAAGATTTATTATTTTCATTTTTACAAAAGAAACCACTGAGACATATAGAGGTTAAATTGCCTCCCTAATGTCACACAGGCAGTAACTGGCAGAACCAGGATTTGAATGCAGCTCCTTTGTCCAATGTCTACAGTTCTAATCACAAAAAAGAATAATGCAACCTAAAATAATGCCATGGGGGGTGGATGTGGCTCAAATGGTTGGGCGTCCATCTCCCATATGGAGGGACCTGGGTTCGGTCCCCGGGACCTCCCAATAAAATAAAGAAAAATATAGAAGGTGTGTGGGCCGCCAGGCCCCACGAGTGGGCGCCCCGCCAGGCCCCATGTGCGGGCATGCCAGGCCCTGCCGAGCCACACAGCAAGATGATGACATAACAGGAGAGTGACACAAGGGAGAGACAAGACGAGACACACTGAAAAACTAGGAACTGAGGTGGCATAGGTAGCAGAACGCCTCTCTCCCACATCAGAGGTTCCCAGGATTGAATCCCAGTGAAGACGGGAGGAGAAGGATGAGAAGAGAGGGCAGGAAACAGACACAGAGAATTGCCCAGCAAATGAACACTAAAACAGCAAAATTGGGGGAGGGGTAGCTTAAAATGGATAAAAGGTAAAATATATAAGTAAATCTTTAAAATAATGCCATGGTCCAAAAAACAAATACATAAATCAGAATATTATAGCTCAAAATTAGCCTTAATTAATTGGACAGAAAATCATTTGTTTTAAATTCTTATTCACTTTAGACTTTAAGTGATATATTTAAAACCATAGATGCTATTTCTCAAGTAACCTCAATTTTACCTCTTCTGTAACTGTACAATTTATATTTTCAAAGTCATGAATGATATTAAAGTTTTCCAGAGAAAAATAAAGACTAACATCAATGAGAACTTCCAGTTCAAAGACTAATAACAGTTTCTAGAAATAATAGACTGAATTTTCTCAAATAATTATAGTTGATATAATTATTAATTATTAATACTGTACTTACTATCCACTAGACATGGTTACATAAACAAATACATGGTTATATTCACAAGCACCCAATGAAGAAATTAAAACAGAGAGAGGTATACTAATTTTCCCTATGTCTCATAGTAGAAAAGTGGAGCTGGGATTTGAACCCAGAAAGTGAGTTTCAAAGCTATGCTATCATAAGATAATTTGGTGTTGTAGGAACTTCCACCCTAAGTCATGAAATATTGATTAGCTTTAGCTTTATCATATAATAATGGTTGTGGGAAATCTATCACACCCAATGTCCCAAAGAAAGCTACAAAATTCTCAGTTACTTGATGAATAAAAACATAAAGTTATTCTGATGATGGTTAATCAGATGAAAATCTTGAGAAGATAGGCTATTACCGTAAGCAAATAGTACTGTTATTCTCTTTACAAAGTAAACTTTCCAATATCTGTAATTACTCTAAAATATAAGCTACATGATGACAGAGACTATGTTTTGTTCACACCTATATTTCTAGTATCTGGAGCAATATATACAGTAAGTACTCAATAGCATTTGTCTAATAATGAATGAAGAATAAAGGAATTTCCAAAATGATACTAAAGAAAGTATCTAGAGATAATAAGTCCAGATAATGTAATATGCATAGAAATCTAAGAAGCAAATACTGTTAGCATCTATTTTATTGTTATTTAATTTATAAACAAAATATAGATCTTTTCCTTTATATGACCTTTAATCCTTATGGTTATCAACCATTTTAATTTTGGTTCTACTTTTCTTTTCTTTAAATTTATTTAAAATTCAAAAATATAAAATAACAGAAAAAGGCTGCTCAACAAATTATGGAAGCATTACTCCTAAAAAGTTCTATACAGGTACTTTTATCTCATCTAATTTTAACTATTAACTCAATTGCTCCTCCAGTGTTCAGAAAGGTACACAGATTAGATAAATGACATAGTCAAGGTCTCCTTATTAATGAAAAAAATGAAGAGAAAAAAATGCTTAATCATATTTATATCTCCCAAAACTAAACCCCATATTTTTTTTACCTTTAGCATCAATATAGTACCAACTTTGCTTTTGCTACAAAAACATTACAATGTTGTTGTTAACTATTGTCTAAAATTACAGTTATTTTTTCCTATGTATCTCCACATTCTTAGCTCCTTGTAGTTGAATAACTTTCCTGTATTTATATTATTAACCACAATCCTCATCTATCACCAAAATCATTCTTATACATTCCCTATATTATCCTCCAGCTGTCTTCCAACTAACATTAAATCTCCCTAGGCACTCATTTCAGCCACAATCACATTCATAAATCAACAGTATTTGTTGCATTCATTATAATGTGTTGCCATCACGTCCAATCATTACCACATATTTACATTTGACCATATTAAACATTCTACACACATCCAGCATCATCTCCACCTTTTCGTCCCAAATTCCATCTCCCACCAACCTACACTTCATAGTCCAACTCCATAAGCCTATTCACTGTATTTAGGAAGAATCATGGAGGAGCCTTGAGGATATTGTGTTCAGTGAAATAAGCTAGACACAAAAGGATGAAAACGGTATGGTCTCACTGATATGAACTAAATACAATGAGTAGGTGCTACTTTTCTATCTAAAGATAGCTATCTTTAATTAAAAATTAAATTCTTCTAGTGTAGTTAATTTTAGCATCTGAAGGACAAATTTGCATGATGCAATGTAATGTATAATAATAAGTGGTAAAGAAAAGCAATATCATATGTACAATAAGCAATTGAAAAATATTATTTTTCCTTACTCGTCCCACCACCCACCATGCTGTCATTCCTATGGGAAGGTGGCATATGCCTTGCCTTGGTCAGTTGTGATGTGTTTAGTTAAGAGTGATAACTTGGAAAGGGGTATGAAAAGACCTGAGTTTCATCTGTAACTTTTTGATTATTAATTAGCCTAGCTTTTTAAGGCATTTAATCTTCATCTTCACCATCTATAAAATCATGATAATATAGGAAAAGTTCTTTAAGAATTAAATGAAATTTAATCCTATACCTAGTCGAGCACATGACACAAATAAGTGCCCAATAAATATTCCCTTTCCTTAACTAAATCCCTTTCTTTTTTACACAGTCCCTCTTAGGCCTATGTGTGAGAAAGTTGATCAGGAACTAAGGATAAATTATAAACTCAAGGAAAAGGGAGGTTTTTTTTTTCTGGATGGCCATTATTGTATAAGGCAGAAATCAATCAATAACTTTGGTCTCAAGAGTAGCATACTCTTGTAAAATGTTATGTTGGACTACCAAAAGAGGAAAGGCAAATTTTCAGCCCAAAGGAAGTCCTTTTTACAATAATATAATGTCAGATTTTATAATAATAATGCAATAAATATAACTTATAATTAAGTAGCACTACAGGGATTCTGATATATGTAATTTGATCTCAAGAGAACCTTGGAGAGTAAGCTGGGAGATATTTATTTCATTATCCAGATGAGAAAACAGAGAATCAAAAAGAAAAATGCCTAACTGTTACTGATGGCAGATTATTTGTACAGTATATGTTATCACTGCATATTATTATTATTCAGCAGTATTTTAGCTATGTGATCTTGAAGGTCATCACCTTCATCTATGCTCAGAGATTCCTCACTATGAGAGGAGGGGAATTGCAAGTATCTAAGACTAGAATTCAGGTTGCAAAACTCTCTGTTTATATATAAAATTATTTCATTATAAACATTATCCTGATGATTGACATAAAAAAAAATTCTAGACAGGTAGAGACTAGAATTATGAATTTTACATAAAATTTCATTGGAGTGTTGGTTGAAAGAAGTTGTAAAATATGGACAAGAGACGTCCCGAACAGTTCTGAGACCCTCATTTTATGTATAAGCACGTTCAGTTAACATGACGGATAGAAAAAATAGTGGGTCCTTAATTAGGCCAGAAATTGTCTTGGTTCTGCTGCTAGATATGAGAGCTGGGGTAAATGACCTGGCCTATCTGGCCCTCTATAAATAAGAATATTACATGAGACAATCTCCATAAAAGGAGACTATTATAATAGACTAGATAACCTCTAAATTTTCTCCTAGCTGTATACTACTGTTAGACACATGTGAACACATACACACACCAGCTTAAACTTTTTGATTCCAAAGACTTGCTACCTTTAATTGGGACAGGTTTGACCAAATGAAACATAGGAGGTGTGTTTGCAAAAATGTTTGTTCTCTAATGAATCACAACACATGTCCTTGGTCAAAACTGACTTTCATTAGGATCTTTCTTACTCAAAATTTCTTGCTCTATATTTGGTGTGCTAGAAAGCTAGGCTGTTAATAACAGTCAATTTTTCAGTTAGAACTGAAATACTCCCAGTAGTATTTAGAGAGGTTTAGCAAATCTAGGATAATGTGAATAGTTTTCAAGAAGGATGTCTGAACATCTGAATTTTTAAAAAATGTATTCAATTTGTTATTATTATTATGCAATGTAATCAGAGTCTATGCAGAGCAGGCCCATGGAGTTCTTGATGGTAACACTGAGTGCTCAGTGATAAGTGAGGAAAATATAATTTTCAATGTTTTTTCCCCTTAAATTCCTGGTCTTTCTTGAGACAAAAACTTTTAATAAAATATAGATGCAGTGTGCTCTAATGATCTTGAACAATGTTTTAATCAATTAACCAGTCGTTCTTAAGCTTTGCATTTTGGGGCAAAATTAAAGGAGTTTTATGGGATTTAACATGCTGAAAATCTTTCCTTTATAAGGCTTTGAACAAACACAAATGATCAAAATTCAATCATTATTTATTGGCTTGCAAACAGCTTCATATTCTATAGATAAAGATAGAAAAGTAGTCACTGTATTTTCTAGTGTCTTCATCTAATAACACATTTTATTCCATGTACTGGCTACCCCTAACTCATGAACTCTTTGGAGGTTAAGACATGTATCCAGACAGTTACTTTTTAATAATTTCATTTTAATTCAGAGTATTTCTCTTCACAATATTTTATAAAAGTTTTTAGTAATAAACTACCCATTTTTTATTATAAGGGCTTGCATTAAGAGCCATTTTTACTTGCATGTTGTTTATGAGTGAGTTAGCATGTAGTTGTTAAATAACAAACAACTAAAAGCTGAAAAGAAAATCTGCCCTAACCATAACAATGTATCAAGAAGAGGTGCTATTTCTTTCTTGGAAGTATATAAAATTTTTTCTCTAGGAATATTCTAAATGAACAGAAATTCTCAGTATTTGAATGAGATCCCTCTAAAGTATTCACACTAAATTCTATTTCAAATGCAATTATGAAAGTTACAATTCAAATCAAAGAACTTACATGTCACACCTGAAAAACAAGCCAAACAATTTACACATAAATTAGAAAACTAGCCATTGATGTATTCTCACAATGAAATTATAAGAGGGTTAAGAAATTTGGGGGGGAGTAGGGTAGGTATTATCTAGTTCTTGTATAAGGAGCTTAAAATAACTGTGTTTTTTCCTGTTAAAAATTAAACTTTTTTCCAATAAGTAATTAGAATTGAAATTATGTCTAAAAATTGAATTATAAAAAAGAAAGTAAAGTTTAAGAGAGCCTAGACTTCTTGTGGGACGATTGATAGATGCTGAGAAATGTTTATATATTGGCCAAATGACTTAGTTGACCCTCTTTGGTCAGCAAGATGACGAAAAGAACCACGTCAAAAAGAAATTGCTCATTTACTAAAGATCTTGCAATTCAGATTGGCAGGCTTTTAAAAATATAATAGGAAAATCTATTCTTAAATTATCTTTTTTATACTCAGAACTAGGTAAACATGTTCATAAACTACCATCTCAAAAGAGTGCTTCATGTAATGTGAGTTTATTTTTTAAAATCAAGGAACAGTTTTTCAGAGAGTGAAAATGATGTATTTTGGATTTATTAACCTCTATTTAAAAATTTAAAGGGTGTGGTCATCTATAACTATAACAAAAAAAGGGGGTAGAGTGCTTAGTATAAAGTAAAGCTGCACATGAATAATATTCAGACAGGAGAGCAAAAGAAACATCCTTCTCTCCCTACTGCTGACACTCTTCAAAAAATATTTCAATAAATTAGATTTAAGAGAAATTGAATATATATCATAACCATGTTAACATATTTAATCATTCTAAATTAAGATGCTGATTTATATATTAAGGCTTTATAGGGGTTGAAAATTTTATTAGGTAAGTATAATTCATACATATCCTAGAAAATTTATTTATGAGTTTCTACTTTTTATATCACTTATATTCTTTCCATTGAAATTTATTATATTTGGTATATATCAAGACATAGATTTATCATTTTCTTTATTCACTACATTTCACTTTAATACTTCTGTTTGAAATTTTAGAGAACTGCATTTGCAAATTCATTTCCAAATACCTATGGAATTATAAGCAATTCAACTGGGGTTATTTTGCTCTTCTATCTATTAATTCTATCTTATTATTTCTGATGTTCACATATGCAAAATTTGTAATTCTCAGAATCTAGGATATTTTTTCAATGTCACCAGTTCCATCCTAAAGGATGTCATCAAGAATGTATTTAATTTTATTTAATAGGAGCACATTTAGGAAAACTACTATCATTATCAAATAAGAACTAAATAGGAAAATAGGTTTCATAGTTAAGTTGTGAGACTATTAGAAAGAAATATACTAATGAAAGTAAGCTAAAGATTTTAAGCCTACAGATATTTTCCAATCTGCAACCATGATTAGACTATAAACAGATAAATCAAGCATATCAAGTCTGCTTAAAATTTTGTTCAAAATGAACAAATTTTATATCATATACAGAAAAAAAGAGGTACCTGAACTGATGAAATTTTATTTATTACTTCTTTTTTTCTTTAGATTTTGAAATGATATGATGTTAAAAGATATGATGGTGTCAACATAAACACTTTCTGCTATATAGATGTATTACAAGGATTATTTTACCCTTTTATCTAAGAGGATTATAAGATAAATGATTTACAATTTAATCCAGTAAATTGAAATTGATGACCATGCAAATTTCTTATTTTATAAAATTTTAAAGGTAAAAATTTCTATAAAAGAAATGTGTAGGATCTTCTAATTTTATAGAAGCTCTATTATAATTAGTATATAATTAAAGTACTTACTGTTCTCTTAAGAATACTGGGGGTAATTTCTCTTTATTTTCTTTCTTTCAGAATTCTTTTTTTTCCTAAAAGGAAAACAATACATACAGTGGTTAGATGAATACTAGTACAGAATCACACAATTAATGGTACTGCATTCAGAATCATTTCCAAATACCAAAAACATAACTTTTAAATTTTTATAATTTAAGATTTCTACTTAGAAATCTTACTATATATATACAAAAATAAAACCATGTCTGATCTATATATATATCTTGGGATTTTAAAGTTGGTTTGAAGAGTTAGAAATCAAGATTCTATAACAAATGTACATACTGATTTTGTAAAAAGTAAATCATGCTTCCTACATTATGGTTTTAAAATTTGAAAGCTGGAATAATACTAATCTAGGTAGGCATTGTTTGAAGGAATATTACAATATTATATTCAATGAAAACAGCAATCATACAATTATTAGTCAGTTAAATGCTTGTGGCTATATTAAAATCAATATGATTATTATAAATCAATATTATAAATTTCATGTTACTTTTGATTTTGATATTTTTCACTGAAGTTGTAAACAAATATATTACACATATTTGTCTACTTTCAGAGCCAAATCAATGTCTAGATACAACCTAATTATATTTTAACACATAGCACAATGCATGGAATATAAGCTTATGATTATTACTGGTCTTGGAATTGAATGTTTGTTGACTTTTGTCAAAGCCCATGCTACATTATGTTGAGTGAAGCAAGCCAGACACAAAAGGACAAATACTGTATGATTGCATTATTATGAACCAAACATATTGTGTAACATATTGTATGACTCAAAAAAAAAAAAAAAATTTATGTGTAAAAAGAAAAAAAAAAAAAAAAAAAAGCCCATGGTAAGGTGCAGACACGTCTTTTTAAAGCTACTTTCAAAATGTTCAATAGATGCTTATTAAAGATCTACACGAGAAACATAAGGTTAAACTTGTAGAAGAATATAAATTTGTGGAAAAATAATATAAACAGGTTGAAGAATATAAACTTTAAAGATAAATATAAAGTCTTCCTTTTACCTTCATTTTGAACTACACAAAACTCCCAGCATAGTTTGGGAGTCACAACACTCAGGTTTCATACATTTCCCCATGCCTCCTTCACATTTTGTGTGCTGCTATTTCCCCTCAATCTTTTAGCATTTCAGATGTAATTTGTGGCCAGGAGTTAATAGAGTAGAAGTATATGCAGAATTTCAGAGGTGAAATTCTGTAAAACCTGGTTGGAAATTTTCATGATTTTACCCTTTTCCTCCCAACAAATATGACTATTGCTTATAATTATCTTATGGACCAAGATCAGAAATAAAGGATATCATACAAAAATTTTCTGAAGTAGTTGGTTGTTAAAGAATAAAACATAATGTTTCATTATATATATAATATATCAAATAGGACATATAGTATATATCATACATCTATATAATAAACCCATCAGGTGCTAGGAGAAAAATAATTGCACATCATTGCATTCAAAAGTACTTTGCAGTTTAGAAAGCCATAAAATTAAATTCTTCCCAAGAGTCAATACCAGGAATTGCTTTAATGTAGTAAAGATGTCAAGAATTTCTGATTTGGTTTGATATGTCAGAAGCTCATAAAAGAAAAGTTTTACACTGCAAGAGACAAGTACCTTAATAAACGTTATCATTTTTATTGCAAAAAATAATTTTAAGTAGAATAAATACCACGAAAGGATGAAATATTTAAAAGTAGGTTCATAAGAGGCATGCCGCTTGGTTTTAAGAGTTCTCACAGTGTCTATCTTCAACAGAACTACAGAAACATAATGCCAGCAGCTTTAGCTATTGGCTTATGTAGATACTCTATGGAAAAGATCTGAAGTGACAGCTATATTTCCAAAGCTTCATTTACTGCATCTGTTCAATAGTTAAGCCTCCAAGGTCTGCTTTCATTTTAGTCCTGCTTGAAACTCAACTGTTTTCTAATAAAATCCATCAGAAAGAGCAATGTAAAAATGTACTTAGATTTGCCTGGCTGCCTCTTAAAATATGACTGAGCCACAAACAATTTTAGATAAGACTTCTACAGATAGTTGCAGTATACTGACACTTTTCTTTTAAAAAAAAATTATAACAAGATTCTGTGGGCATACATACACATTAAGGTAAAAAGACTAACATAAAGCTCTTTATGAGAAATATGGGGAAAAAACCTGTTAGAGAAAACAAAGGTTTTCTACTAAAAAAAAATGAGAATTCTTGAATATGTATATTGTACATTATTACTTACCAAGGGGCAGGCTTCCCAAAGGGTTAAACAATTTTTGTGACTTATTGAGCCATCTGCAGGGATTTGATTTCATTTTGGTTTTGCATGCAGATCCATCACAAAGATGAATGGACAAGCCTGTTCAACTGTAGGGGACAAACAACTATTTTATTTTTAATCTATACTCTGAATATGGATGTGCACAGTGTTTTTCTGGTTGCTACTTTCTTGCATGTATAAGCACTTCTCTTCGTTTTAGAGAAAAAGAGTGAAAATAGCACAGGATTATTTTGCACCTTCTGTCATCTATTTGGCTTTTCAGTAATGAAAGTGGTATCAGTAGGTCTGACTCAGACATTTTCCTGGTATCGAGGCTTGGTACTTTTGTCTTTGTACAACACTTAAAAAAATAACACAAATATATGTAGTTAGGTTTATATATTTTTCATAAAATAGTATATGCACTCATAGTCAGTAAAGCCGATATCTCTTTAATGCTGTTTTCATCCAGTATTAGATCCAGGCCTGACATGGAGTAGAAAACAAATGATTTGAGTCTTAGGAGTTAGTGTTGCCTCAATAATTAATAGAAAGCAAACTTCTGGTACTTTGTAGCCCTAAATATAATTCTATTTAAAGAATTAAGCAAAATGCTTCATGCTTTAGGCCTTATAACTATTATACTACACTTGATCTTAGCCAAAAGGCCAACAAGCAATTGTAAAGACTTATAAATAGCTTATTTTTCTTGTGTTTTGGTGGGGACACAATTATTTGTATATATTTTAACATTACAAATTTAACAGTGTACTGTCTCAAGTTTTTTTTCTTTTTGAGACATTCTTTTCAAGGATGACAAATAAGTGGTTATTTACATCCAAACTTTGCTTTCAAACATCTCAAGCATTTAATTTTGATGAAAATATTGATTTTAATTGAGCTTTCATTAGCACAGCACTGAACTAAAGATTTATTTAGGGTTGGTTTTCAAAAGCATACTGTGAATCCTTACAACATGGCTACTTATAAAATTATCCCACCAGCCTGCAGTGGCAACACAATCTCAATCCTTAGATTTTAAGCTTCAAAACTGTAAAATATTGATGCCAAAACTTATGGTTAGAATATAGTGCTGAGATTGATATGCCATTTCCTCAGCACACATTATCACTAATCCTAAGGGATTTTGTTAGATATCTTTTGGTTTAAATCCTTATTATTGGAATAGCAGTCAGCAAAAAGAGATTACTTTAAAAAGAGACACTATCTAGGTCAGTTCTGACTGAATGTAAACTTTTAAATGCAAAATAAAGCATCTCATGACAACTAAATGTGTTTCATGATTCTGGATTAGATTCTGAACCAATGGGACAAAACAATCGGCTATTAAGTGCATTAGTGGGACAGTGGATGAAATTTGAATGTGAACTGTGAGTTAGATAATTATATCATGTCAGCAGTAAACTGCCTGTGTTTTATAATTGTCCGGTGTAATGTAAGAGAATATCCTTGCTCTTAAGAAACACACTGAAATACATACTAAAGTATTTAGGATGAGGCATACCATGTCTCCAATTTGCTCTCAAATGGTTCAGAAAAAGATATGAAAAGTATATATATATAGAGAGAGAATGATCAAAGATAAAGGATAAAATGTAAACAATTGGTGAATCTGGTAAAGGGCATACAGGAATTTCTTGTACTATTCTTGCAACTTTTTTGAGGGTTCGAAATTAGAGCAAAACAAAACACTCCCAAGAAACAGACTACAAAACTATCTCTAAAATATTAAAAAATAAAGTGCTATTTTTCAATACCTCTACAAAATATTACACTGAACCATAGCTATTTTTGTTTTGGCCATTAAGCACAAGATTGTTTTCTTCAGTCTATAAATGTAAAAGATAGTGATTGATGTTTGTCTGGATAACTATTAGAGAGTGTTAAGCTAAATATGTGGAAAATAATTTCAGTAACAGAGTAAACAAACAAATGTTCTCTAAATAAATGCAATCACAATAGGTACCTATGATTCTGTGCAAAGGGGTAGCATGTCAAAAGATCATATGTCATACTTAGAGCAAAGGATTTCTCCTATCTTTTCTCTTTGGTGTCTAACCATCGACAGCTATTATGAGGCTTCAGTCTACAGGCCTCCCCTCAGTGTTATGGAAATATATATTTACCAACAAAGATTTGAAAAAGGGTGGCAGGGAATGAAGGAGCATCTCACTCTTTTGTCGCTTTCTAATACAAGTCAACACTTACTAAAACATTTGTTGGCAGTCATAGTTACAATAATCACATATTGGGTTCAACCATGTTTAACATTTTCATTATACTCTAAATAATTACTTTCGAATGGGGGGATAATAATGAGGCAGAATGGCACTAAGGAAGAGAGCCAGTTTGTACCTTGAAAAGGAAGATGGGAATTAATTAAATGAGCAACTTGGGGAAGTTAATTGGGACTGTGTGAAGATAAGAGCACTATCAAGCATGAAGAAATAAAACTATTTGGAAAAAAAGGTATAGCAGAAAGTCACAATGAGCTATGTCCCTGAGGGAGAACCCTGCAGAACCGTGAGTGGCAGAAGCAGAATTGTGCCTATGGGGACCACTGTTGGCTTGCAGCCCCTAGAATAGTGCCTGCCACACAAATAAATGCCTGTTGAATGAATGGTATAGTGTATTGAAAAAGTAAAATTTAGTGTCATGTAATTAATTTTAGTACTGACTCTGCCTCTATCCAGTGTGTGACCTTAGGCAAATCGCTTTATCTTTTTTGACCTCAATTTCATCAGCTATGAAATAAGAGGGTGGAAAAAGTAATTCTCCAAGGTACCGTGATGCTCTAAATAACTCTTTATACAGTTCTGTTTATTAAAATGGGTAATTGAACATTTTTGTAGATGAGAATAGCCTGATATGAGTTTTTTAAAGAAAAGTTGAATAAAAGAACAATGCAGTGATTCAAATAATGGTAAACAAGTCCCATTGAAAGCAGCACTGATATACAAGGAGAATGTAAATGGTTATTTATGGTTTTTTATGTATGAAGTGACATTTACATGCACCATAGAGTCAGGAATGCAAACCTAGAAATCTTTACCTGATCTTTTTATCATAATCAGAGTGACACACTCTTTGCTTCCACATGTAGAATCTCCAAGTGAACAGAAATGGAAAGTGTTCAAAAGGAGCCATTAAAATAGCAGAAGTTTATATAAGCCACTTTTTTACTATAAGGTTATAGAATTGGGACTGCTCATCTTAGAGAAGAGAGTGCTGAATAAACCTTTAGGTTTATATTCAATTCCATGAAGAGCTATTTAATTCAAGACCCACTCGCACAATTGCTGACACCTTCATGAAGCCTTCCATAATCAACATTGACTTCTTCATGAGTTTTCTTTTCTACAAACTTGTAGGGCACTTACATTCTGTAACCAACAATTTAGCATTTATTTATATGTGATCTCATTATTTTCCCCAGTTTCATCTATGTTGGTTTTGACTTGACAGCTACACAAGAGGTCTTGTGCCATACATTTCTGTTTCCCTACAATAACATGGTACTTTAAATGAGTAGTTGCTCAATACACCCCCATCAGTTAATGGAGATAAGTGGGATGTTGGGATACGGCATGAGACCTTTACAGTACTATGCTGGTCAGATCAACTTCAGTGCTTTGCTGTACTCTGAGCTTAGTCTAGCACCAAACCCCATGATGCAATCATGGGGGTTCAGAAAATGAACAGGAATGCTGATTGGCAGGGGCCAAAAATGGGAAATTTTGAGTTTCATATGTGTTACTACAATAAAAAGTTTAAAATTTGACTTCTCAATTATCAAGCCTGGTTGTTGATCTTGGGACTTCTGTGATGCCCCTACCTTGTCTTTATTCTCATTGTCCTATTCTTCCAGGTGCTTTGGGGAATAAAGGATAGGGAACTTGTCAAATGGAATCAAAGGTGCACAGTTCACCAACAAGAATAGTCTATTCAAACAGTCTTATGGGAACCTGATGCTACGGCTTGAAATAAGCTTTGCACTGATCCACTGTAGAGTGAGCAGGGGCCACTTTCTCAGCTCTATTTGAACAAAGCAGAATATCTTCCATGATTTTATGCTCAAATCAATACCACTGTGCCAAAACCCCTATAAGAAATCTGGAGGGCCAGGGGTCGAGCAATTACTATCTCTATGGGCAGAAAGTGGTGGGTAAAGGGAGAGGAAATATAAAGGAGGAGGAGGGCACAAAAGAACTGGCCCATTTTCCAGGGCTTTTACTTCCTGTAAGAAGTTTGGTTATCTAACAATTAGACACTGAAGAATAGTTAGGTAAATAGATACTTATATAATTCCTGGATTTATACATAGGAAAAGCCAATCAAATATCTTTACTAAGAGCTCCAAAGTAGCTGTATAAGTTATGCATATTTCCTAAGAGAAGAGAAGGCATTGGTGAAGTGACAAGAAATAAAAACAAGTTGACTCGGTTATCCGAACTTTTGGGGGGGGGGTCAGGTGGAAAGAATGGGGCAGCAATTCTCTAAACATCTTTCAGGAAGAAGGAGAGAAAATGACTAATTTAAACCTTGGTTTGCTGCAAATTCACACTGAAAGAAGTGTCATTATACAAATAAGTGGGATGTTGGGTTATGACATGAGTTCTTTACAGTTCTTTGCTGATCAGGTCAACCTCAGTGCTTTGCTGTACTTTGAGCTTAGTTTAGCACCAAACCCCGTGATACAATTATGGGATGGTGCCATTCTAAAGTGCAAGGTCCACCAGGACAAAATCATAACCTAGAGGAAGTGGTCTTCAGTATCCTAGCCTCTTTGTTGCATGTCCAAATGCAGAACAGTTTTAGAAACAAAATAGAAAGTAAGGAATTTTTCATGTTAGACTTGTCCTCAACTAACCATCTTCTTATCTCTGTCTTTAAGACTAGGGCTAGCCTATGGGTAAATCGAAAGGGTGTGGGACTATACACAGTAATACAGATTGGTTCAGAGACACCTGAACATTTACATTCACACGAAAACTACCCTCTTCAAAGGTTAATTGTAGGAGGTTATACATACCTATTTTTGGAGAAGAATCATGGTTTTAAAAAATAATTATAACTACTATATAATGAGCCTTTTTTTTTTTTTTTTTTTTTTTTAGCAAATTGCATATGTTTATCACATTCATCTTCACAAGAACATGGTGAAGTAGGTGTTAAATTTCTTATTTACATATGAGCAAACTCAGCTCACAACTTCTTTGGAGTTAGTAAGTGTAGGAGCCAGGATTTAAATTCAGGTCTGTCTGTATTTGAATCATATTCTCCCCTTGAACAATGTCTGTGGAGTATTTGAATGGACTTAGAGAAGATAGAAAACATATTTCTAGCCATTCCTCTAATGCTTATAAGACATGTCAACTTGAAGTATTTCAAATAAGTTTTCTACATCTTAATTTCCTCTTCTGTAAAATGGAAATAATACAATACTTCCATAAAGGAAAGAACTATTTTAATTGATTTATTGAGGTCTCTTTGATTTCTAAATCTAACAGAATATATCTAATCTTAATAGGACAAAAAGCCTTGATTTTACAAGGAATTTTCAACATGCAAAGTTCTTTAATATCATCAGACCTCCTAGAGCTTTTGCTGGAAGATCAGGGAACCTTACATTAAACCAAAGATTCCAAAATCAACACAACAGGTTTATCTACATATAAGGATTCAATATTGTGAAGTTGACTTCAGGATATGTTTATAAGAAGCATAAAAAGTTTGTCAAACTATTTTTAACTCCAAAACATTTATTTCTACATAGTTCAGAATTATATTAGGCAGGAAATACAGTTATATGGTCATGCAGTTCTACACAAATATTTTTTTTCTTAAATAGAGTTTATAAAATATAAGTGAAACTCTATGTTAAGAGATAATACCAAAAATACAACATAAAAGATATTATATGATGGCTTAAAAACACAAAAGTCTATGTTAACTCAAAGAGCCACACTATCAACTCTTTAAATGGAGCATTTCCTTAATTCTAAAAGCCCAGTAAAATTAAAAAAAAAAATTATTTCAGATAATATACAGCATAAAAGTTCTTTGTAACTTCCAGTCAACAAAGATGGTAGCGTAAGAAACTCTGCTTTGTACTTCCCCAGCAGAATCTTTAAACAACTGGCAAAAATGGAGAGAGCCATCTTCCTCAAAACTGAAAAAAATAAAGGGTTGGAGTAACTGGGCAAGTGTTGAATCAAAAAAAATGTGGCTTTAAAAATAATAGGAGATGCTCCTGTCATCCTTTCTGGCGACTCTCCCACCCCATCCTTGATGCTGTGTGGAGCCAGCCTAGACTCCAATTGTAGGTCCTGGCCATGTTCTGGAAGGAGCAGAGTGACCCCTATGTGCATACTGGAGTGAGAGTATATCAGTGCCAATCTATCATGTGGCAGCCTGAAAGATTGAAATGGGAAATTCATGTTGGACTCACTCCCCCAGAACATGCTCTGAAAATGAAAGCAGTTTACAGAACAACTAAAGCAGTATAAGAAACAATTAAGCCAAAGTGGCCTGGCACAAAGGATCACCTGCGTTAAGTCATACAATAGAGCATCCTGGAAAGGGAGAAAGTCTACTTCTTAGGTAGTAGAGGGGGACATTCAAATTCCTGTATACAGGGGAATTTCTAAGACCATGAGCAAGCACAAGACCAGAACAAGACACAGACTCAGAAAAGATGGAGAGGACCCTGCACTTCACATTTACTTTGAGCTGATCTTCTTGCATGAGGGCTAAATTCTGAAGGAAAGCACCAGACGGTGCAGAGCCAATTTGCAAAGACTGTTAAAGATGTGTTTTGCATTTTTGTTGTTGTTGTTGTTGTTAGCTCCTGGTATTCAAGGAAAACTCTGTCATATCACAGTGTGGATACAAATTTAAAGAGACAGATCCAAGATGAAAACTCAGCATTAACACTTTAAAATATGAAGATGTACAGAGTACAACAAAAGAATAAAAGATACAAAGAAACAGGAAATGGTGGCCCATCCAAAGAAACAATATATAAATCAAGTAAACATCAATGAAGAGGACCAGAATGGATACTGGGCAAAGATTTTTTAAAATGATCCTCAATATGCTCAGGGAGATAAAGTAAAACACAAAGAAAGAAAAAGAACTAAGGGATATCAGGAAAACAATTAACAAAAGAGACTATCAATAAAGAGATAGAAATTTTAAAAAGGAACCAAGCATAAATACTGCAGTTGAAAACCATCATAACTGAAATGGAAAATTCCCTAGAGGGCTTCAACAGAAAATTGTAGCTGGCAGAAGAAAGAATCAGTGATCCAGAAGACAAGACAATTGAAATGATTCACACTGAGGAGCAGAGAGAGAAAAGAATTTTAAAAAGTGAACAGAGCCCAGAGACTTGCGGGACACCTTCAAGTGTAACAATATATGTGTTATGGGAGTCCCAGAAAGAGAAGAAAGAAAGGAGCATGAGAAATATTCAAAGAAATTGTGGCAGAAAACTTCATAAATTGAATGAAAGTCATAAGTATGAACATTCAAGAAGTCCAGTGAAACTTAAATAAGATAAACTCAAGGAGAACCACATGCAGACAAAAATAGCCAAACTGTTGAATGCCAGGCATAATGAGAGAGTTCAGAAGACTGCAAGAGAAAAGTAATATGTTATGTATAAGGGAATCCCAGTAAAATTAATCATAGTCTGATTTCTCATCGGACTATGTGAAGGCAAGAAGACAGTGGGACAAAATACTTAAAGTGCTGAAAGAAAACAATTTCTTTTCTTTTTTTTTAAGAATTTTATATCTGGTGAGACTGTCTTTCAAAATTGAGGGAGATATTAAGACAGTCCCAGGAAAACAAAAGCCGAAGGAGTTCATCTCTAGACCTGTCATATAAGCAATGCTATAGGGAGTTCTTAAGACTGAAAGGAAAGGGCACTAGACAGTAGACTGAGGCAGCATAAGAAATAAAAACTGCTAGCAAAGTAATCATATAGATAATTATAAATTCCATTACTATTCTATTTTGTTTTTTGGTACATACTTCCACTTTTTACTTCTTACAGATTCTAAAATGCAAATGCATAAAAGTAATGATATATCTATGGTTTTGGACAAACAGTATACAAAGATATCATTTGTAACAAGTTCACCAAAAAGGTGGGGAATTGGAAGAGTATAAGAACAGTGTGTATGGTATTGAAGTTAAATTGGTATCAACTAAGTGTGATTGTTATAGATTTAGGGTTAAATTTAAGACACATAGTAACCACAAAGAAAATACATGAAGTGGTACATTAACAGAAAAATTGAGGGGCAGAAATTATAAAGACCAAAAGGAAAATGGCAGAAGAAAGTCATTAGCAGTTATTTTAAATGTAAATGGATTTAAACTCTCCAGGCAAAAGGCAGAGATTGGCAGAATGGGTAAAGAGTATTACCCAACTATCTGCTGTTTACAAGAGACTTACCTTACATTCAAAGACACCAATAGGTTGAAAGTGAAAGGATGGAAAAAATATATACCATTCAAGTAGTAAACAAAAGAGAGCTGGGATAACAGATAAAATAGATTTAAGTCTATTTTAAAACTGTTACAAGGGGCTAGAAAAGGTCACTTTATACAGATAAAGGGGTCAATTTAACAAGAACACATAACAATTATTAATATATATGGCCTAATGGCAGAACCACAAAATATATGAAGCAAATATTGACAGATTTGAAGGGAGAAAAAGATGCTTCTACATTAATAGTAGGAGACTTTGATGCACCAATTTCAGTGATAGATGAAACATCTAGAAAGAATATCAATAAAGAAATAGAAGACTTGTGTGATACTATAAACCAACTAGATCTAACAGAATGTAAAAAAAATTATACTTCACCAACAGCAGCAGAATACACGTTCTTCTCTAGTGCACATGGATCATTTTCTAGGATAAACCATAATTTAGGTCACAAAACAAGTTTTAATAAGCTTAAAAATATTGAAATTATACAATATTTCTCTTTGACCACAATTGAATGAAGCTAGCAATCAATAAAAGAGGGAGATCTGGAAATTTTGCAAATATTTGGAAATTAAGCCTCACACTTTTAAACAATCAATGGGTAAAAAAAAAGATATCACAAGGGAAAGTAAGAAATATCTTGAGGCAAATGAAAATGAAACAAAATATACCAAAACTTATGGGATGCAGCAAAGACAGTGCTGAGAGAAAAATTTATAGCTCTAAATATTTGTACTATTCTTACAACTTTTCTATAAGTTCAAAATTTTATCTAAATAAAAAAGTTATTAAATATATTTATATATTTAATTTAAAAAATGACGAAATATCTCAAATCAGAAACCCACTTTCAACACTGGAGTATCTAAAGAAAAAAGAGCAAACTAAGCCTGGAGCAAACAGAGGAAGGAAATAACGAAGAGCAGAGCAAAGATAGATTAAACAGAGAATTTTAAAAAGTAGAGGACCAACAGACCCAAAAGTTGGTTCTTTGAAAAAAAACTTATAAACCTTAATCTAGACTGACAAAGAAAAAAGAGAGAGGACACAAATAGCTAAAATTAAGGATGAAGGGATGGGAGGAGAATTACTATCAACCCCACAGAAATAAAAAAGATTTTAAGAAGATACTATGAATGACTGTCCACCAACAAATTAGATAGCCTAGATGAAATGAACAAATTCCTAGAAACATAAAAACTACCTATGCTGACGCAAGACACATGCCTTTACTGGTGAATTTCACCAAACATTCCAAGAAGAATTAACACTAATGCTGTTCAAACTCTTCCAAAAAGTTGAAGATGAGGGAAAACTTAACTCATTCTTTAAGCCATCATCACCCTAATATCAAAACCATAGAAAGATATCACAAGAAAAGAAAATTTCAGACCAATATTTCTTATGAATATAGGTGCAAAAATCCTTAATAAAATGCTAGCAAACTGAATCTAATAGCACATTAAAAGAATTATACACAATGTCGAAGTAGGATTTATCCCAGATATGCAAGAATAGTTCAACATAAGAAAAAAATCAATTATACTACATTAATAGAATGAAGGAACAAACACACATGATCATGTGAATGGATGCAGAAAAGGAATCTGAAAAAAGCCAATATTCCCTCTTGATAAAAACACTTAGAAAACTAGAAACAGAAGGAAATTTCCTAATCATAATAAAGGGCATATGTGAAAAGTTCTCAGCTAACATCATACTCATTGTTAAAGGATTGAAAGCTTTTCTTCTAACATCAGTAACAAGACAAGGTTGACCTGTGTCACAGTTTTATTCAACACTATGCTGGAATTTCTAGCCAGGGCAATTAAGCAAGAAAAAGAAATAAAAATCATTGAAATTGGAAAGGAAGTAAAAAACTTTCCCCATTAAAGAATTTGTAAGTTTCCTTTATATATTCTGGATGTTAAAATCCTTATCAAGGATGTGGTTTCTAAATATTTTCTCCCATTTAGTAGGTTGTCTTTTTTTTTTTTTTTTTTAAGGAGGTACCAGGGATTGAACCCAGGATCTCGTACATGGGAAGCAAGTGCTCAAACACTGAGCTACATCTGCTCCCCAATGAGAGTTGGTTTTTTTGTTTGTTTGTTTTTGTTTTTAGAAGGTACTGGAGATTGAACCTGGGACTTTGTACATGAGAAGCAGGCGCTCAACCACTTGAGCTACATCCTCTTCCCCCCATTGGTTTTTGGTGCTTCACTTTTTAGAAATTAAAGTTGTAGATTTGCTTGGGTCTTTGGGTATTTTCTTTTACTTCATTGTGTTAGAAATCTGTTGGAGGCAGCCAGAAAGAGGTGAAGCTAAAATGGCCGACTGACAACAAAGAACAAGCCTGATCCTATATTTAGCCTTCTTTGAGGAAGTAGCTCACCCTGCTCCCGCGTGCGAGAAACCTTCCCGCCTTCCACAGATAGCAAACCCTCCCTAGCAACCAACTGTGCCCAATCCCAGCCTGCCACATATGCCTTACACGTACTTCCCCTTTTTCATGATATATATGTCACCACCTCCCTTAAGGAAGTAGAAGCCATGAAGAAGAAATAAAGAAGAAGCATGTAGAAAGTCTGTGTGTGTGTGTCTGTTGTGTCTACGTCTCATTCCTTCGCTGGGTAACTCAGAGTCTCAGTTGATTTGTCCCGCGGGCCGGGACAGAAATCATTGCCTAACACAAGGTCCTGAAGTTGCTTCCCTATTGTTCCTTCTAGGAGTTTTAAAAAGAAACCCTACAACTCAACAACAAAAAGACAAGCAATCCAATTAAAAAATGGGCAAAAGTCATGAATAGACATTTTTCCAAAGAAGATATACAAAGGGCCAAACAAGTCCATGAAAGGATGCTCAACATAATTGGCCATGAGGGAAATGAAAATCAAAACCACAATAAGATACCATTTCACACCCATTAGAATGACTACTATTTTAAAAACAAACCAGAAAATAACAATTGTTAGAGAGGTTATAGAGAAATAGGATCAGCCATTCATTGTTGGTGGGAATGTAAAATGGTACAGCTGTTGTGGGAAAGAGTTTGGTGGCTCCTCAGAATATTAAAGAATAGAATTACCATATGACCCAGCAATCCTACTACTAGGTATAAACCCAAAAGAAATGAAAGCAGGGACTCTTTCCTGATAATGAAATGAAAGAGATATTTGCACACCAATATTCACAGAGCATTATTCACAACAGTGAAAAGATGGAAGCAACCCAAGTGTCCATCTACAGATGAATGCATGAATGGGAACAAAATGTGGTTTATACAGACAATGGAATATTATTCAGCTGTAAAAAGAAATGAGGTTCTGATACATGTGACAACATGGATGAGCCATGAAGATATCATTTTGAGTGAAATAAGCCAGACTCAAAAGGACAAATATTGTATAATTTCACAGATATGAAATAATTAGAAGCAAATTCACAGAGTCAAAAACTAAAATACAGGTTACCAGGGGTCAGTGTGGGTATGAAATAGGGAGTTAATGTTTAATTGGTACTAAGTTCCTTTTTGGGATGATGGAAAATGTTTGGTTATGGATGTTGGAGATGATAGTACAACATTGTGAAAGTAATTAATACTGAATTATATATTTGTATCAGGTTAAAAGTGGAATTTTTAGATTGTAAATATTTTACTTAAATAAAAGTTTTAAAAAGAAATAGGGCTGTATAATACAGAGTCAACCCTAGTATAAACTATAAATTATAGTTAACAGTAATTATAATAATATTTTTTAGTAATTGTAACAAAGGTACCACACTAATGCAAAATGTTAATAATAGTGAAAACTTCACATGTAAGGTGAGGATATATGGGAATTCTATATTTTCTGCATGATTTTTCTGTAAACATACAACTTCTCTAATAAAAAAATTAATTTTAAAAAACTGCTCTTAGATTTATATTTGTGAGAGTTCGCTATGGTATGATTTCAATTAATGGAATGAGAATTCCATTCTGAAGCTGAATATATCTAACATAGTTTCAGAAATACAGACTTTAGATCCCCCATGAACGGATGAAAACAGATTAAAAAATAGAAAATATTGAAGGGAGGAGGGGATGCTAAGAAAGATGCTCAACATAAATAAGAACCAACCACCTAATTCTGATAAATTTTTTTCTTTTTCTTAAAAAACGCAACTCTATGAAATTCTAAACTAATGATTTATTCAGAGAAGAATTCAAAGAATTTAAAAAAAAATCTAAATTCATTTGGCAGAAGTGGAGAATATCCATCAAATTGCATGGAGGATGTATGGTTAAGTTATAATAAATTCACTAGAGAAAGCAACTAAGTGATCTAACATTAGAGACTGGGGGCTGGCAGTTCAGTACATTTTCACTTAAAAATTTGCTGCTGTTTTACTTGGGCTTGAAAGAGACTCTGAAGTGACATAACAAATAGAATACCAGCTGATCAAGTGAGGCAATAACATGGATGAACTGTTTTCTCTGCTTCCCCTTTTTGATCCTCACGTGTCTAATGTGAATGGCTACTAATTTTCCCTGTCTAGAAATTATGATGAAGAGAAAGATAAGATTAATTCCTTGGAACAGGAGAATTTCCTGGGAAGTACGAGTCTGGAACGGTGTAGGATTAATGGTTCTGAGTTTTTGGCCTTGTGATATCAAACTTCTCTGAAGAGAACAAACTTCTGTTCAAAATTTAAATTCTTTTGGAATTACATACAGCAGCAAGCAAATTTTTCTCTGTTTCTCAGTATTGTTATTGTGGTATTTGTCATACAATCCCCTAGACCATCTACCACATGTGGATATTTAATTTTACAAAGAATCATAGCATCATCTAAAATGTCAACATAATGAAATAATTTAAATGCTAATTATATTAAGCATAGTAAACTTTTGTTGGAAGAGGTTTATGGGAAGCACAGAACTCCTAGTGAATACAAATCACAGTCTTATTGTCATACACTGGAGGTGGCCCCAAGTGAAGTCAATGTTCCATCTCTCTAAGCATGCAAATCTCAGCAAACATTCTTGTTTAAAACCTCTATTCATCCCTGTCACAACACTTATGATATTATATTGATGGTTTTGTTTTTGTTGTTTAACCCCATGTCAATGAAAGCCTCCCAAGAGACTCTGTCTAGTTAAGTTTCAACTCACAGCACCTAGCACAAGGCCTGGCACTTATGAGGTTATAAATAAATATTTGTTAAATTGAACTCTTAAAGAAACTAACCAGCTGTCTTCTCTCTACACATAATCCTCTCACTGAGAATATACTTTGCTAGTTTGTTGGCAAAGTTAAAACATGGAGCTACAAATATAGTTAGACAGGCTTAATACTAGATATGCTCGTGATTTTTATGTGCATAGTGAATAAGTTACTTCATTTCTACAGATGTGTCGTTATTGTGTAGGACATAGAAATGATTTTCGATTATCTCCCATGACATTTAGATTTATGCTCTGTCTATTTTCATAAAGGTATACAGGAAATTTGAATAAGTCATCATACTTCGTGATCACCAATAGAAAGAAAAAAGGGTACATGAGATGTGGGCATATACGCTAGACATTTCCCATTAATTGGGGTTTTACATCTTATCAAAGACTTTTAACATTTGACTTAGTAGCAAACACTAATTTGCTACTAATTTTAAATAAAAATAAAATTTGAGGTTGTAGTAGATTGTACCTGTGGTGGTTAATTTCATGTGTTAACTTGGCTAGGTTATGGTTTCCAGTTGGTTTGCTAAAGCCATCAGCCAAGACTTATTGCTACTGTAAAGATATTTTGTAAATGGATCTGCATCATTAGTCAGTTAATTGCATCTAGAGTCGATTGCTTCTACAAACAATCAAGAAGATTGCCCTCAGCAATGAGGGGAGTCTCTTCATCAAATCAGTTGAAGATCTTAAAGTGATAATTTAGGATCACAGAATTCAGAAAGAAGAATTTCTGCCTCTTATTCAGCCAGCTAGCTTCTCCTGGGAAATACAACTTTACTTTCATTCGAGTTTCCAGTTTGCAGTCTGCCCACCAGAGTTTGGATATGCCAGATTTCAGAATCAACTTTTTCAAAGTTTCCCCTTGCAGCCTGCCCTATGGAACTTGGACTTGCCAATCTTTGCGATTGTATGAGCCAATTCCTATAATGAATCTCTTTTTTATATAAATATATAGATTTCCTGTTGGTTCTGTTTCTCTGGAGAACCAGAGTAATACAGTACCTAATGGTTGATCTGGTCTTCTATGGTAACTTATCTATTTATTTATTTATTGGCATTTGCTTCCTTTTAAATAAAAAAGCATGAAGACGGTGCAACACAGAAACAATCTCTCATGACTGTGGGTAATCTGTGTAGCTTGTCAGAAAATGCAGAAAAATTTTATATCTGTGGCTTGAATTCACCAAATCTGTCAGCTCTTACTCCCTGTAAAGTTGATGATCCTTGTTAGAAACCTATCATATTACTTTAATTAAAAAGAGAATTATGAAATGCTTAAGTTATAATTTTTGCAGATTTCATAGAAATGTTCTTCACACTGAAACTCATGACACATTGAAGAAAAAGATGTTCCTGACTAATATTAGAAAATTTCCTCTAGTTTGGTCCATGTGACACTAAGTATGTGCACTCAAGAAACAACAAAAAGGTAAGTGTGGACAGTGAAGCATTCTGACATTAAAAACTAAAACTAAATACAATGGCAATTGCATGTACTAGAATTTATGCTATCCAGGTGGGTAGGAACATCAAAATATTCAATTAAAGTTATAGGTCTTCCTATGATTGCATAAAGAAGAAAAGCATTAACTTGATAACACAGTTAGTTATAAAATTATTTTTACTTGCAAAATGTTACCATAGGACTTCTTAAAGGATCATTTATTACATCTATAATTAATTAAGTTGCAATTACCATGTAACCTCCTATGTTCATACTTAGCATATTTATATAAATAAATCTCCATTCAAGATCCATTAGCTAGAGAACTCCATTAAATTCTTCAAAGTATTTTAATTTCACTAATTTCATGCATGAAGCTAAAATAATCACCAAGTTGGAAGTTGCAAATGCTTTTTAGTCTGTATGGTAAGAAAAGGGCAGAGCGTATGTTTGGCTTCACATCCATTTTATTTACTGTTTTTGTGGCTGACTTTTATGAGGCATTCAAAAATAGGTTTGTTCTAGCACTATAATTTTCCACAGAACGGACTTTAGTAACTTAAAATTTTGTTACTGATTTGTACAATGTAGTACCCTGGAACAGTTGGTAAATTAAGAAAGAAAAGGAAAAAAAAACAATTTGTACTGTCGAAGCTGATGTATGGAGTAATTTTCTTAGACTCTTTCAATGCAATCTGCAAATGCATTAACAAATGCTATGAAACAAGAGCAATCTGCACTACCCATAACACACAGGAATGAGATATTGAGAAGTTTGAAAGCATACTTGATAACTGCATTAGCAGATATTAGCTGGGCATGAGAAGGTATCCTACTACCCTGTAGGATTTCAAAAGCCAAATAAATCTTGCTCAGCTTCTTGCATAACAATGTTCTAGCCACTAAATATATGAAAAAGAAATATTTGTGTGACTATTGTTTACGTTAAGGGCTCTTTTGAAATATAACACTTGGATAATCTATTACTGTTATTATTCCCTCTTGAATGGCAGGAACCCCTACATATATTTCTTCTTCCCATTTCAACTACTCTATTGCTCTTGAGACAAGGTCAGCAGTTAAAGTGTAGTTTTCACTTAAGGAAAAAGCATAAAATCTTCTTCCAATTACACAATTATCATGTTGATATGTTTAATCATTTTCCATTACCATGTCCATAAAAACATTTTAGATAAAAATGATAATAGTTTAATCTATTAACTGTCTTTATCAATTATACCTAAATGGCTAATACTATGTAAGGATTCTTTTGAGGGGAGAAAGTAGGGGTCATAGATATGGCCTAAAAAAGTATTCCATTCAGCAAAGGTGTACTGAGTGCCTATTATGTGCCAGATATATCCCAAGTGCCATGGATACAAAGACTCACAGCACACACATGAATTTTGCCCTCATGGTGTTACAATCTCTGCAACGAACATGTAAGCTCTACTTTTCTCTACAAACAAAAAGTTTTAATAACAATTAGCTCTATCCATATTGCTTTGATTCTGTGTTTCTGGATTTTTAATATCTAACTGTGTTAGACTGGCCAGGAATACACATAATACAGCATTTACACTGAAAATTTCAAAAGAACAATACTATAAGGGACTATGTTAAAATTTATTTTTCTATTGGAGTAAAAAATTATCTGATGAGGCCCGACAGGGCTAATGGAACACAAATATTAATTCTAAAGAAAGGAAATTTATGTGACTTGTCAACAAGTAGTGTAATTTTTCTAAAATGTTTTAATACTTTCATCCTGGAGATATTTTTGAGGTGATAAAATTAATCATGTATTTCTATGATATTACTTGAACAGGCAAGTAATAATATCATCTTATAGATTTGGTGATATTCAATATGCCTCTTTTGCTCCTTTACCCTGATCAAATAAGGAAATCTTTGTCTCTTATACTGTGTTATGGTGGTTTGGAACTGTACATACCCCAGAAAATCATGTCCTTAAACCTAATCCATTCCTGTGGTTGTAAACCCATTATAAGTAGGACCCTTCAACTGGTTACCTCCATTAACGCATGGTCCAGGGTAGGGTTTAATCATTTTTCCTGGAGTCCTTTATGAATAGGATGAATATGGAGAGAGAGAGCGAGAGCCATGGAAGCAAGAAACTGAAAGCAAGGAAACCCAGAAGAGAATGTCCTGCAGCCAGTCTTCAGGAAGAAAGCATTACCTTGATGATGCCTTGATTTAGACATTTTCATGGCCTCAAAATTGTAAGCTTATAGATTAACAAATTCCCATTGCTAAAAACCAACCTGCTTTATGGTAATCTGCTTTTGGCAGTTTAGCAAACTAAAACATATGACAATACACAGAAATGTGCAACTTCAAATGCATTTAGCCTGTGAATGTTAAAGAAGATATAACCATCTGCAGACTAGCTATATGAACATTAGAATGGGTCAATGGTTAGTGTGAATTCCATGGCTACACTGGTCTTGATTGGTTTAAAGCAAATCCTAGATAATTGAAGTGATGCTATACCTTTAAGTTAATAGTTGCAAATAGGATTTATCTTAATAAAGCTTAGGTGGGCTTTTAAATAATTAAGCAAGTTAAAATATGTATAGAATATTATGTTCTAGTTTGATTGGTTCTGAGAAAAAGGGAATTCATTTTTACAGACTCTTTGGGTATATTATTTTGTTCAAAATTGTTGTCAAGAGTGTGTGGTTGTATTTCCCTCAAAGCTTTTTGGTTTCAACCTGCCTTATACAATTCATTCAATGGAATTTTTCTTTTTTTTTTTTTTTCTCTTTTCTTTTCTTCCTTTTTTCTTTTTTTGAATACCTCATATATCAGAAGCACTTGTCATAGAAGTAAATATGGCAAATAAGGTCCTTATCCTAGTGGAGTCAATGGGAGAAGATAAACTAATATAACTTCAGATAGTAATAATGACAAAGAATAATACATGCAGGTAAGGCTTTGAAGAATTAAGAAGGTGGCAAGCAGAAAAGGGTATTTTAGGTAGTGTGATCAGGAAAGACCTGTTGGAAAGACATTTGAGCAGAGACCAAAGTCAAGTGAGGAGGATAGCTATTCAAAGATCCAGGAATTAACCTTTCAGGTGAAGAGAACAGGAAAAAGGATGGTCCCAAGGCAAAGAAGATCTGGTTGTGCTCAAGAAATAGTAAGAATACAAGTTCCTTTAATATAGCAGAATAAAGCATTTTCCAAATACTACTATTAGATTGTTACGTGAATAATTTCAAGAGCCTATAAAAGAGTCAAAAGGAACACATCAGTCTCCAATGTCATGTGGATTTTCAAATAGCTTTAATATATTCTGGTAGTTGAAAACAAAGAAACCAAGTGATTCCAAAAACATAAAAGGACAGCGTTTTATTTAATATGTCATTTTATTTTTCCTAACTGCAGAATGGCAATTTCTTCTAAGGAAAGAACATGTTAAATAGATAAAAATGGACATTTTCCCTCCAGCAGCCAATATACAAATGCATTAAATATCCTCAGAATGCAAGTAACTCTTTGAGTCTTCCTTGTTTCTATAATCAGGACACTACTGCCTCCTTGATCAGGAAACAATGGTAACTCTACACACTCAGAATATGTTTATGGAACAGACATAATTCTTATTCTCAACAGGTAAATAACTTTCTTCCTTCTTGAAAGTATTCAAATTGGAGAATAAACAGTGTAGCCATATGCTAACTTAGAACCACAAAATGAAGCAATTTCAAAATGCTTGAATAGTAATTTTTGTTAAAATACTATGAGAAACTACAAAAAACATGCCTAAAATGAATAATCAAGCCTTAAAATATAATTATTTACTATAATATTATGTCAAAGGTATTTATATTTCAAGGATATTTTTAATAAATATTTTTAGTATCTCATATCTAGCACTGAGGAAAAGATTCATTTTCAAGTAGTTGCACACTCATATAGAAATAAGCTACTTTAAACAAAATCAAAATAAAATTCCCAGCAACGTCTGGGTGTGTCAATATTATCAATCTTCTTAAAAGGTCACTCATATGGGTACAGTGTGCGGCATTGAAAAAAAAAGCTCTAGAGTCAGACAGGCTTTACTACTTGCTACCACTTAATAGCTATTGCACACACGTATATAAACATATATATGTATTTTACGTATTCACATGCACACAATGCAGAATAAAATACACATCTGTATACATGCACACACATATGTAACATGCATGCGTGATATTTATGCATATGTATGTGTGTATGTATAATACTTGCATATGTGTATGCCTAAGAAATCAGTCATATTTTTATTCTGCAATATATAATGGCCAGCAGTCTGCCACAAAGCATACTTCCAATTCTTCTTTCTAGATTTGTGTGTCTAGAAAGATATCCCCAAAGTGAGCCATAAAACTTAGTGTCTCATGATTTTTATAAAATGGCTATTAGAAGCACCAAGTTTCAATATAATTTAACTGTCATTACCAGGCTTCCCAATGCTTCTATAAAGCTCAACAAGCAAAGAACATTATAGTTTTGCCTCTGAGTTTAGGAGTTTTAAAGTCAACTTAGAGGAAATGGAATCATGTTGATGAGGTTCATTATTTACATTGAAGTAAAAGTAATGATGGCTCAGATAACATTTCATTTTTGCCTGCAAAGGGGAAATTACTCCAAATTCAGACTTGAGTGTCTAATACATATATGAAGTCAAAATACTTATAGATAAATCAGAACTGCCTACATGTTAAAATAACACATAGTGCTTTGGATAGAAAAGCAACACTCACAACTAGCATAAGCAATAATTTATTAATTAGCATACACCCATGTGGGCTTTAGCTTCTGAATGTATGGATCCAATCTATCTAGAAAAACACTCTATAAGCATATTTTAAATAAGAATGTTCTGCTTTGCAATTGACTGTCAAACGGTCACAATGAATGCAAAATAAAGTACCTACTCTCCTGGAGCTATTAAAAAATGTGTAGTCAACAAGCAGGACTTCAAAAAGATGAGGAAACATTACATGAGAACAAAACTGGACTAAATTCAATTCTAACTTTATTTTCTGATCCAAATCCTTCCTTAATCATGGCAGCATAAAAATTATAGCATGTCAGGCATACCAAAACATAATTGTAGCATTTCCTGGTAGAGATGATAGTGCTGAACTCAAGAAGGACAACCAAAGATACCCTAGCAGGTAATTTCCAGGTCAGAGGGATCTTGCCCATTTCAGTCAAATATTGCTTTCCGAGCACCTAGAAAGTCTAGTATATTTTAATTCTCAGTAAGTATTTGTTGCATGCATGAATGCATGCATGAACAGAGGAATGAATGTATGAATGTTGAACAGATTGTTCAGGAATCTATTCCTAGTCCAGGATTTTAGAATTTGGATCTTCAGTAAATATTTGATTATTGAATGAATAAGTCCTTTATAGATCTAGAATGATAAAGATAAGAGTTTTTACATTAACACACTGTCAAGCAGAATTCTGGTTTGGGATAATAACACAGCAGCTAATCTGGGCTGTTGCATATGAGATCTCTACTTATAGAAGGAGCACAGGTTCTACAATCATTTCTGGCATTAGGCACATTTGGAATAGTTACTCTTCAGCACAGCCTTGAATTTGCCTTGATGCTTGTTGGCCAGGTACCCCTCTCAATTGTAGTTCCCAGTTAATGAGTCCCTTAATTGTTCTTCGGAGAATGAGTCCTTTCTATTCCCAGTCCCAATTTCCTAGAATCCTTGCCAGATACTCAACACTGAGTTAGAGAGCCTATACTTCACCCTATGCCTACTTATCCCTATTTTAGCATATATAAAGCTCCACTATAATTATTTGTTTCTTTGCCCATCTCCCCAAGATTTTGAGCCCTTTCTAGCTTGGAAATGTGTCCTGGTCATTGTTTATTACCAATAAGTACCACAATGTCTGGCCTGTAATTGGTGCCCAAGAAATATCTGTCAAATCAGTGAATGGCTTCCAGTGCTATGCTTTAGTTCTTCAACAGCTGAAGTCTTGCCTAAATTTCCCAGATTTTTCAAACACAGCAATTATTTTTTGTTCTGTGCAATGGTGAAATGGATTTCAGCCACAATCTCTTCTTGATTCATTACAGATCACCTTATTCAGTATTTTTCTGACACCATCTAGCCTTTGTCTGATTCTATGGATCAACATGAATTCTCCCATTGCCATAGATTCTGATGGACATTAAGTAGGTGAATTTTTAAAAACATACATATTACTTCTCTAGGAATGATATTGTATATAATAATTGTGTCAAATAACACAGCAAAGAGTGGTTATGTTTTTGTTTGGAAGGTGCAATACTTTTTAAGTAGAACATTTAAAGTTTTTGTAAAAGTGAAGGGCATTAAAATATGACAATTTAAAAATTCCCAAATGTGAATATGATATTATTAGTATTCTTACTTAAAGACTATAACTTATCAAATAATGTTACAAAGTAACTGTGCTTCCATATTTATTATATCCATACATATTACTTTTTAAATCATTGAAATAAAAATTAATGTATATGTATTTCTGAGCTACATGACATTGGAACCATATGTTATATTTCTAAACATTATAGAAAGTAATAATCATAATGGTTACTTCTTTTTATTTCATAAAATATCTTTGGAAATAAATAGTAAATTATAGAAAATACTAGTTTTTCTATAAGTTCAGTAATACTTGAAACCATAAATTTCTCTATAAAATTTATTTTAGAGTACTAATAAAAGATTCAGAAAAACAAAAAGCTAAAAGATAATCCTGAAGAATGACTGCCTCATTTTGAAAAATAAGAAGAATCTTTTAAAAAGTATATAATTTTGCTCAGAGAGAAAGCTGAAATAAAACTTACTAGCTCTTTGCAAATGGGTTATGGCGGATAATAATCTCTGAGTCCCAAGCAAGCCAGTAAAATGTGTAAGATGAGAGATGGTACATCTCTAGTAAAGGCTATTAGACATTGGAGCAAGCTACCTAATAAATACTCTGAATTCTTTCTCTCTCAAATATCTTAAACAAGAATGGACATTTTAGGGAAATGTGTGCAGTACCCCTAACTGCTGCATCAAACTAGTGGGACCTGTAAGGTGGAATCTCACACCCCTGGGGCTGCCTCTGGCTCTGTGATGGAAAGTGAGAAGATGGAGAGTAGAGCTGAGAGGTGGGGAAGATCATGACTGAGGGCCCAGGCATAATCTGGCATTGATTTCCTCTGATGTGGCAAGGGGTCAAAGCTGCCTCCCACATGGGTGCTTCTATGGGTGTTTCAGAATCCTCCATCCACAGGGAAATCTCTAAACCAGGGCTATGCATTTTCACCTGTCAGCCCTTCATATTTCTTCCCACAACTTCTGGGAAGTTAGGAGTCCTCTCCCTCTGTGTGCCTCTTTCAGGTATTTCTCTTAGGCAGAATTTAAAACAACTCCAGCTATGGATTAGGTAATATTATGAAATATTATTCTATCAGTGTGAAATTTCCTGATTTTTATAACTGCACTATGGTTATATAAGAAAATGTCCTTATTCTTAGGAAATACACACTGAAGTATTTAGAGGTAAAGGGGTGCAATGCCTCCAACCTACATGAAAATGGTTCAGGAGAAAATAATGATATGTGTGCACAGAGACAGAAATAGCGATAGACATAGAAATAGAGATAGAGAATGAGATTCAAAGAGAATGTAAAAGCAAATGTGACAAAATATAAACAATTGATGTATCTTGGAAAGGAGTTTATAGGAGTTCTTTATGTTATTCTTATAACTTTACGTATACTTCAAGCTGGTTCTTCAGCATCTGGTCCTAGAGGAAACACTCACCATTCTTTGCTCTATCCACCTGAGCACAGACTGCTTTCAATGCAGCCTCCACTCCATGCACCTCCCTTTGAGGTCTCAGTTAGTCACATTATCCCCCTGCTATTTGGCTTTTGCAAGTGTGGTAAGGTAGCAGTCGTGGGGTCCCTGAAACTCAAGATGAGAATATCTGGAGGGTCTCTCTAAAACCACATTCTCTAGTTTTGTTGTATATTATATTTTCCAATTTTACTCAGTGAGGAAGCTTGATCTAGTGCAGCGGTTCAATCAGAACTCCTATACACTCTTAAAAACATTTAAGGATAGGTCTTTTTGTGAAGAGCTTGCTGGGGAAATCACAGACAAGCTCAGCAGCCATTTCTCAGCCCTTGTGTATCCCTCTCCTTTTTGTGTGTGCAGATATTTCAGTATATTTCCATTTTGCAGCCCAGGGGAAATGTTAGGTCTAATGGAATGGCCCTACTGTACCTAGAACCCAAAACTTGGAACAAGCAGCCCCGTCCCCCCAAGTTGCTTATCAGGGTGGGAACTCTGTACAGAGGTCTCTTTTACCTACTTTTCACCCAGTGGCAGGGACCACTTCCCTTGGGGTGTACAAAGACCCCATCTTCAGGCAGCACAGGTTTGTCCCTTGTCTCAGATACAAAGTGAGGCAGGCAAAGTCAGCATCCACAGTCCTTTATCCAAGCAGTATCCTCCTTGGGGGCTGGTCACGATGGGACTTCTTCTCCTGTTATTTTGGACCCTTTGTGCTATGTAAGTAATCAAGTAGTCATTTGTTGAGAATCTCTGTTCTGCCTGAGCCCGTGCTCCCACAATGCATCATACAGCAACTCATTCCATAGAGCTTTGTGTGTGTGTTATAGCTACACACATATAACATCTTAGAAAGTAAAAGTAAGAAATTAAAAATATTATTAATTTATTTAAAATAACAACTTATAACATGCTAACATAATTAACATGTTTTACAGGAAATAATTATTTTTTAAAATAATTATTTTCTAAAAAATAGTGAATAGAGGTACTATTTGCAAAATTTTAAAAAATGTCTAACTTAGAAGCACTGAACTCTCATATCTGCTTCTTCAGTCAGTTTGCTGTGTTATCATATCTCCTATAACCTCTGAAAACTCTACTGTATACTCATTAGAGAATGAAGTTGAAAGAGGTATTATTATGAAAATAGATTTGATCCCATAAACTTCTTGAAAGGGTCTGTGGGCTCCTAGGAATCCCCAAACTACACTTTGAGATCCATTGATCTAGAGGACCAAGCATCCATTTTGTAGCGACAACCTTGAGTAGAATCCCAGTGTGGCCTCTAAATAGTTTCATGGACTTGGCAGAATTACTTACCTTGTATGACACTCAGTTTGCCATCTAAGAAATTGAGATAATGCTTCTTCACAGAGTAGCTGTGAGAATTAAATGAAATGACATATATAAAGCTTTTCTTGAAGAGTTTAACACAAATCATTTGGTACTCAGTAATCCTAAATTTCCTCTCTTTTCCTTCCTCTTGTGAGGTCTGGCCCATAGCTCTCTTAATTATATTGTCCATGTCTGAATGGATTAATCTGTGAACTTTGTGAGATTATATTGTATCACTCTCTTTTTTTTCAGTGTCTTCAGTGGAAAATGAAAACAGGAATATTGATAGCTACTTTACGGGACAGCTATGATAACAAATGAAATGATAGATTTGAAGATGTTTTGAAAAAGTAAAATGGGCATTAAAATCTAAGAAATGCACTTATCTTAGCTCAGAATAAAAATTTTAATTAATGGATTCAATTTTCTAATTAGACAAAATTCAATTATTTGAAAGATTAAATAAAATATGAATTATGGTAAATTATTTCTTTAAAAATCTTAGATTTGGGCATTATGAATTTTTTAAAACTTTGAATCTAGTTACATAGCACACTGAGGGGTAAAATAATTTTCTTGGGACAGATGATGGTACTCTGGTCCATTCTTATATCACTAACTTTCTGATTTAGGGCAAATCAAACTCTGTGAACATCAGTTTTCACCTTTAAAATGATTTACGGGGGTTAGGTGCTCTATAAGTTTCCTTTCAGCTCCCAAACTGTATAATGTTAAGATTTTTTTCCTGTAAACTAACAGTTAGATTTTGTTGTTGTTGTTGTTAAAGAAAGGAGGTATTTGCAGTGTTTTAGGCTCATCCTATTATTACCTATATGCCCAATTTTATTTGAGGGTCACTATGCATGGAGGAAACTTATGAGGTATCTTGTCAACGACTGTTCTCCATACAGAGGAAAATAAATCTGTATTAGAGAGAGAAACTTACCAGAAGAAGAAAAGGTTCCTATTTTACAGAGCTCATGATACAATCTCAACTCTCTAGCTCCATTTCTTTTCTCAATTGTCTGAAACCAATTTTACAATTCAGTTGTCTCCCAGCAAAACATGCAGCCTGATGCAGAGATGAGTTTGTGAAGTTTAACCATATAAAATGGTATAGCTAAAGAGAGGCCACATATATTTGCAGGGATGTTTTTATAGTTGAAAGGAGCTTTGTTTCCATTTGTTTTCCTTTTTTTTTTTTTCATTTCTGATGCAGGCTTACAAAAACTATTAACAAAAAGGAATATATCAAGAATAGAACATAGAGAAAAATTGAATCAGATTTTAAAAAGCTATGACTCTATGATTCACATGTTTGATTATATTAAAAGTCCAGCATGCTAAGTATGAGACAATGTCAGAGTTTTTAATTTCATTCAATTATTATTGAAAAGCTGCATCAATTCCTCATGGAGCCATTTGGAGTCCTAGTCACACTGTGTTTTTACTTTACCACCCATCAGGTAGTCATGCTTAGCACTGGTCTAGGATTAAACACCACAGGTTTCTTCAAAGGGTTCTTAAAGTAAACAATATTTAAACATTAGAATGATGCATTTTCTTCAAAGTGTTCCTTTCCAGAGCATAGGAAACCCAGACCTATTGCTATGGACAAGTAACAGCAGGCAATAGCAACAATGTAAGTTCCTGGACGTGAAAATCTATTTATCTACAGGAGTGACAGAATTTAGGAAACGAATGCCTGGCATATAAACTAAGATGTGCAGAAAAAAGAAATCACACACGTCTAAGTATCAGCAAAGATATATTATTTTCCATTTATGCTGGTTTCCTGCTAAGACTTTGTTTTCTGCCAATATATATATATATATATATATTAGAGGTTGACTTCATAGAAACAGTAGGCAAATCAGCACATACTTTCATTAAACTGACTAATGTGCTAGGTGTCCTGTTATTTGAAATGGTCTACTTCCTAGGCTAAAAAAAATCTGTTAGGTGGTCTTATTGCAGCAACATAATGCTAACCACAGGCACGGATGAAATGAGTCACAGTCACAACAGGCTTCTGGTTAAATTGATTTAGGGAGATAGAAATTACACGTTTGGAAATAAGCTGATAATCACAAAAAGATACATTAAAAAACTGCTAATTCATACAGCAGCAGAACATCCTTAGCATTATACTTCATTTGCATCTGGGGTCACAAATCCTGTTAATACCAAGGTTAGGGAAAAAGACAGTGGGCTTTCCAAATAATTTATTTTAGATTTGAAGTGTCAGATCCCATATCAATTTGGAATATAGTATTCAATTCTCTTGCCATATAAATTGACACTGCTTTTGTTTTTCAAAATGAGCTTTTGCATCAGCTCTCTGACTAAGTGTCCTATGGTGCTGTATATCACACAAAAGCAATTTGCAGAGGTGTGAAAAAAATACATTAATGCATTTTGCATTGCAGGAAACACCTACTTGTTCAATGGGTTATGAAAAAATGAAAGCATTTTGACACATGTAACAAGAATTGATTAGTATTTTGTTTCACTTCACTTTCAAGTTCTACTCTTGGTATCTCTAGTCAACAATTTTTTCTTTCTCTGACATGAAAGGAGCTTAGCCAAAAAGAAAAAAATATTGTAGGTTGTTTCTTCACTTCTTAAAAAAACAAAAACAAAAACAAATCTCACTTTTCCGAGTAAAGTTAAAAGTGACTAACATAGTGCCAACCAGATAGGTGTGTAATAAATACTTGTTGAATGAATGAAATATTTGATCACAGAAAAAAAATGGTTCTCGTGGGCATTCATGCAGATAGAAACTGTGTTAGGTATGTACTCTAAGTTACAATGTTTGCATTCATTTTTAATTTTATGCCATTTTTATTGGAATCATGATATTAATAGTCACTGTATGCAACTCGTTTACTTGCTCTACCCTCTGTAGGTTTGGGACTATAACTCCAAAACTACTGATGGTAATTCAAGCTAGTTATCTTTTAGGTAATTCAACTGGGCTTCAAATTTCTGCAATAATTTTAAAGAAGAATCCCCAAATTAAGTCATTTTGAGAAAAACGTTGACATAATATGTGAATGAAATATTATGCATTACATATTTATAAACTATGAGATCAAATTTTACTGTCTTTACTTGACTGCATTTCCCTCCCCCATTAGATTGTCAGCCCACAGCCCCAGCTGATACAGGACAGGGGCTCAAAAACTCACTGAAGAAAAGAGTGAAGTAAGATATTAAAGAATATAAAACTAAAGAATAGGAACTCTGTAATAACAGATGTCCCACTTTCAATAGGAACTTGAAAATAGCTACCATTTACAAAGTACTAAGAAGAACATAAAACTCTGTACTTATATTATTTCATTTAATCCTAGAAATAAATCTAATAAGATTGTATTATTCCTCTAGTTTAAGGAAAATATAATTGAGTTTCAGAGAGAGTTCCAGTAACTCACAGGAGGTCACATACTTACTAATTCATACTAACTGGAATTTATTCTAAAGAAATGCTTTAACTGTCAAAGAATGCAGTCCCAGGGCTTGTTTACTTAAAGCTAAATAATGATATCCCTAAGGAAGAACTTTCCTTCCAGGAAATTCCTGCTGCCCTGCTCTAGACACTTCTCTATCTCTAAATGGCAATTTTTTTTTTTTTCTCCAGGTCTTTATATTGCTTAGGTTGACTGGATCCAACCAAGTGCAATCCATTTCTAGCACCTCTTTCCTCTCTAGGCAGTTGGCTTTCACTTGCAATTTGTATCATCTAAGATTAAATTAATTAATTAATTAATTAATTAATTTAAAAACTTTGAAAAAACATTATAATTTTGCCCTAAACATAGACCATCTTCTATTTCTCAGTTTGATAGAAGAAACCTTTGTCTCCTTACCCTCCCTAGTTATCCATAGTCACCTGGCCACCCAGTATTTCTTTCAAATCAATTCTTTCTTAACCATCTCCACTGACCAAATCTCCTTTTCCATGGACCATTACCATGGTTTCTTTCCTTGATTACCTACCACTAGTTTCCAATACCTCACTTTACTCCTTCTATCCATTTATTAGCTTGTTGACAGAGCTATTTTCTTGAAGTACAATCTAATTTTCTGATTAAAAGTCTACAACAGTTGCTTCCTGCCATTTCTTAGCAGAACAGTCAGGGCTTTTATCAACCTAATACCTCCTTACATTTCCAAACTCCTCTACAAACATTGGCTCCCAACTCTTAGAGCTTGTTGAAGTCTCCTTCCCACAATATGTTATGCTCTTTCATATTTCCTATCTTATGTCACAACCATTACTCATAAACCCCTCCTCCTTTATCAATTCTGTGTTAAAAAACCAAACAAACCAACAAAAAACTTTGAGAAACTGAAGGAAACTCTTCAGGAGTCCTTCTAGATTCCTGCCCGGAGCAGATGAATTGGAGTCCACAACAGGATGGTCATGAGAGAAAGCAGGGTGGGGGCTGAGGGTGGGGTGTCTCAAATCTGCTTTCCTTGAATCATGGGGAGCAGGAGTTTTTAAGGATTCAAACAGGGGAGAGTAGAGTGGTTACCATCACAATGGCAAGTATACACAAGGGTGAGCCTAGTTCTGGAATAACTACAAACAAAGGTAACCATAAACAGGGGTGAGACCTGTTTGGAATGACCATGACAATAGGAGGTCTAGGCCAACCTTTTGTTATTAACTTTTTGTTATTATTATAATTATTTTTTAGGAGGGCTCTCATACATGAGAAACAGGCACTCAACCACTGAGCTAATATAAAGGCATCCATATAATGATTTTGTAATTATAATTATTTCTTAATTCTTAACTTTCAGTTACAGTTTCAGGTTTCATTTTCACTTCAAAACAAATTGGGCACCTTTGTTTACCAACTAAGCAACTAAAAGTAATTTAATGTTAGGTTATAGAGGACAGGACTACTTCAATCAAGACCCTGGTGTTTGCAGAAACCAAACCGGAGGTTCCAATTTATGTAGTTCAAACCATCACTTCTTCAGTGAAGCTCTCCCTATTTTTCAAACTATTCTAGGTTATATATATATTTTTATCTGCTTGCCTCAACTATCAACTTTACTACATTATGGTTATTTGCTTACATGTCTTATACTTTAGTTAGATTATGAGCTCACTGAAGACAGGTCTATGATTAGTTTTTCACTGGCTGGCAAAAAATAAGTGCGTATTCTAATAACTATATGCGCTTATTACCATTTTTCTCATCCCCTGATTAGAAGTCATATTTTCCCTAATAGGAAAATCTACATATGATAAAGCCAAACAGTTCTCAGCTATCAGCTAATTGTCTTGAGATAATCTTCTTTAATATCAACTTTGGAAATCGTCTTGTGAAATATTATAGATCACTGTATTTTCTCTCCTATTCCCATCAGGGATTTTGGATAGGTCAACAAATGTTCACAGCTAAGAATTTCAAAGTTGGATTGGTGATGGAAATAATGCCATTGATGTGAACACAGAAAGCCTTTTGTCCATATCAAGGAGTAGATAATTAGTGAGACAAATGATTTGTTCCTTCTAAATGCCCAAAGTCATTATAGCCAGTATATGGTGAAATTTGGATTTATGATGGTCTTTAGTCACCATGCCATGCTATGCTTCTAACTGAATAGGAGAACAAATATAGATATTTACATCTTAAACATACACAAGTATTAAACATAATGACTATCCCTTCCCCCATTCCACCCCATGACTTCATTAGAAACAACTTTTACTCATTTTAAGGGTCCATTTCAAATTAAGTTGTAGAAAGAACTGCTACCCACTTAAGTACTCATGGATTTTGTAATTATTTTTCCCTTTAAATGTATAAATCTATCACAGGATAATATTTTTGACAACAATGTTCTTAGTAAATAATTTAACTCATCCCAGATCTGAAAAACTGACCTCTACGTCGTTTAAGTAGCTGTCCTATGCCAAGTTATAAATAAAAATGCAACAAAAGTTTTCAGTTAAAATATAATTACAGTCACCATGACAGCAGTAGCAGTGAGGACAGCTGTTTAAATATGAAAATGTGACTCCAAAGGAAAACATAATGCTTGTGAAAACATGTTAGATGCAGTTTTAATTCTAGAAACAACAAGAATGAGATCAGAGCACTGAAGAGCCACAGACCTATTCTTTCTAGCTTTTATCTGGACATAACGTGTGAGAAAATTCAGTATACATGACCTACTTCACTCATATATTGTGAAAAGATATGAAATATTTGATATAATTAGAGGGGTGAAACTTTGTTTTTAACTTTGTGTTTCTGTTTCATTGCATACCCTATTTAGAGTTATAATGCACAAACATAGCTGGGCCATATTAGTTGAATGTGCTTCAGTGAAGGAAGAGCTATCATCTGATCCAATTAATCTTGATTTGGGTAAGTATTTGAGAAATTATTTCCTGGGAAGGGAAGCACCATGGCTCACTGCACTTCGTTCTCAGATCTGGCTTGGACTCATGTTGTGACTTTGGCAAAGTCATTTAACCTTTCCTACCTCAGATTTTTCATTTGTGAAGCATAGATAATCCTGGTTTACCTCACTTGACAAATATACACTAGCAGATTATATTAAATAGGTACCAACATGAAAGATTATTGTTATAAAGGATAAACGTAGAGGCCTAAGAATATTACTGTGTCACTCACATAAGCCTCTGAACAAATTGCCATCATGTAGAACTGAGTGTTTCTGACAACTACGTACTTCTGATTCATTTAAACAAACAGTTGCTCTGATATTTACTGAGGTACATTGAAATAGATCTGCTAGCTGCATAAAAAGAGGTACAATGTAAATATAATAGATTTGGACAAATGCATTTAATGCATAAATTTTATTCTTCTGGCTACTTAGAATCTAAACCAGGAGTTCTTAACCAGGGGTCTACAGACCTCCAAGGGGTCCATGGAAAGATGTCAGGAGGTCCATGAATTTGAATTGAAAATTAAAAAAAAAAACATTATTCTTGTGGGGACATGTTGGTGTGGGTGCAATATATTTATTAAATAATATACAGTATAGTGTGGACTTAGTAAAGGGTCCATGGTTTTCACTTGACTGGTAAAGGGGTCCATGGAACAAAAAAGGTTAAGAATCCCTGATCTAAACCATAAGCAAGGCAGTAGTGATAGAGGCAGCAAAATTATTAATCAGATAAAATAAATTTCCAAAGAGATAATATATGGTGTGAGTTGATATGCGCAGGTCAAATAACAAATAGGAAAAGCAAATGAAAAGAAGTTGATTATTTATTGTTATTTAAAATGAAAAGACAATAAACAAGATAGTTCCATCGAACTGCCCTATGGGATCTATGCCTCCTCTCATTAGAAACAGGGTGGGCATCACCATCCCCAAATCCTCAAGATTGGGGAATGGACAATGGACTAAAGTGGGCATTATTATACTATTATAGACTTAGCATTATTTCAGCAATGAAATAACTTTTATCATTTATATAAAGGCAGTGGCCACCAGAGGTTCTGAGGAGAGGGAGAGGGAATAGGTGTAACATGGGGGCATTTTCAGGACATTGGAATTGTCCTGCATGACATTGCAATGACGAATACAGGCCATTACACATTTTGTCATAACCTACAAAATTGTGCGGAACAGAGTGTAAACTATAATGTAAACTATAGTCCATGGTTAGTAGTAATGCTTCAATATGTGTTCATCAATTGTAACAAATGTACCACACTAATGAAAGATGTTGTTAATGTGGAAAAGTGTGCGAGGGGGAAAGAGTGGGACAAATGGGAGTCCCCTGTATTTTTTATGTAACATTTATGTAATCTAAAGCTTCTTTAAAAATAATAACAAATAAGTTATTTGTTATTATAACAAACAAACAAATAAGTAAATAAATACCTATTTAAAATGGAGTCAGGCCTGTGTTGCACAAGCTTGGATTATTGTACATCTTTAATTTTGAAACTTTGAACTTCAATTGATACGAGGATATTGGAATATGTTTTCAAAGAGAAGAAATGCTTGCACCTTATATAGGCATCATATGGAATGATTAAAGGGAAGGAGAATTTAAAACACTATTCTAAATAGTATCAAGTATTCAAAAAGAACTGCAATCACATTTGAATATAGATTTTAGGTTAGATTTAAGAAAAAATAAATCATACTAACTGTGGGAGCTGTTACTGACGAAAATATTTGATTTTTTTTTCACTAGAGATTATAAAAAATTATCCTAGATATATTTTTCAACAAAACTGATATAATGTTGGACTCTTAGTCTTATAAAAGAAATAGGAGCTGGACTACGTGATCTCCTAATAGTTCTTTCTTGCACCTGCATTTCATATGATGTAGGGGGAAAGTACTATTTTCATGTACTAAATGAAGAATTGATCTGAGGTTTTGGTTTGTTTTCTAGAATTGCGCTGGATTGGACATTTTACTCAGACCTGGAACTGGGCTAGGTGGTACGGGGAAAATAGAAGAAATACAATGGGATATGCTCAAGTTGCTTGCAGATAAGATGGGGAGATGAGTTAGTAAGGAAGGCCAATCACATATATAAACAGGTGATATAGCAGCATCTACTTACAACAAAAGTCAGCTTAAACTGGGAGTGAATGTTATGGTTACAGCTCACAAACATTTAATTTATCTCTGACTTCCCAGTGCTTATTACGGGGTCCGGCACATAGCATGTATTGAATTCATGTATTCAACCACTGAATGGATTGAAATCATAGACATGACACTCAGATTGTTTAAAATTCCTCATTCATTTTTTTTTTCATTTAACTTTATTTGTACATTTAATAATTGAAAATATAAACAATTAAAAACTAAAAAGTAAACACAGATGAATAAATATATACATTTCTCAATTAAATGTAATGGATACACATAATTTTTTTTTTTTTTTTTTGGATCAAACAATATGTTACAAAATATATTTGGTTCATAGTAATGCATTCATAGAGTATCTGTCCTTTTGTGTCTGGCTTGCTTCACTCAACATAATGTCCTCCAGGTTCACCCATGTTGCCATATGGTTTATGACTTCATTTCTTCCTATAGCTGCATAATATTCCATCGTGTGAATAGAACACAGTTTGTTTATCCATTCATCTGTTGATGGACACCTGGGTTGTTTCCAACTTTTGGCAATGGTGAATAATGTTGCTATGAACATCGGTGTGCAGATGTCTGTTTGTGTCACTGATCTCAGTTCTTCTGGGTATATACCCAGTAGTGGTATTGCAGGGTCACTTGGCAAGTCTATATTCAACTTCTTTAGGAACTGCCAAACAGTCCTCCATAGTGGTTGTACCATTCTGCATTCCCACCAACAGTGAAGAAGTGTTCCTATCTCTCCACATCCTCTCCAACACTTGTAGTTCTCTGTCTTTTTAATAGTGGCCATTTTGATAGGTGTGAAATGATATCTCATTGTAGTTTTGATTTGCATTTCCCTAATCATGAGTGATGTTGAGCATTTCTTCATGTGTTTTTTTGCCATTTGTATTTCTTCTTTGGAGAAATATCTATTCAAGTCTTTTGCCCATTTTTTAACTGGGTCATTTGTCTTTTTATTGTTGAGTTGTAACATCTCTTTATATATCCTGGATATTAAACCCTTATCAGATATGTGATTTCCAAATATTTTTTCCCATTGAGTTGGCTGCCTTTTCACCCTTCTGACAAAGTCCCGTGAGGTGCAAAAGTGTTTAATTTTGAGGAGGTCCCATTTATCTATTTTTTCTTTTGTTACACGTGCTTTGGGTATAAGTTCCAAGAAACCACCGCCTACTACAGGTCTTGAAGATGTTTTCGTACATTTTCTTCTAGTGGTTTTATGGTCCTGGCTTTTATATTTAGATTTTTGATCCATTTTGAGTTGATTCTTGTATAGGGGGTGAGATAGAGGTCCTCTTTCATTCTTTTGGTTATAGATATCCAGTTCTCCCAACACCATTTGTTGAAGAGACTATTTTTTCCCATCAGCGTGGTCTTGGTAGGTTTGTCAAAAACCAGTTGACTGTATAGGTGAGGATTTATTTCTGGTTCTCAATTCTATTCCACTGATCAATGTGTCTATCTTTATGCCAGTACCATGCTGTTTTGACCACTGTAGCTTTGTAATATGTTTCAAGTTCAGGCAGTGAAAGTCCTCCCACATTGCTCTTCATTTTTAGAATGCTTTTGGCTATTCAGGTGCACTTCCAGATGAATTTGGTAATTACCTTCTCTAATTCTGTAAAGTAAGCTGTTGGGATTTTGATTGGTATTGCATTGAATCTATAAATCAGTTTGGGCAAGATTGACATCTTCACGATATTTATTCTTCCAATCCATGAATACAGAATGTCTTTCCATTCATGTAGGTCTTTTAAAATTTCTTTTAGCATTGTTTTGTAGTTTTCTGCATATAGGTCCTCTACTTCTTTGGTTAAATTAACTTCTAGGTATTTGAGTTTTTTTGTTGGTATTGAAAATGGAATTTTCCTCCTGATTTCCTCCTCACGTTGTTCAGTTTCATTCATTTTTAAAACAAATATTTCTTGAGCACCTACTGTGTGTAGGTAATATGGTGAGTAAAAAGACACATAAGCACAATCATACACACAGAATCCCTGCTTTCAGTCTAGTAAGGGAGACATTAAGCAAATATTTTCATGAAAGAGTATATAATTATAAACAAAAAAAAGCACTCTAAAAAACAGAAATAGTGCTTAATAAGAACAGGTTTTGACTGGAAATCAAAATCGACTTCTCTAAGTGACTCCTGATTTGGGATGTGAAAGACTGAGTGTTAGTTGGGCTGAGGAGGAGGCATTAAGAGCTGGCAGAGAGCTCCAGGTAAAAGAACTGCACGGGCAGAGGGGCCGAGAGGGGCCCTGTGGCAGAAAAGGGTTTGGCACATTTATTGAAGCAGGGAGAGGGGAGGTGCAGCTGAGATGGATCAGGATGGTGTCATTTGAGCACTATAAGCCATATAGGAAAACCACAGATGGGAAAAGACCATTCTGACTACAGAGCAGGGCCAGGCTGGGAGGAGGCACAGAAAGCAGCTACAAGGTGCACTATACTTGTCTCTGAGGGGTTGAGCACTGGTATTTAGAAAATTGTCAGTTTTTGCCTACAAACATCGCAAACAACCAGCAGATAGCATAAAAATTTTTTTTTCTCAGCTTTTTCTGAAAGCAAGAACTACATTGTGGTGACTTCATCACATGAATCCCAGAAGTGTCACAAATGAAAATAGGAGAATTGAACAAGCCTAAGGGCATATTGGAAGCTCTGCATACCCTTGTACTTTTATGAACAAAGAAACCATGACTTTTGTGTATCAGAGTAGTCCCTGCTCAATTATGCTGAGGTGGGAGATATTTCATGCTAGATATGTCCAAAAAAGTAAGACATCATCCATATGATTGATCAAATCTGCCTCTAAAACCTAAATCAATATCTAGTCCCTAGCCTTCTTTTGTAAAAAATAACATGGTTTTAAAACTTCAGAGCCCTGCTCTTCCACGTGACCTCCTACTGCTGAATCAGCATCAACTGAGCTGTTTCCTAAAAATGAAGATTCTGGGCCTCTTAGTTCTAGACTTCTTGGGCACTCAGGTGTGCCAGGATTATCTGCAGATGTAAGACATCCAAGAACACCTATGTTTAAATCTTGGGCAGTAATTCCCAAGCATTAATGTAAGTTGGCTTAAATTTGGGAGTTTGTTAAATGCAAATTCTCAGGCCCCACCCCCAGAAATTCATGTACTTCTTTGGTTAAATTAACTTTAGGAAGTTTGGTGTGGGGACTGGGCTTAGGTATCTGAAAATTCCGGTGGATTTCAAGTACAAGTTTGGGAGCCATTGGCTAAAAGTTCTTCCCAGTTTACTAGAAATATTTCTAATAAGATCTTCAGAAAGCATGCATACCCCTCTGTTGTAAATTCTTTGAGATCAGTCTTTTTCAACTATCTCCCCTCAGCACCAAGATATATTTAACTCTTATCCATTCTTTGGCTCTCAGAAGAAATGTCATTTTCTCCTTGTCTAGGTGACATATCCCTGTTATAAATTTGCATACCTTTCAATCAGTCTTTGCATACCATGCATCACACTTCTTTGTAAATAATGATTATCTTTCTTCTAAATTAGGCTGTATACTCTGAGACCTTGTTTATTGTATTCACAATAGAATATTTAACATCTAGGTGAATAGCTACTGACAACTAGGCACTTAAATGCTTATTGAATGTATAAATATTCAGTAAATGTTAAATAAATGCCTCCAATATTTGAAGACTCTTCCTTAGCCCCTTCTTTATCAGTGAAAATACATTATTTCATTTACAATTTCCTGCTAGATCCTTATCTACAAGCTATTAATTAAAGCAACTTCTTAGGCTACTTTTAAGAAAATGACATCAAATTCTGTCTGAACTTCTCAACAATGATAGACACAATGGCCCACATCTGGTCACCTTTTACCATCTCTAGAGCCATGATCCTAGTCCAAAATATTTCTGTCTTTCCCTAGAAGGGGAAAACAAATAGGCTTGAAAAAAATGAAGGTATCCTCACTGGAGTAAGATTGTTTAGGATTTACTTAGGTATTCAATATAGGGCACATTTGGAGGATCTAATCTTTAAAAGAAAATTGTCTTCAGAGATTGAAATAAATCATGAAAATATAGATAAAAAGAGAAAATGGTTAGAGTGGTGTTTCATTTCGACAAAAGGGTGCCGATGCAAAGCACCAGAAATGCGATGGCTGTTATAAAGGGGATTTATCTGGGGTAAAAGGTTACAGTTCCAAGGCCATGAAAAATCCAAACCGAGGCACCATAAGAGGTGTTTTCTTACCAAAGTCAGCTACTGTCAATCCTGGCGTATTGCCACTTGGTGAAGCATATTGCCACTTGGTGAAGTAAGATGGCCATTGATCTCTGTGGAGGTTTTAGCCTTCCCTTTTGGGCTCACCCTTTCCTCTCGAGCTGCTCCATGGGACCCGCCACTTGGGGCTTTCTGCTTAAGTGATTTTGTAGTCCTTTCTTAAATGGCAGGATCAAACTTGGTAGCTTCCTTTTCCTGTGTCTGTATGAGTGTCTCTCTCTGTGTTTCCATTTATGTCAGACTCAGCAAGAAGTGGAGACTCAACCTGAGTTATGCCTCACTGATGTAGTCCAATCTAAAACTCTAAAGCAATCTTATAAGTAATCTAATCAAAGGGTACCACACCCAGAGGAATAGATTAGTTTACAAACATAATCTTTCTCTTTTTGGGATTCATAAGATAGTCTCAAACTACTACGGGTGGTATCTGGGAAAAAGTGGAGCATCCAGAAGGATGAACTGAAAATGGATAGCAGAGCAGGTCTCCATGTGTCTGTAGTTCAGGAATAGAGGAAGCATGGGTAAGAGTAAAAAGATCAGGTGGATTTGGATATCTTGGAAGTTTTTTTGGGATGCATGAAGCTGTTAATTAAGATCCAAGTTCAGTATAGAATATAGTATAGTCAAGAGTAGTTTAATGGACTTTGATAAGTGGCAGGGTCAGATATGGGTGCTTCCCTCCTCACTTTCATATAAAGAAGAATAGCAAAAGATGTGATCTTCATATAAGGAGGCAAAGGAAAATGCTGTTGCAGACAACTAAGTCCCAGTTATGAACATATCAGACATCATTTCATGAGAGGAGAGTTTGTTCAGAACGAAATGGAGGATTCCAAAGGAGGCAACCTAAAGTGAGGAAAGAGCATAAGATGGATATGTGTGAGATATTCCCCACATTTTATTTTCTGAGAGAAGGTGGATACACCGAGTCTCATCTTGAACTTAGACTGGAAAAAAAATCATTCAATTTGTTTCTGTCCAATTTCCATCTCATCATGGTCTCTTTTCATTTCTAATTTTATTGATTTTCAACCTCTCTCTCCATCTTACTAGGAAAATATTGAAAGAACAGAATAAAGAAACATTAACCCACAGTAATAAGAATGCCATAGTATTCATCTAGCAATAAAAAGAAACCCATAAAACTCCTGGTACAGAGTTCAAACTCCACACAGAGGTATTTCATTCATAGACACTGGAAAGCTAGCTGAAGAAATCTTGGAAATATTATCAGAATTCAGCATTGTGAATCCAGAAGAAAGGATAATGACAGCAATAAGGGAAAATGTCACAAAATGTAGAGAATGCTTCTCTGTGCCAAGTGCTAAATACACATAAAGTAAAGCACCAAATATGGGTTAGGGAGAAAAAGATGATAATGAAAGAAAGGTAGAAGAAGAGAATAATGAAACAAATAGAATTGATATTGATGGGAAAACAAGAAAAAGTTGCAGGTTTAAAGAACATGGAAATTTCAATATGTTGAACATATGAACATGTAAAATTAATAAAATATTTAAAATGTAGAAACCAAAGTATCAACTGAATTGACCTTTTTATGCCAGTAAGTAATATACCTTAGAGTTAAGAGCACAGGTGGTGTATTTGTATTTATTTAAGTTCATCTGGTTGACAGTTAGGTAAGCTCAGGCATGGCCTTTAACTTTTCTAATTCTCAGTCTTTATCAGTAAAATAGGGATAAAATAATTGATAAGTGGGAGGCTCAACTATGGATTGCTATGCCATTTACCTCCTTGGGTATTTACATGGGTTAAATGAAATAAAACATACAAGTTTATCATGGTGTCAGGAAGTAAATAAGGACTCAATACATGTAATTTAGTCTTCATAGCTATGATTTACTTTTGCAGACAACCAAAGCACATTCTGGTTATCAAGGAAAAACTAAAAGCGGGGTCACCTATTGTTTTAGACAATCCACAGAGGGGATGGTCTTGCGAAATTAATTGGAAGTCCAAAACAAAACAAAGCAAAACAAATAAAAAATGGAGGTCTCTTTATTTAAATAGTAAAGGTAAAGCCACTGAGATTTAAAGTATTAATAAAGGAATATATAGCACCCAAGTATGTGTAGAGGTTTATTTTCTCATGGAAAGTACTGAAAACTTGTAAGGCTATTAAAATACTACTTTGTATTTCACAACAGACTCAAAAGAAGTTGTCCCATGGTAACGAAGAGAGGTATCTTCATGCAAATTAAGCATTTAAAGAAAGTGAACAATTTGGAATTTAAATTTGATGCAAGGCTACTAAATGGAATGATAAGCTCCAAATAATCTTGGAAACATAAACATGTTTACAGAAGAAAATTGTTCTTGAATAATACCTTCTTTTTCAAGTAGTAGAGAAAATAAACTGATGGAATATTTATTGAACTCCTGCTGTATACTCAGAGCTGTGCTAGACACAGAAAACTGTGGGCACAGAAGTCTTTGGGTATGTGTCCATAAGGACATTAGCCAAGGAGATAAGACTAACAAAAAGCAAGAGTGAACAATAAGAGATGACATTCCAAAAGCATTTGGAGATCCTTAGATAGCCACCAGCCACTGAGGCCAGGGGCCTTGGAAACATCTATGAGTCCTTTTGCCCACCCTCCACATCATCAAAACCTACCTATTCTACCTCCAAAAAATGGTTCAAATCTGACCACCTCTCATCAGGTCTGCAGCCACGATCATAGTTCAAAACACTGTCATCTTTTCCTTGGACCAATGTTTCACTTTTCTAACTCTTTTCTCCCTATAGTTAATATTCTACCAAACAGCCAGACTAAATATCTAAACTATAAACTAGGTCATAGTGTTTCTGTGCTTAAAACATTTCAGTAGCTCCCCATTACAATTAAAATAAAATCCAACCACTTATTATGACTTATAGGATCCTCTGTCTATTTCACTGAACACTCTCCTCCTCCTCTTTCACTAAACTATAGTCCTACTGTCCTTTTTTCTCTCCCTAGAACTAAAGGCCATTCCTGCCTCAGGACCCTTGCATATGTTGCATATGCTGAACCTTCTACGTGGAAACCTCTTTCTCCAGATAGTCCAGGTTGGTTCTTATTCTTCAGGTTTCAGCTCAGGGGTCACCATCTCAGAGAGCCCTTCTCTAACCATCATATATAAATGGTTCTTCTACCCTCAACTCACTACTCATTATTCCATTTCTGTCTTTATGGCTTTTTTCTAACTACAGTGATCACTATTTATATGTACTTGGGTTTATTTTCTTTTTTACTCCACTAGAGTGTAAATTCTTTGAGGACAGGTATCCTAGCTAGTGTATTTATTGCTGTATCCAAGTGGCTCCTAAAATCAGTGCTTGGCACATAGTGGGTGCTTGTTAGTTGAATGTTGAACGAATGAAGGGGGTGACCATCGACAACTCTAATCCAGTTATATTCCCTATCTCTGAAGCTATTTACTCCCAGAATTCTTTTCTATCTTTGATGTGCTTTAGCACTGAAAAATCTTTCTCATTTTGCTAAGGAGAATTGAGCATCCAGATTTTTATTCACCTCCTAGTGCCACAGCCTTTTCTTAATGTTTCCCAGCAGATGAAAGTTGTCATAAAAAGAAGTACTGACCAGTTTCTCCTTTCCACTCCCAACTTGACTTTCTAACACCTTCTGAGCTCAGATGATGTATTAATTTAAGAGAAAGAGAACTCTATAAATTCTTGGACCCAGAGGTCTTTCGAATTCTAATATCAGGTTCCTGCAGTACTGTTTCTGCTACATGATGTTTAGGAGGCTTTGGGGCTGATATAGGCAATAATCTCCTAATAGTTGTCATTAAGCTGACAGCCTGAAAAGACAAGAACCATATAAAACTTTTTTTTTCCTCTGGTAAAATAGTTCCAAATTTCAAACAACTTACACATTAGTTTACAGACTACATTTTAATTTTAATTTAAAAATTACCTGTATAAATCGTGAGCTGTTGAAATCCAGGGGACAGTGAGGTCAACAGAGCCTGGTGTAATTAAATGAACATCATGGAGGAGGAGAGACTTGAAATAGGCCAATTTAAATATTTGCTATACTTAGTCACATAACTTCCCCTCACCTAATCTTGAGGGGAGATATGCATCTCCTTTATGCCCAGTTTCTCCTAACTGGCTAACAAATCTGTCAGCAGCAGCAGCCCTTTTGCTGAAAAATTGACAACTGTGAATATTTTCAGTCTGAAAATGTTTAAAACTTTCACCAACCACAATGCTGATGGGTAGAACATCTTAGAAGCTTATTTGTGTAGATGCAAATCTACTTTTTCTTAGATCTCTCCTGGCAGCTTTAAAAATGTATGAGGCAACAGAATAACAGAAGCTATATATTAACTGAAGTCAATAATCAATGAAAAACACCTTCATCACTTGCCACTAAAGTGTGCTTCAAAGGAATTAATCACAATAATACCATGCATCACCATCTGTTTTGATGTGGCTCTTCACCGAGAAAGTGGGAACTACATTCTGGGATTCCCCTCTTACCCTCTACTATTATCAGACTTACAAAGTAAAGGTCCAAAGTTGGGACAGTGTAGGTCTTTCTGTGAATATTTAATATTCACATTCCAGATGATCAAAAACAAAACAAAAGAAACAAATACATACACAAATAAAACAGATGGGCCAGATGTCATTTCAGGGACTCTCAGAAGATGGCACCAAATACTCATCCCTACTGACTGCCAAAAGACAAGGAAAGCCAAACATCCAGGCCTGCAGTGCCATAGTTCTCAGTAACATAAAGAGCATCTGTTGCCTGAACATTCATGGTCACGACTTCTGCCTTCACTTTTCTCCACCTAGTACCCTCCATTTAAAACTTCTTATGGAAACCACTGCTTACTTAATAGTCATCCTTAGGTGCCAGTTGTTGGCAAATGGTTGGATTGGCAGTCCTAACTAAACATTCCCCTGATGACACAGAATCTAATATTTTAATCCCCATGCCTTAAATAAGTGATATTCATACATGGTCACAAGTAGACCTACCTGAGAGAGAAAATCCTAAGAGTAACGAACGCCATCAATCCAGCTAAAAAGGAAATTGGTATTCCCAGTCAATTTCAAGGTATTGGTTCTCCCTGAAAGAGGACCTTGAACGAGAAAACTCACTAGGATTTTCACCCTCAGTTGCATCCTGTTTGGAACTAAGTCATAGGCTCTTTTGGCATCTTAAAAGACATTCTACAGCCTTTCCCTGCAAAGCAAATAGAGTAAAGAAACGTAGGCAAATTGAGCACTGCCTGAAGGGCAGTATTTCCCTGGATATCTGTTCCTAATCCATCAGTGTTCAAATGCTTTCCATGGTGGTAAGGACAATTGAAAGGTGGGTTTGGACTGGCACCCTAATGAAATATAAAGCTTTGGTGCAGACAGTTCTCAACTTGGAAGGGCTTTTTAAACAAAGGAAAATCTTTTGGAGCTCTGACTATTTTAATTCTTCTTTCAGCAGAGTAATTAGCAAACGGCTTAGCTACTGCTTATTGAACTGCCTTGCCTGTCTTTTCAAGTCATAAACTTGATGAAGGTAGGGACCATGTCTTTTTGTTAGTAAGGACCTAGCACAGCTCCTGATGTATATTAATATTATTAATGATAATACACAAACAAAAGAATAATTATTATTTCTGACATGTTCTCTATAGGTTAAATATTCTGCTAAATTAAAAAAAAAAATTATCTAATTTAATCCACAATTAATCTACAACTGTCCTATGAAGTAGATGTGATTGTTGTCCCTATTTTACCTGCAAGGAAACTGCAGATGACAGAGCTTAAGTGTCTTGCCCTAGAGCACTAAGAACTAGTAAAAGAAAATACGGGATTGTAATCCAGGTTTATATGACCTTAAAATCCATGTTCTTAATTTCCATGGGGTAATCTGCCCATTAAAAAATCCTTGTTTATTTGAATTTAATGATCTGAATAAAGAATAGTCATGTTAAAACATTATTTGATCAGTTAAGATATATTATGAATTCAGTTATATTCCCTTGTAAAAGTTCATGGTTGGCATATAATACATAATGTTGGTTGTGACCCTGGAAACAATGTGTTCTGCTGACTTCATATATAGCTGGGGCAAGTATAATTAGCACTGTCACATAGGAAGCTTGTTACTTTCTATGGCTGGGATAACTCCCGGGAAGTTTTATTGCGCCTATATATTAAGGATCCCAGACTCTTTTTGAGATAAAATCTACCAGAGTTTTCAAATTACATTCTAGGGAACTCTAATGTTTCACAGAGATACTAGAAAAGTAGAGCCAAACTTCATATTTTTTGTGTAAGTGCTGCTTTGATAGTTTGATTTTATTTGAACATATTATTTACCTAACCAATTTCATTGTTTAATGGAAAGGGTCTTAGAATCTGATACATTGATATATGATGAAAGGCCAGGAACTAACTTCTTTCAGCTACATTTTCTTCATCTAAAAATGAAAATAATATATTGCTCATAATATTATTGTGAAATGAAATGGGAAAAGGTACTGACAGAAGCTGAGGCATATTCGGCACTCAAAAAATATTGGTCTAGAGTCTTCCCACCTGTATATCCACATTACTTTCTTATTTTCACCATGTATTTATACACAAGTGAAACTTAAAATTGAAATACCCAAGCCCAATAGCAACATCAAATCTCTCTCTCTTTTTTTAAATCTTTAGTCCCAAACCAACAATGTGGGATATTACTGAAATTGTATTGAAATACCATGAGTTATGCTAACCAGGGAGAAAAAGAATATATTAATGGCAAAACTTGTATAGAGCTCACCATTTCCCATTATTATTGTATGTGCTTTGTATCCAAAGCATGGAATATATCAGACATATGAAAAGTCAGTGAGACTTAGCTAAATTTGTTGTATGCTATAATTATATTGATAGAAATATCAGTTTTCACTTTTATATTTATGATATAAATTATTAATAAAATGCTAACTTATTTTTAAATGTCCAATATATTCCTTTATAAAATTTAGGAAACTGGTAACTTTTGCCACTAATAACTATAAATCAGAACAAAAATTCAGTGGATATAAGTTTTTTTTCCCCTTCATTATCATTTGGCATATATTAACATTACATGTTATTGGCTTTTCTTGATTAGAGTATTAGATAAAAATAGTAGTGCCATTAGATATTGGAAAGCATAGAAAATGGAATGCTTAGTGGTGTCACAGTTACTGTTAAGATGAAGGTTAATCATTTTATTATGGTTTCTGGTCATGGAAATTTTTCCATATAATTGGTGCTTTTTGAGATGCTAGCAGCTGTTACTTTAAATTGGAACAAAAGAAATTAATCCTTTTACAGGGAGTGATGATTCAGATGATCAGATGATTTAGACCTGCCAGATGAAAAAAAAAAAAAAACAACCTCTAATCTGACATCAAAGCCTTACATTCTTCTTTGTAGAAGATGAGTTCTATAGAGTTATGCATAATGAAATGAAATGAGACTGTCTAACATACTTATAAGTTGATAGACTAGACTACATCCCCAAAAGGAAAAAGTATGAGTAGATCACAAATAATTATGAAAATGCATAATGCATCTTCACAAGGGAAAACGAAATACAAAGACACATACACATTTTTAATATAAATTCACCTGCAGAATGATCGTTACTCGTCAGGAAGTTGGAAAGCTTTATAGTGTGATGTAAATTAAAGTTTACCATCAGTAATAAGAGCCAAAGAAGCAACAATCCCTCAATGACACATATTCAGATCTATTTTTACCTCTAATTACTCACATGACTTCATTGAATTTCTCCAAATTTCTAATTTTGCAGGGATGCCTTAAGCATGTTTCTTTTCATATTTATAATGAATTAGAAAATCTATTTTATAACTTATAACTCTGCCACCTTGGGTTTTAAATACCATATACCTTGTAATACTAGTAACATTGACTAGGACTGGTGGTACTTGGTAAGGAAGGCTGAAGGTAGAAACCCCGGTGCTCTAGAACAGTGCAAACTGGAAAGTCATTAAGTGGCCTTTTTTTTTTTTCTGGGTCAGATCTGGACCAGTAATTATCAAGGGATGACATCCAGAGGATGGATGCCATGTGTTAGGAACACTAAATTTTCAAGAAACTGATCATTTGGTCAAAGACACTATAATGTTGAAAAGAAAAAAAAAAAAAAAAACTGCAAGGGAGAGTTTGGCCTGAATATCCTGGCCAAATTCCAAGTTGAGAGAGTATAGTCTGCTTTCTTAAATTCCCTCTGTAGTTTCTTTTGGAGGCTGTACTCTCATTCAATTACTTTCTTAAATGATTTTCCAGTATCGCTGTATTCTGTTAAACAACTGTTGTGTTCCACTCCACTGGTGGGTAAAGTGATTCCTGTGTTCTGTATAGTTTGTAGCACACTCCTTAGGGGGTGATAGGTGCTCCAAAAATGTAAGATCCTGCTACTCATTTTAGAAGGAAGTTACATACTGATCTTATTATAACAGATATATATTTAAAGCCTACTAATGTAGGTTTTGTGAAACCATTTTCCAAACAAAATGAATAAGAGTTTAAGCTTATTTTGTCTTCCATTTTTCTTATTCTGCTAACTTTACCTCCTTCCCTAGTTTAAAAATAATAGAAGGAACCAAAAGGAGTGACTCAGTGAATTTCAGATTCGAGGAATGCACAGTCATTAAGCAAATGCAATGTGTTTAGTGATGCTAAACTACATTCACAGTAAGAGTAGACATGGAATATAAATTAAATAAGTTCCAGGCAAGAGTTCAGGGCATGTGAATAAACACAGCCCGAGAACATTTTCTGTGTAGCTTGCTACCTAGAAATCGAAATTGAAGTTCAAATGCCAAATTTTATTCAGCAGAAAAAAACTTTAAAAGTGTGAAGTGATGAGACAACATGCTTCTAAGCAAATGTGCTCCTCATAATAAAAAAACATGACAATGAGAGGAAAAAGCCAAATGTGGAATATTTCATTTTGCAGTCATAATTGCATTGTTATTCCTCCTGACAAAATAATTCAAAGAGCAAATAAGTTCATAAATGAATATAATCATAAATAAGCAGTAAGCATATGCCATGATGACTTTTAATTTATTGTCTTTCTGACTGGATGTGGTGGTTTGGAACAGTTCCTTCCCCAGGAATCCATTCCCATGGGTGTGGGTGTGGACCCATTGTAAGTAGGATCTTCAGTTAAAGTGTGACCCATCTCATTCAGGATGGGGCTTAATCTTCTTACTGGAGTCCTTTATAAATGGAATGAATACAGAGAAAGAGAGAAAGAGAAAGATTGAAAAAGAAAGAAAGCCACAGACACAAGAAGCTGAAATCAATGAAACCCAGAAGAGATGGGAGAGACAAGCAGATGCTGCCATCTGCCTTGCCATGTGACAGAGGCACTCAGGATCACCAGCAGCTGGTCTTCAGGAAGAGAGCATCGCCTTCATGGTGCCTTGATTTGGACATTTTCTCAGCTTCAAACTGTAAGCTAATAAATCCTCATTGTTTAAGCCAACTCATTTTATGGTATTTGCTTCCAGCAGCCTAGGAAAACACTAGGGAAGGAGCACACAGCATTCGTGTGCTTCATACTCCCTTAAAGTTCTTTATCCATAAAATTTCTGCCATCGCTTTTAACCAGTGAAGGACTATAGTTAAAATTATAGTAAAATTGTTTTAGTTTTTTTTTTTTTGAAAAGGATGAAAGGAAACAAAAGGTATAATTCTGCTCATTTTTTTTTAAAGGGTCTACAAACATGTCTACATTCCACAACAGCAGCATTTTTCTTTAAACATTTTAGATATTTTACCATGCAGATAATTAAAGAAGAGAAAAATTAAAATAGAATTATAAAACCTTGAAATTACCAAAAGCAAAAATCTCTCAGTTAATCCAACCTTTGAAATTAATCCATGCCCTCTGTTCAGCTTTTCTGAATTTGGAGAAAGTGCCAAAAAAGAAAGAAAAGAAAGTTATTTGGATGAAGAAAGTTGAAATGAAAGTAGTCCTGTAGATTGTATACTTCATATCAGGAAAAACAGATGATCACTTTGCACATTCAAGAATAGAGTATTTTAAAATTTGTATCACTTTGGCAAGAATATTATCTGAAAAACAGGCTTTACCATGTGCTGTTCTCTCAGGCTTCACTGACACCAGGAATAGACCCTAAATGTAGTCTAGAATACTTTTCAGACTCAATTTTTCTAAAAGCACTTCAGAAAGCAATTAGGCAGATCATGGTGGCATGCTGGCTCCCTTTATCCTATCTAGTCACTAATAGCATATAACATTTCCAACCAATAGAGTGGATGGTGGTAAGAGCAGAGTAATATCTTCAGACTTCTCAACCCGAGTCACGTTGTCTCCTTAGATAACCTGTTTGGACTTGATTCTTATTTATAAAGTAGTTTAGAGTCAAAATTCACAGTAATGGAATATAAAAGCATTGATTTTCTAATCCAATTAATCATAGGCTCTACAGTTGCTGTCCTATAAATCATCTGTGAATGATGAATGTCCAGAATCCTCCCACTGTCACTCCGGCAATGGCTTTGTTAGTGGAATTGGAGGTTTTTTAAAACTGAAGTGAAGTTTATAATGTATAAAGGATTTGTAAATTATCATTTTTGTCCATCAAATATACAACGTGTGAAATAGGGGATCTGGTCATCATATTACAATTTTTAGCTACCTAAAAAATAAGTTGGAATTGTTCTGGAGTTCTTTAAACTTACTGTAATTTTTACACCAAAATAGGATTAAGGTGTGGGTATTGGTGGTTCTCTGCCCACAAGAAAACCATCCAGTAGGCCAACACTGAAGTCTGAACTTGCAGAATCCTGAAACAGGAAAGATAGAGTCATCTCACTTATTTGAGATGATTTCTGTTGACAATGTGGATAAGATGATTTTTTGTTTATTGCTTGCTTATTCTTTACAAGGAGAACATCTTTGGGAATTTAAACTGGCATTTCTTGGAATGTCTCAGTTCACAGACTTTTCACTAATAGACAATGATACAAGGGTAAACCACTTGGTCTAACAACAATATTCAATTTATGAAAAGATGATGATTCAAACAATTATCTGGGGAAAACAAAATAAAACACTAAACCAGCTGGGTCCAAGATCACTGATTAGAGTCTTTTAGCCCCAGCATAAGTGTGTAACTAAGGCACTGATACCTTCCAACCTAGAGACAAAGTGCAATTTTCCTTTAAGAATTGAAAGCTTTAAATATCCAAAACTAAGGGGTGTTAAATCACTTCTAAAAGGTGATTTTTCTATACCATTTATGTTCAAAAGCAAGAGAAGTGCTTTAAATTTCCAAGTAGTAAATTTACAAGTTTTAATCTTTTCACTGCTTACTTGAAAAAAAAAAAAAAAAAAAAAAAAAAAGCACTTGACTTTCCATTTTGCTTGCATCTGAATCACAGCTTAGTAATGGTGAATTAGTTTTGAATTAGTTTTGAAATAAACTCTGTCCTATTTTTTAACACATTCTAATCCAATTTAATATAATCTGATCTAATGTCAGTAATGCTTGCATTTATTTCACATTCCAAACATTTGCATATTTCCACTAACCTTGCTGATACATTTAAAAGAGTCCACATTTCACAGTATGAAATATCCAGTTGTATATCAAAATCCTGGCATCTATTAAGTGCAAGTGCTTATTTAAAACATGAGGTGATTAAAACCTTTTCTCTCAAGTCACATTTTGTTGAAGTTAATGAATTCTTTGCAGGAATATTAACCAGCTTCTACATTTCACCAATGATCCCTTTTCCCCTTCTCATATTGACTACATTGATTCCTGAATAATCTCTAATATGTTGGACCAGAGTACTATACCAGACCCTGCATGACACATAGCTTTCCTCTCTGTAGAACACGATTTCAAATTTTGAGTAAGGGATTATTTTAATTTTAGTTGCCATTAAGTATATATGTCCTGGAAGACATGAATTTAATCCAGGCTGGAGGGATTAGAAATAGAAGGGCGATAAAAATCAGAATTATGCTTGTCATTAGAAGGGCTGTCAGAAGCAGTTTACACCATGGTTATCCTGGTTTGATCAGCACAATTGGTCTCCTGCTTTTAGGAAAAAAAAATATGAAAAAATGTCAAAGATCTAGACTCATTCAAAGCAAGTAGCATTTTCCATTGTGCTCTTACCCTAACTCTTCCTTCAGCTAATTAGAAGTTCAAATCTGTAAAATATTTCAATGCTTGGTCTTAATTTCAATATATTATTTCTCAGAGGCAAATGAAATTAAATTCCTTCTCATCAAGGACAACACCAGGTAAACTATGAAGACAGCAGGGATTAATTTAGGGGTTCTCAGTTTCTATTCTTTTCTCCTTTTCCTTTCGGGTGATTATAACTTTTCTGTTCTGTTCCTCACCATGTCTTTCAAAACCCAGCCCAGGGCAAAGCTTTGAAATGAGTCAATGTGTAACTTGTTTTGAATTTAAATCAACTTGGTCTTTCCTCCTTAAGTGTGGACTGAAAACTCTTGAAACATCCTTTTTGGCATTAGGAACACTGAGGGAGGGACAGAGGTGACTGTGAGGGACTGTAAGTGACAAATTATTCCTTGAAGGAGTTGCTCCTCTAACTTTTTTCTCTCTTTTTTTAAGATTTATTTATTTACTTTATCCATTTTAAACGCCCCCTTCCCCATTTGCTGTTTTGTGTCCATTCGCTGGGCAATTCTCTGTGTCTGTTTCCTGCCATCTCTTCTCATCCTCCTCCTCCAGTCTTCACTAGGATTCGATCCTGGAGACCTCTGATGTAGGAGAGACGTGTTCAGCAGAACACGTCTCTCAGCTTGTGCCACCCCGGTTCCTGGTTTCCAGAGCTTTCGGAGCATCTCGTCTTGTCTCTCCCCTGAGTCTCTCTCCTGTTTTGTCATCATCTTGCTGCATGACTCCCGGGGCCTGGCAGCCCATGCGCCTTCTATATCTATATCTATCTATCTATCTATCTATCTATCTATCTATCTATCTATCTATCTATCTATCTATCTATCATCTATCTATCTATCTATCTATCTATCTATCTATCTATCTATCTATATTTTTTAAATTTTACTGGGAGGTACTGGGGATCGAACCCAGGTCCCTCCATATGGCAGACGGATGCCCAACAATTTGAGCCACATCCGCCCCCTCTAACTTTCAATTAGACTATTGGGTAGGGAATACCTTGTTTGAACAAAGTGTCCTCTGAAAGACAGTCTTCTTTCCCATGTGTTTCTTCTTCCTTACCTTTGCTTTTGTCTTCACCACCATTCTCTTTCTCTCCCTTCCCATCTATCTCTCACCCCACAACAGGGAAAGTGGAAAGACATATTAAGGAAGAGCCAGTTTCTGGGGAACCACAGGGAGAGGATCACCTTAGTGTACCTTCTTCTTCCAGTGTTCACTTGGAAATTTAAGAGAAAAGTAACAATTGCCCATTTTCAAATTTGTTCCTGTATTAATTTAATTCTATCTTTAAAAAAAACAACAAACCCACAAAGTATTCTCACATTCTCTCAATATACTTTTGTTTTAAATACAGCAGTTAAGAAAGTAGAACCATTTCAGCAAAATGAAAAGGCCCAAGACTTTGGAAATAACATGATACATAAGTTTTCCTATCTTTGATGATTGCTCCTGTATATTTCCAGGATTCTATGATATTAGCTGTAATAGAAACCTATTGGGTTCTTTGTCTGGGCCTTCTTAATTGGAAATGCCCAAATTGTCTATAGGAATGACTCCCAGCAGCCATGTTTTTATTCAAAGAACAGTTTTCCTAGCTATTACTGATTGATATGGGATAGTTACCTCACCCCAAATGGGACAATCAAAATAGATTCCTGACAATTTTGAATTTTAACCCAGAGATATAACAACATAAGCTGCTGGAATTTACAGAAGGCAGGAATCCTGCTCCTGAGTTGCCTACAGTTGTTTTGGATCCCACTCTCTCTGAAGTGTGAATGCTTAATACTTCCTTGCATTCCATAGCTACCCCAATGATTTTCTGATAAAATTACTGAGATTTATGCAAGCCCAAATGATTTCCATGACTTGCCATTCAAAGGTTCTTACCTAATAATATAATATTTATCCTACGAATAATTCAATTCCTGTTTTTCTGAGTTTGTTTTAAGCATTGTATTTCCTAGGCCACATGTATTAGTTTATCTTCATTACTTGTCTTTCTGATTTCTTTGGTCCTTTTCTTTGTTTTGACAAGCTAGATTTGGGTAGGTGGAGTAAAGCAGACAGATGGAGTTGCAGGGTATGATATAGGACCCTATACCATTATTAAACCATACTATCCTTTGAGGTCACCCTGCATATGCTGTTTGGCATGGTATTTAGTAGCCTATTCCTGACCAAATTAATAGTGTCAATGTGCCCATGCTGAATTTTGAGGACCTTCAAGAATACCCTTCAGTATTAGGATAAAAAATAACCACAGAAGAAGTTTGAAGCTCTTCCCCAGGGCTGCAAAATGGAATTTCCAGAAGCCTAGCAGAGTTACATTTCATGCTTCCTTCATTCTTGGTATCAATATAGTGTGGCTTGGAGTGAAAGGGAAAAGGCACTTTGGCAAGACTCCCCTATAAAATAATGGAACCAACCCTTCCCTTAGTTGAATATCAGGGCTTACATTTTTCCCATAGCCAGAGAGGTGATTAAGAGATTCTCTTGAGAGAAGCTGAGAGTAGCTGGACTTTGGTATGGAATAGAAATGTCATATTCATTGAAAGCTACTATTAGTGCCTAATTTTATAGCATACTTGTGCACGAGGCATCGAAATATAAAAGTTACAGCAAAAGCTGACAAAGATATTTCAATCCTTTAAAAGTAAATGATATAAAGGTAGAAAGAAGGAAGTAAAATTATCCCCATAATTATATCTGTAGACATTTCTGTAACAATTATGGATGGAGACAGGCCTGGCTCATAAATGAAACTGACGTTATGGACAATTAGCTCAGTTCAGAAACTTCAGCCAAGTTTTGACTCTAAAAGTGTATAAATGTTACATAGTGAAAGAAAACTATCTGTTTCTAAATTAAAGAATATAATTTTCAATGTAAATTAAGACAGAGTCCAAATAACAACACAGTTCATTCAAACAGCAAGTAAATTGGGGATTGGTTACATGTTTGGAGCTACTTTCTTACCCCCCCCTCCCTTTTTTTTTCCTTCTGGCAAACATCAGCAGCAACTGCAAGAACTGGGCACAGAGTCAAAGGAGATTGGGTAAAATCCACCATTAGTCTTTCTCAGCATACTCTACTTTGAGGAACCAACAGTTGTAGGTATTTAGTAGAAATTAATCTCTTTCAGTTATTCAGTCTCCCAGTGCTTCATGTAACACTGATTGCACTGATGTTCTAAGATATGCTGGCAAAATGCTGCTGTAATACAATTTCTTTGCTGCTAGAAAGAAAAGCTCTTGAGATTGCTCTTCCTTTCATAGATGCTTCAGGTGATTACATCTTTACACAGATGTTAATTACTCTCAGGAGAAAGCTGGCCAAATCATCAGGTGAACAGAATAATCTTGCAGTGGATACCTATGAGTGATTTAAGAGCTATTACCGACATTGTTTCTCATCCCTGTTAAGATCTGACTCTATTCTCATGAATTTAGGACAGATATAAAAAATCCATAAATGGCAGCTGATCACTAATCACCAAAATAGGTTATTAACAGTGGTTATAGATGCTAACTTTTAGCCTCTTCCAAAGTTTAGGACTGGGCAGCTTCCATGAGACCAAGGAAAGAGAGCCAGGCCTGGGAGTCCTTGTTAAAAAAAACTTTGACCACTGGTTCTCAGCCTTCACTGTGCATTATTACACTTATCCTGGGGGTTTGTAATAATTCTGATGCCCAGGGCTTGACTGAGACCAACTGAATCAGATTCTGGGAGTGGAATCCAGGTATCAGTAGTTTTCAAGCTCCCCTAGGTGATTTCAATGTGCAGCCAAGCTTTCTCTGCATTGCTGCTGTACTCAACCTACAGACTGGTGAGCTGCCCGGAAACAATCATAGGGGGCTGGTCAATAGGAAGAAACAAAATGAGAGCTCTCTGAAGAAAATAAAAGCCCTGCAGCATTGGATATTGATGGTTGGAAGCAATAGTTACAAAAGCTTCAACCACAGAACAAAGGGCTCCCTCCAAGCAAAAAATCATGATGCAACTTCTAAGGTAAATGTGAAAGAGCTACAAATAGCAATGGGCAGGCTATGCCGTGAAAGGATTGTAAAGGGGCAAGCTACACAGACATTCAATCATTATTCCCTGCTCAAAAATGAAGGAACAATAATATGTGAGCAACTGTAATATTTCATTGATCTTAGCTGTGCAATTAAAATATTAAAGACTTACATTAGAGCTTTGTTAATGCTTCAAAAATACAGAAAGACTTTAGGTAGTTAAATTCATACAGCTAGACCATCAATATTAAAGCAGTTGAACACCCGCCTCCCACAGGGGAGGTCTTAGGTTTGGTTCCCGGTGCCTCCTGAAAAAACAAAAAAAAAACAAGTAAAACAAATGAAAAAACCAACTCAGGGAAGCCAATGTGGCTCAGTGGTTGAGCCCCAGCTTCCCACATATGAGGTTCCGGGTTCAATCCCCAGCCCCTGGTACCTCAAAAAAAAAAAAAAAAAAAATTGCAGGGAAAATACCTGGGAAAGACTATCTTTAACTTTAAACCAAAGATTGTTTGCAGAGCGTATCTACTCAGGAGGAAATAAATACAAGGACAACCTAGGAAGAACTTTAGTAATGGTAATAGCAAATTGAGGAAATATTTAAGAAAATCCACACTGCTAAATGAAATAAGTTTTGAGTCATGCTATGTACAAAAGAAGTATATAATTTTCTCTGTTTTGCTATCAGCCCACCATCAACCAGAAATAAAATGGTAGCTGCTCCTTAAGTATTTGTGTAAGTTTAACTCCATCTTTACCCTATGCCTTTTGCTTTGAACATAGTAGGAATTTAATAAACATTTGTTGAATGCAAGAATGAAAAAAGCATCAGACATCTATTCCCAGCTGAACTCAAAGAATCTGGATATAGAAAAGGAATTGTATATCAGATATAGGATATTACCTTACGCCTTCAAAAGTAAGATTAGATTGAAATCACAATTTTTATAGGTCAAATTTCAGCAATTTCATATGGTTCAGCATTTATACTTTTAAATTTTGTTTGCTTTCTTCAACTTGGCTTAACATGAAAGATTTTCTTTGCAGAAGCTGGATGTTACGGATGTGCTACTGCTCCTGGAAAAACAAAAGTGAGGTCTCAGTGGAACAGCAGAATTGGACTGGGCATCAGTGTCAGTAAGCAATATGTAACATAGCACTGCAGGACTATTCAGGGCTGCCTGGTTTGATGCCTCAACCTGATTTCATCAGAATGTGGAAGTTGATTATTCCAAAAGGAATATACCAAACTCACAGAAATAAAAATACAAGATTTGAACATTGCTCCCCTTGAAAGATATACTATGCCCAAGTGATTATGCAGCTCAGTCAATATTTGAGTACATCTGCTATTTCTGATAAGGAATATGTTTTACTTATGATTATGTGTCCTTTCACAGATTGGGGTCTCACATAATTTAGGCCTGACAGTTTCATATGCTGTTTTAGAAAAATGGAGAAATATAATACAGGCTTTAAGTCATTAGATATGTTAGCTAACAGAATGGATGACTTGTGGCTCCATGCTCCGTGATTTTATTAGCATAAGGTAGCCATATTTTGCTTATACACACACACAGACACACATACACACATGACAGAGAACAACCATAAAAGTTGTAGAGGAAAGGAACAAAGAATTCTCTCTACAGTAGCACTGAAAGCACCATGAATTTTCAGGAAAGATGCCTAAAAGAAGTCTTTAAATAAACTAAAAAAGATGTACTATTAGGACAATTTGTCCATTTAACTGACCTATCTGCTTTCTTCCCACACATCTACAAATGAATGGGCATAGGTAAGGCTCTATATGTCATGTGCAAATGGCATCTACAGTTTAGCTATTTGACTTAATGTAACCACATGACAGACAAGAAGACAACCCTAGGTGATCACTTTCACTGGAGATACTACTTTTGGGCTTTTCTCCCAATATTCCAATGCTGGTCTGTGCTCTGTATGTTTGAGTGGCATGCTTGTGTGTGTGTGTGTGTGTGTGTGTGTGTATCTTTAATTGTATTGGATGGTCCAGCTCCTTAGACTAATGGCTTTACACATTTTTTTTGATCTATGGTAAATATATAAGAAATATATTTAACAGCACAACTCAGTATACACAATGCCAATATACAAATGAAACCAGTTTCATGAAGCAATCCACTCACTGTATTTGATGTAACATATATATTTTTAAGTTTTATTATATTCTATTTCTTTTTAAATGTAGGGCATAAACCATTACTTTGTTTCCATGATCCTCTAATAGGTCACCACTTTTTATAAATCCTTAAAAATCACTATTAAGTGATACCTTAATAGAGCCTTATGCCACTGATAAACTGGAAGTCAAAATTGTCTGGAAAAATATATTTACCTTCATTTCTTGTCTTTGAGATGGTGTTCTAGAGGACCTTTCTAAATTATTGTGCAAATGGACAATATGCTGGAGAGGTTAAGTACCTTGTCCAGGGTCACACCAGGTAGCAGGTGAGCTAAGATTCAAGTCCAGGCATAACCACCTTTAAACATCTTGAATCTTCCTACCTCCATTATGACTTCCAGGTGATGTGTTATTTGTAGCTCACAGGTCAGAGGTAAAAAAGGAGCTATTCTTTTCCTTTCCCTATAGGTGACTCTTCCTGACTTCTAGGGTGACTATGAGTTGGGAAAGAACAATGAATGGGATGGGCAGGACAATGACTTTGGTGAGGATCCTGGCCCTCAATTTGTCCGGGTTCACTAATCTACACTCTACATCCAGGTAGTAATGGCCTTTATGTAATGACCCTCACTACAAAATGATAGGCCTTTTGCCTCAAACATAATCCATAAAGAAACAAACAAGCTTGGCATAATCATGCTTATCTGTAAGACAATTCATCTTGATCTTTTAAAATCTATAAATAGGTTCAGCAACTATGAACAGCTATCAATTTTATAAACAGTACCAAAAATTACAATATCGAGAAAACTTTTTAGTCTAAGAAAGAGTTCAGAGAGAGGGCAAGGCTGAATGTTTGAGTTTTTCTAATCACTTCATAATTGAAAACCAAAATTATTTCTCTAAAATTTTCTTGGATAAAAATGTCTGATTTCTGATTTTAAATAGACAGTGACAAATCTTTAATTCTATGCTTCTTTTTACATAAAATGATCCCAAATAACTAATTCTTCTCTTCTTCATAATTACAAATCAAATTCTACTTTAATCTTAAAAATCCAAAGGAAAAAAAATAATTATCTAGGAGTCTACAATTTTTGAATATTGACATTAATTAGCTGTAATGTTTTTGGCATTGACTTAATACAAACAGACATGATCCTCTATTAAAATTTTTCTAAGGAAAAAAAAAACCGTAGCTTAATGTAGAGCACACAGTTTAGAGTTTGGTATAAGAGAAAATTTCTATCAGATATTGCAAAATCAACTTTCCAGAAAGTCTTTTAAAATTACAAATCTGCCTAGAGTCAGGCATGAACTATATAACTTCTTAAGGTTTCTTTGGTTAAGTTTTTATGTTTTGTTATGTTTTTCCTCAAATATTCCTTTAATTTTGACAATTATTTAAAATATATTCAGATTGAGTAAAATATTTGAATTTCTCCTAATTTTCATGTCATTTATGAATATAAATTGTTAGGTATGAATAAAAATGCTGTTGTTCTAAAGAAAAAGGGTAATATAATGAACAAGGCCATATTCATGAAATGACTGTCCCTTAAAACTAAAACAAAGATTCTCATACGATCACTTTGCTAGCTTTATTTCAATTGGTTTATCCCTTCATATATTTGCAAAAGAAATGAGGTTGAGGTGCAGAATGCATATCACATTTCCCCCAATATTAGTTTGATATAGAAGTTTGATGGATGCTTGAATAACTAGTACACAAAACTGTTACTTTGTATTTTCCTTCTTTATTGCATTTTCAGTATCAAAAGCAGATAAGCTCTTACACCAACCCTTGTTATCAATATCAAGGAGACACATACCAAAAATATGTGAACAAAATGAAATCTGACATGTCAATAGGAGACAGACTGTTATAGGAAAGTACCAGATAATTAAATTTAAGAAAGAACTTAAAATTTGGACTCCTTACAATACAGTGTGGTATGTTAAACACATATAAGAATTGTGCTGAAAAACACATACAGATTTCAACTCACATTGTTTTTTTCTATAATAGAACAAATAGAATAAGGTAATTATATGGAAGGACAGTGTAAACCAGATATTCATGATTTAAATGTCAATGGATTGTTTGGGTTATAGTTTTTAAAATCAGGAAAAAAATGGAAATGATAGGAGATTGTGGAAAAAATACTTTACTCTCTTGCTTATTTACTTATATCCCACCAGAGATTATGGCCTTTTCGAGGACAGAGACCTCTGTTTTTTATTTGCTTCTGGCACAGTGCCTGGCATACGGGAGATTATCAGTAAACTGATGAATGGTTAATACTCATTAAACCCACTCACAAATGTTGTAGGTGAATGGCAGTGTTCCCAAGCCATCTAACATGTTCCCATACACAAGCTCACATTCAAATTATATCCAAGGACCCCTCTACTAAAGGTATACAAACTCAGAAGTTTATTTTCTGGAATTCAGGTTCTCTCATTCTCTTATGAATCTTCTAAGATCTTGTGATATTTCTGCTTGTTCCATTTATGATTCTTTAACAGATCTATCTATCCCCCTTTTACTTTCATTTAATTTCTGTTTCTTACTATTTCATTAACTTTCTAGCACAGTCCCTGAGTTAGATCTGTTTATGTCTGAACTCTTTCTCTTTTTCTTTCTCAGAAGTCTTTCTCTGGCAGTTCTTGTTTTTCCTAGATATATTCTGACCTCCTTTCTGTTTATTTCACTGCATATCTCACCTACATTCTCCGACTAGGCTGTGGGACTCTCAAATGCATAGGGCTCATTCTTCTTAACTGAACAATTCTAATATCTAATTCAGTACCCATCACTTAACTTATATATCTTAACTACATTAATCAAGCACTCCCTCCCAAGATGACTCAAAAGGCAAAATAATGTATACATCTTACAACTGGGTGTTTTGGAAAAAGGATAATGGAGTTAGTAAACAAGAAAGCAGTGCCTTGCAGACAGGCAAACTGAGACACTAATGGAGGTAGTACTTATAGTATTAGCTACTTTTCCTGACAATATTCCAATTTATATCTTTTAGGCCCATAAACCCAAAAATATAGGTGGATTTTTTAAAAAGAATGATTATGGTTTGTATCTTGGCTTACAGGCAAATGATTAATTTCAAAGTTATAAAGACATATGATGAACTTGCAGGCCATTAATATAATAATTTCATTTCCAAATTTAGAGGCGGTGGAAGACATGGGTTAAGAGCCTACCAGTATAAAAGTATATATGCACATAAAAATCATTATAGCCATATGAACAAGTTTCATGATTGGCTTGGCTGGTTTTTAGTATCCATCCTTAGACCAAACACTATGTCCAGGAAAGCATAGTTATGCATTTTTGAAGTACAAAATCTGGTTTAAAAAGAAGAAATTCCCTGAAAGAAAGAAAGGGAGTAGCTCAATCATAACCAATAATGTAAGAGTGAGACAGGAACGTGTGACTTCTGAAAGCAATCTACTTTCCCAATTAGAAAAAATCCAACAAATGCCATTGTCAGAAAGATGCTTACCAGGAATTGCAGAACTTAAGTATTATATGGAATCTTAAAGACAATGTAAGCCAGTTATTTTTAAAATATCTTCCTTTATAGAATAGTAAATGAATATTGATTGAGTACCTACTTTATGGTATAAACTGTCATAGGCACTTTACACCCACAGAGAAGAAAACAGATGAAATCCTTGACCTCATGTAAGGCTGGGAGGAAACAGTGAATAGGAACATGCCAAAATACAAGAAACTTCTGGTTAGTGATAAGCTCTATGCATTAAAAGCAGAGTGACTTAAATATGCATTAAATATGGAGTGACTAGATAGGAGTATGGCTGTTCCAGGTGGTGGGTAAGGGAGCAGCTCTAAAAAAATGATATTTAAGCTGAGACCTGAATGATGAGAAGTGGTCAACCCTGTGAAGATCTAAGGGGAAGACATTCCAGGCATAACAGACAGCAAGTGCAAAAGCTCGGAGGCATTTCAAAGATGAGGAAAATATGGCCCATGGAGGTAAAATGGCTGTTATACAGATCTATTGGATTAAATCTACAATCAATATTTTTAAGCTTGTTATGATATTCTAGAATATAAAGTTATCGAAGATGATGTATCATGTGTGTGTGTTTAATTCTCATCTAAGATGAAAAATAATCCTTATTTTCTCTGGTTTAAACTCGTTGGATTATGGTTTTCTTTCACTTACAGGAGTAACAAATTTGCAGGTGATATTCTAGACTAGATGAGTACTTGATTTTGCTCTTCCAGGGGCCTTATAAAGTCGGTATTATGGAAGGGAAGTGAAGATATTTTGAGTATACAGTGGGTACATTTTTGGTGATTTCATCCTGTCCTGTGATTTTAAATAACATCCATAAGCTGATGACTCCTCTAAAAGACACGAATGAACCTTTCCAACATATCCTAGCATTTTCCTTGATGACAGAAACCTAGCCAAAAAAACGACTCATACTTGTCTTATCAAATTAAGATAATACCTTTCCCTTTTGCAGGAGATGGTCGAGGGATGGAGATTTAATGCATTTCTGTCCAATTACACATTAGGGAAGCCTGTTGTTGGTTTTCTGGAAAAGATATTGCTCCCTAATCAAAAGAGAGAGCTAACAACAACAAAAAAGCGCCCCCCTTTTTTTTGCTGCATACTCTTCTGGCTATCTTTCTTTTCTGCAGGATGTTGCCATATGAGGACATGATGCTTGAGAAAATGCACTAATACTGTAAATCTGGGAGATAGGCTAAGAGACTATCAGAGAGACTGACTTAGGATTTTAATACCAATTATCTGCTGAATCAACTCTGGTACTCTCCAGTATTAGATATGATAAATAAATGTAATAAAGTGAATAACAAATGTCAGTAATAATTGAACAACTTTTAGTAAGGTGTTCTTTTTAATTTGCCACTGAAAAGACCTTAATTAATGCAAATCTTAACTTGATTTCTACATCCTAGTCTTTTGTCCTGAGGTTCAGCCTGCTGTAGTTAACTGCCTATTTGACATCTCTTAATGGAAGTCCAATGAGAATCTTGAGCTTGTAAAAGATTCTTGTTTTCTCCTCCATTAACTTCCTGTTTGAGTCTTTTCCTTCACGCTAAAGGACTTCACCAAGTTGTTCAAGGCAAACACCTTGAATCATACTTGATTAGTCTTTCTCTATTATTTCCCATTTCCAATTCATTAGCAGGTGGTGTGGGTTCTACTTTCAAAATCTGCCTCAAGTCTCTTTACTTCTTACCATTATACTGTTACCAACTTAACTAAAGCTATAAATTCCAGGTAGCTAACTCACCTTGGCGACTGTAATAACTTTCTACTGGTCTCTCTGCCTCTACCCTTGACACCCTCATGTTCTCTTCTTCGCTGAAACTTCTCTGTCTAAAACCCTCCAATGGGTTCCCATTATAGGAGGTAGAAAATCCAAACTCCTTTCCATTTCTCACAAGGCCCTGCATGATTGGCTTCTATCCACATCTCCAACTTCATCTCCAAACACATGCCCTCACTCACTCCACAATGGCTCCCTTGTTATTGATCCTTGTTCTTCCTTCCATGTGCAATGCTCTTCCAGGAGACACTGTCAAGCTCTCCCCTTCGCTTCTGTATCCATCTCATTGAGGTCGTCTCTGAACACCTATCTAAATTTCACTCCCACCTACACTTTAAATTCCCATTTTCTCTTTAGCACATATCACCAAACATACTTTACAATTTACTTATATAACTTGTTTATTGTCTGTTTCCCCAATATAATGTAAGCTCCATGAGGGCAGGGGTTTGGCCTACTTTATTCACTACTATATTCTGTGTTCAAGAAATTTTTGTTGGGTGAATGAATTAATAGGTGAATGACTGAATGAGGGATGGTAACAAGTCTGACCTCTTCACCACATAGACTAGTACTCAGAGCAGTAAATATTGGTTGAATAAAGGAATAGTTCATAATAGAAGGCAGAATATCCCTCAATAGCTCCATTATCTTTTTCATCATGATTATCTTTTGGGCTGGGTTTTCTGGGTGTATTTTATACATCCCTAATGCAATGTGAATTAGATATCAAATAGTAACTAGTATGAGTACTGTGGGCTCCATTAAGATTTTATACCTCAGTAAAGGGAGATACCAGAGGCAAGGCAGGTATAGTCCTATGGGTATAAGGACCTTATATCTTTGTCAGGCATAAGGATATAACTAATTATGTAACAAGAGGCAAGCAAAATGCTGAGCCCACACTTTAATTGACCCAGCCTGAAACTTTGTGTTTCCTGCGTTTTTGTTTTTGTTTTTTCTTTTCATGTCTTGAAACTCCTAAACAAAGTTCTGAGCATAGCTTATGAGGTTTTACCCAACATGTGACCTCAAGAGCTTATCAGCCCCAGAGTCCTTCTTCTGTGTAATAGATAAATCTTCTGGCCCAGAAACAAGCACCATTTAGAATAAAAATATACTTGAATGCCTATTTTATCTGAGGAGGACAGTCATTAAAAGAGATGCTCATCATGCTCAGAAAGGCTGTCCTCACATTTGCTCTGATTACAACACAATGCCCTCTGGTGCATAACACGGACTCTGAAGACAGCTCTAAAAATGTGGCAACAAAATATTTTGAACAATCGCGGTATTTCTGAAATAAGTATGTCTCCTTCCAAGGTGACCATAGTGAAGGCCAATGCTCATTTGGATAAAAATATCAGTACGTGGGATTTTTTTTTAAAGGAGTTTTATTATTTCATGGTCATGCTTCATAAAATGTTAGTATTTCTCAATTTGCCATTGTGATGCTTTTTAAATTAAAAACTAGAAACATTGAGGCAGTTTTCCACTTATTTTCAGAGACTGACAAGGCTGATGGCATTTTTGGAAAGAAGGAAGATACGTATCTAATCCTTCATGTGTATATGGAAAACCACTTGTTACAGGTCAGAATCCTATCACAGATAAGATATATAATCATATATTGTGTTTTACAAACTAAATTTCAGTGTATATACCAATATGAAAAATGGATGTTTTCTTAATGTGGAAAAGTAATCTTTCCCCTTCTGGAGAAATCTGAATTTCATTATATATTAACAAGAATTGTTAATACAGGAAACCAAATAACTTTATTTTATATTTATTAATTAATAAATTTAATTTTAATTTCTGAACAATAAATAATAGGCAGAAGTAATTTTCAGTCACTATAATGTGTTAGCTAAAAGCTTACAAAAATTATAGCAACCATGAAAGAAACTATCACTATTTCAATAAAAAAAGAAGAAAAAAAAAACTACTAACTAATAAAAAGGATATTTTGGGAAAACATATAATAGATTTCTTTAAACTGATATATTCTCTGTGGCACCAGAAATATAGACTAAAGTAAAGTAAATGCAATATTATGAATATACAGAGAGAAACTGGAATAAATGTTTGAAAGCAATATAAATTCAACTTTGTGATAGATACAAAAGATTACTTTTTATAAGGTCAGGTATCCACACATAAATCATCTTCCCTACTCACTAGAGACATTTCTTTCTGTACAAAAACACAAAATGTTAGAATTTTGGTTTGATGTTCTTGTTTATTTAGAAGAATCTGGTGGGCAATATTATCCTGTATGTCCATAGCATAATGAAAACCAGAGAAGACTGGGTAAGTATTAGGCGTTAAACTATATGAAAGTCAGGCAAAGCTTTAAACTGTGTTATATAGAATTTTTCCTCCTTTCTGTTTTCTTTGAACTTTTCTCCTTCCTTCAAAATGCTTTCATAAAACAAAGGACAAGAATGTTGTTAAATAAAATAGACTAATGTAAATTTTCCTAACTACAGGGAAGTTCAATTGGAGGACTACTTCTTGAAATTATTTGCTTTGATGACTTCAGTAGATTCTGTAAGAAGAACATTTTACATCCAAAATAATCTTGGAGCATGCTGACCTTAAATCAGTTTATAAAGTCTTATTCAAGAAAACATATTATAAAACTGATAAACAGAATTTTTATTACATTTATTGTTCAGAAATTAACCAGCAATAGATGAGAAAATATTTCTATAATTAAAAGTCCTAAAAGAACATAATTCATCATCATGTCTTCCACTTGGACTGTGCCCTTTACTGTGAAGGGGTTTGTGATGGGTGGGGAAGAAGAAACATCAAGATGATGACTTCACTCTATCCCTGGAGCAGTGCTTCCTTGGATGCTGTCATCATGTGGTCATTTTTCCTGCTATATCACACCAAAACAACCACTAAACTCAAAGGATTAAATATGGTCATCCTCTGTATTCTACTTCCTTTTTTGGAAAGTGGATATTTTTTCCAAAAAAATATTTTTTCCTGACTTTCCCTTGCTCTTTCAGAATATAAAAACAAAATCAGAAAATAACATCACCTAGAAAATTGTGATATTGTGTTCATATGTCAGGAAACTTTCAGTTTATTACATGAAGCCTTCCAAGCACAGTTTCAACACTCATCTATAAATAAGTGATTACAAAATATATTACAAAAATGTATTTTTCCCTTGCCAGGCTGGATTATATTTAAAATTGTCACAAAAGATAGATATCTGTCTTTTTTAAAAATTTCAAGAACAAATTTCAACATTCTCTTCTGAAGAAAGTTATATCATCTCAACCATCACTCTATGATTCAAGTAGCTCCTCTTTGATCCTTAGCATGAAATCTTTCTTGTTTTATAACATATATTTATTTTAAATCTACACTTAAGATTTTTTTCTCATTTTAACATTATGAAAATTTATTCTTTTCTTTTTTTTTTTTTTTTTAATTTATTCTTTTCTTACAAAGTTATGTCACAAACCTTAAATACCTTTGGTTTTCTTGCTTTATTCTACCTCTCTCCTTTAATTTTTGATATTCTTTTTCAGTTGTGAGAACTAAATTTGAACCCAGGTCTCCAACAAAGTGGTCATCCCCAAGATGATTCTTGTTATGCTTCTGTCCAAAAATCTTAGAATAATTCCTGTTTTTAACAGTAGCATATTGCTAACTTAACAGCATTTGTGAACCAAAAATCCCACCTAATTTTCTATAATATTTTATAGCAATTTTCATTCCTTTTTATACAGTTTGCTTCTTCCATGAATATACACTTCTAAAAATTTTCCTATTGAATTCCATCCTTTATTGTTTCCTAATATCATCTTAATAAATAGACACATTAGCTTCAAGAACTAAATATAATAGGACTGCTGTGATGGTTATATGCCATTTTATGGTTGGGATGCTCTGAATTTTTTATTTTCTTGGTAAATTCTGTCCAATGTATAAGAAACCATTAGAGAGAGCCATGAAATATGAAGGGCTATAATTGCTCATGAATGTTCTATCTTTTCTAAGATACATAAAAAATTCCTAATCTTAGTAGTTGGTTTGTCTTTTTTTGGTCCTAGGTAAAGATACACTCTTGCTAAAGTACCCAGTAATTGGAAGGTCCATTACTATGCTAGGATTCTCTACTGACCTTCTCTTCACAGAATAAATTTTCAACATTTAAATGTTGTTTATGACCATCAATTGATTCTGGCAAGAACTTACTCCCGTTACTCCAGCAACCTTTTTCAGGATCCCTAGCTCAATTATCCTATATTTACTAAATATGATTGGCAAAAAGATGGTATAAAAGTTTAGTTACTAAATTGCTTATAAATTTTGCACACTGTTGCAGGATATTAGAGCCGGAAAGGCTCGCATCCTAGGATAGTGGGCACAATTTGAAAAAGCAACAAATTACATCAAATGACAATTCAAGTACTAGAAGTATGATCTTAGGAGAAGACAAAGATTTCACATCTGAAGTTGCTATTAAGAATAATGGCAATGTTATAGCTTGTATAACTGTCACTTAACCAGCTGTCAAAAGGGCATCTCTCTGACACCGTTAAAATTACAAACATTTGATATATTTGGATACCCAGCAAAAATTTGTTCTTTAACAAAATTCCATTGATGGCAATGTGTTTTTAGTTTAGTGAATCCAAGAATACAAACTTTTCAAGGCATAAACATTTACAACCAGGTTTTTATCATAATGCAGAGAACATATATTTTGTTACTCAAAATTGTTGATGAGTGGTGAACTTCAATAGTGAATGAAAAGTGAACTTTTCATTTTCTGAAAAGAGGCATTTATTTTGCTCTCATTCTTGAAAAATAGTTAAAGTATGGAATTCAAGTTGAATAGTTATTTTCCTTCAACAAATGGAGCTATTTTTAAATTATCTTTTTGTCTCCATTTTAGCTGCTTCTTTATACATTGTCTGACTGTTCTCTTGGCTTGATATTTAAGATCTGTACAAACAGAGTTCTGTGGCCTCATTACAAAGTCTATGTCTGAATTTGATTTATTTGGTTTGTGAATGGGTATGATATTCATATGAGCATTCATGTCTTTCTTCAAATCTGGAAAATTCCCAGCTATTATCATTCAATCCTATCCTTCTGGAATTCCTAGTAGACATTGGGTGGTCTTTCTCATTCTATTACTCCATGTATCTTCTCTGTCATACTTTCCATCTCTTTAACACTGTGCTTCAATCCAGAAAAAATTTTCAGCTATAATTTACATTACTTTAATATGTTCTTAGCCTGTTTTCTTATCCCCCTAAAATTTTCTATTATATTTTTAAAATTTGAGAACTATATATTTCTTTTTTGTGGGTACTATTTGGTTCTGTTTTAAATCTGCTAATTTGTTTTCATAGTATCCTACTGTTTATTATGGTTTCTATTTCTTGTTTTCTTTACTTTTCAATCATTTTAAACATAGTGTATAGTTCTTTTCAGCTTATTATTTCAAAATCTTAGGATTCTATCCCCCTGTTTTTTGGTGCCTGCTTATTCTTTAGTTATGTTGGATAATTTTCATGTGTGTTTTTATCATTATTTTTCATATTGTGAACTCATCTTTGGGAGGGGTGCTTTTTTTTTCTTCAAGAAGGAGTCCCATATGCCCTGGCTTTGACATATTTCCATATATAATTGTAGATTCCTATTAGTTTATAAAAGTTACATTTTGGGAGATTCACACACTTTGAAGAATATAAATTCAAGCCCCATACTACATACATGGCAAAGACCCGGAGTTTTGATTTGTTATAGTAGAGCTATATTTTTTCTCTACTTCATCCAGATTCCCAGGCAGACAATTCTAGTCACATCCATGGATGAGAGGGTACAATTTTATTGCTGCTTCACCAAAGAATAAGCTGCTTTTCGAGGGTCCTGAATTTTTGCAAGATTTTCAGTTCCAGATCTCTAACCTTGGACCCAAGTCAATGAGCCTTTAGAGGCCTGATAAGGGACAAACCTCATTCTGCCTTTCTGCATGACATCAGTTCTTAGTCTTTCTACTCTGCCTTTGAGTTCCCCTTCCTTTCTGGCCCTTTCAGGTTTTCTTTTCTTTATTTCTGGGTGTAATGTGTATTTAGAAACATTTACAATTATATTACTATTAAGATATTCATGTGAATGGGAGGTACCTCAGTCCATCAGTCTACCAGCATTGTTGATAATTAAAACAAACTGGTAATCAGTGTTTAATCTAGATACACAAAGTGAAATCAGGTAATGTTCCAGTGGATCAACATGCATTTTGTGATATTAGAAATCTGACAGATTTCCAGAATTCATTGCTTTAGCACTTGAAACAAATTGTCATTAGACATATCTCTTTGCTGCCTCATATTCTTATTGGGTTTTTAAAAAACATTCTTTCATTTGTTTTATACATCTCTTGGTTTGTATAAACCAAACTATATATAAATATGTATATTTATAAGACTATATCTATAGGACTATATTAAGTTATCTTTATTATATTTGAACTTTATTATTATTCTGTGTCTGTATGTTCAAAGTGTGCTTAGCTGCACACTACTTAGGGGTTAAATGTATGGGAAAATGAAGATTCTTTTAAATGTCTAACAATTTGCAAAAATTTTTCATCAAAAAATGAATCAAGACTAAATAAACCAATTAACCAAAACAACTAAACTTTTGCTTTTATTAAATTATAATAAAAATTATTTAACTTATTCATAAAACATTTCATTAGTCTGACATAAATATCAGGATAAACAAACATAAAAATAATTTTTATTGTTTAAATTAGGGTGGTTTGGCTCTAATTAAATATTTTAATTTTATTAGTTTTGTTTTAACTGTGATAATTAGTTTGTGAACTTATCAAGAATTATGTCCTATTTATATGGGTCCTTCCAATTAATGATTTATCTCTTCTTGAATTAAAGAATGGCTACATCCTTAAAAATTGTGCTGTATTTTTTTCTGATAATCCATTTTCTGCTTTATATCCAGTATCTTGAATTCAATTATTTTCATTTCTAGAACCATAATTTATTCTCAGAAGACTACTGATCTTTTAATGTGGAATAGATACATACAATCCTTGAAATTAAGAGTGGCTAGTCCAACTTAATCCGTCCCAAAGTCACTTTGCCAGATAGCCAGACTATCAGAGTAGAATATTTATTCTGATATGTCCCAGAATAGCATACTTAGTCATTGGAAAATTCAAATAAGAAAAATCTCAGGATCAGAGAAGATGCCTTTTGAGGCTTAGGCTGTGGGCCATTTGATTCCATAATGCCCACACTCCAGCCACCATGACATTACTTAGACCTAGCTTTATGGATTAGATTTCTCAGGCAATTCAGCTTTTTCTAGAAGGTAAGTTTATGCATTTCCTTGTCCTCTCCTTTTAAGAAGATAGAAAGCCTTAAAAGAATTAAATAAGAAATAAATAAGAGCAGGTTAACATCAGTAAGAATTAATGAAGTTAAATGAAAAGTAGGATCATTGACTAGAGAAAAACTTGGATTGTAAATGTAGAGAAAAATACAATTAGAGTTTTTGGACGAATAACTTCAGTACTATTGGGTATGAATATTTATGTATTTGTTTACTTGTTTATGGTCTACCTGTCTGCTAGAATGAAATCTCAATGACAGCAGAGGCCTGGACACAGAGCCTGGAAGAAGGAATGGCAGGTGCTCAACAAAATCATCGGTGAATAAATCAATGCATGAACTCAGGCTTCTTGATGGACAAATGTTGTTAAACCAGGGGAGAGTGGGAGAGAGGTTGATTGGAAATTTTTAGTGTAGGGAATACTAACACACCAGTTATATGTGAAAAGAATTCATGGCATAGCACTGATCAGTTCATCTGAACATCCCTCAAAGAGATGGAGGAACAAAAGAATTTGGAAAGTCCCACAAGGTAGGGAGGTGAGATCATCATCCTCTTTTGTGAGTTTCACTAAAGAGCTCTGGGACATAAATGAAGCACAGATTTTCATAGTAGTTTTTGGAAGCTGTTAAATAGAGATCGAGATGACTAAACAAAGGCATTTGCCATTCCTGTCCTAAGATTCTACTTTGAATGCTGTCAAGACTCTATCTTATTCGTGCTCTTGTGATTTGAGAGTGGAATGGAAAAGAGGGGTGCTTTACATTGAAAAATCTCTTTTAACAACTTTCTTTAAAAGAAGATGAACCATTTTTCCCTGTGGAATTTCAAGAGTTAAGAAGGATTTTAGGAATTTACAGGAGGCCTGCTGTGCCTCAACCTAGATAGCAATATAGGTTCTGGATATCTTCCTTTAAATGTTTTATTTCAGTGAAATTAGACTTGATGATGAACTGTGGGATGTTTCTCCATGATGAAATTCTAGCTTCTTGCTTCCATACCACAGATCCGTCATAAAGCTTAGGTTAAATGAAGAGATGCTATAAACTTGAGACCCTTATTTTAAATATACTAAAATTTCTTCCCTTTGAATAGAGAGTTTTATATTCAAACTGGTCAACTCCTAATAATTGTTCTTTAGATTAAATGGAAATGATGGGGTTCAACTTAGGTCTACTAAGACCTCCTTGAGGAAAACAGCCCCTTGTTTTGGCCTTATTCTCTGGGTTATACAAACTTCTGCTCCTCCATTCCTAAACACAGATGCCTCCTGTTCTGTCCACTTATCCAAATTTAATTAAGAGAAAACAAAGAGAAACAACAAAATATAAAATACTAAAATTCAAATAGAACACAACATTCTTTGTGGATTAGTGTCTGGGCTTAAAAGAGCAAAATTAGTATAGCGCCTTATAGACAGTAGGTGTCCAATAAATATTTGGTAAACTAAGTGAAAAACTATGAGTGAATAGAGCTAACTTGTAGGTTTTTCCTCCTTGAGGACTTGATGCTGAGATTTTTGAGGAACGGAGAGTAGAATTCCTTAAAAGTGGAATTTAATAAAACTTTAGAGGAGAGATTGAGCAACTTAGAGAAAAGCACATTGGTAGAAGGCCATGAAACTCACCTGGTGGCTTGTGCCTAGGCTGGTGCTCAGCTCAGCATCCTCTACTCCCAATGAAGGAGAGCACCAATCAAACCAGTGAGGTAAAACACCAAGTGAATGTTGTTGAAGGTCAGCTGTAAGGCTATATAGTATGTTGGGAATTGGATCTCAGTTGGAGACTACATGGTTTGTATAAACGCATTTGTATTTTTAAAAACAACAAAAAATAAAACAAAACCAGCACTGTGCTGGTCAAATAAAATATTCGGTAGGCTGGGTTTGGTTCTCAGGTTGCCAGTATGGTACTTTCTACAGGTGTAAGCAGGCAGAGACCACTGTCAAACTGCCTGATGTAAACTAAAAGTACATAAACTTAAAGAGGTGCATGCTTGAATATATGCAACTTCTGTCTACTCATTCACACACAAATACACAAACACCCTCATTTCTTGCACAAAATCTTTGAAGTCCATATATACATTCCTTTATTACCAAATCCACTTTTACTTCCAGGAGTATAACTTTATTATTTTTATACTTCTAAATATATTCACTATAAACACAACATCTGATTGATTCATTCCAAACATTTGTAAGATCCCACCTTCGACATTTCCCACAGCCACTGTCAAAGAGCCAGTCCATGCCTATACCTTCTTACTGCCTGATGAGAACATCATTTTAGATATTCTAGATAGGAGTAGACTTCACTCCTCTAATTTTTTATTTGCCAACTGTAATTCTTTTTAGTTCATTCTTCATGGTAGCCTTCAAACACTCCCTACTAACTCTGAATAACATTTAAATCAACAGTTAACACCAAGATCTTTTATTAGCTGACAGAAAGTTGCTTAAAAATACAGTCCAACATATACTCTTCTCCAACTAATCCAGCAAATATGCATGCTAATTTATTACCCAGTTCTCTCTTCACTCCATTCAGTCATGTAATGAATATATGCTCATTGTCTCTGCTTAACCATTTCCTTTACTCAGCTGTTTTCTAGGTGAATTTGTATGTACTCATTTTAAGAGAATTGAATACATCTGTTCCCCTAAGTTATAAATATTAATTTATGCATTAATGAGTATCCTCTTTATTTCATAGCTAGTCTAATAATGCTTGGCTCTCAGTACTTTAAGCCATTTTGCACCTTATTCTCGAGTACCCAGTATCTCTTCTCTTTCTCTCCTTTTAATGTACTTAGGGAAATATTGTTATATTCATAACCCTACTTTCTCCGTGTTTCACTCCACAGTTCAGATCTACCTTGAACTCAAAGGTACATATACACAGTTTTCTATTGCCCCTTTCTTGTATTTTCCCATCCCAACTCTTGCCTCATTATTTTAGAAAAATTTCCTACCCTCTTCTTTAAATTTTCATTTACTTATATTCAAACTTGCTTTCCTTTAACATTGAAATTCAAAGTCAGTAAATAAACTTTAAAAATATTCTGCCTAATTGCTTAAAATTTTGAAAATCATAGTATTGTTTTTTGCCTGTTTTTCACTTCAGAGCACTAATTTTACAAATTGCGTGATTTGATAACACTCTTGTGGATGTTTAAAAAATTGAGTTTGGGGATCTAACATCATTTACAGCATAGTTTCTCTGGGAAAATGTGTTTTGAGTCCCAAATATAAATGAAACGTTTGGAACACAACCCAATTGTCAATTAGTGCCTGCGTGTTCTATGGATGTGGTCTTTAAAACCAGCTGAAAATCAAGGATTTTTTTTTTTTTGCTTATAAAAGGATTCTTATAAATAAATAAAATAAACCACACACATACAAAAAAGGATTCTTATGGATTTGGAAACCAGTTTGAATTATTCTCATCTTTCAGAACATGTTTATTTTATAAAGTAAGTTAACCTGCAAATCGTAAAGACCATTTTCTCCTTTTAGACCCTTGTTTCAGAGGAGTCTGCCATGTAGGAGGCAAGAATTAATTTAATGGGTCACACATTCTCCATAGTTGTCCTACTAGAACTAATGTTGCTTTTTGTTGCTCTCTCCCTGTGCCTGAGGTAATCACAACATTCTGTCTTCTCATGGTTCAAAGGACATTTCTTTGACCCTTAACGCTCATTTAAGTGCATATTTACTTTAATATTTGGCATATTAAGTTGACAAACAATGTTTAACTTGTTTGCACTAAAAGTTTGGATAGTAATACAGAAATACTCACTTACGAAAAAATGGGGAAACTTTAGCCCAAATGATTTAACTTAGTTGCTCCAAGAAATTATCTCTTCAGAGTTAGACTGCCATAAGAGTCTTCCAAAAGCACAGGCTGGAATCTTAAAGAAGTGGTGCTTTTTAGATATATCAAATGATAAAAGATAGACTTGCTATTTAGAAAGCTTTGTAAAACTAAAAGATTCAAATGTGAAAATAATAATGAATTGTGCAAATTATTCAGGTAATATCTTCTACTATTCTATATATTTTTATTTGGAAACTTTGGGAAGCTTTTGCACAATGTAAATTAATACACATTCCTATCCTTGATCTTCTTAATTTACACTATATATGCATTTTAAATTTCAAAATATTTAAGATTCACATTAAAAAAGAAATAAAATAAACAGTCTGAAATGCTTTGTGCTGTCCCAAGAAATATAAATATGTAGGAAAAAGTTGAAATCCAAATTTAATTTACTTTCTGTTTTTATTTTTACATCAATTACATGTTAATAGTTTTAAAACGTTTTGCTATCAACTTCTTCCTTGCTCTCATATTATCAAAAAATGGTTCTTAAACTTTAGAGCGCATTAGAATCACTTGAAATGCATAATTAAAAATGCTAATTCTAGGGCCAACCCGCAAATATTCTGGTTTAAGTAAGTCTGGCATGAAACCCAGAAATACATATTTCTGTAGGTTGGCTTCAGCCCATGTTTTGAGATATTTCTCAGAATAATTGTAGAGTCGAGGATGTGATTGTTCCTAAAAGGCATCAAAGTAGAGGAGAGCAAAATAGAAAGTTTTTAAAGAGTGGTATGATAAGTATTACACTGCCAGCACATGCCTTTCATTATAAAATGACTGAGATAATTCTACATTAGTACTGTAGCAATTATTTCTTGGGAAATTGAAGTGCTCTGATTCTGACTATCTGCATTTTCAGAACCACTTGCCTTAACAATCCATGATATTTTGAAAAATATTATAACAATAACAACTGAGCTCTACATTGTAGTCTCATATTGCAAGAGAGAGAGAGGAAACTTCTCATATTTAAATAGTTCAGTCCCCAAAAGGTGAAGAACTTGTATAACACAAGCCTGCTGGACAGATTTATTTAAATAAGGAAGTGAATTTACAGGAGTGCATAGTTGGTTTATTTTTGTCATTTTTAGTATTGGTGACCCATTGTAGCTGACCTCCTCAGAAAAAGACTTAAGATTCAAGTAGTCAAATTAAGTCTTCAAGACTTGGTCTCGCACTGTAACATTATTTCTCTGGAATGCAATGAGAGTAATGTGAAAAGGTAGTTTTTTAGAAATCTCAATTTCTGGTAACATGAGGCTCCAAAAAAAGATCCATGAGATAATTCAATCACCCCCATTTGCTTCATGGAACTATGTCCATGCCTAGTGAGAAAGGACTTAGACCAAAGAAGCAATTTGATTGGTTAATGGCTAGTCTAAGAATGATAATTGAATTTGATGGAATATTCATTAGTTAAGACATTCAAGCAGATACTTTACAACTCCAATTATGTACTCTAACATATGTAATAGTCACATTGTGATATATGTACAGAACTGTTGAATTAGGGATATATGAATGAATAAGATAGAGCATAGCATAAAGAAATATCACCCTGAGACAAATTCTGCTCCCCACTTCCACCCCCCACCCAACACTCTTGCTAAAATATCATCTGTACAGCAGGGAACAAAAGCACAGAGGCAGATGCTATGGCATATTCTTTTGGAATGCAAGGCTGCTCAAGATCATCTACAGATAATGAGCCATGACAACTTCGGATCTGATGAAGTACAAAATGAAAGTGTAGGAAAGCAAAAGTGTTATACAAGTGGTCAGCAACTTCATCAGCTAAACTAACCAGCACTCCAGAAACATCAATACTAGGAATAGTTTCAAAAGGATGTGGAAAAACACTCATATTTCCTTTAATATCATAAAATCATTTTTAAAGGTAAGTGATACATGTCCTCAATCTTCTGCACAAATCCTTTTTTTTTCATGTCACAAGATATAGATAAAGATCGCTGATTATCCAAAAAAAGAAAAATCTATCAAAAATTTGTTCCAATACCTTAATCACACAGTTCCAGAGCAATTTCCAGGAATGAAGCAATTGCCAAGTGAACAGTCTTCTTTTCAGGGTCCAGATGTTTGTCGTGCAAGCTCTTGCTATTCTTGTTTTCCTGTTTTCCCTTGAAGAAGAGAGAATAATAGAGAGGAAAATCCATGAAAATGCTGGCCTGCAACTCTGCACTCAGTGTTACTATTGACTAGGTTAGACTTGTTTATGCAGTCCATTCACTCCACACAGCCTCCTCTAGCTTCCTCAATTCCTGTTTGTGTTAGGTGCTCCAGGCTAAGAACCAATAGGTGTGAATCATGCTGACGTTAAAAAAAAATCCAGAAGAATAAACGTTTTGAAAAAGCAACCTTTTCATATTTCTTTTGACATCTCCTGTTCAATGGCATTGGTCTATGGAGGAGAAATAGCATGTGCCTCCACAGAGGGTACCCAATGGAATTACCAACAGCAGGGAATTATCTCTAAGCAATTCACACTTTGTTTTGCTAACAAGGCTCCTTGTTAAGATACTGGAGTGCTATCCTTCTCTGGCAATGTTCCCCCACCTTTGTAGAATTATTGAAAAGCTAACTGACTCTATTTTGATTTGTGAATCTCTTTGTAAGCAACAGCAGCTGCAGCAGTGTTAATAAAAGGAAAGACATTGCTATTTACCTAGGAAGGACACTGAAATACTGCTCATACAAAAGCACCTGAGCTGTAGAGTTCTGTCAAATATTTTAATAGTTTCCTTTCCCTTCTTGCTTCCTTCCCCCTTTCCTCCACCTCCCCCTATCCTTACTTATTTCTTCCTCCCTCCTTCTTTTATTTTTCATTCTTTTCCTTCCTCTTTTTTCTTCTTCCTTTATCCTTCATTTTCTTTAATGCACTCCCTGTTCCGTTTGCCTATTCTTTGTTAAAAAGCTGATAAATATAAATTTTTTTTTTTGTCTCTCTCATATTTCCACAAATCAACCTACTCTTTTAACTTCGTGGTTTTTAAGCAATGATTTTAGAATGTGAAACCTTGAGAAACCGAGTAAGGAGAGTAGCATAATTCTTTCACAAACATAGAAACACAGGTAGAGAGAACTTGAGTTATCAACTAAATCTTGTAGTACCAATTAAGAATAGAGACATTGCAGATTCCAGTGGCTCAGATACTAATCAGTCCATTCTACTCTCTTTACAGTTTGGTTTTCAATTCTCTGGAGAAAGCTAACATGGCAACACACTGTTATTTGAAGATTCAAGTTTTCCTATAAGATAAATGAATGCACAATCCCCTGCAGCTTTCATTATATTCTGAATAGAATTTTATAGTTCCTCTCCAGTTATTAAGCAGTCTTATTTGCCAACTAATGGACCAGAATTATTCTGGCACAAATTCACATAAGAAAATCTTCTGAGGATTTACTGGATGTAGGAAAACCTTAGTCCTTCATTTAAAGGATAGGTGCTGCATTAAAGAGGTTTATTCTAAATGGCTCCGAGCTTCATTTCTGCCTGGCTGAGATAGAAAAAAGAGATAATTGACTCCAGCTCAGGCTGTTTCAATTATAAGAATTATAAGTTGCTTATTTATAATCTATGATTAATTCAACAAATATTAATTGAGTAGCTATTAAGGACTTTTTTTTTTTTCTTTGCCAGGTCCTGGGGACAAAAAATAGATAACATAGTTTCTTGCCTCTGAAAAAGTTGGGGAGACAGATATGGAAATAAAATAAAATAGTTTCATAATTTGATGCCACAGAAGAGATTTAGAACATGGTAGGCACTGAAGAAGGATCCTTCCCATCCTCTAGGATTATAATTTCTCACTTCAAAATAAGTAAAAAAACACCATCAACATTGTGTATGTGTGTGTACATGTGTGTTTACATCCTTCAGAATGTTAGGCATGAAGTGATCAAACAATAAAGTCCTGAGCTGTTTCTACTTGATTTAATGATTTACATAACTGTGGCTTTTCACAACTAGATACCTTTTCAACACTGATTCCAAGTGTAAAGTGGTTTTTCCCACCAGAAAGGGTTTAAAACCTTTCTCTCGTGGCTACAGGCCCCAGAATTTATCTGGTTCCTCAGAAAGAACAGCCACTAGAGTCAGATGCTACATGTTAGAGAGAATACACGCATTAGCAATACTCATCCATTCTGTAAGCCAAGTAGCAAAGATTAAAAACCATCAGTCATTGGGACTATCAGCCTACAAGCCAGCAGCAGACTTCCAGCAGAGTATGGGGCAGGAACAGTATGTAATGGAGATTAAAATATACAGATAAAACTAGAATCATTTGCTCAGTCACATTATTTAAAGGATATTACCAGCTCTTATTAGAACCGAATTTGCCATGTGTTGCATAACACTACATATTGTAAACTGAAGATAGTCTAAAGGGATAGATAGATGAAATAGCTTAAGTTATTATATGATTTAAATTATAGTAAATTCCAAAAATGCACAATAATACATGCTAGAAAAGTGCAAGCGCTTGCACCCACAATTGGTTACCCTGGAGAAATCATAATTATAGTGAATGCTGAGAGATAAGCAGGAATTAGCTGGATTTAGAGATGGGGATGGGGAAAACAGGGAGATTCAAAGGTGGGAACAACATGTGTGTGAGGTCAATTTCCTCGGAGTATAGTGAGTATGGAGAAGCGTGGAGGGTGATGAGGCTGGAGGAAGGCACAGGGCAGCCTCTGCTCAGGGGTTTAGATGGGGGGCACCATGGGAAGCCACTGAAGGAGCTAATCCCTTTAGCAGCTCTGAATAATGGGTTGGGCTGGGGGTGGCAGAGAGGAGGGTGGGAGGGAACATTTATCAAGACTTTCAAAAATGTCTCACACCTATTCCCAGGAATAAAATCTATCATACTAATTCAAAAAATTAATTTTCTGGCCCCCTGATGTTTAGAAGGTTGATCTGCTTTCTGTAATTTTAAGTCATGCTTCATTTTTCTTCATATTACTTATCGTTATGAACATACATGTTTGTTTGTTTGCTCTTTATCTCCTCCTGTCTCTGCCATCACCTCTTGGAAATTTATGAGTTGGAGGTTTTCAATTTGATCGACATCTAGGGCTTAGAGCATCATTTTGCATAGTAGAGTGCTAACTGAACAAATATATTGTGAATGAATAAGTGAATAAATTACTTTGAAAATTGTCTACAAGGTGTGAGAAGTCATTTAATGTTAAGCTTCCCTAAAAGTTACCTTTATGAAAGGTCATCTTTGCATGGTAAAGTGGAGCATATTAGACTAATAGAATGAGCTGCAAATATTTTGTCGTTAAAAATAAAGTCTTTAGAGTTGTTGTAGCTTATGGAAAAGCTATAAGTAAAACAAGTTTGGGCAAAGCAAATGCATGCAAAATAAAAGTTGAAGTGGTTAACTTGGAAGTAAAATACATTTGTCCTAAGGTATTTCTCTTAGATGTTAGGCTGTCATTATAGATTCAGGATCAATCACTTTTAGCTAATTATCTTGACGTTTTCATCAAACTCTGATTCCTTTAGGTATTTTCAATTTAGAGATAGTTACAGATACTGGAGTCTCTGACATCCTTTATATGGTAGAGGAATTTATAGGAATATACTATTAACCAAAGGCAGGTATTTAAAATTTGGTAACATTAACAGTTATTATATTTTTATGACATAGAAAGGAATTCATAAAAACTAATAGTAAAAAAAAAAAATCTAATCAATTAGGAATTTTAATAGAATTTGATGTCACAGAATGAGATGCTTCTAATTTATCTACTATTTTCTCCCAATGGATTATATAAAAATTGCTTTAATATACCAAACAGCGTAATCTAGAGGAATGTACTTAAGATATGATTTTCCAAGAAAAGCTGCCAAAGGTTATTTGCTTATGATCCCATTAATTTTGACTTGTCTATTTTTTCAATAGTTTCCATAATTTTTAAAAGGCTAATTTGAGTATTACTTTAGTAAGGAAAAATAACTTTATGGTTGTCAATGTAGGTTAAAAGATTCAGTGTTAGCAAAGAACATATAAATGACTAGTTAAGGATGTATCACCTCAATTTTTGATCTTATGTATAAGCAAATCACAGACCAAATACCAGAAAATTACCAAAAAATGAAAATGTAAGGAACAATTACATTTGAATATCCATTGGGTCAAGAGGCTCTATAGGACACTTACCTAAGAAGAATCTTGGATGCAATGGACAAAGGCAAAAAAAAAAGTATGTGTCAGGGAGGGAGAGAGGCAGAGCTAGGCTTTTTCTTGGACCATTCGAAAAAATTTTCCCCAATAAAGAAATAACTTAGGAAAAAATGTTTGCAAATTGTGTTAGAAACAAAGAATACAAAGACCATCTAGTTCTGGGTTTCGTTAACTATTTGTGGAGACTATCATGTCATGAAATCTGCGACCCTCTGGAAATATTATGCAAAATTGTAGGCATTTTCGTATTTGTGCATTTTTTCCTCCAGATTCTCAAAGGAGAATCTCATCTTGAAAAAAATGTTGAAAAATGGAAGTTCACCTGTCCAAAGTCTCACAGTTAGTTAGTAGCATAACTGAAGCAATAATTCCTGTCTTTTGATACTAATCCAGAGCCCTTTTCAACAAAAAGATTATATATTGCTTCTGCTGTAATACATGGTCCAAGTGATATCAATATAGCACTTTTCTTCCCTCTTGGACTACAAAGTTAAAATAGCATTAGATACTTAGAAAAACAAACTTTTGCTTTGTTGTTAAAGTTAGGACTTGCTTTTTTTTGTTGTTGTTTGTTTGTTTTTATGCAAAATGTTAGGGGAAAATCCTCTACCATCTTAGTCAATGTGAGAAGAAAGACATAAGAACTCTGTAAGTTTTCTTTCTGAATCTATCAGAAAAGGTAGGTTTGAAAAGCTTAGCTCTCATGTCTGATTTAATCCATGAAACAAAGCATCTACTTTCATCTTTTTATTTCTAAAATCCCAATATAGAATACACTGTGAATTTTAACAGCCTATTATTGTTCAACTGATTGTTTTCAGTTTTTCTATTCCTTTGTTAGTGAGGACAAATGAATATATTTTTTTCTTTTGTAAATTTGTTTTCAAGTTTGAATTTAAATTATTCAGAAGAGGTTTGGACTTCTTTACGAGATAAATTAGTTAGCAAGGGAATTTAGACTAGGGTTTTGCTAAGACTAGCCATCATGAGAGAGGGACTTATTATGTACATGATCTACTGACCAATGGAGACCAGTATATCATTAACGGATAATTAATGGAAAAAATACTAACAAGAGTTGACTGCCATGGAAATTTATGTAAACTGTAATCCACAGTGCAGGTAAAATCTTTGGGACAATGTTTTTTGGAAAAGCATAGAAGTATGGAACGCTCTCTCACTCTTTCTGCATTTTAGAAGAATACAGTCAGAGTAATTCCATGCCAGGGTTTTGAGTCAGCCCAATCCTCAACTTAGCAATAATTCTTGAATTGTATAAATCAAAAAATTAAAAGTTTACTTTAAACAGGAATCAGTTGCTCTAATTCCAGTAAAGTTTTGTAGGTTTTTTTTTTTTTTTTTGCCTGTTTTTTAGTAGGTTTATTTAGATATACTTGACACACAATAAAACACACATATTTAAAATACATACTTTGTTTAGTTTTGACATATTTTTGTAACCATGAAACCATCAGCATGATCAAGATACTGAACATATCCTTCACTCTCAAAAGTCTCCCAGTAAAGGCTTTATGACATGAGTGAATTGGACAAGGTTGAGAGAAAGCAATAATTTGTTGGTGAGGTTAGAATTCTAGAGATACATAATGTTAGAACTAGAACTTTGACATGTTCTTAGGTTTTTTTTATTGTTTGTTTCAAAGGGCACCTTATGAATACATTTTCTGAAAAAAAAAAAAAAAAGCATAATTAATGTTCATGCAATCTAATAAATTTTTCCAAATTTTGAAACAATATTTATATTGTTATGATTATATATAACTATGATCATTATTGTCAGTTCAATTTAAAAAACAATGAATGGAATTTTGTATGAAAAAAATTTTAAGTGCATTTATAGTATAGACTGCTATTTACAGTAAGGGGATAAATTAATCTTTTAAAATGTAAGTTTTTTGGTTGTTATTAGGTTCTGTCTTAAGACAGCTTGAGTTAAATTCAGGCTCCTGCACTTCTTAGCTATAATCTTCAGTTTCCTCATCCATATATAGGCATGATAATAGTATTTTTTCCAAGAGCACTTGTGGTAAAGATTGGATGAATTAATCCAATTAAAAAGTATAACACAAAATAAGCCAATTAATGATGGTATTATTGTTAGTGCTACTATTGTTGATATAATCTTTCATCTTTAAATAGGGTTAACAAAAATTTATATTTGAAAATACTATACTCTAGAGTTTTTCTACTCTTAAAACCTTAAAGGACATATAATTATGGTACATTGAAGTGTTTCTCACTGTACTCACTGTTATTTATGTTTTTTGCACATGTCTTAACTCTTTATCTTCCCTAAGTCTCTTGAAGGCAAGAGCTGTTTTATTCATTCATTCCTCATCGCTCTCTTTCTCTCACACTCTCTTGTTCCCTCCTTTCTAAGAATACATATTTATTGGGCATATTTATCATGGCAGACACTTTCTTAGGTCTGGAGTTATAGAGGCAAATGAGACAAAGTTGCTGTCTTCATGTTGATTACATTTATGTAAAATTCATTTCCAACTACCCTACACTCAATACCATAATGTAAACTACAGACCATAGTTAGTAGCAATGCTTCAAAATTTGTTCATCAATTGTAACTAATGGGAAGCGGCTGTGGCTCAATCAGTAGGGCTCCCGTTTGCCATATGGGAGGCCCCGGGTTTGGTTCCCGGGGCCTCCTGGTGAAGGCAAGCCCGCCCGCACGGCGTGGTTAGCTGACCCAGCGAGCACAAGCAGCAAGGGGGGGGGGATAAATGAATAAATAAATAAAATCTTTAAAAAAAAAAAATTGTAACTAATGTACTGTACTATGTAAGATGTTATTAATAGAGGAAAATGCGACAAGGGGAGGGAGTGAGGTGTATGGGAATCCCCTATATTTTCTATGTAACTTATCTGTAATCTAAAACTTCTTTGAAAATAAAGTTAAAAAATGGTAACTAAAAAATAAAAAAAAGATAATATATTGTATTAGTCAGCCAAAGGGGTGCTGATGCAAAATACCAGAAATCTGTTGGCATTTATAAAGGGTATTTATTTGGAGTAGAAGCTTATAGTCACAAGGCCATAAAGTGTAAGTTACATCCCTCACCAAAGTCTGTTGCCACATGTTGGAGCACGATGGCTGCCGGTCTCTGTGAGGGTTCAGTCTTTCTCTTTCTCCTAAGGCTCCTAAGGTCCCAACTCCTTCCGTTCTCAGCTATAGTTTAGCATAAGACTTGTGTCTCTCCCTGGGGCTCATTTCTTTCTGGGTTCAGCTGCTCAGCTCTTTTCACAAGGTCATCTGTAGACTATCTGGCTCATTCTCTTCCCAGGGCCTCTGTTGTTCTAATGGAGCATTCTCTTATTTCCTCACGTGTCTGCTTCTCTGTGTATTTACTTCCTGGGGCTCCAGCATTAAAACTCCAACTCTCTCCTTTGCTGTGTCATTTTCTCTGTCAGTCCCTGCCCACCAAGGGGGCAGGTACTCAACATCCTACTGACATGGCCAAATCAAAGCCTTAATCATAATTTAATCAAGTAAAAGTGATACCTCTGAATCTAATACAATCTAATGGGAACATGCCCAGAGGAACAGACCAGTTTACAAACATACTCCATTACCTATTTTTGGAATTCATAAACGATACCAAACTGCTACATATATGATCATAAAATGATCCCAGGTTGCTAACAACTTGTTTTAATTTAGGCAAAGGTCTTTGCACTATTTTTTAAACTCAAAATGCCTTAAACTGAAACCAACTTCCTCAATCTTGTTTCCTCTTTTTCACTTGGTCACATGTCCATTCATTTATTCATTTAACTAAGGTTTATTGGAGGTTGACCATGTGCTAAGCACAAATACAAATGACAATTACTTTAGTCAGGAACACCAAAGCTTTAAATCTTGGAGTAATCTTTGCTTCCTTTCCTCTTTCTCCAAGTACATACAAAATACTACAGGGGAGTAGATGTAGCTCACGTGGTTGAACACCTGCTTCCCATGTACAAGGTCCCAGGTTCGATCCTGGGAACCTCCTAAAAACAAAACAAACAAACAAACAAACAAAAACAACTCAGAGGCTCTGGTGTAGCTCAGTGGTTGAGCTCCAGTCCTGGTACCTCATAAACTAAACAAAACAAAAAACTAAATTCTTTCTTTGTAATGATTCATAGCCACTTGCTTTTCTTCTATAATCCCATCATTAATACATTGCTCTAGGTATTTATTACCTCTGTATTGCTGAAACAACTTCCAGAGTAATCTACTACCTTCAATCTATCCTACACACCTATATCAGATTAGTTTTCCTAAAATATTTGAGTATACAATCCCATTATTAGCAGAGATGGTAATAGTAGAAAGAAAAAAATAGAGACTAAGTTTGGGGCCATCCCTTAAAAGTTGTCTACCAAAGGCATTATCCATGATGTAGCCAGTGAAAATGCAATACTAAAAATGCAAAATTGAAGAGTTGTGTCATTCCCAGATTAAAATTTTCAATTGCTCAATTTGCCCTAAGGACAAAGTCTGAAATCCTTATGCTTACAAGGTTCTTCATTCCTGTACCCTACTGACTTCTCCAACCTCATCTCTTCACTCTGCCCTCATCCCATACATTTCAATCATGTCCAACTCCTGGAATAAGTTTTCCTTCCCTCCAATCCTCCCTTGACTCATTCCTACTCCAATTCCTTGCTATGACCCACAAGACCCTTCCTGACCTCATCTTCCACTCTCTGTCCTGCTCATTCTGCTCGAGTCACATTGGCCATTCCTCCAGCCCATTAAGGGTTTTCTCACCTGTAGCAGTTTGGCAGTTTGATGTAATTATGAATAGATATTGGATCATGCTTGTAAACTGGTCTGCTAATCTGGGCATGATCAAGTTATGATTAGGGTGTTAACTGGGCCTCATCAGTAGGGCATTGAGCCCCACCCTTTGGTGGGGTGGGAATCAAATATAAAAGGCATGGCAAAGGACAGAGTTGGAGCAGTTTTTGATGTCTCGAGCTGGAGCCCCGGGAAGAGAGCTTGATCTTGAGGAAGGAGAGAAGGCCCCAGGATAGAGACAAGCCATTCGCCTGATAGTCTACAGCTGGCCTTGTGGAGAGAAGCAAAGCCTAGAGAGCCTCATAATCTACAGCTGACCTTGTGGAGGAAATAGAGGAGCTAAGCCCAGAAAGAAATGCAGCCCCGGGAAGAGAGGAAACCAAGAAGCCTGAACCCTGCAAACATCAGCAGTTGTCTTGCTCCAACACGTGGTAATGGACTTTGGTGAGGGAAGAAACTTATGCTTTATAAAAACCAACCGATTTTTGGTATTTTGCATCAGCACCCCTTTGGCTGACTAATACACCACCTAAGACTTAAACATACTACTTCCTCTACCCCTCATGATCTTCCCTTGTATATTTTCATGGTTCATTCCATTGGTTCATTCTAGTCTCTGTTCATCTTTGTAGGAAGCCTTCAATCACCACAGTAACCTTTTTCACATTCCTCACATTTATTTTCTTTATGGCACTTATCACTACCTGGCATTATAGAATATGTTTATTTGCTCATTTATGTGTTTTCTCTCTTTCATGCTACAATGCGTAATGGCAGAGATTTTTGTCTTGTGCATTCTATGATACCAAAACCTTGGACATATCTGGCCCCATATGGGCACTTTACAAACATTTATTGAGTAAACAGATTCTTTAAAATATAGCTTAGATGCTATATCTGCTATTCCACATCTGCCTGGTCCCATGAAAGTCTGGGTCATGTGCTGGTCTATTTGTTCCCATACTATTCTGGGCACAGAGTACATAAATGCTCAGCAATCATTTACTGAATTAATGAATATGGTGAAGATCATTTTCAGTCTATTTTCTTTTCAGAATTCATAGTAAATCAAGAGATCATATGATGTTACTCTTTTTAAATATATTGTAAACACACAAAGAACATTTTGAGATTCACAGATAAATTTTTCAGTGAAATAGTGTAGAATATATATCCTCTCGAATTAATTTTCTCCTGTTTCCTTATGCATTACCATCAAATGTTTCCTCCTTAAATCTCAGAGATTCCTAAGCTTCTTTGTATGTGCATGTACATGGAGTAGTTATGGATTCTTATGAGAATCTGATGAATCTTCCAAAATAATTCACATACTCTCAATATTCTACTTGTGCTTTCAGAATTTCAGCGGATCACGAAGTCCTTGTAGCCCCAAAGAGACTCCTAATCTATAGACCTCAGGTTAAGAATCCTACTTTATTATTTCTTTTTTTTTTTACCAGTTTAAAAATATGTTCCATTTTCTCCATACTAAGCCAAAATATCGAGGATACATTGCTTACCCTTTTAACCATATACTCATTTCTCTCCTTGTTACTGTGAAACTTTCATAGTAAACTCTTCTGCATTTCCTTCCATACATCTATTAAACCTTTAGCAATCTAGTTTCTTTCCATTGTATTCTAACAAAGTCAGCATCAACCCCTCATAATGTCTTAGTTCGGTCTCTTTTTTTGGTCACTCTTCCTTTATCAAATCTGTGCTTGATCCCCCAAGATTTTATCTTCAACTCTCTTCTGTTTATACATTCTTCTGTGTACTCTACTGGTTTAAAATATTCCTGCTATGCAGATTACTCCTATCACTGCTTCTTTAGTGCTGACCTCCTTCATGTACTCTAGACCAAAATTTCCAACAGATGGGTATCTACTTATCAATGTCCTGCTGGTATATTAAACCCCAAAACTCAAAAGCAATGTTGCACATTTCCTCCACAGCTTTTTCCCTTATTTTGTATTTCCTAGTTCTGTATCAGATAAGAAACTTGCATTCATCTTTGACTTCTTCTCATTTCCCCTTCTACATCTGATTAACTATCACATATTAATTCTTTCCCAGAAATGTCCCTAGTATTTTCTCCCTTCTATTCTATGAGTCCACTGGATAATTCCGGCCCTTATCATGTTATTGCCTATATGTGCTTTAGCTTCATAACTCATGTCTTGCCTTTAATATCCTGCCACTTCAATCCAAGCCCCACATTGCTCTGCCCTCTAGCCTTGCTCTCTACAATACCAGAGCACTTTGTATCACCATTAAAGTACTGAATTTATCCTTCCAAATATTGCACTTGATTGCATACATGTCTCTTTTTGCCATCAAATTATTAATTCCTCAAGGGCAGAAATGATATCTTCGTTTCCTTCATATCCTCCACAGTGTCAGTTCGCCCACAGTATGTACTTAATAAATATTTGTTAAATTGAACATAAGATATGTGAGAAAAGACAATTCTGAAAATATGTCATCACTGTGCTGGGCTGGCTGAGATGCCATACTCTACTCTGATGCAAGAAAATAAAACTACATCTTAGCCCCTAGAAATTTATGCTAATATTTTATTTTTTATGGTTGGCATTTAGCTTTTGAACAATGAATTGTTCAGTAACATACTGGAAGAACTAAAGAAGGCTTAGACACATATATTAACTTAATATTTATATGCAATTCAGAAACCAATAATAATTTAAATTAAAGTTGTTTCAATAATCATATGCAAATAACTGCTTTTATGAACATACTTTTTGTAATAAATATTTTAAAATATATTAATATTTTGTGTGTGTTTTATATATGTGAAAAGAACATAGAAGGAATAAGTACTTTCTCCAACATCATATCAAAAAGTAATAATGTGGGATTAATTCACGCATCTGAGTTCTTGAATCCTACCTCTGGGTTCAGGCTAAGGTTCTGTAAATAAATAAATGGGTGACTTACCTTGTTAATAGATATTTATTCTAATTTATCTGGTGCAATGATGTGACAGAAATGTTTGACATACATCTTGTGAAAAACTAAAAATGTCTTGTAAAAGGGAGCTACTCTTTATAGATTGCATGTCAAAAGAAATTGGCAGGATGGTGTATTAGAAAGTTTGAGGGTCCTTAGAATTAGACAAATTTAGACTCAAATTGTAACTTTAACACTTATTAGCTCAGGAATCTTGAGAAAATTTTTAAACTTTCTGAGATTTTCACCTGTAAAATGGTGGTAATGGTGCCACCTCAGAGTTACAAGGACTGAATGAGGTGAAGGATGACAAATGAATGGTTAAACTACGTGAAGTCAGAAGCACATGTGTAGTGCTCAAGAAATGTCAGTCCCTTCCCACTGCCCTGTCTTCCAACAAAACAGAAAATGCACATAGTTGAAAAATGTGAACTCTGAATTACTAGATTATTCATTACATTCATTTAGTCAAGAATATTTGTAGATGATTTACTAGGTTCCAAGCAATGTGGTATCCTAAGTATAGAGTGTAGCATGATGGTTAAGGGACCTGGAGAGCGATCTTGGTTGAAGCATCAGCTCCATGATTTACTAGCTTTGTGAACCTTGTAGATGAACCCTAGGAAGCCTCACATTCTCACCCGTGGAAGCCTTTACAAGGCTGTTACCTGTAAAAAATAACTAAAGTCACATGCAATTACCAAATACTTGTTTTTTAATAGTGTTATGTATTATTGGAAATCAGTCTATTTGGGAAGACGTGGCTTTGGGTCTTTAATTAGAAAATCATGTAGTAAGTACAAATTAGAGTTATATACAAAGTGCTATGAAGGATGTTGTCAATGTGGGAAAATATGGAAGGCGTAGGGAGTGGAGTATATGGAAATCCCCTATATTTTTCATGTAACACTTATGTAATCTAAGTATATTTAAAAACAAAACAAAACAAATGGTTCCCTATGTACAAAGACTTAGAAGTGAGTGAACATGTGACCTGCACAGCTGAAGCACAGAAAGCACAGGGGAATGAGGGCCCCAAGGCTGGGAAGGTAAGAGGATTCAGATCCCAGAGACTCTTGTATGCCATAGCAAGGATTCTGAACTTTTTCCTTATGCTTTAGAAAGTCATTAAAGAGCTTTAAGTGGGGGTGGTGGTGGTGGTGACATGATCAGACTTGAATTTTTAAATCTCACATTGGCTGTGGTATGGTGAATAGATTTCAGGAAAACAGTGGAGGAGTTATGTTACTCAAGTATTTATTTCCAATCCCAATTAACCAAATTCTTTGTTCCTACAAGTCATATTATTTTAAAAAGTTTGGATGGTAGCTTGCTTTTAGAACATCCTATAATAATTAGGCATGAGAACACACACACAGAGACACATATATATATACTCACCACATTTTTCCAATTCCCTTTACAAAGTTGACACACTTGGATTATGTACATAAGTCATAAACTTTGAGAAAGTTTTCTAGTAGTGTTGTCCAGTTTTTATTGATCAGTTATAGAACACTCAGGGTAGGATTGTATGGAGAAAAGCAAAGGTCATTGACCCACTGAGTAATTATATTATTAATTAAAAGACCACAAAAGAATGCTGTTGGGTACTTTCCGTGTGTCAGGCAGTGTTCTAAATGCTTTGTCTGTACTGCCTTATTTAATCTTTGTACTAATCCTATGAAGTCGTTCCTATGTATGTATGATCCATTTTACAACCCCAGGCTTATTGAGATAATTTTCTCAGTTAAGTGACCCAACATCTACATAGAATATCCATAGAAATACAATCCAAAAGTTTGGAGTCAGCAAAACAAATCAAATGAATACCCCTTAAAACCAATACAAAACAAAACAAAAAAGACGGGAAAGTGAAACAACAAAAATCACAATCCAATACTTCTATCTCAATTCTCAATACAGTTTTATTACAGAAAATTACATGATGGTAAAAAACATTATAGGAATGTTGCTATATTATATTTAGTCTCTGATAGGTTCTGAGTAACATATGAGTCAAAAAGTTTACTATATCAATTTCCCTGGCATCAGGTAGATTGTAAATGATCATGTCCATTTACCAAAATAACATATCAAGGAGAAATGTAAGGAATGTAACGTTTAATGATTATTTCAGTTCAATTTTACACCATGCACCTTTTGGAAGGATGGCCATTTTATCAGAGGCTAGGTGCCTTTCTGCCTAAATAGTTCTTAAGTTGCCATTGCAATGTCTGTTATTAAGCAAAGTTGGCTAAAATTATCTTCTCACTTCACTCATTTGCCATACTGCTTGTGATCCAAGGAAAGGGCAGACTATTCCAGGAGAAATGCTCATACAAGGTAACCACTTCTCTGTCTGGAAAGGCAAGGGCCAGAGGGTATACCATCATCTTCTATAAAGACCTGAAGTCTGTCCATTTGGTCACCATTAACTTGTTCATAAAAATCTTGTATCATTAGAATTTAAGAGAGTAATAACTGCTTGAAGCTTGAAATAAACTCAAGATGACAACAAAAACAACAACAGAAGAAATCAAGTTATCCCACATAATGGGCATTTTAAGTACAGAAATGTACTACTTAAGAGAAGTTGAATAAAAATATAAGCATCTTTGAAGAAAATTTTAGATCATTAATGGATGGCAGCTGCACACTGGGCTATTCAAAATAGATTGTGTAATATTTTACATTGCTTTCAGCCTCTACCACATGTTCCACCATGCCAATATTAGACATAGAATATTGGGGTGATAGATTTATTTAAATAATTTAAGTGAAAACTAATATTTTTAGTTTGATATGGAAAGTCATAGCAGGTCCTTCTTTAACAAAAATTTTAGCTAGCCCACTTTTTCTTACTTAACATTCTTTAAAAATGTCCCGCATTCCAATTATGCATCTCCCAGGAACCCTTTCTAGCCCACTAGGCTGAGTAAGCAGCTTTCTAAGGGACTCCCAGAGCATCAAACAACCGCCTCTTAGCACAGCTCCTAATAGCATTGCCCTGCACCAGCTTCTTTAGTCATTCATCTTCTAGATTGTGATGTTCAGAGGCAGGGAGCACGTTAATGCATTTGTCTGCTCACCAAATAGTTTAGTTGGTAATCAAACCTTTTTTTTTTTTTTAAGATGAAGGCGAATAGGTAGGAAGGACTGATTTGGAAAGGTGTTTCTATTTTCCAAATTATTAAATGTATTTTTTATTCATTCAAGAAATGCTTATTGAGCATAGACCCCATAGATTACTATACTGCCAGACTGCTGGATACAAGTAAATTGTGGAAAAAGTATGACCAAAAAAAAATCCTGAAATTCATGCCATTACTTAAAATACTTGTTAAAAAAATATCTGAATAGGCTAAGGGTAAGAAAGAAACCTAAAAGAATGTATTTGAATAGCGTTACAACAACAAAAAATCAGTTAAAATTTCCTCTTTTTACCTTCTCCTTTTATTTTCTTCCATGACAAGAAAAATACCCAAGAAAGCATGCAAATGGTAAATTTACCATTTTATTATGTTTTTATGAACATATGTACTAAGACTGTAAAATTCAATATACATAAGATTCTTAAAATTATATATAATTAAATTATTTTTAATTCATACACCATTTTTAAACCATTCTGGAATTCAGTTCTTTCCAACTCTGGCTTTGCACAATTTTTCAATATTACCAGTAGTGTTTCTCTGTTTCTTGAATCCTGTAGTCCAAAATCTTTAGAGCTACATTCTTTTGAAATGGAATCACTTCATGAGGGTTCCCTGATCATGGCATAACATTCAAATTCACCTACAGTTCCAAAGAACATGAAAACATTTCTGTTAGCTCACTTTTCCAGTGAGTTCCACTCTAGCTTATATGGCTGGCATTGCAAATGGGTTTTTATTAGATTGAAACAGGGTAGAACTCAGCAGCATTCCATGATGGGCACACACTTTCTTATGAAGATTTGTCATTTGTTGCTCTTTAAAAAACTAGAACCTGTATGTTTGAGTGCTTGTTGTTTTTTGTTTTTTTTTTCCAGATGCTTCTTGCAAGAATTGCCCATCAGATTTATTATGTCTATTAACTTCTCTTTTCGGTTATGGAAAACCTTCTCTAATGAAATGTACCCTCATTTACATTTAAGGTAACAAAGCCAAATCATAAGCAACTTGTTTGTAATACTATATGGGCACAGAAAGATTTACAAAATTTAATGAACAGGAAAACAATATTTTTATATAAGGAAGTTTTTTTTTAATCAAAATTACTCTTAAATAAGATTATACTTTCAATAGCTGTAAAGCAAATATCCTTAAAATATTGCATTTACATAAATTTCATGCTAACCAAATGTATAAGTTGCATATATTTAATAAGAAAACCTTTTTTTCTAACTCTTTGCTTTTCTATATTTTCTCTTAAGTATTTTAAGTAATGGCATAAATTTCTTCCAGATGATTCGCTACTTTGGAACACTGCCCAAGTCCACAAAATATCAGCTTATACTAGTCAATATATATTTATTTTTACTTCTTTCTGGCAGTTTCTAAAAAAATTGAGTGTAGGGAAGTGGATGTGGCTCAAGCTTGTACAGCACCTGCCTCCCACGTGGGAGGTCCTGGGTTTGGTCCCAGTGCCTCCTGAAAAAACAGAAACAAACAACAAGAAAAACAAACAAAAAAACAACTCAGGGAAGCCTATGTGGCTCAGTGGTTGAGTGCCGGCTTCCCACATATGAGGTTCCGGGTTTAATCCCTGGCCCCCCAGTACCTAAAACAAAACAAAACAAAACAAAACAAAACAAAACAAAACAAAAAAAACGACTGAGGCATTTCCTGAAAAAACTGACATAAAAATTTTAAAATTAGCATATGCTGGGAATTGAATTACATCTCCCACAAAAGGCATGTTCAGGTCCCTCCCGGTCCTGTGGCTATGAACCCATTAGTAAGCAGGGCCTTTGAAGATGTTATTAACTAAGGTGTGCCCAAACTGAACAATTGTAGGACTTAATTCAATATGGCTGAAATCCTATGAGTAAGGAAATTAGACGTAGAGGAGAAGCAAGGGGAGCATCCAGGAGCTGGAAGTCTAGGGAACCTGGAAGGAAAAGGAGCCGGTACTGCCATGTGCATTGCCATGTGATGGAAAAGCCAAGGAACCCCACCAAAAACTGTCAGCCAGTCAGGAGATACTGACTCCAGGAGGAAGGGAGAGACTTCTTCCAAGCCTCTGAAACCATGGTCCAATAAATTTCTGCTGTTACACCAACCCATTGTATGGTACTTATTTTGGCGGCTGGGAAACAAATATAACATAAAGTAAGAATAAATGTTTACATGTAAACTAATTTCACATCTAAGACACATAATAAAATAGACTCTTAGGCTCTCTACTTATTATTTTTTTTAATTGGTATTATATGGATCTTGAAATTCTTCACAATTGCACAAACAATATTTAACTTAGATAAAACACAGCACATTTCCCTTTATTTAAAATTATAGCTGTAAGTAATAAAATTCAATGAGTAGAAACAATAATATATACCAGATTGACAGATTCTTCATAAATGCCTGGGCGTACCTGGTAAGGGGGGACCAGGTAAGAATTACAGCATTGGAATATATAAACAGGAAAAGAAAAACACATGGCAAGAATGTGATAGACAAAACCTGTTTGGATTTGTGAAATAAATTAAAAAGAGAAAATTGCAGTGTTTTTTGATTCCTTGGTTTCTAAGTGACAGCTCTTGCATGCGGTGTTTTTGTAGTCATTTGTAACTACTTGGCCTGCAGTAGCACAAATCCCTCCTTAAAGCGTCTTTGGAGAAATGAGATAAACCTTTATCTCAAACTATAACTTTCTCCTCAAAGATATTTGAAAAGGACACTCAAAAACGGCTTTTATTGGGGGATGGATGTGGCTCAAATGGTTGGGTGTCCGTCTCCCATATGGAGGGCCCCGCGTTCGATCCCTGAGACCTCCTGGTAAACAAATAAATTTAAAAAAAGGCTTTTATTTTCCTTCTAAATTATAGTTTGAACAGAATCATAAGCAGCCATGGTCTCAAATGAAGTTATGTTAGGATTTAGGGATGAGAGGAACACTGGGGAAAAGTAATTTTAAAGTTGTTTGTAATATTGTTTTAAAATTATCTGAAAGCTAAAATGTAAATAAAAATGCAGTTTCCGTAAATTGATTTAAAAGTCTATATGTTTTTCTAAGAAACTAAACAATTTGATATGATGTTATTGATTTTTCATATTTTTCAGGATTTCTATATTTATTTATTTGGGGGATATTATTTGAAAATACCTTACAAGCTTAAGATCTTTATCTTCATTTGAGTCAAATAAAATTGCAAATTCATTTTAATCAAGGGAAGAATATAGTATACTTCAGGTCAGCTCCAAGAATTGTGACTTTCAAAGAAAAGCAAAGTACATAGTGTTTTCAGTTAGAAAGACATGGGCTCTTGAAAAATATCACAGTGTGATATGGCAATGAACTGCTACTAAAACAGAGCCCATTCACAAACACTGTCCTTGCCAGTCATTGATTTTGATAGTAAACATTTTTTTTCATGATTGGATAGGCATTTAAATTCTAAAATTTTGGCGACTGTTTCCTCCTTTACGCACCCAACAAATGCTTTTTGAGAAACTACTAATTACCATCACTGGCCCAAGTAGTTGAGATAATTCCTTGAAAAAAAGAGAAAAATCTGAATTTTCTTTTGTAGCAGAGGGAAGGAGGGAAATATTAACTCACTTAATCCTCCATACAATTCAATGAGGCGGATGCTATTATTATTCCCATTTTACAAGTGAGAAAACTGAGGCTCAGAGAAGTTAAATTGTCCTTTCCTACAAAAAGTAGGTGGAAGACCCAGGATTCAAACTCAAGCAGTCTGCCTCAAGATTCTTTGGCTGAATGCTTCATGTAAATATCCTGTGTTAAAATGTTCCAGATATTTCTCAAAATGTTATTTCACTTTTGTGAACTACTTATTAAACACACACACACACTATACAAATCATTCTACCAATGTTGGCCTTCCATTATTTTTAAGGCTCACCTTCCCTCACTATATACCACATTTCCATTCAGGAAAAAAGGACCTAAATTCAACACAGAGCAAAGCATCTTCATGTTACAATATTTCTTTGTATTACAGGAGTTCGCATCCTTAATTACAGTCACTCACCTCTTTCACTTCCCCATTCCACACAGATCAACTCATTTATTTTCAGTCAAGGAAAAATGTAATCTTAAACTATTAGTTTGACCTTGAAAGTTTGAAAGACATAAAAAAAAAAAAATGCAGTTGATCTGCTAGATGACCTTAGTGCATATAGGCACGATGTTTGAATGCTTTTCTACCTCTAATTCTGGGCACGATGTTTGAATGCTTTTCTACCTCTAATTCTGGGCACGATGTTTGAATGCTTTTCTACCTCTAATTCTGGGCATGATGTTTGAATGCTTTTCTACCTCTAATTCTGGGCACACCATATATATACATATACACACACACATATACACAGATACACATATATGCATATGTGCATATGGGTATGCATATGTGTATATAAATATTTATCTATATATACACACATAATATCCTGGCAAAAAATAAATTGATGATCTCAGCAAACTTTTAGATAAAGGGCAAAAAAAGATTACTTTTCTGCCTATCTTCATAAAGGTGTAGCTCACACCAATGCCAATAATTATATCCACTAGAAACTTATATGACAAATAAGGATTTACTTCTCCCTCATGTCCAATTGACACCACTTAAGAACTACTGATGAAATCTAAATGGTATGTTTGAAAATCAATCAATCAACACTTTTCTAATTTCTGAATACTGATTCTGCTAGTCACTCAGATACAACCTTAATATGTATATTGTGGACTAAATGGAATGCCTGAATTATTGTTAAACACTGGAAAAATCATGTTTTTCCATCCTAAGGTATTTCATTATCTTAGCAACTCTGTTTTACTGTCACTTTAAAATGAAGTACCATTTAATAATATCAAGAAATACTACTGTTAGGGGAGAGAGGATTAAAAAAAAACACTAGAAATATGAAATTATAAAATTGAAAAGAAAATCTCAAAAGACATATGAACTCAGCACATGCATTCACACAGTTTTCCATCATCAAGGTTCAGATAAAGATTTTAATTAGCTCCCTTGAAAACTGTTCTTAACACTAAAATAAAAATTCTATCATCACTTCCTTTTCACATGGTACTCATGATACCATGTCCAAAAATAGAATTTAAATTTCTGATTAACATTGCAATAAAAGAGCAGAGAAATACAATGCAGACATTATTGCAATAGTTTAAGTATATTTTAGCAAATGGATTGTTAAATTTAGCTTTCATATAGATAAACACATATCTTATTTTTCCCTCATGGTATTTGACACTATCCCAAATGAAAAATACATATTTAAAGTTATTTATAATAAATAACAAACATGCTGTAATTGAAAAAATGTTCTATGTTAATTATCACATGAGCTACAAAACTGATGAAAATAAATTGTGTTCAATATTAAAACATATTTTCATATATGTACTTTTTCCATATATATATAATCATCATAATGAAGGGTAGACAGGTTAGCATAGAAAAGCATTTGTGAGTTCTATTCATTATCTGCTAATCATTTTGATAATTTAATAATCATATGATCATATCTTGAAATATAAAATGTAAGATAAATTAATAAAGAATGGATATCAGGTCCCCTTTTAAGTAAAAAAACACTTTTTTATCAAATGCATGCTTATTCATGTTGCAGTAAACAATTAATGGCAGATAATGTTTGAGTTAATTCTGAAGCTGTAATTTACAGCAGCCTTATTTTCATGGCCAAGGTGACTTCTCGATATACTGAGTGAATTCTTACACAGAACCATACCGAAGAGAAAACAACATGTGTCAACCCTGTGGGTGGAGGTGACATGCAATTTAAAATGTCTAATTACGCATTTCACCTTAGCTAAACATCCAGAGAGATGACATGATCTAATTGCAGATTAATGCATTATTTCTCTCAGGCCACAGATGAAGTAGCTGGAAGAAACACTGCTCTGATTTTCTAAGTCGTACAAGAATTCTATTAAATGCCTTTGTTTGACATGTAAATCGGAATAATTCTCCTGCGTACCGCTGACCCTAAAATATACCAAACTATAACATTAGTGGACAGTGAAATATCATTAAGCATGGTTTCTGAAATTTTAAAAAATCAGCCTTAGCAAGGGGCCCAAAGCAAACCAGGTGAGACTTAATGAAATACCTCATGCTGCCTTTTCTTGTTCCCGTCCTTCCCATATATTCCTTACTGATTACTCTCCTTCATGTCCCACCATGTTTTCTTCCTCATTTAAAAATAAAGGCTACGAAAAACCTTTCCCCCCTGGCAGAGTAACATTTGTCTTTTCTTAACTTCATACTGTGGTTTGCATATTCAAAATTCCTAAAGATTGTATTTGCTACCTGCCTACATTCTTTCAGACATTGCTTCTGGAAGCTTATACTAATCTGAATAACTCCTCACGCAATACCTCAATTCCCTTTAAACTGGGCAGTACTTTAAGGTCTGATGGGGATGATCCTGTGCACACATTATTTCAGTCCACCATAAATGCTCTTTGAATACTTAGAATATTCCATACTCTGTTAGAAGTGAAAAGATGAACAAACTCCATCTAAGCACCCCCTGGGAGCTATAAGGTAGTCATGTACTGGGTGCAAAGCCGCACATGAGCAACAAGTACATGCATGCTCTGAGGAGAAGGAGTTTGCTTTGAGGTGGAATCTTAGGCTGGATACACATATATCCTTTTCGTCTCTTCTTCATATCATTCAATCCTATTATACTTCACCGTGTGTGTTGTGTGCATGTGTGTGTGTGTTTAACTTTTACCTGCCTTACAATGGTCTAGCCCCATAACCTGCCTTTCATACTTACTCATTTATGTATCCATTTCTACCACCAGTCTTCATTGTGTCCCTACTGTGTGGCTAAAGGCTGAATTATGGTGATGAAGAATGACTATTCTGTTTTCAGGGAGCTTGTGGGGCTGAAGCAAACTAAATACCTATTACACTGCAATTACTACATTCTAAGAAGGAGAATTTTAAAATTCTGGTCTCATGGTTTCTGTCATTTAAGGCTACTTTTTCCTTATTTCTTTAAACTCGAATTCTGATTTACTTTGTGTTTACTATATAGTTGAAGGAAAAAACCCACAGGAAATAGAATTTGATTCAGGAAATCTATGCAGTCTCTGGTATTGGCCATTTCAGGAGACCTACACAGCGATCAGTAAGTCATTGATTTAATTCTCCTTGTAAAAAAAAGAATATAAAGGAACAGTAGGAATAGAATAAGTTTATGGGGCTAAAACCTGACAAAACTGAAGTCTAGGAATATTCCAGAATTACCAATAAATCAATAGCGACAATGGTGCTTTTCTGTATAGCTACTATACAATATTCATCTGAACAGAGGATGAGTCATGGCATCCTGACAGTCCATGCTGAATTTGAAACAAATTGAAGCTATAATTTATAGTACAATAGAACCCAAGATAGAGGCACATGTAGTCCAGGCTCTTTAAATATTCTGTAAATAATAGCTCAGAATGGCACAATTGACAATGAGCAGAGGCTGGATGATGAATCATCAAGTAGTTTAAGTAAAACCCTGCCTGATTAAATGCTTTGTTTTTAAGCCACCTGCATCTGTGTCTGCTATAGCAGGACAGATCAAATTGTTCTCTGTCTTTTTTCAAAAAAGCAGACAGGCTTACAAATGATAAGTTTTATTATGTTATGAAACTGATGCCAAACTGAAGTGCTGAGTATTGTGTAATTCCAATTACCTACATTTTGGCCCAGGATTTAGTGCCAGGCAATGTTAAAGACACAGTAATGCAAATGATCAAGTTTTTCATGGCTTTGGGTCTCATGCTTATAATTTCATTTTGGTCTTCATGGCCTCACTTCAGGAGTCTATTCTGTTTATCCCACCAACCAGTTACCAGATGCTCTATCGACTAAGTTAATTAGTGGAGTCTCCTTCCAAAGCTGGTGCTTGCTGAGTATGGTCATTACAACAGACAGAAGTGCAGATGCTAGAGACATCCTAAATGACACATAAGCTCCATCCAGCAAGCTCTCCTAGCCAAATCACTAGGTGGGGGTTGTGATGAGACAATGGCAAGACACTCACTCAGGTGGACAAAAAATCTGGTCATTTGTCTAGCTGTTTATTAACATGATCCTGAATGATAGGCTGGACTGACCTTTTCATTGATATGACTCATAATATGTACTGAGCCTTATTTTCATGTTAATCTAGATATTTTATTTGTTTATGTAGTTACAAACTGACAGTACTTATTAACTGATACATATTAGACTAGTACTTTTGCCCCCTTGTAGTATGCCAATTACTTTGAAATTTTTATATTATTAATCCCATACTATTATTGCCCTGAAATCATAAATAACATCTGTTCCCATATGTTTTCTGTATTAGAACCCAAAATTATCTCTGGGCTGTCATTTTACCTTATATCATGTTTTGTATCAATTCTTTGTTCATGTATCTTTCTTCCCTAGTATACTGGAAACTCCTTGAGGAAATGAGTTGTGTATAATTCATTTTTATATCTCTAGAGGTCTGCATATATCTAGTAAATAATAATTGTTCAATAAGTTTTTATTTAATAAATGAATGAATGAAGGTTCTGGTCTCAGAATAGACTGACTTAAAGATAATTGGGAGATGACTGAGGACATTTTACCTAAGAAAAAAATTTTTGCTTGTTTTTTTTTTTTTTTTTTAGTTTTTTTATTTTTAAAAAGAATCATAGATTATATAAATGTTACACAAAAAATATGTTTTCTGTCATTTAAGGTTAAGGTGGATTCCCATATGCCCCACTTCCCACACCTCCCACAACCTCCCACATAAACATCCTTCATTAGTGTGGCACATTCACTGCAATTGATAAACACATCCTGGGGCTTTGCCATTAAGCATGGACCATAGTTCACGTTGTAGACCACACTCTCTCCCATACAGTTCTGCATGTTGTGCGATGATGTAAAATGGCCTATATCTGTCATTGCAGTGTCATTCAGAACAATTCCCAAGTCGCATAAAATGCTTGCTTTATAAAGAATTGAATGTGAGGCTTTATGATGAAAACAATGTGGTTACTGAATTAGGGCAAAGAGTTCACCTGTATAATGAGGGTCTGGATTTAACTATAAATCTGGAGGGAATAAATATCTATATCTATATGGAGAATTACCCCCATTTCCTACCCAAACCAGACCTCCAAAACACTATAAAATGAAAACCTTTATCTTTTGATGTCCATGGCTGATGTTGCTTTGTCTTTCAATTTTAAAGATATAGAAACCTATCTTTTCTTCTAAAATTATTTGCAAGTTGGTTACTTTCATTGAGAGTAGATTGACTACACCATTTGGTCTGAGCAGTCAAGTTTCCTGTAAAGCTATTAAGTGAAGAAGAGAATAGCAAACATTTTTGTTTAACACTTCTCTTTTAAAAATAAAATATGAGGTTTTTAGTTGAGGAAAGCAATTTGAGAGTGAAACCATTTGATTGAAAAGGCAAGATCTAATTAAACAAATACATACAACCTCAAAGTACCACCTTTCTCACAGTTTGTTGGCATGGCAAGAGCAAGGAATCATATCAAATAAAATTGGTTTTGAATATTAGCATAATTTACTAGGCATTTATCAATGAATTTTTAACCTCTCTGATACTCATTGTCTGCAACCATAAAATGATGCACACAATTCCACCAACCAAAGACTGTGATTACATGAAATAAATGAAATAGTGCCTGGTACTTTGTATGTACTCCACTGAAATTGCTCCTTTCTCATCAGGAGGGGTTATTAGAAACTGTGGCAAATGTAAATTCTTCTAGAAAGGTGTTTAATACGTGATTGTTTATATTCCCATATCGGAAAAACTTAATATGCTTCAAAGGGGGACTGTTTAAATGCAGTATGGGGCATCCATTTTACAAAACATTTTAACTTACTTATAAAGTAAGTTCATATGTATTGCTACTGTATGTTTACATCATATATGATTGAGTGAAAAAGTATATTGCAGAAGAGTATTTAGAAAAATCCCATTAATGCAAAAATGCATATTTATAAATAAATAAAAAGTCTGGAAGGATTCACACCAAACTTAAAACTATCATTACCTTTTGGGGGGTATGATTCCAAGGAAGCTTTTATTTTGCTGCATTAAAAATTTTTTTTTTGAGAATTATGATTTAACAGAAAAATGTTACATGTTTCTAATTTTTTAAAAAGTTCTTATTCTTCTATGTACGAACATTGATTATAATATTCATTTATATCTCACTCTATTCCTATTACATTATAGGCAAATTCATATCCCAAAGATTTTTATAGTTCAAATAATTCAATGTAATTTAGGTTTTACATTTTCCCCATTTGCCCTTGCAGGCTAATAAGAGGGAATCACCTTACAATTCTCTCAGGCTCTTCTGTTTTCATCATGTGTTTCTTTTCCCACATGGAGCATAAGCCAAAAAGAGAGATTTGTAAGTATGCTTTATTTTTTTCACTCAGAAAAGAACTTATTTCTGCTATATCCCTTCTTAGATATTTCCCTAGCAATGACTCAGAAACACCTGCCATTGTCTATCAACTGCTAGAATACAGACACTTAAAAGTGAATTATAAATTAAATGGTGTTGTGGTTAAAGTCTCTCAAAATGATATTATCCAAGGTTTTCAAAACAGAACTATATTATTTTGTGATAACTTACACCTTTATTCACTTAGTTGGAACTAGGTGACACTTTTTACCCTTATCATAGTCATGCACAGAAATTGGTTGTTATTATTTTACAAAACTAAGAAACTTTATTTCACATCCATTAACATAGACATCTTGAATATTCATACAATATAATTATTAACTTTCTGGTGACTATATCATAGCAATTCTATATTTCCAAAATTATATTCTACAGCAAAACAACTAAGATGCTCTTTCTAGTATATTTATTTGTATGATTCAAAAAATAACTGTTCCCATATTAGTCCAGAGATATACTGTGTCTTTCCTATTGCTGTAGTTCTTAGGTTGGAGATTCCCTATGGCCAATCATTAGCCACTGGTATAAAGACAGCCACTGAATTCAGTGGGAGAAAGAGAGATGTGACCCTATGTGAGAATCCGAAATTTTACAATTAATGTAATACAATGATAGGAATCCTGCTTTTTGCTTCAGGAAAAAGGGATTTTAACTTAGACTTCTGTCAATGACCTATATTTTAGACTCCAGAACTGGAGATACCACACATTTAATATCAGTGTGTGCTATGGAAGCATCTCTCCATGAAAGTACTTATCTAGCTTTTGGCACAGTACACATGAAAGGAATGGATACTACTTAAAATGCCAACATGTTCAATCTAATTTAAGATACTCATATGTCTGTGATAAGATGAAAGAAAAATGAATGCTTGACCAGATCAGAATCTTGAGGAACTGTCAGCCAGACCCCACTTGTCATGCCTTGGGTTGATTAATTTCATATAATCTTATATACATATTTATATAATGAATGCAAATTTTACTCAGTGTTGCCTAAATTAATGAACCAAATAAATCTGGTTTCAATTTATAGAATTATACAGAAGATATGAAATGGGCAGCTGTTGGTATATATCTGTAGAATGTGTATCATTAATAAGAGTATATTTTAATTAAAATATGGACTATCAACTAGGCTAAATACTATAAGCATCATTAATTTTCTGTCACAGTATATAACAAAATTTAAAAAGGCAGTAACTAACCTGATTTAAGTGTTTGTGTACAAGGCAGCTTTTAATTTCTAGATGAAATAATACATTCTCTAAATTATATTTTGATTAAGAATAAAGATAGCAACATCACTAAATAAGATAATTAAATATGTCATTAATTGTAGAGAATGTTTTTCCATGACTAATTCCTTCATTTTTAAAGATTATAATATAGCAAGTTACAATAATATTGACTTTTAAAAAGTTATCTGAGGGAAGCGGCTGTGGCTCAATCAGTAGGGCTCCCATTTACCATATGGGAGGCCCCGGGTTCGGTTCCCGGGGCATCCTGGTGAAGGCAAGCCTGCCCGCACGGCGTGGTTAGCTGACCCAGTGAGCACAAGCAGCAAGGGGGGGATAAATGGATAAATAAATAAAATCTTAAAAAAAAAAAAAAGTTATCTGAGAAATGTTACTCTTTTCCTAATTAAATGGTTAAAATCTGCAGTACTTTTCATGTATTATATTTGTATATTTTTCTATTATTATCGTTAAATTTATCCATTTTTCTTTTAAAATATTTCTATGTTTCCTTATTTTATTTTATGTTTCTGGAAAAAAGAACTTAAGATTGGTTTATATAAAAGGCTTACATTAACAGTTATTTTATACTCATCCATATAGAGACTCAACTCCTCTAACTTTTATTATGTTTAAAACTGTACCTCCTGTAAGAAAACCAAGTTTTTCTAATTCTAAATTAATGAAAATAGCACAAGCAGTTCTATAAAAAACAATGCTTTAAGGAAAACACAGAAACAAAAACAAACAAGCAAACAAAAATCCTCTTCACCGCCAAAGCTTTCCTTAGCCCTTTCCAGACATTTTGTGGTCTGCAGGCAGAGAATATTATCAGTCTGAATAACATCAATTTTAGTACCTATTTAAAAATTTCAATTTTGTATCAGCCATTTTAAGTTAAGTGAATCTGTTTTCCTTTTTCTAGATTTAGTCATACATTTGTTAGGCTCTGTTCTGTTTCGTCTGGTTGGATTTGATAGCTCATATGAGAGTCCATGTAATTTAAATTGTTTGGCTTTGCTCTCAGAAGTGCCTTAATTCACCAGACACTGGATTTCCAATTCCATGCCATGATGTGTAATCTAGCCTAAATTTTTTGTAAGTGATGTTTATTTCAGGAAAAGACCCTTACAAGTGAAAAATGTCCAGTGTATTAATAACCTCTTCCTCTCCATCCTTGATATGTTTTTCACTTTGCCAAATTGTGCCCAGAAGAGAGGCTAAAGAATTGGGCAATATATGACAGCCATTGCTATCTAAAGCACCTTCTTGAAGGCTAGTTCCTAAATCCATGAAATTCCTGCTATTTGCCAGGAACTGGAGCTCCTGGGGAGAATAGGAAGGACGCATGCTAGTGGAGAAAAGGAATACCAGAAAACATCCAAAACACATTAAGTGATACCCCATTGCAAAGTATTAATGGATATAATTAATTAATATCCATTAATTAATTAATATCTTATTTAATGTAAGATATGATGGGTACTATGGAATTACTGAGTCTGGATTATGTAGAATATAGTGGATTTATGAATAACTCTAGGTTTTATAGATACATGATTTTATCCATTAAATATTACTGGAATGTAAGCTCTTTGAGGGCAGTTAGAAAATGCTTGACATATACCAGTTGCCCAGCTAATTCTTGTGGAACGAATAAAAAATTTGTTCCCTCATTGTAAGAGATGATCTAGAAAATTTTTTTCAGGGTTTAAATATTTTTAAAAGAACATTTAATTGAAATAAAACAAAAATATATTTATGTTAAAGTTCTTTAATATATATTTGTATGTTTTTATTTTGCTGTAAGAGTATCTACATGAGCTGTAGCCTAAAGCTTTCTCTTGATTTTATCAACAATGCCATTTTATGTATAAAAGGGAGGGGGGAAATAAAGAAGCCATCACTCTGTGATAATAAAGATTATTGGAAAGTATAGAAATATTTAACTAAAATGGAAACAGTTTTTAAAGAATTCCAAAAGATATAAATCAAGAAAAACAAAAACAATAATAAATAAACCAAAAACAATAACTAATAATAAATAGTTTATCTCCATATATATAACTACTTAACTTTTTCCTATAGGATTAGTTTTGAAAAATGTAGTGTTTTCTTACATGAATGAATGAATAAATATGTTTACATATGTAGATACACTTAAAAGCTTCTACGATGCATGAAGATGTTGTCCAGTCATAATTTAAAGTGGTGATCACATACTCCATAGAAGTGCAAGAGATACTAAATTCAAAATACTAAAGCAGCTATTTTCATTATTTAAGTAAGTAGATCTCCTCTCTGACTTCGTACCCACTATGAAAAATTGGGAGGTCAGGAGGGGAAAACAAGGTGGGTAGAGAGTGATCTGGAACATAACTTTTTTTTTATTCTCTCTTTTTCCCCAATTATCTCTATATTTTAAATTATAAAAATAATATATGGACTTTGTAACAAGTTAATCTTTACAGAGATATAGAAAGAATTAAAAACAAGTTGGTATCTATCTCTCCATAGTGACTATCTAGTTATACTATTAAGTCCTAAATGAGTAAGTTAAATATGCAGAATAATGTGCCTTCTCTTCGTTATTTTAAATCCCTGGGGAGGAGGGTGGTATTACGCCATGGGATAAACCACTGGGATCTATTGAGATGCATAGGAAAATTTAGAGTTTTTAAAATTTACACTTTTATTGTATATTTGTTTTATATATGTATATATAGAGTGCAGAGGTATACATAGATAAGAAATCAATAAATTTATAAACAATTGTATAAATATATATTCTATAATGAGTATATGATCAATTATTTTTATTGATAGCATTATATGATAAATAAAAATATTTTGGTGATCTCTCCTAAAGGAAATAACAGACCCCAATTATTTCTTTGAAAAATATTATATAGAACAGTGGCATTGAAGAGAAAACTACATATTTAGAACTAGATTTCTTTTATTCGTTCTCAGCTCTCCTCTTACAAGCTTAACAATAATTAGAAAAGTAATAAAGCCAAAGTCTGTTCTTGACTTTATGTAGGGTATGGGAGGCATGTTGGTTGTGGGAAAGTGACCAGATGACTGAATAAAGGCAGATTGAATATAGCTTTCCATCCTTCACTTTCTATATACAAATGGAAATGATTTCCCATTAATATCATTAGATTTGTGTCATTGAATTATACCATCCAAACCCATATTATTTGTGAAGCACAAAACTAAAGTGAATGGATTAGCACCAAGGAGTAATGTTTCCATGAGTGTTTCACATAAAGTACTGCTAATCTCGTATCCTGAGCAGAAGAGAAAGGTTGTGATATTTGACTAAGCACAATATTGATTAACCCTATACCCTGCAGTCCTACAAAGAAAAAAAATTTATACATCCATACCATAGTACATATATAAAATATATATATGAATATAAGTATAGATACATATATATAATATATGCACATATAAATATTATTTATATGTATTTGTATGTATCTGTCTGCCTGTGTACATCCTACAGAGAAAAATATATATATATAAAAGAAAATCTGAATCTGTAAACTTCCAGTTAATCATCCACAGATGCTCAGTTAAGGAAGAATAAAGTCAAGTTGCATTTGCATGCCCAAAAGCTGAGAAATAATTCTTAAAAATTCAATATTTACTAATTTACTCAGAAACAAATCAAATAGCTGAAATACAATATTATTTCCAAGTTAAATTTTGTCCCACACATCTATACATTTTCAAACTTGCTTTGTTGAGAAAGTCAAGGAAGGAGAACAGTGCGATGACCAGGTGACTGGAGTTGTCATTTTCACATGTGTCCAGACTTTGGCATATAAAACCTGAAATTGCTCTTAAAAATTTTATGTATTTTGAATTTGAGTACAATTTGTCTCTGCAATATCTTTAGAAAATTATGTTTCAAATGCTGAATAATGTCCCCAGTCTAAGGGATTACAAAAAAAAAAACCACATTTGCCTTGAAACTGTTCTATATTCACCTCAAGTACTTTTGCATATCAGATATTAATCTTATTTATTATGATAGAGGCGGTACACTGCCTAAAATATATATTTATTTATTAAAATGAAATTTTATCCTCAAGTAAGCAGTTTCTACAAAGTTGCACTTAAAGGAAAAATCAAATAAGGTCATTTTAAATAAGGTACATTTCAGTTTTGAATTTATTAAAAAATATTTTATTTCTATTCTGAATTTAATACAAATTAACTTCATTTCTCCTCTGTTTTAATCATATACTATTCTTTTATTATTATTTAGTGCAGTAAAGAAAATAATTTACTTTTAAACAATTCTTTAAATGAGTTTTGAGCAGCTGTACTTTTTACCCCCAGGAATTTTGTTGTTGTATTTGCATTCTGAATTCCCAAGATAAAGAAGCCTGAAGTGAAGACTATTTACAAATATTACCTGATACACAAATAAAATTAAATTCTTGAGTCTGAGTTAGTAGCTTAATTCCACTTTAAAAATAGAAACAGTGTTGTTTGTAGTAACATTCATCAAAAATATTTCCATTTTATACTTGGGCAAAGACAAATTAAATTAATATCTTTTAGATAATAAAATCGCTCCTGTACTACACACAGGGGGTGGCATTTGCTAAGATTATTGTTATTATTTGAATGATTAAGAAAAGAAAAACTATCCTTAAAGCAATAGTGAAAATTAAGCATCTGTTGGCCTATATTCCTTTTCAGAGATGCTTAAAATTCTGAAGTCTTTGGAAAAACAAACTAATTTTCTCAATGTTGTTTAGCAATTTACAAATTCAAAAAGATACAGGCTTCTGAAAGATGTAAATTGCCATATGTACAAGATATACATTTGAAGGAAAATCTATGCAATTATACAAAATTAATGACTATATACAAGCAACCAATTCAACAGGAAGAATTTATAACTTCAGACTTAGTATGAGATTCAAATGAGTTAGGCCATGTGATAGGGTAATAAATCATGTTTTCTATAGATTTATTAGGGAAATACCTGGGAAAGTATTCACAAGAAGCATAATGATGAATTGTATTTGAGAAGTTTTGCAAAATTTTTTCAGAGAAATTTTGGCATTGTCCATTGCACAACTTGATACCAAAACTATAAGTCTAGTTTTTCTCAATCTGACATAGCATGCTGTTTCTACTTGTCTTAACATTTGCCAAAGGCTCAAGATACAACCTGGAAGATGAGGCTCAGTGGGTGATGTGAAAAACAGTGGTAGATGACTGAAGAAATAGCTCCTTAGTGGATTATAAACTCCTTCTAAATTATTGTGCTATATACAAAAGAACTTAATAAATATTTCCCTCCTTCTAATTCAATGCATATTTATTATTTACTATTATTAGGTTACTACACAGAGAGTAATGTGGGAAAATTAAACATAGAAAAGACCTGGTCTGTTTTTCCTGATGATTTCATATAGAACTGAAAACACCATTTTAACCAGCATCCCCATATTACAAATTATGAAACTATGGTTCAGAGCAGTGAAGTGATAAACCAGAAAGAGCTAACTGGAAGCAAAATACTAATACCCTATTTTACCAACACACTAAGCTGGCCCCACTTTTCAGATTGTTAAGCAGACAGATAAACACCCAGTTAAGCACAAAACAAAGTGATTAATGCTTTCATGTGTGGGACACAATTCTTTAGAAGTTCAGAGAAGGACAGGAATACTTTCATATGGAGAACTCATGGATACAGTACTTTGGATACAAAGCATAATTTGAGGGGGTGGAGTAGGAAAAGGGGCCATGAGAAAGATCTGGAATATGGAAAGTTAGGCATATTTGTAGAGTTCTTATCTTGTACAATTTTAATGAAAAAAATGTCTAGAGACAAAAGTTTAGGACCAAATTTGAAGGTACTGAATGCCAGGATAAGAAGAAAGAACATGTGGCCATGAAAAGCAGTGATTTTCTGGATCAGTGTGGTGTTTTGGAATATTGGTTAATTATAGGGTTGAAAGGCATGGAGGGTAATGCAGAAAGAGAAATTCTAATAAGGACTCAAATGAAGGTTAATTACTCTTTTCTTTGGAATCGAGCTTTGATGATATTTGCTGGTGTGGCCTATTTGGTAAAGGGTGTTATGATAAATTGCTGGGTTCCCCACAAAAACATTGAAGTTGAACAAATAGATGCTTGGATTTGGGGCCAAATGGAAGAAAGTGAGTCAGATTCCAGTGTCCTCAATGAGTACCAGAAAGTGATGGGATGTATGTTCAAAGGAAGGGGTTTTTATGAGAGGAAAGTGATGGTGTTTGAGAGGCAATAGGAACTGAGGAAAATGTCATGCCCATTTTCAGTTGCCCCTACTGCCTCTGCAGGGCGTAATGGAATTAACAGCCTGTACTTGGATTGTCTCTACTTCTTGGCAGGTGAAATAACCAGGTGATTATTGACTCAAGGAGGAAGAAGAAATATTTTGTAAAGAAATGGAGGACATAGGTAAGATAATACAGGAAAAAGGAATATGAATCCAGTTGATTGTAGAAATAATAATCAAATGGAAATACTTCCTTAAACAGGAATCTTGGATTTTGATCAGTCAAGATTGGCACAGTTAAGGGAAAATATTATGGGCCTGAGTAGGATGAAATTCCATATGGTAGCTGATATGAGCAGACACCTTTGCTCCACATTTAAGTTGTACATTGATTAAAAGTTCTCTTCTATTTGTTTCAAAGCATGCAGTGGATGTGATGTATTAAAGCCGAAATACTTTCTTTCTAAAACTTTCTCTAACAATGAAAATTATCCATCCATTTCTTTGAAAATATTATGCAGGGTTTTTTGTATGTCTATTATGAAATGTTCTAAATGGCATACATCTGATTGAAATTATTCTCACAGCGCACAAAATGCAGATGCACATGCATTTTCAATGTTGACCTTTTTGAAAAAGAAAGTATCCTCAGACTAGTTCTTTAGAACTAGACACACTAATCTAAACTGACATATTACTTTAGGGTTTTTGAATTCTACTAATCTACAAAAAGCTTTGATAACTACTGCTTTTTTCTTCAGGGAAAAAAAAGTATCTAAAAAATAAAATTGAACTCCAAAGGGCCATCGGAATCTTTGGTGTGGAGTAATTTTGTCACATTAAATTTTACTTAAAGAAAATCGGAAATAATTGAAGCTTGGAAATGTTTGCCTTAATTTGTTCTTACAACATTTGACCTCTATCAAATAAAAAAGGAGACAAAACAGGAATAAACAGAAAGATAATTTTGAAATATAACATTGAAATCAACCAGGAGAATCAACACTACTCATAGTTGTACTCATCTTCTCTGAGGACAGAACAATAAAGATAATTAGTTTTCACACAGTTGTGAAAATATTGTTATCACCAGCTTTTGCCGAGCAATGACCAAGTAGAAAGTGCTATGCCAGTCTCTGAGGGCTAGCATTCACAGACTTCTGGTCTAGGTGGAGAGAAGGCAAATGCTACTTTATGTGGTTAACTATATCTATATTGTAGAGTTTTAGTTATGTCTATATCCTAAAGCCATATTAAATAAAAGAGATGAAAGCAGAAATAATCAATGCAAATTGAGATTTGTAAAGTTTCATTTTACTAAAATTAGTAAAAATGACAAAACTACTTAGCAGATAGGATATTGCCAGAAAATCCTACAATCTCTGTCAATGTAATATGAGAAGTGTGTGAAATTTTGGCCAATGTTGCCTGCCATTGCTGACTGTGAGAATGTAGAATACCAATATATGATGCTTATGGCACACTAACAAAAACAATAATCTCTTTCTGAACACGAATTACTATATTTGCAATATTTTCAATAAGGGCTGAAAGTGAATCTAGGGTCCCCATTTTGCTCATATAATCCAAACACCTGTGTGGAGTTTGGTTTAGAGTACAGCTAGTCTCTTGGAAACAAGTTACTGGATTAAGTATATGGAGATCCTTCTAGCTGTGTAATTATTTGCATCGATTTTAATTATCCACAAAGCATGAAACTGCTGAGAGCTCTGATTCCTAAGCCATGACCTAAATGTTCTAGGGTACTACCCTTTCCTCTGTTAATTCAGTTCCCGTCTTCATGGGAAAGTTAATGCTGTAGGTAATGCCTTTGGTAGCATTTGTCTTTTAACGGTGAAAATAAGGAACTTAAATCCTAACAGTTAGCTTGAAGTTTGGAAGCTTATTTTGCAAGTTCAAAAGATGACTTTGATCCTAGATGTCTAGAAAAATAAGAATATGAAAAGCCCCATTCTCTTTAATAACCCGTAGTCCACATTTACATTTAAATGAAATATCCTTTGAAAGCTTTCTTTTACATTAAACTATTCAGCGGTTCATTTTATGAGGTAGGTTTATTTTTTTCAAATAAGTTTTAAAAAACCCGATTCAAAGTTTTGATCCAAGGTAGAAAATTCAGCAATGCCACAATCTTAAGCCTTTCCAGATGTACAAAATGTGCCCTTCTGTATATATAATTTGGTAACTGCATGATGGATGCTCTCCTGAACAAGACACTCTTATTCTATAAATACTTAGGTGAATAAAGGATCACATCAGCCAGAATACTATTCCTTTTTAGTGATTCTAGAGTATCCCTGATTTCTGGCAATTTCTAATCTGTTAATTGGTTTTGTTCTCATTAGGGTCTACAAAAGCAGCCTATATGTGAGCTACACAAAGAGAGCAGCTGTTCCCATAATGTTACTGTGCAGTGACACTTCCTGGATAGCTTAGATTTATGCCTCTGGTCCAATCTGTCAACTTATTTCAAAATTATTTTTTAATTCATGCTATGAGTAAATCACGAATGATGCATCACAAGACTTCATAATATTTACTTTATTGATGGATTATTCTATTCTATAATGCTTTGCCTGTTTGTGTGTATGTGTGAGTCTGTGTGTGCATTTTAGGGCCATTTTTTATTCTTGCACCTGTGCAAATAGATGGAGGGTCATTATCTCAGGTGATATGTTCATGGAAGCTAAAGGATAAACCACGCACCATAATAGCAATGAGACACTCCAGAAGTAACTCTGGTGTACTGCTGCTAATTCGTACTTTATGGTGAGATTTCCTTATCAGTACAGCCACATTTCTCAATTCCTTTTCCACTACTAGCTTTATCCTATTAATCCCAGAGGAAGGGTAAGTCTTCAGACATGGCTTACTGAGTACAGACATGACTAGGACTTACTCTCTGATGACTGTTTGAAGCTATATGTTCCGTCAGTGTCCTATTTCCCTAGAAAAGAGTAGCGTTAAAGGAGAATTAAATAGAAGGAAAAGGTTGGAAAGGGAGAGAAAGGAGAGAGACCCAAGAAATTCAACTGCATTAAGAATGGTGGAAGGAATCAAAAGAAAAAGAAAAAAGAGGAATGTAAAAATAAAATGATTTTAAGCCCTAGCTATAATTCTTTCAAATGTAGTTCAAAGACTCCCAGTTCCAAATCTTTATATCATCTGTTAATTGCCTCACCTTCACATTCCTTCATGTCCTCAGCATCACATTAGCAGCATAAAATTATGATCTCAAGAATACCAGTCATATTTCTTCTTCCCCAAGTAACTGGAAAATCATAACTAATTAGTACACAGCATTCAAAAAATAGATATTAGTGAAGCTCTAGGTTTTAGAGAATTAAAAATTATCTGGTAGCTCTTCTCACAGACATTTTTATAAACTGTTTAATTCTGAATAATTTAAGCATTATTACAGAATTTTACTGAAATTATGTCCTTTGTTTAGAAGATTCTGGAGGAGAAAGAGAATTTAAAATTATTGGTGTTTCCTTTAACAAAGTGACATCCATATACCTTTTCTCATCTAATTCCAATTTGAAGATAAGAAACAGGTAGCATATTGTTCAACATGACTCACCTCTGAATTTAATTATCTTTACGATAATCACGTCCCTTTTCAATGCAGCATATTGGTTATGTTCAATAAAAGTACTAGAAATATTATTAAAAGTACTAAATATATTACTACTATTTGTGTTTTAATGATAATCCTTGTCTGCACAGTCCTAATGATTAAATATATCCCTTGCTTGTGGTTTGTTACTAGGATAAATGTCCCATTTCTACTCAAATTTATGGATTAAAGGCTCCAAGGGCAGCTTCTCCAGGAATAGAGAGTGGGTAAGGAAGAGTAATGGAGTGTACAAAAGGCATCATCCCTAGTGCTTCTCCTCCTTTCCAAAAGTCTAAATGAGTCTGTGGTGGTATGTAATCCAGAAAAACATGTTCTTAAATTTAATCCATTTCTGTGGATATGAAGCCATTGTAAGCAGGACCTTTCGATGAGATTACTTCAGTTAAGAAGGTGTGGCCCACCTCAGTCAGGGTGGGTCTTAATCCTGTTACTGGAGTCCTTCATAAGCAGAATGAAAGTCAGACAGAGAGAAAGCCACAGGAAGCAATAAACTGAACATTAAACCAGGAGAGCAGAGGGAGATCAGGAGATGCTGCCACGTGCCTTGCTATGTGACAAGCTAAGGACCAAGAATTGAGGCAGCCAGACCCAGAACACCAGTCTTAGGGAAGAAAGATCACCTTTACGTCTTGATTTGGACTTTCTTTTAGCCTCAAAACCAAAAAGGGAAAAAAATCCCCATGGTTTAACCAGTTCATAGTATTGGCTTGAGCAGCCTAGGAAACTCAAACATCTAGGAGGGCCACCGTTAAAAGAACCTAGAAGAACAAGATGTCCAAATTACAACAGAATTACAAAATAATGCATTTTAAATCCTGATGAAGTCAAAATAATTTAGTTTATATTCTTATCATATTAAAAGCCAATATAAAGTTGCCAAACTGGGTTTTGCACAGAGAACTATCATTTAGTGGACATGGAAGATTGGCTTCTTTATAAGGAAAAATGTAATTAAACATGCCTTTTCATGCTACCCATAAAGACCGTATTTAAGGGGAAAAAAAGAGAAAATCATGTGCAGACATATCTATAAAGCCAATCTATAAGAATTATTCTGAAAGTCATTTAAAAGAGGTAACATATATGTAATGTTTTAAGAAACTTTAAATAACCAAGGTCTAGTTTTCCAATTATAGAACACTTAAGCATACGAGTCGGCATTTGAATTCTGACTACTTCGGGTTCACAAAATCATAGTGTTCAAGTTACTAGAAAACTTTGCGATAATTCTGATTTAGCCACCTTATGTTACAGATGAGGAAGCATGAATACTATGTTCTACCTAATTTAACATTCCCGATTATGACATGACCTATTTGTTAGTTAACCTTTCCTGAACTGAGATTTTCCTTTTTAATAAAAATTATACAGTCTTTGACAACAAAGCTTAAATTTTCTTCTAACTATGCCATTACGAAAGAAGAGAAATAAATAACTGATTTTAATAACAATGAAAGTGCGTTCTTCAAACTTTCTCATCTTACTTCCAAAGCCTTTCCCAGTTACTATATCTCTCTATTTCCTTCAAAGAAAAATCTACTCTTCATACTTTGAATTATTTTGTGAAGGTGCCTGAATTCAAGTTTCTAGATTATATGATCAAGATGGGCTTACTCTGTCCTGAGATATAGCTAAGGTGGTTGCAGATAAGCACATCCCTTCTCAAATGGCTTTATAGCAAATTTGTTTCTATGTTCTTAGCTCTAACAATTTGGTAACTTAGGAAGAATTGACTCTTTGTTTATTTGTTTGTTTTGACCTATTTAGATTTCCCTTAACTGCTATTTATGGGACTTCCATTGGCCAATGGCAAATTACAATCCATATATAAACATCATGTGGGTCTTCCTATAAACTAGGAAAATTTTTTCACCTTAATTCTCAACATAAGGCAAGAGCAATAAATTCCATATTTTTATTTACCCAACTTGAATTAGACTTCAGTTTCCACTCTTGTGCATTTGTTTCCCTTTATAGAGAGTTCCTGCTTGTGGCCTTTTCTGTTCTATAATGCAGTATTTAGCCTCCCTTCTGATGAATGAACTTAACTTTACCAAAGCATTAAAATTTAGGTTGCACAAAGCAAGAGCCATACCTGTCTTGCAGCTGTGGAGCCTAGCAAATTGCCTGACTCAAAGTAGGAGCTCATGAATTAGTTAATTAAATGAATAAATTAGTGAATCAGGGAGCCCCAGCACTTGCTTCTCAATACCCTCTCAGCAGTGTCTACTTCAGACTTAAGAAGAAACTTCATGAGATATGTACTCAGTGCCACTCAGGGAATGGGATGTCCCCAGTGCCATCACAAGAAGCCCAATGCCTGCCCCCCCACCCATGCTTGCCCTTGGTCTAGTAGGCATCATCCTAATAGATTAATTCTCTTAAATAATCTGAGTTTCAATTTTAGTCTTTTAAGGGTTCCTGCCCTTCATTCTTTGGCAATGCATCTAACCAAAGACCAGCCAGGATCTAGTCTTTGTTTTTTTTTACACATCAGTTACCAGCATGTAATACCTTTTCTCTAAGGGCAGAGGATATTGCCTGATAGCGGACAAAAATTCTGTCTCTCTCTCTCTCTATTTATCTCTTTCCTCTGTTAAAGAAGAAAAAAAGGATATATAAAGAAAATTTACTGTGCAGATTATTTGTTAATATCTGAGATGGACGGTTATGATAAGTATTCCTAAATTACTTAGCTATTTTTTAATATGGATGGTCTCCAACAGTATTTGCAACATGAAGTTGAAGGCCTTTGGGCCTCTTTCAAATGAGATGGTTATTAAGAAACTGTATTAGCAAAATACTAATATTCTTTCCCAAGGTCTAGACTTGACAAGAAACTTAGGCTAGAAAGAAACTACACCTTGAGAAACAGGATGTTGCAACAGGACATTAAACCAAAGTCAAGTTCTTTATATTTCTGGATTCAGGGACTTGAAAGATACATGAATGGTTTCCCTGGGCTACTCTTACTTTAATCATATGTGGCAAAAGTTTTATTAAGCAAGTTTTATCCTCTTCTCTTTCCCACTCCAAACTTTAGTCTTCCTGCTTCGAGTAAGGTTTCCTTAGAGGATTTATACCTCAGCCAACAAATTCTTTTGGTAACAGGCCCAGGGAAGTTGATGCACTGGGGTCACGGTTGCTCTAATACTAGTCAGACAGATTTAACCATATGCATCCCAACAGAGTAAAACAAGATGGCTGAAGAGAGAGGAGGAGAACATCTACAACCAATACAATTTCTACACACGTGCACATTCTCAGAGAAAAGTAAGTTAAAAATATTTCTCAATTAGACTGCTTAGTGGCTTTCTTCAAAATCAAAAAAATAATTTCCAAGTGTAACAGGAGTGCTGCCTGATAACCTTTATAATTTTGGACATCTTGATATGACAGAAATTTGTTTTATGGTGAACTTAAAATTTTTTTAACATGATTAAGACTTTATATATCTCAGAAAGGTTATGAATTTATTAGCCTATAATTGCAGTGATTAAATAAAATGAATAATTGTTTTAATATAAGAACAGATTTAACAGAATTGAATTGCCACTCTCTTACCCAAGTGAATAAAATGTTTGTATAATCTTTAATTTTTATTGGTAAGGACTGATAGGAGTTCGATTAGTTCTTGAAGAGTTATCATACTGTTCCCTAAAGACAACCACAAAGAAAATTACAAGGAGAGTCAGATAAAAAGAAATGATGGCTATACAATTGAATAAAATGTGATTTCTTTGTGATGTTAACATTTATATAAATTTCTAAAATTTCACATAATTTGCAGTGGATTTGCTTTTTCACCTAATATGCAGTGGATCTGCTTTTTCACTAAAATTCAAATCAAACTATTTAAAACTGACAGCTTACTTATAAATCTCATTAGAACAGGAGATCATCTTTTAAAAATTAGTATTTTTGCATAATATTATATACTTTTGGAGGCCCAAATACCTTTATAGATGCTTTAAAACAAACATAATTAACATTCAACATAATCCAAGACAATTAAAAGATACTTATATATCTCCTACTAATTAATGTGAGGAAACTGAGGCAGAGAAAACATAAAGCAGACATATATTCACTCACAATCCCAATCAGGCTAGTGTACAAGCTACAATTACTGTCCCATTAGAGAAGCTATTACAGTAAAAAAGAAAAGAAAAGAAAAGAAGGCAAAACCAAACCAAACCAAACCATAAAGTTGGATACTCAGACTAGATTTCAAAGATGTTATAGATTTAGAGGAAGCACAAAACTTAGCTTCTCACACTTAAACAAATACGGGCAGGTATTGTAAACCCAACTACTACTGAGAATAAAAAGGAAACACACCTTGCAGTAGAGAAAAGGGGTTGTCCAGACATAGATACACTTAGTCTTGTACAGGCTGACACATTTCAGACACGATGATCTCTAGGAGAGTCATCCTTGTCAAGTCATGTCAAGTTTTAGGAATTGTTCTCAAAAGTGGCTCTTGTGCTAGCTAGTCATACATGGATTTGGAGAGGTGGGCAGAGAGAACAGACTGCTCTTACCAATACTACTTCAGTACTCTCCTGACACTCAGCTTTCTACCTCATTAGATAAGGGAAGTCATCTGCATGGCAGGCACACTTTGCACCCAAAGGACCTCTCTTTCTTTCAGAGGCAGCATCAAATAAATTGGCCCATCTCTGTTGACAGAAACTATTTGCCAACAAGGGGCACAGAACAATAGAAGCTGGTAGGAGAGCTTCAGAAAGTCTGTTAGAATTCTCAAAAGAATACTGTTAAAATAACCTTTGAGAGAAAATAAATAAATCTATATCATGCCCACACACTTGTTTACTCATTTTTAAGTAACCAAGTTGAATTCTCAAGAAGCAGATTGAAATCCTGAGTTCTATGGGAAGAAGCAAGCTCTCTGAATACTTAACTTCTTGCCTAGGGCATTTTCCAACAAGTACAAAAACATTTACTATTTAGTGAGCGTCTAAGTCTCAGGTACTGCAACTCATGAATTTTTCTTCCTGACAGTCTTATGAGATAGATATTAATTTTACCCTCATTTATCTGACGGAAAAAATGAGTCTCAAAGAATATAAGTGATTTTGCGCAAGATTACATAGCTATGAAAGTAGTAGCTCGATTTGACCTTCCATTTGTCACACTCTAAAGCTCATATCCTAGCCTAATCCTACTGCTCATTGCAACTTTCAACCATGAAGAGATGATTTATATTCAGTAGATAAAATTTTGCTTATAACATTTAATTGTGCTTAAACTTTGCCCATTCCCCAACTTCCAGCTATATATAGTATAACTGAATTGACAGGCTTAGAAATTATTTTCATCCTCTATTTGCTTCATTATCACTGTGCGAGAGTTGCAGAAACCTCAACCATCCTTTCCCAAATCTAGTGACCATTCTTGGGCTTCAAAGTCTAGGGCTATTTATGAAGTCTCTTTAGTCATGAGCTCTGCCTAATTTTCCCAACTTCAGACTTTGATGTTTACTGTATGAATCCCTCCTCATCTTCCCTTCTTCCTACTCCCAGAACTGCATAGTTATTGATACCTTGTTTGAAAATGTGTTCTGGTGCGTTTCCAATATACTTTTCCATTTACTTTTCTTTATAGGATTTCATTCTCATCTGTTTTATAAATGGGTCTACCCAATATGGATCTCTCTCCCTCTCTCTCTCTGTCTTTCTGAATTTTCTATCTATATCTTTTAAAGTCAGTATAAAATTATACATATATAACTACTATATGCATATCCTACTTGCAGTTTATAAAGTTCTTTCACAGATGTTGCTTTTTGATCCTTTTGATAACCTTAAAGTTTGGTAATTTTGTTATCAATCCTATTTTGTGGATAAGAATTATGAGGCTCAGAAAGAATAAAGGGCACTACAAAATCACAAAGCTACACAGTGGCCATGTTTCTGACTCTAAATTCTATGACTCACCATTACATCATTTGATTTTTCTATAAAGTTTGTCTTTTGAAAAAAATCCATCTTTTCCTAATCAGAGAGGTAGTGACTACTAATTTTAAATCATTCAAACACTATAGTAATTGTTAATTTAGAAATTAATATTACTGAATAAAAATTCTTCTTCATACCTTCCCAAAGATAATTGCTGCTAGTAGCCTTTTGCTATTTATCCATACTTCCCTGATATTTTTATTATTATTTCTGTGTAGGACAAAACTAGATATAATTTTCTGTAAGCTTGCTTTATTTAGTTAACAATCTTAGGTTCCATCTTAAAACTACCCTGGAACTAGGATCCTCACTTAAACCTTGTTCAGATTAGAAATGAATTTGACATAGGATGGGATATAGTACCAAATGGTCCATCTGTGTTGCCCCCAATTTGGGCATGGAAGGCAATGTCACATTCAGGCTCTGATATTCAGAATATAGAAAGATCACTTGAGAATAGTATGGTGCAATACACCATATTATATGACAGAATCCAAATTATAATATCTTGTGTCATTATTCTGCCTAAAGTGCAGGACTTCATAGCATGTTTAATCTCAGGGCTTCTGAAGGAAAACTTTCACTCTATGATGGGTTTCTTGGCTCATGCTGGTGATATCTTACCCTCCAGTTTCATCAGCATTATTTTCCTTTTATATTCCATGTTTTAAACTCTCCTGCACAAGAAATTTTGGATTAAAACCATCCACCGTATTTCTAGATAATCAGAAGAATTATTAAACACTAGCATTCAGATTTTTTTTGTCCCCCAAATGGAGATATGTGCTAGATTAGGATAATTCCTGGTAGATAACTCCAAGCAATTGTATTCATAATTCAGAATGTGTTAGAATTTACTATCTACTTTAGCACAACTAGCAACAATAACATGAGGACATTCTCTGATTCCCTATGATTGCCTTATTTATTGGGTCATTTCTATTTCCCAAATTCTGTTCTTTTTTTTTCTTTTAATTTAGATCTTCAATCCTTTTTTGTTTTGTTTTATAATGAAGTCATAAAGTTTTCTAAGGGCAGAGATCTGGCAGAGATCATGGTTTTTCACTACTTCTGAACACATAAGGAATTTGTTTTTATTAAGCTGCTGTGAATGATGGGTATATTAAGTTATTTAATTGATCCAAGGGTAAAATAGGTCTAGAAATAAATATAAAATCACTTATATTCTTAAATTGTACCATCTTTTAAAATGACTGGATAAGGGAAATGATTTAGGCCCAGAGATAAAATATGATATATATTACTGAAATTATCCCCAACTGAATATGAGTCAAATATTTATACATTAAAATGGAGTGTCAAATGACTCTGACAGTAGTTACTAATGAGATCAGTGACAAAGATAAAATGTCCAAACACTCTTTTACTGCCATTACAAGTTATATCTTTCTAAGTTATCATCTTTTAATAGTAGACTATTCCTTATTTTGAGTTAATTAGTATTATTTATTTCAAGTTTAAATACATGCTTTCAAATGCCAAAAGATGAAAATAGGGAGAAATAGTGAAGAACAAGGTATGGAAGAATCCATAGATTTTTGAGTGAAAGCATAGAGGAGAGCATTAGAAAAAAAAAAAATGCAGACAGAAGCATTCTGTTGAAGGAGTATACTGTGCTACAAATGCCTAGCAAATTCTATGATACAGATGCATTTTTCCCTGATAATAATTACAAAATTAGGAGAGAGAAAAGCAAGATTTTGTAGCAACAGGGGCCTTAAATTATCCCAAAGGCTGCTGGAAATTTTATTGTCATATAAATATCAAAGCAGATAAGTACTTTTTTCTTATCAAGCTAATGATTTTATTTAGAGAATCATCAAGCTAATGATTTTATTTAGAGAAGAAAAAGAAAGTTAAGATGATTTCTCTCCAGGACTTATGTCACACCAACAAGGTGGTGGGAAATGCCAGCTAGTGAGAAACATAAACAAGACATTTTGAAAGGTAATTTCAGAAAAGGCCAGGAAAATTTAGACATGATTCCATGGTCACAGATCATGGAATAGGACATATCTCACAAGGGATGAAGAAACAGCATATAAATTTATAATCCACAGTGATTTTAGAGTAAAATTTATACTTGAATTCTTTGGAACATTTAACCCAATTTTTTGTAGCAGTAGCACTACACAAAGATTGGGTTTGAAAATCAGGTCATGAAATCCTTTCAGTTTAATATGCACCTGGACACCAAATGCATCCTTGGTGACATTGGTTGGAAATTCCACTTACCTCTTCTTTCGCAAGGATGGAGATGGACATCAAAAGGTTCAGGAGAAGTAGAAGAAGAACGAAATTTTCAAAGAGGTTATGATTTAGACATAAATTATAATAGGGATAGTGAAATTAGGGAGTTTAGAAGCCCCAGATATAGCATGGAGAGGGCTTGAGTAATGAGGTGGGGCAAGACTCTTGTTTTTACCTCAGTTGGAAGGTGAAACCCCAGAAGTGTGAAAATTGAGTACTATCCAAGCAGTAGTCGTCTGTATATGACTTTTAAAATTCCTGTAAAAATTGGAGATATCTTAGTCTGTCTACATGAACAACAATTTCTAAGATATCTGTGCTACAGGACTGCATGTTAAATTTCCCTTCAAACTGACATGTGATATTAACCAAAATGCATTAAAATGAAATTTTAAACATATGCAACTTGTAATTTAATGACTTTAACCCTGCTATTAAGATGTTGACAGGAAAATAGGTTTTATACCCTGTTCAGAATATAGAAAGTATATCTAAAAGTAGCCATCTTTTAGGGAAATTGTCATGTTAGTGATATCTGTGGCTATTTTTTTAAATTTTGATATATCATCTCTATTTGCTTCCCATAAATCTTTAAGATTCATAGTTATTTTGACCATTTAAGAATTACCTAAAAATACCTTATCTTTTTTGTTTTTCCTATCACATAGCATAGTAAAATGAAATGTTTTTAAATATTTTGTGAAATGTTTTAAATATTTTATGAAATGATTTATATATGATCTTAAAAAGAAGTATGAGTGTTTTATTAAAAATATATATTTCTCTCACTGGAAGACATATCTCAAATTTGATCCAGAAATTTTATTGCAAACATCTAATCAGGTTAAAGAAATGTATTCTCTAACATCCTTATTGATTATCAATAGTAAATTATACACATTGGAATGACTACGCACATGGGGAATTCACACAGGGGAAACCACGGCAATAGTAGATGTTCCCAGAAACAAAGGTTTTTCTTTAAAGAAATGCATTATAAAACAAAATTGATTCTAATGATGTAATGCTTCCTCCCCTCTGCCCTTTTGTGGAGCATGACTTAATCTAGAAACCTTATCTTCCTGAATTAGTTAAGCATGTAATCTGCTATTTCTTCAGGCATGCTTCAGGACATTTTATTTGTTTCACTCCAATAGAACAATTATAACCTTCATTCAAAATTACAGCTATTTTCTTCTTTAAGGCATAACTAAATTGAGGTCTGATCCTGATAGGTTTTGTACATTTCTTCTGCGATAACATTATGGTTTCCCACATGCAGTAGTCATATTCTATATTTTAAGGAATATAATAGGCCAGTAATTCTTAATTGGGAAGCTAAATGCACTAGTGAGAAAGGTTGCAAATAATCTCTTACTAAGAAGAGTGAAAGAGCAAAATTTGAGAAGAATTTTACATGCACATTTGCATTCCAATTTGGTTTCACGGATGAGAGAAGAAGGTATGAAGCATTTAGTGAGTGTGTAATTGAACAAAAATAAAGCAATATTATTAGATGAATAGCTAGATTAGAGCTTTTGAGAGATAAATGTGTGCCAGTGTTGTGTGAAGTCTAAACATTTACAAACTTATTTACTCCTCAAGACAGCTCTATAAAGGAGGGGAGAATGGTATGACCCTCTGCAAACATAACTTTTAATACAGTTCTAACTTTTGGAAACTTTTCAATGTTTCACAATATTTAAAAGAGAAAAGAAAAGGAAATCAACAAACATGGGTAAAAAAGCCTATTACTCTAAAACAGAAACATGAACCAAATTATTTATCCAAAGAATAACATAATCACATGGGGGGTTGGCTAAGGGTGGATCAGACAACTTTGAACTACTTGAACTCAGAATATTTGAACATTATATGTCCTCAGTGTGAAGAAACAAAGAACTCTAAACAAACACCAAATTCTTGTTAATAGACTTCTTCTTCTTTTTTTTTTTTCCCCCAGATTCATGGGTAAACAATTTTGAACACGTTTCTGTGTATTCTATGGTGGAAAAATGAGTAAATTTATGTGGCTAATGGGAAATAGATTTTGTATTGTCAGAAAAGGGAATTACAAATACAGGAAAGAGGGAAAGGTAGAATATACAGTATGATGTTGGTTGCAATTTAAAGTATTAGCTTAAACTTATGACTTTTAAGATAGATGGGCAGATAGATAAATATAAGAATAGTACATATGTGTGTTTATACACACCCATATATTTGTAAGATTGTATTTGTGCATGTCCCAGTTCTATTTGCTGGGAGGGACTAGAAGCAGTGAATACACAGTATCAAAACAGACATTTCACGGATCTTGGTTTATCAATACCATTCTTTACTCAAAGGTATCAAGGCATTTTGGAGAAATGACTGATTCCAAGGCAAGGCTGGTAAAGCATAAGGTGAACACAAAACCTCTTCTCGTGACAGAAATGAGGGAAGTACTGCAAGAAGGATGGGTTCATGTCAACAGGACATAGGGGCCAACATGAAGGGGTTCTCTCTGGCCAAATCTGGAACAATTTGAGCACCAAAATAAATAACGATAGTAAAGTATTATAACCCATTGAACAGTGTAAGTCTACATTGATATATATATATATATATATATATATAAATAATGAAGGAGAAGGGAAAGCACTTCCTTAGAGTTGAAATCCACCTAATAAATGTAGCTGGATTATGGAATTAGGAAATCACTATTTAGCAACCATCATATGTATAATTCAGTCAAAAATCATCAATAAATGCTAAAACAAGTGGGTAAAAATTAGAAGACTAAAAGGATATTTAATTATTCTAAAAGTATCTGCCCATCCATATTTTTTAATTACAAAGGGAAAAATAATCACAGCAGAGTTATTGGCAGACATCACTGTAACAAAGTGACAAAGTGATCAAAGTAAATATTACCAGTAATGCGGCAAATGGATATCATGTACCACCAGCTATGACACACTGTAAAGGACACATCACTTCTATTGTATTCCTACTAGAAGTGCATAATATAAATTAAATCATGAGGAAACAATGGAACACAGAAAATTTAGAGATGGTCTACAAATTAATTGGCTTAAATTCTTTGTAAAAATAGGAAGAAAGACTTTGAGAAACTGTTTCAGAATATATGAAACTAGAGATATGCAAAATGAATGCAGAAAAGGTGATATTTTCTTTTCCTATAAAAGACGTTATTGGGACAACTGATAAAATCTGAAGGTCTGTAGATTAGATAATAGTATGTCTAGTAAATGTTAATTTCCTTATTTATGTAGGATAACATTCGGATTATTAGTAAATATACATCTATGTATTTAGTAAAAGAAAGGACATCATGCCTGCAAATGGTTCACAAATGGTTCAAGAAAATAATCAGAGAGAGAGAGACATATACATAGAAAGAAACATACATAGGGGAGAGAGATAGGGAGGGAGGGAAGCGAGAGGGAGAGAGATATTTACCTTTGGGTTTTCTGAGTAAACTGTAAAAATGAATTCTTTGTACTATTTATTCTTGCCTCTTTTCTGTAAGTCTGAAATTATGTCAAAATAAAAGTTTTAAAAATCAGCTCCATGATATAGTTCAATCATTATCCCAGGTTAAGGGTAAATCAACTCTCAGCCCAGAATCACACACTAAGTACTAGAACCCAGATTTGATCTTAAAACTGCTCAACATAGGCATCTAAACTTTTGGCCACTACTCTACTCTAACTTGCCAGGTTATATCGATAGGAAAGTGATATGTCAAAGAGGGAAAAAAATGAGTATTGATCTAGAGTCCAAAACTGCATTGTTCAACATGGTAGCTGCTAGCCACGTGTGGTTAACTAAATTTAAATTATTAAAATTAGAAAATTGGTTCCTCAGTCACACTAGCCACCTATTAATTGTTCAAAAGCCAAATGTGGGTACTGGTACCATCTAGAACAATGTAGATAAAGAACTGTTCCATCATCTCAGAAAGGTCTATTGGACTGTGCTGGTTTAGACCCTAAGCTGTTTTAAAAGAATTTAAAGAACTCTCCATCCATTGTCCACAATTGTATGCACAGAGCAGAGGAGATTACCATGGGGACAGTCCACTGGGCTAGTTATGAGTAAGGACTCTGGAGACAGACTACCTGGGTTCTAGTCCAGGCTTTAAAACTTACTAGCTGTCAGTACTTAAGCAAGTAACTTCACAATTCTTTGTTTAAGTTTCCTCATCTGTAAAATAGGAATAGTAATAGTCCCAATCTTTTGGACCTATGGCAAGGATTAAATGAGTGAAGTAAAGAACATACATTTTTAACATTTATAACTCAAAGGGAATGTTCTGAGACATATTGGAGACAGAGTTAACAATCTTTTACATGTAAAATTAAATCAACATCTCATGTTCATCACTTCTCAATTTAGGAAGAAGGAAAAACTATAGATGGTAAACAGATATCAGGGGTTTACCATAAATCAGTGGTTGCCAGGATTTCAGAGGTAGAGGTGGAAGCTGAATAGTGGAACACCAGGGAATTTTTAGGCAATGAAACTATTCTTCATGATACTGTAATTGTGGATGCATGGCATTATGAATTAATCAAAACCCATTGAACTTTACAGCAGAAAGAGTGAACCTTAATGTATGCAATTTTAAAAAATAATTTAAGAGGTTGGGAAAATCACAGGATGGAATATGGAGTGTAAAAAAACTAACTAAATTAAAAGTATATGAAACAACTTTATTGACAGGGATTGGGGGGAAGGTGCTGACCTAAGAAACTTTGGAAATAAGTGGTGTCTGTAATACTAAAGGCAAAAAGAAACTGTACATAGGCATTGTACTCTGGTTGATAAAGTTGTATCCCACAAGGGTATGGACTAACAACTCTGATACTTCTGTGTACATGTTTACTGGAATTGACAATTAAATAAATTATGGTGGATAGTGAGATCTAGGTTTCTTTTAGGGCAGGAGTTTACAGATAAGCAAGGAGAGGGAGTTAGAATGATCCATATGGTATAGATTAGAGTTGTAGATACCAGTATGAACTTGTGTTAACTTAATATAGATCTAGATGGCTACATATAGAAATATTTATAGGTATGTCTATATCCACTGGGTAGTATACACACATTTATATTTTCTTGCTCTCAGGTGAGGACCTAGAAGCTATGACATCCCACCAAGTGCCCAGCTCTTAATTTCTAAATACCATTCTCCAATAAAAGGGATCTCTGCTAAAATGGCTTATTCAAGGACTGGAGCAGGAAATATACAAGGTAATCCTGGAGCATTAGCCAGGAAGTATGAAAGTGCTTAAAAATGATGGGGGCATATCAAAGGGACAGAGGGGCTAGCAAAAAAAGATCCCAATGGCCAAAGCTGGAATAATTTGAGCAATAAAGTAAATTACTATTGGATTGTAATCCAGAGTTTAAAATAAATATTCATGAGTCTAAGCTGATAAAATAAATGGCAGCATCAATAAATGGTGATGAGGAGACAAATTTCTGATGCAGAATTCCAAATAATTTATGTAGTATCCCATCTTCAAGGAAGTGGAGCATAACTCTCCCCTCATTAATATGGGCTGTATGTAGTAAGTTCCTTCCAAAGAGGACAGTATGAAAAGGGGAGGGAAAAGAGTAACTACAGTGGAGAAACCTGATGAACCTACCTCAAGCCAAGTGATCAAGGTCAACATCATCATTGAAAAGTCATGCTGATATTATAAAACCTTGATATGATGTGATGAGACTAGCACATTACCTCTGAGGTCTTCCTCCACAAAACACATTACCCCAGTGTAATCATGGAGAAAAATATCAGACAAACCCCAATAGAGGGACATTCTACAAAATACCTAACCAGTACTTCTCAAAACTGTCGAGGTCATTAAAAACAAGGAAAGTCTTAGCAATTGTCACAGCCAAGAGGAGCCTAAGGAGACAAGATAACTAAATGTAATGTGGCCTCCTGGACGGGAGCTTGGAACATAAAAAAGGACATTAGGGGAAATCTGAACAAAGCATGAACTCTAATTAATAATAATATATCAGTAGTGGTTCATTAATTGTAACAAAGGTATCATACTAATGTAAGATGTTAATAATAAAGGAATATGGGTGCTGGTTAAATGCAAACTCTATACTTTTTTTGTAAATATAAAAAACTGTTCTAAGAAAATAGAGTTTATTAAAAACAAAACAAAAGATAAATTTATAGTGATTAGCATTTATCGTTTCCAAAGATTTATATATATATATCTCCTTAACATATTTCTGATAAAATTATTTTTAAATTATATCATTCCAAGAAGTTAAATCATTTGCCCAAAGCTAAATAATCAGTATGTGGGAAACCATAGGGTTCGAGATGGATCTTTCAACTCCAAATCCTTTATGCCAAAACTCTGGTAGTTTGCACTCAATATACATTTGTTGAGCATATAGTATGTATTAGATATGCTGGTATATACTGGAGACATGATGATGGATATGGAGAATTGTTTCTTGTTCTCAGTATAACGGACAGTCCAGTCCAAGTTCTCTGTCTTGTTCATAGAATTTTATTTGATTTAGAATTGTACAGAGAAAAGCACCCATTGCATAACATTAGGACAACATATCAAAGTAGTAAAAGGATGAAATAAATGACAATAAAATTATGCAACAAATTCTATGAATATTTTAATATATTTCTTTTTAATCTTATTTTTTCAATGGTCATCATAGTCCTAGGTGACATGGAAGTTATACTACTAATAAGGCTAATAAGGTAGACTCTCCCACTTCCAAAAACTGATGATCTAGAGAAGAAATATAATACTCTATTTATAGTGCAGGGATTGAAAGCATGTACTTCGGAGTCAGATTGCTCAGGGTTGAATATCAATACCTTATTTGTAAGCTATGTGACCTTGAACAAATTAAATCTGCCTAAGCCTCATCATTGAAAGTTCATAATTGTCATCTTTATTATTATCATCATATAATCCGAAATTGTATGAGATATAAGCAAAGTTCAATGGAAACATGGAGGGAAAGAAAGGAAATTAATTTCAGCTAAACTGATCGTATAAGGCTTTGAATTGTCTATTGAGACTTATTTTATATACACCAAGATAAAAACAATGAAAGTGCTCTTTCTCCCCTTCCTCAGTTAAAATTATTCTCAACGTGGTTATACAAATTATTTTTTAAAATGAAAATGCTTACTTAAAAACCTTAGTTACAAAAGTTTATAAAAATGCATTTGACTGGATAAAATTAAGAAATGAAAATATGTAAAATGAAAATTCAATTCATTCCTAAATTTTTATCAGACTAGCCTCAATATGTTGTAGCCATTCCAACATTCATTAGTATACATCCATAGATGAAATACTCATATATTTGTCTATTAGATGTGTTCTTTCTTTTCATTTCCATTTGTTGAATGTCATGTTTTTGCTCATTAATAACTCAGTGGCAGGTACTAGAAGTGTGTGACCTTGTAAACACTTTTAAAAAGTGCAGTAAACACCCTTATTAAATGTTATTGTTTCACTACTAAGAAGTTGTTGGTACATTATTAATCAAATTATAGATTTCCATTACTTTAATTTAGTTTACATTTTCCTTCACATTTTTAATAAAGAGAAGACATTTCTATATATCACCCCAAAATGAAAAAAAAATTTTTTTTTTTAAATATGAATTTTGGCACTTAGTCTAGTAATTCATTTTGGTTTAGTATTTCGAAGACTAAATGTCATAACTCTTTTAACACAAACAACACCTTAATAATACTCTATAATATCTTTTTTTTTTTTTTTTAAACAAGGCTGAATGTAACTTTAATTAGGAAAGAAAACTTAAAATAATTTCTAAACCTAGTGAAAAGAGTTTTTATATTGGAATTGCTCAGATAGTCAGATACTGGAAGAATTTCTGTCCTGCATACCCACCCTTCAATGAATGCTTAAAGATGTTTTTCAGAAATGAGTATTTTTTATATCAGAAATTTGAAAATGTGTAAACAGAGTGCAAACATTAAATGAGGTAAAATTTAATATTTTCTCATTTTAATTGATTTATAGTTTAACTATTTAAGGCAATAATAAGGATTATTAACTTTTGTACATTTATAACATGCATAAAAGATATTGGATGAAAACAAGTGTGGAAAGGGAGGATTTGGAAATGTGATGTCCTAGTGTCCTTACATATACATGAAGTGATTTAATATCTTGACATTAATATGTGGTGTCTGAAGCAAAGCAATGCATGTATAAATCAGTTCATGTATGGTTCAGAAAAATGCATTTCTATCATGCCTGAGCCACATAATACACATTCTCGAAATGTTTTAGAGTCAGGAATTGTAGCACATGCAATTAAACTTTGTTGTATAGATAAAAAAAATTTTATAGATTTTAAGGATTCTATTTAATGATTTTTAAGGATCTCCAGAAGAGTATTATCAAAGTCCACTACTATTTTATTCCATCCTCTGATGTACAGAATATTTACCATTTCTTTTGACTACTTAGCATTCCATACCCTTTCCATTGGGGTGGGGAGTGATGGAAATCTCAAAATAAGAGGCATGACTCTACCAGAAGACGAGGGGTGCAGAGAATACCCCTTCCAGGGTCCTGCAGCTTGGCATGGGCATGTGATTATGGTTTGCCTCATCTTGGAATTTTGTATCTTAGCAGAGTGAGTCAAAGATGTAAGGGGACTCAGTGATTATTCTAGACAGAGTGCCATAGTTCCAATGTCCATGTCCAGTACCAGTAGAAAGTTCTAAGCAGCCCATGTCCTTGGTCTGTCTGATCTAGCTCTGAATTTGGCTTCCTGACACACTTTGGTATCTAGCTTCCCTTGATAGCTTTCCCAAGCTTGGGCTTGGATATAGTCATCCTGTGGTTTCTGATTGCCCTTTGACACTTTTTTTTTTTTTTTTTTTTTTTTTTTTGCTTAAGTTACCCAGAGCTGGTTTCTGTTGTTTGTAATCTGGAAATGTTATTTTTGTACCTATTATAACTGCTTATTAATTTACATGTATTTTTATAAAAGTAGTATACTTTATCACTTTTATTAAAAAAGTAGTAACTTTGTTGTCTGGAGAATATTTGCAGGAGAATATTTGCAGGATACATATGAGTGCAAAGAAATAAATTAAAATCAAATTACTCCACCACCCTGCAATAAATCTTTTGAAATTTTGGTTTTTAGTCCATTTGTCCGACTGTTTCAATATCACAGCCTCAATTACTGTGTCTCTCACCAAATACATCACTTATGTATTATAAGGAGATTCCACTATAGTACTGTGCTGAAATTTGGCTTTTTATTCATTTCATGATGATAGTAAAGATTTTTCTTTAGCATCACCATACACGGATGCATAGTATTTCCCTATATGGATATACTATAATTTATACTATCATTGCTGGTCATTCAGACTGTATTCTTTTTTCTTGTCATTATAAATAATCCTAGAAGAACTATCCTTTATATAAGATTTTGCTCTTTCTACATATTGTTTCATTTGTTTGTGTGTTTGTTGTCTAGGTTGTGCTCCGATGAACACTATCTGTGTGAAAAATGCACCTGCAATGAGCACCATTTTCAGAAGTTTCGGTCTCGATAGTACAGCCTTTTCTAGAATACCAAGAGTTGTACCTCCTTGGTTTGAGAAAAGACCCAAATGCAACCAGCTTATATACCCATGGGGTAGCTCTCCTGTCCCCAGGTGGTAGCTTTCAATTCCATCAGTCAACTCTGCCCCAATATGGCTCTCCAGAAAAGCAAATTACACATGCTTGCTACATGGACTAATGGTAGCAGTTTTATAGAGTTGAGGTTTTTGGCAGGTAGTCTGCCTGGAATAGTCCGAATGGCAAGAAAAAGGCTCTTCTGACCATCAATGCTTCTCAGACTTCTTCCCTGGAGGAATCAAGTCCACTTGGAGCTTGTACAATATGCAGTCTTACTTCAAAACTTGACACAAGATATCCACTTATTTGCATTAAAACATACATCTTCTATTGTTTTCATTAAAGCATAAAACCTGAGTTTCATATTTTCTTTAACTTGTTAGCAGGTTAAAAAACACGAGATTAAAGACTCTTGGCATGATTTTCAAATGTTAGAGATTAATACACTTTTTAAGATAAAAATCTCTGTCAATATTACTTATATATTTCTAAGTTCAACTATTTCATATAGAATTTAATATGAAAGTACATTGCCAAAGACTTATAAATCAGTTTATCAATGTATGGCTTTTAAAATTTCAAAAAGATTTACTCTACGTAAAACATGAGTTCTTAAGATTTAACTAATATTTTTGTCAAACAATATACTATCCAGCAACTGTTGTTTGAGTTCCATCTAAGCCCCAAGCTCTAATTAACCTTACATTTAATATGACCCAACATTATGAAGCAATCATCTTAAAAACTCATCTGATCAGACCAATCTGTGTGTATGTATGTGGCCTGATAAGGGGAGTGAATGGAAATATATTCTTAAGAAAAAGGTTGGTGACTTTATCTTGTTCAGACCAAAGCCCGGGTCCTGCAGTCATCTCTGGGTACACAGACTAATTGGGGGTACATTCTGAAGACAGGACAGCAAAGAAATCCAAGCCATGAATCATGACAAACTGCCTAGAGCAGAGACAATGTAGGAGGATGAATATAACTGTTTCCAAATATTTGAAAGGCTGTTGTGAGGGATAAGATTTGTTCTGTATAGCCACAAGGGATTGAGCTATAGGTGAAAATATGAAAAAGCACTTCAACTCAATACAGGAAAGAACTTTCTAATAAAGCAAAAGTCAGTTGTAACTGCTTCAAGAATTTTCCACAAAACTGTGAAAAGAAAGGTTTTCAAGTGTATATTCCTTAAAAACAAATGTAGTAAAACAAAAATTAATCACTATGAGTGCATAAATATCAAACACAGAGACTTGAACAGGGAATAGAATTCTAGAAGTAATTAAAAGATGTTTCAATAGTTTCAATAAGTACAACTCACTCAGGTACTTATAAAAAAAGAACACATTGCTCATTGTATATGTACATCAATAGAATAAGAAAACTGTACAGTTCAAGAGAAAAGAACAATAGATCAGTAACACATTAAATATATTGAATTGTCAATAAAAAATGGATGGGATAGAAGGGAAATAAATGGAGTGAGTGGGACTGAACTTTGCAATAAAAAGGGAGAAATAAGTCATCAAAGGGATGTTGGTTTCAGTAAACAATTCTGATCCATCAAAAAGTCTTTATTAAATTTTTTTGAATGGCCATATTTATAATTACCTTTATTATCATTTATTTTATATGAGAATTTTCCCAGGATTCTAATATTGTTAAATAGAAAATCATATATTTGGCCGAGTAATTTATTCAGACACTTCAATGAAAATAAATAAGAGAAAATCCTGGCTCTACTAGTCTGGCAGGCTCAGCTAGAGAGCTAAAGGATTTTACATTTACAAAATCAACATCTGTAACCTGAGTCTTCCACTGAGGTTCTTTTCTTGTAGGTTTTCCCATTACTGTTTACCTGTTCTACCATTTAATTAAATTAGACTGGGTTTCATTTAGACCACGAAACAGCCGATTAATTCAAGAATAAAACATCCCTATTAACACAGCATAATTAATTGCCAATATTTTAAATGAATATTTAAAAATAAATCATAGCTCTATCCTTCTATATTTGGAAATCTAAATAAAAATACATAGAATTTGAAATGCAAACTACATACCAAAGCTCTAAAAATGTTTCAATATAATGATTTTCTTTCTTATCAACTGATATTTTTCTTCTTTAAAATGTCTATGATAACAAGTAAAGTTATTTTAAATATTCACCAAAATAATTGTAAAAGGACTTGAAATCTTAAAATAGCTATAAAAATTCCAGTCAGCATAAATAGAAGATGAAATACTTCTGAAACTCAAACAAAAATTGCAGTTGTATCAATATAAGAAAAAATGGCAGGAAAATATACATATGTCTATAAATATAGTAACAAAAACAAGATAGAAATCTTTTTACAAGTGCATTTTGTAAGACGCAAATAATAGTTAAAAGCTGCCATTTTGAATGCTGGGCAATTAATAGCAACTAAAATATCATCTTATGTCATTCATATATTACTTTCCTTTTAACCCCCATTGTCTTCTCATCCTAGTTCCAGTGATGAGGCCAGAAGTATTGTCACTGCAACCTTTGCTATTCATCAAAATCTCTTGCTGAGTTTTCAGAATTGCTTCTGGGACTCTACCTTAGTCCTACTAAATTAGTCTCTGAAGGGGAATCTGGAAAATTGCTGTTTCAAAAATCTCTGCAGATGATGCAGTGGCATTGAGTCCAGGGCTTGGGAACCATTGACCTACTATTAACGCAGTACCCTAACTTCATTAGTACCTGCAAACTTATCCCCTGCCTTCTAATGCACCTGGCACACAGCCACCTCTTCAGTCTTCTTAAAGCATCTCTCTGATGAATCATTTTCCTATTCCTAAAACCTTCCAGTAGCTCATAATTGATCTCCTATGTATCTTTGTTCAAGAGGGTGCTAGCCAACTTTGAAGCTCAAATGAAATTTATCACTATCTGTGAAAAAAGTCATACATTCCATATTATATATGAGACACTTATTCATTCTTGTATTATGATTATCTGTTCACCTGTTTCATTTTTTATATTAGATTGTATTCTAATTAAGAACAAGTACATTTACTTCTCCAACTCTGCATACATATCTCAAAAGAAGTAGATATTCAATTATATGCATTAATGAATATAAAAACATAGGCAACAAATAATATTCCTTACTCAGAGTTACGTTCAGAGATTTATAGGAAGAAATACAAGCAATGTTCCTAGTAAAGCATTTGAGCCATATGTATCTTTAAGCAGACGTTACAAGGTGCAGGGATCCAAAAACTATCACAAATTAGCCTCCGAGCTGTAATTCATATGCTATTAAACTTATGTAAATGAGGACATTAGAGTGGAAACGTATATATAATATGTGCATCAATAAAAGAAAACAAATTACTCTATAATTTGTTGCTATTGAAGGAGACTTAACTCTTTAAACTGCTCAGTGGCTAAGGCATATGAAAACATCTGGTGCAGAAGGTCGTGGGCTGTTATAAGAATAGATTTGGGGAGGGAGATCAGGAAATAGGAGTTTCTTCTCATTGTGTTTTTTACCCCAGTTATACACCTCACCCTTCAATATTAGCACAACCTCCCTCTTTTTTTCCCTCCCATGGGAATACTTTCAAGATTATACCCACTACAGTGACCATTTCTCCAGTGTAAAAGTCCCACAATCTTTTCCCAATGCCCATTTGAAAACTTCCTTATCCATATCTATTTCCTCAGAATCTTAAGTGATAGATTTCACAGGTGACCAAAAGAATAATTAATAGAAAATTAATGCCATATTTCTAGTTCAAAAGTCACATATATTATCTTACTTAAGAGTCAGAACAACTTCTTATGGTAAGTAAAAATTGTCTGCATTTTGCAAATGAGGAAACTGAAACTAAATGAGGTTAATTGACTCCCAAGGCAACTCAATTCAGTGATTTTTTTTAGCTTATCTGATTGTCTCAAAGATATTTAAATTTTCAGGTGACTCCTCAAGACACAATCAGTATTATGTATAAGAAGATATCATTACACCCTTCTGATCCCTAGATATGTGACTAGCAATACATAAGACTAATTTGTTTACTGGTTAATAGTTAGATTTAATTACTACAACCTTAAAAATTTTATGTTTCCACAATTTTGAGTCAAAGGAATCATATATTTTACTAGATTGAGTAATTATTGCAAAGGATTTGACTATCAATTAAGCAAAGCAAAAAACGAAACAAAACAAATCAAAACACCCCTCACATATTGAAAAAAAAAATCTACTTAAATAATTGTCCAGAGAAAGGAATAAAGGAAGAATTTTGCATTTTATAAAATTCGTAACTGCCATTGCCTGAGAGAATTATTTTATTTTTCAACTAAAAATTTGTAAACGAGCATAATAAAGCATTTTTCAAGTATGTATGAATTTTCAGTCACTATAAGATCTTGAGAGAAGATATGTAGTTTCTTAATCAGTAATAATTTTCCTTCAAAAACTAGTATTAAATTTCTAGCTAATGCAATATTAGATAATTTATTGATATTTGAGGATGACATTTTTTTCTTCCCAGATCTTATAATGATTAAAAATTCATATACCATTGAAAAATACTATTTCTCAAATGTAAAGGTTCTACTCAATATGGAAAAACAGAATGCTTGGTTTAACTTAACAATTCTTGCTCTGTGTTAAATCTTACAACTAAACAGTAACTATAAAATTGATCCAAAATAGACAGGCATAAAACTATTTTTCATAAAAACACAAAATAAAACTATGACAATAAATAAATCAAAGATATCTGTAAAGGATAAAAAGTAAAATTTAGAATTTGGTTCCTTCTTTATAACAACTACATATGTGAGAGCTATGGTATTGTTTATTTTTTCTCATGACAAAATTAAAATTATCCACTTAGGACTTAGTGGTATTCTACTATAGACTTATTGTGATTCTAGCAATGGAAGAAATTATACCATTGTTGTGGAGACAGTGGCCACTGAAGGTGCTGAAGGCAGGGAGAGGGAAAAAGAGGTGTAATATGGGGGAATTTTCAGGATGTGGCATTGTCCCGAATGACATTGCAACGCCAGATACAAGCCATTATATATCCTGCCATAACCTACAGAATTGAGTGGGAGAGAGTGTAAACTACAATGTAAACTATAATCTATGCTTGGAGCAATGATCCAAAATATGCTCATCAATTGCAATGAATGGATCACACTAATGAAAGAAGTTGTTAATGTGGGGGAAAGTGGAGTTGTGGGGAGTGGGGCACATGGGAATCCCTTATATATTTTTTATGTAACATTCTATGTATTAAGTATCTTTTAGAAAAAATAAAAAATATATTTAAAAAAAAAAAAAGAAATGATCCACTATGTCATTTACGATCATACTCAACAAAACTCACTAGGAGTGAAAAAGTTTGAAAATATTTATTCACAATTGAAAGTAAAATTTATCTTTCCAATCTGATGTAGTGATCTAATTAAATAGATTTGTAACATATTTTTAATCAAAGCACATTGGAAAATGCTGGTTATGGAGTGGGTCTCCCCAGTCCCTAAACGTATCTGGGAAAATGTTTAGGTAGCTGCAGGATAACCCTAAGTGTGTTTGTATTTTCTTCTGCCTTAGTGTATCTACACTTGTATGTCTTACCAATATATTATGCTTAGTAAGTCAATCATTATACTTTTAGTCATTAAAATATCTCCCTTTTAAAGTATCTTGTATTTTAAACTCCCTTTGACTCTAAATTGATTGCCTTTTTCCATTGACATGCCCTCATTCATTACTGAGTCTTGAGACTATTTCTATTACATAATGCCTCTCATTTATCTTTACTCTCAACAATAGATTTCTGGATTATTACAATAATCAATTTTTTAAAAATTTTGGATCTGTACCAAGCTTCTAGGATAGTCTCTGTTAAATTTTATCTTATTTTTACTGCATCAATCCCATTCTCTTCAATCCTATTGCTTATTATTCTGCCATAACCTTTCTGCTCCAGCAACTTTAGTCTGTTATCTCTTCATTTCCCTGTTCTCTCTATTACCAAGTGCCTTGTACAGTACAGCATACGCATTAGGTCTGTATTTATTAAAGGAAAGGAGAAATAATTGAAAGTAGGGATGAAGAAAGGAAGGAAAAAAGGAAAGAAGGGAGAAAAAGGAAGGGAAAAAGGAAGGCAATGGAGTAAATGTATAATCATGAATTCATTTCCATTTTGTAAGATATCACATATGACTGATACCCAATATTTCCATCTCTGATATTCCCTTAAAATCTCTCAAAATCTACAGAGGAAACATAGAAAAATAGAAATTCATGCGGGAAATCATGGCCATAAGAAGACACAGATGTCATTAATTATCTTGTGCCTTGAGCCCTGTGAAAGTTTATGATTCTATTAATGCAAATTTGGCAATATAGTGCAAAGTGGACAGGACCAATGGGGAGACATCTAAGACTAGGACTCCATAGCCACCTTACTTGGTATAAAGAGAAAGCAAGGAATAAGGCAGCAACATGGGACTTCTCTGAAATTGTCACCTCACTTCCACCAATGAGTCACCAACAGCACAATCACAAAGCCTTAGGAAGTCTGTACACTTATCTCCACTTCTTCAACTTTCATTCACTACTCAACCCACACCATTTGTGCTTTTAGCATCACTACTTCATTGAAACAGCTCTTGCTGAAATCCTCAGTGACCTCCACATCACTAAATCTAACGGACATTTTTTTTTTTTTTTTTTTTTTTTTTGGTGCTCTCATAGTAGTTTTTGACACAATGTCTTCCCTCCTGAAATATATTCTTCTTGAGTCTTTAGTCACATATTTGTCACATTTTACTCCTTCCTCTGTGGCAGCTCTAGTGCTCATTACATTAAATGGTAGAGCACATCAAGGTTTAGTCCAAGATTCTTTTCATTCTATACTTCTTCCACATCCAAAGCTTGAATCATTTCCTAGACACAAATGATTCCTTCTGAGTTCTAAGCCAATATATTCAATTTCCTATAAGACATTTCTCCTAGGATTTATTTCAAAACACACCATTCATGTCCAAAATCAAATTCATGATCTTCCTACACACTTGTTCAGTGTTTTCTATCTCAATGAATAACACCCACATCCATCTATTTGTACAAGCAGAAAACTCATCTTGACAACAAATTAATCTATCCACATCCACCCTAGTGCTCCTTCAGTCACTAACAACACTGAAGCTTGGGTGATACTCCTTTGTTCAACATCATCTTAATGTCTTCCCAGAACTCTTAGACAAATCTAATAATGACCTAAAAAGGTCAGTAGGATCTGACTATCTCTATTTCTTTGGCCTTTTCTTGGGCATGTTTTTCTGTACTCCCTACATTATAGGATAGTGGCCTTTTCTGTCTTTTTTCTGCTCTCTCTCAAGAATTTCCTTGGACTCACTTTTCTATGCTCATTTTTCAGCTAATTTTCAGTTTGTCCTTCAGATATTAGTTCATGTGATCTTTATTCAGAAAAGCCTGGTTTTCCCAAAGTTGGATTTCATTTTTATGAGTTCTCAAAACACTGTATCTTACTTTCTTTTGTAGCATCTGTCAGAGTTGTAACTTTACATTTCTTGTAACCATTATCTAATTAGTTTATCTATTCTAGACTGGAATTTTCATGAAGGCAAAGATTGTACCAATTTTTGCTCCCCTTTATATCCATAATGTATAGTAGGCAATCAATTAACAGTCAAATGAAGGAACAAATGAATATTTGTGGTCTGAACTGGATAGTTGTAAATATCTAGGGAATACAGAATGAATAAAAGGTTCAGGAAAAATCCCTAAGCAGTCTTATTATTTGACATCTAGGGTTAATCCAGCCTTAATGAAAATCTTCAGGCAGTGACTAAATGTTGGGAGTTGGGACACTGATATGTAGTGAAGGAAATGGCAAACACTAGACAGGAGATTAGTGTTTAGTGTTCATCATTTTGTTTATTTGATTACTTATCCATTCATTTAGTCTGCTATTTACCATGGACCATAGTAGGCTAAATTTATGGCTGCAAAATTAAATGATGACTTCCCTTAAAAAGCTTTCCATTTATCCAGTGGATAAATGGCTCTGAGGCTCACCCGATGATGAGGAAGGAGCTCCTAATTTATTACTAGGTCTGGATGATTGCAGTTATTCAGCATGGATATGTCCATGTCTAAGGCAGAAAATGGCAGAGTTGGGCCTGAAAATGACTGGCCAAATTTATGTTGGACAGAGGAGGAAGGAAGGGTTCAGTCAAACATCACTGTAGATGGTCCTGGGGTATTAATAGTAAGTGTGTAACAATTTTATGAACAATTTTTTGAAGGGAGAACAGTTTATTAAAATTAAAATAACCTGTTGTGTGTGCTATTTGACACTTTGAAGACTAAGAATGACATACTATCAGACTGCAGAAGAATCAAAAGTAAAATGGAGCATATTGAGGTAGGCATTAGTTATTGACATTCTGATTTGGTGACGACGATAGTCAAGAAAACAAATATATATTAGATTGATTACAATCATGATCTGTATTTTCCTTCACAGATGCAAACCAAATCTATATTTATCTCCAGGTTCAAATTACCAAAGGATAAAGATTTAACTATAAGGAATACCTGCAGTAAAAAATCATCTAGAATGGTTTTATAACAACTCTCTTGGGATTAAAGGATGAAGTATATATGTCCGTGAATTTGTTTTCTATATGTAAAGCCAAGGCTTGTATTGGCTATTTTTGTTGCATTCAGAGATTAATTAAAACCTTACCAGTGGCAAGGAATTATATGTCCTCAAAGAATTTGAACTTACGATCAGAAAAAAAAAATAAATCATCTTTTCTACTTGAAGAAGGAAACAACATAAATAGATGAAACGAAGTAATTTAGAATAATTCACTGAGATGTTTTGTAAATGAGTGGATGATAAGAAACCATGGCACACTTTAATCTCAGAAAGTCTCTAAACTAATCATACATTTATACAAGATAACCACTCACTTTGGAAACATTTGCAATGAGTGAATGAAAATGTGAATGAGAGCATGGAGTCTGCATGGAGACTAGAAAAAGGAGAAACATAGTGTATTTTGTCAGTACTGAACCAGTTAGGTAAACATTGCCGGACAGAAACAATCCTTCCATACACAAATGTAGGAGGAGCAGTGAGTATGTCATAAAATGGAGCTCCCATGCCCACTTTGACCTGCAGAGAGGATTTTGAACCTATTGATTGATGGAAATGGCCTTCATTATATATTAATTAATTATGTTTGGACTTTTAAATCAATTCTTTGAGAAAGTGGATACTGGATCAGTTTCCCAGAACTTGCTTAACCCTATGAGAAATAATGAAATTGAGTTCCTGGAAGTTGCAGGTGGGAGGTTTAACCTGCACGAGTCGTGCTTCTCCCTAGGACCAAAAGAGTGGATTATGTCCTTGAACTGTCGATGATTGCTTCTTTACCCATTTTAGTTGCAACATTTTCTTGAGCCTATTTTATTTAGAAAAATGAGTGTTACAATGGAGGGTAAACTGGAAACATCTTCAAAAAACCATTGGCACAACTGTGTTTTAGTGATTAAGGGGAAAAAAATTTGGCTTTAATTTCTGATCAGTAGGGCAGAATGATTGAGACATATGCTGGCCTGAGAGTAAACTGCTGAGTTCCAGTCAATATTTTATGTTGTTGAGGTATGTAATTATCAAAACCGTCAGAATCTGTGGCCTGAGATTCTGGCATCTCTGAAGTTCCACCATGTGCACTTAAGGTAACATTATGTGTAGAAATAATACTCTCAGTACTCAAAGAAAACTCACCAATCTTCAGAGTCTGCAAGTTTTAATTCAATACATCAACTAGATAATGGAATAAGATCCTCTATGCCTGGCAATGCATATTAGTTGAATAAATAAATAGAATTTTAGAGATTGTGGATATGAGGAAACTGAAGCTAAGGGAGATGAAGTGATTTGCCCCAGGCTGAACCATCAACTAGTGAAGATTAGTAATACATAGTCCAAAGAATCCTTTACAGGCTCTTTTCCTCAAATTTCTGAAAACCCAGACTTTCTGTCATTTGCCAGTGCACAGTGACTTTATATTTTTGTGGTTTGTTCAAAAGTTTGTGTCTTCATGTGTGCAAACAGAGAGAAGAGAAACAGAAAAAAATTTTTTTTTTGCAAATGTAATACTACAGTGTGGTCTCAGAAATTTCTATTACAAATATACCCAATTTCATCTTTCAGCATAAAATGAAATGAAATACTTTCCATGCAACAACATGGCTACTAGCTTATCAATTCCAGACATTGCAGAGACTCTAGGAAATGGTTGGGAAAAAGGTTTTTCTTCTCACTTCTACCTCAGAAGTAATTAAAAGTACTCATTCCCTTCAAACCAGAAAGCAGACAATTGCATTACTAAGAAGCCACCTTGATCATTTTGCTTCTATTAAACTCTCAAAATGTGTGGTTTTGATGGTGTTTTTATGGTTGGTAAGGCATACAGGCAAGCTCACATTTTTATTTCAGTTCATAAAAAGGAGCTTTGTGACAGTAATACCTGGGAGGCAGATCAGAGTGTTTGACCTAACTACACGTGGCATTTTACATTTTGACTTCAGATATTTTGTCTTTTGAGACTTCCATAATTACATAAAAGGAGAATTTAGTAGTTTATAAAGTAGTATACTACTTTTGGAGAGGAGGACTGCTTTGAGGATGTAAATCTCTAAGCATCATCACCTAAACTTGACCCTTTTGCTTGGAAAAGCTCTATCTCTTGGTCCTTCATTAGAGAGTGATGTTCCAAAGACCTAATATTTATTTTGTATTATTCTATGCTTTAATGCATTTCAAATAATGTAATTGATTTTTCCACATTGTATGCACAATTATGACTATATCATTAAGCTACAAAGTGAATATGTTTCATGGGGTGTTTTTTGACAGAAAGATAAATGAAGACTTGGAGTAAATTGTCTGTTCGGTCACTTGCTAGCTCCATGAACTTGGGTATCATTTTTTCCTTACCTTAAAACGGGAATCATAAGAACCACCTCACAGAAATAATGTACTGATTTTATGGAGTAATGTACAAGAAGTACCTACCCCAGACACTGACAATAAAAAGTCCTTAAATCTTAAATTCCCTTCCTGATAACATTTTGCCATAATTGTCTGTTTTAATGACTCAAAACATAGAAATCCAATCTTAAAATAAATTCTGTAAGAAAGTTACACCAGGAGAGAATTTAAGCATTTCATGTATAGTTATGAAGTCTTAGCTTTGTAACACAAGATACAGCATAATTCCTGGCATAGTAGGCACTAAAATCAATGTTTTGGTGATGAGATGTTACACTAAAATGACAAAATGATCAATATTAACTGGGGATACTCTGTACTTTGGCAGAGTGGAAATGAACCCTGCTTTCTTCTGACAAGGTTCTCATCACCGCCACTGTCATAACTCTCCCTGCCTGATCCTACTCACATCAAGACAGGCACAACTAATCCTCCATTTATTCTAATTTCCAGAAGAGCCTAGAACTTCCAGGTTATCCCTCATGCTCTGGACACTGTCACACAAGTCTGTGACAGTGAGCAACCCCCACACTCCTGCTGCTGGCTCGCCCTCTTCCCCTTTGCTTTCTCCACAGCAATTTTACCATCCAACATATTAAATATTTTACTTTTCTGTATATCTGTCTGCCTCCCTCCACTAGAATATAAACTCTATGGGGCAACCACTTTTATCTGGTCTGTTTAGTGCTATATCTTCATTAATTATAACAGTACTGGGCAGGTGATCAGAACTATTGCTGAATGTTTGAATGAAGTTCAAACTTCATTCATTGAATGAATGTTGAATGAAGGAAATACATTTTTACATGATAACTTCTTCCTGTTGTTTTTTGGATATATAAATGTCTACAATAAAATCAGTCTCTAGAAATTTATATGACAAAATTTTTATTTTATATATATGTTTTTTTAGACTTTTAAGTGTTTCTGGATATTGCTGATAATAATTGAATCCATACCCCTTCTTCTATTACAAGAACCATCTTCTGTAATTGTACTTTCTAAATAAACAAATTTCTTGATTTACTCCACATCTTTATTCACTGGCTTGATTAAGAGTATGCTAAAAATAGTGTTTTGATTTATTCAGTCAAAAGACTCGAAAAAGATGAGTGCTCCTCAATTACAAATGTGGTTTTAATCTTACCTCAGGGAAAGAAAAACTCATCAGTGTTTATAAAATACTGAGACACCCCTCTAAAAAAGTTCCTTGATGATACATCACATATAATTAGGATCACTTTTCTCCATTTTAGAGTTTTAAGTAGGTTTTATGTTATTTACAACATTTCCAATAGTACTCTAATGTGCTTTAATTTTTAAAGCTGTTTAAGTCAAGTAATCTGCCTTGCCTTCTCCAAGGTCGTTTCTCTTAGGTTCTATTATTTATGTTTATTTCATTAAAACAGAAGTTAAAATTAAAATAAATTAACAAATAAGCAAAACTAAAACTAATGTATTATAGATGACACATAATAAAAGATCAAAAATGTAAGAAAGGATTATCTACCCATTTGAAAAATCAGTATTACCATTAAAGATTTTTAACTTTTATAGAGTTCTAAAAAAGGTTTCAATATGGGTAATGAACAATACCAATAATAGTTTGTTTAGGGAATACCCAGAAGTACAGGGCTTGAGGCATGTGAGTCTACCATGCATATATAGGAACCTAGAAAATTTCATAAAAATTTTCAAAAGGTTCTATTGTTTCTTTTAATTCTTATACCAAATAAGCCTGAAGCTCTATCGAAAATACCCCAGTGTTTTCAATTTATAAGACTATACTTAGCAACAGGAACACTTCAGTTCAACAAATATTTAGTGCCAATTGTATTAGGGCTTGTGCTTGGAAAACACAACTGCAAATTTGTATATTTATGTATTTTTCTTGGCATTTTAAAAAATTCTTCCTTTCTTTTCTTTTCAAGACTCTGGTACTTTTTCATTTGCTGTTGAATTGAACAGTACCTACTTTGTGTAAAGGGATGGGCAAAGACTATCTGGAAGCCAGTTAACAAACTCAATCTTGTGGGCTCATAAGAATTATACTTAAAAGTATATAAAATTCATTTGTCTTCCCTAACAAAAAGAAATGTTTAAAAAAAAATCCAGAAGACAAGTTTCCCTATGCAAAACAAACAAACAAACAAACAAACAAAATGGAGATAATTCTTTTCTGAAAAGATTCTTAAGATTAGAGATAATACTTGGTTTGCGAACCTCCTCCAGCAGTGTGTAGCAGAGGTTGGTACTCAACAAAGGTTGGTTATAGGCTTTTAACTGGAAGGCCATTAATTCTGTGTCTTCGCTGCTAGAGGTTAAGTCCCCTGAGACTTCTGAGTCTGTGTTCACCACTGTATCCCCAGCAACCAGCTCATTGCCTAATGCATCATGGGTTATGACTCATTGATTCCACGGAAAATTATGGGAAGTGTTACCAATTTAATTAAAGCAAAAAGACTGCATTTCTTTTAAAGAAGCTGTGACAATGCAAAGACAGTGATGAGAGAAGGTCCAAATAGAAATAAGTACAAAACAAACTACAGAAAATACTATGCACAGGCTGACTTGATACAACTGGCCTCAAATTCTACACATCTAAACATCCTTAGTTTTCTTTAACAGACCATTTTTAAACGCAAACCTTAGAGGTCCAATTTATACTTTCAGCATCTCTTTTCTGTCTCTTTACATAGTTCTATAACTTATGAAAAATAATTTTGTTTGATTTGTCCAAAATAATTTTCTTCCAGCCTCTCCTCAGTTCTGGGAATGGAAGTGAATAATTTCCATCTATTATCTTCAGAGGTTTAATCATTTTTAAAACATTCATTATGCATCTTTTCAGATTTTCTGTCTCCAAGATAGATCCCTAATTTTTGGTACTTTCATTTGATAATATTTTATAGATGCAATAAGCCTAATTAAAATTTCTGCATTGGATACGTTAACCTTTTCCTTTTAAAGAATAGTTTAGGGTCACTTAGAAACACATACTTTTCTGTGAACACAATTTGCTCAGCAACCCCACTGTTAATTCTACATCCAGTGAAGTGCCTCTTTTTAACCCTACTCTTTATATTTTATAACTAGTTCTCTTGTTGCAAAACATCTCTTCCAATACAACGGCATCTCAAGTATGGCCTTTGAATTAAACCCCTTTTTGAAACCATATTGTAGGCTTTTTAAAAGTTAACTTTATAGGCAAATTGACTTGCTTTAGATTTCATTCAGGTCCTGCCAGCTAAGAAATGCCACTTGTGAAAGCAAACATGCATAAACAATGAAGACTTATTAGATAAAGATTTATCCTGTAAATCTCACAAAACATATTTTTAAGTAAATATAACGATGGTTTTTCTTGTTTTTTCTTTATTCATAAAGATGAATAATAACATGCATATAATTTATTTTTGTGACAATTTTGTGACAATTACAATTTTAAGTAAACAAATTGATTTATTTGAAAGCTGATATGCTGAGCAATTATTACAGGGACTATATAAATAGTTACAGAATTTATCACCTTGTGGTGAACATGTTTCATATTAAGGCACTATCAACGTATCTAGCACTTTTAGCTTCACATCAAAATTTTGCAATTAAAAAAATATATTACAAAGAGAAGCCTTGAACAAGTCTCTGAATGATGACTCTGGCTCCCCTGGAGAAGCTAAGCAACTATTTGGGATATTTAAAGAGTATCTGATTTTCATAAAACAATTGTTAATAATGTTACATCTACTAAGGCTTAAAGTTGTCATAGAAACATTAGACAGAAAAAGAAATCTAATGCCGAGCCAATAGATTCAACTTCATGCTTTACTTAAATCACTATAAGTGATATCAAATTTCTTTGTCAATCCCCATTATACTATGTTTTACCTTTAAGTACTGAAAGTATTTCTTCTATTTTAATTTATTCTTCCTATAGTTAATACTGTATATCTAGTATGTTTTTTGAATTGAAAATAGAGAGCAATTAATTTCTCTATTACTGTTCTTAGGGGAATACTTTATAGAGAAATAAGACAATTACCATTGCTTTTCTATGACTGGTAATCTTATTTTGTCACATTACTTACTCAATTACATTATGGAATATTTCATTAGGATCCAAGGGATTTTAAAGAAGGAAAAAAATTAATCTATTGATTCTCCTATTTTAGGAATATCAAAAAACCTAAATAAACTGCAATATTATCTTGACAAATTACTTACTAAACTAGATCACGCACGATTTCATTAGTATTCAAGGAGTTTTACTGAAAGATGAAAAAAACTTGTTCATTCTTCCAAGTTTAATAATGTAGTTTTCAAATGTCTTACAAAGAATTATTTATAAAACATCAAGCCCATTTTTAAGGAATAAAAGATGTCTCTCTAGGTTAACATATAAAAATTATATTCCAATGTATGAATGTTGTCCAATTTTGAAAACTGCTTTAATTTTATTTTGAGTGCTTCAGTTCCTCATGTGCATATAACTCCTAAGAAGTGTTCCAAGGAATAATGAGTTTAGAACGTGTGTGGCTCATACAAAGTGCTCAGTGAGCTAACAATAAATATTAATATCATCATTATTTTTAGTTAAAAAAAGTCAAAATATAATTTCAGTTAAAACTACAATTCTTCTTCTTCTCCCAATATGCCCCAAATAATTGTGAAATTCTGAATGCTTCTAGTATAAAATTTTCTTGATTGTATTTAGTTTTAGTTGTTTATCATAGTACTACACACATCTACTGCCATCTTTTCATAACGTTTCTTCATGCCACTAAAAAAAATGCAGCATGCCAACATTGAGATTAACTGAGTCTCTTCAGTTGTATTTCTAATTATTTGTAATCTAAGATTCCATATATACTATTTCAATTAGATATCATTCTGACTTTCTTAATGGACCCATTTAATACTTTACAGTTTTTAGTATTCCCTACTGAGATCCTCTGTTTTGCCAAACACTTAAAGCTGGAATATCGGTTAACCTGGCAGCTACATTCTAAAAGTAAGTGACTATAAAGGAAAAAAAAAAAACAAAACAAAAAAAACACTAATCAATTATTTTATGAGGTTTATATGCATTTTATATGCTATTTTGACAATGACCACATAAGTTACCTAGCATTATTTAATAGATAAAACTCAGCGAGATATTTAATTAGTTATTTTCATGAAATGGATCTTTGAAACCATCCCTTATAAACTATTTTATAATTTCATCCAGAGATCAACTCAAGTGCCAATTAAGTAGCAATTTTAATTTAAAAATTTAAAAATACAGGTACACATGTCAATCATTCAGCATGACCTTTGCTAAAAGATAAATTTTGTTGACTTGAGGATATGACCATATTATTACAAAACTCAAAATACCTTTTTACAATGATATATCCGGTTTGGTGCTCTTTTCTGTGATGAAGATTACATTCCTATGAAGTCAACAGAGAAAGTTCTGGATGAATGGAATAAAGGGACCCAATTTATCCCTAGTTTCACTTCTCTTTCAAATGTACAAAATTCATGTCTTAGTCTTCCAGGCTGCTATGAAAAATACTACACAATGGGATGGCTTAAACAATGGGAATTTATTAGCTCACAGTTTTCAGGCTAGGAGAAGTCCAAAATCAAGGTATCAGGAATGTGATTTTTCTCCCCAGGGTGTGTAATATTCTGGTGATGGTTTCCAGCACTTCTTGGGGTTCTTTCACTTGTGCCCCTGCCTTGCATCACCTGGTGATATCCTCTCCTTTTTTCTTCATGGTTCTGTTGAATTCTCCATTCCAGCTCCTCCCCATGGCTTTCTCTAGCTATGTCTGAAGTTCTTCTGTTTATAAACGACTCCAGTATTCTGGATTAAGACCCAACCTCATTCAGTTGAGCCACACCTTAATTTAAAATAACACCTTCAAGAGATCCTATCTACAATGGGTTCACACCCACAGGAATGTGGATTAAAATTAAGAACATGCTTAAATTGGGGTACAAAATTCAATCTACCACAGCTCACCAGGAAGAGAATACATATATGTGCAATGGGGAGAAATAAGGATATTTTACCTAAGAAATAAGAATGCTTTGGTAAGCCTTGTTCCCATTATTAATTGTTCTTTTTTCTGATAGATAGCATTCTTATTCCTCCAGGTTGCAAGTAAATATTGACAGTTGAGTGCCTTGGCCCTTTCCAATGCTTCCTCAAGTTTCCATGGCAATGGTGTGTATTTTAGCAATTCTGTGCTTTTCTCAAACCTGGGGTCAGTCATATCATATTGGTAGCTTGATATCAGTTATGGAAATTGGCAAACACTACATATCAGGACACTTCCCTTTTTAGAGAGCCAGTTATTAACCACTCAATCATGCTCTATGGCATGCTGGGACTTCCATGATTCACAGGATGAACTCTAGGTCATTTCTAATTTTATTCCATATTCAAGTGAAGATTTACAAGTCAGCCAAGTCAAGTCTTTAGCAAAATAGAGACCACTTTTTGTGTATTTGCGTCCTCTCCTGCTTGCCTTATCTTTTCCTAATTACTTCTCATGTGTTTAATACTTTTTGTTTCTAATCTCAAGCCCTTTCCAAAATAAGAAAATATCAATATAAACTACTAATTCGTAATACTTTTATGTAAATGCATATAATACCCTATACTATTTCATTATGCCTTTTATCTCTAATTATGAAATGATTTATATCCTAGTTTTAGGCTTTGTTGTCTGGACTTGCCTCTTAGATATTGGCAGAGAGATTTGGGGTTATTATTTAACTTCTCTAAACCATAAATTTTCTCATTAGTAAAGTGGGTATAATTAGAGCCTCTACTTCATGAATTGTGTAACTTTTGATGGAGACATTGTTTCTAATGCTGGTATTTTATGACTGCCCAAGACAATTTAACATTTAGTACTCCTACTGCTCCTACTTCAACTAACATCATACCACCGTAGTCAATAAACAAATTAGGTAATTTTAATGGGAAGAGATTCCAATTCCCCATGAAATTAATGGACACTTACTCTTAAAGTGATTATGGTGGTAAGACCAAGTTAATCCTTTTATGCTACCTAGAATTGTTTAGACAGGCCAGTTTTTTTGCTTTTTGTTTTTTCCCCTTGTAATTCTTATCTGTTCTACTGAGGAGGAACCAAGGGCTGGCCCAAGAGATGTGCTTAAAGACCATAGTTGAAGTGCTGCTGAGCAAAGAGAGTTAACTTCCCTGGAACAGAATTGGGTAAAAAGAAGACTTTTCTTGAGATTACTGTGGTCGAAAAATAAGAGTTTGTCTCATAAATTAATCAGCACCCACTATTGGATGTGTTCGGGCAAGAACTGAGAGAACACCTGCTATTGTTGTAGGAGACATCTTAGTTGGAAGATTGCTTAGCTTACCTCCTCTGCCTTTCAATTCCAAAATTCTAAAATTCAATGATCACTGAGCCTCAAGAACTATAAAATAAGATTAAAAAGCCATTAAGTATAGTTTGGTAAGTAAAAAAAAAATTCTATTTTTATTTTAACCAATCAAAATCACTTTAAAATCATTCAATTATGCTTAATTGCCATAATACAATGACAATTACATATACAATTCAATGTATCATATTAAAATTATATGCATGCTTTTAAAACACCAAATATTTCTATTTGCAGATTATGACACAGATTGTGACTTCACAGATTGTGACTTATAATCATATATTCATGAAACAAGGATGAATGCACACCATTTTTTAATATTGAGGAATTTTGGTTTCTTCCCCCCCAATGTCAAGCACCAATATTATCTTGCATCAACTTTCCTTTTAAGAGTTTTCTATACAAAGATGCCTTCTCTGTGTTTGTAATTAATTTGTATATCATGATCTTCTCTGGGATTAATAAGAACGATCTCTCGGCAGAGTTAGGTAGAGATACATGCAAATCTTCTGTTGAATGCTGTTTTATATATCCATAAATCCAATACACCAAGTTTTCAGAATAGGCGCTCAATAAATAATAAAAAAATAAAATACCATATATTTTTATGGAGTAATAGTGGCTCTCTCCAATGTATCATAGTTTTGTATTAGCTAAAGCATAAGTAACTTAATATATAGTATCTGAAGGATTGTCACATATAGATCTTGAATGATTTGAAATCTCACAAATATTTATAGGCCAATATTATCTAAGAAAAAGCAAGTTAATTAAAATTTAATACACATTAGGATTTCCAGCTTATTTTCCAAATTGTAACATTTTATTATAAAAAGTAAAGATTAACAAATTCAGTTTATAACTAAATTTTAGTTCATTGGGAGACTGATATCCTTATGATCTATTAAGTTATTATTTTTTTCTTGAAAACTGAATTGTTTGGTTCCATTAATTAGATAGATCAAGTTTGTATAATATAGATTCAGGTAATTTAATATATTATGTGATTCTTTACCAGGAAGGAAAAATGAATGAGGTAACATTATTGCCTCCTAGCTTAAAGGGTACAAAGAATTGCTTTTATAAAATATGGTAGGGAAACTCTAAAAAAATCCTTGACATATTTATAAATTAATGTATATATTACTATTTATGTTACTTATTTTTTGACTAAATTAAGCTGTATGTAAAATTAGAGAATATTTATCATTCAAAGATTATGAGAATTAAATATATGTGTATATATAAATACTTATAATAAAACATTCATAATATCTAAAATATCATTTACAGTCAGCAATTTTGAAATTGTTATGTTTGTGAATCCCTTTAATCAATAAACAAAAGATTTTTTAGCAAATACAGAAAGAAAAACCATTGTATTTCATATATAATTATAATACATATAAAATATTAAATATTTGAGATTGTCCCTAATTCTTTTGCTATAAAACTCAAAGTATGTATCCATTTTTACCTTGAAAAATAGATGAGATTTAATAATTTTTGTATTTTATTTGCATCTTTGAACACCATACTACTTTCATACAAAGTATGAAATATAAATGACCATTGTCAATTCTCTGAGTTTAGAATCAGTTCTGTATAATTGTGGTCAAATTCAGTTGACACACTATCTTGATCCCATTCCAACCTCAAGAAGTTATCTTAGGAGTCTGCATGGTAATTTTTGAATTTCAAGGTCCCTGATTTATGGTACAATCCTACAAATGACTTTTATAAAACTGGATACACCAAATGTTGGTGTATCCAATATATTTTTGAAACTTCAAATTGTTAATGTTTTACAATGAGAGCTTTTTAGAACAGGCTACAAATTGCATTCCTATCAAATGACAGAATATAATTTCTTCCAGAAAAGGTCAAGATCAAGCAAAACAAATAGTTATCAGTGAACTAACCAATGTTCACCTTACTTATTCCTTTATGGTTAATATGTATGCTACTATATAAGATAAGAAAATAAACTCAAATTTCTTGTTTGTCTTTAATGTGATTGCAATATCTATTCAGAGTACTTGGTTATTAACCAGCTCATGGTCTTCCACTTTCTAGAAAATCAGAAAATTCTTGGGGTAAAAAAATCGACAATACCTATGTTTATTAATCATATTGCTAAATTTCAATAAGTTCCAGCTATTATTAGTGATTAAATTTATTTTTCACTGTTCCTTAATTTTACTCCATCTATCAGCTTATGTTACCTATACCATTTTGTTTCACAGTTTATAAAGAAATAACATTCAGGAGATAAGTGTTTGTAAATTCTTATTGACTATTTGCCTGATGTGGAGGATACAGAGAATTACTGCCCATGTTTTGACTACTCTTATGTGCTATATGATTTCATTTGGATCCTTAAACTCTATGTAAGTTAATGTATTTTCATTGCCCAAGAATCAGTTACATGCAAAATGTTAAGATTAAGCAGCTTTATACCATCAGAGTTAATAGGATTGGTTAATACATTCATAGCTGTATTAAGAAAGAAGCAGCAGCCACATTTCTTCAATTAAGAGTACTCTTTCTGTTTTTAAAGCTGCTCTTTCAAGCATATATGATGAGGTCTGATCATGTGACTGTTGTGATGGCCAAGCATCAACAGCAACCTGTTGATGTCTGAGGAAGAGAATTGGATTGGCTTCCTATCACCATTTTGTTGACAACCCATGAGCAAATATTTGGACATGTTTTCATAACAGCATATTATCTCTTCCATTTAACCACCAATTTGCAATTGTGCTACTTTTAACAGCTAGATTGTCCTTTCACAAAATAATAATGGCCTCAACTACTTAAATGAAAATCAAAAGCAGGCAAAAGCTTAGTTTTATTAATGCTGAGACAGAAATGTTAATTACAGAGGATATTGAAATATAAAAGAACTCCCTTTGCTATCTCCAATCCCTTTTGAACTTCTCAGGGGTTTAAATATAGCATGTGCTTGGCAGATATTCATGTCTGCAAAATAAAAGGAAAAATACTACACCAAAATAAAATCTCAAAAATCTGTAATCTACTCTAATCTTCATTTATAGGGACAAAGACTATCTCTTTTTGGTATCAAATCTTTTAAAAGGTCTGAATTCAATTCAAAGTTTATGTTTCTAGAAAATAAGTAATTTTGTCATCAAGAGAAAGTTTTGATGGTGCATAAAATATTTGAACTGAAAAGATGTTGTTCATTACTATTCTTTTTAGTTAGAGAAGCAATGTATTAGTATCAAGTCAGAAAGAAATATACTTAGCAAATACCACTCAACTGGGAAAGAGTAGTCTCTCCAAAACTGGATCTTCATTTGCAAAAGAATGAAGGAGGACCCCTACCTTTCATGCCCTATACAAGAATCAACTCAAAATACATAAAAGACCTAAATATAAGAACCAGAACTGTCAAACTCTGATAAGAAAATGTAGAGAAGCATCTTCAGGACTCCATGTTAAACAATGGTTTCTTATACCCAAAGTACAAGCAACAAAGTTAAAAAAAAAAATAGATATATGGGACCTCATCAAAATGAAAAACTTTTGCACCTCAAAGGACTTTATCATGAAAGTAAAACAATAACCTACACAATGGAAGAAAATATTTGGAAACCACATAGCCAATAAAGGTTTGACATCCAAAATATATAAAGAAATCCTTCAACTCAATAAAAGACAAACAACCCAATTAAAAACTGGGCAAAAGACTTGAATAGACACTTCTCCAAAGAAGATGATCAAATGGCCAAAAAGCACATGAATAGATGATCAACAATATTAGCCAATAGGGAAATGCCAATCAAAACCCCAATGAGACACCACTTCTCACCCACTAGAATGGCTATTATTAAAAAAAAAAAAAAAAAAAAAAAAAAGGAAAATTTCAAGTGTTAGAGAGGATGTGGAAAAATAGGGACAATCATTCATTACTGATGGGAATGTAAAATGGTGCAACCACTGTGAAAGAGAGTTTGGCAGTTCCTCAGAAAGTTAAGTAAAGCATTACCATATGACTTGGCAATCCTACTTCTAGGTGTATACTCAAAAAATTTAAAAGCAGGGACTCAAAGAGATATTTACACACCAGTGTTCATAGTGGCATTATTCACAATTGCCAAAAGATGGAAGCAACCCAAGTGCTCATCAACCAATGAACAGATAAATAAAATGTGGTATATACAGATAGTAGAATATTATTCAACCATAAAAAAGAATGAAGTTTTGATACATGTGGCAACATGGATGAACCTTCAAGACATGTTGGGTGAAATAAGCCAGACACCAAAGAACAAATATCACATGATCTCACTGATATGAAATAATTAGAATAAGCAAACTCATAGAGTAAGAGTCTAGAATACAGGTTACCCAGGGATGGGTTGGGATAGGAAATAGAGAGTTAAGGCTTATGATGTACAGGGTTTCTGTTTGTGATGATGGAAAAGTTTTGGTGGTGATGGTAGAAAAACATTTTGAATGTAGTTGCCGGCGCTGGGTTATTATTTAATGGTGACTAAAGGGGGAAATGTTAGGTTGTAAATAAGGTACTAGAGTAAAAAAAAAACAACAAAAACCACTTTTAAATCCATGGAACTGCATAGCACAGTGAGTCCTAAGTTATACCATGGACTATAGTTAAAGTACAATTATAAAAATGTGCTATCATCAATTGTAACAAATGTACCACAGCAATGTGAGGTATTAATAATAAGGTGGTATGAGAGAACCCTGTACTTTATGCATGGTTGTTCTATAAACCTCAACTTCTCTAATTAAAAAATACATATGCATACAATTTTAAAGATAATGAATGAAGCTTTTATATAGAAAGGATATAATGAAATAAATGGATTAGATGTTGTTTAATTGAAATATTTTATTATAAAAGAACCTAAAAAATGCACCTGTATAAAAAGATGGAAAGGGAAATATTATGAAAAAGGATTTTAGTTGCCTTCTACAGGTCTTATAATCCACTTTATTATTATTATTATTATTTTTTAAGATTTATTTTTTATTTATTTATCTCTCCCCCGACCCTTGCTGCTTGTGCTCACTGTGGTCATTTGCTTTGCGGTTTTTTTTTTTTTTTCTGTGTCTGCTTGTCTCCTTCTGTTGCATCATCTTGCTGCACCAGCTCACTGCACCACGTGGGCTGGCTTGCCTTCACCAGGAGGCCCGAGGAATTGAACCTAGGGCCTCCCATATGGTAAACGGGAGTCCAACCAACTGAGCCACAGCCACTTCCCAATCCACTTTAAATTTAAAATAATTGCATTTTGACAGTGTTGAGTATTTAAATAAAGAAACAAAAATATATTACCAACAGGGATCCTAATTCATATTTTCATGGAGTATAGAACCAATATTTTCTCACCAAAAGGAATTTTCCTCTAAAATTATAAATAAGATCTTGCTGCTAAGACTTTTACAACTCCTCATGGTATTTGGAGTACAATCTAAATCTTTCTGTGGCCTACAGTGCCCTATATGGATGGCATTGCTCTATGTTGTTTCCAGTCTTCTCTCCCCTCATTTCTCCTAACTATTTGTGCTCCAGTCAAACGTTTTTTATTTCTATGTCTCAAACATACCAAACTCACTTCTCCCTACTGAGTCCATTAGCTTTTTCTTCTGCCTGGAGTGTCTGACCTAATATCTTCCAATGGCTGTCATTTTCTTGTTATTCAGGTTTCAGTTCAAAGGAGACTTCCTTGATACTATTCAATTTAAATTGGTGCTATCTCTCCACAGTTATTCTCTAGCCTGCTTTATTTTCTTCTTATACTTAAATCCATTTGGCTTCACCATGCTCAATGACTTACTTATTAATGCCTGTCTTTTCCCTTTAGAATGTAAGCTCCATGAAAGCAGATATGTTGTCTGGATTGCTCAACAATCTATCTCTAGAAATAGAAGAGTGCCTGGCAAAATGTCCAAATTAAATTAATATTGGTCAAATGAAAGAATAAGTAAATGAACATGTTTACAGGTTTACAGTACCTTTTTTTCCCACCAAAAAGTTTACTGTCCTAGAAAACTAAGAAAATAGAGCTATCCTTACAATAGCCTGGGTTAGTCACCATGTTCAGATCTATAAGAAACTTTTAATGACCATTTATTGGATTAACCCGGTTTGCCACATTTGTGTCTAATCTTACTGGACTAAAAGATAATGATATTTTTAATTCAGATATGAAGCCTAACTAGTCATACAATTTTCTTCATTTGTGTTTCTAAAAGTATCTTACACACACACACACACCCAAAAAAACCACCTAGGAGCTAAATTCAATTATTACAAAATTAATGACTTCCCTCCAAAAGATCTTCCAATTGAAAGAATATTCTGTTTCACCTATAAAATAATGTAGTATAAAGTTATTTTGGAGTTTCATTAATATGTTTTGATAAAAATTATATAAAGCATATTGAGTTAAGTTCTTACATAGTGTTTTAATAGCCAGATTCTGAAAATCCGATTACATTAAGCTTGCAGATTAAACAAAGAATAGAACGTTTTTAATAGTTGCACTAAATTTCAATGAGAAAAATCTTCTTGAATTAGGAAACAACCAAAACAGAAAAATCTCTTAGGTGAAAAATGTTAATATTTCACAAGTTACATTTTTAAAACTTTTAAATAAAGTAGAGTTTGTTCATCTATCTCCACCCCCACATAAATATAGACATGCATATTTTACCAGAGAATACATTAATATATATTTAAGATAGACATAATACATATTTTATTTTATTTTTTTAAACAATTTATTGAAGTATATCATTAATACATGAACATACATAAACTATAAGTGTTCAGTAAACATCATGAACTTACAAAACAAACATGCATAACATCATACAGGGCTCCCACACAACACCCCCCCACACAAACATCCTGCATTGTTGTGAAACATTTGCTAACAAATCATGAAAGAGCATCGTCAAAGTATTACTACTAACTGTAGTCTGAATCTTCCTCCCCTATACAATTTTTTAAGGATTTATTTATTTATTTATTTACTTACTTACTTTAACCCATTTTTACCCCGACCCTGTTTTTGCTGTTTCTGTGCCCATTCGCTGGGCAACTCTCTATGTCCGTTTCCTGGCCTCTCTTCTCATCCTTCTCCTGTTTTCACTGGGAACCGATCCTCAGAACCTCCGATGTGGGAGCGAGGCATCCTACTACTGCCCGCACCAACTTAGTTCCTGGTTTTTCAATGCGTCTCGTCTTGGTTCTCCCATGTGTCACTCTCCTGTTACGTCATCATCTTGCTGCATGGCTTGAGGGGCCTGGTGGCTCACCTGCTCACAGGGCCTGGAGGTGCACCCATGGATGGGGCCTGGTGGCTCACCTGTGGGCAGGGCCTGGTGGCGCACCCACGCATGGGGCCTAATGGCCCACGCGCCTTCTATATTTTTCTTTTTTCTCTTTTTACCAGGAGGTCCTGGGGGTCAAACTCAGGTCCCTCCATATGGGAGACGCCCAACTACCCGAGCCACATCTGTCCCTCTGCTACATCTCTTAAGGTTGACCAAAGATACCCAAAGTTACAGTCTTTTCCCATACAGGATGGTCATATAATAAATCAGACTTAGTTTATCACCAGCATTCTAAAAACCAGACTAGGGAGAAAAACTAGGTCTGGGGACACATGCATGTTTTCTAATATAGAGAATGTTTAGCCTACTCTGATTATCACAAAATCAGGACAGCGAGAATATTCGCAATATTTATCTTTTAGATATAACAAAAATTTTTAACTAGAGTTTTTGAAACGAAAACATTTCTTTCCAGGATGGTAGTTTTTCATCTTTAGTTTAATTCCTCTAATTGAATTTCTGTATTGCTTAGATTTTTGTCTTTATTCACTCAATTATTTATTGCATTATACTTTTAACTTTTGCCAGGCACTGTTCTAGCTCTAGGAATCCAATGGAGGACAAAGTAAAGTCCTCATACTAGAGAAATTTATGAGGAATTCATCAATAACTTCGATTATTAAAAGTTAAATGAGAAATTGTAATCTCAAATTTTATTTGCAAAGGTGATATTTAATGAGCAATAGTTCCTAGTGTTAGTCTAGTATAAGCAACAGTATCGGAGCAGAATTTGCTGACTTAAAACAGTAAATAATGAAGTGAATGCAGTGTAATGCTAGTGCCAGGCACATAGCAGGCACTCACAAAATATTTACTGAAGAGACAAATCAAAGAAATAATGAAATACTGCAATATTAACAATTATATAATTTTATACTATCACTGGGTCTGCATAAAGTATTAGTAAAAATGTTCTTTAGAAATGTCTAGTCTTAGCTGATATTTTCCCATTATCCATTTTAAAAGGATGTATATTATGAAAATTTCAATGTTCTTTTATGTTAAAGACATAACTTCACAACATGTGAAACTGCTGTTAAAGGTTTCTTTCCTCACTGTAAATTGTGCTTGAATTGGTCTGCTGGATCAAAAATATCTGTGCTCCTGTTCTCCAAAACCCAGATTGCAGAGGAAAGCCAGCTGGCAGGGCCTGTTGGCTGTCTGCCACTCTCATCTGTGGTTGCAGTGCAGTCCTAGGGGAAAAAACAATCATGAATTCTGTTTAACTAGGGCCATAGAATGGCATTTGTTTCTCGATGGACTGTGAGTCTATTACTAAGAAAAACTAGATTAAAGCCATTCAAATTCTACTTTCTGTGACTCTGGGAAGATCAGACAGCTGAGGAAGTTTTGAGATTATGTTTGCTGTTCTTTGATACAACAGTAAAACAACCAAACAGAAGTAAGCACTCAGGCACCAATCCGTTCTTTTGACTGATTTCTTCCACTCAAATTGACTGAATTGTTTTTACATGATACAGGGATGCTCTATATATGAGAAGAAAACAAAAACAATAACAATAAAAATAATTACTTTTTATTGTTTAAATTTGCCAGGCATTGTTCCAAGAACATTGATATTTATTAAGTAATTTAAATACTCAAAATAAGTCTATAAGGTAGTATAATAATTTTACAGTTAAGAAAAATGAGATAGGTTAAGTAAGTTGCTCAAGGCTCTACAGTCATTATGTACAGAGCAAGGGTAAGAATCTGACTCGAGAAAACACTTTTTTATCCCTTATAGACAGGGTAAAAGATTTATAAACTATAATCACTGACATTCAAGTATTCATGGGTACATTAGGAAAAGGAGTTTTGGTTACTAAGAATTTTCAATCTGAGACGTTCCACTCCTTTGGGAAGGCTGCCTCAGCACAAGCTCCAAGTGGGCCCTTCATATTTGGTTAATTTCTTAACTTGGGAATTTCAGCTTTGCCCAGGCACTTGTGTGGACTGACCAAGAAATTAAAACCAATCAACCAGGGCAGCAGAGGTTCAGCACTGTATTCCATGGTCAACCTAATATTCCAAAACATGGGGAAGTGCTCTGCTCAATTCTTAATTTACAGTACACACTTATCAGTAGGCCAATAATGGAGGGTTTCAAATGATAGATGTAAAGCCTTAGAAGAAGGTCTGCCTGAGAGTATTCAATAAATAATAATAGACCTTATTAGTGTTATAGAGCAAACCTGTGGATGGGATCTAATTTGAATCACTGCGAAACCATTGTCTGTCCACGTCTTCTAAAGGATCAGGACAAATTATGGTATGCTTCCACACAAATCTTGGACTGTGTTTTTTCAGGCTGGTAGAATTTTATGCAATGATGAAGATCTACCTCCAGTATTTGGAGGCCTAGCCTACTAAAAGAACAGTTGAACTTCTGGTCACTGAACATTTAATCCTATCCAAAGTACTCTAACCATAGCTTATTAAAAAAGATTTCTATGTTGACATCTTTGAATTACAGAGAAAGTAAAGTTGCTCTTCTCTTAAGTTCAAAAATCTTTAATGATATACTGATATTTGGCTTTTGTTCAGAGAAAAATAGCCTGAATATTTTTCAAATGTTATTTCAAAGAAAAAAAGTACAGAAGATATTCTATGGCACATTTTAGTTTTACCAATGTAAAGGTATTACATATTTAAGGGCATGATCGGCCACTTCTGCCGTCAATTTGTAAGCAATATAAGAAAAGTTTAGAACAAAATTTACTCAGCAAATCTTCCCTTTCAGTTTATGGTTGACATTATTATAAATTTATTTAAATATTGCATAAAGGTCAAAAGGACATGAATGTTATTCTGAGATTCTGAGATTTAGGAAGGTAAATTTTCTAATTCTAGGTTTCTTTAATTTAAATTAATCAAATTTTGCTCCAGAAAGTAAATTTTATTTAATTTTTTTGATGTTGAACTTTAAAATCCCTCAATGTTCTTTTAAAAATAAATAAATGGGAAATTAGAAACAGCTTCATGTTCTTTTTTCCTTTTTGTATTTGTAAAGGAGAAAGGAAGCTAATTCAAAAATATCTTTTCACATAATTTTCAATATCTTAACATGTATCATATTTATACTATTTTAAATAGAACAGAATTATATCTACATTATAAACAATTACTAGAGATATATCACTGGCTCCCAAATATTGCAAAAGTCTACATTTACTTGAGGATGTATGGTTTGGAGGTTTTTTTCTCCCTTAGAGAGAGTAGTTGCTGTTAATTTCAAATTAAGCCCATCTCATCTATGTTTCAGAATGTTTGTCCTCTCTTTTATTAAGTCTCAGCTAAAACTTTGGTTACTCTCAAATAAGTGTCTTCTTCCCAGAGATTTGTGCTTCTTCCATTGACAACTTTTTCTTTTTTGTTCAACAGAAAAGGTTAGCTAAAATATTTTTCTTTGTAATTTACCTTAAAGCATTTTCTTAGCCCTCTATCACATATATCTGTATCTTCTTTTCTTTCAACTACATTTTCCAACGTGTTTTTCTTGCAATTCCTCTGAGGACACTATTCACTAGTTAGCAAAACCTTATAAGTAGCCAGTTCTCTATTCAAACAGGGCAAGTAGCAATTTAAGTTGGAAGAAAAGACTAAATAGAATTGTAATTTTACACTAAATGCTTAGGAAAAGGAGAGGAATAAAGGGATTTGGAGATACATAGATTTCTCACAACAAATTCTTTCATTCATCTATTCATACAACAAAATCACCAACCATGTGCCAGAAATAGGTGTTTGTGCACCACCATCTTTGAAGTAGTATTATTATTCCCATTTTACATTTGAAGGGAAGACTCCAGGATAAAATAACCGCTCGTTGCACGGCAACTAAGTAGCTGAGCTTGCCTCCTGGCCTCATGTTTCTTCTTTTGCCCATTTTCTTTTTCCTAAGTCATTGTATTTTCCGTAAGGCTCCAGGTATAGTGGGAGGCCTGATTTCTCTGGGTTGGAACTCCAACTAGTTATAAAAGCTATAAACTGCAATTCAGCCCATAGAAACAGATATGGTGGAAACTAAGGAAGCATTTTGACACAGTTATGTTGTTCTTGTACTATTTATTATCCTTAATAAACTAGAATTGGTTCTAATTCAAATAATTTGCACATATGGCTTCAGATATGCTCTTTTATTTAAAATATTTCAGACTTAGCCAAAAAAACGTGGATCAACAAAAAAAATGACAACAAAAGGAGTGTTTTTATAGAAGTAACACCTTTAAAAATATTTAAAAATAAGTTTTACTCACAGAGAGATGGAAATGTTCCTAAGAGAACATATTTTAATTTTCAAAAGAAAATGGCATGGTTTGAGCCACCAAATGTGTGTTTTTTTTTTTTTTTAAGTCTGTTTATTATGTGGGAGGTACACAAATGCCAAATCTTCAGTAATTGCTAAAACAAATATTATTTTAACTGTGCTTAAAAGAATAAACACTATAGTTGAAGAATTTTTTAAAATTGTTTTTATCTAATATGTTGATTACTTAATCCTATAAACCTAAATGTCATAAATTAGCTTTATGAGGGAGCATTTTTTACTTTTCTCATTTTGTATTTCAAAATGATCTTATGGCTTGAAAGAAAATGATCAAATTTCTTATGAATAATTTGTTTCAATAAATGTATATTTTCAAGGTGCTTTGCTGAATGCTATGGAAAACCTAAAAAGAGAATATTGTAAATTGTGATTCAATCAGAATTTTAAGAACTCACAATGAGTTTTTACTGTGTCCAAGCTCTCTGATATTCATTTTATAGGCATCATCTCATTTAATCCCAATAAGCCCATGAAGAGAGTACTATTATTTGGATGCCCAATTGATAGTGAGGAAATAGGCTCAGAGAGAATAAATGACTTGCCTGATGTCACACAGCTAGGAACTTGTGAGGCTTGGAGCAAATTTCGGTCAGCCTGACTGCTAGATCTGAATTAGTTGTTCCCAGGCCTGGCAGATGCCAAAAGGACATAAAAAACACACCAGATCATAAATTGAAACTGAGTAAGATTAACACTGAAAATAAATACAATGATTGGAAACAAACCAGAAAGCTTGCATAGAAAGGGAGGTATCTGAGAGAAGCCTTGAGGGTCAGGGAGGATTTCCTGACACTTGTACAAGTTGAAGAAAAATAATAAAAGTGATATGGATACAAAGTTAAGTGCAAAAGAACCCAGTTATCTTACCAATTACAGTAAAATGTTATTTTTGCAAATTTTAATAAAATACATATCCACTGCTGGTCAACCCTCCTCTCCCTGCCCCGTGCCCTACTGCCAAGGGTCTTGGAAGTGTCTGTGCATTAGAGGCCCTGAAAATTGAGGCCAACAGGGAAAAAATAGAGGGCAACTTTATTATGTTTTATATCATTGCCTAGTGTATACATATGTATAGATAATATATGTTAATTTATTTCCCATTTATTTCCAACTTAATGCACTAGGTTGCTTAAGAAATGTTGCTTTGTTTTGTTTTTTGTTATCTATATAACTTCATGTTTATACACATAACCACTTTTGGAAACATGCATATTAAATGGAGGACATGGAATGGTTGTACTTCTTTTCCTTCATCTTCTTTTGTGATTATTATCTTTTTTTTTTTTTGCCAACTCAAAATTTTATGAGGCAGAAAAACTCAAAATCTTGTTCAACAGTAGTCATGCTAAATCATTATTAATCCAGGTAGATTATTTTAATTAAAGTATATGAATAAGAAAAGGCTAAAGAAAAATGGAAGTCTACAAAAATATATCTCTTCACCTGTCCTAATCAATTAAAAGCAAGTGTTTATTTTGTATGAAAAAAATTTTACAGAATACTGATCACAGGAACAATTTGCCAGTTGCACTATTTATTGTTCATATACTATAATGCTGTTATTTACATTCATCTGGTCGACTCCAGCTCTTTTTTGGTTACTTTTTGCATAGAATACCTTTTTCCAACCTTTCACTTTTAACCTGGTTGTGTCCTTACATCTGAGGTGGGTCTCTTGAAGACAACATATAGATGGCTCATTTTTTTTTTTTTATCCATTCTATCAGTCTATGTCTTTTGTTTGGGGAGTTCAATCCATTAACATTGAGAGTTATTACTGTAAAAGCATTGCTTGATCTTTTTGTCCTTCAGTTCTCTGTGGTCAAATTGTTCTATTGTCTGTCTTAACTTTTAGTTTACCCTTTCTAATAACCTTCATTTCTAAACTCTTCTCCAAATCTCTCACCCTTGTTTATTCTTTTCAGGATACAGTACCCCCTTTAGTATCTCTTGCAAATCTGGTCTTTTGGTAACATATTCTATCAGTTTTTATTTGTCTGTGAAGACTTTGAACTCACCCTCATTTTTAAGGACAGCTTTGCCAGATACAGAATTCTTGGCTGGCAGTTTTTCTCTTTCAGTACCTTAAATACATCATATCATTTCCTTCTCTCCTCCATAGTTTTTGATGAGAGGTTGGCACTTAATGTTATTGAGTTTATCTTGTATGTGATGCTTTTCTCTTGCTACTTTCAGAACCCTCTCTTTATCTCTGATATTTGTCATTTTGAATAGCAGGTGTCTCAGGGTAGGTCTTTTCAGATTTATTCTGTTAGGGGTGTATTGTCCTTCTTGGATATTGATATTTATGTCCTTCATAAAGGTTGAGAATATTTCCTCAAATATTCTTTCTGCCCATTTTTCATTCTCTTCTCCTTCTGGGATACCAATAATGTGAATGTTTGTACTTTCTGCATTGGCATTCAATTCCCTAAGACCTTGTTCCATTTTTTCCTTTCTCATCTCTTTCTGTTCTTCTGCCTTTTCCAGTTCAGATGTACTGTCTTTGAAATCACTAATTTTGCCTTCAAGCAATTCAAATCTGCTCTTATGTGCCTCTAATGTATTTTTAATCTCATCCATTTTGTCTTTCACTCCCATAAGGTCTGTTACTTTTCTTTGTAGGTTTTCAAATTGTTCTTTATACTCTCCCAGTGTCTTCTTAATATCCTTTATTTCTTTGGTCATATTTTCTTTAAATTATTTGAAGTGATTTAGGAGAGTTGTGTGATTATCACTGATTAATTGTATTAAATCCTGTATCTCTTCAGGATATCTGTTTTTTTCTTTTGACTAGGCCATCTCGTCCTGTTTCCTAGTATGGCTTATAATTTTTTGCTGATGTCTAGGCATCTGAATATGTTGGTGAATTTACTCTGATGGCTAATTTCTCTCTCTTGCCTATTGTGATTTTTTTCCCCATAGATTTTCTTTGTTATCTGGTTCAACTTATTCTCAGTCTTTAAAATTGCCCAACTTAAGTTTTCAAAATTGGGCCAGGGACTCACTAGTGGGGTAGATTTTTCTCCAGGGGTTGGATACATAGAGCATGAACAGTTTTTGTCCATGCAGTTTCCAGACAAGCTAGCAGATGACGCTAGTCAGCATACCTTTCCATGGAGGTATTTCAGTGTTTGCTTTCCTGTGTTCCTGTGTTGAATCTCCAGATCGCAGATTTAAAGCAGGCTCTGCTGGCTGAATTCACTGAAGAAAAGCACCCTGGCTTCCCCTCCCTTTTCCCTTAAAACAGCTGACAGGGAGGAAGATGTCTATTCCCCTCTCAGTCAGCTGCAGTGAGCCAGGTGCTTTACTCCCAGCTTTATATATTGGGGGTAGGGGAGGGGAATCCTCCCAGCCGCCACGGGGGCTTGGTAATTCATGTTTGTCATTTCAGCTTCTTTGTTTCTCTGTCCCCTCACCCTCCAGGGAGTTGTATAGCATTGTCCTGGTCTGCTCACCCCCAAAGCAGGTCCCTCGAATAGCTTTCAGCTCTTTCTCCATTATTTTTGTGAGAGCATTCAGCTCTGCCTCTTCCCACAGTCCTCCTGATTATTATCTTTAACATTTACTGTATGCTTTCCTATGAGCCAGGCCCTGTACTAAATGGTTATACATGCTATCTCATTTATTCCTTACCTACAACAGTACTGTGAAATAGATATTGCACATTCATTGTATGGATAAGAAAACTGACCCTTCAAAATAATAAGTAATCATGAGTCCAAAGGATAATAGTGTCAGCTGCAAATAGGAATAACTTTAGAAGGTACTACATGGAGGGGGGTATCAGCAATTACTGAAGTGGCAGGAACTGCATGAGACATCACTCAGCAGCACATTTAACCATCATCACACTCCTTTGGGTTGGATCTTGTTATGTCAATTTTACAGATAATTAACTTTCTGGAAGCCAATTTGTAGTAAGCAGCAAACAAGAGCCTTCTCTGACCTCCACGATTCAGGCTGAAATCAAAAAAGGAGAAAAAGAGCATCATCACTCCCCTTATTTTAAGCAAAGGTCTGTATGGAAAGACCATGTGATCTCTTCAGTATATTCTTTAATATAAAGGGAGAGTGAGGAAATTTTTGCAGTCAAAATACAGACTCAAAGGTTTTCTGATTTCTGTGAAATGTGTGGTATACTAAAAAGGTTAATATTTTTGTACAAAGCTGCCATCATATGAGCATGTTTTGTTCCTATTAAACATTGATTTTAAATATTGTCTACTAGATTTTTATGGCTCAAAAATAGTATACTCTGAAAAAGTCTCCCACAAGAGTCCTCTTTCTCACTTCAAAGCACTTCCTGCCACCACCCATCTCCCAAGGTTCACCTTTCTTTTTTTTTAAAGTTTCTTACTTATCTTTTCAGATTCTTATATCCCCTCTGGTAGTTTTAATTTTGTACCCTGGCAAAAGACATGTTCTTATCTTAATCCATGCCCCTGTGGGTGTGAAGCCATTGTAAGTAGGACTTTTGGAGATGCTATTTTTAGTTAAGGTGTGGCCCAGCTGAATCAGGGTGGGCCTCAATCCACATCACTGGAGGCCTTATAAAGATAAGTCAGAGAAAACCACACAGGAGACCAAGGACATCACCATGTTACGAAAGGCAGAGATGCAAGCCAAGGAGCATCAAGAATTGAAGCAAGCCGGCACTAGAATGCTACAGACTTCAGAGAGAAAGCATGGTCAAGCCCATGCCTGGGTTTTGGAGTAGTCTCCAAAACCGTGAGACAATAAATGCCTGTTGTTAAGCCAACCTGTGTTAGGCATTTATCCATAGTAGCCTGGCAAATTAAGACCACCCTTTTAATGCAAAATATGGCACATTATATATATACTTCTGCATCTTGCTTAACAATATATCTTGGAAATTTTTCCATTTTAGTACGTGGAGACTTTCCTCAATCTTTTTTTTTTTTTTTTAAGGTGTGTTATATTTCACTGGAAAGATTATCCCGTAATTTATTTACCCATTACACAATTGATATTCACTTGCATTTTGGGCTATTGCTAACAATGCTGCAATGAATAACATTACACATACATCACGACAAATGTGATCAAGTATATCTGTGAGATAAATCAGTCTTAACCTATCTTTAGACTTAGTTTAAGTTTCATGTAAAAGAGTCATGATTTCAGTAATATCACTCACAGGCTTAAGCTTAGGAGCAATCATAATATATTGAATTTCATTCAGGTCAAAAGCTTAATATGTTTGACTCGACTTTTCCATATTATCCCCTTATTGTTTGGATTTCATAAGTAACTATGTTTTTATGAACTATGCTTTTTATTTTTTGATTCTTCACTGAATGTAGATATTCAGGCTTTCCATACCAATGGAGAAAAATGTGCCTGGATAAGCTGGCTTTGAAAATCATTTTGAATACTGATTCAAATCTTGTAAAATGAATGAAATTTTTAACAAAGTTCAAGTAAATTATGTATATTATTAAATTCAGAAATAATATGATTTGTCTAGATGTTTTATTTTTCAATGATGATCTATAAGTTCTTATATGTAAATCAGCCAAGAGGAAACAAATAAATAAATAAATGTTAAGACAAGATTCGTTACTAGTAGATTTGAACAATTTGCTATTGGTCTTCCTTTTGATGTCCCAATGACAAAGTCTCAACTGAGTTGTTTTTTCTTTGTGTGCTCATGCTCAGTGTATGAATACTTACTGCAATAATGGTGATCATCCATTTATCTGCACAATCCTAATGGAGCTTGATAAACACTTTTGATGGCAAAACCATCAGGAAATCAACTTTGTTGTGTAATATAGTTACTAGTAGATTCAAAACATAATGAGAACATTATAATAATACTGATATATGCTATTTTTTTCAATTCAAGAATTTGACTTATGCTTGTCACTAATTTCTCTGTGTGAATGACTCTTCTCAAACTAGGATTCAAGAGCTCAGGAGATATCTACTTATTCAAAAAACTGTGAAATTCTTAAAAATAACTCCCTCCCTCATTGTTATTTCCCATCAAACTTTTTTCCTTGAGATATTTTTGGGAGATAAAGAGTGTTGCTACATCAGACACATATTTGCATTCTGTATATACCAAATTGAGCTAGTATGATTTTCTTCCTCTACTGGAATTCTAAATTAGACCCCCAGAAAAATGAAATAAATGTTATTTTCTGTAGCAGATCTATGTCTTCTTATTTGTCAAAACCTAAATGCTTAAAGTGTGTGCACAAGGAAGCAGGGTGTGTGTGGGGGGGAGGGACATACACCAGACATTTTCAGTTCATACAGGTGATTTGATGAATAGATAAATATGTTCCTTATTTTTCTATATTTGAAGAATGGCTCAAAACTTTTTTGTTATTATTTTAAATAGCAGTTACTGCTCCCTTGGCTATGTGCAACTAAGTTAATTTCTGGAGAATGATACATTCCGCATATAGGTAAATACCAACTATCTTTCATTTCATGATACATAGTCTAGAATTCAGTGGGATCTAGAACTTCTAATAGCTATCTTGACGAATTTGTTGCAAATGTATTTCCCTCTGATCAAACAGATATTAGAAACTTCAATTTTTAATTTTCTTTTATAAAATTCAACCTTGGAAGGCAGCTATTTGGTAAAAGGAAAGCTGGGTGTAAAGTAAAATTGTTGAGTTTAATATTCAGCACAGTCATATACTAGTTTATTATTCCTGAGCAAGTCAATGATTCTCTAAGCCTCAGTTTCCTTATCTGCAGAATTAGGAAAATGATAAATAATTGAATATTATTATGATTTTCAAATGAGACAGCATGTGAAAATGCTTTGTACACTAAATTACAATATATGTCAGCAGTTATTCATTATGTGTCATTCTCATAAAATCTTGCCAATGTCATAACAAATAACTGCATGTTGAGGGTTCATTTTGTGCCTCATGAGCTGATAGATGAAAAACAGCAGCAATAAAAAAAGGCATGATCTTTCCTACAAGAAGATTGTAAGTTCAGGTGGGAAGATAAGTAAGTTAAGTTTATATGAAGTATTAGTAGGATTACTTCTAAATAAATCTATAAGAAATCAAGAGAGATTCGTATTAGGAACTTGTTTCCTATTGCAAAGTTCTAATTCACAAATAGTCTAGCAGGTGGTCACCTCTCAGTTTTGCCTTGAATTTATTGCAATATTGAAACTGATGGAGAAAAAGCAGGTCTGACTCTAGGTAGGAGATCAAAAGTAAGAGAAATACAGATAGAGCCTGCATGAAAAATGAGAAAAAATGGTATGAAAAGAGGAAGAGGAAAGAAGTCTAGGAGGAAGAAGGGGTCAGTTTGTAGGGAGGAAGAGTTAGACAATGAAATATTGATGCTTCAATTGATAGAAACTATGAAGAACAGAAGGGAAGGGAAAAGAAAGGAAGACGATGTGGGTACAAAGAAGGACAGGGTCATGAGCAGTCTAGTTTAAGACATTACTTTTGAGATGGTACTGCCATATTCAGGTAGAGATGTTTGTTCTCTTGAGCCATAAAATATGATTTTCCCCCCTTCTGTATGGGTTAATGAGAAGCCTGGAGGCATAATGTGCTGGATATATTTAAGAAAACTGAATTATAAATAGGATATTCAGTCTAGGTTAGTGTAAACTGCTATAATATAATTTGCCAATGAAAAACTGTACTTAGTATATTTGGGATATGGGCCACAGTCTTTTTAAATTATATATCATTCTGGCTTTTAAAATTATCATTGCTTTCAAGAAGAGTTCTTTTACAAAAAAAAAATTTGAACAATATCTAAGCTTTTCAGAATCCATTTTTTAAAAATCTAGGAAAGATTAGCTAAAAGAGAATCTACCCAAGGATCTCTTTACTACTCAGTATTTTAAATAATTGGAATTATTAATATCACATGTACTTAATAATGGTTTTCCTTTATAAACCAATATCACTCAAAACATGAGCCCTTCATTATCTCCCCAAACACTTTAAGCAGTATAATTCCAAGGCTTTGCTCATACTCTTTTCCTCACAGGAGAGAAGTCTCATGAACTTCATAAATAAATTTATTTCTAAACCCAGACCAAGCCTCAGTTTTTCCTTCCCCAAATTACTAAGTGATTTTTTCTTTTTACCTATTGCACTTCACTTCACCCTTATTTATACTGTCCCTTATTTACATTGCAAGCTCCTCAACCAGAGGAAGGCATTTTATGCATTTTTGCCTTACCTAGTGGGTGAATCTTCACCTCCTTGTAGTCCAAACCCTTTGACAATCTGACATAAGCAATGTGAATGTACTCATTCCCCAGAAAAATGCCCATGTAAACATACACAGAATATTTGCACATAATTTCAGGGAAAATAAAAATTCTGAGACTCTCAATGGAAAATGTATCCCAGAATAAGGAGTCCTGAATTGGTGCTTAATAAAAAGTGTTGGGTAAAGTAGGAATTCAATACATGCTTATCAACTGATTAACTGTAGGTACCCAAATCATTTTTATTGGTTTAGCAAAATTAATTGGAGTAGGCATTCTGGGAAAAATGGGGCCAAAAAAATTGGTAATAGTTCAAAGAGGGAAAAGTGTGGGGGATTTAAGAGAAAAGAAAGGCTTTGGTCTTAGGTATTAAACCAGCTACAGCTGTCTTTGTCCAATAAAGATTTGTTACTGAGAACAGATTTCTTACAGAGAAGCAGGTAGTAAATCTCTAGACATGCACGATGCCTTAAAAAACCTTGTGCTTCAAAGTAAAAATAGAAGTGACAGCGAGCAGGAGGAAGGAGGAGGATATGCTGGAATGCAAATCACACCCTCTGTTTCCTGATGAACCATGACTCAGAAGCTACAAAGATATTAACCAATCACCATGCAGAGGTATGCTCAACTGTGAAAGTAAAGAGGAGTTCAAGAAGGTAGAGGGAAGAAGTGATCCTTAAAATATGAGAAAAAGTGAGCAACCCCAACAAGATTAATAAAAATAATATGCATCTTAGAAATAATTATCATGTATTAAACACTGAACACCATACTAAGTACCTCACATGTGTTATCTCTCAGTAGGCTGAATATGTTTCTTTAAGGTTTAAAAAATGGAGACTGGTCTATACATCTACCCAGGCATTGTGCATGAGGATTTCAAGGAAAGGGAAGTGCGGTGGCGAATATGATTGAAATAGGAGCAGTCTACTTGCACCTTTTTAATACAATTGGTTCTGTTGTCTTCTCAAAACAAGGCCATTACTTATACCTTTGAAATCACAAAAATGGAAAATTATACTGAATTCTTTAAAAAATTATTTAAAAATGTATATTATATAAAATATAATATATAATGATTTTATATCTGAGGCTCTACTAAATTATACTTTTTACTACCACTAGTATTCTATTAATTAACGTCTTACTTTCCTCACATAAGTTTGATTACTAACTATAACCTCAAAGTAGCTTAATTTAAAAATGCTCTACTAAGAGTTTTGGGGTGCCAAATTTGAGCAAATCTCTTTGGAAATATAATTCAGTTAGACTGTGTTAAATATATCCATTGCCAAAAGATAAGCCTGCCTTTAATAAGCTAAAGAATATCACACTTGAGAAATATAATAGTTCTATGAAATAACTAATAATAATCTATTGCATTTTTAAACAAAGGGGGGATATTTTGATATTGAAATAATGTTTTACGATTTTAGGAGAAAGGAAGTACTTCCTTCCATCAATATCTATTCACTGAATACTGATAGTGTGTGAGATATTGTTTGGGATATAAAGATAATTAAGACATCCTGCCTATGTGATAATCAGGGTAGGCTAAACATTCGCTATATTAGAAACCATGCATGTGTCCCCAGACCTAGTTTTTCTCCCTAGGTCTGGTTTTAGAATGCTGGTGATAAACTAAGCCTGATTTATTATATGACCATCCTGTATGGGAGAAGGCTGTAACGTTGGTCAACCTTAAGAGATATAGCAGGGGGACGGATGTGGCTCGGGCAGTTGGGCGCCCATCTCCCATATGGAGGGAACTGAGTTTGATCCCCGGGACCTAAAAAAAAAAAGACATCCTGCCTACTCTCAAAGAGCTCATGTTCTATTAGAGAAGGTAAATCATGTACCCAAACAATTACATTACAAAGTAGAAAATGCAAATGTCATAGGGACCATTGTCTGCTCAATTCCAAGGAAAAACATTCTTCTTAAAATTTCATGTATCAACTGACGTTCTAACCTATACTGATTGGTGAGGTTCCCAGATCAAATGACTGAATACCACACATATCATGAAAACTTATTGATTGACTTAACCCAAATAGCTCCTATATATTTACAAGATACATTGTTTACATTGTATCCACCATCCCTTTTATTGAAACATCAATTTTAATTACTTAGCAATAAATAATATAGTCATACATTTTTCTCTTAAAGCATTTTGCAGATCTTTCTTAACTACTTAACTATATTATATTCTACCCGGAAAAAGTAAGACGTGTGTGTGTGTGTGTGTATACATGTATATAAATTTCTAGAGAATCTGAATGCTCATTTCAGAGTAGGCAGTAGATTATCAGAAATATGCACAGACTGCACAGATAGCTCCTCATAGCTATAAGGGTAGTAATCATCTTTTAATTTTAAATGTGTTGCTCTGCATTTGACTACGATAAAGAACATTTAGATGATGGTTAATTTAAAGAATTACATCAAATGTCTGACAACTTTCAGAATCAACCATCAATGGCATGGGTATTATTTGGAATATTGATATTGAAATCATTGTATTTAAAATGAAATTAAATGTAAAATAGTGTAAAGCAAAAGCATTTTACCTAAAAATAATTCTTTTATAAAGCAATATCAATCCAGGTATTTTATGGAAGATGGTCTTTAGAACCAGTTGCATTCACTCTATATTCATGTACTCTTAATGCGTCTCTTCCTCTGACTTTTGAGAGAGCATTAGTAACTCTTGCAAGCATAGAAAGAAGAGATATGAAGACAGTCCAACTTTTACCTACTTGTCCTAAGACAATAAATTAGATGGCAAAGTGGCTGGTTCAAGCATATATCATGTGTTACCAAAAAAAAAAAATCAATAAAATAAAATCAGTGTTATGATAAGCTCTAGCTAGTATGAGGGAGGTTAGACTCCATTTTTATAGAATCTCTTTGGTAACATATTTTTGAGCTGCCCACTGCTCTTTTAATGTACTTGGGAGACACAAAACCTAGGAAACACAAAGAAAGAAGGCATGGACCACTTTTTTTTTCAAACATAAATCTAAAAAGAGCAAATTCTCTCTATGCTTCCATCTTTGCCCCACTCATTTATTCTCTCAAGAACAATGTGTTCAGAGCAATTCTTTAAAAATCTGAGTTGGAATGTGTTATGCCTCTGTTCAAAACACTCCAATGGTTTCCCATCTCATTAAGAAAGAAGTAAAAATCTGCACCATCTGGCCCCATGTTATTTCTTCTAACTAAGATTTTAGTGCCTCCTCAGCCCACTCAAGCTGATCCACAATGGTCTCTTTGCTTTTTCTCAAATCACCAGGCATACTCCCACCTCAATTCCTCATCTCTTTCATATCCATGTTCAAATGTGACCTTCACTAATTACCCTATTTAAAAGTGCATCGTCAAGATTGGGGAATGAAAAATGGACTAAAAGTAGACTTATTATTATTCTATTAGAGATTTATTATTCTCCTACCAATGGAAGGACTTTTACCATTGATATAAAGGCAGTGGCCACCAGAAGTTCTGAGGGGAGGGAGAGGGAATAATGAGTATGATATGGGGGCATTTTTGGGACATTGGGATTGTCCTGCATGACATTGCAATGATGGGTACATGCCATTACACATTTTGCCATAACTCATAAGATTTTATGGGGCAGAATGTAAACTATAATGTAAACTATAGTGCACAATTAGCAGCAATCCTTCAGTATGTGTTCATCAATTGTAACAAATGTACTACACTAATGAAGGATGTTGTTAATGTGGGAAAGTGTGGGAGGAGGAGGGTGTGGGGCATATGGGAATCACCTGTATTTTTTCTGTAACATTTAAACATTTAAAGCTTCCTTAAAAATTAAAAAAAAATAAATAAATAAAAAATAAAAAAAAAAGTGCATTCTACCTTTATACCCCCCCACCTTTTTTTTATTTATTTGTCCCCCACCCCCCTTGCTGCCTGTGCTTGCTGTGTCCATTTGCTGTGCATTTCTGTGTCTGCCTGTCTTTGCTGCATCATCTTTCTGCACCAGCTCAGCACGCCCAGCTCATTGCGCCGCATGGGCTGGCTTGCCTTTACCAGGAGGCCCCGGGAATCGAACCTGGGGCCTCCAATATGGTAAACGGGAGCCCAATCAATTGAGCCACAGCTGCTTCCCCCTGCCCCCCGCATCTTGCATTCTTCACTCTCCCTCCCTGCTTTTTTTTTCTTGATAGCAATTTTCTTATTTCCAAAATCAGCATAATAATAGTGCAAAATTCACAAGTTTTTAAAGTAAGGGTTAAAAGAGTAATGCATAATAAAACACTTGGAATAATACCTAGAACACAAGTAAAGCCTTCTCTATATGTAAGCTATTATTAAATTTACCAAACTTTGAAAAGACACCTAAAAACTTCATATTCCTTCAAATATATTCTATATTCTTTCTTTTGTTATTAAATACTTGTCATGTACCTAACATGTGCAAGAGTTATTTTACATTGTGAAATGCTTTAAAATCCTTAAGAATAACATATTGCATCCCAAATCCAAAGATTCATTGAATATGATTTCAAAATTTTATTTGTCATGGTATCTGAGCATACATAGGAATCCAAACATTAAAAATACTAGTAGACGATTATGATTTTTAGTATTAATTATTAGCAAAAAAGTTAATTTTAAATTGGATAATATAATCTGTTGACATGGATGTTTCCAATATTAGAAGTTTTAATTTCAGATATCAAAATATGTATAAAAATCCTTAAACATGATCAAATATATAAAATTATTCTCTCTATATATTATGTGTACTGTCACAATCATCACAAATTATACCATAAAATATTTAAGTTATAAAAACAAGCTTAAAGCTAATGTAAATGGAATTACTTAAAACTAAAATATTTTGCATAATTATTTTCTGTTACATTAACCAAAATCCTAATATATAAAATATACATGTTATAAATCATTGTACTTTGTATGAAAATAAGATATAATCCAACATAAATAAAATCATTTCATAATTTAAAATGTGCATAACACTGTGTATATAAAAAGCATTAATTTTAAGTGTGATATATGTTTGCAAATGCACTGAATATTTCTGTTAGGAAATACAAGAGGCTGGTAATAGCAGGTGCCTTTGGGAAGATAAGGGATCTGAAGGACTTACTTTTCAATTTTAAATTATTTCAATATTTTAAATATTTCCATGGATTACTTTTTCATTTAATAGTCAAGTTAAACGTTTTCTTTAAAAACATTGCTATTTATTAGCAGTATGCCATACATATCCTAAAAAAATACCAGTCTCACCTGTAAAGCATTAAATATAGGTTGAAAATCTTTACAGAAATATCTTTGTTTTTCAGTAATGGAATCCCCCTGTTCTAAAGAAATTAGATTCAGATTCATAATTTGAGGAAGGAGTTGAAAACAGAGAAGGAAGAAACATGGAGAGGAGGTGAAAAGGAAAAGGTAAAGAAAAAGAATAATTATCAATTTCAAAGATAGGTGGCACTGACCCAAATAATCCAAAATAGTGATCCCAGTAAAGTGTAATTGGAATATATTTTCATATAACACATTTAATTACCTATTGCAAAATGAATAATTAAATTAACACACATTCATCTGAAACCCAACAGTGAGCTTCCTAGTGATTGATCATAAAGAAGTTAAGCCGATAAGGGAAAGGAAGCCATTTTATACCTTGGATGAAAAGAAGACTGGACCATAACTAATTTTATTTCCTGGAGGTTCTTATTATCAAGGCCATACATTAAGTTATTCATCTGAAGGAAAGCAGAAATGAATGAGAAACAAATGAACAAAAATGTCAACAAGGATCATACATTCAGTAATATCCACCAAAGAGTTTTTAAGTGGCAAGCACTGCTAGGTTGGTATTAGGGATATATTTCGGAGCAATATAGAAAAGTTTCCTGCATTCACAGAGCACTTAAGTTCAATTTGACTTTTTGACACTGTGATGATAAACATTAATTCATCATTGCTATAATTTTATAATTTAGTATTGTCTGGAGAAAAAAATATGGAAATACACACACATAATCTCATAGCTTTTTATAGTTATTCTCAAATGAGTAATCAAGTAATCAGAGATTTTTTAAAAAATCATATCAGCTGATATTTCTGTTACAGTCTCACTATTTTATCTTTAGCTAGAAGACTTCTTTTTCACTGCATTTTTTTCATATGCTTTCTGAGAATGTGTTTTCACACCCAGAAGATATAAGATCAGACTGTTCCCATTACAAAGAAAAGAAACAAACAAACACAAAATTCCTAAAACTTGTGATGCCATGATTTTGAGAAAACACATGCTATCAAAATAATAGCAAAAAAATTCTAAGGTTAAAATTTTGGCAATATATATTTAAATCACTTCTCTACCTCCCACTTAAGATTTTCTCCAACTTAAATTTAGTCTCATCATTATCCTCTCCTGTATGACATGAATTTATAAACACATTTCTTCTTAAAATCAGTTTATTCAGCATATCCAAAAGTAAACTCTACTTAGAGTTTCCCAAAATATAAATTTAAAAGTTTTAATTATTGTTCAAAATCCTTCTCCACCAGAGTTTCCAATTCTTGACAACTCTGCAGGAATTTTGGAAAGTGACAGCACATTCATACTCTTACAATATAGAAAAACTGAACATTTACTCTCAGACAAGAATAATAAAATAGATTTTTAACAGCCAGACATACTACACTGAGTTTCCAATGTTAGTGTCAGCCAATGGTAGATATATTAATGGGGCGAGTCAATCTTGATCTCATCACCGAGAAAAGCTCAGCTGTCTATTTAAACTAAACTGACAATCCTACCTCAAAGACCCCAAATTCCAATATTCTTTTCTTTTCCTCTCCATTATAGAAAAATTCGTATTTCTTTCAAGTTTGGGGGATAAAGAAAACATTCACCGATGCTTCAGACAACCCCCATAAATCTCTGTATCTACCATTCCATTCAGCGAACTGTTGAACATCTATTATGCATAATCCAGGCATAATATCAGACATTGTGGACTCCACCGTAAAGCAGACACGGTCCCTGACCTATTAGAATTTATATTCTTAGTGTTTCCTCGTAGCAGTTAATAAATAATTTGACAAATAAATATGTAAATACAAATTGTGCAAGTGCTATAAAGAAAAAGGACAGGGCTATGGAAAATATAATGGGAGGCATAATTTTCTTTGAGACAGCTTCTGATTAAGTTGATGCCTGAAAGATGAGTTAAGTTTAGCAAGAAGCATCAGCCTAAGATTGTCTCATGGCAAATAGGAGCCATAGAATCAGATTATCAAAGACAACTGATCTCCCTCTCCTCTCTTTTCCACTCCTTTTTCCTCCCTATTCTCTCCTCTTCTCTCCTTTCTGGGTTCTCTTTACTTGCCTCCCTTTCCTTTCTCTCCCCTCTCTCCTCTTTTCTTCTTTTGGAAAACAAATTACCAAGGTAGGTCTACTTGGCTTTTCTGGTGTCCTTAGACTACATGAAGCTCCCTCTTTCTCAAAACATAAATGACTAATGATAGAATCAAGTTTACTTCTGAAAACAGAAATTGTCTGATTTTTGTACTTATTTTAGAAGGTTTTTCCCAAGACTAAAATATATTTATTTTCCATTTATTCACCAAGATTTGATACTGTTTATTATGTACCAGACACTCTTTAAATTACTGGAAATAGGAAAAAGAGTGAGTCACAGTCTTTAAATGTAGTCAGCTCATAGCCAAGAGAGGGGCCGTATAAATTAACAATCATAAAACAGCATGGTAAATGTAATGGTAGAAATATGTCCAGGGTATTAGACGAGTTTTGAACTAAGGAGATAGGATTAGGGAAATTTTCTTTGAGGAGAAGACATCTAAACTTAATTATAAATAATGGAACCCATGTAAAATGAACATGGTTGGGGTGGAAATTGTCCACACAGAAAGGACAGGAGGTAAGAATTTGGAGATGATAAATAATGCAATGAACCCAGTGGAGTGGCTCAAAATGGGCCTTATAGATCATGTTAGGAATTTCTATTTTTTCTTTAATTTAAGGGGAGCTGCATGAGTAGGTCAAGCAGGAGAGTGACCTGACTGAATTTGTATTTCCGTGGTTCAGGAGGAGACTGTGAGAAAGATGATTTGGAAGGAAATGGGGCTGTAAGTTAGAAAAAACAGCCAGATGACTTTTTTATAATAAACAATTTGAGATTAGAGCACAAACAGGAAAGATGTTTAGGAGGAAGATGAGTTGGATGGAGTTGATTGGATGATGACAGGAGAAAGCTAAATTTAAATTACTTTTATAATATTGCCCTTTCACTAGAAACCTGTGGTATAATAGTCAACTTCATCATTGGGAGCCTTATTGGGAACTGTAAACTCCTCTTTCTCTTTCTTCCACAACATACCTTAAAAGTCTAACCTTGTCGTGTCTATGCAAATCATAAAAATGGGTAAATTATTTTTTCCCATTTAATACAATGTATAGAAATCTCCTGATTAAAGGAATGGTAACCTGCAATCCATTACTTCATTTATTCAACATATATTTATTAAACAACCACTATGTGTGTTCTGGGCATTGGGAATCCAGGAATTGAAAAAATATATAACAGTCTCTATCATCATGGAGTTTACATTCTAATGAGTGTAGGGAAAAAATCTGTAAGTCAATTAAAAAAAAAAAAAACTTTCATTCAGATAGTAATAAATGCTAAGGAGAATAATATAACATGGGTAGTGGTGGTCGTAGGAGTGTTGCAAAGTGAGGCAGGGAAGGAGGCACTGACCGTGAGTAAAGACACAAAGGGGTGGAGGAAGTAAACAAAAAGGACTATGGGGGAAGAACATGCCTGACAGAAGGAAGCAAAGAGGATCTGAAACAGGAATGCAGTATGATGCTTACTCTGTGCTAGGTTCTGGTATATAATGATGGGGAACACAGACAGTGTCTGTTTTTAGGAAGTCTAAAATCTAGATGGAAAAGAGGCTACTAATCAAATACACAAATAAATATATGATTATAAACTGACAATTTCTGTAAAGTACAGGGTGCTATGAAGAAACATAATGAAAGTTTCTGAGGCAAGAAGGAGTTTGGAACATTAAAAAGCTGAAAGAAGGTTAATGTGGCCAGAGCATGAAAATGAGGGGAACAATATGAGAAATTAGCTGGAAAGTAGGAAGGGTCAGATTACGCATGGCCTTGAAAGCTAGATTAAGAATAGAAGAACTGAGAAGGTTTGGATTATGCTGTGACAATGGAGGTAGAGAAAAGTAAACAGATTCAAAAGATATTTATGATTAAGAACAAAGTGTGACTGAGGCTGACCTGATGGTCCAGTCTGGGATGCACCCTGCACTAAGTGCTTCACTTACATCTTCATGGGTCCCTTCATGCAGGACCCACCCAGCAGCCAACACTGGATCCATGATGGCCATGGAAGGGGCACTGTCATTGCCCTTATTTAAGCTTCACATTTGATTAGACTACTTCAACAAGTTTGCACATGAAGAATCTGAGGCAGGCAGATGTGAATATCTTACCCAAGATGTCACAGCTCATGAGTGGCAGAGCTTGAATTTGAACCCAGGTCATGGAGACCCAGTGCCTATGCTGTTTGTCACTAACCAACACTGTTCAACTTTGGAGCCAGAATGACTGTACAAATTGCCCTCCCTCTCAGATACTTCGTCACTGCCCAACACTGGAGAAATAAATCACTTCACATGAAAAAAAAAAAAAAAAGATATTTATGAAGTAAAAATTATCAAAACAGGATGGATTTTGGATATGGGATTAAGGATGAGAAATGTGAAACCAAAGACGATTCCAGGTTACTAGATGAAACAACCAGATGAATGATGGAATCATTCACTGAGATCACAGACTGGAGAAGGACTAGATTTGTTTGTGACGATAATGAGTACAATTTTGGATATGGTGAATTTGAAACATTTTAAAGATCCAAATAGATATGTCCAATGCAATAGATTATATGTCAGGACACCTCATAAGACATGGATGATTTAATTTACACTCAAAATTTGCCAGGAGCGCTGGCATTCTTAATCAAACACATAACCATTTTTGTTTTGTTTTGTTTTGTTTTGTTGCAATTTTGATAAAGAAAAGCTTTCATTAATAAATGAACTGAGCACCTAATATAGAAATAAAAAATTTCCTGAAAGCACAGCTCATGCCTCACCTCCTCTGTGAAGCCAGTTGACTAATTGATCATTCACTCTCCTATGCCTTTAGGGAGTTCTGCACTTCCCTGTTGCAACTTTTAGAGAGACTTCAAATACTTGACTATATCCTCTCCTTCCAAGCACAGGGTGGTGATGCGGGGAGTGGGGAAAGAATCCTATACTCTTATAGTTGGGGACTATGTGACTGGATCTGGCTGATGGGCTGTGAGCAGAAATTATATGTGTCTCTTACAAGGTTAATGTACTTAGTTATCTGCTGGTGAGAGACCATTCAGTGCTCTCTTTCCTTTTGCAGTGAATCCTTAAGCCTTATGAGATGAGAGCATAAGATGTTAATGCTCTCATCAGTCTGGGTCCCTGAATGACTGTGAATTAAAGAACCTCTCCTCTCCCTCACCACCTCCTCCAGTGATCCACAAAGGTTATGTGTATGAGCATGAAACAAGATTCTGTATTTAAGTCACAGAGGTATCCACATTGTTTGTTACCACAGCATTAACTACCCTATCCTGACTATTTCACAACTCACATCAGACTATACTATCATTAGTTATTTATGATTTCTCTCCTGATTTTGCTGTATTTTATTCTTCTGTGGGTGGCTGATAGTGTCTGGGAATTTGTCTGTGCTCTTTTAATACTTTCTATCAGATTAATGAATGACTTAATGACATAATCTCCAAATTTATCTGTTATTATGAGACAATGCAAATGGATCGTAGAGAAGCCAAAGGAGCATTTGTGTGCCTTGTCTACTTTTACGCCTAATTACTTTGTAAGAAGATACCATTAAGCATGGCCAATTGCAGACCCTCACATGTTAGGGCTGAAAGAAGTCAGAGATTGATAGCAACATTCCCACAGAAAGATTTCGGTGACAGACTGAGCTTTTGTATATGTTTGTTTGTTCATTTTCAATTTGAACACAAAACTCTAAACACGTATGCTCAGTCTTCATTGTCCGTTGGTTATATAGACTAGTTTTCTACTCACTTCTTTAAAGGGAGAGAAATAATCTTTCATACTTCTGTATATCTTCCTCTCTTTTATAAGAAAATTTATCTGTAACCAAAAAAGGAGTATATCATATTGATGCCATTTCAACAAGAGAGGCTTAATAGCTATTAACTGAATTTCCCAGAAGGTTGGTGGCGGGTTCATTGTTGGCTTATTTTTATGTAGCACAGATTCACACATAATAACCCATATATTATTATACCAAAAGTATTATTATTTGGAACGGGAATTATAAAAAACTTCATGCATTTGCAGATGATGATATCTTATTTTCAAAATAAGCCACTGCAAGTTCCTGAATATGTGCTAAATTATACTCACATATGTTTATTGGGATCTTAAATGTATTATAATTTTTTGAAACTTGGTAATGAATTAGGAAAGTGTTTTTAAACTACAGGTTTTGCCCCATTGTTAGGTTTTAAAATTAATTTTGTCGATCATGACCAGCATTTTTTAATGAAATTTTTAAAAAATGAATTGAATGCACTAGAATGTATCACCAGGGAATATTATTTCATAGAACTTTTGTTTTTATTGTGTATATATATATATATATATATATAGGCTTGATTGTGTACTGAGTTTAGATATCAAAAAAGTTAGAAAAATTTTGATTTAGAGGATCCATTCGCTCATTCAATAAGCATTCTATAGAATGCTCGCTTCCTATTGTTTGCCAGGCAATAGAAATGCATAGATAAGATGAAAATATCATTGCAAATTCCTGAAAAACTTGCATTTAGTGCATTAAAAATAATAAACACTATGTATGTACATAGGATATGTGCTATAACATAAAATATTTAGGATACAAAATTTTACAGATAAGGAAAACATATAGTATCACTTATTGACCAGAATATTCCAGCAAAGTAAACTCCATTTTCCAAACATGTCACCATCAGAGTATAAAGTCTATAGAGCTAGTCTTGGGGGGAAAAAAGAGAGCCATGTAAGATTGACGCTTCAATTATTACTTCATTACCACTGCACTGTTTTGAGTGGTACTGCAGTCTCACAAAAGTTAATATGCCTCTGTAAGCATCTAGTTTACTATCATGAAGTGACCTAGGTAGAATTGGGTTATTGAGTTCTTGAAACCAGGATATGAAACTAGATAGAGGAAAAATAATTTCCGGTTAATACCCCAAGATCTGTGTAGTCTAAATGATAATCGACACAAAATGATTTGTTTCATTATGTTTTTGATGTTTATTTACTTTTGTTTCAAAATCTAAATTAGAGTTTTGTAGGATATAATCAAATATGTACTCAAAAGGAAATTACATTGAAAAAAATCATTACTGCGATAAAAAGCCTAATGTTCACTAAATTCATAGAAAGAATAAAATGGGGATTAGACCATATGCTTATTTCTCTTAGAAATGAGGATGAAAGGTGAAAGCTTATTAGGATTTAACAAGACATACAAAAAGCATCTAAGGAATATATATCCTAAAAGAAAGGAACGACTCTTTTAAGAAGGAAAGTGGAGCATGAAAATATGCACCTATAAGATGCCTCACACCAGACAATGCATTTTAAAAGTCATGGTGAACATAGTACTTACTCCATAATTGTAACCATAAAATAATGTAAGCATATGAACAAAGACAATACAAATATTACACAGAATTGAGAAGCCATGCTCAAGTAAAGAATTGTGAGGTTATATGTGATCACGGTGGTTTGAAAATTTAATAATGTTCATAGATTGCTTTTATTTAAAGTATTAAGGCAGGGTAAAGCTCATGGAGCCATTGTCTCTATCCTACAACCATATTTGCCTTTTCTGTTCCTTAAGTAGGCCAAACTCATTCCCACTGCAAAGGTTTAGCACTGGGAGTTTCCTCTGCCTGCAATGCTCTTTCCCTGATATTAATATATTGGAACAAGGAACTTGTCTGCTATTTTTCCTTCTGTATCTACAGCATCCAAAAAGTGCCTGGCAAAAAAATAGAGGCACTTAATAAGTACATTTGGAAGAAATAAATTATTCTCAAATAATTCCCCTTCACCTTGGGGTATATAATAAGGAAGAAAATGTAGAGACTTTTTGTACAAATTGATTCTATTGAGTCTATAGTAATCTATAGGTAGTTAGGGCAGTTATAAAATGAAACTTACAAACTCCTTGAAATAATGTTATCCCCCTCCCTCCAAAAATAACAAAATGTGACGTTCTGATTTATATACAGGTGGCTCTGCAGTTTTTTGCTCTCAGCACTTCCTAGCTAAACCACTCTAAGAAAACCTCGAGCCCTATAAATATCTGCCCCAATGCAGCAAAAACAACAACAAAAAATAGAAACCAAAGGAGAATGAAGGCAGGCTGCACCTAGAGTTAAATGACAGTCAGATTAAAATGTCTCTGTCCGATATTCCACCTCTTCATGCTGGTGTAGCCATACTGATTGCTAAATTATGGAATATTTTCATGGTAAATGGCCACAGTTTCAAGCCCTCTGAATACCACTCCTCTCCACCTACCTAGGGGAGTCTCCCCTAGGTAGGACACCCTGGATCTTCCCCTGATCTATCAACTAAAGAGTAAATGCCTGGAAAAATTGGGGCCCTCTAGCAAACTGCTCTACCGCTATGGTCAGCCAACATCCTTTCTGATGGGTCAGTGCCCCTACAAGTTGTTATAAGAAGGAACATGTTTTCTGTTCCTTCTTATAACAGAAAACTCTCTTTCCATGATGTTAAGCAATGGTATTTCCAACTCTCAAATCCAGGAATGGTACCAGGCTTCTATAAATAACATATTTCATAGCCCTCACCATAGTGATGGGTTTGAGGTAAGGAATCAGCCTTGTTCCAATAAAGCTTATCCTGGAACATTCTGGAAAGAAGACATTCTTTTTACATGGGGATTTCTGACATCATCCTATACTTACTGGGGGCATTCTTGCCACTATAAAGAATGAACCTAACTCTAAAAATGCAATTTCAGAGAAAAGTAGAGCTAAAATGGGGAAGGGGGAGGTGGTGATAGGCCTAGGCCTGGTCTTGATGATTTGGTTTGACTTCCCATTTCCAGCTATTACTGAAGCCAGAATATTCCTGGACTTTATGGTCACATAACCTCCAAATACCCTTTTCTTGCTTAAGCCATTTTGAGTCAAGTTATATTTTTATAAGTGAAAGAATTCCTGACTAATAAAAAGTAGGAAGTGGCAGGGTGGTCAGTTCTCCACTTTATTAATGGAGTGCCAGACAATTTATAAACATAATTATTTCTCCCTTCCTGGGGAAAGTAAACTTTTAGTGGCGAAATATCTTATTGAAGCTTGCTATGGTTGAGTAGGTAACTGCACCTAGGTCTATAAGATTCCAAGTTTCAGGCTTTTGGCACACTGCCATGATGGTCATATCAACCCAAACTCTGAGGTGCATGGATTTTGCCATGACTCTTCATTCTCTTTTGTCAGCTCTTCCACCATATGTCCACTTCTTCCACTATTTAGGGACATACAGATTAGCTAATTATATTGTTTCTGTAATCAAACTGCTTAGATTTGAATTCACATCCTATTATATAATTGTTGTGTGGCCCTGGGCAACTAACATGAAATAAGAACACAATAATTAATATAATTACAAAAATCCATCCAAAAATCCAATATATATCTATCCCATGTTCAAATAACTTTACATTCTTTTTATACGTCTTTCCCAATTAAGACTCCTGTTTCCTTATATCAAGATCAGCTACAAAGTCAATGACATTAACCTACATTGTAATCTCTATAAATACTGGCCATTGTTCCCAAATGTATTTGACCCTTAACATAAAGAATTACCAATTGATGAATGTCACACTAGGGCTGAATAATAATTGGGTTTGAATAAGTTCCCTAAAAAAAAAACTCTTTAGCCCCTCTACTTTGGATAGAAGATGAAAAACATCAATAGATCCAGCAACTTTCATTAAAGTTAGGTTCAAGAAACAGTGAGAAATTGTGTGAGTACTAATGGGGAAAATAGTGACAGATGAGATTGGAGAGCTAGTATTATAGCTTCAATACTTATTATTCCAGTCACATCTCTACGCACCCTAGGAGGTAGCCTAGGACTATTTAGTTTACAAATAAGAAAACAAATGAGATGACATATCTAATATCACAGTGATATAGCAGTGACTAATGGCTAACTGAGCCTAGTGACTCGGGCTTAGTGACTTTTCTTATAGATTAGTAACTTTCCCTTGAATAATTTTAAAACAAAAATTTAATTTTATCTCCAAATTAGAGTCATAGAAGTAATGACATTATCTTAAATTCATCTTATCTTTTAAATGATGGGAATAAAGAACTGTGTATACAATATACAATGACAGATTAGTTCCTGTGTGCTAAGAGAACTACTAAACACACTTTTTCCTTTTTTTTTTTTTTTTTTAGGTACAGAGACAGCATGATTTAGTAAAGCAAAAATATAAAAGGCTTTCTAAGTGTGTAATCACAGGCAGGTAACTTGACATCTCTGATTCTCCTTTATTACATCAGTAAAATGGAGAATCTCTTTTTTATCAAGAGCAAGTCACTATAAATTTTAAAAATACAGTGCTATACAACTGCCATGAAAACAATGATTTGACTAATCATTGCAAGAACAAAATAGAAGAAAAAATGCTAAGAAAAGTAGCTGCCATTTGTTTGGACATTTAAACATGATTGTTTCTGGCTCTCAGCAATCAATTTTGGTCTAGAAATTATCAACAAGCCAGCCTTTATATGTAAGATCTTAAAAACATTCTAACCATGGCACATTCTGATTGTGTGCTAGCTAAATTAAGAGGCTACTCCCTTATTTATCTATATGTGTTTTGTACTCTAACCTAAAATGTATACAAACCTAGAATTACATTTCTTGGTATTGGACAAAAACACATCCAGTTGGTAGAGATTAATATAGGGCCAAGGATCCCAAGTTCTCAGCTGGTGATTCTGTAGGAACATAATTAAGATAGAAAAAAAGATAAAAGAAAGAAGAAATAATGAAGGAAGGAAGAAAGGAAAAGTGGGAAGGGAAGAGAAGGGAAGAAAATGTAAGGGAATGCAAGAGAATAACTATAGTATCCTTAAAGGCGGAGAGCTGAGCCAGTCTCTTTACTCAAGCACTGAGTAGAAATCCATTTCAGTGCATTAAGCACAGGTCTAAAGTTCAGAAGTCAAGAGAAATAAAACTGTATATATAAATGATGAAACAGATTCTCAAAATCATAAGAGTTTGTCTACTCCACTTTTTCCTGAGGAGTCTGCTATCTCCTATCATCGATATTCATTTTGTAATGTCTAAGAGTGGTTCAGAAAGTATCTATGATTCTACTGAAAAGAAACACAGAGGAGCAGATGTGGCTCAAGGGACTGAGTGCCTGCTTTCCACATGGGAGGTCCCAGGTTCAAGCCCAGTGCTAACCCGGGGCAAAAAGCAAACAAATGAAATAACCAACTCAGGGGAACTGATGTGGCTCAGTGGTTGAGCACCGGCTTCCCACATAAAAGGTCTCGAGAGTCAATCCCCAGCCTCGGTACGACAAAAAAACAAACAAACAAACGAAAAACAGGAAACTTTCATATTAAGTCTCTTTTCCCACACAATTTAAAAGAAGGGCAGTTTTGGTCAATTTAAGGATGTGTTCACTTTTTATTAAAACGTCATTTTCTTGAATTACTAACCTCAAGTGTAGCTCAAGGTGATTGCCTGACTCTTTAAATTTAACATTATAACATAAATTTAACATTATATTTTAATAAAAACACTACAAATGGTTACATTACTTGTAAAGTTGTGTTAACTAATTTTTAAAAACATGTAACATATCCTTTACACATACAGCTAAAACTCAACCACTTTTAGGCACACAGTTGTCTGGTTTACATATATTTAAATATGAAACTTGTGACCTTGGATTCTGGACACTGGTTAGCATAAGGTGGTGCTGTTTTTCTATTTATAGAAGAGGTGCTGTGCTCTAGAAATACGCTGTAATGCCCAGTGGTTCACTTTATTCATTCCTCAAATCTGATGAAAATGCTAAGGATTAGGCAGAACGCCAGCCATGTAAGCCAGGATCTGGCAGACACTCCCAAGTCAGAAACTGATTTCAATGCTTTGCTACCTTGTCTGTCTCCTGAGAAATTGTGTCAACTTTTCTTCCTAATAATCTTGCTAACTCAAAACCTGATACTAAAGGAGCTCAGCTAAGGCTTAATAACCTGTGTTTTACCATTGTTCTTGCTTAAAAGGCTCTTAAGTCATTTGTCTAAAAAGCGTTTCTACAGATTTTTTTTGTTCTAAAATAAGCAGGCAGAAGGCTGTTTCCATGTTTCATAGATAGGGATCAAGGACCTATCCACGGTTTGTATGACATAGAATATTGGCGAGTAGAGTATCATGAGGGGAAAAGACACTTGATTAGCTCTTTCTCCCTCTCCAATAGAGAGCAAACAATTCTAAATTGACATTATAGTGAGTATAGTCTGCTGCTGTGATGTTATACGGTTGTTTACATTTAAAGTAACTCACATCAAATTATGTCTCAAAATAGTTATTGATAATCAATCCCAAAAGCAACATCATGTGGTGTTTCACAACAGTTTAATATCCAAGAGATTCCATAGAAAAACAAATCAGTTCTGAGCTATCTGTGACTTTGAGGTTGAGGTGCATGTATGTACAAGGGTCTCCATAACAAAAGACAGGTCAATTTTGGAAGTACTAAGGACAATCCAAAGGTTTGGAACTCTTTCTAATAATTATTTCAGTTTTATTCTCTGGTGTGAATATTTAAATATACCAAACTTATTCATGGTTTAACACCTTTAGCTTTTGCTTGGACCCCTTGTGAGTAATAAAAAGAAATTCCATGAAGAAAAGCTATTTCACATATAAGATTCAGCATCACATTTAAAAAGTGTTACTACTAACTGTTATATTTATGTATGTTTTACTATATAAAACGTGTAGTATGTTACGACTATAACTCTACTGTAATAGCTATGTATATTTTGGCTGAGCATTCCTTTTGCTTTTCCCTTCAGGTGGATGAAAATATGCCAGGAATTCAATTACCTGCTTCCTACCCAGAGTGGCAGAATACCACTAAGACATAGAATGATGTGCAGGCATGGAGCTGGCCCAGAGAAGAAATGGGCCTTAGGTAGGTACAGGAGGACATACCAGGGAACTCTCACCAGAAGTTTGAAGTGGTTTTTGCCTGTTTTCCCCTCTATTCCAGTAAGTCTAAAGAGATAGCCGTGGTTAGGAAGAGTGTGGTAAGAGGAACAAAAAGAGAGTACTTCTCATTTAAACGACTGCAGCATCAGAATGCCTCACAGTCAAAATTCTCCAATGCTATTTGTGTTTCAATCCATATGTACATTTTATCCTTGATGAATTCACTGAACTTCTTAGAAAGGAAAATAAACATCTATCTATTGCAGGAAACAGAATGCACAATGATTTGACTTATATAATACCCTTTGAGAAAAATAATAAATTATAAGAACTCTATGGCTTTAGAATTATTAACAAAACTACCTTTCACAAATGGAGAAACGGGTTCACTGAGACAAGGTAAGTTTCAGTAGCATACCTGAATTTGATTAGTTGGATTTTTAACCAAAAATTAACTCCTGACTTGAAGCACTTAGCTTACTATCTTGTGTACAGTATTTGTGGTCACTGTAGCTTGTTTGTAATCTGGTAATGTGATAAATGTTGTCCGAAAGAGTTGCTAGGAAATTTAGGCATATAAATTGTATATCTTAACCACATGGTTCCACCCGATTCTTATGCTTGCTTAAAAAGACCATTTCCATTCCACCAAGAAAATCTACAGCTTTCATTTCATCCAAATAACTAAGAAATAGAAGGCATTTATTATCTCATTTGCTTTAAATAAAATGACTCCCTCTGTGTAAAATTAATATGTTCAACATACTATATGTAAGACAGCTGTAAGAATGGCCAGTATTTTAATTTGTATCTCTACAATAACAGTAACCAAAAAAGATGAACTATGACCTCTCCTCATTTACATACTGGCAAATTATGGAAACAAGTGCAGTCTGAATCCTTTCCAAGCACTGAATGAATTTATAGAGACAAAACAACGTCAAAGAGAATCAGAACTAGTTCTAAATAATTCAAACATGAGGTTTAACTAAGTAGAAATATTATAGAAATTACAGAAATAAATGTCTTAAATATGTTTTGCATTTCTCAAAAACATAGCAGAGAATTCACTTCTAACATTATCATAAATGTACAGTTTTTATTCTAAATTAAGTTTTAATTTGTTTCAGAAATCTCCTAAATATGTTTTAAATTAGTGAAACTTAGATGCCCTTTCTAAAGGAAGTTGTTTTGCTATTGGACTTCTAAATGATATTATAAACTACAGAAAGAGAATATTCAGTGCTTATTATTTCTACAATGGAGCAATATTTCTCATTGTACACTTTAAAAGGTTTTCTTAAAAAAAAAAAAACAACCCAAAGATTAAAGTTGTATTCATACACATAGGAAAGGGCAGTCTGCTCTCTTACTTCCAATATGTAACATAAATATATTTGCAATATAATTTAAAATAAGTTTATTTCCCTATTTCTAATATCTCTGAGCATCGTGGCATTCATATATCCTACTAGTACAGTTTATTTTACAGTCAATATAAAGGTAATAATTCAAGAATTCTCTTAAAAATGACAGAGAAGCTAAAGGAAAATGCAATGTTTTCTTTGGATTGGAAAGATTAAATTTCTGTTAAAAAATGGACACACTTTATGGAGAGGCTTGAATCAAGTTTACAAAAATATTATGAAAACAATACTGATTTTTACTGATTAATTAAATGAAAAGATACCCATTCACATCCCTCCCCTTACCTGAAAAAGGAATAATAATTTTGTCATTTAATTATGGAAAACATAACAACTTTACTTGAGTGCAAACATGAAAGTACTATTAGCTAAAAGCCTTAAAAAGACAAAAACCTTATCCCCCATGTAAAAATATGATTTCAGGTTGTTATCTGTTTGTAGAGATTCATCTTCTTTTATCCTCTGAAAATCACCTCTTCCCAAAGCCATTGAGAATGGAATAAAGAAAAAGATCTAGGCCCCCATTAATATTACTGCAGAGCCATTAAAAACAGCCCCCAAACATTGTCATTCTTCTTTGAATGACAGTTTTTACATGAGTACCTTCTAGTTTCAGGAGGTTATATGTTACCGTCCTTTAGTCTCTAATCCTTTTTGAAAAAGTTACATAATTTTAGAATATATATGTATATATAGATGTATGTATATGTGTGTGCATATATATATATTCTAAATAGATCTATATCCTTAATTGCTAATTGAAATTATTTATTTATTTAGACCGCCATACACTTTATCCCTGTTTAAATAAATAGCTTTGGTCAATTTCAATGGAAAACAAATTCAGCTAGGAAGCATTTCTCATATATTAAACTTCTGGTACAAATGTACTTCTGATAAGAAAAACATTTAAATTTTATAAAAAAAATCACACGTGGATCAGATATTTTATTTAAAAAGCATTATTTTACCAAATGCTTGCGAGACCCACAACTACATTATACTATGGCAGAAAGTCTAACTTTGGTCTTAGTTTTCTGTAACATTAGACCAAATTTGCTCCATTATGTAATCAAACTATTTTATTTTGCTCTTTTTTCCTCCAAATCATTTAATCACTATCTTTAGGAAAAGAAATATTATGTTCCAAATCGAAACTAATGATACCTTCTCCCAGCTGTTGCACAAATTTGAAATCACAAGAGCTGTAAGTATTTCAGGCTGATGTAATTGTCTGTGTTAAGTGTAAGTTCTTCACAATCAGATGGCTCTAAAATCCTGTTTCTGGAATATGCTTTAAATTTATTTAATATACTGACATAGAAAATGATAAATGGATATTATGTCCATGGTGTCATTAGGCTAACAAGAAATTCAAATTAACTTTCAGATTTCTAACACATTTTGCATTTTACTTATTAATCTTCCAGTTCATCTTGCAAATATAATTAAGAAAAGCTACTATTTTCTAGTTTTATTTTCAGTTAGCACAAAATCTAATATGCAAATCTTATACTATAAATACCACATTATTCATTTTCATATTTCCTGCTTAGAAATATCTGATAATCTGATCATCTTAAATAACTAATATCCTCCATTATGAAATGAAGTACAAAACTTCTCTGAAAACAATTCTATCCTGTGTTACTTGTGTGCAATTAATATTTTTAGCATATATAGTAGCAATCTTTAGATCTGATACAAAATACCTTAAAATAGAATTATCATATTTGCTCTGAAACATTGATAAGATTTACTAAGACATTCTTTTTAAAAGGACAAAAAAAAAAATGAAGAGTAGGAAATTGTTACACTAGAACATTATGTAGAATTATGTAGGGTAATAATTTCTCTAATATGTCTAATATGTCATTATTCCCTGCCCACTGGTTCTTTTCCTAATGTCTCTGCTCAATCTACTCACTATATGTTGAAATTAGTTCTGACATCATATATAAAGTCTTAAGAGTTCAAAAGTATGTGAAAAACTAAGTACTTATCTGTATCTCTTTTACATGTTATTGCTATAACTAACATTTGAAAAATCTAAAAAAAATGTCTCAAATCAAGTCCAAACTTTTACATTTTCCTAAGTCAGTGGAAAAACAAGCAAATAAAATCTTACTGTGCCTACATGGAAGTCAGTTGGTTTCCTTTTTGTACATCTCTTCATGTCTAAACTTGTTAATTCATTGTATATACACGAGGTAATTAAGCAATTGTCCTTTTGTCCTTGTAACCAAAAGGTGACACCTCTAAAAATGAGAGTTAGCTTTCAACATAGATTTTTAAAAAGACATTTAAATGTCAAAGCTCTAGGAAGAAGATCTTTTTTGTGACTCTAGGTAATTCTATTTATGTAGAAGAGATAATTGCCTCAGATTAAAACAAAAAATAGACGCTGGCAAATGAAACCAGCTCTTCTCTAAGTTGGTGTAAAAACTTATACACCAAAGATACATGGACAAAACAATACTTTCTCATGTGCACATAAGAAGAGTTAAGCAAGAAATTTCCCTTATCATATCCCAAGGGGGCATCCAGAAAAAATATGACTTGAGGTTTCCCTTGATCACCAAAGGAAAGGATTTACCTGGATACTAACATCTGCTGGATTTTCTGTGCTCATTTAGAACCCACTTGGATTGCTTTCCCTTTACATTTAACCAGGCACTTCTCTCTATTTCCTCCCATCTTACAGTAATCACTTAGCTGTCTCTAGTGAATAATAAGAAAAGAAAGCTTATATCACCAATGTTGGAATTAGAGATTACTAAAGCAGCCTCCAAGACTCTTTCCAAAAGTACCATTTACTTGACCTATATTATGCAGGCAGCCAGAGGCATGCAGTTGTTTTTTATATCTTTCTCTTTCCTATAACAAGATATGGGAACAAAAATGCTTTTCCTTAAAAGATTTTTAAAATTTGAGGTAATCTTCCTACCTCAAATTTCTAAACTTTTTCCAAGTACAAGAGGATTCTTGGCCAACTGAGCTTCCATGTGCCTTCTAAAGGGACTGTTGAGGTTGTATAAACATGTTTACATCCATTGAATTTACTCATATTAAAAGAAAATAAGGCAAGGTATGGATTTGATATTCAGGCAAGAAAATCCAAGTAGATAGCAGAAAGGTAAAATAAAATGAAAATTCATAAACAAATGTAGCTTTAACATAAAAGGTAAATGGTTGCTTTACTTCATGGTAGGATTAATAGTCAAGAAACTGAGTATCAAAGTGTACACAAAGCTAACTAGAAGATTAGCTCTCTTGAAGTCAAAATCCAAGCCTCTTGGTGATACTGGTGTCACTTACAAATGTTTTGAAACTTTATGTTTTTTTCCCCCCTCCGCCATAAAAACCATACCAGGGAACCTTAGGAAATGATAATCTATATTTAATTTTTTTCTTCACTCAAGAAGCCTCTTAAAGTTCAGACATTAACAGTGTTGTGCAATACCAAATAGTCAGCCCTGCAGGACAGATGGAAACAGGAAAAGTCAGATGGTTGGCACTTAAAAGCAACAGCAATTAAGCAGTTGAAAGTGGGTTGGATTGTTGGTTTATTTTTGTTCCGTTTGAACAAAGCAAGTGAGAGACATGGCCAATCGTGAGATCAAGTCAAACTTGATGCTTCCCCTCTCTGACAGCCCAAGCTGGGTGGCTTGTCTACTCTCCTTATTCAGTTTAATTGCTTTCTGTACTCTAATTTTCGCAGAGGTTGTATTATCTTTTTCCCCTAGGCATAATGAAATCTTTCTCCTTTCTTCACTCCCCCTCTTTCCTCTGAGAAAAGGCAGTCCTCTTCAGGAGGAGAAAGAAACCTTGTGCCTGCTTAGGATGGGAGGAGGGTGAAGGAGAGAAAGAGAAAGGGGGGTGGGGTGGAGAGGAAGAGGGAGAGGGAGGGAGAGATAGAGAGATTGTAAGGGACGGACTGGAGAGAAACAGAGAAGGAAAGAGGGAGCAAGAAGATGGGGAATGCCCAACATCAACTCCAGGCTCTCTATCACCCGGTGGCACAGTGCAAAGTGCTTTTCCTGGAGATGCACGTGTGGTCTCATTATATTCCTCACAATAGGCCACCCGGGGCTCCCTCCCCAGGTCTCAGTCTCTCACTACCCAAACCCAAGTGTACCGAGAAGAAAATCTTGCGAGCGGATTCAAGCAAACAGGCGCTTGCGAAGTGGCCGCGCCGCCAGTCCCGGCGCCTTACCTGGAGGGAGGACCCTGAGGTGGTGGCGAGTCTCCGTTCCCACTGCTCTCCCGGCGCGGACTCGTGCAAGGCACACTCGATCTCTCGCTGCCTCCGCTCTTGGAGGGGCAGTCTGTAACACAAAAGGGGTGTGTGGGTGTGGGTGTGTGGGAGGTTTTCCAGGGCCACCAGCTGGTCCCAGCTGGTCGCCCCCACCCTACACACACCCCTTCGGGGCGCTGAGCCCCGCTCTCAGCTGAGTACCACCCTGGCCCGGGTGCAGCCTCAAGTTGTCACTAACTGCGGCTGCCGCCGCCGCCGCTGCAGAAAGAAAAGGTGGAAAGACACTGGGGGCAGTACTCGGTCTAGAGCATCCCCACACTGCAGCTTCTCCAGGAATCCCTCCAGTGAGGAGGCGGCCGCCCATCATCTCCAAGCCCCGACCTCCTGATTGGTGCAACCACGTGTACGCTGCGCCAAGGAGCCAATCAGGGAGCACTAATAATAGGTGGATCTGTTCAGCCAACAGCGCCCAGCCCAGTTCTGTTAGTGTCTCTCCATCCCCACAGCGGACAGGGACTTGAGGGAGGGGGGTGAGGAGGGCTGGGGGAGGGCGGTGAACTAAGAGGGGGGCAGATCCCAAGGAGACACAATCAAGGACATCAGATAAACCCTCTGGGTAGGCGCAGAGCTGGCTCCGCAACCGGTTCAGCAAGCCATATGCACAAGAGAAGGAGACCGCATAATACAAAGCTTTATTTATTTATTTATTTTTTACTTTCAATCAAAACCTGCCCTGATACTGAGCATGCTCAGATCGCACCAGCGCCCTAGGAGTTTAGATGTGTGTGGGTACGCCCGGCGGTCGGTGTTTGAAAAGGTAGAGTGGGGAAGGGAGAAGCAGAAGTTTGTATTTGGCCAATTGACCCGGCGGAGTTGTGAAAGCAGGGCAGTGAGGGGATCTGAAAGCATTCCGCACAAGTGTCCTCCAACGAAGCCACAGGGAGGTAGCTCTCTGGGCCGTAGGAGGCTAATAACATCATTCTGCCAGGGTTCCGGGGAGGAAGTGGGGGAAGGATAGCTGACCCTCGCTAAATCCCCGGAGGTTCCTTCTCAAGGGTGCGGTGGACCAGAGATGCAGGGAAGCTCCATCCCGTAGGTGGGGCCGGGGAGCGCGACTGCATCCCGCAGCCGCGGCCGCCAGGCAGTGGAGAGTGCACAGGGAGTTTCCACTGCAGCGACCAGTAAGTTTGTAGACTTGGGTCAAGTGCGGCAATGTTGGGGATGCCTTTTCAACCAGCCCCCTCCCCCATACCCCTCCACCCTTTGCCTGCGCAGTGACGATTAAAGCGTAGGTTTCCTCCCTCCTTCCTCTCCTCCCCCTGAATGGTTCTGCTCGGAAGTAAGAAGCTTTTCCCTTGTGAGAGCGGTGGTGACCTGATTGTCTCTAAGCTCCCGGGCAATTTATAGCTTGGTAATACCGATACTTACTAAACAGTGAGGTTCAGAGGGTGGGGGAAGGGACGGCGAGCTAGGCTAAGGGCAGGAGCCCAGCTAGTGTAGTTTCGGAAAAGAGCAAGCCCATTATCAGCTCCACAGGTGAAAAGCTTCCAAAATGCAAAGTAGTTCACTTTCTCACATACTTGACCTTGTTTAATGGCCTTTGAACCTCTTGTTTGCTTTACTTAGAAATCTTGGCAGTTTATGTAAACTTGATCAATAGCTATAAATTAGAACTCTCCTAATTGGGTTTTTTATTTTACTGAGAATATTATCTTGGCATCTCAGGTAGAGAAATAAATTGCTATCTCAATTCCCCAAACCCATCCACTATGAACTGGAGTTTTATTAACATTGGTTTGCAAAGGTAACTGTAGCAAGAATTCAATTAACAGTAACACATTTCTCCAAGTTTTTAATTAAATCTCTTCTATTTATGTAATCTTTAAGATTAAAGTCCTTATTCTAAATATAAAAGCAACCTTGGTATAAATGTATACTTCTAAGTGACAAATACTTTTTGTGTCTATACTTAAATTTAGTTTTGTCTTATCAGAAGTATGAAAAAAATGCATCCTAGAACTGTAAATTTATGTAGATATTTATATTTTTCTAAAATATCCCCCAATCCTTCTTTTAAAGTACTTTAATGATGTAAACACATAACTTCTCTCATTAAAAAAATAGCTTCATGGTTGGAGAAAGAAGACAATACATGGTTGTTTAAAATTGACTTTAAGTATTTGGTGAAAAAGGAAAAGAAGAAAAAAGAAGAATCAATTACCTCTCTAATATTGTTGTCTCATAAATGTCTTTGTATGAGATTATTTCAATAGTCACTTAATAGAGATCTTTTTTCTTTCTTTTTTTTTTTAAATATGGAATGCTTCACGAATTTGCGTGTCATCCTTGCGCAGGGGCCATGCTAATCTTCTCTGTATCGTTCCAATTTTAGTATATGTGCTCCCGAAGCGAGCACTTAATAGAGATCTTTATTCTAAAAATACATGTAACACACTTTCTAGATTCCAGTAATTAATAATCTTCATGTTTGTTCTATTTAACAATAGCTACACTGATAGCCTATTTTAGCAAAAGGTAGTAAACAGCACATAAATACAGATTAGTAATATTTGTTCAGGGCCCTAATCCTGTCATCAACATTTTTTTTTTCTTTTGTAGTCGTCAACATCTTAACCAATTTCTTCTCCTATCCACTTCACATTCTACCCAGCAATCTATTTCCCCAGAGGTCAGAATCCTGGACACCATGAATGGTGTCAGATATTTGTATCCTGGAAGTTCCTTGAGGAAAACTGCTAATCAAAAAAATAATAATAATAATTGGGTTTTACATATATGTTGTGTTTAACTTGAGACTGAATAGCACTTCTGTTCACGAATATTGAGAAGACCCTACTTACATACTGGATGTGAATATACTCTAGTTTTTGCAGGATCAAGGTTTTTATTCTCCTTCTGTTATGTTCTCCCTAAGCTCTGGGCATGGGCTGAAGACCTCTTACTGGTCCTACTGGGTTGCTGCAACATCATACTCTTTTGTTCCTGATAATTTATATCACCTCATTGCTGTTTATACTAGGTTCATCTCCATGAAAAGAAAATCAGATTAACAGACCTTTCTCTCTCCTTCTCACTCTCTTTATTCCATTTTTATCTTATACTTTTAGCTAGAATCTCTATGTCTTTTGCTATTGAGACTTAACTCATTCCCTGTTTATGGTCTTTTTTCCCCCCATTTGTTATCTTCAGAACTAAGTTTTCATCATTTCATTTATTTTGCTTCCTCTTTCCTTGCCTAAAAAAAAACCAATTATTTTCTTCACATTCTTGCTCTGCTCTATATCTCATGGCCATCATTTTCTTTATTCATTTTTCAATAGATTCATCTCTTTATCACTTTAATTCTTCCTCTGCCATCTATTTTAGGCAGCAGGATCAGAATAGAAACTAAATTGGATTGGAGCATTGAGAAGAAAAGTGTGTATTACGGCAAGAGTGGGAATTCGGGACATCAGAAACTAGAAATTCATTAAGCTAAAACTTAGGCAAGGTTTTCTGTGACCCATAGAAGGAATACTTGCATGAGAGAGATATCAAGAAAATCCTGTATGTTGATGGAGAAGTTAGAATATCATAGTTGATCAATGGAACTCAAGAATTTCATTTACTCAAGACTCTCATATTTGATTAAAACTTATATCAATAATAAAATCACTAGTTGTCTGGTAAAAGTTATTTTCAAATATCATTACCCACGTTTGTAAAAAATAAAAAATGGCCAACTTCTATAGTTCATTCTTTGCATAGATTCATATCTGATTATTCGTTTCATTTTATATCTGTGCGTTTTCTGCCATTGCCTTTCACGATTCAGCCATTTTTATTTTCTTTCCAGGAGAGAGCATTATTTAAATGTTTGTTTGCTGAGGCAAGAATATGGTTAGAATCTCAGTTTCACCACTAATTGGTTATATGACCTTGAAAAATATAAACCTCAGTTTTCTCATATATAATTTAATAAGAACAGAATGTATATTTTAAGATTTTTGTTAGGGTTAAGTAAAGCAATGCATATAAAATGCTAGTTCCTAGTACAAAAGTAAAGACAATTATTAATATTTTATTATTATTCCTGCTGCTACTACAATTTTTTTTCACATTTATAGGAGATTGGCTTTCCTCTCATCTAATTCATTTAAGCCAAAAGTGAAATATTTACTTTTCACCTCTAAGCATTAAAGTTAGAAGAGAGTCCGAACTTTTGTACAAAAAAAGTCAACAGTCATCTGTTTCCCATGTGTTGGTCTTAGCCTATATTCTTCTAGGAAATGAGTACTTTGATTTTTAGAGAATGTGTAGTTAAGTATTGATTTTTCATAAAATTTCAGTTTATATTGCTCTTTAAAATAAAATGAAAAAACAGTTCCAGTGGTAAAAAATACATGAACACTGATCTTTTTGTTTTCTAGAAATCGTCTTAAAGATAGTGGCAACAATCCTTTCTGCTCATTTCTCTCAAGATCATTTGATAGCACTGCTCCCTGATTATATAGCTAACTATTAATAGTAAGGAAAACACATCAGTGACCTATGTAGCAGAATTAGATAAAGAGAAATTAATCACATGGATTTTTAGAATGAACAACCAATCTAGAATTAGGGGAAGGAAAAAAAAAGATATGTACAGATGGGAGACCAATCTCTGGGGCAGAGAGTAAGAGCTCCATAATTGAACTACAATACTTCACAATTTCTAAAGAAAAGAAATAAAGTGCTAACAAAATTCAATGTGGCATTACAAAAGCCTTTTCTTAAAGTTATGGCTAAGAAAATATTGGAAATGAAAAGGAGAACAGTGACTCAAAAAGTAATATACTGTGTCAGGCTGTTGAGGTTAGTAAGGAAAATATTATTTAGGTGAATCTATCTCAAGAGCAAAATAAAAGTAGTAGTTTGAGCTAATGTTAGCCAAAGGCCTTAGAAAGAAAACAGTGATATATTTTTCAAATACTCGTTCATACAAGGAATATAATGTGGTAAAAACTAGTTTGCTAATAAAGCAATAGCAACATTAAATTTTGTATTAATTCCCTTTGAAATCAGAGGAAGGATTTCTATTTAATTGGACATACAAAGACTCATAGTTCAACTTCATTCAACTTTTGAGAAAAGCGTGTCTACAGAGATCAATTGACTTACTCAAAGTCATAGAGCTAGTTTAGGGGAGGACATTCTGTGTTTTCAACAAGCTAAAATATTTAATATTTAAATGTGGGAGAGAAGCGTGTCAGACACTTAAGACACAGAGAGGTCTGATTCATTCTAGGACATAGAAGCATTTGTCACAACTAATTATGTGGGTTTGCTTCAATAATTTATATGTAACCTGGCCCCCTTGTACTTAGTACCTCATTAAGCACCACCATTCAGTGGGCTTTAAAAAAAAAAAGTCACCTATTGGGTGTTGAACCAAAAGGATAGATAAGAACAGCACCAATTTTTCTAACCTTGCCCCAGCATAAAGTCTCCCATGGAACTGGCATGTTTCCCCTTAGGATCGTCAGATAGTTGAGACCTTGATAGAGAAGGTGGGGGCTTGGGTGATTGGCCTCTTGGTCTCTGAACATGCTTCCATTTCAGCTGGCCATAGTTTATTGTGGATGCAAAAATAATGACATCTCCTGGAACATGGTTTTCCTTATGTGTACCCCTACGTTTTCTATCCTAAGCAGAGCTGGATTTGGGCATCAAGAAGTCCATAGCATATAAATAATAAACATTTTTTGAGGAAACCGAAGCACAGAAATATTAAGTAACTTCTACAAAATCACACAGGTAAGTGCCTTGCCATTCTCATTTCAACCTCATTTTAAAATAAATTTAAGCTGTATTCAAAATAACTATGATTATTTCAAAGACTCCCAATCCTACTTCAGCAATTGTTCCAGAAATACAGTGTAACTTGAAAGATTTATGTGGGAAGAGCTTATATAACATTTATTAATATAATTATCTCACCATTACCAAGGGAAATCCATTAAACTGCCCCAGTGATATTTTGCTAGTTACTCTCCTTAATGCATGAAGTTTCTGAGTTTTAGCTGTGAGTCTGAGAACTCTTAGAAATACTCATTATGAAATTGTATGAATCATTTAAAGGATAATAATAAAATATCAGAATACCCATCATCCTGCTTCAGAAATCAAGTATTAAAAAATACCATTGACTTCACCAGTTTGCTTCCCTCAGCTGATACGCCTTCCACCCGGACGGACCAAAGTAACCACTATTCTGTATTTTGTGTTACCATTAACATGCAATTCTTTTTAGATATACCACAAATGTAGGTATCTCTAAAAGATAACATTTTTAGTTTTATCTGTTTCTGAGCTTTTTTTAGAGTGTGTATTTAGAGTTTTCATCAATTTAGAAATATTTTGGCCATTAATTTTTTAAATATTTTTTCACATAACCTAAAATTATCCCCCATTATTTCTAGGATTCCACTTTTACATATGTTAGACTACTTATTATTGTTCCATTGGTAACCAAAGCTCACAGAACTAAGATCTGGGATTTGGGTTTTTGTTTGTTTTTTTTTTGTTTTTTTTTTTTTTTTGCTTTTCTCTCTTTTCTTCAATTTTGATAGTTTTATTACTGTCTTTAGATACACTGATCTTTTCTTCTTAGTGTCTCATTTACAGTTAAGCCTATCAATTTCCATTTCAGATATTGTGTTTTATCAAAAGCTTTAAATGTCCATTTGTTTTAGAACTTCAATTTCTCCCTCTGTTACGTTTGCCATTATTTATTTAAAAAAAAATTTTTTTTTAAAGAAGCTTTAGATTACACAAATGTTACATAAAAAAATATGGGGCATTCCCTTATGCACCACCCATTCCCCTCCCATACTCTCCCACATTAACAACATCTTTCATTAGTGTGGTACATTTGTTACAATTGAAGAACACATAATGAAGCATTATTACTAACCATGGACTATAGTTTATATTATAGTTTACATTCTGTACCGCACAATTTTGTAGGTTATGACAAAAAACATAATGGCCTGTATCCATCATTGCAATGTCATGCAGGACAAATTCCAATGTCCCAAAAATGCCCCCATATTACATTCATTCTTCCCTCTCCCTCCCCTCAGAACCTCTGGTGGTCACTGCCTGTGTATCAAAGAGAAAATTTCTTCCATTGCTAGAATAATATCTATAATAGAATTATAAGTCTACGTTAGTCCATTGTTCATTCCCCAATCTTGAGGATTTGGGGATGGTGATGCCCACTCTGTTTCTAATTGAGAGGAGACTTAGATCCCATGGGGCAGATGGATAGAACTACCTTGCTTGTGGTTGCAGACACTCTCTGTTCCTTGGGATGTGCATTGTACATCATCTCCTTCTTAGTTGCCCTGGATGAGTCCGGTGAACTGGAGAGTAGGTATTGCAATTCTGCTGAGATTCAGGGCTCAACTGTTATGTGAATGGACCAAAGATTTAAGTCTCTGGGACATATGTTTATCAAGTATAGTGCTAATTATAGGCTCAAATAAAAGGAGCAGAAGAGTCATATGTAGGGAAACTATAAATGAGTCTAACTCTGTTACACTGGGGAGTATAAGAGCCAAAGTAAGGCCCACTGATAGGGTGCCAAATTCCTGAGCTTGTCTGCCATGCTTATAGTGTCTGAGTGTTTCCAGAGCCCTCAGGAGCCCTGCGGTGTGAGGCACTGTTTACTGTGGCAGTCAATGATATCCTGCTGAGATGTATATAATAAGCATAGCCTCTAGAATGACCTCCTGACTCACTGTGAAATCTCTTAGCCATAAAAACTCATTTGTATTTAATATTTCCCTCTTTTGGTCAAGGTCTTTTTCCAGATACTTTGCTAGTTGGCACTTGGTAATAATCCCTTGGTGCCAGGGAGGCATATCCCTGGAAGTCATGTCCCACACCAGGGGGAAGGTGGTGTATAGTGAGTTTATATGCTCAGTTTGGTTAGAGAGAGGCCACATTTGAGCAACAAGGAGGCTTTCAGGAGGTATCTTAGGCAATATATAATTCTAGGCTAAGTTTCAATTTCACAAGAAAGGTTCATAAATACAATCATCAATATCAAGGGCCTGGCATAATGGTCTGTCTTCCTTCACTAGGCACTGCCCTTGTGCTAGGGGGATTCTTTATTTCTTTATTTATTTTTTAATAGGAGGATGCTTGCTGATCTATTAGAGAATGTAGCAGGACTCCACAGGATGGGAATTCAATTTTCTTTTGTTTATTGTGTGAGTCTCCACCCACGAAGACAGTGCCCCATGAGCACTTCAACATATTCATATGCCTTAGAGGTATTCATATGATCCAAGTGAACCCTGCCCACATTTTCCCCGTCACTGACACCCTGCACCTGTGATCCCCCTGCCACAGTTGTACCCTTCTGTGATCCAAATCATCTCTAAAAGTGAAGCCAAAAAAATAACCAAATGAAATTAATAAGAAAATGAAATAATAATAGTTTTTTTTAAAATAACAAATAAAATACAAAGACATAAAAATTTTTTTGAAATTATATAAAAAAATTTTTTAGACATTGTGTTTTTCATCACTGTAAGATCTGTTGTCTTGTATGTGTGGTGACAGTTTCTTCCATATATTGCCCCAGTTTAGAAAATATAGGAGACTCCCATCTACCCAACACCCTCCCCCCTTTTCCACTGTCCCCTATTAATAACATTTTACATGCGGATGGTATGTTTGTTGCAATCAATGTACAAATATTGGAACATTGCTACTAACTATGGTCAATGGTTTACATTATAGTTTACATTTTGGATTGTACACTTTTATAGGTTTTGATGAAATTTAAAATGGCCTGTATCCATTATTGCAAGATCATGCAGAACAATTCTAATGTCCTAAAAATGCCCTATGTTACATCTATTCTATTTTCCCTCCCCTCTCCTCAGAACCTATGGTAACCACTAAGTTTTAATTTTTGAAGAATAAGATTCATAGTTACTTGCAGTAATATTGTGGACTTGACATATTGGTCTGTTTTCTTTTATTATGCACTGCCTATGTTCTCATGGATTCTTGTTCCTCTAATTGAGAACATAGCAGGACTCCCCAGGATGAGAGTTTAATATTTTCTTGTTTATTGTATGGGTTTCCACCAATTGAGATAACACACTATGACAAGATGAACACTTACATATTCCATAAAAGCATACCCCAGTTGCACCCTATCCTGAATATCCGCCCGCCCCCAACACACAACACTCTACACCAGTAACCCTCTGTATTAGTTAGTCAAAGGGGTGCTGATGCAAAATACCAGAAATCTGTTGGCTTTTATAAAGGGTATTTATTTGGGGTAGAAACTTACAGTTATCAGGCCTTAAAGCATAAGTTACTTCCCTCACCAAAGTCTTGGGGCAAGATGGCTGCTGTCATCTGCCAAAGAGTTTCAGGCTTCTTGGGTTCTTCTTTTCTTGGGGCTCCATTTCTCTCCGGGCTCAGCTGCTGTGCTCTTTCTACAAGACCAGCTGTAGACTATCAGGCAAATGGCTCTGTCTCTTTCCCAAGGGTTTCTGCCATGTCTAAGGAGCCATCTCTATTTTCTTCTCATGTGTGTTCACTTCCCAGGCTCCAGCTCAAAACTCCAGCATCAAAATGCCAACTCTCTTCTTTGCCATATAGTTTTCTCTGTGAGTCCCCACCCACCAAGGGGGAGGGGATTCAATGTCCTACTGAAGTGGCCCAATCAAAGCTCTAGTCATAATTTAATCTGCCCAAGTACAGACCAGTTTACAAATATAATCCAATATCTATTTTTGGAATTCATAAACAATGCTAAACTGCCACACCCTCCCCTGCCATATTTGACAAAAGAACATTCCCAACATTGTAGTTTTATCCACAGGACTGCAAATCCCCAGAGTTCACCTGCTCCTTCCTCCAAATCTCCCCCAATTCCATGGATAGTACAACACAAAACACCTCACCCTCCTCCCCCCCTCACAGACCAGCACAGCCAAACCCAATCACATCACTGCACCACTTTCCACTGCCCATCCACATCCTTCCACATTATCACAGATTTTGCCCATATGGACATTGGTTCACCACCCTCTACTCCCTTTCTGACTCCTGTAAACCTATCTTCCAGACTCTACGTTTGTGATTCTGATCAATTTGCTTAAGTTACATCAGTGATATCATGTAATATTTGTTTTTTAGTGCCTAGCTTACTTCACACACCATAAGTTCTTCAAGAGTCATCCATATTATCCTGTGTGTTAACACTGCATTCCTTCTTACAGCTGAGTAATATTCTATTGTATGTATATACCACAGTTTGCTTATCCATTCATCTGTCAATGGGCATTTGAGTTGCCTCCAACTTTTGGCAATAGTGAATAATGCCGCTTTGAACATTGGTGTGCATATATCTGCTTGTGTCCCTGCTTTCAATTCTTCTGGGTATATACCCAGCAGTGGGATTGCTGGATCATATGGCACTTCTACAGTTAGCTTCCTGAGGAACCACCAAACTGTCTTCCACAATGGCCGCACCATTCTACATTGCCACCAGCTGTCTATAAGTGTTCCCTTTCCTCCAAATCCTCTCCAACACTTGTAGTCCTCTGTTTTTTTTAATAGCTACCAGTCTAATAGGTGTAAGATGATATTTCACTGTAGTTTTCATTTGCATTTCCTTAATAGCTAATGATGTTGAGCATCATTTCATGTGCTTTTTAACCATTTATATTTCTTCCTTGGAGAAGTGTCTATTCAAATCTCTTGCCCATTTTTTAAATGGGTTGTTTATCTTTTTATTTTCAAGATGCAGGATTTCTTTGTATATGATAGATATTAGGCCCTTATTGGATAGATGTTTACCAAATATTTTCTCCCATTGAGTAGGCTGCCTTTTCACTTTCTTGACAAATTCCTTAGAAGTGCAAAAGTTTATAGTTTGAGGAAGTCCTGTGTATCTATTTTTTCTTTTGTTGCTCGTGCTTTGGGTGTAAAGTTTATGAAACCGTTTCCTACTGCAAGATCTTGTAGATGCTTTTCTACATTATCTTCTATGAGCTTTATCATCTTGGCTCAAATATTTAGATCTTTAATCCATCTTAAGTTAATTTTTTGATAAGGCATGAGACAGTGAGCCTCTCTCATTCTTTTGGATATGGATATCCAGTTCTCCAAGCACCATTTGTTGAAGAGGCCATTCTCTCCCGGTTGAGTGGGCTTGGTGACCTCATCAAATATCAGTTGACTATATATATGAGGATCTATATCAGAATTCTCAATTCTGTTCCATTGGCCACCATGTCTATCCTTGTACCAATACAGTGCAGTTTTGACCACTGTAACTTTGTAGTATATTTTAAAGTCAGGGAGTGTGCATTCTCCAATTTTGTTTTTCGTTTTCAATACATCTTTGGCTATTTTGAGCCCTTTGACCTTCCAAATAAATTTCATAATTAGCTTTTCCAATTCAGTAAAAAATGCTGTTGTAATTTTTATTGGGATAGCATTAAGTCTGTAAATCAATTTGGGTAGGACAGAAATCTTAAAGATGTTTAGTCTTCCAATCCATGAATAGGGAACATTCTTCCATTTATTTAGGTCTTCTTTGATTTCCTTTAACTATGTTGAGTAGTTTTCTGCACACAAGTCCTTTACATCTTTACTTAAGTTTATTCCTAGGTATTTGATTCTTTGAGTTGCTATTGTAAATGGAATTTTTTTCTTGATTTCCTCCTCAGATTGCTCATTATTGGTGTCCAGAAATCCTACTGATTTTTTCATTTTGATCTTATATCCTGCCACTTTACTGAACTTGTTTACCAACTCTAGAAGCTTTGTTGTAGATTTCTCATGGTTTTCTATGTATAGGATCATGTCATCTGCAAATAGTGAAATTTTTACTTCTTCCTTTCCAATTTGAATGCATTTTATATCTTTTTCTTGCCTAAGCACTTGAGTAAGTACTTCTAACACAATGGTAAATAAGAGTGGTGACAGTGGGCATCCTGGTCTTGTTGCAGATCTTAGATGGAAGGCCTTTAAAATTTCACCATTGAATATGATTTTAGCTGTGGGTTTTTCATATATACCCTTTATCATGTTGAGGAAGTTTCCTTCTATTCGTATCTTTTGAAGAGATTTTATGAAAATAAGTTGCTGTTTTTTTTTGTTGAATGCTTCTTTCTACACCAATAGAGATGATCATGTGAGTTTTTTTTCTTTCGATCTGTTAATATAGTGTATTACATTGATTGATTTTCTTATGTTGAAACATCCTTGCATACCAGGGATGAAAACCACTTGGTTATGGTGTATAATTCATTTGATGTGTTGTTGCATATGATTAGCAAGTATTTTCTTGAGGATTTTAGTATCAGGTTCATTAGAGAGATTAGTCTGTAGTTTTCCTTTCTTGTAGCATCTTTATGTGGCTTTTGTATTTGGATGATGTTGGCATCATAGAATGAGTTAGGCAATGTTCCCTCCAGTTCTATTTTTTGGAAGAGTTTAGGCAGGATTGGTTAGCTTTTACTGTAATGATTGGAAGAATCAATCCATGTTCTAACCGTGAAGCCATTTGGTCCTGGCCTCTTCTTAGTTGGGAGGGTTTTGATGACTAATTCAATCTTGTTACTTGTGATTGTTCTGTTAAGTTCATCAATTTCTCCTTTCATCAATGTAGGCTGCTTGTGTGTTTTTAGAAATTTGTCCATTTCATCTAAGTTATCCATCTTGTTGGCTTATAATTTTTCAAAGTATCCTCTTATTATAGATACTCTTTATTTCTGTGGGATCAGTGGTGATAACTCCTTCCTTGTTTCTTATTTTATTTATTTGCATCATCTCTCTTTTTTCCTTTGTTAGTTTGGCTAAGGGTTTGTCAATTTTACTAATCTTCTCAAAGAACCAGGTTTTGTTTTTGTTAATTTTTTCTAGTACTTTCTTATTTTCAATTTTATTTAGCTCTGCTCTCATCTTTGTTATTTCCTTCTTTCTACTTGCTTTGGGATTAGTTTGTTGTTCTTTTTCTAATTCCTCCAGATGTGCAATTAGGTCTTTGATTTTAACTCTTTCTTCTTTTTTAATATAGCCCTTCATATTGATAAATTTTCCTCTCAGCATTGCTTTTGTGGCATCCCATAGGTTTTGATACATAGTGTTCTCATTTTTATTCATTTCAATGTAGTTACTGATTTCTTTTGCAGTTTCCTCCATGACACACTGATTGTTTAAGAATGTGTTGTTTAACTTCCATATCTTTGTGCCTAATCTGGTTTTCTGCCCCTTACTGATTTCCAGCTTCATTACATTGTGGTCAGAGAAATTACTTTGTATAACTTCAGTCTTTCTGAATTCATTGAGAGTTGTTCTGTGGCCTAGCATGTGATCTATCCTGGAGAATGATGCATGTGCACTCCAGAAGAATGTATATCCCACTGTATTTGCATGTAATATTCTGTATATGTCTATTAGGTCTAGATCCTTTAATGTATAATTCAAGTCTCTGTTTCTTTATTGACCCTTTGTGGAGATGTTCTGTCTAATGGTGATTATGGTGTATTGAAGTCCCCTAGTATAACTATAGAGGCATCTATTTCTCCACTTACTTTTTCCAATATTTACCTCATGTATTTTGAGGTGCCCTGGCTAGGCACATAAATGTATGTGATTGTTCTTTCTTCTTGATAGATTATGCCTTTTATTAATATATAGTATCCTTCTTTGTCTCTTACAATAGTTTTGCACTTAAAGTCTATTTTTCCAATATTAGTATAGCTACTCCCACCCATTTTTGGTTATTGTTTGCATATAAAATTGTTTTCCAACCATTCACTTGCAACCTCTTTGCATCCCTGGGCTTAAGGTGAGTTTCTTTTAAAAAGCATATAGATGGATCATATTTCCTTATCCTTCTACCAATCTGTGTCTCTTGATTGGAGAGTTTAACCATTAATATTCAGTGTTATTACTGTCAAGGCATTACTTGGATTAGCCATATTTTCTTTAGGTTTTTATGTCATATGTTGTTTTTATTTCTCTTTTTGTCTTTTTAGTTATTCTTACCAATAATCTTCCTTCCTACCCTCTCCTCCAACCCTCTTTCTCCTGTTTTTTTCTTTTCATCCTGCCGAACTCCCTTTAGTATTTCTTGAAGGGCAGGCTTCTTGTTGACAAACTCTCTTAATTTCTGTTCATCTGTGAATATTTTGAACTCTCCCTCATTTTTTTTTTTTTTTTTTTAACCGGGAGGTCCCGGGGATTGAACCCGGGTCCCTCCATGTGGGAGACGGACGCCCAACCAGTTGAGCCACATCCAACCCCCTCTCCCTCATTTTTGATTGCCAGTTTTGCTGGATACAGAATTCTTGGCTGACAGTTTTTTTCTCATAGCACCTTAACTATGTCATACCACTACCTTCTTGCCTCCATTGTTTCAGATGAGAAATCAGCATTTATTCTTATTAGGCCTCCCTTATATGTGATGGATCTCTTTTCTCTTGCTGTTTTCAGTATTCTCTCTTTATCTTGACAATTTGATAAGTATATGTATTGGGGTAGGCCTTTAGGGTTTATACTGTTTGATGTGCAATGTGCTTTCTGAATATGTACATCTATGTCCCTCAAAAGATTTGGGAAATTTTCAGTCATTATTTCCTCCAACTCTCCTTCTGCCCCCTTTACCTTCTTCTCTCCCTCTGGGATGCCTATAACGCATATGTTTGTGCGTTTTGTGTTGTCATTCAAATCCCTGAGTCCCTGCTGGATTCTTTTCTATCTTTTATCTATCTCTTCTATCTGTCTGATTTCAGATGTACTGTCTTGATATCACTGATTCTTTCCTCTGCTTGTTCAAATCTGCTGTTATGTGCTTCTAGCATATTTTTTATTTCTTGCGTTGTGCCATTCATCACCATCAGATCCGTTATCTTTTTATGTACATTTAAAATTTCTTCAGTATGTTCCCCCAGGGTCTTCTTAATACCCCTTTTCTCTTCCGTCACTTCAAGTTGATTCATGATATTTGTTTGGATATCCTTGATTACTTTTTCCATATTCTGCATCTCTCCCTGTTTTTTAGGTTATTCATGAGACTGGGCCTTGTCTTCCTGTTTTTTAGTATGGCTTGTAATCTTTTTTTGGTGTCTAGGCATCTGTTTATCTTGATAGGTGTATTCAGTTGGTTAGCTTCCCTTTTTACTCTAGGGGTTTATATTGTATTTTTGTGTGTGAAAAGTTCCTTTTTGACACTTGGTTCCTCCTATTCTATATCCTTGCAGTAGTCTGTGTTCCCTTGAAAAAAAATTAGGACCAGAGAAAAGGAAAGAGATAAGAAGAGAAAAAGAGTAATAGTAATAATAGTAAAATGGGTAGAAGAGGAACCATACAAAAGCTAGGAAAATAAATATGTAATACAAGTAAAAGGTCATAAAAAATACAAAGGAGTAAGAATTTTAAAAGGTGGAATAGAAAAAAATGAAAAAAGAAACAAAACAGAAAAAAAAATAGAATGACTTAAAATGCCAGGAAAATGAGGAAAAGGAGAGAGAGAGAGAGAGAGAGAGAGAGAGAGAATGAAGACAAACAAGAAATAAAACAACAACAGCAGCAGCAAAAAAACAACCTAGGAAACCAGGCTTCCCTTTTAGGCCCCTAGGGAGCTTCTCAGGCTGCTGGTACTCATCAATCAATCACCCTGCAGACTGCCTTCTGCAGGTGAGGTACCAGGTTTTAGTAAATAAAATAAAGGTTTTAGTAAATAAATATAATAATTAAAAATAAAACATGATAAAAATTTTAAAATGATAAAAAAAACATTTAAAAAATCTCAGTCTGTATGTTTCTTGTCATAAGGTGCCAGCTGGGTGACTGATGATGACCCAGTGGATCCCTCTCTGGATCCCTTCTCTTAAGAGTTACTGGGAATTGAACCAGGGACCTCGTTTATACAAGGCAGGAATTCCTACAGCAAGCTACACCCACTCCACAAATTAAGTAGGCATCTGAACGCTTATCTGGCTCTTCCTGCCCCCATTCCCTCAGGTGAGTTGGGCATCTAACAGTTTGCTGGACCCAGGTTGGTTTGCTGCCTCTCTCCATCCCCTCCCTGACCTAGTTCCTTTTTCTTCCAGGGCAGCTGGGTGTGACAGCATTCCTAATCAGATTCCCACCCCCCCCCTCACTGGGGCCGCTTCAGTGCTGGTTGTGGTCTTCTTTGAGATTCAAAGAATGCTCAGCTGTCCAAATTCACCAAAAAGTAACAACTCTCTATCCTCTAACAGACCCCTCTTCCTCCCAGAGAATGTTCTTTCCCACTCAGCTGGTTGCAGTGAGCCAGGTTACTGAGGCTGTTTGCCTTGAGGGTGGTGTATATGTGCAGTTCCCAGTCACAGAGGTGAGTAATAACATGATTTTCCTTTGGTCTCTTGGTCTCTCTGTCCTGCTCCCTCCTGGATGATACACAGCACTTTCCTGTTTTGCAGATCCCCAAAGCATCTCCCTCTGGTAGCTTTTTGCCCTTTCTTTGTTGTCTTTTTGTGAGAGAGTTGAGTTCTGCCTGCCTACTTTGATGCCATATTCCTGGAAGACATGTTTACCTTTAAAGGCTTAACTTTATGTGTAATAGTTATTTTAAAGTCCTTGTTTGTTAATTCCATCATCTCTGTCATTTCCTGGTCTTTGACTGACATTCATTCTTGCTATGGGACAAATTTTCCTGCTTCTTCTCATATATAGTTATTTTTTAAAATTGGATACAAGGCAATTGAAATAAATTGAAGATTGAGTTTCTGAATATTATTATCTTCCTTTAAAGTCTGTTGCATTTTTTTGGCAGGCAGATTAACTTCTATCAGATCGACTTGTTCATTTTAAGGCTTATCTTTAAGCTTCATTAGAATAAGTCTAGAATAGCCATTGTTATGGGGTTATTTTAGCTTTCCTTCTAAGGAATGGCCATTCTGAGGTCTCTACTAAATGCTCCAAGAATTCAACAAAATACCTCCACTTGAACTGGTAAGAAATTGAACATATTTCCACCCTATGTGAACTCTTGGAATTGTTAAGCATACAACATGGTTGCTCCTGGTGCACCTTCATGGAGTTTCCCCTGCTCACATGTATACCTTAATATTCAGCCAGTAACGCTGATTCCTGGATCTCCTTCTCTGTGTGGCACCCTTCTCCTTCTTTCCTGTTCTCTTTTCTGATAATTCCAACTGCCTCAGACTTTCCAAAGGCTGATCTCTGTGAGGAAGACAGACACTAAAGTGATTTGTTATACAGCTATTGAAAACTAATACATCTGTGTTCTTGGCTCAGTAGACTTCCAGGTACTGCTTTGGTTTCTCTTTTCAGTACTGCAGTCCAAAAAATTCCTCCAGGCAGAATTTCAAGATGCCTATAGGACAATTTCTTTTCTTTCTCTTTTCTCAGGGACCATCATTAAATATTTCTTGTCCAATGTCTGAAAACAGTTTTTTCATATTCTTTGTCCAGTTTTTACTTATTTTTAAACAGACTACAAGTTGGGAACTTGTACATCTGTCATAGCTAGAAGTGAAAGTCTTTCAGAAGATGTGCCTTCAATTTTAATGAATATTTTCACTAGGTTTAGAATTCTATGTTGTCAATTATTTTCCTTATGTATTTAAAGATTTCATTTTTTTCCTACTGAGAAGTAATTTATTAGTTTTATTGTTGTTCTTGGAATATAACGTTTCTTTTTCACCTTGACCACTTCTAAGATTTTTTTCTCTTTGTTTTTCCGTAATTATACTAACTTGCTCCAGGCTTGTGATTTTTGATTTGTCCTCCTTTTAGTTTACAGAGCTTCTTGAAACCCTGGTATGGTGGTTTGAAGCTATGTGTACCTGTTCTTAAATCTAATCCATTCTTGTGTCTGTAAAGCCAGTGTAAGTAGGACCTTTTGATAAGGCTACTTTGGTTAAGGTATAAAATACCTCATCCAGGACAGGTCTTAATCCTGTTACTGTAATTCTTTATAAACAGAGTGAATACAGAGAGAAAGCCACAAAGCAAGAAGCTGAAAACATGAAACCTGGATGAAAAGGGAGATACCAGTAGATGCTACCATGTGCCTTGCCATGTGGCAGAGGAGCCCAAAATTGCCCATTTTCAGAAGAAAGCATAGCCTTGATGATGCCTTGATTTGGACACTTTCTCAGCCTCAAACTGTAAACTAATAAATTCTCATTGTTTAAGCCAACCCATTTCTTGGTATCTGCTTTAAGCAGTCTAGGAAACTAAAACATGTAGGTTACCATCTGTGATGGTTGGGCTAATGTTTCAACTTGGCCAGGTAATTGTGTCCAGGTGTTTGTTCCAGCAAGCACTGGGCTACTTGTATACAAGAGCATTTATGGACTTCGGTCACCAGTGAGTTTACTGTTTGGATGACTGATTATATCTGAATCAATCAGGGAGATTGCATCAGCAATGGGTGATGCTTTTATCCAATCAGTTGAATGCCTTAAAAAGGGAAGTGATTTCAACATTCAGACAGAATTTCCCAGCTCGTCTTTGGACAGCCAGTTTCTCCCAGAAACTCATCAAGGACCTTTCATCGGACTTTCATCGGAGCCCCTGGTTTGCAGCCTGCTGGTGGAACCTGGACTTGTGCATCCCCACTGTCGCATGAGAGACTCTTATAAAATCTCATATTATTGACAGTTATCTCTTATTGATTCTGATTCCCAAGAGAATCCTGACTAATACACCATCTTTCCTCAGTTTTGGAAATTTCATAGTCATTATCTCTTCATATATTGTTTTTGTTTCTTTCACTTTTTTTCTGGGATTTCAATTACATATATGGTCGACGATTTTGCTATGCTCCACCTGTCTATTATTATATCATACTCTTTCAGTATTTTACATTCTTTTTCTCTCTATGCACTGGTTTGTAATTCTACTGAATTCTTATTTACTAATGCTGTCTAATGCACTGTAAAATCTGTTGTTAAATTTGTATACTAATACTTAATTTAACTATTTTCAGGTCTAGAATTTCTATGATTCTTATTTATAGTTTCTAATAATTTTTTTTATAATACCCTCCCTATCTTTTCATATATTTTCCCATTTTATCTCCACATTTTATTATAAGTCTTGGTTACTTTTTAAATCCTTGTTTATTAACTCAATGTTTGGATTGCCTGTCAATATCTCTGTACTTTTTAATTGTTGCCCTGGATTTTTGTCATTCAGCTTCTTCCCTCAGCATGCCTTAGTGTATATATATATATATATATATATACACACACATACACACATGTTATTTAAAGATTTATTTATTTACTTTATCCATTTTAAAACCCCCTCCCACATTTGCTGTTTTTTGTGTCCATTTGCTGGGCAATTCTCTGTGTCTGTTTCCTGCCATCTCTTCTCATCCTCCTCCTCCAGTCTTCACCAGGATTTGATTCTGGAGACCTCCGATGTAGGAGAGAGGTGTTCTGCCACCTGCGCCACCTCAGTTCCCGGTGGTTTTCAGAGCTTTCAGAGCTTTCAGAGCATCTCGTCTTATCTCTTCCCTGCGTCTCTCTCCAGTTATGTCATTATCTTGCTGCATGGCTCCTGGGGCCTGGCGGCTCACCGGCACACAGAGCCTGGCAGCCATGCGCCTTCTATATATATATATTTTTTATTTTACCGGGAGGTCCCGGGGATCGAACCCAGGTCCCTCCATATGGCAGATGGACGCCCAACCATTTGAGCCACATCCGCCCCCTATATATATATATTTAGGATGCCTCACATTTTATATTAAAAATGTGTAGAGACTCAAAATAATATCTGCTTCCACAGATGGTTTACCATTTCCTCTGCTAGGCAGATAGAGCAGGGACTGCTTATCTTAATCTCATGATGAATTAAAATAAATCACAGTTTGGTTTCAATTTTTGGTATATATTCTTGTCACTCCTAGTCCTCATAACTTTCAACTGGGACCCTTATGCATTTAAAAGAGACAGACACAACCCCAGGCCCAGCAAGTCCTACCCTGCAATCTTTTCCTCAGTAGACTCATGAGTTTACAGAAAAGTCTATTATGCTTTCCAGAGGCCCTCTGCTTAAATCTTTAGACTCTTACTATGAGTAATTTCAAAATTTGGAAAGAGATTCAGGGGGAAACAAGCCTCTGTCTCAAATCTCTGTCCCACCCTTCTAACAGGAACCTGGTACTCTTTCATTTCCAATTTTTCTTCTACAGTCCCACAATACCACCAAAAGTTCTGAGGGAACTTTGTCCCCAGAAGTGGGTTTTAGTCAGACAAATTTTGCCTTGTTATTCTTTTTCCCTCTGTCCAGAATTGACAAATGTTACATGAGAAAATACCATTGCAGAATGTGAGTTCACATTTCAGTGTTTCATTCTGTTGTGTATTCCTGATTCCTCCAGTCCTCATTGCTTCAGCAGCTCTCTGATGACTTTACATAGCTTTTTTTTTTTTTTTAATCCCTTCTTTTTCTATTCTATATGGCTTTTTTGTTCTTAATAGGAGGTTTGGTCTCTACAGGCTACATAATATTACACAGAAGATGAAGTCTTCTTGACACATTTTCTTTAAATAAATGCTCAACGTTTTAGAGCTTTTCTCCTTCCCCTTTACTTCTTGAGATGGTATATAGTGAAAGAAGCTTCTGTATCTTTGATATGCATCTTTTAGACTTTTCTAGTCTCATCATGTGAACTTGATTCAGTCTTTCCCTCAGTGTACAGTGTCTGTTTCTAGTTCCCACTGAAATACACCTGGCTTTACCTGGCGCTTTGGTTTTCTGCTGGTACACAGATAATTTTGCCACTCATTGTCAGTTTAGCAAGAATGAAAGTTTGTGAGCATGATGTGAATAGTTATACAAAATAGAGATTATCCTTTTTTCACTATTTTTTCACTATATGTGCTATGATAAAGATTGGACCCTACTTCGTATGGCAGCATTAATAACAATGGAAGGTCGAAGACAATTTGGCTATCATTTAAAGAAAAGATAACAGTAATTGATAAGCAGATGGCCAAGTGGAAGAAGGGAGAGAGGCATACCATGGAGAGATACCTTTACTTATAATAAAAATGGACAATTTTTGTCTAAAATTTTGTAAGGGAATTCACATAAACCTACATATCCATTATGCACCTAAACCTTAGTACTAATAGTTCCTTATTGAGTATTCCTAACCACCATTTTTAATACTGTTTTTAAAAGAGCAAACCATCAGTATTACATCTCAGGATATTACAAAGATATTTTCAAAATCAGAATTTTTTTTAGTGGTAATACTTTGTAGTTTATAGAATATTTTACCCATATCATCTTTTTTTTTTTTTAAAGATTTTATTTATTTATTCATTTATCCCCCCCTTGCTGCTAGTGCTCGCTGGGTCAGCTAACCACACCGCGCGGGCGGGCTTGCCTTCACCAGGAGGCCCCGGGAACCGAACCCGGGGCCTCCCATATGATAAACGGGAGCCCCACTGATTGAGCCACAGACGCTTCCCATACCCATATCATCTTAATGTCATACCTTCTAATGTCATTTCCACTGCTCCCACATTACAGATGATGGAATTGATGGTCATGTTACTTAAAAGACTTGCTAAATATTACTGGTAATAGACTAATAGCAATTACTGGCAATAGCAATTTTACCTTGTTTCTACTGATAGCACTTCTATTTCTTTACCTTATCTTTTTTTGTATTGTCTGCGTTGAGATTGTCAGAGTAAAACACTGATGCCAATCAAATCAAGAATGGAGTAACTTGGATGAGGTTCAGGGTAAGCCAGTAAGCAGGAACAAAATATATGTCACCTTGGCAAAGGTTACTATTTTAAGTCAATGATAAGAAAGGTTTTTTCCAAGAGAGGAAAGAACTGTGATGGTGTTAGGTTAATAACTAAGAAATTAACATGTGTGGTGTTGAACTGAGAAGATGGAGCAGATTCTGAGCGTATCTAATAGATCAGAGTATACAGCTTTGGAATATATTAGGAAAATGAGAAAAAAAAAAAAAAAGAATAAAGACTGCTTTGAAAGGAAATTAAGGGGAAAAAGGGTATCAAAGAACCATTAAGTAATGGTGGTATAAGCAAGTTTGACTTGGTCAAAAGTTGCCTATTCCTAAAATTACAGGTTAGGTTCCATTGGTAAGAAAATGACTGTGGTAAAAAGTTAAGTGTATACAATTAAGATTTCTGTGAATTTATTTAAATAATGTGTCTGCAAGATGCAGCTTTCTTAGGGTTTTATCAAAATTAAGCTGGACATTTTGGCATTTCTAATCTAGTCATGCTGAAAGATGAGAAACTTCATATCATCTACTCAATGATTATTGCTTATAATTGCTTTATTCTTTTCATAATGCCTTTATTTCCCTACTTAAATATGGGTTTCTCCACTGAACAATCCCTGTGTTTTTATTCCATTTAAATTGAAGAGTTTTCAAAACATATAAAAATTGAACTGGAAATTAAATGTCATTAATGCAATTAGAATAGATGTAGTTTAATCTCAAATTTAATGCATAGGATTTTAACTTTTACATAAAACATTAAAATATTTTGTGACATTTCATTTGTTTGTAAATCATACATATTAAATAATACATAGTGCTAAAAAGATAATAAACAACCTACATTGTTAATATCCCCAGTAACTGACAGGCATTTAACTTTTAAATATAAAATAAATTGTTTATAACTTAATAATAGTATTCTTTCTTTTCTTAAACATTTATATGGAACAAATCTCTCTTACTGCCTCAGTAAGATACTATACTGCCTCAAATCCCAACTATGATATTTTCCATGCAATGGAAATATTTTAATGCAGAGAATTAAAATAAATAGAAATACAATTGTAAATTCTAGAACCAAATTATAAAATATGTGAAATTAAGAATTCTTTAGGTGAATAGAAAAATAGACTGACCAACAACAATAAAAAGAAAATAGGAAAAATAAATAGGCTAATAGAAAATATCTAAACAAGTACAGGGACAAAAAAATGCAAAGAACAGAGTATAAAAGATAAGTGACACACAGCCAAAAATTTACCATATTTGTAATTGGATTCCCATGTAGAGACAAGGAGAGAATTATTTGGCAATTAGCAATATTTGAAGAGACAATAGCCAAAATTAAAAAAAAAAAAAAATGATGAAAGTCATCAATCCACAGATTCAGTCAGCTCAAAGAACCCAAAGCAGGATAACTACAAAGAAAACTATACTTGCACAAATGATAATGAAATTGCTGAGAGCCAGAGCCAAATAAAAAGTCATAAAACCAGCCAGGATAATAAATAAATATGTTCAAAGGAGTAACAAGAAAACCAATAGCTGACTTTTGAATGGAAATGACAGAGTATGGAAGCAAATGGTAAGATATTTAATATACTACTAAAACAAAGAAAAGTGTCAATATATATTCTACAGTCCTCAAAGATAGCCCTCCATAATTAAGTCTAAATATATGCATTTTCAGGAAATAAGCAATGATGCTATTTTTTGACAGAACATGAACACTGCAAGAGGTAATAAAGGTAGCCCTTCATGCTTTAGATAAATTACCTCAAATGGAAACACAGAATTCTAGAAAGGAATAAAGAGCTCTGAAAAGGGTAAGTAGGTGGGGAAATGCAATAGGATATTGACTGTTTTAAATAACAATATTAATAATAAAATAATGTGCAGGTTTCAAACATGAGTAGAAGTATAATAAATAACATTGGTAACAGAATGAACATGAGAGGGAATAAGTAAATTAACAGAGTTGGAGGTTAATACACTATATGAGAAGTGGAAAAAATACTAGCTGCAAAATTTAATGCCAGAGGCATATTAAAAACTCTAGGAAATCCAATGAAAATTAATGATTGTGTTATTGAAAAATTAAAAGAGGAAAATCGAATAATTAAAAATGCACAATACATTTAAAATAAAGAAATAAAATTGAACAGAAGGTAAAAATAGAAAACACATTCAATGATAACAGGGACTACATTAAATGCAAATGGTCTAAATATTCTAATTATAAGACAGAATTTGTCAGCATGGATAAAACAAAATCCAAACAAATGCTGTTTACAGGAAACACCCTTTAACATATATGGACACAAGTAAGTTGACAAAAAGAAAATTGATGTGGTTATGTTAGAATAAGATAATAAAGAGTAGGAATTATTTCTGTTGGTAAATATAGGCATTCATGATGATTAAAAAGGTAAACTCAACAGGAATATATAAAAACCTTAAAATTGTACACAGCTAATAACAGCCTCCAAATAAATAAAGGAGAACTTAACTAAGGAAAACAAATCCACAACCACAGTTGGAGATGTTAAAAAAAAAAACTCTCTAAATTTCTGCCCAGAATAAACAGAAAACATTAAAAAGTACAGAAGATTCGAACATAGTGAACCAAATTTATCTATGAAAGTATATAGACCAATATATCCATCCACTGCACATTACACATTCTTTTATAAGCTGTAACATAATGAAAGTCTTAACAATTTTCAAAGGATTGATATAATACAGAGTATGTTTCCTATCCACAGTTGAATTAAACTGAAATTCAATTGCAGAAAGATTATAATAAGACCTCAGTTGCCTAATAAGCAAAAATAAATTTTGGACTAAATGGGATCATTGTGTGATATATCACATTTTGTGGAACAAGCTTAAGATATGCTTGGAGTAAAACATATTGTTTTAAGTGCATACATTAGAAAACAAGGAATACAATTCAATTATCTAAGCTACCATTTCAAGATGCTAGAAAAAGAATTGGAAATTAACCTAAAAAAAGTAGAAGAAAGGGAAAAGAAAAAAAAAGACCAGACACCAATGAATTATAAAAGAGGTATATAATATCAAGAGGATATAATGAACCATTATATGGCAATAAATCGAGCAACTTGAATGAAATGAATGCATTCTTTAAAAAAACACAACAAATGAAAACTGACCCAAGAGGTCATAAAATAGTCCCATGTCTGTTAAAGAAATTGAATCCATAATTAAAAACTTTCTCATAAAGCAAATATATAAGAAATAATATCAATTCTATACAAACTTTTTCATAGAATAGAGAAAGAGGAAAGGATTCTCAACTCATTTTGTAAGTTTGGCATTTCCCTGACATCAAAACCTGCCAAGGACATTGCAAAAAAAGGGAAATAAATACATGGGTCAATATCTGTTATAGTCATATATAGACACAAAAATCTTAAAACACAGTATTAGCAAATTGATTCCAGTGATATAGAAAAAGGATAATAAGATAATATATAATAAACAAAAGAGATTTTCTTAGGAATGCAAGTTCAGTGTAATATTTAAATATCAAACAAAGTAATCCACTATATCAACAGAAAAAAAGGAAGAAAAGACATGGTCATCTTAATAGACTCAGAAAAAGCCTTGATAAAATTCAGCATCCTTTCAAGATAAAGACTTTCATCTAACTAGAAATTTAGGTTCACTTATTTAATCTAATAAAGGATCTATACCCTAAACCTATAGCTAATGAGGAAAAAAAATGAACACTTTTCTTCTGATTTCCAGAATAAGACAAGGATGTTCACTATCATCATTTCATTAAGAATTCTAACTAAAGGTTCTAGCATGAGCTATCAAATAAAGAAATCAACTTGTCATTGTTTAAAAATGACATGCTTCTGTAGTAGAAAATCTAAGAGTCTGCAAACACAGTTTTATAATTAATACATGGATTTAACCAATTTTCCAGATAAATGGTCAATATATAAAATCAATGAATCTTCAGTTCTCTTTATAGCTTCTTAAGAGGTTGCTTTAGATAATTGAATTGTCCTTCTTTTCTAATATGTGTACTTAAAATGATATATTTCCTCTAAGCATCTTTAGTTGAATCCCCAATTCCAAACCAAAACTAGAAAATGAAATTAAAGAATAATACCATTTACAATAACATAAAGAAATTAAAAATACCTATAAATAACAAAAGACTAAGACATCCAGAATAAAGACTATAAAATATACTGAGACAAATTTAAAGAAATCTAAATAAATGGAAAAAATATCACATATTATTTTATTGGAGGATTCAGTATTGTTAAGATGTCGATTTTCTTTATGTTTATATATTCAATTCAATACCAATTTTAATATAAATTGACACACTGATTAAAAATTTATATAGAGCTATAAAGGATCTATAAGTGCCATGAACTTTTAAAAAAATTTTAACAAAGCTGGAAGTTCTTACATTACCAGATATAAAGACTTATTATAAAGTTACAGTAATCATAATTGTGTGTTATTGGTATAAGAATAGAAAAATCCAATGGAACTGAATGTAGAGCCCAGAAACACTCCCACATAAATATAGTCACTCTATTTATAACACAGGCATTCCTGCAATTCAGGGAGGAAAGGATTTATTTTTAACAAATGATGCCAAACCATACAGATATCTGTATCCAATCAGATAATTGGAAATGGCTAATAGACCTAAATGTGAAAGATAAAACAGTAAAACTTCTGGAATAAAATATAAGAGAATATCTTCATTAGCCTGAGGTAGGCAAAGATTTCTTAAATGGAACACATTTAAAATGAAGCATTAATGGAGAGACTTATATAATGGACCTCATTAAATTAAGAACTTCTGATCATCAAAAGCACCATTAAGAGAGTTAAAAGGGAGAACACAAACCAAGAGAAATTATTTGTAAACAATATATCTGGCAAAGGACTTAAATCAGGAAAATTTAAAGAATCCCTACTCAACGGGAGAAAATATTTGGAAACCACATCCGATAAGGGTTTGATAACCATGTTATATAAAGAGATCATACAACTCCACAGTAAAAAGACACGCAACCCAATTAAAAATGGGCAAAACTTTAAATAGACATTTCTCAAAAGGGGAAGTACAAATGTCCAAAAAGTGCATGAAAAAATGCTCAACATCACAAATCGTTAGGGAAATGTAGATCAAAATTATACTGAGATACCATTTCACACCTTATAGAATGGCCATTATTAAAAAACAGAAAACTACAAGTGCTAGAAAGGATGTGAAGAAACAGGAACACTCTTTCACTGTTGGAAGACAGTCTGGGAGTACCTCAAGAAGCTGAACATAGAGAAGCAGATGTGGCTTAAGCAACTGGGCGCCCACCTACCACATGGGAGCTCCTGGGTTCGGTTCTGGTGCCTCTTAAAGAAGACAAGCAAGACAGGAAGCTGACGAGACGTGCTGGTGCAGTGAGCTGATACAACAGGATGACGCAGTGAGATCACACAATGAAGAGACACAGTGAGGAAACACAATGAGAGACACAACAAGCAGGGAGTGAAGGTGGCTCAAGTGATTGGGTGCCTCCCTCCCACATGGGAGGTCCCGGGTTTGGTTCCTGGTTCCTCCTAAAAAGAACAGTGAGCGCAAACAATGGGGGTGGGGGGAGAAATAAAAAAATAAATGAATCTTAAAAAAAACAAAACACTGGAATATAGAATGGCCGTATGACCCAGCAATCCTGTTACTAAGAATATATTCAGAAGAACTGAATATTTTCTTCTGAAAGCAAGGACACGACTGACATTTGCACACTGATGTTCATAACAGCATTATTCACAATTGCTAAAATATGGAACCAGCCCAAGTGTCCATCAAATGATGAATGGATAAACAAAATGTCGTATATACACACAATGGAATACTATTCAGCTGTAAGAAGAAATGAAATCAGGATGCATATAACAACATGGATGAACCTCGAAGATATTATGTTGAGTGAAATAAGCCAGACGCAAAAGGACACATATTGTATGATCTCACTAATATGAACTAAATACTTTGAGTAAACTCATGGAGGTAAATTCTAGAGTATAACTAGGAGATAGAAGGTGGGTGGAGAATGGAAGATGATGCTTAATGTATGTAGCATTATTAATAAGGTTAATTGTAAAAGTGTGGAAATGAATAGAGTTGAGAGCAACACAATATAATGAGTAAAACTAACACTGCTGATTTAGAAATGTGATTATGGCTGAAAGGGGTAGTCTGTGGAAGTAAATGTCAATTAAAAGCAAGCTAGAGAATAGGGAATGGCAAGATCTTTTTGTAATACTAAGGGACAACAATAGAGGGGTATAAGGGGGTATGGGATTTTTCCTTTTGGAGAAATGACAACATTCCAAAATTAACTCAGGTGATGACAGCACAACTCTGAGGAAAATGATAGCCACTAAGTGTACACTTTGAATTGATTGTACAAAGTGTGGGACTGTGTAACACAGGGAATCCTAGTGGTAGATGATAGATTGTGGTTAAAAGGACAAATATGAGAACATTTTCTCCTGAATGATAACACATATATAATACTAAATTAGATTGTTAATAATTGGGTGGGTTGGGGAAAAATACACCAACTGTAAGATATGGGCTATAGTTAGTAGTAATATTTTGTCAATGCTTTTTTATAGTTTGTAACAAATATTTAACAATAATGCAAGGTGTTGGTGGTGAGGAGATGTATGGGAGCCTTGAATGATGATATGCATGTTTGTTTTGTAAATTGACAAATTTTACTATATATTTATTGTTTATATGTTTCATGTATGAATGATACACTTTAATAAAATTTTATTAAAAATAGAGAATGTCAGCTTTGGCAAAGATATGGAGGTGGTATAATTTTATTATTTTCCTGGAAGGGTTGTAAATTTTTACAATTCCCTTACAAAACTGGCTCTGACCACCAATCCTAGACACATGATAATATGATGAACAATAATTCCCTTCTCAGTTTTAAGTTCAAAGGAAAGAGTGCATGCATATGTCCACCAAACACCCTGTACTATTGTGTTCATAACTGCTTTATTCTCAAAGACCCAAACTGCAAACAATCCAAATATCCTACTATAAACTGTATAAAATTTATGAAATTTATTGCTACACAGCAATTACAAAGAATTAACGACTGCTACATGCAACATCATGGATGAATTTCAAAGACACAGAGAAGAGTAGACAAAACCAGACTTAGAAATATGCATATGGTATAATTCTATTTCTATAATTCTATAATTCAAGGATTCACCGAGAATAGGCATAAGAAAGCCTTCTAAGATGCCAGAAATATTTTAATTTTATCTGAGTGTGGTTACATGGGCATACATATACATGTAAAATTTCACCGATCTCTCTATGTAAGGTTTGTGAGCTTTCTATGTTATGTATCAATAAAAATAATTTTAGAATATTTTTTTTCTGGCTAGCACTGTTTACTGAAAGTTAGAAGGAGATTCTGCTCTATGTCATCATACGGAATTTGAACGTTGCGGCTTGTTGTGGCAGAGAGCAAGAGAGTAAAAGCTGATGCAGCTTGTTGGGTAGAGAGCAAGAGAGTAAAAGCTGATGCACACACAGGCCATTAAAGCCTCAGCTAGGAAATGATGCTCATTTGACTCACATTCTATTGGTCAAGCCAGTTATATGGCCATAGTTTACTTCGGTTGAGCAGGGGAAAACAATCTTCCTATGTGCCCAGAAGAAGAGTTTGGGACAAGGGAGTGGCCTTATATTTTTTATGTGTTAAGAATATCACTTTTAATGTCCTTATGCAGTATAGGTTAAAAAGGATCAAGGGAATAGTTATAGGGTATTGAAATATATATTTCAATTTTAAGGTGACTGTGTGCTGGACTTAAGTTTCTCCTATAATGGAGGTGTCTTCAGTCTAGCAGGTCTATAGGAAATTTACTAAAAATTGTTATTCTGAAACCACATTTTTTTAAACCCCTAATTAAAGTCAAGAGTTTTCTAGGATATCACAATATAGATACCCCTACTTAATAAAGTATCAGTATATTACTTCTGTCTCTACAGCACTGGATCAATTAAGGTTGAAGAAAACCTCCTAGGTCATTTTTTTTCTTGTATTTTTTACATTGAAACTCTATTCCTTAAGCCTTCTTTTTTAAAAATGATTTTCCAATCCCTTAATCATCTTTGAGTCCTCTAAATTTTCAATGTGCTTCCAAAATTGTGTTGTGTGGCACCTGTGCAAGCTCTGAGTACCACCAAACATTCCTTAAATCCAAGTCAGAGCTTAAAACATTCATTTCTGAGCAATTTTAAAGTTATTTTTAATTCAAACAATCGAAGACCCTCTGGTTTTACACATTTAGTTTTATAAGATTTTACAGCTGAGATATTTTGTATTTTGTGACAGTCAAAAAAAGATGGAGCAATACATGCATAGCAATTTTCCCCTGTAACCACAAGTTCATTTTTTGAGGTATGACAATGCTGCGTTTTTCTATAGTCTTTCAAAAATACATATTAATGCTTGTTCTGAAGATACTTCATTGCTCTTAAACATATAAGACACTTCATTGCTTTCACACATATAAACATATTCACTTTTCTTGCTCTCATTCCAAATGATTAAGGGAAATTTTCTGTTTCAAAATGATTATAATAGTATTTTCTACTGTGAGATCTTCAGGCATGCTCGTTAACATTTTCTGTACATAAGAAAATAGGTATTATGTTGTTAAAAACATGAATAAGCCTTTATTTCATGTCCTCATTGCTCATTGAATTCATAGTATTCACGTAAATGCATATGCATATGAACCATGTTTCAGAGTTTAAAGTGTTGTGATGATATGATTAACTTGTATTTAATTCCATAGAATGTGGAATGTTGCACGATTGTGATACTTGACCCTGTGCACTTTTTATTTAGGCTCGTATAAACAAATCTCCATCATTTTCATCATCTCAAAATAATGGTAAATTTACTATTTTTTGAGGATCATTAAGTGGTGATACTATGCGTATTTCTCACTTCATTTCCCTTAATAACCAAAAGTGGAAGGCATTGATAATTTTAGGAATTAAAAAATAGAATAATAAAGCCATCCTCTTAGGATGGGTGCTTTTACTTGTACTTGGATAACTGTCCATTACAATTGAAACATAAATGTAAGGATTGGTATCAATTGATACAATGTGAAATTTGATGATTAAAGATCTGTTAATGCACAGTTATGCTATTTAGGATAGGAGAAAAAATACTGGTTAAATTGCATGCAAGGTGGTGATAGGAGTACTGAAGTTGAAGACTAGGTTAGGAAAGGGGGAGAAACGTCTCAGGAAAAAGAGAAAGAGAGGACACGTTTCGGTAAAATATAAATTATATAATTCTAGGCTTTTAAGGCATTCTAGTCATTTTAATAAAAGTTAAATGGGTTCTGTGGGGAGATAAGAAAAAATTCCATATAGCAATTGAAATAACTAATTTATCCTTCTTAGCATTTTAGTTTATCCTACCATTTTGTTACTCCAAAGATATATAGACATTTAATCAATTAGAAATTGTATAAATCATTAAAAGAAACAATTCCTCATAAAAACAAGACATTTTTTCCCACTGTATGTAAGAGGAGGAATTTATTTGTCCATAACCAAAACCATTCCTCTGGTCACTAAGGCAATCCTACAAAGAACCAGAATTAAGACTCTTGAGTCAACAAACTTTTTAAGCATGTAAATAAAATCTTTTATTGTGACCTTTATTATTGTTAGATAGTTATTTAAGGGGTAACTCAGAAACTACGTCACTACGTAGAAATAGAAATTCCCTAACACTTATGTGAAATTAAAAAAAAAAAAGATTAAAAAATTAAATGAAAAGACTAGTTCATAACATTATTTTCTTAGTTTTGCCGGGATGCTGTGGCAGATACCACCAAATGCGTTGGCTTAAACAATGGAATTTAGTGGCTCACGGTTTTGAGACTATGAAAAGTCCAAAACCCAGGCATCGGTGTTTTTTCCCCAAAGTTCGTAACATTCTGGTGCTGTGTACTGGTGATCCTCGCGGTTTCTTCTTTTGTATTTCTGCTTTGCATCACACGGAAAAGTTGTTTTCTTTCTCTTCTAGGTCCACTGACTTCCGGCTTCTGGCTCCTCTCATGGCTTTCTCTGACAACGTCTGAATTTCTTCTTCTTTGAAAGAACTCACCTCTAGCTTTTAAGGCTGTTAAGTTTTCCTCTAAGAATTGCTTGAGTTTCATCTTTAAAGTTTTCCTATGTAATATTTTCATTAACATTTAGTGATAAATATTTTCAAAGCTCCACTATGATTTGTTTAAACCATAAGTAATTTAGAAGCATGGTTCTAATTATCAAACATAGGTATTTTTAAACTCTTTTTTTTTTTTTTTGTTACCTATTTCCAAATTAACTGTATTATAGATAAAGTCATACCTATTATAGCAATCTTTAAACTTATAAACTTATTTTTATTGTTTGTTGTCATTGACTGTGTTACATTTTTATAAGAGTTCTGTGTGACTGCAAAGAGCATGTACTCAGCAACTTTTTTATGACATGGTCCAAACATGACAATTAGATCAAACATGCTCTTCAACTCTCTTCTACTTTTCTTCTTCTTTTTTTCTTTCTGCTTGATCGATCAATTTTTGAATGAGGTACATTAAAATATTTTCCCACAATTTTATGTTTGTCTATACCTCATTGTAGTTTAGTCAGATTTTGCATGGTTCACATTTTCAGATGGTCTTATTATATACAAGATGATTTGACATTTTATATCTTTGTGAATTGGACTATATAAAATCAAATAACGGCCCTCTTTATCTCCAGAATTTTTTTTTTTTGCCTTAAGCACTATTTTGTCAGATAATAGCTATAGAAACTTTATTTTTGTTAATATTGACCAAGTGAATTATTCTTTATACTTTTACTTTTAATCTTTCAGTATTCTTATATTTTAGTTGCTCATTTTATAAACAGCATATAGCTAGATTCATCTTGTTTGCCTTTATCCAGGCTGATGATCTTTTTCTTTTAAATAGGAATTAAGTCTATATATAATTATTGTAATTAGTGATATATTGGATTTGTTTATAGTATCTATTTTGTGCTTTCTCTTCGGTCTGCCTTTTCCCCTCTAGATCATTCTTTAGTCACATATTTTATATGAAGGATATAAATTGCATGGTCCATTACCACAAATTATAAAGACTTTTCCTTTTTGTTTCCTTTTCTTGGATTACTCAGATTCTTTTTAATACCTTTCTCATAAAGTCGCTAGGGAAAAATCAGCCCCCATCCCAAGTCCACTAATTAATTTTCTTTCCCTGATTTTATATTGTTTTAGTTGAATATAGTACCCAGGCCTAAGCTTTCTTTTTTTGTTCTCTCCCGCTCATTTCTGTTGTTCATTTTTTCCCCAAGTTTCCTAAAAAAATTTTGCCTCTCAAAATCCTGAAGAATTAGTTTCTCTGAGTCAAAATCCTTTATAAGAATCTAGTAGCTGAATCAAGAATAGTTAAAATATAGATTTTAGTATCCGTGTACTTTGAGATTTTGATTTCAACATTGGATTATAACAAATAGGTAATTATTTATTTCAGATATATGCATTATGAAGGCTTTTGGAGGGTAAACTGGGACCTACATAATATATATTTCAGTGCTTCAGTTGGGAACTGAAGCACTGAAGATATATGATATATGAGTTCCATATACCTAAAAACAGATTTAAGATGAGTTTCATATATCTAAAAACGGATTTAAAAAATAATAGTCTCTTCAACAAATAATGCTCAGAAAACTGGATCTCCATTTGCAAGTGAGGGAGGATGCTTACTTCATACCAGATATAAAAATCAATGCAAAATGGATCAAACATCTAAATTTAAGAGCCAAAACAATCAAATTCCTAGAAAAAAAGTAGAGAAGCATCCTTAGATTCTGTGTTAGGCAACGGTTTCTTAGATTTTGTGCCCAAAGCACAAGGTACCAAAGAAATATTAGGTAAATGGAACCTCATCAAAATTAAAAACTTCTGTGCCTGAAAGAACTTTATCAGAAAGTGAAGCAATAACCTACACAATAGGAGAAAATATTTGGAAACCACATATCCAAAAAAGGTTTAATATCCAGAATATATAAAGAAACGCTTCCACTTAACTACCAAAAGACAAAATGGGTAAAAGCCTTTAATAGACATCTCTCCAGAGAAGATATAAAAATGGTTATGAATCACATGAAAAGATGCTCAATATCATTAGCCATTAGGGAGATGCTAATCAAAACCACAATGAGATATCATTTCATACTCATTGGCATGACTGCTATTAAAAAATAAACAAAACAAAATAACAGGTTTTTGAGAGGATGTGGAGAAATGGAAACACTCATTCATTGCTGATGGGAATGTAAAATGGTGCAGCTGCTGTGGACCACAATTTGGTGATTCCACCAAAAGCTTAGTATAGATCCACCCTATGATCTGGCAATCCCTCTACTCAGTATATACACAAGAATTGAAAGCAGGGACAAAAACAGATATTTGCACACCTATGTTCATAGGAGCATTAGTCACAATTGCTGAAAGATGGAAGCCACCCATGTGTCCATCAATTGATGAGTGAATAAACAAAATATGGTATATACTTACAATGGCACATTATTCAGCCATAAAAAGGAATTGAGTCCTGATACATGTGACAACATGGATAAACCTTGAAGACATCATGTTGAGTGAAAAATGTCAGACACAAAAGGGCAAATATTGTACAATCTCACTCATTTAAAATAATTAGAATAAACAAATTCATAGAGTCAGAATCTAGAATGTACAAGGTTCCAATTTGGAATGATGGAAATGATTTGGTAATTGATGGTGGTAATGGTAGCACAACATTGTGAACGTAATTAACAGTGCTGAAATATATATATATATATATGAATGTGATTAAAAGAGAAAATGTTAGATTATATCTATGGTAATACAATAAAATAAAAAAATCCAAGAAACTATACTATACCAACACTGAACCCTAAGTTAAACCATGGACTATAGTTAATAATACAAATATAAAAATGTGCTATTAGCAATTATAAATTGCATTGCACACCAATGCAAGATGGTAATAATATGGTGGCATATGGGAATTCTGTATTTTATTCATGATTTTTCTGTAAACCCACAACTTCTCTAGCAAACAAAAATAAGAAAAAAATCCTTGAGGACAAGACATTCATACATTGACAGTTTCTCATATACTTATATTTTCCATGACTACTAATTCTGCCTAAATCTTTCACAAAACTGAAAAATAAGGGATATAAGAATATATGGAATGAACTTACTTGAATACAAACATTTTCCATTTATGAACAGGTTAAAATTCTGAAAGACTTGAGTCCCCTTGTTCCTCTATGCAAGCTATAAGCAATGGTACCTATTGATACCAAGAAAAGTTCTAATACTTTTTGTGTTAATAGTTTTCTTTATACTCATAAAAGATGTAATTAAAAAGTTTTCTGCATTTCCTAAAATTTCTTTCACATGAATAATCTTTGAATTAACTTCCCAATTCATGCATTGTTTTCTAAGAAAATAATTGGATAAAGATTTTCAATGCAACATTGAATATTCTATGAAAGTCCATCAAAATAGAATTGGTTAAATTGTTGTATATCTAGTTAGTTGGCTAACTATACAGAAATATTAATACAATCTGATTATATTATATAATATACTGTGTACTAGTTCTATAGTTCCTCCATAGGAGGTAGGTAGTGCTATTATTCCCCAATTTAGTTATGAAGTTCAATAAAGTTAAGTAATTTTCCTGTGTTCCAAGCAACTAAGTGGCAGCCTCAGATCAGAAAGCTAGGCAATCTGACTCCCAGAGACAATGATTTGGATCACTGTTCTATGGATGACTCTATTTTTATTGATATGGAATATGTTCCTAATATATTACTCAGTTGAAAAATCAAGATTCAAACATTGAAAATGAAATATGTAATTAATTCTTAAAATATTCATAGTTGTCTCTAAGAAAAATGATTTATAGTAATTCTAATTCATTATATTTTTCTTCCATCTTTTGTAATTTTTCTATAACATTTGTGTTCAATTAGAAAATTTTTAATGCATTTAAAATATTCTTGATATATTGGTGAATTAATAAGCAAATTTTTAAGGAAAACAAAAGAGAACAAAACATATATACATGTATAAATATGAAGGGTTATGATCTAAAATATTGTTTATTTAAGTGGTAGAATTACAGGAAAAATTTCCTAATTTCCTTCTTATCTTATCTGTATATTCTGTTTTTCCTTTCGTGACCATATGCTACATAACAATGTAATGAAAATTTAAAATAAAAATGATGCAATTTGTTCTTCTGTGGCATTGAGTACCGAGAACTTCCAGGCAATGATGGTGGCAAGTGGGAAACAAACCCTGAGCCTTCCTATCCCCACTGCAAAGCAAACTATTTAGGTTGTGCACAGATAATTGAAGGATGCTATAGTCAGTGTTCCCAGAGTAAGCAATTTCCATTCCATTACCGCAGCTGCATAAAGGACAACTTTCCAACCACCTGCAGAATTTCTTTATACTGTGTCCTAGGAGGATCTAAACATGCAGCTTAGCAGTTTTCTCTGAAGACGCAAACTAGGTTAAATTATTGAGGTTCTCCTGATTTCATTAATTCAAGGAGTCTAGTTGTGTATTTCCACAGAAGCAAAGGAAAATAGCTGCTGGCTGTACATGAAGGTTTTATCTTCCGTCTCTCAGTGGAAGTGTCATTTGGAAATTAAGTTAAACTCTGCAAGATTTGCCTTTGTGGGTGATCTGAATCACTGAACACACGACCTTAAGACATGAAGTTCCTAAATACAAATAGATGACGCATCTATTATGCACTTTTACTTCTTAGTCAAATCTCCCCTATTCTATCTGTATTTTATTGGGAAGGATCACACATGATCTTTCAGAATCAAATCATCATTCCGAATGATCTCTCCAGAATCACAATGAAAACATTAGAGTAGATAATTAAATAGCTTATTAAAATAATTTCATTAAATGTGGCCTAGTCTGTGTTCATTTTGTCACTTTTCTTGCTAATATACAGAAATATATTAATAATGCTTCTTAAGTTATTTCTCAGAGGACCAGAATCAATGACTTTGAAGACTGTTACTATACAAAGTCAGAAAAGTCACTGAATGTGATTTTGGTTTCACAATATATTTTTTTTTTTTTAAAGATTTTATTTATTTATTCATTTATCCCCCCTTTGCTGCTTGTGCTCGCTGGGTCAGCTAACCACACCATGCGGGCGGGCTTGCCTTCACGGTTCCCGGGGCCTCCCACATGGTAAACGGGAGCCCCACTGTTTGAGCCACAGCCGCTTCCCTGCAATATTCTTGATCATCATCATGTTTATTAAAAGATCCATTGAAAGTCCATCATGCTAATTTAACTGAGAAAAATCTAATAGACTGCTATTGGATAGCTTCTACTAAATTAGTGTAGGAGAATTATTACCAAAGCCTTAGCTGTTGTTATTTAAAAAAAATGTAATGATGTATTAATTACAAGCAGCAATCAATGACATTAGTAAATTAATTTCAATCATATAAAATAGAAAATTTAGTAAAACTTTTTGGTTCTCATTTAATTTTTCTTGATATTTTGGTCTTAATAATGCATAATACTAATTCTAATTCAGATCTGTGTGCCTTAATTTGAAGTGTATAGGGAAAAGTAATTCCTGTCTCCTTTCTGAGAAGGGGTCCAGGAATATCACATTTTCTGCCTTGTTCCTCTGGGGACAGGCTCTTCTGCAGGGTCTGCTGGCTTAATGCAGAGTTGCCCCATTGGCAGGTTGGTCTGTTTTGTGGGTCCAGTCAGCAGCAATTTTGATTCTCCTATTATGTTATTCTACTTAACCTTTATCAGCAATAAAGGAAATATTTTGTTTCTCTGTTTCTGAACTTATATCTTGCTTCTCAAATTATTCAGAATCCAGGTAGGGAAGATGAGGCAGTCTGATGTTGATAGAACTGAGCAGATGAAAAACCCATAACTCTAGGAATCATACTTCTTACAAAGTCACCTAAGACTTTGTTTAGGTTTTTTGATGCCTACGTTTCCCTATCTATATAAGATAGAAACCTATTGTGCCGTATTTATAAGAGAGAAATTAAGGAGAGGTGCTCCATTTTATCTCTAAATATATAAACATATCACTAATGAACATATGTCAATATTGTATGCACTTTTTTCATCAAGGCAAATTATGAAAATCCATTTCATTTTTCCTTTTACTAAAAGAATAGTAATTGAACCTCAAATGTTTTAAGGTCAAAATGTCATGTTTTACTGTAGCATACAGACCAAAATTCTCAGCTTGCACTCTGTGAGAATCTAATAAGTAAGATTTAATCTTGTACTCAATTAAAAATACCACTACATAATTGTCATTTAGTATTCTTCTTACAGAAGTTGAAAATATGCTTATGAGTGAAATTTTCGTCAAGATAATGCTTATAGTCATTTCTGGGTTAAAGAATAAGATTTATTTCACTTTATGGGAATATATTTCCTGACATTTGTCCTATTGCATTATGATCAAAGGGTTATAATGCTGAATGTGGGAACTTCTCAAGACGGCTGACAGTAAGTGATTATGTAAGATTCTACGCAAAGGCAGCCTCCATTACACAGCCTGGCTGTCACAAATACTTTACAAGCTACATATTGCTTAATATAACAAGTTTCTGTTTACTAGGATTGCACAGGAGATTTTGGATTTTTTATAAGTAAAAAATACACAGACATGCTGTTGCCAATTATTTCAATCTAAAGAAATTAGGCTGCCAGAAGCAAGCCATGGATGTTGATCATACTTTCTTTTGAAGACAGGTGATAAGGACTTTGATAGCAAATATGGAGACAATGTACTTTTTCAAAAACATTTCCTTTAACTACCAGACAAGACAATTGGCCTAAGTAATTGTATAACTCTCTGAGCTGTATCTTTGAACTTCTCCTATATCAACCTTTTGGTCAAATACACTTATTTGCTTTTGTTAATCCTTTAAGGTGTCATGTTAATGATTTTCTTAAGTTGAATGCTTGCTGTGCAGTGATTTTAGGATATGACATGAAATTATTTAGGATTTTTCATCTATCGACTTTTGTCTGCTTATAGGAATACAAATATTCAACAAGATTTGCAGTAAAATTTGCATACCAAAATGTTTATGTTTTAATTATCATTTCAGTCAGGTGTCTGATCAAATATTTCCTCCTCAGAGATGCTTTCCAAATCCATCTTGTCTGAAACAGAGCTTCTCTATAACATTGTATACCGTATCTTGACTTAATGTTTTCTAGTACGTGTCATGCCATTATATGTATACAGAGGTTTTTAATCTATTGATTGCTCCTTCCCCAGCTGGCATATTAGTGCCACAAAGGGTAGAGAATCTGTCTTTTTTGTTCACCACTGTATTCCCTAGGAGATAGAAGGCACTCATATGTTGAATTAATGAGTCATAGCATTAGCAATAATGATAAAAATGTGGAAGTAAATTATATTTCTTAATAAAGAGGGATTTGTTATTGTAACATTGAATAAAGCAAGACCTAGAATTTTATATGCAATATGATCACAACAGTGTATATATGTATTCCTAGAAGAAGAAAAAAGATTGAGAAAAAACGTTCTAAAATATTTCTAATGATTGTGCTTCGATTGTGACATCATGAGTTTTCTTTTTTTGTTTTTCTATATTTTGCAATGTTTTTGCAATTATTGTTTATCACTTATAGCCAGAAGAAATGAAACAAAAGGAAGGAAAGGAGAAAAGACATATAGTAGTAATTGAGTATTTAGATAGGTATATTAGCGATCATGCTAGGCATTTTAAATACGAAGTCTTTAACAGCTAATAATAGTACTTAACATTTTTTTAGTGTTCAGTGAGTGCAGATACTGTTTGAAGTTGATGTAGATGAAGTTGAATAATTCTCATAATTACTCAGTGAAATCAGCACTGTTATTATGATCTCCATCTTACAGATATGGGCAGAAAATGGTCATGCTACTTCCCAAGGTTACCAGCTATGTGGCAGACCTTGGATTTGAATCTCTGTCTGACTCAGGGTCTGCAGTCTTCTGATTAAGAATGAGGAAGGGAATAATTGCTTCTGAAATAGGTTTAAAGAAAAATATATAATTTCAGTCCTAATTTCACATCTTATTTATTTTAAAAAAACAAACAGTGTAAAATGTATTGTTAGCTATTTAAAAGAGTTCATTTTGGGTTTAGCCAAACATATAGGGAAAACCTGAATATTTGGACAGAAATGAGCAAAGAGCTGCAGGGAGGTAAATTCATGGGTTACAGGATAACATATGAGATTATAGATAATTATTGTGTTCTAATGACATTCCATACTATTATGGAGAGCAAGTGGCCTTAATAAATAAGAATTCTCTATATAAAGAAGCCTGTTGAGTATCACCTTATTTTTTCTTTAAATTGTGTATATAATATTACTAAAGCTTTGTGTCTAGATGTTCTCAAATAGAAGGGCAGGAGACTCTAGGGAGCATAGGCAGTGCCTAGTGGAGGAGGACAGGCCAGTATGTGAAGTAGTCTGAATTTTTTTCTCTATTTAACCCTGATTTTCACACTGTCCAGAAAAATTAACAAAACATACATAACCCTAACTCTATCACTATGTGTCGGAAAGAACATCAACTTTGGAATTATATTTATTTAGATTTTAATTTCAAGTTAACATTTAATTCCCTGATATTTTTTCATGAGGCACAAAGCCCAAGTATGCAATTTACAATGGAAGTTCAGGTGAGTGGTTTTACTATTTCTGTAATGTCCAGAGTATAAGCCATTGCAGTTCCACAGAACTAAATAGCCCAATTGTCTTTTTCAAAATTAAGAATCCTGGGTATTTCTTATTTATTAATTATGACAAATGGGTTAATTATATAACTATAAAAGTGATTGAAGTCACAGCTGACAGTTGAAAATGCTTCTACAAAAGCAATATAACTAATTCTGTTCTCAGAGAAAACGGTTCAGGAAATGTAATTTAGGATGCCAGGTGGCACAATAGGTTATATATTAACTTGTCCCCTCTGGAAAATTAAATTTGGATTTGGCTCTGGTCACAAATGAAATGAGTCATTTGGTACATGCCACTAAGGATACTCACAAAGCCAAAATGACATTTCATTGAAAAATCACCTGTTAAGAAAAATGTCTGCAGTCACTGGGGAATTTTCAAGAAAAATAAGTGTGTTGGACAAAAAGAAAGGGAACCAAGGGGCTGTTGTAGATGGTGCACTTGCTGAAAATCTGGAAGAAGGAAATTGCTGTAGCACTTGAAATCTTATCTTCAGCAAGAAACTCTTAAGTTTTAACCTGTTTTCCCTCTTTTCCCCAGTCTCAAGATCCTAGGAGATTAATCAATTTTCTTCCAATGGAAATTTGTTTTTTTTTTTTTTTTCACAGACACAGGTTTAGCTGAATGCCATTTGTAACAAATTATCATGGATTACTGAGATCACTGCAAGGAACTCCAATTATTTCAAACCATATGATTAGGTCTTCCTATTATTTCTGGTAAATAAATAAGTCATTATTTATTCATTTGGGAGACTAAGAAAAAGTACAATTTTCAGGTTTTAAAGATAACTTTAGTTTGGAATTCTTAGTCATATCATTTTTATCTTTGTCCCTATAATGATAACAAGGGCAAATATTTAGACATATAATGAGATTAGTAAGAGAACAAAAAATTTCCAAAAAAAAAGCCAGGTTCTTTCATATTTACTATTGGAGAAATGCAGTACAGAAATATCAAAGACATCTTAATTCCTCATATTTCAGGCACCTTTTGCTGGGTTCTGGATAGACACTGGCAGCATTGTTTTGGAGTCTCCAAATCTGAGGAGACTCTGTTTTCTGAATCAGGCCATCCCCACTTTATATTTTGCTGAAAGATATATCTAGACCATACATTAACAGTAACATGTCTAATTTCAAATCCCTGCCTCAAAATTGATACCTTCAAGGTCCGAGTGGTCCTAGGCATCTAAACTGTCAGGACTAGTCATGCTGGAGGACAAATGAAGAGATGAGGTAGTTTTACCACAGCAGGGAAATTCCAGATGAGTCCACTCCATCACTGGAGAGAGGTTATGATAAAATTTGAGCATGATATTTTAGTTTGCCAAAGGGCTGCCTATTCAAAGTACCAGAAATGGGTTGACTTTAATAAAAGTAATGTATTTGGGGTAAAAGTGTACAGTTTCAAGGCTGTGAAAAGTCCAACTCAAGGCACCACGAGAGGTACTTTCTCAAAGTCATCTACCACGTAGTGAAGCCAAGATGGCCACTGATCTCTGCAGAGGTCTCTGCATTTCTGTAGCTGTAGGCAAACCTGGCATAGGGCTTGTCTCTTACTGGGCCTCCTCTATGCTCAGTGGCTATGCTTTCTTCCCAAGTTCAGCTGTAGGCTATCAGGCATATGTTTTCTTTCTCTCTGAGTCTCAGCTCTGAGCCTCTTGGGGGCTTCTCTCCTTGCAACTTAGTGGAGGACAAAACTGGAGTCCTTTCTCTCATCATTGCAGGATCAAATATGGCAGCTTCCTTTATCTTTATCTGTGTCTGTGTCTATCTCTCTGTGTGTCTCAGTTTATATCAGACCCAGACAGATAGCAGAGACTCAGGCTGGCTCATGCCTCACTGACATAGTCCAATCAAAAGACCTAAAGTGATCTTATCAAGTAATTTAATCAAAGGACCCTAAACTGAATTTAATGCAGTCAAAGGGTATCACACCCACAGGAACAGATTAGTTTAAAAACATAATCTTTCTCTTTTTGAGCTTCATAAAATAATCTCAAACTTCCACATGTGATTAGGCAGTTAATGACAAGAAAATTATTAATAGCATCCATACGTTTTATTCCCAGAAGATTTTGCTAGGTAAAGGTCATTGCTTAGCAACCTTATTAGACCTTAAACCAAGAGAAAACATGTAATTTAAGCTGATTAAGATAATAAAGCCAGGCAGCAAGATTTACAATTTAAAATGTCATAGAGAACAAGATGGCAGAGTGAGACGCTTCAGGGCTCCATCCCCCAACAGAAGCTTTGAACAAGCAGTAAGAATTGGCAGAAGCAACTTTATCAAATCTCCAGAAAATGATTGAAGGATTGCAGTGATTGGGTAAGTGCTGAATCAAGAAAAAGGCCACTTAAACGCAGTAGGACCTTGTGATGCACTGCTGGACCCTCTCCCATCCCTCACTGCCTCTGCTGAAGAGCCAACCTGTGCTCCCTGTACAAGTCCTTGTTCCCAGTTCTGGAGGGAGCAGTGTAACCCTCATGTACATAATGTCCAGCACAATCTGTCTGGTGATGGTATGGGGAACACACTGCCCAGAAATTGCCCTGCATGTAGAAAGAGGCTGACAGAGCTCTCTCATAGAAAGGTGTGAGAAAGCAGACAAGTGGCTGCCTGAGGCAAGGGATTGCTGGTTATAGGATGCTGGTGGGAATGTAAAATGGTGCAGTCACTGTGGAAGACAGTTTGGCCATTCCTCAGGAAGCTAAATATAGAATTACCATATCACCTGCCAATCTGCTACCAGGTTATAACACAGAAGAATTGAAAGCAGGGATATTTGCAAATTGATGTTCTTAGTGGCATTATTCACAATTGCCAAGAGATATTATAGAAGCAATTCAAGTGTCCATCAATTGATGAATGGATAAACAAAGTGTATTATATAAATACAATGGAATATTATTCAGCTGTAAAAAGGAATGAGGTTCTGATGCATGTGACAACATGGATGAACCTTGAAGACATTATGCTGAGTGAAATAAACCATGCACAAAGGTACAAATATTGTGATCTCACTGATATGACCTAATTATAAAAAGCAAACTCATAGAGTTAGAATCTAGAATATAGGTTACCAGGGGATAATTTGGGGGTAGGGAATGGGCAGTTGATGCTTAATTTGTACAGAATTTCTATTTAAAATTCTGTACAAATTAAGATTAATTATAAGGGTTAGGAAATGGATGGTTGATATGGTAGCACATTATTGTGTGTATAATTAACAGCATTGAATTATACAGGTGAATGTGGTTAAAAGGGAAACTTTAGGTCATAAATATTACTAGTATAAAAATTAAAAGGTAAAACTTGGGACTGTATAACATAGTGAACAGTTTTGTAGATAATGGATTATAGTTAATAGCACAAGTATAAGAATGTTCTTTCATGACTTATAACAAATGTATGACACTAATACAAGATATTAATAATAGGGTGGTATATGGGGAAAATATACCTAATGTAAAGTATGGATGATAGTTAATAGTACTATTTTAATAATCTTTCATCAATTGTAACAAAAATCACTATTAAAAAGTAGTACAATTATAAAAAAATAAATAAAAAAGGTATCATCAATTGTAACAAATGTGCCACACCAATGCAAGATGTTGGTGGTGGGTTGGTGTAAAGGAATCCTGTATTTTATGTGTGATTGTTCTGTAAATCCACAACTTTTCTAATAAGAAATGAACTATAAACTGAGCTATTAAACATATCTGAACAAATCTCAAAGTAATAAAAAAAGAAACTATCAAAGAGGAGGATCAGAACAGGAACATTCCATATAAAGACTTTTAAAAAATGGTCCTATATATGCTCAAACAGCTACAGGAAAGCATGGACAAAGAACTAAAGGAAATCAGGAAAACCATAGATGGACACAAAGAGGAAATCAATAGAGGGATGGAAATTATGAAAATGAATCAAACATAGTTGAAGGCCACAGTAACAGAAATAAAAAATTCCCTAGAGGGGTTCAACACCAGATTGGAGTTGACAGAAGAGAGAATCAATAAACGTGAAGATAAGATAATTGAAGCCATCTTGTCTAAGAGGTAAAAGAAGAGAGTGTTTTGTGGGAGTCCCAGAGAGAGATGAAAAAGAGAAAGGGGCATAGAAAATATTCAGTGAAAGCTTTGAAAGCTCCCCAAATATAATGAAAGACTTGAATATACACATCCTCAAATATCAAAGAACGCCAAGTCGAATAAACCTTGATAGACCCATATCATGCCATATTATAGCATGCCAAAGATAAGAGAGAATTCTAAAAGCCATAAGAGAGAAGCAAAGTGTCACGTACAAGGGCACCTCAATAATATTAAGTGCCGATTTCTCATCAGAAACCATGGAGGCAAGAAGACAGTGGGAAGACAAATTTAAAATGCTGGAAGTGAAAAATTGTCCTCCTAGGATTCTATATCTATATCCAGCAAAACTGTCTGTCAAAAATGAGGGAAGGGGAAGGAGTGAATGTGGCTCAAGCAGTTGAGTGCCTGCCTCCCACATGGGAAGTCTTTGGTGCTGTTTCAGTGTCTCCTAAAGAAGAAAAACAAACAACGAGCAGACATTGAGCAAACATGAGCAGACAATGAGCAAAAACAATGAGCAGACAACAAACAAAAACAAATGAACAGATAGTGGATGTGGCTCAAGAAGTTGAGCACCTCCCTCCCAAATGGGAGATCCTGGGTACGGTTCCTGTTGCCTCCCAAAGGAAAAAAAGCAAACAGACAGACAACAGCAGACAACGAGCAAAAACAACAAGCAGACAACGAACAATGAGCAAAAAGAACTAGCAAAAAACAATGAGCAGACAACGAGCACAAACAATGAGCAAAAACAACAAGCAAACAGATGAGGGAGCCATTTCGGGTGGTGGGGAATGAGGGAGGGGGAAGCAGATGTGGCTTAAGCAGTTGAGCACCTGCTTCCTACATGGGAGGTCCTGGGTTCAGTTTCTGGTGCCTCTTAAAAGCAAAAAAAACAAACAAGCAAACAAACAAACAAAAAAATTCAACTCAGGGGGAGCCAATGTGGCTCCAGTGGTTGAGCACTGGCTTCTCACATATGAGGTCTCAGTTTCAAAACCCAGGCTCAGTATCTCAAAAAACAAAACAAAACAAAAAACGAAGGAGGGATTAATACATGCCCATATAAACAAAACTAAGGGCGTTTGTCACTACTAGAACAGCCTTATAAGAAATGTTAAAGAGAGTTCTGTAGGTTGTAAGGAAAGGACACTAGACAATTAACTGAAATCTCAATGAAGAAATAAAGATTACCACTAAAGATTATGACATGAGTAAATATAAATGCCAGTACTATTGTATTTTTGATTTGTAAATCCACTTTTTCCTTCCTACTGGATTAAAAGCCAATGCATAAAATGTTACAATAAATCAATGATTTGGACTCAGTGTATAAATATGTAATTTATGACAAGAACTACATGAAGGTGGCAGCATGGAGGGGTATAGGAACATAGTTTATGTGTGCTATTGAAGTTAAGTTGGTATCATAGAAAGCGAGATTGTTATAAATTAGGGTGTTAAATTTAAGCTCCCTTGTGACCATTTCAGAGAATACACAAATTCATAGAGACAGAAAATAGAGTACAGGTTATCAGGGTTGGAGGACATGGGCAATGTGGAGTTAATGCTAAATGAGTGTAGGATGCTAAATCTGGGGTAAAGGGAAAGTTCTCTAATGGATAGTAGTGAGGGTATTGCAACATTGTGAATATGATTAATCCCACTGAATGGTGTGTTTGGGAGGTACTGGGATGAGAAGATTTGTGTTGTATAAATATATCTACAACTAGAAAAAAGAGAGAAACTGAAGAGATAATGATAATTAAATGCAGTACATGATCCTGGGTGGGATCTAAGAATGGAGAAAAAAAGGCTAAAAAGGACATCAGTCATAAGAAAAAGTTGGAATATAGAATTTAAGGCTTTATATCAATGTTAAATTTCTTGAACTTGATAACTGCTCTTAAGGTGATTACGTAAATGACTATCCTTGTTCATAGGAAATGTTCATGGAAGTATTATGTGCTGAAGGAGTATGATGTGCTCACAAATGTTCAGAAAATGAATGGATGAATAGACAGATACATAGAGAGATAGATGATGGAATGATATGGCAAAGGTGGTAAAATGTTAAAATTGGTGGATCTGTGTATCTGGGAGGGTGGGGGTATGTTGGAGTTCTCTGTACAGGATTTGTATTTTTGCAACTGTCCTTTAAGTTTGAAATTATTAAAAAAAATTTTTTTTTAAAAATTTAATGTTATATGATCGGCATATGTTAATTCATCCTTTCTTAGTATAAATATGCAAATAGATTTTTACAGTAAATAATGGATTGACCTTTTGGCAAACCTTACTTAGAAACAATGGCCCTAAATTTATAAATATTCTCTATTCACATAGAAAGGAAAAATCATCACAATTGGAATGACTGGGGAAAAAAACCATAATAGCAAATCACAATTAACACATACATGTACAAATGAATACAACCAGCTCTTCTATGAAAAGGATAAAGAAGCAGCAGCTTTATAAGCATAGTTTCTGTCTTATGTGGCCTAAAAGAAATTTACTTTGTATGTATTCTGTTTATCTTTTTTTATTAAATTAAATGCAGTACATGATCCTGGGTGGGATCTAAAAATGGAGAAGAAAAAAACTAAAAATTATAGTTTGTTTTGTGCAATAACATCTAGTTCTATATTCTCTAGGAAGGGCTTAATATATATAAATAATAAGGAACTCTCTGCAATGCTCAAACACAATGGGTAAAATTTTATTTTGCTTTGATTATTTTCAGATTTTAAAAATGTGATTTAAAGAGAGTGACAATTTTGGAAACAATAAAAGACAAAGTTGGCAATATATCTTTTTGCTCTTCTGACAAATAGGTATTGAGTTTGAGCCATTGTAAATGAAAATTTTCTCAGGTCTCTCCTTTATCACATACTTCTATCTCTGATATTATGGGGGCAAAGACAACTTTTCAATGATAGGTATAAAAACGTTCAATTTACTGTCTAAATATTGTTCAACAACCAAATTGAAAAGCAATTGGCAGTTTCATGAAATGTTAAATCCAGTCTTAGTTTTTCAGAGCGCCTTTGGTTACCTTTAAAATAGTATTTAACCAGCATATTTGAAAACACTGTAAAATAAATAGTGAATAAAAAAGTGGCTCTATGGGTCTTTTAGAATATATTTCCTTAGTCATGCCGTTATCAAAATCATTTACTAAGAATTGAAAAAAAGAGCATTATATCTGGGTTATGATTTGAGGTTAGCATAATAATGAGAATATAATATCACTCTATTGTCTTTTTCTAACATTCACAAGTTGATAGACATTTGGGTTGTTTACAGTTTGTGGCCATTGTGAATAAAATTCTCTGAGATTCATGACTGATCATTGGGAGAATTTAATACATTTTACCAGTATCTTTAATTTTAATGAGTTTGTTTTATAATATTTCTAATTTATAAAACCAGAATGTAATATCACTATAGAGGACATTTAGTTTATTTTAGTACAATTAGATCATGCAATTTCTCTGCATAACCTCCTTTAGTGAGTGCCTGTTGCTTTTAAGTTAGAAAACTATGTACACGTGTGGGTGTTTCTCTCAGAGTTCTTGGTTATAAGCACCATAAGAAAGAAAAGTTAAATTTACTGAAGGGCTCCTAATGGGTGGCTAGTTAAGAATCTTGGAAGTCACACAGGAAAAAGGCAAGTCTGGGAGTAAAATAATCAGAAAACAGAAATTAGCCTTTAAAAATGGCAGTCTAGAGAGGCAGAATAGCCAATCCAGAGGTAAAGCTATGAACTCTGGAGCCAGCCTAACTTGATGAAAACCAGATCTGCTGCTTAATATTGTATGGCCTTGTGTAAGTTACTTAAATTCTGTGACTCCGTTTCCAAATCTGTAAAATGAGAATATTAACAGCACCTACTCCATAGGAGTTTGCATCAGGCAGGATACGCTAGAGAGGGCTATGTTCTGATAACGAAAACCACCCAAATTCTCACCAACATCATATGAATATTTATTTTCTTGCTCATGATAAGCATTCATCATGAGTTGCCTAGGGACTGTTCCATATTGTTGTCATCCTCACTTCAGGCTGAAGAGGTCACTCTCTGAAACATTACCAGTGGCCGTAATAAAGGAGAAAGGGGCTGGAAGATATCACACTGGCAACTAGATGGTATGTTTCAAAGTGAAACACATCACCTCTACTCACAACTCACTGGCCAGAACTGGTCACTTGGTCCATACAACCAGAAGGGCATTAGGTAGTGCACTTCTACCATTTGTCCAGAATATTTGGCAAAGAGCACCAATCACTACCAGAAGTTGCTAAATAAGTCAATATTTGTAAAATGCTTACAACCGGACCTGGCACATGGTAAGACCTATATGTGTATTTACTAAATAAAGTAAACAGTCAGAATTTTATGTCTCTGGACATAGTTATAGCTAACTTTATTGAATATGAACCATTTTATTGTCTTTACACCACTCACTTTTAAATACTTGCTTATGCCTTTGCTGCCATTGTCCTCAGTTTCCAGATTGGGAAATGACCCAAATATTATACACATCAGTTCTCCTTTTACCAATGGAAGAACGGTTCAATGCTGATTGTACCCCAAACCATCAAATGTTACACAATTACCCATTATGCTGCCTCATTTCCATGTACATCCTTCTACCCATACTTGCATTTCTAAAAATAATATTCTCATATAACAAAATCATTCCTAAAACTGCAATTTCTTCCAGAAAGGCAAAAATCTAAAATTTCACCAGTCATCAGTTATCAGTAAGCCCAAAGCTTCTAAGTGGTATCTTTTATTTCCTTTCATCTATTATTATACCACCTTAATAAAAATGATCTATAAACACTAGTAAAAGAAACAGAGAAGAAAGAAGGAAAAATGTAGGTAGAAACAATGGCCATCTCCTTCTGCAGTCATGGTCCCCTTCTGTCATGGGGCTATAATTGATATTTATGACTTTTAACTCTATTTTGAATTCATTATTACCTGCCTTTAGAGTATGTTTGTTTGAACTTGGAATGATGACACAGTATTTTTGTGATATCTGAGCTTATGTATTGCATTTCAATAATTTTCCATTAACTTTTACCACTAAACAGGTGACATCAAGGAACTCACCGAGTTCCATTCATGCTTCAATTCAACATTTAGTTTAAAAATAACTATTTTCTAGAAACTGATCTATACAGTGAGATACATTGGTAGACCAATATCCCTGTCTTTGAATCACTTACATTCAAGCATGAGGCAAAGAAAGTAGATCTAAGTGTAGAATATGTGTCTTTGCCTTTTCTAGAATTTCATATAATTAGAACCATACAGTCTATGACTTTTTGTTTGAGACTTGTGTGTTACTTAGTATAATGCTTTTAACATTCATCCTTGTTGCAACTATGCAGTTTGTTCCTTTTGTATGGATATGTAACGGTTTTTTATCCATTCACAAGTTGATAGACATTTGGGTTGTTTACAGTTTGTGGCCATTGTGAATAAAACTTCTGTAAACATTCATGTGTTTGAGTGGACATACAGTTTCATTTCTCTTGGATAAATATCTAGGAGTAGGATTGCTGGCTTATATGGTAGGTGTGCATCTTTCTTTATAAGAAACTGTCAAATTGTTTTCCAACAATTCATACCAATGTATCGTAGTTCCTGTGTTTCTACATTCTTGTCTACACATGATATTGCCAGTTTCTTTAATTTTGGCCTTTCTAGTGTGTTTGTAGTGGTATTTCATCGTAGTTTAATTTACATTTCTTAAATTATTAATGGTGTCAAACATGTTTTTATATACTTATTGGGCATTAGTAGAACTTCTTTAGTGAAGTGTCTGTTCAAAACTTTTCCTAGAGTTTAAATCGAGTTGGCCCTTTTTGCACTGTGTTTTAAGAGTTCTTTATATATTCTATATTAAAATGCTTTGTCAGATATATATTTTCAAATATTTTTATCAAATCTAATGCTTGTATTTACACATGTGGCTATATGAGCATGTGAAATAAGGCTAGTTAACTAAGGAATTGAATTTATGGATTTTTAGTTAATTTAAATTTACATATAAATAGACTCATATAGAAAGTGGCTTCCATATTGGAAAATGCAGATTTGTAACAATTATATTTAATGTAATTCACAAGTTTGATAACTAGTTTTCATTATCATTAAAATCTAGGAACATTTAATTTTGACAACTTCTTTGAAAAATGAATTACTTCATATATTTCTTTTAATTTCCAAAAATGTGGCATGTTTTAATTATGTTTTTATTATGAACTTCTACTTTAATTATCTTGTTGACTGAAATCATGGCCTTCATATAACACATATTTTGAAAATTTTTGTACCCTTTTTTATGGTCTAGTACTCAAAAAGTTTTGGCTATTGTTTAATGGATATTTGAAAAAATCTGTATTCTCTGGTGTGTGTGTGTATAGTATATGTATATGTATGTGTATGTGTATGTGTATATGTATGTGTATATGTACTCCATTAAGGTCAAAATTGTTAATTGTATTATTAGGTTGTTAGCTCTTTTACATCTGTGTTTTTGTTTTTATTTTTTAACTGCATGACTTATCAATAATTGAGTTACATTGAAATCCTGAGATCTGATGGTGACGTTTTCAAACTATCTCTTTAGATATATAAACAATGCTTACTTCATTTGAAACATTTTTTACTAGTTTCATTTGTTTTTACAATTGGTATAACATCTTGGTGAATTTTTAGCATTATATAGTATAGCTATCTGTATTAGTCAGCCAAAGGGGTGCTAATGCAAAATACCAGAAATTGGTTGGTTTGTATAAAGGGTATTTATTTGGGGTAGAGGCTTACAGTTACCAGGCCATAAAGCGTAAGTTACTTCCTTCACCAAAGTCTATTGCAACGTGTTGGAGCAAGATGGCTGCCTACATCTGCCAGGGTTCAGGCTTCCTGGGGCTCATTTCTTTCTGGCCTCAGTGCCTCTGTTTTCTCCACAAGGTCAGCTGTAGACTATGAGGTGCTCTAGGCTTTGCCTCTCTCCACAAGGCTAACTGTATACTGTCAAGCAAACAGTTCTTCTCTTTTCCCGGGGCTTTCTCTCCTTCCTCACGACCAAGCTTCTCTGTATGCTTACAATCACAACGCTCCAGCTCAAAAACTCCAGCATCAAAACTCCAACTCTGTTCTTTGCCAGTGTCTTTATCTGTGAGTCCCCACCCACCAGGGTGGGGACTCAATGCCCTACTGACGTGGCCCAATCAAAGTCCAAATCATAATTTAATCAATTAAAAGTGATATCTCTGACAGACCAGTTTACAAACATAATCCAATAACTATTTTTGGAATTCATAAACAATGCCAAACTGCTACACTATCCATTTTTAAAAATCCTTTCCAACTTTGATTATCCTTTGCCTGGTATGTTATATGTCCATCCTTTTACTTTCAGCTTTTATGATTCCTTATGTATTAGATTTATCTCTTGCAATCAGTTTACATATATACTTTGTTTACCTAATCCAATCTATTAGTATTTAACTTTTGATTTGTGAATTTGTCAATTGACATTTATTAAAACAATTGATTTATTTGAAATTACTCCTTTTCCTGCTTCTTCCTATCATATTAAAAACCAAACAAACAATATCTAAAACACCCCCCAATAAGATAAAAATTTTACTATGCTCTATAATTTATTGTTCTACTCGCCCACGCCAACCTCACACTTAGTTCTGGGCTTTAGGTATTTAATCTTGTATTTTTAAAAATGTATTTATTTGTATTAGAGAAGTTGTAAGTTTGCAGGAAGATCATGCAGAAAATACAGTCCCCATATACCCACCCACTCCTAGTTTTAACACTTTGCTTTAGTGTGGTACATTTCTTAATATTGATGATTGTGCTACCAACTATAGTCCATAGTTTACTTTAGGGGTCACTGTTTTGTATAGTCCTATGATTATTGTTTTCTTTTTAAAATTTTATTCCTGCAACATATATACCACTTAGATTTCCCCATTTTAACCACATCCAGATACATCATTTAGACTTAGTGTTAATTACACTCACAATGTTGTGTTACCGTCACCACTATACATTACCAAAACTTTTCCATCACTTCAACTATAAACTCTACACCAATTAAGAATTAACTTAAAGAGAACAAAATTTGCAAAGATATTTGATCACTTGCCTCTTCTTTGTCTTGCAACCATCTCTTGGGATTTTTACTTTTACTTCTTCAAGTAGTGCATCCAAAAATGTCTTCAATGTGAGTTTAGTGTGGTAAACTTTCTGAGGCCTTTCATGCCTAAGAATATATTGACCATGATTATATAATTGAGTGACAGATTGATTGTATATTAAGTAATAGGTTCTGGAAAATTTTTATCTCAGTACTTTGAAAATGTGACTCCATTGCCAGCTTGCATCAAATGTTTTTGAAAATGCAGATATTAAATTATTCTTTGTATCTTTTTTCTGTATGCTCTATAATTGTCTTTAAAATTCTTAAAATGTTTCTTGGTATAGTTTTGTTTCCTTAATTGTTCCATTTGGTGCTCTGTGGGCAATTGGAATTTGAGATTTCCCCCCCCCAGAACTTTTAGTATGAAAAAATTTAAAGTTCATCTAGATTCAACAATTTAAAAAATTTGACTTTGCCAGTCAATATGTATATACCATACATTTCTCTTATTATTTAAGTATGTGTCATTAATGTTATAAATTTCACCCCTCTTGGAGCCATTTAACTTATTACTTTTGCCCTGTATTACCTATAATCTGAATGTTATGCCTGGAAGATTGATTAAATTTAAGTTAAAATTCTTGGAAGGAATACTTCATTCTTGATAATATGTAGCTTATGTTATGTCACAAAAGGAGATGTATAATGTCAGGTTGTACCACTATTAGTGATGCTAAACTTAGTGAAATGTTTAAAATCATGACTACCTATCTCTCCATTATAAAGGACACAATTTTTCCCTTTGCTTTGAATATTTGGGTAATATTTATGCACCTTGTGATCATCTTTACCCTAATATCATTTCACCTAAGGGTCACTATTGATGGAGTTTCAGACTATGACTACTGACAGAAAAGCAGGTCACCTGGGAATATAATAAACAAGCTCTCCAGCTGGATGGGGGAACAGCCTGAGACAATGTTTATAAATTACAGAAATGTAAAAGAGCTGAGTCATTGACCTTTAAGACTTATTGATTTCAGCTCATGTGAGACTGTTAAGTATCTATTACCCTTACACATGTGCACATGTATTTTGATTTGCTAAACAACGAATAAAAGCCACGCTCTATGAGGTGGCTGGGCTCTTCTATCCATATCGGACGGAGAGTCCCCTGATCCCAGTTTCTCTTCTTGTCTTATTCTTTCTTTCTCAGGGACCCAGGTCCTGACCGGCACCAACTATCAATGATCTCTGCTTGAAGTACTATAAAGTGGTTATTTTCAAATTCAACCATTCCCTTCAAATTAATTCATTGGCATTCGTATAGAAATTAAAACTCTCCTGTTTTCTTCCTCTGTTTCTCTCTCATTCTCTTCTCTCCTCTATCTCTTTTATCTTTCTATCTATCATCACGATTTACCTTAGTCACCTATCATCTCGTTCTCTTTTTTTATTTTTTTAAATATTTTTAATTTTTAAATTTTTACTGGGAGGTCCCAGGGATCGAACCCAGGTCCCTCCATATGGGAGACGGAAGCCCAACCAATTGAGCCACATCCGTCCCCCTATTATCTTTTTTAATATCACTATGGTATGTTTATTTATTTAATGTATAGCAATCAACTGTTACTGTTGCTTTTATTTTTGAAGTTAAAATTGTTCCTAATAGAGTTAGTGGAATGTTCTTCATACTAGCTTTTGTGTATGTTAATCTTGCATCTCTTCCATACTGTCTGACTCAGGATGCCCCAAGCTTATCTCATATATGCCTTGCTCCAGACATAAAATTAGGCATATCTGCAAGATGCAAGATTCTTTTATGTGAATGGTATTCAGAGATTATTTACTAGTTAGAGTTATTGTTACTAATGCTTCTAGGCATTTTATTGGAAGAACACCAGTTATTTTGTTTCAGTTTCTTTATCACCTATTGGTGGGTTGATGCTTGTCCACTAGTAAATATTTCAGGATACGGTCAAAGGTAAAATATTTCCTATATTTCTTATGTTTAAATCAGTTTTTATTTAACCTTATACCTGAATGTCAATTTAGCTAGAAGAAAATACTCAGTTTACCCTTTTTGTCCATGAGTAATTAGAAAATGTTGTTCCATTACAGGTTTATATTTTGCTGTTGAGAATCATTATGCCAGTGTGGATTTTTTTCCTTCATAAGTGACTTAGTCTTTTCCTGGAGGCACAAAAGTTTTCCTATTTTTCTTTGTTCTTGAAGTCTAATAATTTTACTGTGTTATGTTTTGGAGTTGACCAACTTTTCGGGTCAATTGTTGTAGATACAGTATCGACCTTTTCAATAGTAAGATTCAGATCTCTTTATTTCAAGACAGTTTTAAATATTTAGCTCTGTTTTAGTCTTTGTTTTATGCTTAGGGTTTCCAATTGCATGTATGTTAGAGCTCCCATGACTGTCTTCTTTATCCAGCATTTTGATTCATATTTTAACCTCTTTTTTTTAATTTTCATTTTGTTCCCTTTGCCTTTTGCATTCATATTCTCTGCATTTCTTACTGTATATTAATTCTTATTTATTCACCCTTGGGCATATTTTCCCTTTTTCTTCAGTTTATTTCCTGAATAAATTTGTTTTTCCATTATGTTGTTTTCCATTTCTATTTTCAGTTTTTGAATTTCTGATTCATTGTGGTGTTCTTTATATGCAAAAATTTATTTGATTAGGTTTTATTTATCTTGATGTTGTATACTACTTTTCCTATGCTTCATGGTTGGTAAGTTTCGGTAGTTATTTCTTCAGCTGAATTTTTTTTCATTTCTCCTTTCTCTTATCACAATACTTTTTGTAGATTATGGACTCCTTCTTTTTGATATTGGTAAACTTTATAGCATTTTCCTGGACCAGCAATAATAGATTATTCTATGGGTGAAGGATGATAGTGTTTGGGTGACTTAGTCTGTTGGATTAAGATTACCTTTTTCAGAGTGAAGGCCAGTCTGTTTAATAAGTGGTGTGTTGGTAGGTGTTGATGTTCATTTTTTTTGACGTGTAAGTTCATTTACTCCTTCATATATCAGCTACTTTTCAGGTAATATGAGAAGGGCATACTGCTCCAAAGAAATAAAGGAATAGAGAGCAAATGAGTTCTATGATGGAAAGCCTCATCCACCAAAAAATCACAGACAATTCACCTTTCCCTACCCAGAATCAGATAGGTCTTACCCTAAATTCCTTCTCCCCAAAAACAGCATCAGGTAGAGACACTCTTTAGATTATAATTTATCAGTCCATTAGTTTTAGAAAGGGAGAGTAGAAAAGCTTTGTTAAATTTAGTTATTTTCACCTATTTTTATCAGATTATCATATGTATAAGTCTTCAGATTTTACTCCTGATAAGTCCTTCCCTAGTATTCTTAGTCACTGCCAGCTTGGGGGCAAGCACTATTTGTTCCAAAGCAATGACAGAGAACCAAAAACATAACTTCAAGAGTTCCTTTTCTATTCTTGTACAGCATTGCCATGCCCCAAGTCAAAGTTTCTATTCCCTGCTCTCCCTGCCCTTCCCCTGACACAAGACACAAAAATTAGTTCCAAACAAAATCCTAGAAGTATCTTGTGACTTTCTCCATATATGGGTATTTTCCCTCTATTTTCACCCCAGGTTGCTCTTAGGACAGTAAATGTGTGATCACTAAAACGATGCTTTTACAAAGTGAGGACTTTTAAGTCCTTGTAAAAATTATGAAGGATTCCGGCAAATTGTATAATTCTTAAACTTTATAAAATCATTTATAGGAGTTATTTTAATATAAGAAATTAAGGATAAAATGATCCTTATAAATTCTGGAATTTTTATCAGAATATTTTAGATTAAAAAACATGTTTACTTCACCAACATATTTGAATAGTAGCATATAAGTATTCAGTTATATTTTCCTTCAAAGTACTAAATTATGGGCTGATTTTTTAAATGTTCCATAAGAGGCAGAAAAAAACAATGCCTTCTGAGATCTAAGAATTTAGTAAATATTTGTTTTAACTGAGGCACTAAATGAAACTGAAGTTACTTTTTATATAAAGTATTGTGCAACAGGATATTAAATTTGGATCAGAATCCCAAATAATAGTATGCCAGGCAATCAAAGTAGCCATAAAAAACATCTGCTCAGATAATTATTCAACTTTGGATTGGTTTGGGGCTTGTTAAGATCAAAATTAGAGTTTTGTAATCCTTGCTTTGTTTTGGATCATATTTAAAGGATCCTTTAAAACCTTTACATTGAAAATCAAATCACTTAGAGATATAAATATTATAAAGGATGGCAGTAATTTAATATATGTGAACACATAGCATTTCCCTCACAGCCATGCATGCTGAATGAGAACATACTATTAGAGTGGTAAATTGAGTGACAGGAATTTGGCACTGATCCATACAAGTGACTAGAAAATTTACTTAAACATTCAAAAACTGTATGTACATAACAGAAATAAAACCACATCTAAGCCTCAAGAGTTTTGAGAATCTAATTCGTAGATTGAAGAATTCACATAAAAATATAGTTAGCATTATTTTATAAAGCTTCTCAAGGTATGTTTAAGAGAAATGTTACATCAATGAAACAGGATGAGTTGAAGCTTGTCAACAAAATGAAGATTATTTTTTTTCATACCTTCTATTCTGAAATAGGGAATCTTGATAAGTTAAAGGACTGGCACAGTATAGAGCTTCTATAGACCACAGTTGAAAGTCTGCCATCTCTCAGAGAGCCATACATCTCTATTTATTAATCCCTTCTCTAAAAGCTTTGGGATTTCAGAGAAATTTAAATAAATCAGCCTTGATTTTTCAGACAGAATTAGAACCTCTGATTTATGGGCCACTCAAACTTGTACCTGTAATAGCGTAGTGGCAAAGTAGGAGACAATTTTAGATAAATGTCAACTAAGATTACAGTTAAAACTCTTGCTCAATTGGGTCTTGACTGTGTAGCGTGCTCTTTTGTAGCCTTGTTTTTATCAACATATCAAATGGCACTTATATTTTATAGAACCTTTCAACATTTATTACTGCCATAAAGAAAAAAAGATATAAAAATTGAAAAAGTTCTGTGAACTGATTTGGGGCCAAATTAAAGTTTAAAAGATAAATTCAAAGTATTATTCTATCTCATTCTCATACTCTATTAACCCTATAAAAAGAACTTTTTTTTTCCCACTGGAGCTAGAAACCAGTAAATATTTTTAAGATCAAATCTTTTTTACATTTTACTCCTTATTGGAATACTCTTAAGTGGACTGGTGGACTGGCTAGGTTTATTTTCACTTTTTTTTTCTACTCAAGGTATATAATTTTTAAGTGGAGACATAATTAGGAGAAAACAGTAATTTTCCCCAATTTGTAATAGTTTAACAAGGAACTTAGCTGTACCTTCCGTTCTTGGTAGAATAGTAAAAAATAAGTACATTATTTTTTCTGGACATCAGATTAGATATGAATGAAATAAGGAGTCACCTCCCCCAAAAATCATACTACATTCTGTTAGGTTTTCAATGAATCTGTTGTTCAAAATATACTTTAAAATATTATAATCACATTAATTATAAAATTAATACATGTTCATTTTTGTGGCAGCACATACAAATTTTGGAAAATAGAGAAATATATGAGGAAGAAAAAGACATTATCTTTTTTCTCATGTGCTAACTCCCCAACCTCCTCAGTATATAGAAAATTGTTGTGGTGTATTATCTTCCAGCATTTCTTCTATGTATATGTATGTATGTCTACATAAAATTAGGATTATATTTATGATCAGAAAATTTTGTATTCTGCTTTTGTCTTTTCAAATAATTTTATGACTATTTTCCCATGTTATTGAATATTCTTCCACAGAGTTTCAATATCACATAACAGTCTATGATATATTTGGTATTTAATTCTTCCTTTGTTTTAATAAACATATTTTCACTTCTATACTATGTAAAGAATGATATAGTGGGTCCTATGAGAATACAGGTTGAGGAAGAAATGGCTTCTATTAGAGAGGCAGACATCTGAACAAATAGTATAAAATAATAAGCAAAGAATAAAAATAATACAAAAATAGAAATAGAAACCAAAGGTAGCTACAAATAAATTTGAGTCCTAAATTTAAGACACCAGTGTACTCATATTATAACACTGAGTTCAGTGAATTGAGGTTTTTATATTTATTTTGTTCAAAACTAATTACTTAAGAAGTTTAAGTCATATGTTCAGAGTTTCAGTATTTCAATTTATTAGCATATTTAAATTCAAATGAAAAATCTTCCATATGGTGATGCAATTTGTGTTGCATTCCAGATGTGACATGCAAATCACCATTATTTCTATATTATACCATCTGATTAGAAATTAATTAGACCAAAATCTCTGTGTTCCTTCCCATTTTGTAGCTGTCATAGAAGGGTGAAGATTGTAGAAAAAAATAATAAATCTTTATAATAAATAAAATTTCTGCCAATTAAGAGTGACCTTTCCAGTTAAACAACATAAAAGGACAGAATCAGGAATTGATCTATATCATGCAAATTAACTCATAAACATGATTTGCAATTCAGCTATATGTGATGGAAAACAAATTAATCTGATACTGAATAAGAGGAGTTTAGAAACAAATCTGTTCATGAATTCTATTTGAAATTTCATTGAATATTGTTTCTTTTTAAAAGTTTTTTGGGGTTGTCAATATATTGGATCACAAAATTTAAGATAGTGGACATACGGTTTTAAAATTTCATATTAGTTCATAAAACGAAGAAAAATCCATAATTTCCATTAACCATGAAATACTTTTTCCATGAAGCTTTCTTATCAATATTATTCTATCTCATACTCTTCACATTGCCAGCTATATAACATCTACTATTTTTTTTTAAGGTAATCACAAATATAAGAACCAATTTAAAAATTTTAATTTTCAATTTAAGAGGGTAAATGATGTAGTTTTACAACCAGAACTCAAGTACCTACTGTATGTCTGGAACTGTGCTAGGCATCATGGGAATGCAGAGAACATGTCTACTTTATTTTTAAAAGTACCTTACAGCTTACAAATTGCTTTACCAGATGAGAAAACCGAGGCTCCAGGAATTATGTGTTTGCCCAAAACGAGATGGCGGGGGAAGCAGATTCCAGGACATGAACCCTGGTCTGAATTCAAGTCCAGGTCTATAATAACTATTGAGCTCACTGCTTAAGGTCCCTGCCCTTGAGAGATTTAAATCAAACTGGATAAATTGAAACCATGAATGTATAGGAAATATTCAGTCCCTTGGTGGGAGATTTTAAGCCTGAAAAACGATTTCTTTTATATATATATCCACCCAGAAGAAGAAGAGTATTTTCAGTTATTTTTCAACTGAAAGGGAAATTTAACATGCTCAAATACATTTAAACTTTTTTATGGTGATAATAACATATACTGTGCATATAAAGCCTGTTAATTCAACCTGTCTTTGATTACAAACCTATAGAAGTCCAGAAACAATCTCTATATTTGAGTCACTTTGTGCCATAAATACACTGTTTTCTGAAATTCCCCAAAGGACATTCACTTTGAATAATGGTTAACAGTGGCGATGGGTGGAATAAAGTCCTTCTCACCCGTTTTATTTGATGGGGGGTTTTAAAGTTCATATTAGTTGTGAAAATGCACTGATGTTGCTAGGGAGCTGAGCTTTTCTCTAACTGTTAACATGGAAGCCACAACTTAAGCCAGTGAGTCTGGCAATATCAACACCATGCTTCAACCAGGGAAACTAACCAACATCCATAGTAACCCTCCAGGACAACTAACTTAAATATATTATTTTGAGCAGTTTGGAAAGGGTCTTTTTGGATCATCATAATAATGTTCTCCCCTGCATCAAAATGAAAGACGAGTATTAAAACATAGTGTCCAGGCAAAAAAAATGTTTTATTCAAAGGAATGACTTAGTCATATGTTGGGTAAAGAAATGTTTTTATGTTTGTAGTTGTTTATTTTTTGTAGACCATTTGGAGTGTAGGTTAATTGAAAAATGCACTTTTTAAAGTACAATTAATAATTTCTATATGAAAACATTCACCATATATGACAAACAAATTAGCCCCAAACACCCAGCCTGCACTTCATCTGCTCAGCAGAGAGCCTGTTGGCATTAGTTCCTGTGTATGATTCGCAGAAGACCATCCTCCTAAATCCCCAGCAATCCCTGGATATCCTCCAGAATCAGCCTTGATTTAAGCATGAGGGAGAATTAGTTCAGAGTTTTCCTCCAGCTCCAAAGCTATGAGCTATTTAATCACTGCTTTGGCTGGGCCCAGGGCAATCAGCACATCAGGGCAGTGACTCATTCCTGGGTGAGCCGAGTCTGGAGTGAACCTGGGTGGGTGAGAACTTAATCATACTCTGTTTTTTTTTTCACAGTAGGAGCAATGGATATATTTAGAGTCTTCTGTACTGCCTGAGATCATATTTGATCTACTGACCTGAAGATGAAAAACTCCCACTAAGAACTGCTGAATCATTTAATTCCTTGTCTTGCCTTTTCTTTCCATCTCTTTACAGGCCTTATTGCTGGAGGGTAACACATTATCTCAAATAGACTTTTATTTTCATTTCACTGAAATACGGTTTTTTTTTTTTTTTTTTTTTCTGCCTGGCTTAACTTTCTTACATCCTAGATTCTTTTCTTTTTGAACATTAATAGTTTAAAATGCTTGATTTAGGCCAATTCCAGTTCTGATATTAGAGGACAGCTAGTTTAAGTCATGTACATGGCAGGTAAATCTATTCCCTCAAGGTTTAATAATATTGGTTCCTAGGTACCCTGGGATTTTGGGCACAGGTTAAAAGGCCTGTCTGTGTTAATTTCCCAACATTGTACAGTGATATTGAGTTTGCAATAAATCTGATATAGTCTACTGAGACTGCAATTTAATCCAGTTTAAATTAAACTTTACTTTTTATTTGTAATAATAATAGCATTTCATATGTGCCAGATACTGTCCTAAGCAACTTATTTATAGTATTTAAATCCTCACAACAATTCCTGTGAGATAAATTTTTTCATCTCCATTTTCTAAATCTGGAAACTGAGATTTAGCAACTTAATGTTGATTTGTTCAGACCCCAAAAGCAAGTAAGTTGCAGACCATCCAGTGAAATCCAAGTTTGCCTGAATCTCTCTCACAACCTTAACCAGTTTATGGCACTTCAGAAAAACTCTCTACTGACTAAAAGGTAAAGTGTTAGATTGTCTTTGCAATAGCTAACGTCCCTGAAAAATGAAATATATTTTGTCTGAGTCTGAGGTAATCCAGCCAGAGTTTTTAAAAGTTTAGATAAACTTTAACCTTTTATATGAAGAGCCAAACCTTTACTTGAGCAAACTTTTGTTGGAATCCACAATGATTTGACTACATTCAATGCTAACAGTTAAAATAATAACATATACCAAAGACTGTTAGTCTGTATTTGGAAAATTTTTCCTTAAATGTGAGACTACAATTTTGTAACATAAATATGGTACTGGGATCCGTTATTTCACACATTGTCAAATGACCATCCTGGTGAATATTTTATTCATGAGATTTCTCAACATAAGTTTCCAAGATATTAAGCAGTCTAATTATTTTCAAAAGTAGATATGTGCGGTAACAGCAACAGAAGTACAATTTTAGAGTTAAGCTATTTTCATATTAGCTCTATAGCACAGTCATTAGAACACGCTTGAAATGTGGTACTTGTAAAAACACTTATCAAAAATACAACTAGGTGATGGCTACACCCACACTTGCAATGGAGAATTCCCCAAAGCATTCGGAAATGTCCAACTATGTGGACATTTCCCCCCACACATTATTTTTAAATTCCATCAATTTCATGCTGTGGTTATTTTTTCCATAACAAAGTGTCCTGGAAGAATGAGCTGTAGGTTGAACTTTACTACCTTTCTATGTTTATATTTACCTGCTGTCTTTTCTCTCTAACTGTTACCCATACTTTATGTATGTGAGCTTTCACATTCTCCAAAGGGGAAGCAGAAGAACTGGTGACCCAGCTCAGCTGCCACTTCTGTGACTGTCTTCCAGACTCCCTCAAAACTGGGGCCTTTTAAGATTTTACTTCTTTCCATCTTGATTCCTGTATAGACTCAGCTAAAACAATGGCTGATAATAGCAGACAATTCCTATGAAGAAAGCAGCTAGCCCTGCTGTACACATTTCTGGGTGAGAGGGCTCACAGTTCTTGCTATGAGCAATAATCTATCTAATTGTGTCTAAGCCATACTAAGGGCAGCCTTCACATTGAGCCTTAAACACATACCTTGGGAATTGTGTATTTACAGCTAATTGCAACGAGGAACAGTACTTCTGGTGATGTAGCTGAATTCACATGAGCAGCCAAAGGGGATTTAAACCTTTATGTTATTACAGAAAAGGGCATACTGATATACTGATAGAAGATTTTTGATATTTATTCAAACCAGTCCAAAATATATTTGTGTAATTGAACTATTCATGTTGCATCCTGTGTTTTTCATATAGGGCTTTGGAGGTAGAGAGAAAAAAAATATAAGCAGTTAGTTAATGCAATCTACTCTTTCATTTAAATTATGAAACAATTTAATCATTGCTTTGTGCTAACAACAGGATAGTTACAACTGTTTAACTTTCGGAAAGTAGACTGTCATTTCCCCCTAAGCCATTTGCTTATTCTTGTCTTCACCCCTTTATTATTCCAGTGCTTGAAATTCTGATATAAAGATGTATTTTTAAGCATTCTTGTCCTTGGAAAAAATATTGGTAGGCTTCCAGTGAATCTGTTAAAGCAGTGAAACTGCATTCATATTTTGTATTAAAATGACAGATGAAAGGAGACAGACACCCAAGTGGGCTAGGAGCAAGGCAGCCAGGTGCTTCATAAGGATTACGTTTGCTAATTTAGAAAGGAGGGGGAAAAAACTGTGCACATCAACAGTATAAAAACAGGAACAGAAGCATGGTTTAATTCAAAGTGTGTCATTTATTCCATCACTACCATGCATGTGCCACCTTCCCCTCCTCCTCTACTTTATTCTCCCCTTTCTTCAGATTCCGCCCACATGGATTGTTGCTACCACCTATTCTCCACCAAGGGAGATAGGAAGGTAGACTGGCAGCTTCAGCTCCCTGGAGAGCTGGCGCAAATACAGTTCTGGAAATCAGCTCACTGGGAGTGCAGAATACCTTCCGAGCACTGAGATTATACACTGTGCTAACATGCTTGCAGTTCCATATTTTAAGCTCTGTGTAATTACAAATGTTTAATATACCAGTAAGATCACCCATAGGAAAACATCAGTAGAAGCTCTCTTTATTTCAGAGCAATTTCTATATGCTTATTTTGTCTCTCTTAAAATCAGGGCAGGGTTGAGAGGCTGTTCACTTGCAGTAGGATAATAGTAGAGAGCTGTTTACTTCAAAGGTATTTGGATCAAGCATTTAAGGAGAGCAATTAAAAATGTATCCATGGCAGGATAAGGATGTACATTGATATTAAAAGGGCTGTGATTTTATTTTATTTTCCCAGCCCTCTTTGGGTATGAATGAGGCTCCTTGCACCATCCTCTACAAGGACCTTTGAAAGGCATTCCTTCAGTTGCAAAGTGCTTTATGCCAACTTATAAGGGGTGACAATAAAATAACAAGGACAGTCTAACAAATACACAATGAATGTTGATCTTCTAAAATATCGTCCCGGCAGACTACTTTGATTGCAATGATGTTTCCATGGCTTGAAACGTTTTTGGAACTCTTCTTCTGGAATTATGTTCAGAGATCTGGTTTTAAAAAGCACCTAAGAAAATGAATTTCATTACCTTGTAGGCACACCTCTGTTCACACTGCTGTGAGGACACTCAGGATGAATTTAAAAACTCAGATGTTTCATAACCAGTTTGAATTAGCCGGTATAGTAATTTGTCACCAGTGGTATTTACCAGTTTCTGATTTTTTAAAACAGAATGTCTCAATTCAGGTATTCATGAACTGCTTATTGAATTTCAACAAGCAGTTCATGAATTTCTCAGCATCTAGCAAGATTGATTAAATAATGTCTAGACCATTTCCATAGAAATAGCCTTATTATTATTACTAACTTCCAATATTTCACATGACAGATCAAGAGAAAATAATATTTTAAAAACTCATGAAGAAGTATGGTTCATGAGTTTTCAGAAGTTCCAGAAAATGAGATTGTCATCTTGGGGTGAAAACTGACATAGTTAACTATATAAACTTCAGAAGAAATTGAATGCAGAAAACTGGAAAGGTTATAATTAAAAATAAAATAATGGCTTTATGGTTTTGACTATAATAACCAGTGGAGGAAAATAAAATATGATTTTTCAGTTGCATATGAATAACTCAATCATAGCAGATATGAATACAGTCCTCCAACACACCATTCTTTAGTTTCTTATTTATTTCATTTTTATTTTTCAAATTTGCATAGGCTTTTTTAAAATCTTGATTATGCTTATTGTAAAGAAACCATTGAAGGCAACTGGGCACAAGTCTTAAAAGCCATTTTTCCTTGTTTGTTTGTGTCATGGGAGTACCAATATAATATAAAAGGTGTCTTAAAATCAGTAGTAAATTAATTCTTTTTTTTTTTTTTTTTTATTATGGGTAAAAATCAAAATTCTCACAATACATACAAACATTTGTAAAATGATATATAAATATATATGCATATATGTGTATTTGCTTACAAAAATGTTATTTTTTATATATATATATACATATATTTTAAGAGGTGCTTAGATTACCTAAAATATTATACGGAACCCACAGTAGTAAATTAATTCTAAGTTATTCTTTAAAGTACTGTGGACCATCAGCCATTATCAAAGGGATACCCTTCTAATTAAGCAAAACAATTTAATAGAATTTCTAAAGCACCAGCAGTAAGTCATGAATGGGTTGTAGTCCAAATGTTTATGCACCAAGGTTGCAAAATTTAACTCAAAGTATATCAGATATGCAAAGGGAAAGTAAGTTATTTATTTTATCTATGTCTGGTCTGGTTTTTATTGAGTGTACCTAGTTGGGCAGTTATTAGGCCCATGTATGTATATGTGACAGGGGAGGGTGAGAGCTAACTAATACCCCAAAACTTTTAAACTTAATTCAACAGAATGGTTTGGGAAGTTCCCATCCAGTCATGCTCATTTTCTACAGGAAGAAGAAGTATTTTATTTCTCAGTTGTTTACTTCCCTCTTCAGTAACCAACATGGCAAACAGGTCTATGGGGGAAAAGTTGTGGCCAAACAGAACTCTTACAGATACAGACAATGTATACAAAAGCCTGTTGAAACCCAAAGATGTTCCCAAACTACCCCCTGCTGCCCTAATGCAGTATAATGTGGTTGCTTGTTTTGATTATGCCCTGATTTTTGTTCACCTAGTGATTGTTTTCCTCTATTAGTGGAGATATAATGAAGGTATTTGCCACATGCTGAGATTTGCCATGTTGTAGTACCAAAAAAAAAAAAAAAGAAAAGAAAAGAAAAATGAGAGCTTAATTATTCTTTTTTGCAGTCATTACAAATGTTCAGACCAGGTAGTCTTGCATTTGTTACACTTTCAATATTTTAGCATTCATCTCTCTTTAGGATCCTGCTATTCAGAGTGTGATACAGGAACCAGCAGCACTGATATCACCTGGGAGAGTGTCAGAAACTCAGAATCTGAAACCACTCCTTAGACCTATTGAATCAAAGTCTGCATTTTTTTTTTTTTTTTAGGTTCCAGTGGCTGGGGATTGATCCTGGGACCTTGTATGTGGGAAGCCCGTGCTCAGTCACTGAGCTGCATCGGCTTCCCTGAGTTGGTTTTTTTCATTTGTTTGCTTGTTTGTTTTTTCAGGAGGCACACAGGAACTGAACCAGAACCTTCCATGTGGGAGGCGGATGTTCAACTGCATAAGCCACATCTGCTCCCTCAAAATCTGCATTTTAGAAATATACCCCAGTGAATCTTAGGCACCTTAATATTTGAGACGCACTTCACTAGGAGATAGAAAAATATGGATATGAATTCTGGTGCTACCTCTTTTAAAAACTTTGTGACTTTGGCCAACAGGATATTTCTCATCCATAAGATGGAAATGATAACATGTTCTTGGTTTTTTTATTAATATATTTTGGCATTTAACAGGATTTCTTCCACCTCCTAACATAGGTAACCAAAAAGTCCTTAATATCCTATTGGATATCCACCTGCACTATCCTGAAAAATACCGTATCTGACAAAATTCTCTGCAGTGTGTAGTCACACTGAGGTGAATTTTAACCCTGGCTCTATTTATTCAAGATTTTTATGAAGATTAAATCACATAATTAATGTGAAAAAGCCTAGCAGTTTTTCTGGAACATAATAAGAATTCAACAAAGTTAACCTAATGAATTTTTTTTTTAAATAAAAGAAAAGCAAACATGCACAACATCATACAGGGCTCCCACACATCACCCCACCACAAATACATTATGAAAGAGCGTTGTCAAAGTATTACTACTAACTATAGTCCGTATCTTACTCCCCCTTTTTTTAAGGACTTATTTATTTATTTACTTTATCCATTTTTACCTCCTCTCCCGTTTTTGCTGTTTCTGTGTCCATTCACTGGGCAACTCTCTGTGTCCATTTTTTGCCCTCTCTTCTCATCCTTCTCCTTCTGTCTTCACTGAAATTTGATCCGCAGAACCTCTGATGTGGAAGAGAGGCGTCCTACCACCTGCTCCACCTTAGTTATGGGCTTTTTGGCACATCTCGTCTTGGCTCTCCCTTGTGTCACTCTCCTGTTACATCATCATCTTGCTGCGTGGCTCGTGGGGCCTGGCGATGCACCTATGCATGGGGCCTGACAGTGCACCTACACACGGGGCCTGGTGGCCTGTGCACCTTCTATATTTTTACTTTTATTTTTTTATTTTTACCGGGAGGTGCTGGGGATTGAACCCAGGTCCCTCCATATGGGAGATGGACGCCCAACCATTTGAGCCACATCCATCCCCCTAACGGATATTATTTGCTCCAATATAGTTGAATAAACTAAATGTCACATCGTTTTGTTTCTCTAAATCCAATAGAATCCGGTTCTGAGACCCAACTCACTGAACAGTTTTATGAGATTATTGGAAGTAGATTTGTTTTCTAGAAACTAGAGATATTAGCTAGTCCTTAGACTATGTTGACCATGAAGACTTTCAGTACTCAAATATTTGATTCCTTGATTATCTGGCTACACTACTTTCCTAACCCCTTTCTTTCCCTCTTCCAACTATTCCTATCCTCATTCATTAATTGAAACTCCTACCCCTTCAAGGTGGCTGGTATTAACTCTTAATTTGAAAAATATTCATTGTTACACACACACAACACGTGAAATGTATATTCTTTTATTAAAAATCTGAAAGCCTACTAGGCACTACTCTAAGGAATGGGTATTTAACAATTTACAAACAGACAAAAGCTCTGCCATCATGGAACTTATGGTCTAGTGGAGGGGACAAATAAAAAAAGCAAATGAACGAAATATACAGTATACTAGATGGTGATAAATGATATATAGAATACTTAGCAGAGTAGCGAGAAAGGACTGTGTGGAAGGGGTTGAAATTTTAAGTGGGCAACAAGAGGAGGCTTCACTGAAAAAGGTGACTTTTGGCAAATAACATGAAGGAAGAGAGGGATTTGATCCATTCAAATATCGATGGAAGTGCATTTCAGCCTTGGGGAACAGCAAATTCAAAGGTCACGGAATGAGTGTTTCTGGCTTGTTTTAAGAACAGGAAGAAGGCTGGTGTGTCTGGAGCAGTGTGCACTTGAGTGGAAAGTAGGTATAGGGTCAGATCATTTCAAGCCTTGCAGGCCAGTATAAGTCCATTGGGACACTGGCTTTACTCCTGTGAGATGAGAACACACTAAAAAGTTTTGAGCAGAGAAGTGATGTGATTTATATCTAAAAAGAGCACTAGCTACTATCATGAGAATAGACTGAATAAGGGCAAGGTAAAATAAGAGACCATTAGAAGGCTATTGCAATAATCCCGACAAGCAACAATGATAGCACAGATCAGTGTGGTAGCTATGGGGGCAGTTAGAAATCTTTAACTTCAGTGTATATTTTGAAGATACAGCCGGGTGAATTTGCTGTTAGATTGGATTTGGCATGTGAAGAAAATTGGGAGACTAGTAGGGTTTTGGTCTGAACAATAAGAAGAATTGGATTGCTTTAGCTGAGATGGGGAAGATTTCAAGAGAAGCAGGTATAGGGAATGCCTTGGCCATGATAGGCCAGGTTACATGTCAGTAACATACAGTAATAAACTCAGAGACATAAGACAACCAAAGTTTACTTTTCACCCATGCTACATGTGAAGTATTGGTCATCTGACAGCTATATTTTACCTTCAAAGATACATAAACACATAGCTCCCATCATTTTCAGTGTATTTAAGTATAAGCTATTTCATACATTGGAATATAAAAAAAAAACCATAAGAAATGAAACTCTCTTAAGAGTGATCAAAAGCAATTTTGCAAAAGGTCTTAATATCTCTGAAATGCAAAGACTGGAACCCACTGCCTTGTTGCCTTTATCATCTTGATCTAATCCTCATTGGTTGTAGGAATTAATTTTCTCTAATCTTCTAGTTTCCTTTTCTTTCCCCTCACAAGGATAGAAATTTGGGTTTTTCTACATGAATTTCTGCAGTAGCTCTAGGTCTGTCTCTATTTATTTCTGCATGGTGTAGAACTAATATATAACATCACACAGTCTACCCCTTTGATCTCCCTTCTGTTGTAGTGAAAGCAGTAAAATACTGACTTGAACAGCTGCACCAAGGGATTTTTTTTTTTTTTTTTTTTATTATGGGTAAAAATCAAAATTCTCACAATACATACAAACATTTGTAAAATGATTTTTTTAAATAGCATAGGAGAATAAAGTAATGTCTCCTTTGGCAGCTTTAATCGTTGCTCTATTTTTTTTTCAGTGTAGAATTTTACTTTAATTCATCTCTATAGACTCCAAGTATCTCAGAAAAATCCCCATTTTCTCCCATTTTTTTTTCAACATTTCCCCTATTTTCTTCAACATAGTAGTAATATCTATTTTAAAGTCCTATCTACTAATTCCAAAATCAGTCAGCTATAGGTCTGTTTCTATTTATTTTTTTCTCTTTGGTTTGGTTGGAATTCTGCCTTTCTAAAATGCATGGTATTTTTAAACTGAATATAAGATAATGTGTATGAAAACTTGTAAAGGATCTGGAGGCTCTCCAAAGAGTGTTTAGTCATTCCATTGGTGGGCAAATGGAGTGGGGATTGGTTAATACAGTCCAATCATGGATGAGCTAGCTTGAGAGTGGATTTCAGTGTAAGACTTTGTCTACTCGTGGCATATCCATTCTCTTTGGATATAGACTTCCAGCTATCCCTGAGATATTCTCAGGTGAATTCTGAACTTAATCTTGGTTTCCATAAATTTAAAGACCATCAAAGATTTTTCATTGATATTTTCAAAATTTAACCATGCAGATTTTAATCTGGCAAGTATATTGAGAGAATACTGATAAAAATTGGTCTAAGCTCTTTGCACAACTCTCCTTTTATTATGGGGATCCTGGCCCCTCAAGCTTTTATTTTTTGCATGTCATATGGCACTGCCTAAAGCTATGCTGCTTTTATGCCTTTTAGGAGAGTCTTTCTCCCTGGGCCTATGCTGTCCTCCTCATTCTCTTACACCACATTTAGACTCCTGAGGGAAAAAGTGGCTGCAAAATGTTAGTTTGCTTAATCTTGCAATTGCTTGTTTCTTTGAAATTATATCCCCCAAGCCCATTGCCCAAGCAATTCTCCAGAGCCTAGAATGCTTTCTAAAAATGCATTAGGCTTCTCTTTTGTTCTCTGGTAGAGTAACTATTACAAACTATACCATCTGTTTTAGTCAGCCAAAGGGGTGCTCATGCAAAATACCAGAAATCTGTTGGCTTTTATAAAGGGTATTTATTTGGGGTAGACGCTTACAGTTACCATAAAGTGTAAGTTACTTCCCTCAACAAAGTCTGTTGCCACATTTTGGAGCAAGATGTTTGCCAATGTCTGCAAGGGTTCAGCCTCCCTCTTTCTCTCTTGGCTCTGTGGTCCCATCTTCTTCCAATATCAGCTGTAGGCTGGGATAAGTCTTGTCTCTCCCCCCAGGGCTTGTTTCTTTCAGGGCTCATCTGCTCTGTTCTCTCACAAGGTCAGATGTAGATTATCAGGCAAATAGTTCATCCTCTCTTCCTTGGGCCTCTGCCCTTGTCTAATGTAGACGTTTCCTCACATATCTGCCTCAAGCATGAAAAACTCCTACTTCCCTTCTCTGTGGTGTGGTTTCTCTGTGAGTCCACGCCTGCCAAGGGGGCGGGACAAAATGTCCTACTGATATGGCCCAATCAAAGCCTTAACCATTATTTAATCAAGTAAAAGTGAAACCTCTGAATTCAATATAATCTAATATGCCCAGAGGAACAGACCAGTTTACAACATAATCCAATATCTTTTTTTGGAATTCATAAACAATATCAAACTGCTATAACATCTAACACAAAATTGAAAATCTATCTACATAACACTTTTTCAATTTATATGCTTATTAATTTTTGGTCTTCTCCTTCTAGATATAAGCTCCATCATAGCAGGATTTTATTTGTATTGTCCATTACTGTATTCTGAGTGTATAACAGTGATTATACATTACAGGAAATGAATAAATTTGAGTTGAACAAATGAATATACAAAGCCCACATAAAATGCATATGTCTCAAATAAAAGCCATCTACTCCTTTTTTTCCTTCTACGTAAAAGCAGCTAAGGCTTGGGGGAAAATTCTGTTTTAGAAATCAGAAAAAAACATTAAATTTATCTTCTCTGATGTTCATATTTCATTACTTCTAAGTTGTGTATAAAATAACTATTTCAATTGCTAGTTCCAAATATTAAAAGGTACATCATTTGTGAAAGAAGCTTTAAAATCTCAAAGCACAGTACAACCAGCAATTACATCTGTACTTCCCCACATCACTGCACAAGTGTACTAGTAACTGCTCTATTACCCATTTTCAATGAAAAGTCCAAATTAATTAGAAGGAGGAAAAACAAAAGTAAAAAGTAAATATTTCTTTCTGGTTTCTTTTAATGATATCCATTTTCCCCTATATTTCAACTTAAATTTGCTTAAGACATGGGAACATAGGAAGAATTGTTCTATAATGACTGAATTAAACCACCGGGGCAGTGGTAAGTGAAAAAAAAAATTGATTTGGCCATTCTGAATGGTCTACCAGATTTTATAAAACAACAACAGCCCTATTTAAGTTAGTGACACTTGAAAGTTTTTTTAATAATTTTAACCATGATAGACAATTACAGTAGACTCCATGTTTAAAAGTTCAAAACCTAATTCTTCTACTTGATTGTTAGAATTTGCTCATGTTTTGCTTTTGCCTTGGTCACTGGCAATATATAAAGAAGGAGTAGTTTTCCATCACAGACTTAGACCCAGGGAGACATGTATTAGTTTTAGACAAGAGTTTATATTCAATATATTACTTTCTACTGATAAAGACAGCCTAGGGATACCTATAAAATTCTTATCAAGAGAAATATAGAAGCAAGATACACATATTTGGAGGACTATCCAGAGGAAAAGACATTTTTATTTCCATTGGATTGAAAATTATATTCAAATTATGTGATCTAGGCCTTCCTTAAAGGCATTCTTTAAGGAAAAATATTAATCAATTTTATATAAAGAAAAGATTACTATGACCCTGTTTTTCATTGTTTAGAATCTGTTCTCATCAAAAATATACCCAATAGATTTTAATAAATATATTCATTAATTCAACAAACTTTTATTTAGCATCTATTATATCAGGTAGTAAAACTAGTGATGAATTAAATAAACATACAAACAAGTAAGCAAAAGGAGATATCTGTATCAAGTTTGGGAATTGCATCTGAAAGCAATATATCAACTATGTGTATATAATAATATCAATGTAATTGTCATTTTTGTTGTTCCTTGGGCTGCCCAATCTTTGTCTAGAAACAAATGACCTTTTAATGTAAAATAACTTTCCCCTTATTATAGAATTTATTTCTGTTAATTATAGAAATTTTAAGATAAACAAAAAACAAATTAAATCATCCATAACCCTACCACTGATAACTCTTGCTAATTTCATGATGTATATCCTCACATAGATAGATACGTATAGATTTATGTGTGGAATAAAAAGGTCATAAAAAGGTCATTCTGTACTTTTATATATGTACTTCATATATAAATATGTATTTATAATTTTCTATTATGTGAAATTCCAAAAATATACAAAGTAAACTGAAAAACATAAAACTATTTTGTATCTACCATCAAGTGCCAACAATTATCAACATTCTGCCATTCTCATAACATTTATAATTTTATAGTAAATTATTAAATTTTTAGTTTTTGATGAAAATTTACATGCATTGATAATGGGCAAATCCTTCGGGTACCATTTTAACAATCATCCTTACAGAATGCCTGTGCTCCCCTGAAAGCTACTTAGTACCATTTCCAGTAACTATCTTCACTTACACCCTACCCCCACCTCTGTCAGAGGAAACCACTGTTCTCTTTTTTTTTTTAACTTTAGAACTTCACTACTTTTTTTTCACTATTTTAGAACTTTAAATAAATGAAACCTACCCTCTGTACTCTTTTAGAGTCTGGCTTTGGGTTCAGCATAATGTTGATAACATTCACTCTTGTTGTATGTAATCAGTTATAATATTCAATTGCATGGCATTGCTAACACTCTATCAAGAGTGATTAAGGGAAAAAGAAAAACCACAAAATTTCAAAATCAGGCATTTTGAAAAGAATGTTATCACTATATATATTAAGGTAATCAGGAGAATAATATGGAAATATTATGACCAACTTTATGACATTATGTTCAACAATAGAGATAAAATCGACTGTTTTTATGAAATATATAACATACTAAAACTGAAAAAAAGATTATACAGGAAAATCAGAATAGCCCTATATCTATTAAAGAGATTGAAATCACAGAGAAAACTCTAGGTGGTTTTATTGGTGAAATGTTAAATATTTAAGGGAGAAATACCAAAATTTCATAATATTTTTAAGAAAATAGAGAAAGTAGGAACAATTAGGCTAATATAACACTAATTAAAAAAAACAACAAAATGGAAAGAAGTAAAAATGTTAACAATTTTGCTATTTTTTTTAACAAAGAACCAACTTTAGGCTTTGTTAATTTTCTCCAGTGTTGCTATTTTCTATTTCATTGATTTCTGCTACTATTTTATTTCCTCCTTTGAACTTATTTTGATGGGTTTCTTTTTGTTTGTTTGTTTGTTTGTTTTAGCTTTTTGAGGTGTATTGTGAATACTCCAATGAGACAGGATGGGCCCACATCCAAAATTTGGTTGGCCCAGATAGGGGACATAGGAAAGAGGGATGGATGAAGATAAAAAACTGTTAGCAGTCAAACATAAAAAATTGAAGTCAGCTTATTTATTACATGGTATAGTACAAATCATTTCTTTTAATTCTTTTTCTTCGTAATTAAGCATTTAAACCCACTATGTTCCCTAAGCACTGCCTTAATGCTATCTCACAAAATTTTATGTGCTATATTTTCATTATCATTTAGTGTGAAATAGTTTCCTTTTTCTCTCTTGATATCTTTAACCCATGGGTCGTTTGCAAGTTTTTTTTCATAGTTTTTAAACAATAGGGGATTTTATAGATATCCTATTTTTTTAAATTTCTTCTTTAATTCCATTGTGACTCAAGAACATACTCTTTAAGAGTTCAATATTTTGAATATTAATGAGACTGACTTTATATGGTCAATCCTCATGAATTTATTATTGTAGTTTGTTGGACTGCAAGCCTCACTTTCTTACTGACTGTGGCTTGAGGTCTCCTTCAGTTCCTTTCCACATAGGTCCCTCCATAGGATATCTAAAAATGTGCCAGGTGGCTTTCCTTAGAGAAAGTGAGTGAAAGAAAGTGCCACCAAAAAAGAAACAAGTCCTTTTGTGACCTAATCTCAGAACTGACATCCCATCACCTTTGTTGCTTTTTATTCACTAGAAGCAAGTCACTACTTCCAGTCTACACTCAAGGGAGTATGGGGGAGATTACACAAGGAGGTTAATATTAGGATATGTGATTCATTAAGGGAACATCTAAGGTTGCCTACCGCTGTAAACATTCCACATGTGTTTGAAAAGGATGTATATTCTTTAGGAGTTAGTTGGGTAAAGCAATCTGTAAATATCAATAAGAAAATGATGGTTGATAGCAATTAATGTTTATTTTCAAAATAAAGTTTATCTTTTTATATTTGAGGACAACTTTCATTTCCTCCTCTATGAATAGTCTGTTCATATGTTTCACCATTTTTTATTTTTTCTTCCTCAACTTTAAGATATCTTTGTATATTAGAGCAATTAACCTTTTGAGCATATGTCTCAAATATTATTTCAGTTAAGTGTGCCATTTTTTTTGCTTATAGTATTTGTAAATTTAATGTACTCAAATTTAATAATGTTTTCAGTGATATATAAATTTCCCAATTACCTGTTTACAAAGTAATTTATCCATGCTTTAAGTACATGATAATTTTAGTTTTTCCATTTACATCTGCGACCTAGCTGGAATTTATCATGCAGTATGGTGTGAGATCCAATTTTATCATTTTCAAAGTGGCTATCCAGTCCCAGCAACCCTTATCAAAATGTCCTTATTTTCCCTAGAGATGTCTCATTCATTATATACTATATTTCCATGTATATTTGGATTTATTTGTAGACTTTGGAATCTGATCCATTGGTTTAACTGACTGTTTAGGCACCAAGAACTAGATACTTTGCAACTTAGGAAGAATTGACATTTTTATGATATTGAGTTTTCATATCCAAGAATAACATTTTTTTTGTTTAAATCTATTATTGTATTTTTTTATTGTATTTTAAGTTTTAATCACATTGTTTTGCACAATTTTTAAAAGTTTGTGCCTACATATTTTGTTGCTGTTGCTATGGAAAATAGAATTTTCTCTGACATAGTCATCATATCAATTTCTGTATAGTTCCTCTAATTTTATAATATTCTTTTATTGTTTGTCATAGCTTTTCTACTGATTCTCTTAGATTTTCCAGATATATAATCACTTCTGTAAAATCTTTCAATTCTTATTCTTATGCCTCTAATTACATTTTTTGTCAAATTTCATTGACTAATAGGTCAGTATCATGTTGTATAAAAATGAAAATGGTGAACATCTTGTCTTATTTCAGATTTTACACAAATGCCCCCACTATTTCCTCAATAAATTAATTTTTTGATATATTAGTCAACTTTTTCAGCAACAATGCCACATAATAAACAACCCTAAATTTAAATGTCCTTCGTTAAATGAAGTATTTATAAATAAATATTTATTTCTCACTCTCTGACCTGTGGGTTGACTGTGGCTTTGCCTGACTCCTCTGGTTTCATCTGGGCTTATCTCCACGTTGTAGGTTGGGTTCAGTTCTCTTTCTTGAGACTTCCCATCCCACAATCCAGGTAAAAGATGCAGCCACTGTTTGGAACATACTGTTTTAATAATATAGGGCAGGAGCTCAGGAATGGGAATGTAAGATGCAATGCCTTTCTTGAAGCCTCTACTTGGAATTGGCAAACTATTACTTCTACACATATTTTATTGGTCAAAATAAGCCATATGGCCAAGTTCAAACTCATGGAGCAGGGAAGCATATTCATCCCTCAGGTAATTCATGTTCTGAGAAGGAAAGAATTAGAAGAAATATATAATACAAGCTATCACAGAATGCTAAAACATATTCATCAACTCCTATTTTATTGAAAAAAAAATTTAGAACTCAGGAATACAGGTTGAATTTTGCCAAATGGCTTTATTTTGGTGTATATAGGGAAAAGACGATAATTTTTTACAACTATTAGTATAATATACTAATAATATATTTAAGTATTTTAATGATTTCCTACTATTGAACATGTCAGGCAATCTTGAAATGGACTATACTTTATCAAGGCATATTATTTTATTAATGTGCTGTTGGATCATATTTATTTATACTTTAAAATTTTCTTACCAGTATTCAAAACTGAGATTAATCTGTTTTTTTAAAATTTGGACAACCATAATCAGGTTTGGATTTCAAATGTATATTCCTTTTCCTATTCTCTAACATAAAAGTAGCATTTAGACAAATAGTTTAAAAAGTTTTGGCAGGAAGTGAGTGCAGCTCAGTGGTTGAGCTCCTGCTTTGCATGTACGAGGACTGGTGTTCATCCCCAGTACCTCTCTCTCCCCCAAAAAAGACGTTTGGGCAGATGTACACTGCAGAATGCTATGGACAAGTTTTATGTTGTTCTTTATTTTGTGGTGGTTTTTTTTTTTTTTTCCAGAGGAGCTCTTTACTAACATTTTCCCTATGGTATTCTGTTAAGATGTTTCTCTATCTACTGTTTCAATTTTGAAAATTACATTTTTTAAGAGAGTTGTACATTTCATCTTTGCCTTCAAATTTACTTGTAAATAATTATACAAAACTATCTGATATGGGTTTCTTTAAATTTTGTCTTTCATTAATATTTTTGTTTGTACCTTGTTATTTCTTATTTTTAATATTCATACATTATCCATTAATCCATTTAAAAAATAAATTGCATTGGATAATTTCATGTCTATTTTGCTGATTTTAAAAGTATTCTAATTGTTTGTTTTACTGTTCCATTATTTTTCTGTCTTTTTCATTAATTTATGATTTGTATTTACAAATTATTTCATTTTTGCTAATTAATTAGTCTAGTTTCTAAATTTTTGAGTTGAAAATTTAATTCATTTCTTTTGTTTTTTTAATTGTATAGGCTTTTATTACTTAGTACCATGAAATTTCCTCTGAGCAATATTTTAATGGCATCTCATAGATACTGGTATCATCTTCATTATTATTATTCAGTAACTGTTCGTTTTAATTTTGTATTTCCCTTTGACATGAGTTGATTAATAAAGAGTATTTATATTAATTTCCCTTGATTGAGCCTTACTGCTGCTGCTGCAGCTTCTTTTTTTTCTACTTCTGTTCCTCCTGCTCCTGATCCATCCCTCTTCTTTTTTCTTCTTCTAATTATTATTATTTTTTAAAAGACCAGCAAATGCGAAATGAGGGAGAGAGAGGTAGAGGATATAAAAGAAGGAGAGCAGAAATTTAAACCCAGACTTAGGTGTGTATGAAGAAGAAGTAAAAACAGTAGCAAATTTTTAAAAAGAATGGGACAATCATTTTAATTAAAATAAAAAGTAAGTATATAGATATAAGGGAACAACTGTTCCCTCCAAAATCAGTCACAGAAAGTTCATACTGAGACATATCTTGGTAAAAGTTTTTAATTTCAAAGAGAGATGAGGACGAAACCTAAACTTTGGGCAAAAATGAAGTAGTCTTGAATTGTATACCCACATATAATAAAATGACTATAGGTACTGGAGTAACAGCGAAAGGATATATTTTAATTATTTTTTTGTTTTTAAAGAAGCTTTAGATTACATAAATGGCACAAAAAATATATATAAGGGATTCCCATATGCCCCACTCCCTCCCCCTCCCACATTTTCCTTCATCAACAACATCCCTCATTAGTGTAGTACATTTGTTACAACTGATGAACACATATTGATGCATTGCTACTAACCATGGATTACAGTTTACATTATAGTTTACACTCTACCCTGCAAAATTTTGTAGGTTATGACAAAATATACAATGGCCTGTATCCATCATAAGATATATGTCATGCAGGACAACTCTAATGCCCTGAAAATGCCTCCATATTACTCCTATTCTTCCCTCTCTTATCCCTCAGAACCTCTGGTGGTCACTGCCATTATATCAATGATAAGAGTCCTTCCGTTGCTAGAATAATAATAAGTCTATAGTAGAATAATAATAAGTATCTTTAGTCCATTGTTCATTCCCAGTCTTGAGGATTTGGGCATGGTGATGCCCACTCTGTTTCTAATTGAAAGTGAGCTTTTATCCTATGGGGTAGATGGATGGAACTGTCTTCCTTGCAGTTGCAGGCATTCTCTGTTCCTTGAGATGGATGTTGTCCATCATCATCTCCTTGTTAGTTGTCCTGGAGGAGTCCAAAGAACTGGAGAGTAGGTGTTGCAACTCTGTTGAGATTCAGGGCTCAACTGGCACATGGATGGACCAAAGATTTAAGTCTCTGGGGATATATGTATCAAGTATAGTCCTAATAATAGGCTCAAATAAAAGGGGCAGAAGAGCCATGTGTAGAGAACCTATAAATGAGTTTAATTCTGTTACACTGGGGAGCATAAATTCCAAAATAAAGCCCACTGACAGGGTGCCGAATTCCTGAGCTGTCTGCCCTGATTATAGTTGCTGGATATCTCTAGAGCCCTTAGGAGCCCCACTATTTGAGGCACTGTTTACTCTGAGATCCTGCTGATACTAGCATAAGCCTAACCTCTGGAATGACCTCCTGACTCACTTTAAAATCTCTTAGCCATAAAAACTCATTTGTATTTACCATTTCCCCCTTTTGGCCAGGTCTTTTTCTGGATACATTGCTAGTTGGCACTTGGTAATAATCCCTTGGTGCCAGGGAGGCTCATCCCCAGGAGTCATGTCTCATGCCAGGGGTCGGGGGTGGGGGTGGGGGGAAGGTAGGTGTTTATATGCTAAGTTTGGCTTAGAGAGAGGCTACATTTGAGCAACAAGGAGGCTTTCAGGAGGTAACGATTAGGCAGTATATAATACTAGGCTAAGTTTAAATTTCACAAGAAAAGTTTCATTAGTACAATCATCAATATCAAGGGCCTGGCATAGTGGTTTGTCTTCCTTCACTAGGCACTGCCCTTGCACTCAGGGGATTCTTGCTGTCCTATTAGAGAATGTAGCAGAACTCCCCAGGATGGAAATTCAATATTCTTTTGGTTATTGTGTGGATCTCCACCCACTGATATAAGATACTATGACACAATGAACACTTACATATTCCATAGAAGCCTGCCCCAAGAGTACCCTGTCCCACATACCTTGTCCCCACATCCAACTCTACACCAGTAACCCTCCCCTGACATATTTGCCAAAAGAACAGTCTCAACATTGTAGTTTTAACCACAGACCTGCAAATCCCCAGAGTTTACCTGCTCCTTCCCTTGGCCCTCCCCCTAGTTCCATGGATAGTCCAACCCATCCTCCCCACCTTACTCTTGCTCACAGACCAGCACTGCTGAACCCAATCATATCACTGTAACACTGTCATGTTCATCCACTGCACAACTACACCCTTCCAGCTTATTGTAGATTTTGCCCATATGGGCATCAGCTCACCACCCTCTACTGCCTTTCTGTCTCCTGTAAACCTATCTTTCAGAATCTAGATCTGTGAGTCTGCTCAATTTGCTTAAATCATATCAGTGAAGTCATGTAATATTTTTCCTTCAAAGTGCCTCAGCCAAAGGATATTGAGCAAACAAATTTAAGATCCAAGAATTTTATAGAAAACCAAGTTTCTTCCATCTTAGAAGACAATGAAATACTCAGATATATACGGGCTTAGAAAACATACTACCTATGTACTCCTATTGAATACACTATGAATACACAGACACACACATACATATACAATAGAAAACTTCAAAATTTCCTCTTTATATTCAACAAATATTGCAATATGACAATATGTTTCAGATCTCTACCAAGCACTGGGGATAAATCAGTGATCAAAACAATAGTACATACAATGGAATATTACTCAGCTGTAAGAAGGAACAAAGTGCTAACACATGGAATAACATGGATGAATCTTGAAGACCTTATGTTGAGTGAAGTAAGCCAGGCACTGAAGGATGAACAGTATATGACCTCACTGATATGAACTGAGGAAAGTGAGCAGTCTCTGAGAACCATTGTCTGAAAGATAGGTTAACAAGGGAGAGTAAGAGAAGAGCAGGCTTTGAGCCATCACCCATATGGACATAATCTATGGTAAAGGGATAGAGTGTGGTTGCATGTTGGGGGATGGGGCAGATGGGTGGTGTTGTTCCTGGGTTTGGTGGTGCAGCACTGGTGGGTGGGTGGATTAGGAAGGGCAGGTTCAAATTCCCAGGGCATGTAACTGTGAATCTTGACATTCCATGGGTCGGGATAGGGTGGTATCATGGGCCCTGGGGGGCTGGGGGGAAGGGAACAGTCAAGATCTAATGGGGTGTTTGGTGGTCATGGGTAAGGTTTTTCATTACCTTACAGTAATGGACACAGGACATGGTAAATATCATCAAAATTATTAAACTATCATCTAAATTGTAAATTATACTGTATATCATAGACAATGTTTAGTTGCTATATTTTGCTTTCTGTATAACAGTTATAAAAATGCTAACATCCAAAAAAGGGGGGGAGGTTAATATGGGGTGGGGAAGGGGGGGTGGTTTGGTATCTGGGAGTCTCTGGCACTCCATGTGTGACTTTGCTGTGACCTAAAACTTCTTTGAAAATTAAATGAAAAATTGGGAGACAATGGGGATTGAGAGGGGGAAGATGTCAAGGCACACTGGAAATCCGATAACACAGTGATAAAAGGAAGGCAAAAAATGAAAAGAGAAAGGGAAAAAAAAAAAAGAATAAATAAATAAATATATATTTTAAAAGGTATTTCCTTTGCTTTTTTGGCCATTTTTTTGAATGTCCCAATCCGATAATTATATTTTGTTTTGTTTTGTTTTTGTTCGCTTGATTATTTGTTTTTTTTTTTTCCTTCTCTCTCTCTCTCTCTTTTTTTTTTTTTCCCTGAGTTTCCTTATGTTTGTCTCTTGCATGTAAGCTTATCATAGTTCTTTCTTTTTCCTATTAAATGTATTTGATTATTTTATGGACCACATGTTAATGGAGGATTTGGATCACAGAAGGGTTACAATGGGTACTGCAGGGGATTATTGGTGGGGGGTGTCTGGGAGGGGGGATTTATGGGAATTAGTTCATCCGAATATACATGAATATATAAAAAATCGTTCTAAAGATCAAAAAATGGGGCATGGTCACGATGGGTGGACAATCACACAAGAAATGAGGAAATCTGTATTCCTAGCCTGGAGAATTCTGCCACAGTCTCCAAGGGAGCAGCAATAGTCCTTTGAGCACAGGGACAGTGTCTGTCAAAAGAGGATGACCCACTGATGTGTTCTTTTTATTGATGACTACCCTTGTGAGTCTTTGCTCTTGTAACTGAGACTTAGCCTGCAGTTGTGGGGTGCCTAAGGGTTGCCACCTGAGAGCCTCCTTGTTGCTCAAATGTGGCCTCTCTCTAAGCCAAACTCAGCATATGATTGCACTAACTTCCCCCCAACGTGGAACATGACTCCGGGGATGAGCATATCTGGCAACGAGGGATTAATACCAAGTGCCAACTGGCAACACAACTGGAAAAAGACCTTGAATAAAAGGGGGAAAAGGTAAAGACAAATGAGTTCAAGTGGCTAAGAGACTTCAAAGAGAGTCGGGAGGTCATCCCAGAGGTAACTCTTACGCACACCTCAGTAGGAGCTCATAGAACATCTAAGTGCCTATCACCCCACACAGAGGGGCTCCTGAGAGCTCTGGAGACACCCAGGTCCTATATAAGTGGGGATAGCCCCAGAGACTGATGCCTTATCAGTGGGCTCTACTTTGGAATCTGTGCTCCTGAGAGTGACAGAATTGGACTCAAATAAGTCCTCCCTGCACAGGGTTCATCAGTCCCTTCTATTCAAACCTATATGTGATGCAGAAGTTTTTAGGTATACTTCCAGAGACTGGAGCCTCTGGCCTACCTATGTGCCAGGTGTGCGTGGAATCTCGGTGGAGCTGCAACTCCTACCCTACAGCTCAATGGACTCATCCAAGTCACCTGGCGAGGAGACAACGATGGGCAACGGCCATTCCAGGGAATGGAGAGGGCCTGCATCTGCAGGCAGGATCATTCCACCCACCATATCCATGGGATATAAGCCCTCTCTCATTTGGAGGTGGAGTGGACATCACCATCCCAGTCCCCTCAGGATTGGGGGGAGAACTATGGACTAGAGTGGACTTGATGGTATTCTGTTGTACACATATGGTGATTCTAGCAATGGAAGAAATTATAACAATGAGGTGGAGCCAGTGGCCACTTGACACTTTTGGGGCAGGGGGGGGACAAGTAGTTGAAATACAGGGGTTTCTTTGGGATTTGGAGGTTGTCCTGAGTACAGTTGTGGCAACGGATATAGGCCATTTTAAATCAGCACACACCACTCAGAACTGTGTGGGAGAGAGTGTGGTCTACGAGGTGAACTGTGGTCTAGGGTTGGTGGCAAGGCCCCAGGATGTGTAAGTCCATTGAGGGTGGTGGGCCACACTTGTGGGAGATGTTTGTGTGGGACATGGCGGGAGGTGTGGGGGGTGGGCAACATGGGAATCCCAGGGGGTTCTGTGTAGTATTTTTGGTAATCTAAGTACCTCTTAAAATATATTTATATATATATAAATTAAAAAAAAAAAAAAAAAGAAGTGGAAACAGAGAGATGGAGAGGTGAGGAATTTTCTTGTTTATTGTTTGTCATTTTTTGTTTACTATTATTGTTGAAACAATGAAAATACTCTAATAATGATTGAAACGATGAATGCACAACTATGAGATTATACCAAATACTATTATTGTACACATTGAATGAATTGTATGCTTTGTTAATATGTACCAATAAAATCGATTTGTTTAAAAACAAAACAAAACAATAGTACACTCTACCTTCCTGGGGATTTTCAGCGCAAAATACGAGAAAAATCATAACTGAAAAAAAAAAGGGAGGGGGAATTTGTGACATAAAAGAACTTTTAACTTTTAATATAGTTTGGACCTTGACTTTGAGAATTCATTTGATTTGTTCAGTTTTCTTCATGTGAATTGTGTGAATTTCAGCCCTGAAATTTTATTCTCCCAGTAGGGAAAAATGTGATTTTTCAGCCACATCCTTATCCCATAATTCTCATAAGATTTATTTTAATTAAAAAAAAAAAAAACTAAAAATTATTGTGCTAAAAAAAATTCTTTGCCCTCTCCTAATAGGGTCCTTGAGAAAAACTTAAGTAATTTTATTTTGAATCTTTATATTCAGAGATATTTTAAATTGGAAAACAAATAATAAACTGTTAAGTATAAGATATCTATTAGAAAGATAATGGACAAATCAATTTACACCTAAAACCTGTAAATATTCCTTTTTTGTCTATTTTAAAAATCATAAAAATAATCTGAACTCTGTAAGGTAAAACGTGCATAGGAATAAAAGCCTATAAGGAACTATGGTAACATGTGAATGAGTTATCTGTGGATGGTAGACTTCTGAACAAATTTTACTATCTTCTTTATGCCTTCAATATTATTAATTTTCTTCGATAAATATAAATTATATTTATACTTAGAATAAAGGCAGATATTGCTATAAAAATCAGTATTAATATCATTTTATATAGTCCATATGCTTATAATTAAGTAAATGTAATAAGTACATCAAAAACACTATAAAGAAATACATCAAAAAGAAAACTCATGTTTAACTCGGGGTCATGTAATAATTAATGACCACTTTTTTCTCCTTTTGAGCATTTACAAATTTAAAAAATTTATAATGACTAGATTAACAATTTATTAATTTATAATATAGAATTGGTATAACATGAATATGTAAATCAAAATATTTTTATAAGTATTAGCATTCGTAGGCATTTAATATATGCAAAATGTAAATTCATGTAATGTGGGGAATGAGATAATGTTAGAATAATTGGTCAGGTATTTGGAAAAAGAAATAATACTAATCAATTTTCATATCATCACAGAACTATATTTTATGTAGGTAAAATACATAACTCTAAAACACCAAAACATAAAAATTTGGAGAATACATGAAAATAATTTCTCATGTTTATCTAGGAAGCATTTTACAAATGTAAAACAATTAAAGAAAGTATAAAGAAAACAGCTTTAATATTTAAATGTTAAAATATCTGTATACAAAAAAATCATTAAATTGAAAAGTAAGTTATAAACTAGGGAAAGGAAACAAACTTCACCAAATACCATGTGGAAGAGTAGATTGTCTGAAAACCAAAAATTATCCCTTCCTTTCAAGAGTGGAGAATTGTTATGAAAGAAGCTTTGAGGCAGGAACTATATATCTCCATTCCCCCTTGCAATTCAGTGTGGCAATGGAATTGCATTCCAGACATTAGAATAGACCATTTTTATAGGCATGCTCATGGAAATTTTCCAACCACTGTCTTTCTACTCATTTCATCCCCACATTGCCAGCTGGAACAACCAAGACACCCAAACCAAACTTAGAAATCCATAAGTAAGGATGGCCACACCTCCATCCACCTGAGTATGGTATTAACAGTTATGATGAAAAGAGTTGCCTCTTGATATGTCCACCCATGTGCAGTATTGCTACATAGGCACATAAAAAATGTACCTGATGAATGAGACTTTATATGTTTTAGGATCCATTCATTACAGTAGTGGGCCTAGTTTAGCTAAAATATGTGAGATTATTCTTCCTGTATATAAAAAACTCTTTCAAATTTGAAAATGATCTATTAAAACCTACATTAAAAGGTGAAAGACCTGAACAGATAATTTACAAAACACAGAATTATTTTTTGAAATCATGTTTATTCCTCACCACAAGTTCAAATCTATTTAAACAATGAGATATAATTTTTAACTTATCAAAATGACACACACACAAAGATACTATTTACTGCTAAAGGACTTACCATTTGATGTTACATTTCTGGAAAGTATTTTGACAATATGCATGAATTTTAGAAATGGTCATAATTTTGAAAAATAATTATAATTATATAAATTTATCCTAGGCAATATTCAGTTATGTTGTTTTAGATCTTTCTATAAATGTGCAAAATACAACATTGTTTAATACAATTGCTTTTGCATTTCTGACCTCATTATTGGAATCAAGTAGCTTTATCTCTATCCCAGGTTTCCAGATAAATGGCTAAAAAAAAAAATAAAAAAACAGAATTGGAGTGGGGGGAACCTGTATCAGGCTAGAAGTAGAAAAGAGTCATCAGTCTTATATTCGAAGCTGGAAGCTGTGGAAGTTTGTTGTTGGGTCCAGAACTTACAAGAAATACGGAAGTAAAATTTGCATGTATTAAAGAGCTCAGAAAAAAAAACATATACATGGATTAGAACAGTGATGAAAGAAACATAAAAGAGAAAATGTTTTTGAGCTGAATAAAAATACCCAAACTTTTTTCAGAAACAAGTTTACCTAAGGAAAAAAGTCCCATACCTAGACATAGCTTGGTAATATAAAGGATAAAGAAAACCAAAACCAATAAATAAAAAACCTCTACAAACACCCTTACAACAAAAACCATGTTTTCATCAGACATCTGTGCAGTTCTGAATATAAGAAAATACCCCCCCCAAAAAAAACAAGAAAATATTAAAGGTAAAATAATCTCAAGTCCTAAATTATTTATCCATCCAAATTGTTATTCCTATGAAAGAGTGGTGCAAAGATATTCTCAGAAATTAAGAGGCCAATATACTTTTTAAAAATTACTAAAATATGTACTCAAATTGACAGTTAAATTAAATGAAGAATGGAAGAACAATAAGATTGTGATTTGAAAAGGATTTAAGTTAGGCCTTAGAATCATTGTAAAACAGATTTTAGTCCAATAAACTTATTACCATGGTTAAAACAAAATTGAAAGATAAAAAATTATTTGTGAAAGCTAAACAATTTTAAAAATATTAATAAAACCTAATGTTTAGATTATTTCAAGAAAAACAAAGAACATATATATGGAAAGTAAGTGAAACAAGAAGTAAGACCAAAAATTATACCAAAGTCCTGGGAGCCAATTTACTGAGAAAGATGAACTTGACAGTAATGAAATTATACAAATAAACATTTTTCATACCCCAAACCTGAATGCAGTCCCAGATTTCATTGTTTTTAATCACTTTCAGATATTGACTAAAAGCCTAATTTTTTTATTATGACGTCTAGTTTGATCTAAAGCAAAAGTTTACATCCTCTTTCCTTTCAAAGCTTCTTTTCTATTTTCCTCATGGATGTCTGACACAACCTGCCAGGTGGAAAGGGGATGAGTTCCAAGCTTTGCCTCTTCCCCTGTGAGCTAGGATGGCTTCAACAGGTGTGAGAATTTACAAAAACAGTACAAAGTCTTATGTGGCTGGGTTGTTGTAGTCTAGTAAACTGGTAGACTTTTTGTTCAGATATTTAAATATCGTTTTTCCTCCCTTCTTTCCTCCCTTCCTTTTTAATATGATCTTTGGAGACCCCTGTTGCGTCCATCTCTTGAGGGAAGTGCCCCTGTGGTGACTGGTTATGACCTTTCCTCTTTCTCTCTGCTTTGACGGGTCTTCATAGCATAGAGCCAACCAGCTGATGTCATTTCCCATCAGGCTGACTCTCGCCCAGCTACCTTCCTCAGATGTGTTCCACAGGAAAATCCACAGTGCCCTTACCTGCCAAACTCTGGACATGGGCCTGTTTCCATCACAGCTCTCTCAGCTCTGCCCCTGCAGGTCCCACCAGCCAGCCTCTGGCCTTCAGGTATTTTCAGCCTTCACATGGGCACCAGGAGCCATGCCTTTCTAACATCTTTCTGACCATTAGTTTTGAAGCTTTCTGTATTGGATACAGATGGGAAGGAAGCAGAAGGCCTGCACCTGTGGCTGCTCCTACACCTCTCTTCATAGAATTCCTTATTCTCTTCATGGCACTCTGTCTCTATTGAATTCTTAGCTTTGGCTCAAATAGTAATGTGGGCAAAGGACTAGATGGAAGAATCAATTTTGGACACCACCTTTGCAAGTCCTGCATAAAAGTCCAAGTGTGTTGAATGAAGGGATACTTTGCACTGATTGTCTCAGATTTGAGGACAGACTTGATGATAGGAAAAGTCTCATTTTAAGATCTTTAACTCACTTTACAAATCTGTCTCCTGCACACTGATCTCGCTCCCACCTGTCCCATGCACTTCAACTATAATGGCTTTCTTTCACGTCGCAAGTCTATGCAGCTGCTCTTTCCTCTCCCTGGAACACTATTCCCTTAAAGCTTTGCATGACTGGATAGTGATCTTCATTCAAAAATTAGCAAATTCCATCTCCTCAAAGAGATCTTCCCTGCTGGTTTATCTAAGATACATCACCCCCTCCCCCATGACTCTTTATGTCATTACCTTTTTTATTGTTTTCATAGCACTTACCAATATCTCCAATATGGTGTGTTTCTCCCCACTTGAAAGTATATTCCTGAGAAGCAGGAATCTTGCCAGTCTTGTACTCTGCTTAATCGCCAGGAACTAGAAAACTGCCTGTTGGCAATCAACGAAGACATGGAGAAAGGCACAAAAAGAATTTTTTAAAGAGGATGGGTAAAATTATACCAGGCAAGTATAAACTTAAGAAAGTGGATGCAAATATTAAAAGTTGACAACTTAAACTGAATAGGTATATTAACAAAAAGTACAAAATTAATATGTATCTCTCATAATCTTTTAGTGTCAAATATTAGAGTATCAAAGATGGTACTATAATATTAGAAAATGAGCTTCATCAGAGGAGTGACTTTTGGATTTTTTGTCTTTCCTATTAACTAGTATATCCACAGTACCCACAAAAATGCCTGGACTATAACATATATCAGTAAATATTTGGTGAATGAATGAGTGATTCATTCTAGAGGAAAACAGATTATAAATTCAACCAAAATTGAAGAATATATTGTAGTTGATTAAAATACCATTCAACGTTTTGGCAGATCAATTAGGAAAAAATGGATGCAATTGTTATCATTTATAATATTTTTTGCAAACATCTTCATTTCATTCTCCCTTTTTATGTATTCACCTGGAACAACTACAACTTTGGCATTTATGTATGATTTTTTAAGTGAATCGACTGGATATTGTGTAATGAGTGAATAAATTATTAATATAATTAATAAGTTGATTCATATTGAATATTTTACTTTATAGGAAAATATTATATAATTTTGCAAATATTTAAAAACCTGGTTTTTACCAGGCTACATAGAATATCTCAATAAATTCCTTAAAGTCAGATTTATACAGGCATATTCTCCAACTGCAGTGCAACAAACTGGAAATTAATGACAACAGTTTAATAGGAAATTCTTCATCCTCTATTAAATTAAGAAAAGAGACATCCTCAAGTAATTATTGTTTCAAATGATAAATCAAGCAACATATTAGAAAACAGTATAAATAAAAAATACAAATGATGCAGTAAAAGCTGCAGTAGGAACAAATTCACAGGTTTAAATGATTATGTTAATAATTAAGAAGAAAAAATAAGGGAATAACCATTCCATCCAAACTTCTATAAAATAAAGAACAAATGAAGGGAGAAGAATAAAAACTTTCACTAACTTTATTCACATTTATATTCATGTATATTTTGCAATATCCACTCATGATTTTTGTAATTATGAGAGATGTAATTAAATAGATACATGACTATAGGAGAAAACTTCTCGTATCTCTGTAGTAGTGTTTTAGAATCATTGTCCCACAAAGCATTGTTTCACAGTATATTTATAGGCATGTTTTTGTGTGGATGGGAGAACTGTCAGTGTTGAGGTATATATGAAAAACAAGAGGTTAAAGAAAAATAAGCAGGTATTTTTAATCTAGGACTTCTCAGAAGCATATGAGGACAAAAATATATTGCATTTTGTGACTTTGCCTTTTATAATATGCAAATTTATATTATCAAGGAATACTTATATCTTGGTATACTCATTAACAATTCCTGAATCTAAAATCTCAAGAAAGAAATCATCTTGAGGAATACTGTTCTATGCTGATACATTAAAAAAACCTTTATTACATTTGTAATTTTCTATGAAAATATAAAAGAATGAAATTGACACTAAAACAAAATTAAATATACCAATACAATAGGATAAATTAAAGGGTTGTTAAAGATTTATGTTCAAAGCAATGTTCCCAGATAATTTGATGAATAAGTTTTTCAATCATTTTAAATGAATAGTCCATGCAATAGCCAAGGAATTAAAGTATAGGTTGTTTTCCAATTAAATTTCTGAATCTTACTTATCATTGATTTAAAAAAAACCTATCAAAAGGGCATAAAAATAAATTTGTAGATTAATCCCATTTAGAGATACCTAATACCAAATAAAATATCCAGGAATATAGTAAAAAAATAACATTACTTGACAAAGTAGGATTATTTATCATACATTCAAAGATTGCTTATCTTTTATAAAATGTATTCATGTAATTCATCTTATTAATGACCACAGGAAAACTGGTTCAGCAATCACATTTATTTATTCATCCAGGAATAAAATAGGCTGTAATGGTAGATTATAACTCTTGTCTCTACTCCATGTCTCTTATTTAGTCACAATATCATGACATAATCTGTTTTCTAGTCTGCTTTGAAAGTCTTCATTTATTTTCTAAATTTATGAACATGAAATCATTGGAAGCACATTTATTTTTGGATAGGAAGGTGCAGATGAAATCGTTGATAAAAATTCTTCTGTCACTAAAATCCCCCATTCCTTTTTTCTCTGAATTCTTTATGGTACTTTCAACTTGGATTGTCATTTAATTTTTTTCCATAAACCAGGTTAATTCATATTCATGTATAATAGGTAGGAAAAAATATTTCCCTCTAACAAGAACATACATGTAGAAATAAAATAATCAAATTAATATAATTTTCATTACTGCTTCCCAATATATGATTACTCACTCACGATTACACTAGGGATCACAACCAAAGAAATAAGGGAGTCAATTTTTTTGCTCTACCAAGATGGTGCCTTTTAGATTTAGAGTTAATAAAAATCATTTTCTCCTGTAATATTCCATCTTAGTTTTGTGAGAGATGAATTTTATTCATTTTAAAATACATCAAAGACATTTTATCTAAGGAATCGTAAGAGTCAATATAAAGTTCACACTATGCAAATATGCTCTTATATCTGGAAATGCAAGAACTGTAAAGTTCCTGTTGAGATTAGCATAGTCCCAACATTTCAGAGTCTAAAGAAAGCTAGGGAGCGAGAAGACTGAGCTATAACAAATATCAAAAAGGTCAGTTATAAGCCTTGATCCAGTATTTTTCTGGAAGATTACTGCTCTTAAATCCCCTATTTGGCCAATCGGCATACTAGTAAGGGAATGTTTGTCATTACAAGAAATGGATTTTTGTTTCCAACATAGGACTTTACTGTTTAGGATTTCAGTGTTCTTCTTCTTCCTAATCATTCAATTAGTCAGTCAGTCAATAAGTTTTAAGTCAACATGATAAACAAATTTACCCATTGAAGAAAGAATAAATACAATTGAAAATGAAAAATAAAAGGTGAAGTACACTGGCACCATGAATGATATGTAATATAGAGGACAAAATATTGCAGATCAAAGACATAATACTACCCTACCTTTTTATGATAAAACATAATCTTTGTGAATATAATTCTTTTGGAATGGATAAGTGGTATAAAGGAAAGAACGCTATTCCCAAGAGTCATAAGATGTAATTATGTAGCTTAAACAAATTGTATACTTGTTTTTAAAATAAAGGTGCTATCCAAGGACTTTCTACAATGTGGTACCTTTATGAGACCCAATCAGACAAATGTCTCCTGGCTGTCAGAGAACACATAAAAGTTAAATCGCTAACTCTTCTTCTAAACATATCAGTTTTTCTTTTGTTTTGTTTTTTAGCATATTGATACCATTTTTACTTTTCTTCTATTATTCATTATCCTCATAGCCAAAACCATAACCCCTTTAACATGTGTGTTTTAGTTTATCAAAAGTCTGCTAACACAAAGTACCAGATATGGGTTGGCTTTTATAAATGGAATTTATTTGGAGCAAAAGCTTACAGTTCCGAGGCCATGAAATATCCAAATCAAGGCACGATCAGAGGTGCTTTCTCACCAAAGTCAGCTACTTTTGATCCTGTTGTCTGGCCATGTGGCAAAGCCAGGTGGCCACCCATCTCTGCCTTCCCGTCCAGAATCTACCGTCTCCCAGTGCTCAGCTGTTAGGCAGCCTGGCATAGGGCTTGTCTCTTTCTCAACTTCTTCTAACAGTCTTGGCTGCTCCACTTTCTTCCTGAGTTCAGCTGTAAGCTATCAGGCACATGGCTCATCTCTCCCTGAGCCTCAGCTCCCTGAGCCTCCCGGGGCTCCTGTTTTCCTGCAGTCCTCTCTCTCATGTGGCAGGTTCAATATAATATGGCAGCTCCCTTTTCCTGTGTGTCTCCGTTTATATCAGAACCAGTAAGAGGTGGTGACTCAACCTGAGTCACACCTCACTGATGTAGTCCAATCAAATAGGTCGCATACCCAACAGGAATGGATTAGTTAAAAAAACATAATCTTTCTCTTTTTGGGATTCATAAAAGAATTTCAAACTGTCATAATGTGGAATATCTTTATGATAGTAGGATAGCAAATTCTTGAACAGATGTATGAAAGGCCAATATGCATAACAAAAGGTACTTAATGTCAAAAGTCATCAGAGAGAATTATACTTTACCAATCAATAGATGCAAAATGAATCAATTATCAGATACAATTTTACTCTATTAAATAAAGAATTTAAAGTGTGCATTTACATAATACAAGGCATTGCTGATGATACTGGTGTGATGACTGCTATACTCACATAACTGGTGGTAATGCATATTGGGATATAGTTTATGATTCAGAATTCTTACTCCTGGGGATGAATTTTAAAATACCAATTCACTTTATGTAATCTACAGCCTTAAAGATTCTATAGCAGCTGTATTAATATTAGCAAAAAAATTGGAAAGAAACTAATTCTCTATAATAGAAGAATCATTAAGCTAATTAGGATTTATCAGTTTAATGTATAATGACAAAAATAATTGCAATAACTGATAATATAAATTGTTCTTACTATGTAACATTGAATTTAAAACAAAAAAGTAAATTGTGTGTAAAATTTGATTATAATATATTTTAAAATGTGTTTCTATGGCCATGTTCTCGGCTCTGTTAAGATGAGCAGAGAATAGTGTCTGAAAGCATACATGGTAAACTCCTAATAAGGCTATCTTTGTGGTGTGAGATTAAAGGGATTTTTAAATTATGTGTATTTACCACTTTTTTTTTAAACCATAAGTAGGCATTTCTTCTATAAAACAAAATGTGTGTGCATCTCTGTGTGTGTATTAAGTGCCAGATGCTGTGCTCAGCAAAAGGTGTATAAAAACAATCAAGTTCTTTGCCTTCCAGAAGTTCTCTGTCTAGGTACAGGGAAACAGAAGACCTGTAAACAGATTGCTACAGAGCAACATGAAAAAATGCACAGTCACTGCATTGAAGGGATGATTTTATGCTCATTTTTGAAAAATTTCATTTACTTTGCTTTTGTACTATTTAACAATAAATAGCCAATTAAACATTTTTTAATGTAACTTTGCTTTCACAATAAATTTTAAACTCTCAACCCTAACATTCAAGGATCTGCACTCTGTAGCTTTCTCTCCAATTTTACCTGACATCTTACCCTACCCAAACTCATCATCCTGGCCTATATGCTCTATTTTCTTATTTATAAAATTACCTTTCTGTATTCCTACCCCTGCACCTTTGCTCAAGCTGTTGTTCTAGATAGGTCAGTGAACTAGGCCCGTAAGCTAAATCCAGTCCCACTGCCAGTCTTCATTAAAAAAACAAAGCAAAACCAACCAACAAACAATAAGTTTCTGGTTATACCAGAACTCTTTTTTAAAAAATATATTGTCTATGGCTGCTTTTGAGCTACAAAGGCAAAGATGAGTAGTTGTGACAGTGATAATGTGACCCACAAAGTCAGAAGTATTTACTATCCTGCCTTTTACAGAAAAACTTTGCCGATCCTATCCTAGCCTGTGGTTCAAGGCTATAATGTTCTCTTTACTTGCAGAGATCCTTCACTTCTCCCTTTCCAGTTTAAAGGTAAATATGAAAAAATCGTGAGAAGGGAACGAGCATTAATTGAGCATCTACTCTGTACCAAGCTCCATACTAGCCTCTTTACATATGGCATTTTACTCAATTATCTTAACAGCATGATTTAAATTTTATCACCACTCCATTCAATAGTTTAGCAAATTGATTGTCTAGAGAGGTTAAGTAACTTATTTTACTTAATACAGCCAGTGAGGAAAATGACTTAGAACCTAATCTGTCTTTCCAATAGCCCTGCTGTCTCTGCATTTTTCAAATTTTATATTTTAGTCTTCCTAGCCCTGAAAATTGCCATATTATTTATTGACTTTTCACACATTGTACAGTTTAATTATGCTTCCTCAGCTCCCATTTTATGTATATTCTGTCACTCCACTAAGATTGTAAGCCAGAGGACAATCTACTATATCTTCACTTCCTTATCATAGAACTCTAGAGAGGAGCTGCATTGATGAAAATAATTAAATTGATTAATTGATTATCTTTCCTCCCTGGCAGAGTCCATATATACAAATTCTCTCTTCTATTATCTTTGCATTTGGGACATTGTTCTGGAGCAAATGTAGCTAAAGGATTTCTCTTAATCTTGTCTAACGGTAACACAGTGGAGAGACAAATTCATTTCCAAGTAAAGGAATTAATATGCGTTATAAGTTTGATTTCTCTTTGGGTGACTGGATTCTAGAATACATGGATGGTATTAGAATTCAAAACTCCTAAAGACTCTTCTTTAGCCCTTGATTTGCATTATTTCTCTTTCTCCTGTTTTCTTCTCTAGCATCATCACTACTAAGGGCTATGCCCTGTTTGTTGCTCTGAACTCATCTGATTTGAAAAGTATAGACAGGGGGGTGGATGTGGCTCAAATGGTTGGGTATCCGTCTGCCATAGGGAGGGACCTGGGTTCGATCCCTGGGACCTCCCGGTAAAATAAAAAATATGTATATATAGAAGGCACATGGGCTGCCAGGCTCTGTGTGCTGGTGATCCGCCAGGCCCCGGGAGCCATGCAGCAAGATGATGACGTAACCAGAGAGAGACGCAAGGGACATACAAGAAGAGACACTCTGAAAGCTCTGAAAACCAGGAACCGAGGTGGCACAGGTGGCAGAACACCTCTCTCCTACATCAGAGGTCTCCAGGATCAAGTCCTGGTGAGGACTGGAGGAGGAGGATGAGAAGAGATGGCAGGAAACAGACACAGAGAATTGCGCAGAGAATGGACACAAAAAACAGCAGATGGGGAAGGGGGGGTTTAAAATGGATAAAGTAAATAAATAAATCTTTAAAAAAAAAAAAAAAAAGTATAGACAGGGCTTTACCGAGATATCTATGGTAAGAGACTTCAGAAGCACAACAAAAATTAGACCACAAGTAGTCTATTCTAGAGTAGCCAGAGTTTCCCATCCATGGCAAGTACTGAGGCCAATTTTACTACCTTGAGGTGTGAGTCATTGTAGGGATTTGTTGACACTCTTTCATCAGGAGGTGGAGTATAACCCTTCTTTCTTTAACTAAGGACTTACTTTAGTGACTTGCTTCTTGTGAATAAAATGCAGATGAAGTGACCATTACCTGCCTTATGAGGGTTAGTCATATCAGTTGACACAGCTTCCATTATGCAGTCTTGCTCGCGTGCGTGTTCACCCTTAGAAACCAGCCACCACGATGTGAGGAAACCCCAGCCTTGTGGAGAGGACACATGTATACATGTCCCTCTGGCAGTACCTGGTGGAGGTCTTAGTAAACAAGGATCGATCACCAGGCATGCTAATTCTAAAAAGCTTTTGACAAAGTAGCAATAGAGTGGAACTTCCTCAATTCGAAAAGAATATATACAAAAACCCTATATTAACATGATACTTAATAGTGAGAAACTGGATGTTTTCCCCCTAAAATTGAGAACAAGGCAAGAATGTCCTCACTCCTCTCTCAATTCCTAGGAAGGGGGTAAGTTCTTTGATTGCTGGATATCCTTGCTAGTAATAAGAGGAAAAAAAAGAAAATTAAAGTTATACATATTGGAAATAGCTCTATTCATAGATGACATGATGTCTATGTAGAAAATCCTAAAGAATACACAAGAAAATTTCTGAAACTAATAAGTGAGTATACGAGGACACAGGATACAAGGTTAATACACAATAGGCAGTCTGTTTCTGATATTCTAGCAGTGGGGAGTGAGGATTTGAAATTTAAAAATATCACGTACAATACCATAAAATATAATACTTAGATATAAATTTAAAAAAAATATGTAGAGGGCCTATATGTGGAAAACTACAAAACACTGATTAAAAAAACAAGATCAAGATTAATGGAGTAATATTCCATATTCATGGATTGGAAACTCAACATTGTTAAGATGTAACTTCTTTCCAACTTGAACTATAGAATGAATGCATTCCCAATCAAATTCTCAGCAGCTATTTTGTAGATATTGACAAACAGGTCCTAAAGTTGTTATGAAAGGAAAATGACCTAGAACAGCTGACAAAATATTGAAGAATAAAATACTTGGAAAACTCATACTACCCAATTTCAAGACTTATTTTAAAGCTACACCAGTAGAGTCAGTGTTGTATTGGTGAAAGAGTAGACACATAGATCAACGGAACAGAATACAGAGCCCAGAAAAGGACATGCACAAATGCAGTCAACTGATCTTTGATAAAGGGACAAAGGCACATGGGCAATTCAGTAGAGAAATAATAGTCTTTTCAACAAATGGTGTTTAAACAATTGGAAGCCCATGTGTAAAAAAATTAACCTAAACACAGACTTTATAACTTATACATAATTGACTCAAAATGGATCATAATGTAACTAAACATAAAGTTCAAAACTATAAAACTTCCTGATGAAAACATGGGACAAAACTACAGAATCGTAGGTTTGGTGCTAAGTGTTTAATATAACACCAATATTACAATCCATGAAAGAAAAATTGATAAGCTTATCTTTATTCAAATTTAAAACTTCTGCTCTGCAAAAGACACTGTGAAGAGAATGACAAGACAAGTGACAGACTGGGATAAAATATTTGCAAAATATGTATCTGATAAAGTATCTTTAAGAACTATTAAAACTCAACAGTAAAAAAACACACAAACCAATTTTAAAAATGGGCTTTTGAAACTGCTGCTATCTGTCCTTACTTGTGGGTTTCTCCATGCTGTGCCAATGGCTGCTTTTGAGTGTAGTTTCATATTTTGTAATCAAGAGCTCATTTCAAAAGCAGAAAAAAGAAAAAATATTAAAGCAAAAAAAAAGTGTCACCAAAACGTTAACTGTATTTTATTGTTTTACATTTTGCACATATTAGACAGTGAGGGAGTCGTATAACTGGTAGAAAGTGTTAAAATAACTGACTGTCATTAACCACACAGCCCTGGAAGAAAAGACACAGTTCCCTGCCTCACCCTGTTAAAGATTCTCTCATGTGTGACAACCTTATCTCTGGTCATATGGATTTCCGCCCCCCTTTTTTTTTTCAGTAATTCTGAGCTCCTTTTCCTTGGCCAAGCATTTTGATTCACCCTGCCCCATATTATCACCTCATCTAATTGCTCTGCAATTGGGAATGGTGATGCTCTTTAAATGATATTTCCAGATACTGAAAATAGGGGCCTGTCGTGACTGTTTTAGTTTGCCACAGGGCTGCCAATGCAATATGCCAGAAATGGGTTGGCTTTATAAAGGGAATTGATTTAAGGTAAAAGTTTACAGTTCTGAGGTCATGAAATGTACAAATCAAGGCACCATCAGAGATACTTTATCACCAAAGGTTGGATGCTGGCAGATACTGGAGCACTGCCACGTGGCAAGGCAAGATGGCAGCCAATCTCTGGCATCCTCTCTTTCACATAGCAGGATCAAAATGGCAGCTCTCTTTCTCTGCTTGTTTCTGTTTTCATTTCTCAGTTTATATAAGACCCTAGCAAGAGGTCTGAGGCCCAACCTGGATCATACCTCAAAGGCCCAAAGTGGTCTAATCAAGGTCCCTTAACTAATCTAATCAAAAGGCCCCATTATGCTGTGTTTTATAGGCGCGGGAATGGGTTAGCTTAAAAAAATAATTTTCTGGTTCCACAAAAAACAAACTAGGACATTCCACCCTCTGGACTCCAAAAATACATGTTCTTTCCATATATAAAATACATTCTTTACATCATAATATTTCAAAAAGCCTTAAATCATTTCAGTAACAATGCTAAGTACAAAATCTCATAAAATTCAGGTATAGGCATGGAGAATGTCTTGGGGCAAAGTTCCCTTCCAGCTGTAAACCTGTGAAAATTGGAAAACACTTTATCTGCTTCCAATATACCAAAGCAGGACAGTCCCAGGATAAAGGTTTGCATTACCATAGGGAGAAATTGGAAGGAAACAATTTACAGGTGTTACAGGTCCCAAACAGTTATGAAAACCTGCAGGGCATACTCCATTAGATTTCAATGTTTGACCCTCATCTATAGGACAATAGTTTTGTCTCCTCATGGAGGCCACCCCTTCCATGGGCTTGCCCAATGGCCATCTTCTTAGTTCCACCCTCATCAAGCATCTGGGTGGCAGCCAAGCTCTATGCCTCATCCTCCAAGGGCACTGGGATGATAGCTACAATCTCCCCAATTTCTGGGGCACAGTGAGATGGTGACCTAACTCTCCCTAATCTCCAAGGAATGTGCCCCACCCTTCTGTAACCTTGGGAGGCTGAACTCTTCCTGAACAAAGGCACAAGGCCTACCCTCTCCAAGCCCTGGGGTATACTCACCCTTTCTGCGTACAAGAGTGGGGTCCTTCTCTGGTCCAAGAAGATGTCTTAAGTCCAGACCTCAGCTTCCATGGTTTTGCCCTTGAAGTTTTTTTCTCCTCCCTCCTTTCCTGTGCCTTTTCATCCAGGCTAACAGTGGTTTCACTCATACAGATCTCAATAGTTTCTTGGTTTTGCATACAGTGCACAGGGGTCCAAGCCATCAGACAATAAGACTTTCCACAAATCCTTCCTGAATAAATACATTTCCAATTTTAACTTGCAACAAAATGGCTGCCTATTTCCATGTTCAGTTAAATCCTCACATGGGACACTATCCTCTGGGGACTTGCTTTCCAGAAGCTTGGAATTTCCAAAACCATCAATTTCTGGTTTCTTTGTGTCCAGGACTTCAGTTCTCAGCTTATCCCTTTCTTCTTTCATTTTGCTTTTAACTGCAAGGAGACAACAGGCCACATTTTCACATATTGTTTGAAAATCTCTTAGCAAAATATCCAAGCTTATCACTTTCAAATTCTGCCTTCCATCTAACATCAAAAGCCAATTTTGTCAAGTTATCTGCCCCTCTAAAACAAGTATTGCCTTCCTTCCAGTCATCATTTCTGTTAAGACCTCATCAGAAGTAACTTTAGGATCCATATTCCCATCAACAGTCTCTTCAAAGCAATCTAGGCCTTTTCTATCAAGCATCTCACAAGTCCCCCAGAATCTACCCCTTAACCATTTATAAAGCCATTCCAACATTTTTGGTAATTGCAAGCAGCAGTACTCCATTCTTTCAGAACCAATTTCTGCTTTGGTTTGCTAAGGCTGCCAATGCAAAAATACCAGAAATAGGTTGGATTTTATAATGGGGAATTTGTTAGGAAAAAAGCTTACAGTTCTGAAACAGGAAAAAGGTCCAAATCAAGGCATCATCAGAGACACTTTCTCACACGAGGTTGGCTGCTTGTGGATTCTGAAATCCTGCCACATGATAAGGCAAGATGGCGGCTCTGCCAGTCTCTCTCTACTTTCTCCTGGAGCTCAGCTGAGGTCCATCAGGCATCTCTCCCTGGGGCTCATCTGCTTGAGCCCCTTGGGTTTTCTCTGTCTTTCTGCAGCTGTTGGCAAACCTGGAGTCCTCTCTCTCACATGGCAGGATCAAAAGGGCACAGCTCCCTTTCTCTGTGTTTTTTTCTTCCTCTCTGTGTGTGCTCAGTTTATATCAGACCCAGCAAGAGGGTGGATACCCTACCTGGGTCACACCTCACTGACTTATATCAAAAGCTCTAAAGCTATCTAATGAAAGTTATCTAATCAAAGGGTTCCTTAACTGAATCTACTGCAAGTAAAGGTCCCCACACCCACAGGAATGGATTAGTTCAAGAACATATTTTTTTCTGGGATTCACAAAATTCAAACTGTCACTGTCACCAAGGCCTGAGAACTTACTACATTCCTTTCCCCTGATAATCCATTAACAGCATGGATTAAGGAATTTGAGAAGAAAGGGATAACAGGAGCCAACATACCCTCCCACCCTACCCCGTTCCCCATATTTCTCAGTTCCAATTCAGATTTAAAATCATAGTTTTTTAGTTGAAACAGATATTAAGTAATAGCTTTTCCAACCCTGTTTTCCTGCAAAGGAAAAAGATAAAAGCAAAAAAAGGGGTGGTATTGCTTGAAGCCTGTCAGCTGCTGCAGAGCTGGGCCTAGGCCTCCCAAGCCCTCCTTGCTGTTCTTTTCACTAAGGACTGTCGCTCATGGTTTGTCTTGTTCTCAACATCCTTCTTCTGTGTTTTCTTTATGGTTGTTCACTTACTCTCTTACTGATTTTAGCACCTCTATTCATTGGCATCAGGTGGCAGCAAAGTATCTCTTCAGTTACTTGAAGGTAAATCTGGACGCCTGAATGAAGATATAGCTAATTTTCCCTATATGCTCCTGGAGCCACAGCTCTTGAGGCCAGCAGGGGGGTGGATGCAGAGATGAGGTAAGCTTAGAAATGTTGCAAATTCACTTTACCCTCCAGCTGTCTGATCTCTTTACTCATGTTACTTAGGCTCCAAAGCAAATTGAGGGTCAAGCAGTTCTTGTCATCTCTCAGAAGAGATGTGAAATCCCATCCCTTAACACAATGGGTATGATTTATCAAAGAACACTTCATGCCCCAAATACCAACTTTTTTTAGCAGTGTTCACACTAATTCATCTGCAGTCCCTCGTTGCCTTACCTGGAACTCAGTATTCAGGGTTCTTGACCAAGACTGCTCTTCTCAGATGTTTCTGCTCAAACCAGGCACTTCAAGGTCAAGAGGCTTCATGTTGGACCCAGATCTAAGAGTGAGTCCAAGAGGAGAAATCATAGAAAACAATAGCAGAAAATGTCCCAGCTCCATCATGTCCCAAAATGATCCTGCCTCATATCAATTGCAAAGCTTGGGGGAGTGACTCTCCTCTCCCCCACCATACAGTTCTTAAACCTTGATAATCTCCAAGAGAATTGTTGAGGTGGGGAAAGGAAATATGTCACCACACCTCATGTACGTAGAGAATTGGAAAGATAACAAGATTGTGTGCGGGAGGTAGGTAGGATAATGGTGTGTAGGGTGAAAAAGCAGGTTGATAAAGTTCCCTTGTTCTAGATTTGTTTATTGAGTCAAATACAAGCTGTGATGAAGAGTCACACAGCAAATGCATCTCAAAGTAAACTATAGTTCTGACAGGAAGAATGTGTGTCAGAACAAGGAGACAGAAATCATTTTTGTACCGGATATATCCCTCAACTCTCAAAACCAGGCTTCTTTCAGTCTCTCCACCAATGATAGATAACAGCTACTGTTTTCAGCTGGCCTGACTGAGCCACTCTGTGAACTCTTTGCTCCTTGGGGAGGCTGTCTACTCTTGCACATCTGAGCAGAGTTAGGGCAGGATTCTGCTTCATGCAAAAGAACCTCTCTTCTAAAAAGACAGAGTCTCCTTCCTCTACTGCTTCTTCCCTTTTGGCCCGTTTCAAGCATGGTTGAACTGGGAAAGTGGGCTGGAGGTTGTTCTGCATTCCCCTCTCCTCTGCCTTAGTATGTCTTTGTAACTGCCAGCTGGCAGCAATACAAAGTGCAAGGGAACCAAAGCACTCACCTAGAACTCTTTTGCTAATCACAGATTCCCTGAGTGTCTGCCCTCTCCCAAGCCTGTTCCATGTGTTGTAAAGCTTGGGACTCTAAAAGAGAAATGGGAAAGGAGGAAGGGTAAATGTTCCCTTCCTGTTCTTGCTATTCTTTTGTTCTTGTTGGGACCTATCCCTGGGGAGGGTGGGAGTTGGAGAAAGCTTAACCTTGTGTCTTCAATAAACTCCCTTTTATGCAAAATTAAAAATTAAAAATAAATAGGCAAAAGATCTGAACAGAAACCTTACCAGAGGAGATTAAAAGTTAGCAATTTACACATGAAAAAGGCTCAACATCATTTGTTATTAGGGAACTGCAAATTAAAGCAATAAAATACCACTATGTATCTGTTAGAATGACTAAAATCCAAAATCATTGGCAATACCAATCACTGGTGAGAATGTGGAACAACTGAAACTCTCATTCCTTGCTGGTGGGAATGCAAAATTGTATAACAACTTTGGAAGACAGTTTGGCAGTGTCTTACAAAGCTGAACATAGCCTTACCATACAATCAGCAACTGTGCTTCTCTGTATTTACCTAACTGATTTGAAAACTTATGTTCTCACAGAAACTTGGTCATATATATTTTATTCATAATGGCCAAAAACTGAGAGCAACCAAGACATCCTTTAATAGATGAATGAATGCATAAACAAACTGTAGTACATTTATACAATGAAATATTATTCAACAATATAAAAAAAAAAAAGAGCTATTAAGCCACACAAAGACATAGATGAATCTTAAATGCATGTTGCTAAGTGAAGTAAGCCAGTCTGGAAAAGCTACATGCAATATGATTCCAATTATACAACATCTGGAAAAGCAAACCTAAAGAGGGTAAACAGATTATTGTGAAGGATGGTGAACAGAAGAAGCACAGGAGATGTTTTAGGGTGGCAAAACTACTCTGTATGATGCTATAATGGTGAATACAAGACATTGAGAATTTGTCAAAACTCGTAGAACTTTATAGCACAGAAAATGAACCTTAATGTATGCAAGATTTTAAGAAATCATTTAGGAGGTCTGGGGATCCCTGAATTTGACAAAAAGTATCTAACTGTATTAAAAATATATGAAAAACACCACTGAACAGGGTACAGGATTAAAATGTTGATCTAAGTAATTTTGGAAATGAGTGGAGACTATAACACTAAAGACAAAAGGAACTGTGTATAAGTACTGTACTCACCAGGTAAAATTGTTTCCCATGGCAAATGGGTTAACAATTCTGAAACCACTATATAGATATACTGGAATTGAAAAATTAAGTAAATGGAAGGAGATGGTGAGAATCAATTTTCTCACTGTTGAAGTGGGAGGTTATAGATAAGCAAGGAGAAGAAGCTAGCATGATCCATTTGGTATTTCACTAGAGTTGAAACTATCACTAGTAATTCATGCCTAGCTTAATATATATACAGGTGGTTACATACAAAAATATTTATAGATATGTATAGATACACAGGTTAGTATACACACATATATCTCCTTGTTTGTCAGCTGAGAGACCTAGATGCAATGACATCCTATTAGCAACAAGCACACCTAGTGCCCAGATCATGTTTTCTAATCCCATTCTCCAATAAAAGGAACTAGGTCTCCTTAAAGTAGTGGCTGATTCCTTGACAGGAAATATGTAAGATGAACCTGGAGCATTGTGTAGTGCTGGAAAGTGAGAAAGTGCTCAAACACACATACAGACACACACGCACAATCAGGATGGTATGTCGGATCTCCCAATGGTCAAGCAGAAAATGATTGATAAAGTAAATTAAGTAATATTGGATTATAACCCAAAGTGTAAAATAAATAGCCATGGATCCATACTTAAGGATATTTATTGAATAATAAAATTATGGAATAATGAATAAATGAGAGGAAATAGACAAATGTCTCATGTATAACAATTCTGTGTAATTTATGTAGATACTCTGCCCTTAAGAAGGTAGAGTATACTTCCCACTCTTTAATTGTGGACTGTGTTTAGTGACTTTCTTCTAAAGGATAAAGCATGGAAAGGGAGAAAAAAAAAGAGTAAATTTACAGTGGAGAAACCTAACAAACACTCTCTCAAGCCAGGTGATCAAGGTTAATGTGGATGGCAGAATAATGGCCTCAAATATGTTCCTGTCCTAATTCCCAGAACATATGAATTCGTTATCATTCATGGAAAAGGGAAATTAAGGTGATGATAGAATCAGCGTTGGTGATCAGATGGTTTTAGAATAAGGAAATAGCCTGTATTATTCAAGTGTGCCAAATGTAATCACTAGGGCCCTTAATGTGGAGAGGGAGGAAAAAGAGGAAAGTCAGAAAGAGATGTTACTATTGGAAAAAGGCACAGAGAATTGCAGTATTGCAGACTTTGAAGGTGCAGGAAAGGGGTCAGGAGTCAAAGAATGTGAATGTCTTCTAGAAGCTGGAAAGGCAAGGAAATGTATTCTACCTTAGAACCTTTAGAAAAAATGAGACTCTGCCAACATCATGATTTTAGCTCAGTGAGATCTGTGTTGGATTTCTAACCTACGTAACTGTTTTTCATTGTTTAAACTGCTATGTATATAATGCAGTGTGATATCCTGGATAGGATCTGGGAATAAAGGACATTAGGGAAGAACTGAGGACATTTGAATAAAGTGCGGACTTTAGTTAAGAATAACATATCAGAATTGATTCATTGATTGTGACAAATGTCCCATACTAATGTAGACATTAATAATAGTAGAAACTGGGTTTGGGGTAAATGGGAACTCTCCATACTATCTGAAATCAATCTTCAAATCTAAAAGTGTTCTCAAATAAGAAGTTTACTAAAAAGAAATAAAAGCTTTTGAGATGACTGCAGTTCCAGTCATTGCCTGAGGGAGAGCAGCTTGGCTGAGCCCAGTCAACCTCCAGAACTGTGAGATATAATAGAAAAAATGATTGTCATTTTTTTGGGCCACTAAATTTGAGGTGTAGCAATAGATAAAAGGAACTCCTGAAAACTACAAATCTCCTTCCCACTCCCTGCCTCCTAAGTTTTTCTTCCTTTAGAAACTTGGCCAGTCTATACCAAGATTGGCATCTTGCAAGAGGTCTGATTCCTCATACCCTACACAGTCTATTCTCTGGTATGAGTTGTAGAAATTAAGTAAAATCAGTTCTGCTATTTCTGAGGGAGAAATTTTCACCATATCTTCCATTTTGAATCTTAAAGGGAAAGCATCATCTTATATATACAAAAATAGCAATCGTAAAAGCAATACACATTTAGTGAGTGCTTTCTTTGTGCCATGCCCAATGTTCAGTATTTATATGCATTATCTCATTCTAGCCCTACAACAACTCTGTGATGGAAATGCTACCATTATTCATTTTACAGATGATGAAACCAAGACTTAGGGAAGTTTAGTAACTTGCTAAAATTGCACAGCTAGTAAGCATTGCAGGAAGACTTGTAATTGGTGTTTTGACTTCAGAATCCATGCAACTAACCAATATACTATACTTCCTACGAACAAGCAAGCCATCTGAACCACCTGGACTGAAGAACCACTGAGCAAATTTACACCAGTGTTCTTTTGGGATCTCAAAGATTGGGCAATAGTGCAGTATCCACATCCCTCATTCTTGGGTATCACCCCAAATGCCTGCTTTTCCTGACATCTATCCTCTTGAGCTGCCATCAGCACACATTTCTGCATGACCTGTCTGTAATCCATTTTTTCACTCTTCCCCTTCCTTTTAAATCTTCCAGCTCTGGTCTCTGGAATAGCCTGTTCATGGTAAACAAAGTTCCCTATATCCTCAATTATAGGACATTAGGGAACAGTATGCTTTTACAGTATGCTTACTCCAGTTCCTTTCCTTGTCTGTTGCTTACCTCATTTACTATTGACTCCACTTAGCACAACTTCTCCTATCACTAATCAGTTCCCCATAACCCCTGTAAAGCATTATGTTGGTGGTGGTGATGACAGTGGGGATTTCAGCATTCAGCTAGCTCCTGTTCTCCGTTGTCAAATTATATCTTGATATAAAGAACACTTCTCTTTTGAGATTGATGGTTTACATCAATAGTATCTTGGTATCTCTCCTTGAAACTGTCTTCTGTCAACCTGGCCAAATCTAGAGTAACTGAAGGCTTTGGCAGCTGACCCAGAATATGTGTCTACATCTCTAGCCCCCACAAAATCCTGAGTGATTTTGACATCCATATGGATAAATATCTAATCTTCTTGCTTTGCCTTGGAATTCCTTTAGCTCCTCAACTGGAGAGCAAGCAACTCTTCTTTACTGAAACCACTCAAACCCATGGTCAAATATGGGAATTACTCATTTTCCTCAAGAGTTCCACCTCCAAATTTTAAGCCCTAATATTACATTTTCTAGTACTTTTTATGTCAACCACACTGTTGCAACACCATTAATAGCCTTGCTAGTTTTTTATCTTTTATACTTACATGAAAAAATTCAAAACAAATAAAACTTTAATCCTGTATAAATCTAACATTATATCTTCTCTATTCTCTTTGAGGTTCTCAGTACAGATGGGAAAATTACATAATTGTGTTATTATTTGCCACTGTAAATTGAGAGTGTCATCCTTAGGTGTTCCTCAAGGTTCCCTGGCAATCATCCCATATAATACCATTTGGACCTCTTTTCCCATTCTTCAGTACTTAATTATACCTAAATACAAACCATCGTTTCTCTAGGGTCTTAAGTGCATCTCAGAATTTCACAGGTGTTCATAAACAATTTTGATATAACTTGCCACCCTCATTGCATCAAGTAAGTGCTTGTCAAATATATTTGAAACGAATGGTTCTGGATTCTGTCTACTTATTTTTGATTCATGTAGATATTATTGAGTGTTTACTCTATGCCAGCATTTTACATAATTATATGTACTCATCTTAAGAATCATCAAGATACCTATTAATATCATCATTTTCAGATGAGGAAAAAGGCTTATAGCCCAGCCCATCATGAAGGTTACAAAGAGACTGAGTGTTAGAGTCAGGATTTGAACCCAGTTCTAACCTGAAACTGCTGCTCTGATTCACTGTGCCTTGCCTCTTGTCTGAGCAGTCTCAAAAGCATTGTTTAGTATATTTTCCTAGTGGTCACTCAAATATATAGGGCTGGCTCTGTTTCACTGCAGTGCAGAGCCTGAGGGAAATCACTCTGACAGTTTAAATTTTAGTAGAGTTTCAGGCTCCATAGTTTGATTCTGAGCACTCAGAAAATTACCCACTATATCTGTTTGAGGACTGCACAACTGAATTAGAAGAGCAGAGACTAGAAGTTTGCAATAGCCCTGGGGAGGAATATTTCTAAGAAACTCTGACAGAGGAGACAATGACTTTTTGAGATAAGCAGGAGTAGATTGTGGAATCCTTGCCTTCTAGTCCCTCTTGTCCCTACTGTTTTGCAATGTCCTAATGGTTCAACTAGAATTACGTAAACCTCATCACTTTAAAGTGGTAGCTCCATGGCATTAATGAAGTCATTAAGTAAACCAGATGTCACAGGTTAATGCATATGTCTTTAAAATAAATTCTCTTGGTTATTTAATTGAATGGAATATTTCTGGAAAAGAGGTGGAAATTTTATATTATTACTAAAAGAAGTTGAAATATAGTGAAAGAACCCTTTCCAAATACACTATCTTACATGTATAATCAATGTTAAATGTGTGTACTGCACATAAACATCAAATTTTCATTACACCCAATACCTGAAATGTGTGTTTGTTTGAGGTAGATTTATTTCTTTCATGTTACACAAGTTTGTGAAAAAGAAAAAAAATTAAAAATACTATCAGTGGTTCCAGAGAAGTGAAATCTCCTTTCAGAGGTGATTACTTTTCTATTTTTTATTTTTAAATAATGTTTGTATTTAATTCTTTTACATACTCTCTGAAATATCACTTCAATGAATACATGCCTCATTTTTTAGTATAAAAATACTATTTTCAAAGCATTTGCACAGCCATATAGCCATGATAGCATTTCACCCTCATAATAAGCATACCTCAATATGCATTTGGCATTCCCATGTGAAACTACGGTCATTTTTACTTTTCATTAAGTTCTCCATTATCATATCGAGTTGCTCAAATATTTTAGTCACTATATGTCCATCTTAGTAAAATCAGCTCTTATAGAAAACATGCATACTTTAACAGATAATTTAACATTTGTGATATCTGCAGGTTTAAGCATGCAAGATAGAGGCATTTTTGTTCTTGCAATAAATTTTTAAAAATCACTTGTCCAAAGTGACACAAAAAGATTTTTGTTATTTGCTAACCCTAATTCTCAAACTTTGGGTGTGTATTTGTGGAGTTTGGTAAAAATGTAGATGTTACTTTCCCTTTTAAGAGCAACAGTGGTCTTGGGCATTTGCATGTCGCTCTTCATAGGTGTTCCGGCAGCACATGAAATTTGAGATCCATTCTGCTGTCTGATTTTTCAAATTATATCTCCCCTCAGCAAGTCTGAGTTTATTACCTGCAATTTCATTATATTTTGTTAAATTAATGAGAATATTAAACTCTATGAGTTCTCTTAGAAACCTTTGCCTAAGAACAAAACTTTTAATGTGATCTAGACAATCGGGATGATTAGTCATGCAACAGTAATGCATAGAAGGAAAGTGACTGACAAAATTAATAGGGAAAGTTTTTATTAAAATTATTATTCTATTGCCTAAATTGATGACAACGTGTAATTTTATTCTTTCTAGACCTCACTATAATTTGCTTCATTTAGTTCACTAAGAGGAAAGTTATATTTTTCTGTGATCACTGTAGCAACTTCAAAAGAAGGTGCTTTCACATATTAAACATTTCATAATGCCAACCAAAAGGCACATTCTAAGCAACAAGAAGGAAAAAAAAAGATTAATTTCCATTATAACAAAACTTTGTTTGTGACCACTTGAGTGATCCTGCTCAGATCATACAGAGTATACAAAATACCCTCCTCCTACACATGCCAACCTGTTATAGAGATAGCTTGCTCTCTAAATGTTCCAATCCTTAAAATAGATATTTCTAAAGATCAGCCTCAAAACTCAGAATTCATAGTATTAACTTGCTTGTAAAAAATATATATTTACTACTGAAGAACTTTCACTGTATTTTTGAGCCTTTGGTATCTTTCTTTGGTACTGATATGATGCCAACAATTTGTTCATTCATTCCTCAATTCTGAGATTCTTCAAGTACTGAAGGCAATAAATCTCCCATAAAGAGAAAGTTGATTTCTGAGGTCATAAGTTTCTTGAGAAGAAGAATACTTCTGAATCTGATCATATTATTCCCAACTTCAAACTCATGTGATTTTCTATTGCCTATAAGGTAAAATTGAAGTTCCATACCATGGCATATACCTCTCCATCACTGTGCTGCTTCTTATTTCTCCAGCTTCATCTCCCATCATTTCTGCCTCTCCCAGAAGCAAGGGCAACACTAAACTGTTTGCAGCTCCATGCATATTATTTGAATATGTTTTCTTCTCTTTCTCTCCTTTCCTGGTACTCCTATTATACATGTGTTGGCATGCTTGGGGCTCTAGGGTCTCTAAGGCTTTGTTCATTTTCCATTATTCTTTGTTCTTTCTGTTCTTCTGAGTGGATTTTATCAATGGACTTGTCTTCAAGTTCACTGATTCTTTCTTCTCTATGCTCACATCTGCTTTTGAGCCCCTTTAGTGAATTTTTCAGTTATTGTACTATTCAAGTCCAGAATTTTTATTTGGCATGTTTTCATAAATTCTATCCCCTTTTTTGATGTTTTTAACTCTTTATTGACATCCTTTTGTACTTCAGACATGCTTTCTTTTAGCTCTTTTAAACTATTCTAAATAGCTGATTTAAAGTATTTATTTAGTAAGTCCAACCTATGGCTACCTCAGAGATTGTTTCTATTGATTGTTTTTTTTTTCCTGTTTTGGAACATGCTTTCTTGTGGCTTTGCATGTATCATAAGTTTATATTGAAAACCGGACATTTTACATGATATATTGTGGCAACCTAGAGTTTGTTGTTATTTCTGCTTGTTATAGTTGTCCATTTATTTAATGACTTTTCTGAAACTAATTCTGTAGTTTGTGTTTTTTATTGTGTGTGGACCCTGAACTCTCTACTCAGTTAGCTAAGTGGCTAGCTAATGTCTAGGACCAATTTACTTCCTACTCTTTGCTGAGGGATTTTCTGTGCAGGTTGGGACATGCCTTCAAAACTCAGCCAGGAAGTTGACAACTCTGCCTTGGCCTTCACATCTTGCTTGCACAGAGCCTTAAGCCAGAGGTGAGTGCTTAAAGCATTTTCAGGTCTTTCCTGAGTATGCACACATGCTTTTAGCATACACACACACTGCACAAGAAAATGTATGTACTTTTAGAGTCCCAGGATTTTGTCAGAGCTTTTCAAAGCCCCTGTGGAAATATCATTCCCATCTTCTCCTTTTAGGCTTTTTGATTAATTTGTCTGCACCAACTGTTATCTATCACCTTATACAGCTGTTGAAGTAAAAACATTGGTGTATAATTTTCTACATCTCTCCCACCATCACACACAAACCTCTGGGAAAAGGATTTTCACACTGGGTATGATCTGAGTTAGGCCAAACACAGGCAGCCTTGAAATGGGGTATTCAAGGGATCTATTAGAGAGACAAAATAATGACAAATCATTTGGAATGAGACTTTGAAGTAGCTCATTTATTGTTCCTCAGGTGGCTGCCAGACGGTACCAGGAACTCAGGTTATTTTTCAAGGCTACCACACAGATGGAGAGTGGGAATGAGATTAGGGCAAGTTGAAACAATAGAAAGCTCACTGCTCATACCAACATTCAGCAATTTTTCTAGAATAAATGTCTTCTTGGTTGATGCAAGCCTTTATTTAGTTTCCAGAGTTCTAGAAAAGTTATTTCTGACAATATTTGACAATTTTTATTGTTGTTGTTTTTATGGAGGAGAGAATCTTCAAAGATCCTTATTCCACTATTTTCATAGATGTCAAGTTTATCAGTTTCTGCATCCTGAATTTTGACATACTGTTGCTAGGTGCATATATGTTTAGGATTGCTATGCCTTCTTGGAGAATTAACTTCTTTATCATTATGAAATGCCATTCATTATCCATGCTAATTTTCCCTGTTCTGAACTCTGCTTTGTCTGAAATTAATATAGCTATTCCCGATTTTTTTGACAAGTGTAATCATGGTATATCATTCTTCTTCCCATTTCTTTTCACCTATTTGAATATTTATACTTAAAATGAGTTTCTTATAGACCACATGTAGTTGGGTTTTCTATTTCATTCCTTTCTAAATATTGATTTAGTTGGATTAATATCTATCATGTTTGCAACTGTTTTCTATTCATTGTATTTTTTATGTTTCTTTCTCCTACCCAATATTTTTTTGCCTCTTTTGTTTTTAATTTAGCACTTTATATGAATTGATTTCACCTCTTCTTTTAGCATATTAATCATTCTTATTTATAAAATTTAGTGGTTATCCAAAATTTACAATACATATTTTTAAATAATCTAAGTCCATCTTCAGATAACACTATACCACTTCATTGGTAGTCCAGCTACCTTATTATAGTGTGTTCTCAATTCTTCTTTACCATTCTTTGTGGTAATGCTATTATTCATTCACTTATTCTCATACTATAATTAGCAAAAACATCGTTACTATTGTTAATTTACAGTTTTATTTTAATTAATCAAGCAAAGTATTTTAACTATATTCTTTCTCTAATGTTCTTCCTTTCTTTATATAGATCTAAATTTCTGAACTATATCATTTTCATTCCATCTGAAAAATTTTATTTAGCATTCCTTGCAGGTCTGGTGTTGGTGAATTCCCTCAGTTTTTGTTTCTCAGACAAAGTGTTCATTTCTCCTGCATATTTTAATGATACTTTGGCTAGATATAAAATTCTGGGTTGGTGGTTTTGTCTGTCAACACTTTAAATATTTTACTCCATTCTCTTCTTGCTTGTTTTGCTTCTGATAAGAACTCTTTTGTCATTCTTATGGTTATTCATTGATAGGTAAGGTGTCCTCCCCCACCTGACCCCCTGAGGCTTCTTGCAAGATTTTAGTTTTCTGCAGTTTGAAAATAATATGCCTGGGTATTTGTTTGTATGTTTGTTTGTTTTTTGGTATTTCTCTTGCTTGATGTTCTCTGGGTTTCCTGCATCTGTGGTTCATTGTTTATCATTAACTTAGGAAAGTTTTCAGCCATTTTAAGTCAAATGTTTCTTTTGTTCCATTCTTTCTTCTCCTTCTGGTATTTAAATAACACACTTATTACACCTTTTGAAATTCTTCCACACTTCTTGAATTTTCTGTTATATTTTTTTCATTCTTTTTTTTTTTTTCTATTTGTTTATCAGTTTGGGAAGTTTCTTTTGACCTATCTTCAAGTTCACTGATTCTTTCCACATCCATGTCTAGTCTGCTGAGTCCATAGAAGACAGAATGACATTCTTCATTCTGTTATTGTGCTTTTTTAATTCTAGTATTTTTTATGATCCTTTTTTAGAGCTTATAGCTCTCTATTCACATTATCCACCTGCTCTTGCAAGTTGTCTACTTTTTTTCATTTGATCTCTTAGCATATTATTCATAATAATTTAAAATTTTTGGTCAGATAATTCCAACATCTGTATTATATTTATTCTGGTTCTGAAAATTGCTTTGTCTCTTCAGATTGTTTTTAAATTGCCTTTTGCCCTCCCTTGTAATTTTTTTGAAAGTCAGACAAATTGTAATAGGAACTAGTAACTTAAATAGCCTTTAAACTGATGATTGATGGTGATCTGGTTAGGAGTTGGGCTGTCTTCAGTGTTTGATGTAACTATATATAAATATTATATATATAATTTCCTGATGCTTCAATTTCCTCTAGTATCCTTGTTTGGGCTTCCTCTCTTGCAATTGGTCTTCCTTAAGTATTTCTCCTTAGAAAGTGTCTGTGTCTTGAAGCTCTTTCATTTATAACCCACAGTTATTATGCTGAAGCCCTGTTAGTATGGTGGTGTAAAGGATGAGGGAAATGAAGCTTTATATAATCTTGTGATTAAATCTTAGTCTTTTGTTGACATGTGTCTCTGGCTGTGACTTTCACAAGTGTTTCTCCAGTGGTATAGCTTTATTTTCCCCTGCCCTCTTCTCCGTTCCCTGACTGAAGCATTCAAAATCTATTTCCATGAGGCCCTTGCCCTTACTAACTATGACTATCTCTCCACTCCCTCTTAAGTAGGGGAGAAAGGTTAGAGAGTGCTGCAGTGGGAGTAATGCCATTATCTCAGCTGAGATAAGGATCATAAATTTTTGTTCCCTGGAGAGTTGCCCTTTGTTAAGTGGAAAGCTTTGGTTGTATTTTTTTAATGGTTACTATTCTGTTTCTCCTGCAGAACTAGAAGGGATGTTTTTCCAATCTTCAATGTGAGAACCTGGTATGGTTTCTGGAGATAAATCCCATAAAAGGGTGGAGAACCCTTAAAATTCCATTACCCAGTAGTTTCTCAGTCCCATTCCAGTCCACATTCTGCCAAAACAATTCACCAAAATTACTATTTAAATATTCCTACCAATTAGTTTATGGCTCCAGGCTTCTGCAGATATCAGCTGTGATCCTCTGTATGCATCTGAGTATTGGTGAGATCTGCAACCTCATTTCTTTAAAAAGTACAAGAAAAGTCATTTGTTTTCAATTTTCTAGCTTTTCTTTGTTAAAAGAAATGGCATGTAATCTGCCTAGTTGAGGACTTCAAAACCTTTTACATGGTGTAACTAAAACCAGAAACCACCCCTCTCCCCACTCTGGACCAATGTAATCTAATTTTTCTTGATATTTCTGTGATTGTCATTCTGGCAAAGCAGAAGCTAGAAAAGATTTTACTGTATGAGCTTCTTATTTCAAATTTCCTGGATTTCTGACTAATGCTTCAAGTCTTAAGAGGTTTCTGTGGTGCAATAATTTTATGCCATACATAAAATTATGTTTTAGACATACATCTTTAGGTTTTGATCTTACCTATGATAAAGTCAAGAATTATTGTAGCCTAACTTTCTCCAAGGAAGTGATGGCTGCCAAGTATCATTCTGTATAGCTAAATGAAAATGTAACCCAAATTATTATGGGCTGCATGAATCACAAACACAACACTTATTTTTAAAATCCTTTAATGTTTTAAAGACATCCCATGGAGCTGTTTATTTCTTCAACCAGGGCAGAGGTGTGAAAGCTTTCTTCACAGTTCTTCTAATTATACAATCACACTATCAACCATGTAAAATGAATCAATACAGCAATGTTATTTCCATATACTGCTTTTGGAAGAAATGCTTTATGAAGCTAGGCCATACTGTCAATCTTAAAACAAAACTGGACTCTAGACTAAAATGCATCAGAACATCTCAAAAATCAAATATAGAAGATATCCTGTGTTTTAGCTCCTGCCTTTTTCAGAAAGGGAAATGAAAAAGCTTATAAGAAACCACCTTGTATTACTTATAGTATATGAGTTATGTAATTTTGATCTCTCAATGAGAGGTTAACACATCATGTTATCTTTACTCTATTAAATTCTATTTTTTAAAAAGTGAATATTTTTGGCATTTTACATTTTCATTCCAATTTTGGAAAATGAGTTTTAAGTAAAAATTGGGTCAGAATGTCCTCCCAGTCCTAATTCTTCTTTCTTTTCTTTATCCCAACCTACTTTTCCCTGTCACCTATCTAGGCCTGTGACAGGAATAGTGTAAGAATCAGTCAAGTTCAGAGAGGAAGTTTTTCAAAAGAATTGAGAATTTATGATTTGATGTAGTTCATGGATTTCTTGGAAGGTAGAAGACCTGGATTACATGAAAAGATTTCCTCTATGCTGAATAAAACAGGATAAAAATCTTTTTTTTGTAACTTGTCCACAACTGGTCTTAGAAGAGCAAGAAAGGGTCTCGCTTTTATTGTTGAAATTTCAAGGAAAGGAGGCACTTCCTATAAAGATCTATGGCAATGACAAGCCTTGCATATTAGCAAATATGAGGCTCTTGTGGTATTAAATACTGTGATTTTCAATGTATACTGGTAAAATTTGGAGTATATGTGGAAAAGAAAGTGTCCTAGGGACAAAATGTAAAATGATCTCTGACCATGGAATAAATAGTTTGCAAAAAGTATAGTGAGATACTGTATAAGTATAAATGATATCCATGTTGGAATGTGCATTTACTGAGTTATTACAATGCACCAGGCTCAGTGCCTGTTTTATGTCAATATTTTATTTAACAAATACACCATTTTGTTGAAGTATTATCATCATGAAAGTTTACACACAGGCTATCTAAGAGTCACAACGTCAGTCTTTGTCAGAGAAAGCACTGGAATCCATATGAATCTGATTCTTAAACATGCATTTTCCTCTATATTATGTCCAAAAAAACATAGATCCTGCACTCACTTTGACTTACATGTTCTCTAGACCTTTGTGCCTCCAAGGATCAGATAATTTTGAGAGGACAACCCCCTCAATTGACAGGATAATTTTGTACTCTACTCACTTCTCTTGCCTATTCAGTATTTAATAATTTTGTTGAGCAAAATACAGTTTCAATTTTAAAATAATAATATTAAATACAGTATAATTCCCACTGGTTTGCAGTCATTTTGTCTAGAAAAAACATAAATTTGATTATAGTGGTGGGGAATCCTGAAAGATACTTGCTTTATGAAAATGTTAAAAAATTCATTAATATCTACTGCATATACTATTAAAAGTTAGGGGCAATCTATATATGGCTCAAGGATAAGAAAATATCATTAAATATGTTCTTTCTAGGAAAATAGTGAAAAGCAGGGGTGATAGAAGGCATCTGTTTTATTCACATATTTAAGAGGCATGCTTCTCTAAATGCACAGTAGTCATTAGCTTCCAGAACTTTTAACTTTATATTTAAATTAATTAAAATTAAATAAAATTAAAAATTCTGTATCTAGTATATTAGTCACATTTCAAGTGATCAGTAGCCATTTATGACTAGTGCTTACCATACTAAACAGTGTGAAAAACATTGCTACTATTGCTAAAAGTTTTTTTGGACAGGGCTACCAAAGAATTTCACCATTAAACTTCATGTCTACTTTGGTTCAGTTGGATAATTTTCACCCATGTTATAGGAACTATGTTTCAGGAAATACTTATTTATAATTGCTTTGGTGGAAAGGGAATAGATGATAATTTCATCAAATGAATTTCAAGGTCTATTGATTTGATTACAGCTTTTTAAAAAGTTTCTTCTAAATTTCTTTGAATGATGGATTTTATTAAGATATGTTTCTAATGTTTAACTATCTTTGCTTTCATAGAATAAACACATCTTGGCTATGACATTTAATTATGACATAAGAAATTCTCAAAAAAGTTTTCTAAGGAATTTTCTTCTAAAATTAATATAAACTGTGGTTTCCTCTTTTTATAATTTCATAAGTGTGCATATCAAACAAGTTTTAGCTTTGAAAAATAAATCTACAAGTGTTTAATCTTTGTCAATGCTTTGGAACATATTAAATACCTGAATAATTGTCTATTCTAAATAATATGGTTTGGCATGTATTTTAGGTGGTTTTTCTTCAATGGTTAATTGATATAAACAAGTTCTCAAACTCTTTTTGAGTGACTTTTCATAATTTATACTTTCCTAGGCATTTGTCACATTTATTGAGATTTTCCAAATAAATTAGTAGAGATTTCCTTCTCTATTCCTTTTTAAAAACTTCTTTGGCTATACTGACCTTTTCATTACTCATATTGTGACTCTAATGGCTTCCATTTTTTTCTCAAATATCCATGCCTGAATTTGTATTTACTTATAAATTCTATGAGTAAATGCACTTCTTAATGTCTTATTCTTTATTAACTTTGGAGCTTAGTGCTTAGTTCATTTATTTTCATTTTTTCATGTTTAATAATATAAGCATTTTGGCTATTAATTTTCCTCACAAAATTCAGTTCTTTTGGAACATTAGTCATATTTTAAATATATATTTGTCTGTACTTTTTATTTCTTTTTTGCAACCAAGAATTATTTGACTGTATTATAATTTTTTGCAATTCATTATTTGATAATTTTAAAAAATCATCTCTAGTGTTATATTACTGTGGTCAGAGAATGTGGCTAGTAAAATTTCTCCTTTGGAGAATTTTCTGAAATTTTCTCTCTGGCTTAGTATGAGATCTTGTTTTGTAATGGTTGCATCAACATTTGAAAACAAATGTTCTATGGTATTTTGAAAAGATACATTTGTATTTGTAGGCTGCAATGTTAAATATTTTATGAATATATTTTATAAATTGTAGTATTGTATGAAGTTTCCTGATTATCCTACTTAAAGGCTATCTTATTGGAATTTTTTGTTTAGGTGTCTACAACTGTCTGTGGTTATACATAAATAAACACACTTTCTCTTTAAGAGTGGATTCCTATTAAGTGCCCTGTGGTATCTTCCAAAGATGGGGGGAAGAGGTATATATTTTCCTCCCTGGCATACTAAATGAGAAATGACCAATAGTACACTGAGAGCATTTGGGGAAGGTATACTCCCCTTTTAAACTGCATATCTCAATTTGAAACTTCTAAGCCACCTCCAAACTTTACTGTAGCAAGGCAGTTTGATTTAAGAGAGAAGAAATTCCTTACAGCTATTTCATATTTTCAGCTTTCCTGGGCTGAAGCTGTGTGGCCATCTCCCTGGGGTGGTGTAGTAGGTTGTCCAGCATTAGGAAAGTGAAAGCATTCTAAGAGCCACTGTAATTTTGAGAGTCCATTCATCTATTATTATAATTACCATTTTGGTAAATACAGGAAATAACTAGTCGATACAGCAACACTGGAATAGGATGAACCTATGCAGCTGTCCTTTGTGGGGAATTTGGCATATAGTAGGTAGTTATTGCTTTTTGTTGAATGGATAAATGAATAACTTTGGACTATCAGAGAACATATATAAATGATGAGCATCTGATGATTAAGGAAAATAAAATAGTAGTATAGAGGTGTATATCTGAAAAGAATTGTTGGGGATTGTATTATGCCCCCACAAAACATATTCAATTCATAAGGCCAGTCATACAGATGTGAACTCCTTGGTAAACAGGTTCTTCAAAGGTACTATTAAGATGAGACCAAATTGAATCAGGGTGATCTTTAATCCAAAATGACTGATGTCCTTATAAGCAGAGAAAATTCAGACAGTCAGTCAGTAGAAGCAAGAGGAGGAGACTAAGGGAAGTAGACAGCCACATTCTTGAGGATTGCTGGCAAGCCCCCATCAGAATGCTATAGACTGCAGAGAGAGCATGCCCTTGTCAACACCTTGGTTATGGACTTCTAGCCTCCAAAACTTTAAGACAGTAAATTCTTGTTGATTAAACCAACCAATCTGAGATATTTTGTTATGGTGGCCCTGGCAATCTAAGACAGGAGTATTGGGCCATGAGACAAGCATATGTTCCATATCCATCCATGTGTATGGGCCATAGCTAATAATCTCATTTTTCAGTTATTGATACCTAAATTAAAATTTCAAAATATTGTAAAATTCAACTTTCTTCAGTTTAGCCTAAATGCTAATATGTTTTATTTACATTGATTTCTATAGCGTAGGAAATACTTTACATATGTTTCTAAATCTAGGGTAGTATGACAGTTTGAAGCTTTTTTGTGAATCACAGAAAAAATAATGCTCTTGGAATTAATCCATTCCTGTGGGTGTGGGGCCCTTTGATTGGGTTGGATTCAGATGAGGGCCTTTGATTACAGCATTCTGTGAGGCATGACCCAGGGTAGTCTCGGCCCTCTTGACGGGGCCTTATATAAAGGGGAGAAACATGAAGAGACACACAAAGAAAGAGAGCTACCATTTTTACCTGCTATTTGAGAGAGGATTCCAGGATTGCCTACAACCGTAGAAAGAGAAAACCCAAGAGGCTGAGAGAGAGGCCAGAGGCTGGAATCAGTGGAGCATCCCGAGGCTGAAGAGACAAGCCCTGAGAAGAGACAAGGCATATACCTGATCACTCACAGCTGATCTTGGGGAGAAAATGAGCCTGGAGGAGAAGGTAGAAACCGGCTGCCATTTTGCCTTGCCACATGGCAAGGAGTCTGGGATTGCCAGCAGCTGACCTTTGGTGAGACAGCATCTCTTGATGATGCCTTGATTGGGACATTTTCATGAGCTTGGAATTGTAAGCTCCTACCCTAATAAATTCCTATTATAATAGCCAATCCATTTCTGGTATTTTGCATTGGCAGCCTTTAGCAATCTAAAACAGGTAGTCTTGTATCTTCTTCTCTGCCCTTCCCTTGTAGTAAATACAACAACAAGAAGAAAAAAGATGGGAGGTAATACAGAAGAATAACTATATATGGAACTTCTACATGTGCAATACTAAGAAAATTGAAGGCTTTTGTAATCCAGGTTTTATGAAAAATTACATTAAAATAAGTAACAACATTCCATCAGAAAAATTTGGATCTTTTCTCAGGTTTTTTTTTTTTTTGTTGTTGTTGTTGTTGTTTTTAAAGATTTTATTTATTTACTTTATCCATTTTAAACACCCCCTTCCCCATTTGCTGTTTTGTGTCCATTTGCTGGGCAATTTTCTGTGTCTGTTTCCTGCCATCTCTTCTCATCCTCCTCCTCCAGTCCTCACCAGGATTCGATCCTGGAGACCTCCAATGTAGGAGAGAGGCATTCCACTGCCTGCGCCACCTCAGCTCCCGGCTTCTGGAGCTTTCGGAGCATCTCGTCTTGTTTCTCCCCTGTTACGTCATCATCCTGCTGCATGGCTCCTGGGGCCCGACAGCTCAGCGGCACACAAAGCTTGGCAGCCCATGCGCCTTCTATATATATTTTTTATTTTACCAGGAGGTCCCGGGGATCGAACCCAGGTCCCTCCATATGGCAGACGGACACCCAACCATTTGAGCCACATCCGCCCCCTCTCAGGTTTTTAAAAATACTCGAAAGGGATTATATTCTGAAAAAAAAAAAAAAGCCATATGGTTTTGATCTTTTACATGTCTTCATTCTTTGTCTGTCGCTCTCCAATGCCATATAGTAACTCCTGGAAAATATTTTTCTCTCCCTTCTCCTCTGCTACCCATAAGCTTTCCTGATCCCCAGTGTGTGTGTGTGGCTGCTCACTCTCTTTCTCCTCTCACAGGAGGTTCTCTTCCAGCCTTATTGCTTTCCAAGTCACCTCCTCCTTCTATACACCTTCCCATAAAATGCTCTTGATTCCTTAAGTACTTTTCCACCTTGCTTCTTTTTTCCTTCAAAATTTCAGAAAGCTTCTATACCCATGAAGAATATTTGGCACAAAGTATTGGGAAAAGCTTCAGGTATCATACAGGTATTCCTGGATTTGGGCCCTGAATTTACCCGTTATTGGCTGTGTGATATTTCACAATATTTTTCCTCTCTATGCCTCAGTTTTCTTACTTGTCAAAAGAAGACAATAATTCATGTTTCTGAGTTGTGGAAAAAGGTAAGTAAGAAAATGAATGTGAAAATAGCTAGCAGCTAATTGACATTTTTTTTTCCTCTTCTGCTATACCCGCCATCGTTCCAGTACAACTTTAATGTCTATAGAGAGAAAATCATGTTAGAAAGATCTCATAAAACATCAACTGCATTTAATCTAGTTAATTCCATATTCTTTCCATTTACATCTGCAGCAATAAAAAATGATTTTGAAATGGAAAAAAAAAAGATTAGAGTTTTGTTCAAGTCTATCATGATAAGCTTGTAATGCGAAAGTGAATGGATTTTGGACTTTCTTTGCTACTTTACCACATCCTCACTTTGACAAAGAAGGAAACTAACCAGAAAGGAATTTTTATTAAATTAAATTGCTCTATTTCTGAAGGCTATTAGAGAATTCTGTGCTGACTTTACACTTCACTCAATAGCCATAGCATTAAGAACTCCTTTGAACAATATAAGGAATGCTAGTCTATGTAAAGGTAAATATATTCAATTAAGTTTCTGTATTATTATTGATTAAGATTTCATTAGAACTTCTTATAATTTCATAATATAAACTCCCTTGAAAATGTTTAAAATAAATGATTTGCATTGTAATTTACATTTTTTTCTATTTTTATATAAAACTAATAAAAGAATCATTAGAAAAAGAGTAGACTTTTCAGTGCAGTTTTGTTGAGAGATTTTCAAAAAGGCAGCATAGGGTATTGATAAACTGCAGAGATGCAAGAGTCAGGCAGATTAGGTTAGAATCCAGTTTTACCTTTTATTGGGGAAAATTACTTTCTTTGTGCCTCGAGTGCCTCTTCTATAAAAGTGGGGTAATAAGAGATGGCCACACATTGGAGATACTATCAAGTAGTTTATATAGCACCAAGTAAGTGTTAAATAAAATAACTGGAGGAGTCAATGTTAGTGAAGGAGCAGTGCATAGTGAAGTGGAAGTAGTACCTGCTTGGACACATGTGGCTAGAGCTCACTTCTGGTCTGGTCAGGGGTTAACTGTCTCATGTGTAAAGCTTGCTTTACCTCTCTGGACCATGATTTTCTCATCCTTAAATAAGTCCTAATTTTTTAAAATTCCATGAGCTATTGAGTTTTTAACACTATGAGAAATAAGATGGTTGAATCAAAATCTGATACATAGTCAGCATCTGTTCTTAAAATCCACAAAGAACTAAAAAAATTTGAAAAGTTATGGGGTTGTAATAGGAGTATATTCAGGAGAGATATTAATGAATACCTTATCATCTGAAGGAAAATGAAATCTATTGACTATTGAATAGAAGTAAATAGTTATTATCTATTTTACCATTAATTTAAAAAGGGACAAAAAGATTGACAATTGTGTTAACTTGTATGTTTGGGATATACAAGGATATTTTTCTTATCATAAGTCTCTTCTGAAATAAACAACTTTATGACTAGGCCTGGAAAATAACTAACTTTTGTTCTGTTGTTAAATGGAAATTTCTTACTCTGGTTTAAATTATGTTAGGAGATGAGATCAGTAAACTGATTATCGTAAACGAACTACATTTTCCAGGAAGGCTACTTAGGCATAATGTTAAAAAAAAAACACAGAAAACATTTAGCATAGATTTTTAAAAGACCAACTTTGCACTTGCATATATTTTTACATATTCTGTTTCCATTCTTCTGCCAAATTAACAATTAGATCAGCTAGAAGGAACCATCTAATTAAAGAACAAAATATAATCTGTACTGTTACACTTTCCTTGGTCCTCTTATAGAATTATCTGTGAATATGAAGAAATACTGCTCACTACTAAGTGATTTATGCTTAGATGATAATTTATTATTAGATTAAATTGTAGTTTAACATAGTCCCTTGAATCCTGGAATTAGACAGTTTTAGCAGTGGATTTTTGGAATGATCCAATGTAAGCCCCATAAAATAATTTTACTTATTTTCACCATTCCTCCTCCACATGCATTGCATTCCTTCTAGTGTTTTCCATCTCAGACAATGGAAATACCATCTATCCAGAAATACAAAACCCCCATATCCAATTTATCAATAAATCTTTTAGATTTTATCTCCTAAATATTTCTTGAATCTTCCCATTTCTCTCCATCTCCAACACTACCACCAAATCTAACCCAAGGTACCATTATTTGTCTTATTTCCTATTTTAGTGGTAATTTATAACTTTTCCTCATTCACACTTCAATCCATTCTCTATCCTTTTCAATCCATTCTCCATCCTTAAATGACTTTCTTTATTCTTAGGATAAGTTACAGTGACCTTAATATGATTGATTCCCTTTACTAGAATATTCTCTCTCCATCACTTATGCTTCAGATAAATAGACACATCATCAGAGATGTCTTCCATTCAATTACTTTCCTTCATACTATTTATCTCCTAATGTATTCATATATTCATTTATGTAATTATTTGATTACCGTCTGCCTCTCCATTTCTGTATATTCCCCGAGAGCAGGGATTGTGGCTGGTTTTGCTCACCATTGTTTTCCCAGCACAAAGCACACTGCTTGGAGCACAATTAGTTTTGAGTGTTTTTTGAAGAAATGAGTGAATAAACGAGGAAATGATTGCAAATACCATTAACAGCTTTCTGATTCATTGCTTAGCTTTGAGCTAAGATAGATATCTTGTATCTGCTGATTTAAGAAAAAAACAATAGAAGAAACAGGTGAACATATAATTAAGCAATCTACATAAAATACATTCATGTCATCAGATTATCTCTGTTTTAGTGATACAATACAGCAATATAATTAAGTGATTAGGGAACTTTTCATTGTTTAAATCTCTTTTTTTATTATCTTAATGTAACTAAGTTTCCTAAAAGTTGTGAGATTTAACTTAAAACTTCCATTAAGCTGTAATAATGTTATTTAATTTTACATTACAAAGTTTTGAATAATTATATATAATTTTTACTTAGGCCTGAAATAACTACTGTTTTTATTTCATCCTTCTTGTGTTCAAGTTTCTTTATTTTCCTTTTTGTTTTTAACTGTAAGCTAACATTAAGGAAGCCAAATAATAACTTTTCACTAGATGCTTCACATATGTTCCTCATGCAATATTAGTCAAAAACAAACTTTCAAGTAGGCGTCTATTCTTTGGAGGCAGAATCCTAATAGATTGTTCAATTAAACCAAAAGCTTCATTCTCACTCTTTCTCTCCCTTCATCCTCATCTTTCTTATTCTGTTTCCCAACTCCCTTCTCTGGCCTCACTTCTCTCCCTCCTCCCAAACTTTGCTCGGAATATCTCCTCACTCATTCTCCAAGCATCCACAAGTCTCTTCTCCACCCCTCAAACTGTTCAGTATACTAAGTCATGCCTCTAGGGGCTACAAGTGCTTATAATTTATTTCTATTTTCTTTTATTTTTCTTCTTCACATCAGCTATTTGAGCCATTTGTCCCTGGATTCCTTTTCCACAGTCACAGCCTTTACATTCCCTATCACACTTAGCACATTCATTGTAGTGATCGGCTCCGCTGTGTGACTTTGGGCTTTGTGCCTCATTGTCCTCCACTGTAAATCAGTGAAAGCAATAGAACCCAGGGAAAGAGACCCTGAAACTTAGACAAGTTGAGGGCCCTTCTTTAGGAAGAATACAAAATTTAAACTAGATACAAATTGGATGTTTATAGAGAATTAGAATTCACAGTAAGTACAATTTTTGAAAAATTGATTGTGATCACAAACATTACAAATTAGAGGAAATAACATAATATTTGTACTCATTAACCAACCAACATTATCTTTATAATACTCTTTTATACATATTTTGGCTGAATACTTCTTGATTTTCTCTTCATATGACAACTTTGTAAAATCATTTTGTAAAAAGAACATTTAAAAAAACTTTAGTCCTTCCTCTACCATGCTTGAGTTCATTTTTTATTGATAGTTTAGAAATGTTTATTTTAGCTTTTCAGCCCATTTTGGCATTGTCTCATCGATTTTTAGAACAACTATTTAATTTGGGCAAACTTCTGTCAGATTTCTTTCATGTATGCATTCTAAGATTGAGAGGATTTTTCACACTAGCTTCTGAATCAGTACCTTTCAAAACCCAGGTTTCTCCTCCAATTCCATGCACTTCCCAGGCTGGGAACCATTTATAACCCGATGCCATCCTTGGCCCATCCTGCAGGATGAGTGGGCATAGTGACTGGTATTCCTGGAAGCCAATCCTACCTAGGACTACATAGGACCTTACATGGAGGTGACTACAAGCCATACAAATGTATTCCATTAAACCCAAACTAACATAATGTATCCCCAACTCAAATGTCCTTCCCCCAAATATTTGTGGCCACACTTCTTCATCCAACTTGAAAACAAGAATGTTGGAGAGGAAATCGGAGTGGAAGTAAGGCTCATGTTAACAGATGGAAGTTAAATATCTTAGTTTTGCAAACTTAACAAAAGTACGTCACCATGTGGACAGGCTAGCAGGGCCTCTCACAGAGCCTTGGAGAAGGCTTGTATGAAACTGTGCAAGTGGGACCTTGAGAAAATCTGCCTCCTTTAGTACCTGTATCATACAGCTCATGAACTAAAACAGGAAAAGAATGTGCTTAAGTTTTCAAGAATTGTTAGATAATATGTATTGCAATAGTCCTTTAACAGGCTGTGAACTTCCCCAGAGTAAGGGCAGTGCTTTTTTTCCCTTATTGTATTGTTTTAAATTTATTTATTTATTTCTCCCCTCACCTTGTTGTTTGTGCTCTCTGTCTGCTCTGTGTCCATTCATTGTGCACTCTCTGTGTCTGCTCGTCTAGGAGGCAACAAGAACTGAACCCGGGACCTCCCATGTGGGAGAGAGATGCTCAATCACTTGAGCCACCTCTGTTCCCTGCTTTGTTATGTCTCTCATTGTGTTTCCTCTTTGTGTCTCCTTGTTGTGTCATCTTGTTGTGTCAGCTCACCGCACCAGCCTGTCACACCAGCTTGCTGTCTTGCTTGTGTTCTCTAGGAGGCACTGGGAACCAAACCTTGGACCTCCTATGTGGTAGACGGGTGCCCAAATGCTTGAGCCACATCCATTTCCCCTTATTGTATTTCTAGTACCTAGCACAGTGTCAAACATGTATCATTTTCATTAAGTTATTCAACTAAAGTCTCTCCACATGATCTCACATTGTTAATGATAAGGATACAAGAAAGTAAGAGATGATATTTATTGAAAGCCTATTTGTGATAGATTTTTGCATAAACTTCATCTTTATGATATCCCTACAAGTTCAGTATTGCTGATCGCATTTTACAAATGAGGCAGTGAGGACCAGTGAGAATCAATGACTTATTTGGGTTCACACACTCAGTAAATGGTAGAATCTCTATCCAAACTACAGTGTACCTGACTCCAAAGAATCTTTTTTTTTTTTTTCCAAAATGACATGTTACTGCCCCATGCATTATTCTTCCCAGAGCTGTCCTCTTTCAGTGATCTCTGCATATTCACTCTCTTATCTAGCAACCTACGAGCACTAATACATGCATGTATATCCAAACAATGCCCAGGATTTATATGTTCAGTATAAAGCATCTCAGGTCCACCTTAAATTAAGCTATAAATAACATGTTACAAATAAAATCAATTTACCAAAAATTCTACAGTGAATATCTATTACTTTTATGTAATAAAAAGTTATTAAAGAAATATATATGAGTGTCTAGAATGTGCCAGGCATTCTAAGGTAATAATAATAATGATAATAACACTAATACTAACAATAGTAATAATAATGAATAATATTTATTGAGTTTACTGTGTGCCAGGCATTCTTCTAAGCATTTCATATAGACAATTTAATCCTTTCTACAACCCTCTGTGGCATGTACCTTTAGAATCCCTATTTTACAGATGAGGAAACTGAGGTGCAGATAATTTATTTGCTATCATATTTAATCTCTACAGCACATATATCTTTCTCCTTTGTACAGAAAATTGTTAGAATTTTATCTACTATTTTATCTGAGATAACCTTAAAACACTTTTTCAGAGACAAAAATACAGTGAGCAGGACTACATATATTTTTCCTCTTAATTTTCAAATTTCTAATGATGGATTTAGCTATACTTGGAAGCTCATGAGAATGAAATGTTATGACATTTATACTACATATTAGGTTATTTAAGAAATTAAAGTCTTAGAGCATTAGAGTTTACAATGATTTCCAGCCAAACTTTCTGTCTTTTAAGGGACTTCTCTTTGTTGTAAGATTCAGTCCAAAGATTTCTTCTTTGCAATCTTTCCTTCCACTCCATTTAAAATAGATTTGTTATGTCTCCTGTAAACCATACCTGCACCTTAAAAAAAAAAAAAAAAATGGCAGTAATCATTTTCACCCATTTATAGAATTATTTGTTTACATTTTCCCCTTTATAAAAATCTAAACTCCTTTAGGTCAGAGATTTTGTTTTATTTCTCTTTATATCAGCACCAAGCACACAGCCTGGGATATTGTAGAGACTCAAAAGTTGGATGCTAAATAAATGAACGAACATTAGAGGACATTTTTGAAATTTGACCTGGGCAAGATATAAAACATTCCAGATATTAGAGAATTATGTGATAAAAGGATCACTAATCCCACAAAAGAATTTTTCTAGAGTTTTATTCTAGAATTGATTTATGAATTCTTAAATGCCAAATGGCTCCTCACTGATTCAAAACAGTTTTGCTAGGATGAAAATGTAAATGTGCACATTTGGGAGATAGATTGCTATTCTTATTCTTTTCTACTACCTTTTAAACATCCTGTGCCTTTCGAACTATTTTATGCCTGTAACAAAACTTTATGAACATGGAAATAACACAGACCTATCTGGGAATCCTGTGAAAAGCTTTATGTAAGTCTATATCTAAATTATTATTTTTAAAGCATCTTTGAAGGTTTCTTTGGGGGTCTTTTTACCTGTAACACATTAGTAATTAGTAATTTGCATTCTCTTTAAAATAGTCCTTCTGTCTTTTATCACATCTATTTACAACTTATAATATTGGACTTTAATTTATATTTTAGTTACATTGATATTTAAATATAGATATCATTTGCCTCAAAGTCTAGAACTAGACATTCACATCACCCACTTCAAGTCAATAATTTTAACACACACAATGTTACAATAAGCTAATGAAAGATTTAAGCAGTACATACTATGCTCAGATTTATGCTTGTGGAGGGACATTCTGAAAGCTGTGTGGAGAGTAAAACTGGAGGTGGGAAGATCAATTACTTTTAAAAGTTCCGGCTAAAGATGATGAGTCTTGTACCAAAGCAATTGTGGTTAGGGTGAAAAAGAAAGGGTGGATTCTAGAGGCGTGAAAATAAACAAAGAAGAAAACAATTGAAGTGACTCAATTACCGGCTAGATATGAAGGATGACAAGGAGGACAGATGACAATTTTCTGGTTTGGATTTCTGTTGGACACAATTTTGTACATTCACCTGCAAAATGAATGGCACTTAGTAGGTGCCTAAAATATTTATAAATATAGATGTGAATGATTAGATAAACAGAGAGTTCAGAGACAGCACAGTCAATGCTTTTGAAAAATGTTAACATTTTATCTATCTTTATGCAAACTATAGCAAAATGGGTATTATAATTTTATATTTCCTTTTTCTTGGATTTGGACAATATGTCCCATTTCCGGGGTTTCTCTGAATCTGAAATTTCTAGGGTTATGTTTTATACCTTTATCCTCCTTTGATAAAATAATTGTCATAAAATGAGCATCAATCTTATTTTCACATAATCAACAGAATGCTCTCAAAAACTAGTTACTGGGGAGCAGATGTGGCTCAAGCAGTTGTGCACCCGCCTCCTAAATGGGAGGTCCTGGGTTTGGTTCCTGGTGCCTCCTAAAGAAGAGCAAATGAGCTGATGCAGTGGGCTGGTGCAGTGAGCTGACGCAATGAGCTGAGGCAGTAAGCTAACGAACGAGCAGACACAACAAGCAGGGAGCGTATGTGGCTCAAGCGGTTGGGCACCTGCCTCCCACATAGGAGGTCTTGGATTCAATTCCCAGTGTCTCCCAAAAAAGATGAGCAGATGACGAGCAGACACAATGAGCAGAGACAATGAGCAGACAGCAAGCAGACAGACAAGGGAGCCATCTCCTCTAGCATCTCCTATTGATAGAATATAACAGGAAACCAGGTGGCAAAGGAGAAATATAGGTGGCTGAGTCCTAGCCTCAAGCATCACAGAGCAAGTGTGCAGAGAGGTGGGTTTGGCATTGAGAGACAACAGGAAACTGTCCAGCACATTCTATATCAAAGAGAATATAGACAGATATTTGTAGAGATCTGAAGCTAGATAAGGCCATAGAAACTACTCCAACCTGCTTATTTTTAAAATGAGAAACTTGGGCCCAAAGGGATTAAGTGCCTTGTAAAAGGTTACAGCACTTGTAAATATGAGAGCCAGGACAGGAATCTAAATTTTTCTATTCTGCATTTCACTGAAAATTCTCATCATCAGGGCTGTCTCTAAGGGCAATGAAAAAAATTAATGGACAATGTTCTCAAAAGATGAAAGACATGATCGGCCAAGGATGCAAAAGATGAAAAACTTGTAAAACTGGCAAATTGTATAATTTCGCTAGATCAGAATGAAAGAAAGAGCTGCCAGATATCTTTATTTTGTATGAGGGCAAAGTTTAAGAACTTCGGGAATTTAGGGAATAGATGATAACATCTTCCTTAGTCTGTTTCTCTCAGATTCCATTTTTTATGTCTGGAGCTATAGCACCCAGATTAAGATTAAGCCCCTGTGGCAACTGACTAATGATTCTAGTGTACTTGTAAATTTTTGACACCATCCATTTGATAATTTAGTTCTACCCATTGATTCTCGGATGTAAGATTACTGAGAGAGACTGCACAGTGAAAAGAATGTTGACGTAACACCATAGCTTTCTTCCTTGTTCCTTGATCTCAAAGGATGCCGTGCTAATTGCATTGCCATAGACACACCATTGCTAGGAAAGAGAAAACTAAACGATGAACAGCATTGTGTTCATCAGCTATAGCCTATCTCCTCTCTCAGCAGAGTCCAACCAAATCAAGGGTCTTTGTGAATCACAATCTGAGTAGCCTAGATTTGTAACATCTTGAAAGTCGGTGAAAAGGTAAGTTTGGCCAAGTTGTATAAATCTTTCATTGGCTGTTTTCACAGATAAGTATTGAATAAAGACACCTACACTTCCACCCCCTTTTAATTCATTTCATTCAAGTTGAAAAAAATTCCACTGTATATTTAAATACTACAAAATGTTTTTTTCTTTAGTCAGGGATTTTCAAGGATTTACTAACTAACATTGCACATGCTTTTGTTTGGGGATTTTACTCAATGATTCTCTAATGTCAAAGTCTTTTGTTTAGTTTACTCAATAAAAGCTGACTTTTCAACTGTTTTCAATTAGAATGGCATTTGATTTTCACACTTTATGGTCTTGGCATAAAGCTGAACTTTAGCAGTCAAAAGATTCCAGAAATTTAAGAGTTTGCACCAGCTAATTTCATTGGGAAAATTACATGGTTGCAGACCCATTACCTTTTTTTTGAGATGAATGTTCTGACACAAGGAATAGTACCAATTTGGAAATCTGCTCCATTTTAGAAGGTGGACATTTTCCACAAATAATGATCAATCATAAATGATGCACTAAACATTTACATTATGCTAGAGAAGATATCAGAAAATTTTGTACACCTGAAATGGAGAGATACAAGCTGATGGTCCTTTTAAAGAATTTTCAGTAAGTGGATCAGCTTAAACTTTGCATTTGAGTCAATCTCTTTTTGTTTGAGAAGCCAAATAAAAGCTAAACAAAATTAAACGGTATAATTATTTATACAACACTGGATCTTTCATTTTATTGTCTCTGGGATCTTTTTTTCTTTAATGCAATAGAATACCAAGATAGCTTTAGATTAAAAACATCAACAACAACAACAACATATTTTCTCCTTGATGGTCAAATCTTTTTCCTCTAAGACTTATTCTCTTGCTTCAAATTAAATCTTAGATTTATCACAGAGAGATGCATTATTCCCTGCATCATTAGAAATCCCTGGATTGTCAAGATTACCCCAAAGACAAAATAGACTATTAGATAGAAAAGAGCACTATTAGGTGCTCAGAAATGTGAAGGCAAAGGAGAATTAGGGAAATCAGTAAGAGAAGAGAAGCAATAGCAAAGTAGATATTAATAAATAACTATAGATGTTAGAGACAGTTACAGGCCATGTAAGAAACAGGAGAATCTTCATGCTTTTTTAAGTGATTGTTTACTAGCAAATAAACATTTAACCTTTTAGGTGGTATTAACCTAAAATAGCTTTTGTAATTTATGGGTATTTATTTTCTTATTTTAAAACTATTAAAACAGGAATTTATCTAGTTTAATGTGGTTGGGTTTTTGCATTGAAATTAAAATATCCTCCTGTTTCTGTTTCAAGCTTTTAGATCTGTTTAGTTGCAAGAATATCCTATGATTACATTTACTTTAAAAACTGTTTCCAAACATAAAGATGCAAAACAGAGTTTTTCTCATGAACATGAAATGAAATATGAAAAAATGGATTTGCTACTGGGGCTGATGAATGCTACTGGTGCTCATAAACTCTAAATTGAAATTTTTGTTTTACTCAAAACAACTTCATTTTTCTCATTGATTTTATAAACAATAAATATAAATTTGAAAGTAGGATATATGGTTACATTAATAAACTTCTTTGGTAGATATTATAGATATAAGTTTTCAAATAGATGTTGCTTTTGAGGGAAAAAGCATCTTCAGCTCCTAAAACAATCATTGTTTCTTTATGCAGCCTAGCATTATGAAGGTACTCTGAAGAAGTGTTTATTCACTAAACATGTTTATAAATGCCTTAATCATCTCTACATTGATTTTGGAATCAAGATTTAATACAGTTATAAAACTTAGCTGTGTAATCTTGGAAAAGTTATTCTATCCTTTCTGATCATCTGTTTCCTTCTCTTTAAAAATGGGGATAATGATACGTACCTTGTAAGACTGTCAAGGAGAATCAAGACAATAGATATAACTATGTGGCATATAATAAATAGTAGTTCTAATTGTTGCTATGCTTCACCTACCCACTTTGAATGCAAAATTTCATCAAATGTACTTCCTGCTTTCAAGCAGCAGCAGAGGAGGACAAGTATAGAATAGAGACTGCATTGCAAGTAAGTTATTACAATGGCATACCATAGAACCCTTTATGAAATTAAGGGTAGTGATAGTAAGTGCTGCTTTTTTACAGAAAGACTTTGTTTGTAGTGGTCATAAACAAAGAATTGATCCCACACAAGCCGACTTAGAGTTCCTATGTGTAGGGATAACATTTTATTTGGGGTTCATTTTTTCCAGAATGGATTGTGGAAAAATAGTTACTTATTCCTTCTGAAAGCTAAGTCTAAGTTTATGAGTCACAGGAAATTGTCAGGCCTGCTGACTGGCAGCAATCTGAACAGGAATAACAATGTGGATCCCCAACCAAATAGTGACAACCAAAATTTATTGAACATTATATCTGCTGGGTACTCTTTGAAGTGGTTCACATGAAATATTCCATATGATTGTCATAAGAACTCTATGAGGAAAGGACTATTATTATAGTGTCTTACAGATGGGGCACAGAGAAGTTCAATAGCACCTAGAGTTCACAACTAGTGGTGACAAAACCAAAGTTCTAATCCAGTTAGCCTTAACTTCAGATCTCTTTTGACTATAAACAGAATTGTGATGTCCAAGGAATCATGCGATGGTCAGTGGGACCTCCAATGACTGTTCCAGAAAACAACTCCAAACTGAATCAAACCAGGTAGGTGAAGAAGCTGAGGTCATAGCCCACATTTTTTAGTTTAGATGCTAAGATTTTCTCACGTGAACTTTCTTATCTCTTTCATTATGAGAACAATATGTAATGCATATTTTCTTCCTCCCAGAAATTCTTGATATCCAAAATATGTAACAAGGATTATGGTTTCTATCAACTGTTGGTAAAGCAGCATTCTGGGGACCGCCTTCTGTGTCAAATATTACCTCATTAGTCCTATAGCTTGGTGCAATCTTGGAAGGACGCCAGGATGCTGGGGGAGGTATTCAGGGGACTCAGGACTGTGGCTATTTTCTACCAGTTCAAAAATACTCAAATATTTTGACATCAGAACATCTGGTATGGTTAAAATTGTGCATATGGGCTGACTATCAGTCCTACTTTGAACATAAAGCATTTAGTCATAAAACAATAGCATACAACTTACTGTTTTAAAAATTACTTTACATAATAAAGAGTAACAAGGACAATGTTTGTGAACGTAAGTGTCCCTGCTATTGACAGTTCTGATAAAGAGGTAGAATGTAACCCTGTAATCAAAAAAGAATTGCATAGGTAAGCCTGCCATAAAGAAAATATGTTTTTAAAGGCTCCTTGGAGATCACAAAACTGCAATATGTTATGAAAGACAGACTGTATCTGAAATCCTTTTTACTATAGTATCTACTTTACAATGTCTCTCTGGACACATAGGAACTATAAGTAGGCTTGTGTGGGATCAATTCTTTGTTTATGACCACTTGCAATCTAAATAAAGAAAAGCATTGCTGTACAATTCTTGCTACTACTATAATAAATAGACTAAGTATAATGTTTTCTATAGTTTTAATATCAGTTTTCCTGGTGAAGGGTTTATAATCAATATTCCAATTGAAGCACAGAGAGGCAGAAAATAATAATTTAAAATAATAATGTAGCATGATTTGTTCTCTTGGTTTAAAAGCCAGGTGTTATTGAAGTCACAGCATACAGAGCAAAGAAGGAAGCTTCTCTGGATGAAGTTAAAGATAATTGGGATTGGTAAGAAATTTAATGTTTTCAGAGTGAAAGAGTAAAATTCAAAGAAAAATAGCATTTTGTGTTAGCTTAAATAAAGAGAGTAAAGCATGGCATGCTCACTAGCATAAAAATATGTACAATACGGAATTGTTAAAATAACTGCATCCCTTTCCCTGGCCATTAATCTATTTCTCAGAAAAAGCAACTTTTAGCATTTTGCTGGGCACTTTTCCCAGACATTTTGTTTCTGTGCATGTGTGTGAATCATACCCAGAATCATCTATATAAACCTAGCGTGTGAACTATTATTATGCATTACCGCTTTTAAAAAGCAACAGCAAAGTGATAGGGAAACAATGATGATTGTGAAGGTTTGGATAGAGACCTCAAAATTCTAGGAAAGCTAAGGAAAAAGGCTAGTCCTTAATTAACTAATTCCATACCCTCCCCTGTCCCACTCTATATCTCACTCAGGAAATAGTCTTTTTTTCCATTTTAGTATAAGATTTTTCCCCTAAATCAAATGATATTAGATACCTTTTAACTTTCTGCAGTTTGTATGTGGCACAGTACACTAGGACTGGCCTAGATGTCAAGATCATTGGTTTTAGTGCCTTACCCAGCCATTCTATGGCTAAGAATGAGTCACTAAAACTCTCTCGGCCTCAGTTTCTTCGTTTCCTAATGAAATTGTTTAACCAGGTGATTCCAAAGGTCCCTTCTACTTTTTATGGTTTTCTTCGATTGTTTTGACTGGTTACTATTTAGTCTTCATTATGCCTTCCTGCTTCTTTACCCTAACAAAAAAGGAAATATTCTCTAACAAAAGGCTTTAAGATCAAAAGAGGTTCACTAAATTTTCTGTCAAAATATTTATTCTTTCATACATTACAAAGAATTTTAATAGGATGTATGGATTCATCCTTTGATCAAAAAGTATTAAGATGGAAGCATTACAAAAATGCACAGATTAACTAACATCAATACCACCAAATATTCATTGAATTTTCACTTTGTGCTAGAAACAATTCTAAGTACTTGGCAAGCATTGACACAGTTAAGCCTTACAACCACACTACGGAGTTCCCTGTGATTATCAGACACAGTCTGGGAAATGTAAAAACAGAGAGGTTATCTGGGCCTTGGGAGTCATGGGGTCAAGTTTTGACCTTCCCCTTAGCTTTGGGATGGTACCTGGCTTACTTTACACCTCTAAAATTACATCACTTTCTATATACTGAATTACGTATGTGTATAATGTTATAATATTACAATCACTGGATGCACGCTGACAGGCCATTTGGGCCTTTTTGAGCTCAGTGATTTGTAAACCTGGCTCAAATCATGAGCTTTACTATCTGGGTAAGAACAAATCCCTTGCTACTCTCCCTCTGAACATCCAACCTTATTTTCTCAATGCCATGATTTAGAGACAGGGAAAGGGGTCACACATCAGGCTTGTGACTGGCTGCTGTTTTACTAGGCCCAAACACAGTTCTTCTCCTCCTCTTAAAGTCCACTTGCTCAAGCCTCATTCAGTTACCTTCTCCAAGCGAAAGTTTGAAACTGTGGCTCTGTTGAAAGCTTGAAAGATGCTGGGAACAGCAGTGCAATCCCACACTGGTCTATTTTTCCTCACTGTTCTGGTCAACAACATTTCAATAGGCACATAAGGAAAGAGAAGGATATATCTATGCATATTATTTATAGTAACCAAAGAGACATGTTTCAGCACCTATCACTCCTCTAACCACCCAAACTCCTCACTCCATAGCCAACACGCACATACTAAACTAAGCTTTCCTCTTCTGAGCATTCTTTGTATCATACTCAGCCCATTTCTTAGTAAGCATGATCTTTTATAAGGGGAATGGACACATTATCAGAAACAAACCAACAAGGAGACCCCATCTCCAATATGCCACTAGGTTTCACCATATGTCTTAGATATCCCCCACCCCCTTTTCTCTCCTGGCTCATAATTTCTTTCTCCCACAACATCATTTGTATCATATCCAGGACTGCAATCCCTTTTCACTCCTGCTTCCTTTACCTCCATTGCAGCAGCTTAGATTTTTCCTTACCTGTGGGTGTGCCTCGAGTCCATGCAGTAGCTGCCTATAGACTTACATTCCTGCGTATTTGTAATTGCAACATTGGTCAAGTCCCTCTTACTTCCTTAGTCTTCTGGCTTAAATGTCACCAGATCAGAAAGACTTTCCTGTAGTTAATAGAATAAAATAATACCACCACTACCACATGTATTCCTCAGCTTCTTTACTACTTTACCCTCCTTTGTTTATCCTTATAATCCTTACCATTATCTGATATGCCTACTATTTCCTTTTATAAAAATCATTATGAATAAGGGAGAGAAATCTGAAACCATTCTGCTTGGATTCTAACTAGCTGTGTAACTTTGAGAAAGTAGTCTCTAAGACCTACTTAATAGGGTCTATTAGTTAATATTTATAAAGTATATAAAATATTGTCCAGATGTACTGCATGTAGTATAAGCTTTGGTTATTCATATTATTGCTATCTACCTTCTCATAGATAGTATGAGTATAGTATTTGTCTTTTTTGCCACTCCTATACTCTAGCACCTAGAATAATGCCTGCCACATATTAGATACACAGTAGGTTTTTGTTGATTGAATATATGAATGCAATAATTAACCTCTGATTATATGTCACTTTATAAGACCAGTGGTTTAGGAGCAGGAGGAATTTTAAATGCTAATTAAATGGTGGCTCAATCTTGCAGAAAATATAATATCAAGGTACATAGAGTAGCTTTAATGTTTAACTAACTGAAAATTTTCACCGTTTCCTTAATTCAACCGCATCCAGGCAGAATGAATGGATAGGAGCTCATGAACTACCAAAGGTGTATTGAATACAAAGTATGTACACATTCTTGATGCAATATGATCATTAAAAAAAACAACAACTGATATAAACCTTCTTCTTTTGACAAAGAGACTGGGGAGATTAATTTCAGTTCTGGCCATCACACAAAGGGAATCAAGTGGCAATCTGGGAGGGGCTTGTGGATAAATGTTTCATCCAGAGAGGCTTCTCAAGCATCTATGGACTAGAAGAGTGCAGTTCATAGGTGAAGAGATACTTCCTAGGACTACTCATCTGGTAGTAGTCCTTTAATTCTAAAGTTACCTTTAATTCTAAAATAAAATAGAGATTTGGGGTGGTTAATAGAAGGGGCTCAATTTCAAACACTGGCTAGTGGATCATATTTTAAAAATGATCTTATCACTTCAAAATGCTAGAACAATTAAGGACTTTCCTTAAAGGCAATCTAAATGCCACTTCATTTCACAACTGAGAAAGCAGAAGGCCATTGAGTTTACCTAATTTGATAACTTTCATAGGGAAACATTCTCAGTAATAATAATTATCTTCAAAGGTCTAAAATATCCAAAAAATTTCAAATTCTCAGAACTTCTTACATTCTCAAAAATAGAGATACAGGAGACCAAATTTGGAAACATAAATCACTATTTTGGCCTGTATGTACTTAAGACCTTCCAGCAAACCTATTGATAATGCTGGAGATGATTCACTCAGGAAGGAAGAGTAAATTATTATGGAAACTTAAAAAAATGATGAATAAGTATTAACCATGCCAGAGGGGAAAAAAAGCCTGGGTGTAAACAATGATATTGTCCCCTTAATTTATATTAAAGATATCCTGTGATGTTAAGATACTGATCAGCAAAGGTCAAAAGAAAAAAAAAAAGATAGTGTACAATATGCATGGGATTGACAAATACTTCATTATTGTATCCAAGTTCGTTTTTTAAGTGTTTTTGAAAGCAAACAATACATCTATTATTTTTATATTTCATAACATAAACCTCAAAACAATCCTGAAAACTAGATATTGCCATTCCCATTTTACTAGTGATGAAACTGAGGCTTAAAAGCGTGATGACTTTCTCAAGTTTGCATACAGAAAGAGTGGGTGAACCAAGAACTGAGTTTCAATTTCTCTGATTCTAAAGCTCATGCTTTTTCCACTAAAATATATTACTTCCCTTCCAGTTTCAACAGATATGATTAGAAAAATATTAAAATTTGCAAAATTAAATCAAGGGTAAAAAAGATGAAAGGAATTTACATTAGCTGATCCTGAGTTGAGAAGCAATAAGTACATAGAGTGCTAGTGTTAAAATCACACCTTCAATTTCATCTGAAATAGCAAAGTAATTTCAATTATTTACGGATTTGTTCTTATTTTTTCCTTTTACCCTCAGACTTCTACAGAGCAGTTTTCCAGCTAAAATTTTACCTTAGTATTTTAACTTAAAAAAATGTTTATAGCCACAATCTAGAAATTTTGAAATAATTAAACAATAAGACGACTGCAATGAAGGATTGCTCAAAATAGAATTGTAAAAAACATAATGGTGTAAAAGAAATCAACATTTGTGATCATGGGGAGTATTTTTCAATATCCAGAAAAGATAAGTCTCACCTCCCATTCCCCACACTACCACGGACTGCCCCATAAGTAGTTTACTGATTCAGAGCAGGACAGAGTTGCTGCATTTATTTTACAAATAAACGCAAAGTGCTAGAGAGAAAAAGAACAGAAACTTATAGTGTCCTGTAGAGTGTCAGGCAAGGATTTTTTCTTGGGGCAGGGGTGACAAATTAGCAGCTGACATTTTGAAAACTATATCAAAGGGGGAAATGTCAGTCATTCCTTTTGGGCAATTAATACAATTAAGCACAGAATTACAAGAGCTATGTAAATTCAATCTATAAGGTTCTCCAATTAAAATTAGATCTCTAAGCAACTTCAGACCTAGAAACAGAATCCTCTCAAACTGATATGAAATGTTTTTCTAGAGAAACTGATTTGGTCACAGAAGAGGACCCAAGTGATGAAAATCTAGACTGCACTTGGCCAACACAGATTTATTGTCTCAGACACGTTTAAGTAACAATTTCACTAATTCCTACAAAGGAGCGATTAGAAATTACTCTAGACTCACATTATATAACAGAAACAATTTTGCATGTAACCATCATTAATTTAACCATATAGTAAATTGTATACTACAGCCATCATTAATCCTAAATTTGTATATCAGGGAAACTCTCCCTTGGAAGGAAGATAAGTACCCAGTTTATCTTAGGTAATAAGGACTTATTCTGTCAATGCAGAGGGAAGGAGGGAACTTTTCTGACCATCTCAGCTGTCATTAGATCCCACTTGCACAATGTGAACTAGCCCTAAGGGGGAAAATGTCTACGGTGTATTAACTCTCAGGAGAAGAACTTAAATGACCCTATCATGTTTCATTCTCCTCAGAATCAAACATCCTCTATCTAAAACTTTGTATGTAACCTCTAGAATCTCCACAAAAAATTGTCCAGCTGAGTCATTTTAAGTCCATCCAATAAGGACTGCACTTGTGGGACAGAGGCTTTGACCAAGCATTTCATATACAGTTGCCTCCCCGATATCCAGCATATCCGTCACTGTGTTTGCCTCGGACACCACTCCTGGGTTATGGCTTTGTATTCCACTGCTGCTATTCCTGATGGTTTCCACTAATTGATCCTGTATTTCATGAAGAAGACTATGGCAGGAGAATGCTGAATATTCGAGCATAAAATCAAGGACAAGAATCACATCCATGCACAGTATAAGAAGCAGGGAATTCTGAAGCCGTCTAAAACAGAGTTAAGTATACCCTATCCCTGATACAATGTGGAATCATAATTCTGCTGGTGCCACAAGAAATCTAATATTGGCCATTTCCAGGTTCTGTCATCTTTATGCCATTGTCTATTTTAGTTTTCAGTCATGCTTTTTTTAGTATTTATATTAAAATATACTTGATTTTAGTATGTCCTTTTCAGCTACTTTTATTCTTAGCACATAGTTGCTGCTCAATAAAATTAATCAGATGTTCTTCTGAAGATTCACATTTAAGGTACTGTATTCAGCTTAAAGGATTTTCAGCAGAATTCTTAAAGAATTATAGTTAATTTATAGAGGGACAGATGGTTGTAGATTTTTGAATTGTTCTTTTCCTGTTCATTTTTTTAACTGTAATTAACCACTCTCAATCTTAAGTTCTCAGTATTCCTGACACCAAAACTTGTGTTAATAACTGCAATTAGAAGTTAACTTTATTTCTTCAGAAAGGGGCTTTACAGTAGAAATTAGAATTATTAAACTAAAGAAAGATTGATGGTTTATATACTGTTCAGAAAAAATGAAATCCCCCTACTATAGAAATATAAGAATATATACATAATGTGTAAATTATGGTAAGTGAATTGAATTAGCTGAATTTGAGAGGCCTCAATGTACTGAGCCTTTTTGTAAGTGTTACTGTTAGTCAAATGACTAATGCCTATTAGGGGAGTTGTATTTAAGCAAATAAAGATACAAGCATGAGAAAATATGACAAAGAGGCAATTCTTCATGGGTCTCTCATGTTTGTGCATGTCTTGATTGTAAAAAAAAATAGCAGTGTAAAAGAGATCAAACAGACCCAGACCGTCTTGGATCTGGACTCTGCTTTCCGAATTAGTGAGCAACACTGAAAGGCAAATATAGTGTCTCTCTCCAGAGCACAGATCAAACACACTTCCATTATAAAGCATTTGAATTCCCCAAGCTTGGAGTTCCTTTCCAGCATATGCAGGTGTCCACTGGTCCTCTTCATGTCACCCTTTGAGCATCAGGACTAGGACAACCAATGAAAAATTATGACACTCTGTTCACTGCTATTGCTGTGAGAAATAAACTGTCATTAGTCTCTGATCCAGGAGTCTGTGTCTTGTGGCAGCATTCATGAAACTGTGGCCGGCTAAATTGTTATGCTGAAAGTAGGGTAAAATCTCAGATCCTTCACAATTCCTTAAAACTCCACAATTTTTATTAAAAGTTTTCCAGTAAATACTTTTTTCAACTGGTCCCTGAAGTTCCTTAACATATACTGGATGATATTTATCATGATGAACTGGTTTAAGAGCAGGGAAACAATTATAATGTTGCTGCTGATAAATAATTTGCAAACATTTAGTGGAAATATTAAAGTTTAAAAAATGTTTCCTAGTAATACATTATAGTCCTAGTAATTTGAAGTGGGACTTTTAACAGAGTAATTTGAATAATCAAAGATAGGCATTTTAACATTTGTTTTAATGTACTTTTAATGAAGAAATATGTAGATGACTTGAAGAGACAGAAAGACAGAATAACTTTTGTCTAGTAAAATAAACTTAATTCCTGAAACTTTCCAATGAAACTTACAAGAACTCTTAAGTACTTTAAGAAAGAGTTGGCTGCATTGTGATAATGAACAAAAGTTCTCAGCTACAGAGTATCACAAATGACTGATATTTCACACTTTCATTGTTGTAGACTGCTGCTAGGGAAAAAAAGAAAGTTACTCTTCAGTCCCTTGATAATTAGCTCTTGTAGGCAAAGCTTCAGTTACAAATTAATAAAAAAAGTCCTAAATGTCAAGAACCATGTGGTCTGATAAATATGGCTGACATTTAAAAAGCAAAGTGGGTAATGTCTATGAGTGCAGAAGAGGAAAAGTGTCATGTGTTGCATTTATTAATAAAAATACCTTATACTCTATTCACATCATTATTTACTCTTCTATATGAATGATACCTTCCATTTATAAACAATGGTGGAAATGCGAATATTCTTGCTGTCCTGATTTTGTGATATTCAGGGTAGGCTAAACATTCTCTATATTAGAAACCATGCATGTGTCCCCAGACGTAGTTTTTCTCCCTAGTTCTGGTTTTTAGAATGCTGGTGATAAACTAAGCCTGATCTATTATATGACCATCCTGTATGGAAAAAGACTGTAACTTTGGGTATCTTTGGTCAACCTTAAGAGATATAGCTGGGGGACGGATGTTGGGTGTCTGTCTCCCATATGGAGGGACCTGGGTTCAACCCCAGGACCACCCAGTAAAAATTAAAAAAAGAAAAATATAGAAAGCGCGTGGGCCACCAGTTCCCGTGTGCAGGTGTGCTGCCAGGCCCTGCAAGCGGGTGAGCCGTCAGGCCCCGCAGGCCATGCAGCAAGATGATGACGTAACAGGAGAATGACACAGGAGAGGCAAGACGAGATACATTGAAAAACCAGGAACTAAGGTGGCACAGAGGGTAGTAGGACTCCTCTCTCCCACATTGGAGGTTCCAAGGATTGATTCCCAGTGAAGACAGGAGGAAAAGGATGAGAAGAGAGGGCAGGAAAGGGCCACAGAATGTTGCCCAGCAAATGGACACAGAAACAGCAAAACTGGGGGTGGGGGGTGGAGGGAGGGTAAAAATGGATAAAAGTAAATAAATAAATAAATAAATCCTTAAAAAAAATGTATAGGGGAGGAAGATTCGGACTATAAGTAGTAGTAATACTTTGACGATGCTCTTTCATGATTTGTTAAATGTTTCACAACAATGCAGGATGTTTGGGGTGGGGGGTGATGTGTGGGAGCCCTGTATGATGTTATGCATGTTTGTTTTATAAGATTACGATGTTTATTGAACACTTATAGTTTATGTATGTTCATGTATGAATGATACACTTCAATAAATTGTTTAAAAACAAACAAACAAAACAATGGTGGAACATTTTTTCACATACTAGATAGGTGGGTGACTTAAATATTAAGTTTACAAGTAATACTTTAGACTTACAGATAGACTAATTCAAAAGGAAAATTAGAATATGCATGAGAAACCCTGCTTATTATTTGGAGTCAGATGCAGAGAGCTTCCCCAAATTATGATATTTTCTTCTAAATACGTTTTATTTACTAATTGAATCCTTGAGACTCCATCAGTGCACATTCATTAATTATTGCACAATATAATTCAGACCTGTCACTTGGGTAAGCAGCCACTTCATACCAAATCAAAGGCTTGGAGCTATACTGCTAAATTGAGTGATAAACCAACAGCAGGCAGAGCTTCTAGAAGAACAAATTAGTAGAAACGGCTAGTTGTGAATTTTAAAAATACCACAGAATTTAGCAACTTAATTCCCAAAGATACTCATCAACACTATATTGCATTAACTGTGGTACCTCAGAGTAGGTCTTGGTCAATAAATTATATGCTAAACATATGTGCATATGAACACTAGTCTTTTCATTTTTCCAAAAAATGTTTTAATGGCATTATTGAAGTACATTTGACATTCAACAAGCTGTATGTTTTAAATGTAAAATTTGTTAAGATTGAAATTACACAAAAACACCCAAAACACCACCACTATAAACAAGATAGCTAATATATTTGACCTCCAAAATTTCGTTTTACCTATTTGTAACCTCTCCCTCCAATCCCTTCCCAGTTACTCACTCTACTCCCAGACAACAAATGATTTGCTTTATAACACAATAGATTAATTTGCATTTTCTAGAATTTCATATAAATGAAATCACTCAGTATGTTTTCTTTTTTTGTTTGGCTTCTTTCACTCAACAATTATTTTAAGAATCATCTAAAGATGAATAGATCAACAGTTCATTCTTTTTATTGCTGAGTTTTATTTCATTGTATGTATATTCCACAGGTTGTTTATCCATTTAGTTTATGATGATTTGGGTTATTTCCAGTTTGGGGCAAGTAAAAATAAAGCTATTGTGAATATCTGTGTACAAGTCTTTGTAGGGACATACGTTTTCATTTCTCTTGGATAAATATCTAGGAGAGGAATAGCTAGATTATGTAGTAGGAGTATGTTTATTTTTTTTTAGAAACTGCCAAACTTTTCCAAAACAGTTGAAATTTAAAAAGCAATGCCATTTGCAGTAGCATCAAAAAATATTAACTACTTAAGGATAAATCTGACAAATGATGTGAAAGACCTGAGAACTTCAAAACATTGACGAAGGAAGACCTTAAATAAATAGAGATAGCTCCTAAATGGATTAAAATACTCAATACTGTTATGCCATCAGTTATCCCCAAATTGACCTATAGATTTAATGCAATCCCAATTAAAACCCAAGAGACAATTTTGTAGAAATTGGCAAATTGATTCTAAAATTCATATGGAAATACAAAGAAAGAATAGTAGCAAACAATTTTGAAAAATTTGGAGAACTAACACTACTTTATAAAGCTACAATTAATAAGACTGTGGTATTGGTATGAAGTAGACAAATAGATCAGTGGAACAGAATGGGGAGTCAGAAATATGGACAACTGATTTTCAACAAAGGTACAAAAGCAACTCAAAGTAGAACTTAGACCCAAATGTAAAACCTAAAACTATATAATTTCTAGGAAGAAAATAGGAGAAAATCTTTGTGACTTTGGGCTATGCAAACATTTTTTTTTTCTGAAAATTCAATAACATTTATGTAATCTAAGTATCTTTTTAAAAAATTTAATGAAAAAAAAATTATGAAGCCTATAATATTTCCACTCAACACTGTCAACAATTCAGTAAAGTTCTTAATGTCTTAAACGTCTCTAAAAGTAAATGGCCAAAAATTAATTTAGATATTTTATTTCTCTGTTTACAAAGAGTTATTTTGCTTAAAAAGGCCCCAAATACCTATAATGAATTTTATAAAAATAAAAATAAGAACATATTTTGCTTCATGGTTTAAAAGATCTTAAAACAATTATTTCCTGTGCCTCATGGCAATACTCTGGTGAAAAAGCTATTGTTTCAAACTTATGAGGATATCAATGAACAGATATATTAAGTGACTTGCCCAAGGTCATTAGCTACCAAGTAAAAAAGTTGTGATTCAAACAAAATTTCATTGACTCCATTGACTCTAGAGCTTATAAGTCATTGTTACACCACATAGGCTATTTTTATTTTAACCTTCTCTTCTTCATAAGGCAGAGTCTAATGAAATGTTTTGATAAATGTACTTTTCTGTAGAAATTGAGTTTTTAAAAGGGTAGTATCTTAGTTTCCTATAACTGCTGTAACAAAGTACCACAAACTGGGTAGCTTAAAACAGCAGAAATTTATTGTCTCATGGTTCTGGAGGCTAGAGGTAAAGGTGACAGCAGGGCCACGCTTCCTTTAAAGTCTGTAGGGTTCTCACAGTGGCCTGCTGACAATCATGATGTTCTTTGTTTTGTGGCAGAAGTCAATCTGTGCCTCAGTCACATGGCCATAGTTTCTCTGGTCCAATTTCCTCTCATTTTAAGGACACTAGTCATATCTAATCCAGTTTGGCCTCATCTTAACAAAAACCATCTTCAAAGATCCTATTTCCATATAGGATCAAGTTCATGAAATCTGAGGTCAGGACTTGAACATATCTTTTTGGGGGATACAAGTCAATCCATAACAGGTAGGTAGACAATTTTAATGTTTGGTTTGGATTTACTTCTGCTTGGCTAGAAGAAAATGAAGTGTATTAATGTTTCATCTCCACATAAGCTCTAATGCTAAATATTTTGGGGGCATGTATCCTCAGTTTTCTCTTATTTGCATTGAAATTTAATGAATTTGCTAATTTACAAGGCATAATTTCCAACTAACTGAACTGTATATATATATACGTTCTCTTTAAAGTTTACATTTTGGAGGCTGAGAACTTACCTTTTCATGAGAAAATACTCTATTTCATTCCATTTCTATCTAATATACACAGAACATATTATTAAAATTCACATCTTTTAAATTGGATAATACAAGATCAAGAAAAGTAGAATATGCAAATCTAATCAATAATTGCTTATCTTGAGTCTAGTGCATGTAACTCCATAGATGGTGCTGGGTAGATCAAGCAATATCTAAAAGAAGATTCCTTCCATGAAGTAACTTATGATTGAAGAATAATTATATAAAAGAAAACAAGTTAAAACAGAAGATATTACTGTAATATTGTAAATAAGACCCAAATAATTCAGAGATGAATTAACATATGAGACATATGATCTACGTTTTTGTCAAGAAGTAGGATTCTACCCAGGTTATAAAATAAGCAATAAGTTTGAGCTATGGCACATGGAGACAGAGCATACCAATACTGATTTTTAGTATTGAAAAATGAGTTTATCCATTTTAACTGGCTAATCTTTTGAGAGCAAGCTACATGTCAATTCAAATAAAGAAAGTGAGACAATTGCAGAAGTAAGAGAAAATAGAGGGATTACATTTTGTAAAGTAATAAATACTAAGACCTTATTATTGTTGTTGTATTAAAAAAAAAATTTCTTTTAAAACCCTTGTTGGGAAGCAAAGAACAGGGACTTTCAAGCAAAAGGAAGAAAACAAGGCATTTTTTCAATTCTTTCTTTATAACTCTCTCGACTCTCATCTCCTCCTGTCTAGCTTATTCCAATAGCCATCTCAATGGCCATCTAGTTGGTTAAATTTTCTGGCTTCCAATCCATTCTATTCACAACCCGTGTTAATTTCCCCCAAACACCCATATACTGCCTCAGTCTTTGGGTCAAATGACCTAATGCAGCATTTTTAAGAATGCTATTCTAGTTTGGGAGGTATTAAAAGTTGTTCCTCAAAAAAGTTTTTGTTGTCAAATATCTTTGGAAAACACTGATTTAAAAATCAATGTTAAAAAATAAGTTATGTGTTTGTTGTGGAACTTCTTAAGATTTTAATGTGCTAATATATTAAATGAATCTTCAAAGTGATATCTTTTGTCTCTGGGAACAAAGACCCAAGGCTTCCCTGCGGAGAGGAGGAACTGGAGAGCAATGCTCGCCCTTTGGAGAACACTCTCCAAATGACTGCCTTTCTGTCAGCTGCCTTCGGCTGCCTTGAGTTTCGCCCCACCCCTTGTCAGCTGACAGCACTTGGACCAATCAACTCCGTTAGCCCAAGCCTTGGAATGGATTATGAGGCTCAGGTCCTGGCCTCTCCAACACCCCACAAGAGGCCTTTCTATCAGGGCTCTCCTGCAGTCCCCCAAGCCCTTTGACTTGTCAGGATGAGGCACCAAAAAGCAGACAGTGGGGGCTGTGTGCGGGGTTGGGGCACATATTTGCCCACAGGCCTCTGGGCCAAACAAGACAAGGAAAATCCATGCCACTAGTCTATGCCTTTCGGCCTGCATGACTGGCACACAGGAAGGTTTGTGTCATGAACAACGCTGGGTTTAAGGAATAGCCATCATGTTCCATGGGAACACATTATCCTATTGCAGGAATATGAGTGTGATTTCCATACTGCCAGGATATTTCATTATTTCCCCCGACTTTGGAAGTGCCTTAAACCACTGATGGCCACTTAAAATATTGGGAAGGATGTTTCCTTGCAGAAATAGAACTCTGAAAAACTTTACAGAGTGTGTTAATAAAGCCCTACCCATATGTTATTATATATTTAAAAAAGTGATATCTTTGATCAAAGTGCTAGTCCAAGGAACATCCAGTTGGGAAAAGTTGACATAAAATAAAGACAAAATTCCTTAACTTGGCTTTTATTGCTCTCTGCAATCTGACCAGTGTCTGAGAATACTTAATGGACATTGGATCATGCTTTCTGATCAATGAGATCTGAAGATAGATTGGCTAAATAGTTTTCCCCCTTTGGAATTGTATTATGTTGTTTTCTGGTACTTGTGGGATGTTTTTTACTCAAGATTTTCAACTATATTGTCATTTATATTCTTCTTTTCCCTTTTCCTCAGTATTCTACTTCTACTCTTCAAGTCTGCCTGGCATGTCATTGAATGAACCCATAATATATATTTTTTACTGTTTTAAATAATTTTGAAATTATTTTAATTAATTTTATTAGCTCTGTTACTTTTTTTCCAATTGGTAATTTATTTGATATTTTGCAACTTATATTTGATGTCTTTAATTTGCTTGAAACAGTAAGCTGTTCTTTTCTAAAATTCCAAAAACTGTATTTATGTTTTGTACACACAACTTTATATTCTTTCATAATGTTGAGGAAGCTTTGCATGAGTTTAATTTGTATGCATTCATTTTTAATTTAGCCTTTAGTATAGACAGTCCCAGTGAAGCCTAAATTTGCCCTGAAATACTAGGCAGAGTCTCTTTAATTTTTCTTCCTGTTTCCTCAGCATTGCTTCAATATCTTAAATTGGGGAGTTCAATATTGTTGATGTTTTTATTCTTCACCCAGCTTTTCAAATTATTCTGTTTCGAGGGATGGGTGCTAAGGGAGCCACAGCAGCAGACAGCCAACTTCTTGCCAACTTTTCCTAGAAATTGATTGAATTCGAGCTCCTATTGGCAGATCTGGTGAAATGCCTGTGAAGTCAGGATGGCAGCTCCACTCCTAGACTTCCAGGAGTGAATACAGCCTGGGAAAGAGTTCCAGCCAATGTGAATCTCTATGACTGTTAAATACACAGAATATCTTTGTGAACCCAGAAATGTCCCCATGCTATTTTTCCTTGTCTTTCTCTTGACAAAGCTATAACTATAATCTGTCTCTTTCCTTTTAGACTAGAAATCATGGTTATTTTTGTGACCAGAAGATTTCTTGCTCAGCCTCATTCCCTTTATGGAAGATGTTCTATGTTCTATGAAAGGAGAATGATTCCACACACATTTACTGCCACTGACCCCACTGTATCCCAGCCCCACCAAGTTAGAGAATTTAGCAGTACTCTTCAGAATGTCCCCAACCACCTTCTAAACTCCTCATCATATTTGAGATTGTAGGTAAAATTTATTGAATCATGAAGTACTTCATAGAGTTCTAAATTGTATATGATCTGGCATAGCCTTCAGAATTTGAAGTAAGGCTTTGTTGTCACTGTTAAGTGTCAGTATAGATGCAGTTAATGTCCAATTTGGGGGTGTTTTTGCTATTTCAAAGAGATGAATGCACTATGCCAACTTTCTTGGAAGTCTTCCCAAATTAGTATTGAAATCACATTCAAATTTTCTCTGTGCAGCAAACAAAACATTTGATCAATTCAGAAGAGGCATGATTAGCACCCATTTGCCTGATCTCTTCGAATAATTTGACAGGTAAGAACCTCCTAACTGGTCTCTCTGCTTCAGCTCTTTTTCCCTTTTTCATTTTATTTTCAGCAGAGCAGCCAGAATTATTCCATTAAAATGAAAGACCATGTCAGTTCTCTGCTCAGAATCCTCCAACAGCTTCCATCTTACCCAGAATAAAAGCTGAGGTACATACTATGAACCACATAGACCATCATAATCTGGATCCACCATTTACTTTTCTAGCCTAATTCCTTACAATTTCTCCCTTAATTCACAACAGTTGGGCCACCCTGCTTTGTCATTATCTTGAACAGTCCAGATATGCTCCTCCTTTAAGTCCTTTGCTTTGGTTCTTCCTCCAGCATGGCCCATTCATATTAAGAATCACCTATCCAAACTTTCAACCTCCCTCTCCATTCTACACTCCCTAGCCCTCCTTCCTGTCTTTACCTCTCATAACACTTACCCTATCCAACAGTCTATTTGGTTTTCTTACTTATCTTATTATCTATCTTCCCCATGGAACTTACAGCTCCATGTGGGCAAGACTTCTTGTCTGCTTTGTGCACTGTGTATCTCCAGTGCCTAAAGCAGTACCTGGCGGCCTATGTTAGACACTCAATTTTTGAATACCTATATAAATAAACAAATGGAAACCAGGGTCCAGTGAACCTTTTCTCTAGTTGGAAGGACTTAGCTGCCACATACCACTAAGATGCTTCATTCTATTCAGTTTGATGGTAAAAAATACAACCAATAATCTGGAACTATAGTTGACAGTGTTTATTTCAGTTCAACATTCATTTATTGCATAGAAACACTATACTACACTAATTATGAGTGCAGGCTCTGGAACCAGATATGCCTGGATTGAATCCTCAGCTCCACCGCTTACTTTGTGCAAGTTATTTAATTACTGATGCGTCCAAGAATTGCCTCATAGAATTGTTGTGAGTTGTGAGGATTACATAAATTCATATACTGGACCACTTTGAAGAATTTTTGACACTTATTTAGTCTTCATTAAGTGTTAGATATTGTTAATCAATTGTGGAGTTGCACAGCTTCATTCTAGTATTCGCAGGTAAGAGAAGTGTGCCTACAAGCCAAATAGTTACCATTTTGTAAATCACCTTGGTTTATAGCCCCTTTTCAGATGAACAAACCTGACAAAGAATGCAAAGTTCATTCTTTCAGTTTCCCAGGGAGCCAGCAATGCATTTAACATTAAAAAATAAAAGACTTTTATTTATTCCTGATTCTCCCAAATCACTCAAGTCACACATATCTAGAGATGAACCAGCAATCTGAGAATTTTCACATAGGGTAAAGATACTATGTTTCCTTATATACTTTGTAATAAGCCCACATCAACAACCACAATACTAGACTACAAGAACTAAAAGAGATGTAGGATATCATCTAGGCCACACTTGTCATTTTTCTAATGAGTAAATGGAAGCCCTAGCGGGTATCTTCCATAATGGGTGTTCAATATATAATATAACTCTTAGGGTTGAATCTAATTCTTATTATATTGAGAAGATATAACTCATAATGGCACACTTTCTACTTGTTTAGACTAATTCTGAAATTGTTTTAATATAAGCAGGTCATTAAAATATCAACACATCTAAAAATACCTAAATGCTAGGGAATATTGAAATATTTGTGAATAGAATATTAGATGAACAAATATTTATTCAATACATGTGCTTTACATTAAAAACTCACAGGTTTAGGCATAAACATGCTTACATTTAATACATCATGAGGACCGTGCTCCTGTTTTCGAATGAACTTTTTCCCTTTTATGTGCAGAACACAATGCCAAATAAATCGAAAGTTCATATTTTTGTGACTGAAAAAAATATTTTAAAATCTTTATGTGTCTTCATGTAATTGTAAGCAATTTAACATTATGATTTCTCTGCTTTACTAACCACAACTAACAATCTTAAAAAATGAATATGTAATTAAGTAAAGAGAATTTATTTTGGGGGCCTTCTTTGCACTGACCACCCAATACACTGAGCCTACAATCCTCAAGTGAGACAGTGAATCTTGCAAAAAAATCCTCTGATCTGTATCTATACAAGAATTTCAATTGTGTCTGAATTTTATGCTACTGATTCCTCTGGCTTGCTTGCTTTCTCTGCTCCTGATTTCCTCTCTGCTTACAGGACTTTGTATGTATAACATGACCATGCCTTTAACCAACACATTACACTATAAAAAGGAAATTGCTCTTACTCTTGGGAATGTTTGGCAAAAATACCTTTCATGGGAAAGCCCATTTCCACTTATTAGGATGTCTGAGTACTAAACAGTAAGCAGCAGTCACTGGATTATTTTTAAATGGCATCACTTAAATATTTCTAATCCTTTAAAGAACCTTGGGAATGCAAGGCTGATTTCCTGGCCAGAGATTTATTTATTTTTTCCTAGTTAGCAGATATCATCATTTGCTATAATACCCAAACTGATATTTAGGAGCACCTCATCCAAAAATTATCACATTTTCAAATGCTTTATGTAATGTGGACAAGGCTAAATCAGTTGGTTAATTAAAAAAAAAAATTAGTCATATTTTATATCAAGTAGGTGTAAGTGTATTTTTACATGCAGTAATAGCACTTATGCATGAACGTTGATTGAATCTCAGTTCCCAAGCATCAGCTTCTTTCTAGATTAGCTGAGTGCATTGGGCCTATTGAGCCATTAGCTTTTATTGAAGGATAGATGAATATCAGTCCCTACAGAATAGTGAATTAGCTCTTGCCTAGTAGCAAAGCTTTTTCCTGGTTTCTCTTCACAATGGGATTCTTTAAAGCATGCCTTTTTCTAATGCAACCAGAGAGTAAAGGAGCAGTCAGAAGAAAATGAAATCTATTGAAATAAAATCATCAAGGAGGCATGGCTTTAGCTTCTCACAGTAGGGTGATCTGACATGATTAATCCACAATGATAAAGGTGACCCTTTGGGGTCTATGGCAATTTCTCCGATATTGAAGAGTGCACATGTTCTAGAATAGACATAATAGCTGTCATTTACTGAAAAGACCAAAATTATCTAGAAAGTTTTAATATCTGATAAATGAATCTTATGATAGAATACAATATCCCTTCATTCTTCAACATTTTTGCTTATAAGATATTTTTACCCTTGGCTGTCATTTTATAATATATTTTTTTAAATTTTAAAAAAATTAAACAGATAATATATGGAAGAGATACTCTAGATAGACTTACCCTGGAAATTTGTAAACTATCAGCTCATTTAGAGAAAAGAAATAAAATGATAATGTGTTGTTTACTTTCCCTGAGAGGCTTAAAACTCATATATATTTACCAATTTTTAAAGAAAAAATTTTCTGAGATATTGCAAAATTAATATACCATGGTTTTCCTTAGGAGTAATAAGGAAAATGGGAAAAGATGTTAAGGATATATCTATGTGTTTCATAAACTGGAAATTAACAGAACCTCAAATTTCAGGAAATGTAGCATAAAGAAAAATTAAACAGACTTCCACACCAGCTATGATGTAAAAGGATTTGAAAGTCCTTTCCTTCCAAGGAAAAGAACAAGACAAAACAGAATTTGTGCTTCACTGTAGAATTAGGAAAAGCAGCATTTGCAAAACAACAAAATAAAACCCCTTGATAAAACTAAATTCCAGGGAGAAATATGCTTTCATGTTGAGCAGAATATAATAAAGGCTTCTACACACTTCCAAGAGGAAATCTGATAGATTTAGAAAATTTCTCAAATCTTTTATCTGCATTTCCACCTTAAGAAACTAGAAAAAGAAGATCAAATTAAATCCAAAGTAAGTAGAAGAAAGAAAATAGTAGAAATAAGAATAGAAAATAATGAACTAGAAAATTGAAAGTAATAGAGAAAATCAATGAAACCAAAAGCTGGTTTTGGAAAAGATCAACAAATTCAGTAAAATTCTAGCTAAAATAAGCCACAAAAAAAGAGAAAATATAAATTGTTAATATCAGGCATAAAAGAAGGAGAATTACTATGGATCTTACAGGCAAAGGATAATAAGGGGATATTATGAATAATTTTATTTCACTAATTTTGACAACTCAGATAAAATGGACAAACTCTTTAAAAAACACAAATTACCAAAACTAATTCAATAGCAAATAGAGATCCAGGATAACCTTAAACCGATTGAATAACTTTATTTAAAACTTTTCCACAAATAAAATATTAGACCCAAATGGCTTCATTGGTGAATTCATATGGTCATTTCAAGAGACCATACTATTTAAAAAATCATATGGTCATTACAATAGGCCATACTATTCTTAATAAAATAGAATACCTATTCTTAATAAAAATCTCAACAAACTAGAAATAGAAGGGAAATTCCTCAACTGACAAAAATGAAAAATGATTTCTCAATATGAAAAAAAATCTAGAGTTAACATCATATTTAAAGGTTAACTATTAAATACCTTCCACCCAAAGAGAACCAGGCAAATTGATCTGTTCTCACCACTTCTAACAATACTGCACTGGACATCCCAACCAGTTCAATAAGGCAGATAAAATAAATAAAAATAGTAAAAATTGAAAATGAGGAAGTGAAATATATTTTTTCATAGATAACTTTGTACATAGTTCACATAAACTCTACCAAAAAAAAAATATATATATATATACTAGAACTATTAAGCTAATTATCTAGGTCATAGTTTATAAGAACAATATTCAAAAATCACTTTCATTTAACTGACTAGCAACAACATTTGGATAATGAAATTTAGAAATCAATACCATTCATAACATCATGAAAAACAGAATATATTTAATTGAAAAATTACAATACACCATTGAAGGAAAAAAAAAACTAAAGAAAAATTAAATAGAGAAATACACCATGTTTATTAATTAGATGATTCAACATTGTTAAGATGTTAATTCTACCCAAATTGGTCAATCCCAATGAAAATCCCAGCAACCAACCTTCCTTTCCCTCCCTTCCTTCCTTCCTTTCTCTTTCTTTCTTTTAGAAATAGACAAACCAGTTCTAAAATATATATGAAATTATGAAGTGCAAAGGACTTCACATAGCTAAAATAATCTTGAAAGAACAATATTATAGAATTACATTGCTGAATTTAAAGAATTATTATAAAGTTACAGTAATCAAAATGGTGTTGTATGGTGTAAGAATATACAAAAAGATCAATGGAACAGAACAGAGTCCAGAAATATTCAAACACTTATATGGTCCATTAGTTTTTGATAAAGCATCAAAGCAATTAACTGGAGAAATGAAATTTTCCAACAAATGATCTGGAACAACTGGATATCAACAGAGAAATAATGAATCCTAACTCATATCTCATACCATCCACAAAATTTAAATCACTAGGACCATAGACTATAAGAGAATATTTTCATTATCTCAGAGTAGACAAAGATTTCTTAGAACAAAAAAGACAATAACAATATTATACAATAATAAAATATTGGACTTCATAACTAAAACCTTCAGCAGAAGAGCATTCAAAAGATCCTGTTAAGGAAATGAAATTGCAAGCCAAAACCCTGAAAAAAAAATTATATATATACACACACACACATACATATATACATATATATATATAGTCTGATCAAGAATTGTCTCATTTTTCAACTCAAAAATGCAAAGAAAAGTAAAAAAAATGTAGAAAAGATGTGAACAGATACTTTACAAAAGAAGTATATAAAGGACAATAACATGTAAAAAATGCTCATCATCACTAGTAATTGGAGAATACAAATTAAAATCATAAATTAAATCTCATTAGGAACACTAAAACTATCAATTCTGTTAATAAGAACTGTTGCCAAGGATGTGGAGCAACTGGAACTCTAATATCCTGCTGATAGAGGTGTAAAATCTTAAAGCTTTTTGGGAGTTTCGTCAATTTCTTATAATTTTAAAGATATGCTTAGCATGCAAATAAGCAATTCCACTTCTCAGTTTCTGCCCAAGAAAAATGAAAGCATGTGTCCACAAAAAGATTTGTATATGAATGTTCAAAGCAGCTTTATTTATAGTACCTAAGACCTGGGAAAACCAAAACCAAAATGTCCATCAACAGGTGAATGTATGTTGGGGGTTGAATCATGTCCCCCACAAAATGCATGTTCATGTCACAACACTTGGCATGTGGTTTTGGGCCCATTTTAAATTGGATGTCTTGAAAATGTAATTTCAATTAAGATATTGCTTAACATAATCAGATTGGGCTTTAATCCAGATTACTGGAGCCCTTTATTAGAAGAATGAAATTTAGACAGACAAAGGAGAAGCTCTGGGTAGCAGCCATAAGCTAGAAGTCAATGGAACCGAGAAGAGTAAGGCTAAGACACTGCCATGTGATAGAAAAGCCATGGAATTCCAAGGATTGTTGGCCAGACAGAAGATACTGATCCGGGGAGGAAGCAAGCCTTCTAGCCTCTGAATTTTGAACCAATAAATTCCTGTTGTTAAGCCAAACCATTGTATGGTATTTGTTTTTAGCAGTTAGAAAACTAAAACAGTTTTTGGTACCATAAGTGGGGTGCTATTATGACAAATACCTAGAAATTTGGAAATGGCTTTGGAATTGGATAATGGGCAGAGGCTGGAAGAATTTTGAGGTATTTAATATTAAAAAAGCTAGATCGCTTTGAAAACTGTTGGTGGAAATGAGGATGTTAAAGATACCTCCAATGAAGCCTTAGAAGGAAATGATGAATGCATTATTGGAAATTGGATAAAAAGCAATCCTTACTGTAAAGTGGTAGAGGACTTAGCAAATTGTGTTCTGATGTTGGATTGAAAATGGAACTTACATGCAATGAACTTGGATATTTAGCTGAGGAAATTTCCAGGCTAAGTGTGGCAGGTGCAGCTTGGCTTCTCCTTGCAGCCTTTATTAAAATGCAAGAGGAAAGGTCTAAGCTGAGAATTAAACTCTTAAACACAGAGGAACCAGCTTTTGGTAATTTTGAAAATTATTAGCCTACCTAGATGGTGTGCCCTGAGACAAAGGCCAGAAGTGACTCTGTCAGGGACCTCCCAGAGCTTTTAGGAAATGACTCCCCAGAGAAGAGGGCTCCATGTGAGGGTTTAAATGAAAAACCCTTTGCTAAAGAAGGTGGCTGAACATGGATCCAGTCAGCCATTTCAGTGGAAGTCAAGATTGGAAATGTAGTGCAAATATTCTCGCTGTCCTGATTTTGTGATAATCAGGTAGGCTTAAGCATCCGCTATATTAGAAATCATGCATGTGTCCCCAGACCTAGTTTTTCTCCCTAGGTCTGGTTTTTAGAATGCTGGTGATAAACCCAGCCAGATTGATTATATGACCATCCTGAATGGGAAATGGCTGTAACTCTAGGTATCTTTGGTCAACCTTAAAAGATATAGCAGGGGGGCGGATGTGGCTCATATGGTTGGGCATCCATCTCCCATATGGAGAGACCTGAGTTCGATCCCCAGGACCTCCCTGTACAAATGAAAAAAAGAAAAATATAGAAGTCACATGCGCCGCCAGGCCCGGTGCGAAGGTATGCCATCAGGACCCAAGAGCGGGTGACCCCCCAGGCCCCATGTACTGGCGTGCTGCCAAGCCCCGTATGCGAGTGCTCCACCAAGCCCGCTGAGCCATGCAGCAAGATGATGACATAACAGGAGAGTGACACAAGAACGAGCCAAGACAAGACACACCGAAAAACCTGGAACTAAGGTGGCACAGGTGGTAGGACGCTTCTCTCCCACATCGGAGGTTTCGAGGATCAAATCCCAGTGAAGACAGGAGGAGAAGGATGAGAAGAGAGGGCAGGAAACAGATACAGAGAGTTGCCCAGTGAATGGACACAAAAACAGCAAAAACGGGTGTGTGGGGGGTGTGGGGGTAAAAATGGATAAAAGTAAATAAATAAATAAACAATAGGGGTGGGTTGGGGGGAAAATACAGCAAATGTAAGGTATGGACTACAGTATTAGTACTGTAGTAATATTTTGATGATATTCTTTCATAATTTCTAACAAATGTTTCACAACAATGCAAGGTACTTGTGGTGGGGTGATGTATGGGAGCGCTGTATGATGTTATGCATTTCTGTTTTGTAAGTTCACAACTATCACTATCTACTTATTGTTTATGTATGTTCATGTATGAATGATATACTTCAATAAAAAAAAATAAAAAAATAAAAACAGTGAAAAATAAAAGATTGGAAATGCAGTTATTCAGGAAGGATCACTGGAAAGTAAAAGTCTTGGTGGTTTGGACCTGCTTGAACTGCAAGCAAAGGCAACAAGGTTTTTGCAAAATTTGTGTGAGCAGAATCAGAGTGACAGAGAAAGGAAGAATGACTTCAAGGGTAGAATCATGGCAGTAAAAGTCTAGACTAAAAACATTTCAAGCCAAGAAAGTCTCTGCACTTGGAGGGTGTAGGCCATCTACTCTGGTGTGTAGAGGGTATGGGCCTTGTGCCTGTGGTTCAAAAAGAATGCTACAACCCCCATGTGCAGAGATAGTGGGGCCTGTGTCCAGGCACTTGTAGAGAGCTCAGTCAGGTGGGGCCTGTGCCCCAGCATTCCTGAAAAGCCTGTCTGCCATCCCAGTGCTCGTAGAGAGTAGGGCCTACACCCCAGTGTTTAGGTAGAGCATGACCACTATGCAAAGGTTTGAAAGGGTTGGAGCTATGTTGTGTACTGAAATGATATTAACGATCTTGAATCCCCCAAAATATAAACTTGTTGACCACAATTAGAATGTAAACAAAATTGGGAAAAACATGGCTTTGTAGCAACAGATAAGCAGATATTTTTGCAAGACTATGATATGGACAGGCTTGATATCAGCAATTTCAGTGGAAGTCAAGATTGGAAATGTTTTATACTTTCTATAAAATCCAGTGCAGACGTCACTAGGGTAAGCATCAGGTATAGCCAGTCCAACCCCTTATGCTAATGCTATGCTGTGAGATTTGCTGCTGTTCTCACTAATGTCATGCAACCACTTCAGAGCCTCCTGCTGTCAGCTTGGAATCTCTGCTGAGCACTATGTTGAACCTGGCTCTTGAGACTGCTTGTTAAGGTATCTGCCTGCAGTGCACTGGACTGCAGGGTCTGGAAATTAAGGTGGCCCTTACCAAATTTAACAGCAGTAAAAGCAGGGGCTTGGTCTTCTGCTGGGAATGCCACTAATACCTTGATGAAGCTGAGGCTATTGACTATGATTTATGATACTTGTAATAATAGTCCATTAGAGGCAGAAGCAACAGACCAAATTAAGAAAATTATACTAAGATCAGCACCCAGTCATAACAGGACAGCTCTAATCACAATTTTCATAGGTGCTGACACAACGGGCAAATTAATTGATGCAATTAGAACTTCTTAAGAATTAAGTCAGGATGAAAATTATGCATTCAGAGCACAGTTCAGATTTGAAAATTTAATGAGACCACCTGATTTAATCCAGAATGGGAAAAATACACACCACTAAGAAAAACATGGTAACAAAATGAATACAAATTTTAGAAATCCCTTCAATAATAAGAATAGATGATTTAAGAAACCAAATCAGGTAAGAACACCATTTAGAAACAAAGGCAATGGCAGACAGAATTTCAAACCACCTAGAACCCTTTCTATAACTAGGTAAGGAGTGAAATGCAAGATAAATCAAAACATAAAAATAAAAAAAATAAGGATAGAGACCTCCTATCACTATAGGAACTTGGCAATCTTGGTCTCTTGGCCAAACCAGAGACAACTGTCCATATGTACGGTAAGCCATTTCTAAGGATAATTGTAAATATGAACAACATTTAATGTTAGTAGATACTGGATTCAAAATTAAAAGGATTGAAAGCCAGATTAATAAAGATGAAGAAAATAACAAAAAAGGTTATATTAAAGATCTGGTAGGCAAAAATAGTATAGGAACTTGGGTTAATAGATACATTATAATAGAAGAGCTAAAACCCATGAAAGCCAAATGCCTAATAGGGCCTAATTTAGAAAATACATTGGGAATGGTCAATTTGGCACCACCTGTAAATAGAATTAAGGAATTTATGACAATTGCATTAGCAAAGGCTAAATGGATTCCTGTCATGTTACCATATGTAGGGTAATTAATATCTCATAATATAATTTAAAAGGAGGTTTCCAGGATAATATACGAGAGCTATTGGAAGAGGGTATAATAATCCTTACCACCTCACCTTATAATAATCCCACTTGGCCAATTAAAAAACCAAATGGATCTTATGGATTCATTGTAGATTTTAGAAATCTTAATAAGCCTACTTCTAAACTGGAAGAAGCACTTCCAGATATTGGTACACTAATTATAAAATTACTATAGGAAAAGAAACATGGTATACAACCATAGATTTTAGTCAAATGTTCTTTGTCATGCCTATGATTAGCCAAAGCCAACCCAGGACAGCATTCTCATAGGAAGGAAGGCAATTTATGTTCACTAGATTACCACAAGGATTTACTAGTATCCCAGTAATTGCACACAATCTGTTAATACAAAACTTACATACATATTCTAACACATATTGACACCAGGATACTATTTTATCTTACAATGATCACATCATTATAATTGGAACAGACAAACAAGAGCAGAAGAACACTAAATTACAATTTCCTTTCTAATAGAAAGAGGCTGGACTAAAAATCCTTATAAGGTACAAGAACAAGATACTCCTGTAAAATTTTTAGGAATACACTCATCCTCAGAAGGATGAACTATACCACATCCAATCATAAACAAATTGCAACAAGGAAAAGCTAAGCATATACCTGGGGAGTAAAACAGAAGTTAGCATCACAACAACAAAAAGATGCAATTACAACTTAGACATTAGCACCAAAAGTACCAGACTAAATTTAGACTAGAATGTATATTACACAAGGCTCTGCCACTTGGTCATTATGGACCAGGTCACGAAAAGACTCTTAATTTTATCCAGTAGTTTTCTGGATTAAAATATTCCTATGGTTTCTGACCAGATACTCTCCATTAGAAAAGAATGTCTGGGCACTAAATGAAGCACTAAAACCTACAAAGTCATTAATGGAAAAAAACAAAGCATATTGCCCATGCTGGAATAAGCTAAGAAAACACCAAATAAGTACAAAGAAATTGGGCCAGGATCTCAACTGATAAGGGTATATTTCCAAGAGGTACATTCAGATGGATGGTCAACCCTTTGCATTTACTTAGGAAATAGCGTTGCCAACTGTGGGCTTGCCGAAATTTCCAAAGGGCAGGTCGATTCAAGCACAAGCAGTTGGACAGTGTGGCCATCCTGATCTGAGACACTTGAAAATGCATGGATTACAGATGGAGGAGCTACCATGACCTCCTCTGGAGTACACTGGAAGACTGTGGTCTTGAGACCCAAAGATACAAAACCCTAAAAAGAGAGAGGGCAAGGCATTTTGCATAATATGCAGAATTAGTAGCAATCTGGCTGGCAATTGAACAAACACTGAAAGAGAAAAAGAAGAGAGTATACATATTTACAGATTCATGAGCAGTAGCTAACAGAGTGACAATATGATCTCTGGGTCATGGAAACTGAGTAATTGGCAAATTAATAATCATGACATTTGGGACAAAGAAATTTGGAAAAAAATAGCTAATACAAAAGTAGATATCATTATCACACATGTTATCAGCACATCAAAAAGACAAATCTAAGACAACAAAACATAATAATGCAGTGCACAGGTTAAGTAGGACAGAAAAGGAACATAGAATAACTTTACCTTAAGTAATAATAAAGAAAGAAAAAGGAGAATGGAAAATACAAAAAGATGACCTAACACCATGGAAGAAAATAAATGAATGGGCCCATGAACAGATAGGACACCAAGGATCGCATGATACAGTTAAATGGATATAAAAGAGGAATTTGCTCATGTACAAGAGATGTTCACAAATAAGAGATCTGTAAATAATTTGAAGTGTAGAAACAAACAAACAAACAAAAAAACCCATTATATTTGACAAACAAAAGCCAGATACAGCATTTCAAATAATACAATGTCTCTTTAAGTCCTATGCCACTAACAGAAAATAAAGCTTACTCTTGTATTATAATTGACATATGGTCAGGAATTGGAGTGCCTTTTCCATGTAAAAAGAATGATCAGAAATCAACTATTAAAGCTCTTGAGACATGCTATGCATGCTATAGAAACTCTCTAATCATATAATCATATCAAGGTAATCATTTTACAAGAAAGGAAGTGCTAAAATGAACAGAGAATAAAAGAATATGCTGGGATTTTCATTTAGGATACAAACCCGCAGAAGCAGGAAACATAGAAAAATATAATGGACTATGAAAAGAAAAATTGAGAATACTAACAAATAATGCAGACCTGAAAGGTTGGTCTAAACAAGTAGGGAAGGTCACTAAAGCCTTAAATCATAGGGAAAGGTTGGAATACATAGCCTTAATTAGAACACAGCCTACTGAAATAAAATTACAAGGTTGTATAGAAAAACAGACTAAAAAAAGAATAGAGGGAAGGGTGTTAGAAACATGGATGGAACTCTGGGGATCAGAGGAATTATAGCAGTAGCCTCAAGCAAGACTTACTGGCTAAACATAAGAAAGGGCCATCTAGTGCGGGTTAAACATACTAATATATCTATCTAGCTTGCAGATGTGTTGCAGGGTACTGATCACAGCAGTCCTGGTTGGACTATTCATCTTTTCGACCTGCATAGTAGCCGGAAGCCAAACTCACCGCAAAAATGGAGAAAAAACCAGCAACAATCATTTTACCCTCTCCAAGTTCTGCAACACCACTATTTGTCACATCACCAACCAACTTAACTCCATTGAATCCGAAGTTATACCCACACCTTCTACTGCACCAGCCCTACAAGTTTATTAAATTCAGCACCTTTGAGGAGTGGAGAGAAGCAACGGTACAATGCATCGACTGTGATGAGGAGCTATTGGACCTTGAATGGAATGACTGGGAATGCCCAGTGCCAACCAGCAGCACTGAGGACTTTGATAATTCCACCACTGAAGCTACCGAGAATGCTTTTCCTGAAAAATTCCTGATTGATCTAGACACAGTTTTAGGCATCACTCAAGGCTTAAGTGAACAACACCCAAATTTGATAACTGATTTGGTTCCTGTAATTATGTATTATAGTGAGAGAGCAGGTGCATGTTACACACAATGAGCTGTCGGTATTCCAGAACTAACAGAACTGCCCAAAAAGCCTGTTTTCTGCCAGAGTAGCTGTTTTTTAGGGAAATTAGTAATACATCCATGGGGAACATCAGATAATTGCTCTAAAAGGCTATAATGTTGTTGTTATTGTTTAGTGTTATGCTTGCTATATTTTTGTCGAGTGATATTGCCAATAAGACTAATCAGGGGGCACATAGGAGAAATGTGATTGGTAACTATGATAATGAAACTGAAACCATAGCCACAACTACCAAGGACTCAATTATACAAATTAAAGGAAAATATTTAATTTCTGTCTGGCCATACAGGATAGCAGAGACAAGTAGCTTTCACACATCGAGATACCTATATGAGTATATGACTACATCAGAATTAGAACATTTATTCTCTTATGCTTATGCAGATTACTTTAACAATTTCCGTGGAAATGTTATACCTTGAGATATTTAAGTTGGTATTAAGATCACCAGCATAAACACATTAGAGTCTATAATATAACCACATGGGCAAAGCAAAAGTAATAACATTATTCTGTAAGTACTAATATAGCTACAGCTTCACAAGTAATGGGAAATTGCCAAACAATTCTGGGATGTGCTATGAATAAATACTATAATCTTAAAGGCATAAAAGTGACAAGTTTTATAGCGGACATGATTCCACATGACCCACAAAATAAGGAGAGTTGAAAATGGATACTTAGAATTATCTGCAAGAGGTTTATACTATTTTATTAAGACCCAATAGATATCTGAGGAAATTAATAATGTTGATTATGATGGTGATTATGATGAGGAGGATAAAATGAAAGAGACAGAGACAGATGAGGGAAATAGCACCATACCTAGTACTACACAATGTCCAAGCACCAGATCTATGACTCTTATACAGTAACAATTGTTAAATTCTACAAAAGAATGGCCTACGTTTAATGTGAAATGTTCTCCATTACCATACAATTATATAACAAGAATATGGGGGCTGTGGAGCTATGGTACCACAAAAGATACTCATATAACACTTAAGGTCATAGAATGGCCAACTATGTTCCAGTATGGAAATATGACTGAAAATGAAACTAAATTAGTCATATCAAAAGCTGAATTATTTAATGAGAAGTATTCTGGGAGTAGTTTGATAATGAGCTTGCTTATGCAGAGTTGATTTATGACATCGTATATTTCCCTTACTGCTAACCACAGTTAATTTTGTGGATTATATACATTCTCTAAATTTAGACCAGAATTTACAAATGGATCATACCTACCAGACATTCACTGATGATTTTAAAAAATCCTTTACCATTAATGCAGACAAATGCATATCAGATACTTTTGTGGATTAAATTGTGTACCCTAGTTCGGACATGTTTTCGGCAATAGTCCATGTCTGGTGGGTATAGACCCATTATAAATAAGATCACTTTAAGATGTTACTTCAGTTAAGGTGTGGCCCAACTATAGCAGGTGTGGTTTTAATGGAGATTATGGGAATCCTTTACACTGGCCATTAGGACATGAAATAATGACTGTATGTGAAACCACACAGTGGGAAATAGCAACAGCTAACATTGCTGCAGGATCAGAGTTGACAGGACTTTCATACCATTTTTGAATGACCATAAATATATAGTTATGCCATATACTAACTCTAATAACACAATGTTAGTAAATCAAACTTATGAATAAATTTACAATAAAAAGGCCAATAAGACCTGTGTAGGGATTGAGATTCTAATAACAGGTTATACCATTCTTAATAGCACATGTAGAATATTGACCAACATAATGAAAGAGTTACTTACAGGCTTTACCATGGTATGGTGATATTATTAGTATTTGTTTTAGCAGCTAGGAGACTAAAACAATGTTTAAACAAATTTTGGTGTATTTATATTCATCCTGTGGAATACAACTCAGCAATATAAAGGTACTTACTATTGATACTTTCAACACCATGAATGAATCATAGAAATTATGTGAGGGAAAAAAGCCAAAAAAACAAAAATGTATACACTGCATGATTCCATTTACAGGAAACTCATGAATAGGCAAAACTAATTTATAGTGATGGAAATAAGAAAAGTGGCTGCTTACGTGGGGATGGGAATTGCCTAAAAAAGGAGCATGAAAGAACTTTCTAGAGTGATGGAAATTTTCTATGTCTTGATTGGGGTAGTGGTTTCACTGGTGTATTGAGTTGTCAAAACAAGCCATATAATACAATTAAGAACTGTGTATTTACTATGCGTAAATAATACTCAATAAAAATGTTTAAAAATTATGGTAAATGTTCTCCTTTCTTCTCTTTCTCTTTCACAGCATTGAACACTATCATAAAATAGGAAAGGTAGGAAATAAGTGAGGGGACATATAGAAGCTCATATATCTTCCCCATTACTTTTTCTTTCATTGACTAAATAATTTTTTAATGAATTATGTTAAATATTAGGCATACAGAGTCTATTAATATATGATTCCTTTACCCTCAGGGTTTAAGGTATGAAAAAGACTCCAATAATTATCCCAGGTACCTTCTACTTTACACAGCTCACATCACCTTGTAGACTCATTTGAAGAATATGTCACCAAATCACCTGGATCCATAGCTAACAAATGCCATATAATGGGAAGCCAGTTCTACCTGTTCTTCTGTCTCTGGGAGTAATTTAGTGTAGGGTAGAGGGAGTTGGCATGGAGTAGATGTCTCAAAAGTAATTCACTGCACTGCCTGAATTCAACTGCTCTTCTTGATAACTCTGCCAGAAACTGTCCTGTGATCCCAAGGTGGCAAATGTAGATACTGCATGTACATTCCAGTGATGAGCCAAAGAGTCAGGCAAGGATAGAGTATGACATACTCATATATTAGCCTTTGTATTTTATCTTGAAACCTGTGAGAGGCCATCAAATCTTTAAGCAAAAGAAAGACAGGCTCAGTTTTGCCTTAAGAGAGGTCACTCCGGTCACAGTGGGAAGTTTGGAGGATGGAGATATTAAATGTAGGGGGATCACTTTGTGGCCATTATTCTCACTCGGTCAAGAAGCCGTGAGAAACTAAATTAAAACAGGAGTGGGTTAGAGATATGTAAGAAATATCAAGGAAAAAGAATAGATGTGAGGTGATTACTGACTAGTTATAGGGATTTTGTATAGAGCAATTTTCTAAGATGATCATCACATTTCTGGTTTTAGTGACTGGGTGTAGAGCAGAGCCATTTTCTAAGATGGATGGACATTCTTAACCTGGGATGGTACTAATTACAGTATTAGACTATTGAACTTCAAATGATTGTGGGACATACCATGGAAAGACTCAGCAAGTAGTTGAGAGTGAATTTTAGCAGAGAAGGCTGAACTGGAGATGGTGTGTGTTGGGAATCACCAACTTAGAAATGGTACTTGGAGCGATTGAGATCATCCACAGGGAATATGGAGTATAGCAAAGGCCCATTGAAAAAACACTAAGTAACTTGGGCTTCTAAGTGAAATTGTTTGGGGAAAAAAATGCAATGACGGATACAGGCCATTAAACATTTTTTCAAAAACGTATAAAATTGTACGGGGCAAAGTGTAAACTATAATGTAAACTGTAGTCCATGGTTAGTAGCAATGCTTCAATATGTGCTCATCAATTGTAACAAATGTACCACACTAATAAAAAAAAATTAAAAAAAAAAAAAAGATAAGCTCACAATAAACCAGCCTGAGGAAGAGCAGCCAGTTAAGTAGGAGGAAAATGAAGTGTTATAAAAGTCAAGAGAAAAATGAGCAAAGAATGAATTAGTCAGTGTTGCACATTGGTTGATTACTTTTCCCAAGGGACATTTGCATTATGAAAGCAGTGCCCATTCAGCCCAAATGAACCCTTGATGGATCAATTGGTAGGAATTGATGTTTAATAGGAAGTAGAAATGGAAATGTAGTTATTCCTTACCATGTCTGAACAGATATCCCTTTACAGCTAGTCATTGTAACCCGCCCCCCACTTGGAAATTCCCTAAATGCCTTTATAAGCAGCCAGCTGTGACCAGATGGCCATTGAGATTCTCACTGACTTCCGTGGTCTGAGATCTCCCTGCTCTCCAACAGTTTTTCTCTCTCGATAAAGCCTTTTAATGCTTTCATTTATATGTGGTAAATTGTTTCTTTTGACACGGGGCTTAGTAAAAACAGTAAGTCTGGCAGAGGGAATTGCAAATACTTGATCTCACATAAATCCAAAATGTAACATATACTCAATAATAATAATGATCCTTGGGAAGTGATACCAAGAACAAATAGCATCTTTTTTATACTTCAGAAAACTGAGAAAATGTAAAAATAAATACATAACATTTAATAATTACTGAGTGCTTGCTATGGCCAAGACACTGTTTTAAACACTATACACGTAGTAACTCCTTTAATTCTACCAGCAACCCTGTGAGTAAGTATTACTAGTATCAGCTTGTAGGGGTGAGGAAACTAAAACCAGAGTCCCATGCCTCAGGTACTATTTCCATGGCTGCGCCAGAGTATATGTAAGTTGTAAATCCAGGATTCAAGCCCAGGCATTCTGGCTCCAGCCACTGTACTTTGACAAGCAAAGCCATGCTGCATAATTAGCATTCAGTGAGACCTAGGAGAAACTCCTAGACTCATCTGCCTCTGAACAGTGCACTGATCCAGGTGGTTCACTGCTTGAAGTTCATTCTAAGAGATTTATTCCTTTTGGATAAGCTTTGCTTTTTCTGGACATGATCTCCAGCTTTCAACTCACTTTTACCTTCAGGTGAATGAGATTTTTTTTTTAAAGGCAGCTGGTGATTGGATGGAGTGATATGTAGAACAAAGAGATGCAAGGAGGGGCTAAATGAAGAGATAAATCAGGGTGAGAGTTTGCCTATGGTCATTCTGATTCAAACAGTCTCTCAGAAACAGATAAGAAGGGAGGAGGGGGTATGACAGAGCTCAGCTCTAGAATTTAAGCTTCAGTTCCAGCTGTTAATCTACCCAATAGAGCAAAACTTCTTTCCCTTTTTATTTGTTCTGCTGCTTATGTTTCTGAACTGTGGGGGCATATTTATTCACCTTAATTTAATATTCTACTTGTGAGACTGGATTTTGGCAAACCATGACTAATTACCTTTGGTCTCCAGGAAGCAGAATAGCAGAGTCTGTAGCTCTACAAATTTCGGCTGCAAAATAAAAGAAGCTCATAAAGTTTGACTGGTTATAGTTAACTAAGAAAGGAAATGGCCTAATTTTCCAAATTAAAAAAAAAAAAAAAAAGGTCTGTTTCTTCAATGTGCATGTGCTAAAATAGTGCATGAGCAAGTCCTACTACCAGTGCTCTGAAAATGATTCAGCTGTACCCATTAAGCCTTTTTTTCACATCGTTTGGCCATTTTGGTCAATTTCTCTGGCACTCTCGATTGGAAAAAGAGAAAAATATTGATCTGAAACCCAACCAAGTCTTTTTAACACTTAATACCTCTAGGAGAAGATTTTTTTTTAAAGGAGTTGGGGAAAGCTGCAAATATTGGTTTTAAAAAAAGGTTGTGTTCCTATCTCCAAAGTATTTTCTCTTTACGATATCTAATGTTGTGGAAAATCAAAAGACAGATGCCTTAAATTATATTCTTGGATCAAAATCCTATAATATTCTCTAGTAAAATTATTGCATATTCCTCAAGAAGTGAAGATGAAGTCAAAGAATACATCATATTTCTTGTAGTGATAAAACAGTAAAAATTACTCTTTAGCAAACTATTAGAAAATATGTATCTGAACCAAAATTACTCTCTCCAATAGCAAATTTGCAGTGCTTCACTTGGTTACAAGTTACCATCCAAAGATGATGTCTCAATAGCCTGCACCTTCAGTGTGGCTATGGCTACCTGAGCAACAGAGGAAACAGGAAGAAGATGGCTCTCCCAGCTGTTGGCAAAAGCTCTGAAGACGTCCATATCAAAGATGCCTAGTACCTGTCCTAAAATACTCCCGACTTCCTCCTTGGAGCGAGACTCAGATTTTCTCACTCCATCATAAATGCTGTTAATGTTTTGTTGATATCTTTATCCCTCTAAAAAGAAATTAAAAATATAATTACATAAAGAAAAAAATTAACAAGGGATTTCTGACCAAATATAACTTTTAATTATTAATGTTGATATTTTGAATTGGAATTTCACACAGAACCCATGTCATCTTCCTGCTTAAAACCCTTTACTGGCTCCCTATTGCCTCCAGGATAAATCTTTTAACATGGCACTAATTGCCTTTTATAATCTATCTGCAATCTACTCTTCCAGTCTCATCTCTTCCATTTCCTTATACAGACCCTCAACTATTGCAAGATAAAACACTTGGCTGTGGTCCCTGTGCTTGTTTCTGCTCTTGCCTTTTGACCCCTGCTCTTGCCTTTTTCTCCTGGGCTATGATGAACATGCAATTAAACCTGGGGATTTATAATCTATAATGGAGAATTGTAGTTTGTATATTGGCCCTCTTTATCATTCTTTATCCTCTTTCTCTCTACCTGGAACCCATGATCTGTTATTTTCTCCCATTTCTTTTCCCTCAATAAATTACTGGACTAACTAAAAAAAAAAAAAAAAAAAGAAAAGACAAGAAAACACTTGGATCTTCTTTGAACAGATCAAGGATTTTTATCTCCTTGCTTTTGTGCATACCGTCTGCTAAATAAACTCCTGCCAGTGACGGGAAGCATTAGCCTATGGTGAATAAGAGCAAGGGTTTGACCATTGGACTGCCTGGATTTGGATCCTGGCTCTATTCTTTGTAGCTGTGTAAACTTGGACAAGTTATTAATCATCTGTGTCTCAGTTTTCTCATCCATAAATTTAGGAAAATAGTTATGCCTCCTCTACTTAGGATTCTTGGGAAGATAAATGGAATCAATTCTTACAAAGATCTTAGAAGTGTGCTGCCACATCTGTAATACTTTTCCTGAGTTACTTGTTTTTCTATTATTTTATCCATTTCTTTTGTAGTATGCATCAATTTGTTCTACAGTTTGTATCTCAAATAACCTTTGTAACTCTAGTGTCTAAAGCATTGTTTTAGGTGTTTAAAGATAGACTGAATTTTATGTCAAATATAGCTGTAGTAATATTATTTTTAAGCAAAAGTACAATGAACAATATTGCTACAGTTCCGGCATTTAAAGTATCATGCATATGCGTGCCAAAAAGCACTGGTAGGCCAAGTGTCAAGTTATTCGGGGTTATCTCAAAGTGATGGGATTATGAGTGACTTTTATTTTCTTCATTTCGGTTTTCAGTAATTTGCAAATCATTTACAATGACTTACAATGGATTACTAATATAATATGAAAATGGTATAAACACTGAAAATATTTTTAAAGCCTGGCACATTGGAGATTAAGCTCAAGGAGATTCAAGTAGATGAGGCTAATGAGATAGATGGGGGTGGAGGGGTGGGTGGGATCTATAATCTGCTTGAAATTGATGGCCATCATTAATTAATCCATTTCAAATTTGTTTCAAAATGTATACTTGTCCTAACTTAAAGCAGGCATTTTACTAGCCTCACACTCAAGGTCACAAACCATAAGTGGAATAAAATGCAGGTTTATAAATGAAACAAAGAAAGGAGAAATAATTCAGGTGAAAACGAAAGAGTAAAGTATTTTCTGGATGGAACTGGGGAAGGTAGAAAAAATGGTGGGAGTGGGAGGGAGTTGTGAAAAACCTACACTGCAATGAAATGACTTCTTAATGGTGCAACATGTGGGGAAATGTGGTAGAATGTCATACATTTGGTTGTCTCTTCAATCTCTTTAAATATCTCTTTTTCTTTGCTTTCCTCTCTTCATTGTTGTTGTTTCTGTTTTACTTTGTTTTCTTCATGGGCTGTTTTGGGCTTTTTTTCTTTTCTTCTGCAACATCTTAATTCTGTTCAATTACTACTCCACACTTCTCTACTCGCCTCAAATCTCCAACTCTCCTTCCTCACACTCAAAATTTCAGCTGATGCCACTGAGTAAAAACTACCTTGACTTCTAGCTATTAAACCTTCCTTTACCTACAGCTATCACTGTTTTTCCTTCTTTCTAGCTAATATAGAAGAACTAAAACTAACTCTTCTATCTGTGTTTAGAATCACATCTCAGCCTGACTTCTCAAAAATTTTGTTGTTTTACTCATCTCTTTCTCATATTTTCAAACATGTCTTCTCTAACTGGTCCTTTCAATTTGCATTTTAACATAATCACATTTCACCTATATTTAAAAACAGATAAAAACACCCTACATTTATCCACATGATCTTTTCCACTCACTGCTCTATTTTCATTAACAGTCAAATTTAGCATTAATGAAAATAATTATTTATATTCAGTATCTCAGCATTCTCACTTCTCATGTCCCAGTCGGTTCTAATATCTGGCTTCTCCTCTCTCTATTCCACTGACTACTCTTACTGAATTCACTAATGACCTCAGTGTTACTAAATCTAGTGGATGTCTCTCAGGACTTATCTAATGAATCAGTTACATTTGATACAGCTGATCACTCCCTTCTACTTGAAATACATTCTCCCTTTGGCTTCCATGATACCACTACTCCAGATTTTACTGCAATATTTCCATCATCTAGTCCTTTATTGGAATATCTTCTTTTTCAACTAGACCATTAAATTTTAGAAAGTATTAGGATCTTCTTCTAGGTTCTCTTTTCATTCTATATCCTTTCATCTACGGAAATATCATACAATTCCATGACTTATAACATGTAGTTGTATTTCTAGAGCTCTTGCATCGCTTCTGATTTCAGGATTCTCATATCCAACCATCTGTTTGACATTTGGATAGTTCAAAGTCATCTCAGACTTAATACGTACAAAACCTCTTCACATCTCTGTAAATGACACCACCTTCCATCCAGTTAAAACTAGAACCTAGCTGTTGTCCTTGAATTCTCTCTTTCCCTTCCCTTCCTCTCATGGCCACTTAATCACCTAATACTGCTGATTGTACTTTATAAATATTTTTCAGATCCATCCACATCATTCCATTCTCACTGCTAACACTATTTTTTAAGTTACAAACAACTCTCTTGTAGCACTTCAATAGCTTTCTAACAGGCCTTCCTGATTTTTTCTTAACTTATTCCTTCTTAGATATCTCCATGATTTCCATCAAACATGAAGTCCTTCAGTGTGCTAAATATGTGCCAGACACTGTATAGACTACAGTGAATTCATTTATGACCAAGGAATCTGCTATTGAAGAATTCACAGCCTTGTTGGAAATGGGGGAGATTAGAGAGAGAAAGGAAGAAGACAGACTAATGAACAGTTATCTGACTAGTAGTAATTTCACATCTAGTTCAATGTCTCTCATGGTTTGGGACTGGAATAAGCCAATGACCTATTAGTAATTTTCACTAAATGTCAAAATTGAACACATTCTATTCTCCCCCAGATATATTCGCACCATAATATGAATTCTTTTATTGAATCTTTATAGTAACTGTGAAAAAGGAAAAGTTATACCCTCTTTTGAAGGTGAGGAATTAATGTACTTAAAAAAGATCTGGAAAATTAACTAATGCCTCATTCCACAAGCTACAGTTATCTCCATTCAGCGGCAAGACTTTGCAACTTTTGCTTTGGTTGAGTAGGTGGTAAGAGGCATCATTCATAGGTAGAATTGGAGACTGCTGTATGTAATGGGTCATTTGTGTTCATAAGCTATGTAAAGGTTGCATGCTCATAATAAAATTTTGAATATAGTGGAAAGATGAAGACTATTTCATGTAACACTCCAGCTGTAGGGGATAAAAAATTGAAGTTGAAAGGTTAAATGATTTACTTGCCTGAGACTACACAATAAGTCTTTGGTAAGACTAGATCCCCGATCTGACTCATTTAGCTCCTAATCTAACACATATTCCAACACAAAAGTCTCCCTATTTTATTTGCAGATTCTCTGCCTTATAAATTGATCCCTATATATTTCTTTTAAATTGTACGGTTGACATGTGAAGTTTACATATATTTAAATATTATAAAGTCCTACCTAAGGCAGCTAATTAAATTTTCTCTTGGAATTTAAATGCTTATATATGAGGAAGATAATTATTGAAGTTTTCCCAGGGTGTCAGGAACAGCATAATGATATTAATGAAATAAAAAGATTCAGGAAGACATTTTGAAAGACAAGATTCTGGCTGGGGCTGCTTGTCTAACTAAATCAGGTCTAGATTTAAGGCAAGTAATCGAAAGGCCAAGTCTAGGGACAGAGTGCTAAGTGGGTTAGAGATACTGACAGAAACGCTGCGTTCTGGCTAGCTCCCTGAGAGAGAAATATTGGGGCACTTTGGAAGTGCATCTCAGAGCACCAGGATAACTCCCTTCTCTGACATAAGTAAGGTTTAAAGCAACCTTATGGCCACTGGAGGTTCTGAGGGTAGGAGAGGGAAAAACAGGTGTTTTCGGGGCTTGGGAATTGTCCTGAATGACATTGCAACGACAGATATAGGCCATTATACTTCTACCCATAACCTACAGAATTGAGTGGGAGAGAGTGTAAACTACAATGTAAACTATAATCCATGCTCCATGGCAATGCCCCAAAATGCATTCATCAATTGCTATAAATGTACCACACTAATGAAAGATGTTGTTTATGTGCGAAAATGTGGGAGGTATGGGGAGCAGGGCATATGGGAATCCCTATATTTTTTATGTAACATTTATGTAATTTAAGTATTTTTTAAAAAAATTTTTAATTAAAAAAAAATAAAGCAAACTTACTCCTCTTGTGCCAGATTTGTATTTTCAGGGTTAGTTCATGAAGAATTGTGGTCAACAAGCTTGCAGAATGCACCCCTTGGTTGTGCATCCTAGTTAATATTTACTGAAAATGCAAGAGTCTGATTAAATTATATTTATCCAACATCCTCTCATGTGTATTTACATCCCCTAGAAGACCTATCTTCCTTGGTTCAGAAGCCAGAATTTAGACTAATTTGAGGGCTTTTGAATCTGGTCCTCTGCTACACTACTTAAATAGGGAATATACTGGACTTCACAGACACCTGAAGATGGTTCACCATAACAAACAACAAAAGGATCAGTAGAGCTCATCTTCCAGCTCTAAACTCTTACATTCCACCAGATATTGCAGTTGTCTCATGTCTCATGATTATACATTTTGTCTATTTTACATGTATAATTTATATGGCCTGAGGTTAGGACTATACAGTCTCTATGTATAAAGGTGATTAGTCATGTTTGACAGGTTGATGAGGAAATAATGGGAATACGCTATTGGGTACCAGACATTTAAAGCTTAAAGGCCTCAGGATTGATTGCTTTCTTAATGAGGACAGGCATAACAAATTGGTTATGTGGTTTTAGTTACAGTAATGCATATCAGGGGACCATATAGATAGACTTGACCTTATATGCTAGGATTTTCAAGAATGTAATGTAATGGCCATTTTCCTTTGTATATGACTTATGATTGGATCAATAACGGTTTAGGGAGAAGCCAACTTGGGCAGGTGCATTTAAATCATTTGCTTATCATTTGGCCTGAGCATGAAAGGATTTGGATTTGGAAACAGAGGGAAATAAATGTGAATTTTTAGTGAAGATAAAAATTGCACCCTTGTATGTTATTTGAGAGTAAGGAGGATCATAATTCAATATTGGTATGTCAAATAACAAAAGCCCAATGTTAAAGAGAATCTAACTTCTCTTACCGAAGATAATCAGGATTGAAAAAAGGGTTTGACTAAAACAAGTTGTGAATTAGGAGCTTGGTCCTCAATAACTTATTTTAGATGGTGGAATAGAAAATATTGAGCCAAATGTTTCAGGACCCCATAGCGTGACTTCAAAATTGGTTTTTCTTATTAAGACTTTCTCTGTGATGGAGGTGGTAGTAATAGTTACGAAGAACCAAAACATAAAATGCTTAAAGGCTCATGGATCAAGGAGTCTTAAAAGTGAGTAATAGTTGTTGGAGTTCTTCAGTTAGGCACAAATTTTGCTATATGACATGGAATTCTTCCCCTCCCTTTGGAATAAATTGGCCAAAGAAAATTTGGATGAGACTGCTAAGCAAAACTTTTCTATAGATGTAAAAGGTACAAAACCAGTTTAAAATGAAATAGGTAAGAATTATATATGTTAATGAGATTTAAGGACTGGAATATCATAGAATTTTATGATTGTGCGTTTGTGAAGTTGGTCACAGAAGATGTTATAGCCAGGGTGCTGATTGCAGATTATAATTGCATTAATCATTCTTACTTTTACAAACATAATTCTCTGCCCCACCCACTCTTTGAAATAAAAGGTCAGATATTTTCCTTTAAAAATGCATCCAGGCAAGAAATTATGAGGAAAAAATACCCAAACAATTAAAGAAATAAAGACGAAAACATCTATTTTCTCATCACAAAAATATAGCCACAATTAATACGCGGTTTTGTCCTAGGGCTTTTTTTTTAAGATTTATTTTTTTATTTTATTTATTCCTTCCCCCTTGCTACTTGCGCTTGCTGTTTGCTATGTGTCCATTCGCTGCATGCTCCTCTGTGCCAGCTTGTCTTCTCTTCAGGAAGCCCCAGGAACTGATCTTGGGACCTTCTGACATATAAGAGAGGCACTCAGTCGCCTGAGCCACCTCACCTCCCTGGTTTGTTGTGTCTCTCATTGTCTTTTTTCTCTGTGTCTCTTTTTTGTTGTGCCAGCTCTCTGCGTGGGCCAGTTCTCCATGAAGGCCTGCTTGCCGTATTAGTCAGCCAAAGGGGTGCTAATGTGAAATACCAAAAATGGGTTGGTCTTTATAAAGGGTATTTATTTGGGGTAGAAGTCCACAGATACCAGGCCATAAAGCGTTAAGTTTCTTCTCTCACCACAGTTCATTGCCACGTGTTAGAGCAAGACAGCTGCTAGCATTTGCCAGGGCTCAGGCTTCTGGAGTTCTTCTTCCCGGGGTTGCTTTTCTCTCCGGGCTTAGCTCCTGTTTCCTCCACAAGGTCAGCTGTAGATGATCAGGCGAATGGCTTGCTTCTCTTCTCCTGGGGTCTTCTTTCCAACATCAAAACTGCTTCTCAAAAGACTGCTACTTAAAACTGTTCTTGCCATGCCTTTTATATTTGATTCCCCACCCACCAAGGGGTGGGGCTCAATGCCCTAATCATAACCTAATCATGCCCAGATTAACAGATCAGTTTACAAGCATGATCCACTTATATTTTTGGAATTAATAATTAAATCAAATTGGCCAACGGTTACACTTGCCTTTACCATGAGGCCCCAGGAATCGAACCTGAGACCTCCCATATGGTAGACAGGAGCCCAATCGCTTGAGCCACATCTGCTCCCTGTCCTAGTTTTCTATACATTATCTTTTTGTTTTTTATATTTAATATTTTTATTTTAGTGCAGGACTTTCAAATTAGTTTTTTATTTAGACAACATGTGAGTGTACAAACCAATCATGCATAAAATACAAGATTTCTATACACCACCCCACCACCAACACCTTGCATTGGTGTGGAACATTTGTTACAATTGTTGATAACACTTTTTTGTAATTGTACTAATTTTTTTAACATTAGCTGCCTTTGCAACGATTGATGAAAAAATATTAAAATAGAACTATTAACTATTGTTCAAAGTTAATATTAGGTGTATTTTTTCCATATACCACCCTATTACTAACACCTTGTGTTAGTGTCATATATTTGTTATAATTCATTAAAGAACATTCTTATACTATAAAGTATAGTCCATCATATACAATAGGGTTCACTGCGTTATATGTCCTATGCCTTATCTTTTACTTTTTATTCTAGTAACATATATGACCTAAAGTTTCCCTTTTAAACCACATTCACCTATGTAATTCAGTGCTGTTAATTGCACTCACAATAATGCGCTACCATCACCTCCATACATTTCCAAATATTTACAATCAACCTAAACTGAAATTCTGTACAAATTAAGCATCAACTCTCCATTCTCTAACCCTAATCTATCCCTTGGTAGTTTATATTCTAGATTCTAACTCTATGAGTCTGCTTATTAGCTCGTATTAGAGAGATCATATTATTTGATATTATTGATCATATTATTATATTATTTTATATTGATCATATTATTTGATCATATTATTTGCTATTATTTGAGAGATCAATTAGTTCATATTAGAGAGATCATACAATATTTGTCTTTTTATTTCTGTCTTAATGGCATAATGTCCTTAAGATTCATCCATGTAGTTGCATGTATCAGGACTTCATTGCTTTTAATGACTGAATAATATTCCATTGTATTATATAGGACATTTTGTTTATCCAGTGTTGGTGGCCAGGAACTGGGTCCGTGAAAATGGTGCCACGGATGAGAAAGAAAGAATAAGACAAAGAGTAGAAAAACTGGGATCAGGGGACTCTTCGTCCGATATGCAGAGAAGAGCCCCTCCACCTCATAAGGTGTGGCTTTTATTTTGGCTTTAGAACAAAGAAGATATGTATGCACATATACAAAGTCAATAGATACTTGACAGTTTACATTTTACTAAAATGAGCAAGTCTTAAAAGTTAATGGCTCAGTTCCTCTTTTCCTTCCTGAAATTCACAGACATTGTAAATCTTACAAGCTCAAGATGTTTCCCCACCCAGCTCCTATTAGCATGAGACCGGAGGGCTTTTCCCTACATTCCAGGGTGACCTTCTTTTTTGTCAGTTGCCATGGCCTTTAATTGAAACTCCATCAATCCATTCATTGGCTGATGGACACTTGGGTTGCTTCCATCTTTTGGTAATTGTGAATGCAGCTATGAACATTGGTGTGCAAATATCTGTTCAAGCCCCTACATTTGATTATATACCTAGTAGCAGGATTGCCTGGTCATATGGAAATTCTATACTTAGCTTTCTAGGAACTGCCAAACTGTCTTCCACAGCAGCCGTACCAATTTACCAGCAATGAATGAGTGTTCCTATTTCTCCATATCCTTTCCAACACATGTAGTTTTATGTTTTTATAATAGTAGCCATTCTAGTGGCTACTAGAATGAAATATCTCATTGTAGTCTTGATTTGCATTTCCCTGATAGCCACTGATGTTGAACATCTTTTCATGAGCTTTTTAGCCATTCGTAAATTCTCTTTGTAGAAGTGTCTATTCAAGTCTTTTGCCCATTGGGTTGTCTTTTTATTGTTGATTTGTAGGATTTCTTTATATATTCTTGATATTAAACCCTTATTGGACATGTGGCTTCCAATTATTACCTCCCATTAAGTAGTTTGTCTTTTCATTTTTGTGACAAAATCTTTTGATGCACAAAAGTTTTTAATTTTGAGGAGGTCCCAATTATCTAGTTTTTCTTTTGTTGCTTGTGCTTTGGGTGTAAAATCTAAGAAATTATTGCCTAACTCGAAGCTTTGAAGTAGTTTCTGTGCATTTTTCTCTAGGAATTTTATAGTCTTGGTTATTGTATTTAGGTCTTTGATCCATTTTGAGTTAATTTTTGTAGATGATGTGAAATTTATGTAGATGATGTGATGTCCTGTTTCATTCTTTTGCATACAGATATCTAATTCTCCCAGGACCATTTGTTGAAGAGACTATTCTTTCCCAATTGAGGGGACTTGGCAGCCTTGTCAAAAATCAATTGGTCATAGATGTAGGTATTGAGAAATGTACTATCAATTCTATTCTATGGGTCAATATGTCTATCCCTGTGCTATTAATACCATGCAGTTTTGACCACTTTAGCTTTGTAAATATGCTTTAAAGTCAGGCAGTGTGAGTCCTCCAATTTTGTTCTTTTTGAAGTGTTTTTTGGCTTTTAGGGGTCCATTACCCTTCTAAATTATTGTGATAATTGGCTTTTCTATTTCTGCACAGAAAGCTGAATTTTGATTGGGATTGTGTTGAATCTGTAAGTCATTTGGGGGAGAATTGACATCTTAATCCATGAACATAGAATGTCCTTCCATTTATTTAGGTGTTCTTTGATTTCTTTTAGCAAAGTTTCATAGATTTTCCTGTACAAGACTTTACATCTTGGTTAAATTTATTCCTAGATATTTGATTCTTGTAGTCACTATTGTAAATGGGATTTTTTTTCTTGATTTCTTCCACTTATTGCTCATCACTAAAGTATAGAAACACTACTGATATTTGTATGTTGGTCTTATACCTCACACTTTGCTGAATTCATTTTTTAGCTCTAGTAGCTTTGTTGTAAATTTTGGGGGACTTCCTATATGTATATGACATATATATGTATATGTCATATGCAAATAGGGAAAGTTTTACTAATTCCTTTTGGATTTGGAAATTTTTTATTTCTTTTTCTTGTCTAACTGATCTGGCTAGAACTTCCAGTACAATGCTGAATAACATTGGTGACAGTGGACATTCTTGTCTTGTTCCAGTTTTTAGAAGGAAAGGTTTCAGTCTTTCACCATTGAGTATGGTGTTAGTTGTGGGTTTTTCATGTATGTCCTTTATCATATTGAGAAAGTTTCCTTCTATTCCTATTTTTCTAAATGTTTTTTTTTTTTTTAAGAAAGGATCCTGGATTTTTAAAAATGCCTTTTCTGCTTCAGTGGAGATGATCATGTAGTATTTTCTCTTTGTTTTGGTAATGTGGTATATTACATTAATTAATTTTTCTTCTGTTGAACCACCCTTGCATATCTGGGATAAAACTTATTTGATCATGGTGTATATTCTTTTAATGTTCTGTTGTATTCTCTTTGCAAGTATTTTGTTGAGGATTTTTTGCATCCATTTTCATAAGAGTAATTAGTCTGAAATGTTCTTTTATTATAATATCTTATCTGGTCCTGGGCTTTTCTTTGTTGGGAGGTTTTTGGTGACTGACAATCTCTTTACTTGTATTTGGTTTGTTGAGATCTTCTATTTCTTCTAGAGTCAGCATACATTGTTCGTGTGTTTCTAGGAATTTGTCCATTTTGTCTAGGTTGTCTAATGAGTTGGCATAGATTTGTTCATAGTATCCTCTTATGATCCTTTGTATTTCTGTGGGATCAGTATAATGTTCCCTCTCTCATTCCTGATTTTATTTATTTGCGTCTTCCCTCTTTTTTCCTTTTTCATTCTAGCTAAGAGTTTGTCAATTTTATTTCTCTTTTCAAAGAACCAACTTTTGGTTTTGTTAATTACTCTATTGTTTTTTATTCTCTATTTCTGCTCTAATCTTTGTTATTTTTTTCCTTCTTCTTGCTTTTGGATGAGTTTGCTGTTCTTTATCTATTTCCTCCAGGTATGCAGTTAGGTCTTTGATTTTAGCTTCTTCTTCTCCTCCTCCTTCTCCTCCTTCTTCCTTCTTCTTTTTTCCTCCTTCTTCTTCTTCTTCCTCTTCTATGTAAGAGTTTAGGTCTAAAACTTTTCTGCTCAGGTCTACCTTTGCGGCATCCCATAAGTTTTGATACATTGTGCTCTCCTTTTTATTCCTCTCAAGATATTTACTGATTTCTCTTGCAATTTCATCTTTGACCCATTGATTGTAGTCTTCAGCTTTGCCAGTGTTTGCCTCACGTATTTTGGGGTAATGTGTTAGGCACATAAATATTTATGATTGTTGTTTCTGCATACTGGGTTGCCCCTTTCCTTTATTGCAAACTCCATTTCTGCATAGTTGATATTTTGTGATGTATCTGACTGATTCTTTCCTCATTTCTCTTTATGTATATTTTTAAATACTTTCTTTGTGGCTATCCTGGAGTTTATATTACACAACCTATGTCTGTAACTTACTAATTTGAAAAGATACCAACCTAGCTTCAATCACATACATGATCTCTGCTCCCATATCCTTCTGTTTCCCCTCTTTATATTATTTTTGTCCTGTTTTTACCACTTTATATTTTGAATGTTGATTGTCGGAAAATATTTTTCCCTGTTCAATTGCATTCTGATTCTTATAGGAATTAAAGACTAGAGTTGTACATTGAAGGGACTGTACTATTGGGTTTTGCATTTACCCTTTTAGTTACCCTTACTTATAATCTTCATTTCTTCACACGACTTCAAGCTACTCCCTCCTGTCTTTTCCTTTCAACATGCAGAACTCCCTTTAGTAATTCTTGTAGGGCAGGTGTCTTGTGGATGAACTCTCTCAGTTTCTGTTTATTCATGAATGTTTTAAACTCTCTCATTTTTGATGGAGAGTTTTGTCGGATAAATAATTTTGGGTCTCTTTCAGACCTTAAATATGTCATACCACTACCTTCTCACAGTCATGGTTTTTTTAAATAAGAAATCAGCACTTAGTCTTATTGCAGATCCCTTACATGTGGCAAATAGCTTTACTCCTGATGCTTTCAAAATTCTCTCTTTATCTTTGGTATTGGACATTTTGATTAGTATGTATCTCAGGGTAGGATTTATTCTGTTTGGAGTATGTTATGTTTCTTGGACATGTATGTCTTTCATATGAGTTGGAAAATTTTTAGCCATTATTTTCTCAAATATACTTTCTACTTCTTTTTCCTTCTATTCTCCTTCTAGGATAACTATGACTTGTATATTTGAATGTTTTGTGATGTCACTACTTAATTCTTCATATTCTATTCTCTATCTGTTCTTCTGATGTTATGATTTTGATTGTCCTGTCTTCTAGCTTACTGATTCTTTCTTTTGCCTGTTCAAATCTGCTGTTGTATGCCTCTAGTATTTTTTTTTTTTTTTTTTTTGAGGTACCAAGGATTGAACCCAGGACCTCGTACATGGGAAGCAGGCGCTTAACCACTGAGCTACATCCGCTCCCCAATGAGAGTTGGTTTTTTCATTTGTTTACTTGTTATTTTTGTTTTTAGGAGGTACTAGAGATCAAACCTGGGATCTTCGTACATGGGAAGAAGGCACTCAACCACTTGAGCTACATCTGCTCCTCTGGTATATTTTTAAACTCTACTACTCTACTATTGTGTTTTTCATCCCCATAATTTTTCTGTCATGTTTCTTTTTATACTTTCAAATTCTTCTTTATGCTCACATATTGTCTTCTTAATATCCTTTATCTCTTTGTGCATGTTTTACTTTATCTTCTTGAACTGATGTAGGAGATTTGCTCATATTTCTGTGATTAGTTGTTCCAAATTCTGTGTATCTTCTGAATTTTTAATTCATTCCCTTGACTGAGCTATATCTTCCTGTTTCTTTGCATGGCTTGAAATTTTTTGCTGATGTCTAGGCATCTGATTTTCTTGATGAGTTAACTCTGAAGGCCAGTTTCTCTCCCTTGTCTATGGTTTATTGTTGATTGGATTCATGTGAAGTCTCTTCTTTGATGCTTGGTCTAACTTATTCTAGACCTTTACAATAGCCCATGTTTGATCAGATTTTCTTAGCTCTTCTTCATCTGATTCTTGTTCTGGATATTGGTAACACTTAAGATTTTACTTTTTACATAAATTTTTCACTTCTAGGATATCACTTCCTTTCCTTGGTTCTTTCTCTAGTAATTTTGATGTATTCTATCTATTTTTGTGCAACATCTTCTCCCCAGTTCCTCTGATTTGTTTAAATCCTCTTCCTCTCTCAGTGCCCTGTTTTCCTTAGATTTATCGGTTCTGGGACCCTCATGTCTTACAGCAGTTCAGTTTAAACACTGTCCCCTACTTTTTAAAATCTGTTAGGCTTTTAAAAATCTGTCTAATTTCTTTCCCCATAAAGTATCCTGCCCCAGGGAGCAAGATGGGGTCGATCCAGAAATGTGTGTCACTCCAAAAAAGCCCACTTGGTGTTTAGGTTGTCCAGTCAATAGATACTGGATTAAGTGAGTGCAGCACTTTCCAGCCACACAGTTTTTCTATGATCTCTTTTTGTTTGTTTGTTTTCCCTCCTGTGGGCCCTTTTGTATGTGTACTCCTCAGCAGCTTGTGTTCTGCTCTGGTTCTCTGTGGAATTGGGTCCCTGTGCCTGGATATGCATGGAATTCTATCACTGCTGTCCCTGGTGGGAGGTGGGTGGGATCTTATTTTCTGCCTCTGAGCAACTTCCAAGCTGCATGGGATTGCATGAGGGAGAGGGAGTGTACCAGTGGGCCTGGGATGGAAGTCTCCTAGCTGATATTTTTATTTTTCTTTAGTTCAGCATTTGTGGAGTCTTTTTCCAGTCTCTACCATCCTCCCGAGTTCCAAGCAATCAGGATTTATCACTTTATTCTCTGTATCCTTTGGCAGTTTTTTTCAGGGGATCTCTTAGGCTACTTTGTTTATGACAGCACTTCTATGCATTATGTTTTGCTTTTGCTTTATAGTATACACATAGTTAAGTTGATAGTATATAAAGAATTTATTATGGTATTTATAACATTTGCCACAACATATTTTATTCTATTATTTTGAATTACTATAAACAATTTTTACAGTTGTGTTAGATTACATCAAAAGGCTATTTATCTGTTTTGTATTGCTAAATATTTATGTTGCTTCCTAGCTTTCACTTATATAAATAAAGTTAGATAAATATCATTTGCATAAGACTTTTTCTATACTTAAAAATTCTTGCTTAATACAAGTTACTAAAAATAAATGATCAGGTCAAGTAAATTGCTCCCCAAATATGTTCATTTAAATTTCAATCAACAAAGTATAAGATAGCAAATTTTGCTACTTGCATATTGAATTTTGTTTTTGCCACACTTCTATTAATTATTTTAGGAATATAAAAATTACATGAAAGCTAAAATAATTTTGTCTCTTCATTTTTAAGAGTTATATTTATCTCTTTTTCCAAACTTAGCCATTCCACTGGCCAAAAGTTCCAAATTATTGTTAGATAAGGTCTACATATGTGTGCTGGGGGAAAATCACAGGTTTTAACATCAGCAAACTTGAATTTTAAAATGTCACTCTGACAGATGATAACAGTGGAAACTTGGCCAAATTACAAAACACCCTGAGTTTCCGGTAATATTTGCTATATTAAAAGATTAGTGTGATAATTAGCAGGAATATTTTTCAAAACCTGGAATATAGCAGGTATTCAACAAGCTAAATTTTATTATTCTGATTGTTTTGATTTTTTGCTGTTGTCATTGAAATTTTATTGTAATAGCTACAAAATAGGACAGAGATGGCCAGGTGTTGATACAGTTTAGTTGTTTTTGAGCAGTGGCTGCTCAGCCAGGGATTATAACTTCCCAGCAATCCCTTCCACACAGATCCCTTGCATCTAGGTGGAGCTGGCCCAGGTGATGTTTCCAGGCTTGGCCCATATGAACATTCTGTACACCCCTCCATATGAACTCTCTTACCTCTCCTGCCATTTGGGTTTGAATGTTGACACCCAAAGTGACCTCAAAACCACAAGAAGACAACAAATCCTTTGTCATCCTGGGTCTCTGAATTACTGCATAGAGTAGGACTACCCCTTTGCTGCCATTTGGCTTTTATTTGAGTGGGAAATTATGTTAACTCTGAGACTCCAGCATTTTTTGTTACACTTCTAATGTTTCCTTATCCTGATAGACAATTTGGTATCAGAAGTGGTGTGGAGATTACTTCTAGGAAGATGGCATCAAAGTAGGTAGGCAGAGCTCAAATGTCTCACAAAGAACAATGGAGAAAGGGCAAAAACCTACCCAAGGGAACTGCTTTGGGAATCTGCAGAACAGGAAAGTGCTGCACATCATCCAGGAGGGATAAGGATAGAGAGACAAAGAGGCCAAAGTTAAACCATGAGTTACTCACCCCTCTGGCTGAGAACTGCACATATAACCCAACCTCAAGGCAAATAACCTCAGTAAAACCCATGGCTCACTGCAGCCAACTGAGTGGTAGGGACCATTCCTGAGAGAAAGAGGGGACTGATGGAGGGTGGAGAGGGGTTTCCTTTTGGTGAGTTTGGCCAGCTGAGGCCCCTTTGAATCTCAGGGGAGACCATATCCAGTGCTGAAGCTACCCCAGGGAGAAGGGATCTGATCAGGTAGGCTGTCACACCCAGCCACCTTGGGAGAGAGAAGAACTAGGTCAGGAAGGGGGAGGAGACAGGCACCTAACCAACCTGGCTCCAGCAAACTGTTAGAAGCCCAATTCGCCTGAGGAAATGGGGGCAGGAAGAGCCGGGAAGTTTTCAAAAGCCTGCTTAAGTTGTGGGGCAGTGTAACTTAGTGTAGGAACTCCGACCTTGCATATACGAGGTCTCTGGTTTCATTCCTGGTACTTCCTAAGAAAAGGGATCCAGAGAGTGATCCTGCCTGTTATCAGGCACCCAGCCAGCACCTTACAACAGGGAGCATATAGACTGAGAATGTTTATATTTTTGTTTTTGTTTTTTTTGATCTGTTATTTTTTATTTTCTATTGTTTTATTTTTTTATTTTTATTATTCATTATTTTATTTGCTAAAACTGGGTACCTCACCTATGAAGAGCAGGTTGTAGGGTGATGGATTGATGAGCACTGGCAGACTGAAAAGCTCTCTTGGAGGAAGAGAGGGAAGCCTGTTTTCCAGGGTTATTTTTGTTGTTGTTGTGTTGTTTCTTGTTGTTGTCTTTTTCCTTTCTTTGTTTTCTTTTACTTATTTTTTCTACGTACTTTATATCTTTTCTTTTTTCATTTTTTCATTTTCTGTCTTCTGTTGCTTTTCTTTCATTCCATGTCTTGTTGTTTGGTCTTCATTTTTTTTCTTTCTCCCTCTCTCTTCCTCTTTTTTCTTTTCTTCTCATCTCGTTCTTCTGGTCTTTTAATTCTTTATATATTTTTTCTATTCCACCTTTGATATTTTTGTTTCTTTGAATTTTCTATGATTTTTTTATTCATATTATTTATTTTCTGACCTCTTTTATGGTTCATCTTTTACCTTTTATTATTATTATTATTATCCTCTTCTTATCTCTTTTCTTTTCCCTGTCCTAATATTTTTTCAAGGAAACACAGACAACTGCAAGGATATAAAATAAAAGGAACCAAATGTCAAAAAGGAACCTTACCACAAACACACACACACACAAATAAAATCCTAGAGTAGAAAGAGGAGCTAACCAACTGAATAAGCCCATCAACAGAAACAGATGCCTAGACACCAACAAAAAATTACAAACCATACTAAGAAACAGGAAGACATGGCCCAGTCTAATGAACAAACTAAAAAAAGAAGGAGATGCAGAATGTGGAACAACTAATCAAGGACGTCCAAACAAATATCATGAATCAACTTAAGGAAGTGAAGGAAGAAACAAAGGATATTAAGAAGACAATGGGGACACATAATGAAGAAATTGTAAACATACATAAAAAGTTAACAGATCTGATGGTGATGACTGGCATAATGCAAAAAATTAAAAATACACTTGTCCCTCTAATTGAGAATGTAACAGGACTTCCCAAGATGGGAGTTTAGTATTTTCTTTATTGTGTGGGTCTCCACCTACTATATATTCCATAGAAGAAAGCCTCAGGTGTACCCTATCCTGTATTTTCCCCCACACCCAACACCCTACACCATTAACCCTCCCTGCCATATTTGACAAAAGAACATTTCCAACATTGGTTTTAACCACAGACCTGCAAATCCCCAGAGTTCACTTGCTCCTTCCTCCAACCCTCCCCCCAGTTCCATGGATAGTCCAACCCAATCCCCCCCACTACCCCTCACAGATCAGCACCGCCAATCCCAGTCACATCACTGCACCACTTTCATGCCCATCCACTGCCTGACCACACCATTCCACCTTATCATTGATTTTGTCCATATGGGCATCGGCTCACCACCCTCTACTCCCTTTCTGTCTCTAGTAAATCTGTCTTCCAGACTCTAGCTCTGTGAGGTCATGTAATATTTGTCCTTCAGTGCCTGGCTTACTTTGCTCAATATAAGGTCTTCAAGATTGATCCATGTTATGCCATGTTTTAATACTGCATTCCTTTTTATAGCTGAGTAATATTCCATTGTATGTATATACAGTGGTACCTCAGTATTCATCATTAATTGGTTCTAGGAGGTGCAATGAGTACCAAAAATGAAGAGTACCAAAAGGAAGAATGTAAATAAACTTAATGTGTTCCCAAACCAAAGATAATGCACATTTTTAAGGCTCTATGTAAAAAGATAGGATTGCATATCATTACTTTACATGATAAATAAACCTAAAAATTAATAAATACTTAGATTAAATAAAATAAAAACTTCACTTTACCTGTACTGAGAAGAGTCCATGGCCTAATGGGATGGTGGGAGGAGAGTGCTGAGGAGGAGAGGTTATGTCGAGTGTTGCTTGGAAGGAGAGTCCCCCTCCAATAGAATATCGGGCACTTGCACTTCAGCTGTTCTTTCTCTTTTCTGCCTTTTTTCAACTTGTTCCACAGGCTCTGACACACTCTTTGTCACCTTCACTAAAAACTTAACCAATGGGACTGCTTCTGTCTTCCTTTCACAATTCTTTAAAAGTGTGAAATTGTCTAGTCATTCAATAAATTCACATTTCTGCTTGTCAGAGCTTTGTCCAGATGGTACTTCTCCACAAAGTTTTGAACTTCTGCCCATTTTGCATACATTTCTTTCATCAAGGAACTGGGGACATCCTCCCTTATCTCCTCCTTCCTTGAAGAAATCTCTTCAGCCCCCCTCTTGTTGCTGCTTCTTCTGTAGTTCCTGCAGCTCCTCAGTGCTGAGATCTTCACAATGTTTCTCCACTAACTCCTCAACAGCAGCAGCATCAACCTCCAGACCCATGGATTGACCCAAAGATACAATATCCTGCCCAACGCTACCCTCTCTACCTGCAGGCTTGGGATCAGCCTCAAACCCTTGAAAGACACTCAGTCACAGCTTCTGGGCAACAAATTCTTCGATGCCAAATTCATTGTCTTATAAGGGACTTTGTTCCAGGCCTTATCAATAAGGTTAAGGCATTGCAAGATATTGAAATGCTCCTTCCAGAATTCTATGAGAATCAACTGGGTGTTAGAGGTGATCGCCAAACACCTCTGGAAAAGCACCTTGGTGTACAACTTTTTGAAGTTTGAAATGATCTGCTAGTCCATGGCTGGATGAGAAGAGTAGTGTTGGGGGGCAGGAAACTTACAGTGAAGAAGCTGAACTTGTCCAGTAAGTCATCCTCTAAGCCTGGAGGGTGGGCAGGTTCATTGTCCAAAAGAAGGAGAGCTTTCAGAGGCAAATCTTTCTACAGCAAATATTTTTTCATTAGGGACCAAACACTTCACTTATCCATTTGGTGAAAAATTGCCTAGTGACCCAAGCTTTGCTGTTTGACCTCCACATCATATAGAGTTTGCTTTTTATGACATCATGCTTCTTGAAAACTCACGGGTTTTCACTATGATAGACTAGTAGAGGCTTGAGTTTTAAGTCCCCACTAGCATTCCCACACAACAATAGAGTGAGCCTGTCATTCATTGGTTTGTGGTCTGGTAATGCCTTCTCCTCTTTTGTGATATAGGTTCTACTACGTATTTTTTTCTAAAAAACTCTGGTCTCATCACAGTTAAAAACTTGGTGGGGAATAAAACCCTCAGCCTCTACGTAGTCTTGAAATTCATTGACAAATTCATCAGCACATTCCTCAAGGTACAGAGATGGTGGAGCACCCCATAGGTCTGAGTGGGGTAGACCTGTCTCCCATGGATTAAGGAAGGCCAGGTGGTCAACTCGTTTATCTGAGAGGGTTGAGCCTGCATGCCAAAGTTTAGGGAGGATGTTGTCTTCACTTCACTGTACTAGGAGGGTTAAGAATGTGACGCAAAGATTGGGTAAGATGTAATCACCCCCAATGCTCTTGGAGGGTGAGGTCTACAGCTTGGTTGATGTCCCTGGATGAGGCTGGAACCAAGAAAATGGCTTTTGGCAAGCCTGTGGAAAGGGTGGGTCCCCATGAGCCCCAGTGAGAAGAAACCATTGTCTTAAGAATGACTCTCAAGAGGGATTGTGGGAACATAGCGGAGGGGTTAGGCAGATAAGGCTTAACTCTCACTAAAACAACAAAGAAAAAGCCAGAGGCTGCCATGGGGATCTGCTTTGGGGCACAGCAAACCAGGACACTGCTCACCAACTCCTAGAAGAGTGAGGGTCAGAGACACAAAGAAGCCAAAACAAGTAATTGTGAGTTATTAATCCTCCTGGCTGCTGGATAGGACTCCCCTCCCCCACCCCGAGATATTAAGTGAGGGTAAAACTCCTAGTGAAGTTTATCTAACTGAGAGTACAGCAGATGTCTGCCTCTACGGGAAGGTGCTCTGAGTCATCTAGGAGGGTGCTGGACAGATAGGGAAGCCAGGAATAATAGGGGTTGCTTACCTCAGTGGCTAGAAGGGGCACACATACCCGGCCCTCAGGGTGAACAGACTAGGTAGAGACCCTGGCCCCTGAGGCATTTTTCTATGGAAAATGTAAGTGTTATCTCAGTAGGTGGAGACCCACACAATAAAGAAAATACTAAACTCCCATCTTGGGGAGTCCTGTTACATTCTCAATTTAGAGGGACAAGAATCCCTCGAGAACATAGGCAGTGCCCAATAAAAGAAAACAGACCAATGTGTCAAGCCCTCAATATTATTGCAAGTAACTATCAATCTTATTCTTAAAAAACTGAAACAGTGGTTACCATAGGTTCTGAGGGGAGGGGAAAGGAAGAATAGAATAGATGGAACATAGGGCATTTTCAGGGCATTAGAATTATTCTGCATGATCTTGCAATAACAGATACAGGCCATTTTAAATTTCATCAAAACCTATAAAAATGTATAGTCCAAAATGCAAACCATAATGTAAACCGTTGACCATTGTTAGTAGCAATGCTTCAATATTTGTACATCAATTGTAACAAATGTACTATCTGCATGTAAAATGTTATTAATTGGGGAGAGTGGAAAAGGGGGAGGGTATGGGGTATATGGGAATCCCCTCTATTTTCTATTTGACTTTTCTGTAACCTAAAGCTTCTCTGAAGATAAAATGGAAAAAATAAGTCACTGGGGGGAATATATGGAAGAAATTGTCACTGTACATACAAGACAACAGATCTTACAGTGACGAAAGACACAATGACTAAACAATTTTTATATTATTTCAATAAAAAATTTAGTATTTTATTTAATTTAAAAACTATTATTATTTCATTTTCTTGTTAATTTTATTTGGTTATTTTGTTGGCTTCATTTATGAAGAGGTTTTGAATCACAGAAGAGTCACAACTGTACAGGGGAGGATCACTGGTGTAGGGTTATCAGTGATAGGGGGATGTGTGGGGAGGGGTTCACCTGGGGCATGCTTTTAAGGCATATGAATATGTTCAAGTGTCCATGGAATATTGTCTCATTGGGTGGAGATCCACAAAATAACCAAAAGAATATTGAATTCTCATCCCGGGGTGTCCTTTTACATTGTCTAATAGAATGGCAAGAATCCCCTGACTATAAGAGCAGTGCCTAGTGAAGGAAGACAGACCGTTATTACTCCAGTATCATTACTTGATACTGATGATTGTACTTATGAACCTTTTCCTGTGAAATTGAAACTTAGCCTAGTATTATATATTGCCTAAGTGTTACCTCCTGAAAACCTCTTTGTTGCTCAAATGTGGCCTCTCTCTAAGCCAAACTCAGCATATACATGCACTACCTTCCCCCAGCATGAGACATGAGTCCCAGTGAAGAGTCTCCCTGGCACCTAGAGATTATTACAAAGTGCCAACTAGTGATGCATCCAGAAAAAGACCTTGATCAAAAGGGACATATATTAAATACAAATGAATTTTTATAGCTAAGAGATTTCAAAGTGAGCTGGGAGATCATCCCAGAGGTTACACTTATGCACATTCCATAGGATCTCATTAACTACCACAGCAAACAGTGCCTCAAACAGTGGGGTTCCTGAGGGATCTAGAGAAATTCAGACACTATAAGTAGGGCAGAGAAGCTCAGGAATTCAGCACCCTTTCAGTGGACCTTACTGTGTAATGTATGCTCCCCAGTGTAACAGACTTAGACTCATTTATAGTTTCCCTACATATGGCTCTTCCGTCCCTTTTATTTGAACCTATAATTAATATATTTAATTGTTTGTTAAATATATGTCCCAGAGACTTATATCTTTGGTCTGTTCATGTGCCAGTTGAGCCCTGAATCTCAGCAGAGTTGCAACGACTACTCTCCAGTTCATTGTACTCACCTAGGATAACTAACAAGGAGAAGATGATGGACAACGCGCATCCCAAGGAATGAAGAGTGTCTTCATCTGCAACCAAGATAGTTCCATCCAGCTGGCCCATGGGATCTAAGGCCCCTCTCATCACCATCTAAATATCCTCAATATTGGGAAATGAACAATGGACTAAAGTAGGCTTATTATTATTCTATTATAGACTTATTATTATTCTAGCAATGGAAAAAACTTTTATCATTGATATAAAAGCATGGCAGATACAGGGTATTATATATTTTGTCATAACCTAAAAAATTGTGCGGGACAGAGTGTAAACTATAATGTAAACTATAGTCCATGGTTAGTAGCAATGCTTCATTATGTGTTCATCAATTGTAACAAATGTACCACATTAATGAAGAATGTTGTTAATGTGGGCAAGTATGGGAGGGGGAAGGGGTGAGGCATATGGGAATCCCTCATATTTTTTATACATTTATATAATCTAAAGCTTCTTTAAAAATAAAAATTAAAAATTAAAAAAAAAAAAAAGAAGTGGAGCAAAATGAAAGAAAACTAAAATATGTAGCATTTTCTTTGTAGGTGGTTGGCAAGTGGCATCAAAACTGATAGTAATGGCTGGGAAATATTTATCTATGTTATGCAGTGAGAAAATATTTGGTTAAATTGTCACAAATAATAATTTGGGAGGCAGACCACTCCATTCTTGTAGCTACTGGGACAGAGCATAGAAGCAGAATCTTAGGAGTTTTTCCAGGCTGAATTTACCGAGGTACTAGATCAATGTGATAAATGTTCAGTAAAGAGTTGGTCAGGTTGCAAATTTCTTAAGGTTCCAATTTTGGGGGTTTCAACTCCTCTTAGTGAATCAGAAATTCAGCTGAAAGAAGTCTACCATCTTCTATATATGGTTTCCATTTTCTCTGTATATTGACAATTTGAGGAGGAAAGACAGAATTGTATATAGGAGTTGTTTCTTTGTTTTATAAGGGTTAAGCTTTGTATCCCATTTCTAACCATTTTCCATTGGCTTGAACTCATTCAACCAAAATGAGGGGGCTTTAAAATTAAGCCCTAGCCTCGACAATTGTTTCCCAGCTACAATCCTACTCCAAGGAAGTAGAGCCTACATCTTTGCTATACAGACAGCCAAGTCCACCATAGCTATTAGTTTGAGCCACTAATATTTCAGCATTTATCTGTTACCAAGATAGTGTTTAATAAGGACACAGAGTATATTGTTTTTTTTTTTTTTTTATCAGCAAGTCGATGATAGAGGGGATAATTTCAAAGGCAACTGATTTGTCTTAGCACTCCATTTCCAGGGATGAAGGGGGTGTGATCTATTCTAGTGTTGATATGGGCTCCTTTCTGTCTCCTAAGGCAGCTCAGATACCTGGTTCCTGATGCTTACTTCTGCATCTGTGTCTGCTGACATTTGTTTTTCTCATTGATTGTGATTGACATTCTCTCACTGGCTATACCATCTTTTATCAGTCCTCATCATCTTAGAGCCTGTTCAAGCTGGGTTTCCAGCCCTTCTCTGTGCAGTCCTTATAGATGGTGCTCTCAATTGATTTGCCCTGGACATCAATACTCAGATTTGTTCAGGAATTTGTAGAAAGACTTGATGAAGGCAAGAAATGAAAGCTCTAAGTTTAGGATATATGAAGGAAACTGGTTTTAAAAGCATGAGTTGTCCATGAACTCAAGAACTTTCTTTCAACTTTGTCAAAGAGATGTCCTTCTACAGGGAAAAAATAACATAAAAGTCCATTAGGTGCTATCGCTTTGGCAAATTCAAAGTAATAGGCCTACAGACAGGAGACAGATGTTCCTGTGTTTGTTACACAGCTGGTGTGCCAGAACTAACATCTTCCTTTCCTGCTACCCTTGGTTTCATTAACTTTCAGAACTCCTTTCATTTTTCTGTCTTAAATGAAGCTTATTATTCTCTCGAGTCTGGCATGAGCAACAGAAAACGAGCAATGTCAATGATTATGTTAACCAACTAGGTTATCATTTAATGGAGGGCTAAAATTTACTCCAAATCTTAGATATATGTAGAAGTAAAAATGGAGGATCTCAGCTATTTTGACACAAGTTCCAAATATATCTTATTCTCATGTCCTGATAAAATTGTGTCCAATCTTCATAAAGCCTATTGCTATAATTCTTAGTTATGCTTCATTCTTGAGCTCTCCTAAAAGCACATTGGAAAAATGGAATAGTAGCCTTAATTTGTTTAATCTCTTCTCCATGATATATTATTAGCAATGCTTAAAACTAGAACTTATTCTAATGATGCTTTACATTCATTAGGAATATGGTAGAATATAAGGTTGGAAGTGGGATATCAAACTGAATAGAGAGACATCTGAATGTCCCAACATTTTATTTACCCTGCTCAGTATACTATTAATAATCTTTACTTCAAATACTTGGTCTACCTATTCTGAATATTCTCCCTTATTCTCAATTTTGTTTGGATATGCCGATGCCTTTCATTGGTGGTCAATGTTAGAGTATATTATAAAATGGAATTAATGCAATCTAACACTCAGGCTTCACTGTTTGGTAGAAACTTTTTGTGTACATGGAGAAATTGTTTTTGTTTTTGTTTTTTTTGATAGAATCTAAATTCTTCTCTTTTTCTCTACAGTCATTGGAAAGGTGTTTTGGTCAAGAATATGCATTTCTTTTTAGAAGTCTCATAATTTTCACAATTTGAAGTCTATATCTCATTGAGAATGGATCAGAGAAAACCTTTAAAAACAAAGACCAGTGACTTTAAGCAATTTCTCCCCTTTTCTAACAATTGAAACATGTTGTTATTAGAATATCTGTGATTATTATTTCGTTTCATTTTCATTCCTTTCATTATTTCCTTTAAATCTAATCTCTTTGCTTTTCCCTAGACTTGCTTATTCTTACATTCAGAGCTTTTAACACTTTCCAGTGTATCAATAGCTACTATTCTTACTTTCCATTTAATGGAAAGGAAGAAAAAATGTTCACTTCATGTCAGGCATACATGACTCGGGAATATACTGTCATAACCAGTGAGTACTTGGTTTCTTCAGCCCAGGAGGTAATTCTAATTCATAAGACTTATTTATTATTAGCATGTAATCTAGATTCTCTGAGCCTTCCCTTCCTTTCCTGAACCAAAAATGTGGAAAAAATTAAGTATTTTGCATAACTCAAGGTTGTTGAGAAGGTTAAATAGAATAATGTACATGCAAGTACTAATGATATTTTTACTTTTATTACTTTTTATTATTGGAATGAAAGAAATCTTTGCTTTATAGGCAATTAGATCAATATAACCCCATTTTGGGGGACCAAACTTACATATAACTGAAGTAGTCATCTATTAATGCCTATGATTTCTTGGATGCTGAACAGAGACTAGGGGCTTTGAATATACTTCTCCCTCCTGCTCACTGGTGCCTGAAGGTAATTCCCTAGAGTGTCATTATTTTGACTAATGGCTTCTTGGTCTCTGTTAACATGCAAACAGTCATGGGAGCATAGACATATTTATGTTGTACCCGTGTGCCTGATTTTTAGCACCTCTCTCTTAAATCTGGCTTTCATTATTCAGGAATTAAGACCTTGAAAGTATTGGGAAGGTTTAGGGCAGTGTTCTGTATCATAACACTGTCTACTACATTTCATGTTATTTGCTTACGTTTAGGATTCTTGTTTCCTAGTAGCTTATATATATAGTGTTTATATCCCTGCTTCCTAGTCATTGTACCTTCCAGGCATTCAATAACAAAACAAATTTAATTGATTGCAAAAGACGACTGGCCCTCTCAGCTCCAGATGTTCTTTGCCAATAACCACCACCAGGAGTTTGACCCTCCGAAGGTTTACCCACCTGTCCCAGCGGAGAAGAGGAAGCCCATCCGGGTGCTCTCTCTCTTTGATGGAATCGCTACAGGTGAGTGTGCACGGGTCCAGAGAGGCCCTGGCGCTCTCATCCTGGGGTGCACTGGTTCTCCCTGGGGTGGGGGCTGTGATATCACTACAAGAAGAATCTCAGCCTTAAATGAAAAAGGATGCCATCCACTGGTGTGGGACTTGCCAGTAATAAAAAGATAGGTGGCACCACGGCATTTCTAGTGGGCGCTTGCTCAGTGAAGGAGGTTCTGCAGCAGAAGGGAGCGTGGATGTTAGAAATTAACAGGAGGCTCCCAAAGCCTCGCCGGAGGCCACTTCCGACAGGACAAAACCAGGTGTAGTTCTGTTGTCTTTTGGTTATGTCACAGGTATTCACTGTAAAACAAACTCTGAACAAAATAGTTGGAATAACATTAAATATTCATAATCTCACAGTTCATGTTTAGTTCTATGTCTTTTTAGTGTTTTTCTGTGCACGCATGTATGTATAATCATATATATATAGATAGAATAAAACAACAGTGAACGTGTACCATCTCGTAAAAAAAAAAAAAAAAAAGAGAAGATTCCAGTAGTAAGTTGAAGCATTTTCCCATTTCTTTTAGCTGGAAAACAAGCTTCGGTTCAGATGCTACAATGTGACAGACACATTTCTAGTGGCATATGGCTTTTTGGAAGGCTTCCCTGGTTAGGAAACTGGCAGTTCTAAAGTTACCTCTGGTTAGTCACATGGTTAGCTTGCTAATGGGCTGTCTGAAGCTTCCAGCAGACTTTCAGAATCATCAAAACATATTTGATTTACATTTAATCTTTGGTGACACTATAAGCATTGGAGTTACTTTCTTCTTCTATCAGAAATGTTTAAAATTTTAGTATGAGACCTGGCTGAATATTTTGCTTCATATTATCTTCTACCCCATTTCCATTGAATCTCAGATATCCAAATATTCTTCTCTTGGATGGAGGTATCAAGACTGATTTCCCAACTCAGCTGGTGGTAATTGGGTTGAAGACTACTTCCCTCCTGAATCATCTCAGATAAAAGCCTAAATAAATCTTTCTACTTCAGCCCAACTCACTTCAAGAGAAGAGCTTTTCACAGCTGTGTGTCTGGTAGGCCCTTGGGATTCTACTGCACCATATGTTCAGTTTCTCTGTGCAAAGTCCTTCTGAGGGTTGGAAATTTCTGAAAGTATAATGTTGATAACAGTCAAAGTCTTAATGATGTAGGATGTTTCTCAGAGGATAATTTGCAAACAGGTCAATATCCTTACCTTTGGAAACAAAATATGTCTGTTCTCATTTGCACCAATGTTTATTTTATAATTTGCTTTATGGCTAAATATTGGGCTAAAGGATTAAGCCAATGAGTTGGGTAAAGGTTAGTAGCGGCACATATAAAACAGTGTAGCAGATTTGTGTAATTATAAATTGCAAACATAGCTATTCTTTCCCTAAAAGAAAATCCAGTTTCTCAAATGCATATTTTCTCCCACAGAAATTTAAATAGCTTTAGTAGTCCAAGATTGAGTTATAGGTGACTAAATCTGATTTTTGTTGGTAAATTATAGGCTAGATAATTATTCATAAATGAAGTGGGGGTGTAGTGGAAAGGGTCAGCGGGGCAATCAGAAGGACTAGAATTTTTTTCTTGTTTGCCAAAATCTAAATTTGTGATATTGGATGAGTTCTGTAACTCTACTAGATCTCTGTTTATTCATCTGTCAGATGAGTGTTGAAGTACTCATGGATTTCTTGGAAAGCTAATAAGATTAAATAGGTAAAGGTATTTTAAAATTTTAATGTGATATTTAAATGCATGATTATTTAGCATATTACACATCATTAGCAAATCATCTAGCTTGAATATTTAAATACAGGTTTTATTAGTCCTAAACATAGTTATGCCTCTCAGATCAGATTTCATCTGGTCTGTGCTTAAGAAAAGTACCCAAGGATTTGCAGTCAGAAAGCTTGAGTTCTGATTTCTAATTGATTGTTGTCTATGAGCCTTTATCCTTCTGAGCCTCAGTTTCCATAATAATAAAATGATCATAATAGTAGTAGCTATCTCACAGGGATGTGGTAAGGAATGAATAAGTTTTTGAGTGGGCATATAGATTGTAAGTTATGAAGTATTATGCTAATCATAATAATTATAATACCATTTATAGACTTTTATAGCCTCCACTCCTCAATATATTCCATGATATCATGGTGAGAGAATAATGGATATAAATAAACAACAGCAGTTGAATAAAATTTAGCCTCCAGCCATGCAAATTGTATAGTTTGTTTTCCAATATTATTTTTAGTTTTCATCATATTTTAAGCCTCTAGGTTTGAAAATCAGAGCAAGTTTATACAAACGTTCCAAAGTACTCTTTATCTTGTACTTGCTGTATTTTTAAAATCCCATTGTAAATTACAAAAACAAACAAACAAAAAAACAAAAAACAAAAAACACTTGAAATTATTGTATTCAAGTGGATTATTTTCATTTGAAGCACACTGCTTAAATATTACCTCTCTGATTACTAGGCAGACAGCAACTTAAAAAAAAACAACACTACTATGCACAAACACATATAAGAAAAGGTTTTCTGAAGGATTTCAGATTAACTTTAAATTTTCAGTCACCCACATATATGTTTAACCCTCTGCATTCATAAAATCTCTAGCTGTGTTTTTATAAGGTAAGTTTAATACTTAGTTATGATGTAAATGCTTCCTGTAAAACTATATTAAGAAAGTGAAAGAATAGATAAGAGACTCATGTCAATAAAAATTACATGTGACAGGAAAATTTCACTTTGTGCTCTTCAGACTCCTATATATAGAGAGAATAACAAGGGATTTAAAAATCCACCACCACCACTAAAATAAACAACCCATTTCACATTGAAATTGCCCAAGTTCCACAACAAAAATATTAGTGACTTGAGAATTCAAATTAGTTGTGTTTCACTCCAAAATCTGTGCTTGTAACTTCGTTTGTCTTTATCCCATCCCCAGAATACTTGATATGCTTCCCTGTAGTTTCTCATTATTCAGTGTCTACTATGTGTCAGGCATTGTGTTATGCTTTGGGTATACAAACTGGTAGAAGAAGTCCTATGAAGGGGAAAGAGAAAGATAAACAACATAAGAACTATAATAGAAGCATGAACAGAGTCCTGGGACTGATAAGAGGAAAAATTTTGGCCCTAGACATAAACACATATTTTACAGAAGAAATAGCATTTGCCCAATGAGTAGAAATTTCTTATTGGAAGGTTGATAGGTAATAATTCCTAGATAGAGAAATCAGCATGTACAAAGACAATAAATTATGAAAAGACCTGGGATATTTTTGGAATGTTAATAAATAAATGTGGAGAAAACATAGAGTGGATGGTGAGGAAGTGCTAGCAGATGATCCTGAAGAAGTAAGTGGGAGCCAGGATAGGAAGGGTCTGAACATCTTGCTAAGACACATGGATTCTCAAGTAGATTACAATTGTCTTGTTCATCAGTGTCCCTAAGCATCGTGGTATAGTTAGTAAGGCAGAGTGAATGAATGAATGACTTTTATCCCAAGGTCAATTGACTGCCATCTCATAAATTGAGTGTTAGTAACATAATTTATTATTTTTAAAAAAGATTTTATTTTTAATTATTAATTTACTTTATCCATTTTAACACTCCCCCCTGCCCCCCGTTTTGCTGTTTTTGTGTCCATGCGCTGGGCAATTCTGTGTGTCTGTTTCCTGCCCTCTCCTCATCCTTCTCCTACTGTCTTCACTGGAATTCAATCCTGGGGACCTCCAATGTGGAAGAGAAGCATTCTGCTACCTGCACCACCTCAGTTCCTGTTTTTTTGGCGCAGCTCATCTTGGCTCTCCCCTGTGTCTCTCTTCTATTACGTCATCATCTTGCTGCATGGCTTGGTGGGGCCTGGCGGCAGTCATGCCTTCTATATTTTTCATTATTTTACCGGGAGGTCCCAGGGATCGAATCCAGGTCCCTCTATATGGCAGACGGATGCCCAACCATTTGAGCCACATCTACCCCCCCAACATAATTTATTTTAAAAAAAACTAAAAAAACAATGGCAATAGTGTGGAGAATGGTCTGGAGGTATAAATATCTGATGAGGAGAACAAAAGGTTCTTCTAGCGGTTTAGGAGGGTAATGGTGGGTACCTAAACTGGAGAGGGGGCAGGTGGGGTATCAACTTTTAGATACATTTCTGAATGGTAATTCACAGAATATGGTGACTGGATATCACTATAACTAAAAGGGAAGGATAAATTGATGATTCTGATGTTTTCATTTGTATGACTGGGTTTATGATGCTATGTACTATGACATGGGGAAAGAGCAAAGGCTTTGTCTTGCAGAGGATTAATAATTCTATATTGAACAATAAATCTGATATGTTGAGGGCAGCGTTGGAATTATAAATTTGGAGCTACCTCCAGAAGTCAAACTATTATGCGGGTGGCCTTTTTAATATAAATAAATAATAATACTAAAAGATAAAACCTTCATTTTATTGAATTTTTCTTCAGAGCCAGGAATTCAATATATTTTATTTACATGCCAGTTAAGCCATAAGGGTGGATTTTTGAAAATTAACTGAAAGAGAGAGACAGAATCTTGATTTTAACATTCCCACCACTCACAATATTGACAATGTGTTCTCTCTCACTTCTTCATACCAGTCAGTGTTCTCTAGGGAAACAGAACTGACAGGAGATATCTGTAAATAGTATGAGATTTTATGAAATTGTCTTATGTGACCGTGGGGATGCACAAGTCCAAATTCTGTAGGGGAGGCTGCAAACCAGGGGTTCTAATGAACATCCTCAATGACTTACCCAGGAGACACTGGCCGTCTGAAGTACAGATGGGAATTCTCTCTGAATTCTGAAATCACTTCCCCTTTTAAGGCCTTCAGCAGATTGGATGAGACATCGCTCATTGCTGACGGCAATCTCCTCAGTTGATTGTAGATGCAACCAGCCATCTATGCAATCAACTCACTGATGATTAAAGTCCATGAAATTACCTTGTATTACAATTAGCCCAGTGCTCACTTGGCCAAGCAACTGGGCACTCTTACTTGGCTGAGTTGACACATTAGCCTAACCATCACACCAAGAAAATTCTAGTTTTCACCCTCCTTATGGTCAGGCTCCCAGTTATGGAGGGTCCAGGATGTTACATGAAATCATGTTGCCTCTAACCATAAGCATTAAGGAGCCATTGAAAGGTTTGGACAGGTAGGGTCATAATCCATTTTGCTGAGTTCATCTGGTAATAGAATTGAACATAGATTTAAGGGCAAGCAAGAAAAAATTTTAATGGAGACTGAGAGGATTTGTGGGTTTGGCCTGGGAAGAAGTAGCAATCATCTTATTATCAAATGAGCTATTCTGAATCATTAATTTGATTCCCTGTTCCAAAACCATGAGTAGGACCTCATTTCCTTCAAAATAAAATACAAATTGTTCAGATTATTCAATTCATTCATAATCTGATCCCAATCCAATTTGTGATGTATTGTTCCTACCATTCTATTTCACATGCTCAGACAGACTTAACTCTTTCTGAGTATACCCATCATTTTCCAATTGTTCCTGCCTATCTTCTGTCATTCCTGTCACAAAGAATGACCATTCTTATGAACTTGACTACCAAAACCCCACTAATTCATCAAGATGCTGTGCAAAGTTCACCCTTTCTATGGAACCTTCCTTAATAACCTTAGATGGAATAATATTTCCTCTTTAGAGTGACTGCAAAGTTTTTAGGTTTTGTTTTCTATGCTTATCACACTTATTTCTGCCACTTATTAATACTATCTTGTCTGTTTATTTATGTACATGTTTAATCTTCCCAAATAGATTGTAGTATCATTGAGGATAGGATTATTTTATATTCTCTCAGAGCCTAATTCAGTAATTTGCTCATATGAAAGAGACAAATAATGTTGGTTGTTTGAAATAATGTTTATAAACAACAGCAAACTAAGGCTAATTCAAAGCAAGGGTATCATTATGTGGAGCCTAAAAATAAAGTGAAGTTATGGTATTTAGACTTGTTCTAGATTTACCATCCTTCTACATGAGACTTCTACCCCAAAGAAAATAACCATGAGGAAAAATTATGGACAAAGATGATTTTTATTCCAAACTAGGCTTCGTCTTCAAATCTCAAGGCAATTCCCTAATGAGCTGGACTTGCAGAAGTGAACTCTTTGGTTTCTTTTAAAAAAAAAAGTAAAACCTATAAAAGCTAACTAGAGAGGACATTCCTCATTCTTTCCATGGCCTAGAGAAAACCTCAGGAATCATTCCCTTTTGGAGTCATTATGGAGTCAAAGATGAGTAAGGAGGGAGGGGGAAAGAGGAGAGAGAGGGAGAGAGAGAGAGAACGAGGGCAGATAGACAATGAAATAGCTAGACTTCTCAAAGGAAAAACAATTCCATCCCCATTTTTTTCTCTCCACCATCATTTTAGCAATTATACCAGAGATGAGAGATCATCCTCACATATTTACCCATTTGCTCAAAAGCTCTACCTATTAGCACAAAGAACAATAAAATATCCTTGCTCATTTCATGACCATGGTCCATAGTAGTCACAACCTTTCTTGAGGTTTTGAGAAGGCAACGGAATAGGAAAGGCTTCTTTTCTGAACTTGCCTTAGCCAAATTGGAATCTCTACTTCCTTTTTAGGTTTTTTGTTTGTTGGGTTGGTTGGTTGGTTTGAGGACCTCAAACATGCTCTAATCCTCAAAGTTTTAGCTTTCTTTGGGTGAGATTTGGATGTGAATGAGGAAGGCATTTGGTAACCTGTATAAAGCAGTGTCATATAGTTCTCATAGTGACTGGAAAGAATTTCAGGTTGTAAAGTTATAAGGAGAGCTTAAGGCTGAGGAGAAAGTGACTATAATTGAGAGGATGCATTCTTTTCAGATTTTAGATAGGTGGTGAAGGGAGAAAGATGGAACAGTCCACTTGTATTATCTTGTTTTTCAGTCTGTTTGGTGAGAAGACTCTAAAAATATCAGAAGAAGAAATCAATTGTAGTCTTTTGAGATGTTAAGACATTTGATTTATATTGAGTAGTGGAATCTCAAGGATATTTCAATTATTTCAGCCTCCATTCCAGTCTTAATTTTTTGTTTTTAGAAGGTACCAGGGATTGAACCCAGGACTTGGTGTATGTGAAGCAGGCATTCAACAACTGAGCTACACCCACTCAGCTCCAGTCTTAATTTTTAATATTGCTTCACATGATATGGAATTAGGCTTCACTGTTTCTGATTCTGAGACATTATAATTTATTTTTCCAATTCTGATTCCCCTGAAAAAATGTTAAATTAGGAACTATATGCACAAGTCCTTTACCATATGGGGACTTTTACAGAATTAATTAAGATTCACTATAGGATTTTTCTCAGATTGCTCATTATTCTCTACTAGAAAATTAGGGTGCTTTCTAATAAAACCAGTGATATAACAAAAAATAAACAGAATTGTTTCCACGTGTTCTAATGTTTAACTGGTCCAGCCCCTAAAAGCTTTCAGTTGGCTCATAAGTCAAGTATCTGTGACATAGAAGCAAAAAATCTTAGGAAAAATAAAAGAGATAAGCTTTCAATGGCAAAAAATACAGACTTTTTTTTTCTATCAAAAAGCAGCTACCCAAGAACCCTCATATTCTCTCCAACACAGTTGACCTTTAAAACTTCACATCTTGGAAAAGCAAATGAAAGATGTCTGCTTTGCAAATTTAAGAAAACCATTTGGGGATGTGTGGGAGACAAGTGACACATCAGTGCTTTGCGCAGAAGCCTGAGTGCAGTGAGCTCCAACCACCTTGTCATGCCTTGAGGGAGTGAGTGCAGTTTTCCTGCTCACTCCTGCCATCCTCCATCCAGATGGCTTCCTTTTTAAGTATGGGAAAACCATTTTTCCTTTGCGCTTGACAAAAAGTAGAATCTGTTACAGAACATTACCTTCTTCAGGTAAGATGTGAGGGAGATGGTTCCTTGGATCCCCCTGGACATAACTTTCAAAGTAGGGGCCTATTAAACACTGAGTAAATTGGACATTCCTGAGAGGACCATCTGTGATGGGAAGTGGAAGGTACCAGCACAGAGCAGGGTGGCAGGAACCTCTCACAAATCCCAAAGCCACAACACCTACAAGAACATTTCTGCTCTACACATCTATCTGCTCACTCAACAACAATGAAAATAAATAGATGGGTAAAGGCTTAATTAAAATCATTAATGAGGATTAGTTTTCCCTTTGTTATGAAACATTTTTTTCAAACAGGATCTTACTGCAGAAGTCTTTAATTCATGTTTCTACTATTTCTCTCAAAATATAGGGGATTATATGGTTGATCCATGACTTGCATGTGTGGAAGCAAACAAAAGTCATACGATTCATGCTCTGTATCTCGTAGTTATGTTTTTGAAGTACATACGCCCTTTAAGGAACTAGGATTAGGACTAGAAGCATTATCATCTATGAATTGCAAAGAAGGCTTCCAGGTTTTTCTTTGCCTATTGTTTTAGGGAGAAAGGTGTTTATGAAGCATATTAACAGGAAGCCACAGAGTTGAGAGAGCTTTGTTTAACAACTGTCTGTCAGCTAACAGCATTACTGTGGGGAGACTTGCAGAGTCTTTTGGCCTCTAAGCAGAAGTCTTTGTGTTTATCAAAAACAGCTTCCAGGCTAAGACAATTTTCCTTGTAACTGGGAATGCACACACTGTCCAATTCAGAGAAAACTTTTTCTGTTCTTCTCTTTACCACATTAAAAAAAATAAAAATGTTCAAGATGAGTCCTGAGTTATACATGTAAGCTCAAAATTTTCCATTGCTTTTTTTTCCTTGTTTTTTAAAAACATTCCAAATGATACACAGTATTTTTTTTTTTTTAGTGTATTTCATTTTGAGAAAGGGTATAATCTTCTGGAAAAAAGAAGAAAGAAAAACAGACAAGAGAGTTTATTCTGCTATGAAAGATTTAATTTTCAGATCTGATGTGAAAATGTGCACAGAAAAGATATTTCTGTTTGATTCACCTTAAAAGTAATATATCCAGTTGTTTTTGGTTACTTTGATTTTTTTTAAAAAGTCTTAAATCTGAGAGTCTATGAAATTCTATCACATTCAGATACTAAATGAAATAAGCCTTTTCATGGTTCCTGATTAAAATTATCAGCATCCACATTCCCAGGAGCAGCTTTTAATTGGAGAGTAATTTGTAAAGGATGGAATGTTCATCAGTTCATCCAGATCAAAGGCACAGATGGAAGAATGCTGAAAATGATACTTCTTGAATAATTCAGAATGATGTCATTAAAATAACAATACTGCCATTTATCTTTTTTTATACAAAAATGGAAATTACCAAAAATTATGTATAAATGATTTGGTAAAAATTATATATGATTATAATCATTTTATAGGAGATAAATTTATGGAACACCATTATTAACTTTTACCCAAATTAATACATAAAATCAGTATGTGGTTTTAGGGAAGTAAATCATCAATAATCATCACAGAGCCCCATTCTCTGGCAGCAAACACACAAGATAGGAAATCACTTATCAAATTATCTTTCTAAAATGATTGACTTAAATGGATCCAAAGAGGACTCAACTTTTCCCTGAAGCATTGTTCCAAGTTAAAACAAAACTAAACAAAAGAATCACATTTCTATAAAACACATAAAGATTGTATGCTTTTTCTTTGGTTTCTAATACCTAGCAGATTTTTCTCTTGCATACCAAACACTGACCTTCTATCAGTGTCTTTTTGCACTGGAATCAGTGTTTTCAAGCCACTTTAATCTTGTAATTTCCACCCTCTATGACAACTTTTTAGTTTCAGAAGTCCATCCAGACCCACCTCTCCAAACATCTACTAGGCATTTGTGTTTGGTATACCACAACAACCTGTTTAACGCTGATTTATCTTTCCTCTGAATTCCTCAGTTGTCAAGTTTATTTATTTTTTATTTTCATGCATTCTTATTTCCATCCCTATCTAAACCACTGTGTGATACCAATTGCATTCAATGTTTCATATTTCTTTCTTTTGTTGCCACTCTACCTCAGGATTGTATGACTTCAAAGTTTCCTGGATAAGTAATTTTCATAATAATAATAGTAATAAATAATAATCATAAAATTTTTCTTAAGTGCGCTCAGGGTTTAAAGTCTGTTCCACCTTGAATTCACCCTACACAAATCTTGGGAACAAACTTGAATCTTAAGCTGAAAAGCATATCACAGTTCTCTACAAAATGCTTCTATGGCTCCCTATTATCTATAGGTTAAAGATTCAATTTCTCATATCTTTTTCTACTTTGAAACTTAAACTTCCTTTATAACCTCTCTTTTATTAAATCTCTTACTTGAATCATCTACTTCAATGGTTGACCTCTCCTCTGGGGCCTTTGCCTTCATTATTTTACTCTCGCTATTGGACTAATTAATAAGAAATATAGGGAAGTGGATGTGGCTCAGGCAACTGGGCTCCCGCCTACCACATGGGACGTCACTGGTTGGGATCCCGGTGTCTCCTAAAGACAGTGAGTTGACATGACAGGTAGGCACAGCAAGCTGACACAACAAGAGACACAAGAAGAAAAACCATAATGAGAAACACAACAAAGCAGGGAGCAGAGATTCCCAAAGCCTCCTAAAGAAGACAGCAAGCTAATGTGATGGGCAGGCGTGGCAAGTTGACGCAACAAGAGACCTGGGGAGGAAAAACAGAATGTGAGACACAACAAAGCAGGGAGCAGAGGTGGCTTGAGAGATTAGGTACCTCCCTTCCACATCAGAGGTCCAAGTTTGGCTCCCAGTGCCTCCTAAGGAAATAAGGAAGACAAACAGACACAGCGAGTAAAAAACAACAAGGGGGTGGGAAGAAATAAGTAAATAAAATAATCTTAAAAAAAAAAAAAAAAAAGAAATACAAAGATCAATATGATAAAATCCTTTCCTTCAAGGAGCTCCAGTATATTCTGAGAGACAAACAGATAAAGGGACATTTACCAAACAAGTAACAAGGGCTCTCTGACAATTTGAAGTTCTTTTATGAATCCCAAAAAGAAAAAGATTACATTTTTGAACTAATCCATTCCTGTGTGTATTAGCCAAAGGGGTGCTGATGCAAAATACCAGAAATCTATTGGTCTTTATAAAGGGTATTTGGGGTAGAAGTTTACAGTTACCAGGCCATAAAGCATAAGTTTCTTCCTTCACCAAAGTCTGTTGCCACATGTTGGAGCATGACAACTGCCAATATTTGCCAGGTTTTCGGGCTTCTTGGGTTCCTCTCTTCCCAGGACTCCGTTGTTCTCTGGGCTTAGTTCCTCTGTTTCCTCCACAAGGTCAGCTGTAGACTATGAGGCTCTCTAGGCTTTGCCTCTCTCCATAAGGCCAGCTGTGAAATGTCAGGCAAATGGCTTATCTCTATCCCGGGGCCTTCTCTCCTTCCTCATGACCAAGGCCCTCTGTGTGCTTACTCCCCTGGGCTCAGCATTAGAACTCCAACATCAAAACTACTCCAACTCTGTCCTTTGCCATGTCTTTTATCTTTGAGATCTCATATACCAAGGGGCAGGGCTCAACACCCTACTGACGTGGCCCAATCAAAGCCCTAATCATAACTTAATCATGCCCAGATGAACAGACCAGTTTACAAGCATAATCCAATATCTATTTTTGGAATTCATAACTATCGCAAACTGCCAAACTGCTACACTGTGGGTATGAGACCCTTTTGACTAGACTAAGTCAGTGAAGTGTGACTCAGGTTGAGTCTCCACCCTCTTGCTAGGTCTGAATATAAATCGACACACAGAGAGAAAGACACACAGAGAGAAAGGAAGCCGCCATTTTTGACCCTGCTATGTGAGAGAGGGCTCGAGGATCGTTAGCAGCTAAAGCTGAAGCACAAAGCCCCCAAGAGGTTGGGCCCATAGAGCAGCTAAAGAGGAGAAGAGCACTACCTGATCAACATGTGGGAGGGCACTAGGATTACCAGCAGCTGATTTTGGTGAGAAAGCATCTCTGATGGTGCCTTGATTTGTACATTTCACAGCCTCAGAATTGTAAGCTTTTATCCTACATATAATGCCCATTATAAAAGCCAACCCATTTCTGGTACTTTGCATCTGCAGCTGTTTGGCAAACTAAAACAGGCTCTATCAGAGTGGTGATTCTACCTTTGAAATGTCAAAATCCTTACCATCTCCTATTTCTTTGTAATGGTCCACCTTGCTGCAGAACCTAACCTTTCCATCGTAGTTTGGGCTTCTTTGGAACAGAGTAGACGGGGACATCTTACTCTGCCAGGGGGCATCAAAGAAAGCTACTAAGTGAGAGACTGTTTCAACAGAGTTTTGAAGCATGAATACTAGAACACCAGGTAACAAAGGAAGAAAGTACCATTCAGGGAGAAGGAAAACATAGGTAAACATAGAAGTGTGAAATAGTATGGGCTATTCAATGAAAAGCCTAAAATCTGGAGTCTACTTAGAGGAAGTGGTAAAAAAAAAAAAAAAAAATGGGACTGGAAAAGTAGACAGAATCATTATATGACATTCTAAGATAAGGAATTCTGGGGAGCTTCTAAATTAACTGGTGCCTTGGCCCCACTCAAGACTAATTACATTAAGGATGATGGAGATATGATGGAGAGAAAGGTCTGGGCATTGGTGTATTTTTTAAAGCTCACCAGGGTGATTTTAATGCAGAGTCATAGTTAAAAATCAGTGCTGCAGGCATACAGGAACCAACAAAGTTTAGGAAACAAAAGGCATGATCGAATTTGTGCTTTAGAAAAAGCATTCTGGCAACGGTGCAGAAAATAAACTGGAGGGTAACAAAAGAGGATGTAGGGAAGCACTGTCCAGGCAGAAAATGATAAGCCCTTAAAATTACTTTTTATGCCTTTATGCTTTTTTGTTGACTAGATTACAAACATTATGTCTGACGGGTCTGTCCCTTTTATATTTGTTTCCAAAACAACTTTTTGTCTAGTACAATGTAGGTATCTAATAATACTTGCTGAATACAAAAGTTAATATTCATGAAAAGTTAAAATAAATGTTTTTAAAAGTGTGTTTCATGACTAAATAGTACATGATTTTCAAGAAAACTTGGAAAATACATACCAAAATCAACAAGAGAATAAAAACGGACCATTTTTTCACCACTTTAGGATATGCACTCTTTATATTTTCATTATGTTCCCCTTCTCTGATTTTTGTTGACATGGTTCACATATAATTAGAAAACAAGGTCACAGTATATCATAAGCATTTTTTCCTTCATCATTAAAAGTTAGATTAACTTTTTATGTTAGATTAACATAGTAATTCTCCTGTTAGATATTTGATGGTTTCTAATTTTTTTACTATTGTAGACGATAAGCATACTTGAAAAAACCTTCGAATTTCTAATGATTTCTTTAGACTGAATTCTGAGAAACTGACTTATTGCAGAAAAGGAAAGGAATGTTTTAAAGGTTTGGGATACATATTGCAAAATTATTTTCCAAATAGTTGCTCCAATATCTATTCTCCCCAATCATGTACTGTATATTAGACTTACTACTTCACACATATTGCTGCAAAGATAGGTTACAAAACCCAGCTAAGTGAAAAGGAAAAAATCTGGAAGAATGTGATGGGCTTGGAGAAAAAGGAGAATTAGAACCTGAGGCCACAAGGAGGGCAAAGACTGGCATTTTGCAGGCATTAAGTAGGGAGAGAGGAGGTATTTTGTAGATTGTCATGAAGGACAAGAAATATAAAATTCAAGATACTGCCTTAGCTCATTTTTCTCTCTCCTTCAGTGATTTTTTTAAAAAATCCAACCCATGCTTAAGGAATATAAAAACAAAATCCTTACCACCAAGGAGCTCTCAGGCTAGTGGGAAAGAAGGTAATGGGACATTTATAAAACTATGTACTTAGGATTTTATCAGAGAGATGTTTCTATCTCTGAAATGTCAAAATCTTCTATTACCTCCCATTATCTTATCGTGGTCCACTCTCCTTCAGGACCTAATCTTTCCACACCTGGATATGTTTGGGTTTCTTTAAAGCAGAGGATAACAGGTGACAATCATATTTCATTACTTAATTTGCATTTATGTGATATATAACTTCTGTCATTTTAAAAATTGCTTATTTCCACTTTTATAAATCATATGATATATACTTTCAACATTTATTAAGTGGAACCTTAGTATTTTTTCCTGAAGATATATAAGATGATTTAAAGTTTTGTAAAAAAACAATTCTCCTTCTCAAGGCATCTAAAAATATAAGTATACAAGTATCCAAATTTTATCACTATTCTTTTAAACATCTCTGTATAACTTGATATAATTCATATCTTATTTACATATATTCTGCTTGTAAATATTTTATATTAATTGGATTTTTCAGAATTTGTTTTTCATATTTAAAGATTAACTTTTTAATTGTACTGATTTTAAGCTTACTAATCAGTAATTATTTTTTAGATCTTTCCCCTCACTGCCCATGAAGCTATTTTTAAAATTAATATTCTATCTTCTTTAGTTGAATATTTTATCAACTTTTCCATTTTATTAATTATGCCTTTGAAGATTAGAATTTACTTTACTTTATAAAATCAAGTATTTTTTTAAGTACAGAGAAATTTACAGAGAATAACATGAAAAACCTATATGTAATTATCACTGTTTTAACAATTTCTAAAATTTTTTAATACTTGCTAGTGTAAAGTATTTTTTAAGAAATAAAAAAATGACAAATATCCTTGAAACCTTGCATACAATCCTTCTTGAATCCCTATTCTTTTGTTGGTTTTGTGAATTTCACATATGTTTTTCCCGTTTATGGTTTCTCTTAATTCTTTACTCATGGTCAGTAGTGTGTGTGTGTGTGTGTGTGTGTGTATGGTAGAGAGATCCAATTAGAAATTGTGTGCATGTCCTATAAGGTAGAAATTAATTTTAACATTTTTTCCCATTTGATTTTCAATGACCACTCTCATTTGAATGATGCATTATACATACACTGGTTTGTAAAGCTATCTCAGTCCTTGTATATATGAGGATTTGTTTGTGGGCTTGCTCTGCTGTTCCCCTTACTATATTTGCTACAATAAATTTTCTTAATTACTACAACATTATAAAAATATATTTCTACAAAAAATCATATTTTATTGTTCTTCAGAAATACAATTCTTAGCTATCTTTGGTCTTTTGTACAAGTCTATGATTTTTTGTAACAGCTTGTCCTGTCCTTGAAAACTCCTGTTGAAATTTTGATTGGAATTGTATTGAATTGTAGATTGAGGAAGATTTGACACCTTTGAGATATTGAACGCTTCTACCTATAACCACATTATAATTTGTTTATATGAGTGTTCTTTTGCTTCTCAATGTTTTATATCTTTTCCATACTATCTTGCATATATTGCTAGATTATTTCTTTATAATTTAAGATTTCTGCAAAGTTTTTTTCTCAATTGTATTTTCTATAAAGATTATTATGGTGTTATCAGAGTTGGTGTCTAGTTTTTGGCTTTGTTGTGAGAAATAATTCAAGGATGAGCCACAAATTATTCAGGCAAGCAAAAAATTTATTGGAGGGTAAGGCAAGAAAACAAAAGTACACCCTCAGAGTTGAGGGTGGGCATCCTCAAGGGAGAAAATGCAAGCTCTTGCCCTAGGGTTCCATCTTTTATGGGAGTACAGGACTCCAGGGTCTACGCTGATAAGCAAGGGCTTAGAGGTGTGAGGGTTTAGGGGTGGGGGGCTTAGAGGTGTGATGGTTGCTGTCCAGTGGTGATTGTCTTCTGGCTGCTCTCCATTTCCTCTGCAGGGTGTGTTGACAGTGGTGATTAGCCTCTGGTTGCTGTCCACTAGGCATGAGGTAACCTGAAACTGAGGTGGGTGGGAGGTGGTGATGCCCATCTTGCCCCTTCCTTCTTTGCTGCCTCTCTTCTGATAACACAGCCTTTGGGTGTGTACCGTAAGCTGCAGGGTGTGTGCTGTGAGTTGCCCCTTCCTAACTTGCCTGTGTGACTCAGCAGGCTGATGCGAGTCAGCAGGCCATTGCATCAGTTTCTCTTACCAGGTGGTGTTTGTGTGGCTTATTAGGTTTTCTGGCCCCTTTCTCCTCAGGTCCCTATTCTATCCTGCCTCAATGGTATATAGAAAAATTATTAATTTTTGCATTTTTATCTAACAATCCTGCTGAACTTTTCTCTAGTTTTAATAATTTATAAATTCTCATTAATTTTCTATGAACATAAGTAGAATGCAGGTGCATTCTTTAAGCCAATCATTTGTACCTATTTTTTAATAAGTGAGTTTAATTATATATTTTGGGCTTATTCTCACTATCACATTTTATGTCTTCCATTTGCAATCTTTTCCTTTTGCTTCTTTTTTTTTTTTTCACTCCTGCCTTATGGTAGTTGGATGAAAGTTCCCATCTCCTCCTACTGCTTTCCCCCTGCTGCTCTGGAAGATATAGATTGTATTTCTAATTTTTGTTACCATTTTGAAACATACTTCCTTAATTATAAATTAATACGCTCAAAGTGATTATATACTTTTATGATCTAAAACAGATTATTCTTGCAATTATAGCCAAAAACTTTAGCTTCACTTTTTTTACATACAAAAGTTCTTATCACTATTTTACAATTAGTTTCCAAAATATTTTATCAATTTACATGCTCAGTGTTGTTTATTGTGTTCTGGTTTTACCACAACTTTGTTGTTGTTGTTGAGTGAACTCTCTTAGGTTTGGCAGGATTGAAAATAACTTTATTTTTCCTGTGCTCACAATTTATAGTGTATTAAGCTACAATAGTTTATTTTCACAATTATTGTCCATTACCCCTTTAAGATAATATTACTTTTCTTTTCTGATGCAATATCTGTTGACTAGTGGGGTGGACTGAATTATATACCCAGATTTAGACAAGTTCTTGACATTGTTCCTCATTCCTGTGGGTGTTAACCCATTGTAAATAGGACCTTTAGAAGATGTTATTTTTAGATTACTGACTGAGGTTGAGTCCTGTATTAGCCAGCCAAAAAGGCTCGCTGATGCAAAGTGCCAGAAGTCTGTTGGCTTTTATAAAGGGTATATATTCAGGGCAGAAGCTTACTGTCACAAGGCCCTAAAGATTCCAACTCAAGGTACCACAAGAGGTACTTTCTCACCAAAGTCATTTGTGTCTGAGAGAGTTCAGCCTTCCTTCTTCCTCTTAAGTCTACATGGTCCCAGCTCTTCTCATCTCAGCTGTAGGCTGGCATAAGGCTCATCTCTCTTCCCAGGGCTCATTTCTTTCCGGGCTCAGCTGCTCTGTTCTCTTCACAAGGTCAGCTGTAGACTATCGGGCTCTTCTCTCTTCCCAGGCTGCAGGATCCTCTGTGTATCTTCTCTGTGTTCTCCTGTGCATCTTCTTCAGTGTGAGAGTCTGTTTTATCAGCCCACCAAGGGGGCTGGGACTCTACATTGAGTCACACTCTAATGATGTGGTTGAATCAAAGCCCTAATCTTAATATAATTTAATTAGACGTCTCAGCTGAATTTAATACAGTCAAAGGGTTATCACGCCCAGAGGAACAGACCAGTTTACAAACAAATCAATATCTCTTTTTGGAAGTCATAAATAATATCAAACTGCCACAGGCCTAAACCTATTACTGGAGGCTTTCTGAAGAGAAAGCCAGGTGGAGGAGCAGAGCTGTAAATCAAGGGAATTCAGAAGAGAAAGGAGAAGACATTGTGCCAAGGACACCAAGGAACCCAAGTATTGCTGGCCAACCAGATTATTACTGACCCCAAGAAGAAGCAAGCATTTTGGCCTCTGAAACCTTGAGCCAATAAATTTCTGTTAGGCCAAAACATTGTGTGGTATTTATCATAGCAGCTGAGAAACTATGACAACTGTCTAATTGTAATTTAATTGTGGATAATCTGAATTCACTCTGGTAGCTTTCCAATCTCTGTATCTCTGATGTCCTTCAGTTTCAATACGTTGTATCTAGATGTGAATTTAAATTTTTTTAAAATGAATTTTTAATCTAAGAAACTTTGTCCTTAATTCAATAACATTTGTAGCTATTAGCCCTTAAACACTACTTCGCTATCATTTCTTCAATATTTTATTCTGGAATTCCTATTATATATTTGTTGGAGCTTTTCAAACTATCTTTCAAATCACTTAACTCTTCTGTCTGTTTGTTAATTCTCTAGAATTGATCCTGCTGGTATATTAATTTCAGTGACTACAATTTTCATTCCCAATATTCCTAGCTGCTTCTTTTTTATATATACTTGTTTCATATCTACCTGTTTTTGTTTCATAATTTCTTATTTATTTCAATGAGCACCATGTCTTCATTTGTCTCTTTGAGAATATTAAACACTTATAAAATTCTTATTGACTTTTCTGTAAAATTAATCTCACCCACAGTGGCATACCCAGGAGGTGGGGAGAAGTGGGAGTGGTCTGCACCAAGGTGCAGGCAATAAGGGGATATAGTGTCTGTAGAGAATTTAAAAACAATTTTAAAAGTGACAAATTCAGTCTGCTTTTTATTATCACTATGTTATAGAAATTCTAATCAACATCCTTGTGATAAAGTACTTCTGCTCCCATTATCTCCTCGAGTATACCACTATTTTTATTAAATGAGATTTTATTTCAACTGGTTTTGTCTTTCTTAACATGGAGGTTTCTGTTCTTTTTTTAACATAGTTTAACATTTTGATGTGTTGAATTTAGTGAAAGGATTTTTGTTTGTTTATTTTGTTTTTCACCATCTGTATTTCTACCTGGATGGATGGCTCCCAGCCTCCAATCAAGTGGTAAATTACATTTCTGGCTCCCACTTTCTAGTGATAATGAGGATATTGTGTAGCCAATCATGGAACCCAGGTGGCTTTGCTTGGTTCTTTGTTATGGGAATGTTTTTCCTCACCCCCTCTCTAGAACTTTAGCAGATGTTAGCTTTTCTTTTCAAGAATCTTTTCACCAACATTAGAGAATATTAAGCCTTTAGCTCTAGTCATAAGCTCTGAATTCACTAGTTCTTTTTGCTTTATCTCCTTTTTATAATGCATCATCATCAGTATGTGTTCCAACAGAAAGAGAGTATCAAAACATGAATTTACTGACCTACCATTACCAGAATTATCTTGAATTTACTTTTGGCAATAACTTTGGAAGTATCCCAGATGATTTAATATATGAATCTTTCCAGTTAAATTATTTTCTAAATCAGTGATAATTTCATTTACATTTTTTCTTTGTCTTAATAACAGTTAAGAATGGAGTTGAGAGGACTGAACTGCCAGGTGTTGAAGTAGTCGGTTAAGGAAACAAGTCAACATGAACATAAAGGTCAAGACTTTAATCAGGTACTGCAATAGTAAAAGCAAGAGCCTAAACCAGAAAAAGACCAGCTCCCACACTATTCCATTTTTTCCATGGTCCAGTATCAAAGTGTCAGATGAATCAGTACAGACATGGAGAATTATCTCACTGATGAGGGAACCCTGCTGTTTTATGGAACCAGGAGCCAGGGTAAAGAAGGGGTAAGGGCTAGGAGTGGAAAAGTACTGCAGAGTAAAGAAAAGTGTCATCAAGTTCCCCTCTTTTTCTCTGACAAGTTCTCAGCAGAGGCACCTGAGAAGAGCCCCAATAAGGAAGTCTGTAAATGGAGGCACCTGAGTTAGGAATGCAGCTATGTATAAAAACATGACTGACCAGGAGGACATAAGTCCTTGGCTGCAACTCCCTTCTGAGACTGTAGTGCATTGGTTTCACACAAGCCTGGTTTGGAGAGGTCAGCTATCCCCAGGAGGCTTACCAAATAAAGCTTTTTATATTGTCTGTGGCTGGGCCTGAAAAAAATCACACTTAAGATTTTGGTCAGGTACCCATCTCCTCAATAGTTACACCAGAAATGCATTTGTGTGTTGGGGATGGGATGGGGATGAGTTCTTTTAAAATCAGCTTTACTGAGGTATAATTTACATGCAAAAATGCACCCATTTAAGTGTATAGTTTGCTGAGTGTGAACAAATGTATCCACCATCACAATTAAGATATGGGATATTTCCATCAACCCAAAAAGTTCCCTTTTGGTTTTCTGCTCTCAGTCTCAGTCACCACCATTGCCAGGTGACCAAATAAAAGTTTTAAAAATTTCTACTTGATCATAATTTTGGTTTAAATATTAGCTTGTTATTAAATCCTAGTATTTTTCTACTATGTTCAAAAAATTTGGCTTAAAATGAATACTTTTTGGAATATTTTGAGATTTTTATGAAGTATAGTATCTGAAAGATATTTATAAATGTTTCATGGATCATTTAAAAAGTTTTATTCTCAATTTGTAGGTTATTTTATTAATAAATATTATTAATCATCTCTGGTTTTGTCTACTTTTTTATTAGAAAATTGTTAAAATCATCAATAATATTTAGCATTTCTATTATTTTCTTGTAGTTTTTGCCATACATATTTTGATACTATGATTTATGGGAATATAGGTTTATATATCTTTTAAATTTTTATTGTGGAGTATACCTTTTTATGAGTATAAAAATTTCCTCCATTCCAGTTTAATATTTTTATCTTGATTTCTAGTTTGATGATATTGACAACTCTACTAATTTTTATTTCTGAATTGCCTCATATAGTACATTTTAAGAACTTAGAAATTTAAGAAATGCTTAAAAATTTGTCCTTTGGAGTTAGCCTGTCTACTTTTAAAGACTATTTACACAATTTATTTTAGGTTGTCAAGAGAGAAAAATGTGGGTATTTATTGGGATTTAGACCATTTTTATGTTTTCCCCAAAGTTTAAAAATGTTCTAAGTAGATATTTTGCACATTACATTTTAAAATTTCTTTCTAAGTACTTTCTAGTTTTTATTTTATTAATAATATATTTTTAATTGTCAAAAAACTTGTCACCAGAATATAGAAAGAAAATGAATTTTTGATTATTGATTTTATTGACCAAAGTTGTAAAGTCTCATTAATTCTAATAAGGTATTTTAAAATGTTCTTGGTTTGTCTACATTTAAAATCATATACTTTATGAATAATGACAGTTTTTTTCCCTTTCTTCCAGTCATTACAAACTTTACTTCTTTTTCTTATCTGGTTATGGATATAGTTAAGCAGGAGCCTTGGTCTGAGCCTCAAAGTCAAAGACATACTTTGAACATTCCACCATGGAGATTATTGCAGATTCTTTACAGAAATGCTTTATCAAATTATGTAAGTTCTAACAAACTATTTTCCTACATTTATTAAATGATTATATTATTTTTTCTCCTTTAAATTGTAATATGATGACTTTCATTACCAATTTTTTAAGGTTAAACCAGCTTTGCAATCCTTGAGTAAATTCCATGACCAACTTGGTTATAACAGGTATTTTTATATTTTGATTCAAATGCTCTATTAGTAATTTTCTTTTGAATTTTCAATTTCAATGTCTTTTTAATTTAATTTTGAGTAACAGATCCAAACCATCCTTATATAATTTTCATTTTTAACTATATAAATCTTTTTCAAGAATAGTTTTTAGTTCTATTCAAGTTTATGATATTTACCCCAGATATTTACAATTAGCTCTATATTTAAATGGCTTTTATGTTCATCACAACTAGTTTTACATTACACATTTCTCATTCTTGAATTAGCGAAACTAGTTTCTCATTCAGTTAATATGTAGTACATTATAGCATTCACAAAGAAACTGTATTAGATTTTTTTTTCTTTCTTAAAATTTGCTTATCTTAGATCTTTCTATTTTTTCCCCCCAAAATAAAAATTTGGCTAGCTATTTCTTGTCTCAAGTTTTATCCACTCAAAATTGGTTGACATTGCTCCACTGTCTTCTAGAATTGAGTATTGCAGTCATAAAATCTATAGTCCATCTAATTTTGACTCCTTTGCAACTAATCTTTTCCCTCCCATATGCTTATAGAATATTTTCGTATTTTTGACATCAAAAGAAGAACAGGCTATGTTAGGACATGTGTCAATTTGAAATTAGTTTTTCTGAAACATGGCAAGCTCTTTGCATCATAGCCTTATCAGCTGGTCACAATATATTCATTAAATACTTACTTTCTATTTTCTTTTAGTATTAAGATAAATGCTGGATTTTCTTTTCAAATCTGTGAAAACATATTCTGTTAAATCTTTCATCATTGCTTTTCTTCCTATAGTTGGGTTCTTCATCTAGAAAGATGAAGTTGGATTTGGATTTATATTTTGGCTACCCAAATCTATTATCTTCTCTTATGTTATTTTTTGTATTTTAATTAATTTTTCTTTTACTTCCTTGTAGAGTTTCTGCAGTTTTTTTTTCTCCATTATTGACATATCAGTTTTCTGCCATGCTATATACTGCTATTCTGTTTTTGGATTTCTTTGTATTCTTGCTTCATTTTGGTCACCTGTCTTGTAATCTCTGAATCACATTAGCCTATTTTACTATTTTTTTTTTTGCATCAATATTTCTTTTCTTACATTTCCTTATTGTTAAAATTGAAATAATAACAATAACACCTACTTCATAAGTTTGTTATAATTAATGAATGAAATAATCTATGTAATTGTATCATTATGTCATTACTTTTCATTTTAGTGCTTATTGTTATTATTATTGTTAAACTATTCAGTGGTGATACATATATTAAAAATACCACCTAGGGAGCAAATGTGGCTCAAGCAGTTAGGCAACTGCCTCCCACATGGGAGGTCCCGGATTCAGTTCCTGGTGCCTCCTAAAGAAGATGAGCAAGACAGCGAGCTTGATGTGAAGTGTTGGCAAGGTGAGCTGACACAACAAGGAGACAAAATGAGAGACACAACAAGCAGAGGGCAGATGTGGCTCAAGCTGTTGAGTGCCTCCCTCCCACATGGGAGGACCTGGGTTCGGTTCCTGCTGCATCCTAAAAGAAGATGAGCAGACACAGAAAGCACACAACAAACAGACACAGAGAGCAGATAGTGAGCAAGCAACAAGGGGGAAAGGAAATAAATAAATAAGTAAATAAATCTTAAAAGTAAAATACTACCCAATTTAAGGTTACAGTCTTCTCTTGCCATTAGTTTCCAGGTTGTTGCTTTTGGCTTGCTTAGATATCAGTGGTTGAGTAGGCTAGTTGCTTACAATATATCGATTTTCTTCCTTACTATTTAATTGAGTGTGACAATATGGTCAATTAAAAAAAATAATACCTTACAGGTAACAGTGGCTAGGTGACCAAGTCAGAAAATATCCTTAACAGGATAGTTGCCTTAGTTGGTTTATAAGGTAGCAGCTAAAGTATTCATGGAACATGAAGGAAGAGAGGCAACATGAAGTATGTCATACCTTACAGGACTAGAAGGAGCTTGGGATTTTAAATACATCTTAGAGATATAATATTAGCCCTGGATTGTCAATTCCCCGGACTTGTCATTGTTGAGAGAAAGACACCCCCCACACACACCTTGTTTAACTGTTACTGTCTAGGACTTCTGTTACATGCATCTGAACTCAAACCTTAACTGGTAAAGTTTTCAGGGCACATATAACCTACCACAAACATTTTCTCTTTTAGGGTGAAAATTTTTTTTTGAAGTTTTGAGAAGCAATACTGTTTGTTTTTTGTTGTTTAACTTTTTTAAAAAAAATGTAATAAGCTTTATTTTAAAAGAGGTTTTAGATTACAGGAAAGTTACATCGAAAGTATGAGGGATTCCTATGTATCCCCCTCCCTCTCCCATATCATCCCGTTTTTTTTTAAATGTAGCAGTACAATTTATTATGATGTATCTGTAATATCCACTCATTGAAAAAATGCACATTTTAAAAAATGTTACTCACTTGTGGTAAGGACTAACCTACCTACAGTAATAATCTAAAAAATAAAACCATCATTGTGACATTTATCAGTACTTCACACATCTAACAAATACTGAAGGAGGCAACTCCATTGTTATAACTTCTTTAAAGCCAAAAACTTAAGCACAAATCAGAATTAAGAGAAACTTCAGATTGTTCACATGTGCATGCATTTTTGGCTGAACTTTCAAAGATTCCACATATAACAAAATCACAACGTTGAATCAAAATGAATATTAAAAATATTTAAGCCTTGTGAAAAGCTTACTCTACAGAAGCAAGGAAATAGAATGACTAGTAACAGCAGTATATTCCTAGGAGAGAAAGCAACCCCTTATTTCATTTATCATAAAACAAAAGTCAATGAGTCAACATTTTAATAACACTGACCAAGTTATTTACTATTCAAGAATTTGCTTTTCAAGTTGTGTCTTTTAAATGTATCCATCCATATATTTGGATTAAAATAAATTTATACATCAAAAACATTTTGCTCAGAATTCTAATCTTAAGTATAAACCATAACTTACCAAAGCATAGCCCAAACACTATACAATAATGCTACCATTTAGATTTATATGCATCATCTGAAAACCTTATCTTACAAACAGGAGTTTTGCTCTGTTTCTCCAGAATAAATGTCCCTATATCTAAAACTTTAAATGATGATCAAAACAGACAGATTCAAATAATTCATGCTATACATTTTCCTTCATCGGCCTTTGATTAAAAAAAGACACCTGGGGAAGCGGATGTGGCTTAAGCGATTGGGCTCCCGTCTACCATATGAGAGGTCCAGGGTTCGATTTTTGGGGCATCCTGGTGAAGGCAAGCTGGCCTGTGTGGAGTACTGGCCCATGGAGGGTGCTGGCCCACACAGGAGTCCTGGCCACATGGAGTGCTGGCCCACACAGAGAGCTAGCCCAATTGGAGAGCTGGCTCAGCAAGATGACGCAACAAAAAGAGACACAGAGAAGAGACAATAAGAGACACAACAGACCAGGGAGCTGAGGTGGCACAAGAGATTGAGCGCCTCTCTCCCACTCCAGAAGGTCCCAGGATTGGTTCCCAGTGCTGCCTAAAGAGAAGACAAGCAGACACAGGAGAACACACAGCGAATGGAGACAGACAGCAGATGGCAAGCGCAAAAACATGGGGCGGGGGGAATAAATAAATAAATAAATCTTAAAAAAAAAAAGCAGGGCCATCTGGTGTTGGAGCACCATATTCCTTCTCAGTTACAGTCTCTACAGCCCCAGAAGCAGACACAATAACCATTGTTTTAATTGTTGAATTTTCTTCTGTTTCTCAGCAAGAGCTGCACAAACAGCAACAATCTCATCCCTTTCAAAGTCATAGTCAGGAATTGACTTTGGTGAGAAATCTGTTACTTCTGCTGATGATTCACTCTTTGTAATCCTCTGTGCCACTTTCTGCTGCTCCTGGAGTGTTCTTGCCCAAGAAAAGTCTTCTTTCCATATTTCAGTGTTCATTGGATAGATGTGAAGGGCTACTTGAAAACTTCAAATTCCTTCATCATTTTGTCCTTCCGCTCTCTGTTGTCATATTGTTCAGTTGTCTTTCTTCTTATCCTTTAGTTTACCTTTCCCAATACTCTTCATTTCCAAACTCTTCTCCAAATCTCTCACGCTTGTTTTTTCCGTTCAGTTTGCAGCATCCCCTTTAGTATCTCTAGCAAAGCTGGTCTTTTGGTTACATATTCTTTCAGTTTTTGTCTGTGAAGACTTTGAACTCATCTTCATTTTTGAAGGAAGCTTTGCCAGAAACAGAATTCTTGGCTGGCAGTTTTTCTCTTTCAGTACCTTAAATATATCATACCACTTTCTTCTCTCCTCCATGGTTCCTGATGAGAGCTCAGTATTTAATCTTATCAAGTTTCCCTTGTATGTGATGCTTTGCTTTTCTCTTGCTGCTTTCATAATCCTCTCTTTATCTCTGATATTTGACATTCTGAATAGTACATGTCTCAGAGTAGATCTATTCAGACTTATTCTGTTTGAGGTGCATTGTCCTTCTTGGATATTGATATTTATATCCCTCATAAGGGTTGGGAAGTTCTCAGTCATTATTTCCTCAAATATTCTTTCTGCCCCTTTTCCATTCTCTTCTCCTTCTGGGACACCAATAATGTGAATGTTTGTGAATTTGCATTATTATTCAATACCATGAGACTCCACTCCATTTTTTCCATTCTCTTCTATTTCTGTTCTCCTGGTCTCTTCCAGTTCAGATGTTCTCTCTTTGAAATCACTAATTTTGTCTTCAAGCAATTCATATCTGCTATTATGTGCCTCTAACGTGTTTTTAATCTCATCCATACTGTCTTTCATTCTTATAAGGTCTGTTACTTTTCTTTTCAGGCTTTCAAATTGTTCTTTATGCTCTCCCAGTGTCTTCTTAATATCCTTTATTTCTTTAGTCATATTTTCTTTAAATTCTTTGAAATTATTTAGGAGAGTTGTGTGACTATCACTGATTAATTGTATTAAATCCTGTATTTCTTCAGGATATTTGATTTGTTCTTTTGGCTGAGCCATCTCTTCTTGTTTCCTAGTATGGCTTATAATTTTTTGCTGATGTCTAGGCATCTGAACATGTTTGTGAATTTACTCTGAAGGCTAATTTCTCTTTCTTGCTTATGCTCACACACACACACACAACTCTTCTTTGATATACGGTTCGACTTATTCTCAGTCTTTAAAACTGTCCAGCTTAAGTTTTCAAACCCAGGTCAGGGACTCACTAGTGGGACACAGATTTTCTCCCAGGGGTTGGATACAGAGAGCGTCAACAGTTTTCATCCATGCAGTTTCCAGACTGGCCAGCAGATGGCACTAGTCAGCGCACCTTTCCATGGAGGTTTCTCAGTCTGGGTTTTCCTGTGTTCCTGTGTTGAATCTCCAGATCAGAGATTCAAAGTAGGCTCTGCTGTCTGAATTCACTGAAGAAAAGCACCCTGACCTCCCCTCCACTTTCCCTTGAAATAGCTGACAGGGAGGAAGATGTCTGTTCGCCTCTCAGTTGGCTACAGTTGGTCAGGGGTTTTACCCCAGCTTAATATCTTGGGGATGGGGGAGGGGAGCCCTTCCCAGCTGCTGGGGCGGGGGTGGGGTGGGGGTGGGGGTGGGGGTGAGGGGCGCTTGGTAATTCATGTTTGTGGATTTGGCTTCTTTGTCTCTCTGTCCCTCACCCTCCTGGGGGTTGTGTAGCACTGTCCCAGTCTGCTGACCCCCAAAGCATGTCCCTTGGATAGCTTTTGGATCTTTCTTCATTGTTTTTGTGAGAGCATTCACTTCTGCCTATTAATCTGTTGCCATCTTCCCACAAACCTCACAATACTGTTTTGTTGCAGAGAGTGATATGAGTGTAGGTCACTGACTGTCTCTCTTAATGATTCCTCTCCTCACTCGTCAAATGTTTTTTCCTGGAGCTTACAAAGCATTGATTTTATACTTACTTTCAGACACCAGCTTAAACCAAAGTTCATTAAAAGTTTTTTTAATAACAAAATTAAACACAAAATAGCAGTAAATCTATATACTACCAGTAAAAGGGTGGAGACAAATTATTAGAGTGGCATTTGGAGTGTGAGAAGAGGGATATCAGACTGACCCCAGAGTCTTCTGTGTACTGTAATGGAATCTCTTAGCTTGCAATCATATCAGCTCATTATCTTGCATTACAAGGTATTTTAAAATGCTATTTTCTTTTTGGATAGACAGCAGTGCTTTTACTCAATTCCCTCCAGCAGTCACAGATGTGCAGGTACATTACTCTGCATGCTCAAATTTCTAAACATAAGGGTTATCAGTGAGAATAATTTACACTGTCTGATCATCAGGCTTCCTTGTTTTTCCTACATAACAGTGGCAGTCTTTATTCTAGGTCTTGGTTTCCATATTTCATTGTCAAATAGCTTTCTATTGATCTCTAATGTATATTACCAGCCCTCAAGTGAAGAAGTACTCATTTAAATACTGTACTAAACTTGTCAAGTAGCAGTTACACATTTAGCAATTCCCAGGAATATTACATTTGTGGAAAAAATAGTTACTGCTGATTGTATGAAGCTCAGTTATTTCATACTTACCATATAAGTATTTGAAGACCATTCTCCACCAATTTGACTTCAAATAGGAAAAAAAATCAAATAAAAGTCATACATGCCACTACTTCTTATTTATATTTATGAAAGTGAGTATTTTGGCGAAAATCTTGGCTTAAAAATACACACACTTAGCCAAACTACATGGTTAAGGACACAGTCCTACAGACTACCAAGTGTTCCAAAGACTTCTGACCCCAACTTCAAGGAGTTAAGGTACAACTTCAATGTTTGAGGGAAGAGTTCACACAAGATTACCTTCACTGCAAGTTCAGGGTTTTCCCCAAATCACCCTCCGCTTTGATAACTCAATAGAATGACTCAGAACTCACTGTCAGCTATTATACTCATGATACAGTTTATTACAGGGTAAAAATACAGGAAAATCAGCCTAATGGAGAGACATTTAGGTTAGAGTGTAGAAAAGTTCCAAATTCAAAGTTTCCATTGTGTTCAGGATATGTTACCCTTCAGGTATTGATGTGTGAAGTATTGCCAATCGGGGAAGCTCACCCGAGCGTCAATGTTCTGAGTTTTTATTGGGACTTCATTATAGAGCAATTGATTGATTATTTGCCCACTTGGTTGAACTCAGTCTTTGGCCTCATCCCTCCTTGGAGGCTATTATCATGTGACATGAGGGAGCCACCAGGAGTCACCTCGTTAGCAAAAACTATCAGGTATGGACCAAGGGGCTCACCATGAAAAACAAAGACATTCCTATCTCTTGGGAAAATCCAAAGGTTGAGAAATTACCTTTCAGGTGCTGGGGACAAAAGCCAGATCTCTTTTTGAGTGAAGTCAATTTCCTAACTACCCCAAAATATATTACAAACCAGCAATTTTGAATGAACAAAACACTATCACAATTATGTCCTAATAAAGATATTTCTGCTTTTCAAACTGTATCCTTAAAAAATCATGTTCTACACAATGACCAATGTTTCCAAGAATAACATAAGTATCATAGAGAAGATTTATTAATTAGGATTTGGACTTCCTTAGATGTAAGGCAGACAACTGCCTCATGATGTCATCTGAGGTTCTCATCCTTGTGCACAAAGACTCTCTCCCACAGGATGCTATATTATTTGGAATTCCACTGTTAGCAAATATCTATGAAGTACCTACACTGCACTAGGATATAGGGATATAATACCAAGAAGTTCATATTTTTATTTCTGAGAATTCTCAATTTTAAACAACAGAAACCAATTCTGATTAACTTAAGCAGAAAAGGAGTTTATTCAGAGTATCTAGTAGCTCACCAAATCAATAGGAAGAGTGGAAAATGAATCTCCAGCAGGAACCAAGGTCATAGAGCCTCAATCCAGATTCAGCCATGAATATGATATGTTTAGAGCATGTGGCAGATTATTTTATGCTCCCAATTATCCATTCCCTTGAATTAGGAATGGATAAGTCCCATGTGACTTATTTTGGCCAGGGAGATGTTAGTGGGCATGATGCAGCAAAGTCTTGGAACATACCTGGAATGTGCATGCCCCAGGTAGCCTGATTATCCTAGAAATCAGTAAATTATATGGAGAAAACCTAAGCCATAGCCATAGCCTTGCCAAGTCCAGTCATGCCCAGTTTATATCAGCTGAGCCCCAGTTAACGTGCAATGCATGAGTGAGAAGCAAATTCATTTGTTGTACGTATTGAGGTTTTTTTTTTTTTTTTTTTTTTTTTTTTGTTGTTGTTGTTGATGTTGTTTTCGTTTTTTGCCACTGAGTTTTTTGGTTGGTTGTTATGCAGTAAAAGCTGAGTGACACAGAAAAATAAGGTCCCAGTACTACTAGACACTAACAGCCACTGCTATTTTTCTAAATAGTTCATAAATATCTTTGCACTTTTATGATTCTCCCTCAAATTTCCAATTCCCTGGCAAAATTAGGTGGTTTGGTATCTAGTATCAAAAGTGAATACAGGGGAGTAGATATAGTTCAGTGGTTGAGCACCTGCTTCCCACGTATGAGGTCCTGTTTTCAATCCCCACTACCTCCTGAAAAAAAAGGGTAATATAACCACTTTTGTTTTCGTGGGAGTGAGTGGGGTCCTATTTATCAAATATATAAGGGTACTCCAAAACAGAAAGGGGTTCCAACATTGGATAGCCAATCAGCAAATGTTTACCACAGTATTGTAGTGAAAGGCACAGGAATGGAAAAATAACCCCAGTAGAGGTAAATAAATGTTAACAATGCAGCATTCTCAATAGAGGCTCCTTAATAACTTGCACCAGAATAGTTCAAGGTTTATTTTTAAAATCTGGGGGATGATGGACTAAACAAAAGAAAAAGGACAATCTTTCCTTAAGGACTTCTCTGAGCCTTTAAAATATTACTATATTTCATGATTTTTCATGAAAGAAGGAATAGTGTATAGTATTTACTAAAATTTGACCACAATGACCTGTTTGGCAAAGCCTCTCATAAGACTTTTGTTCCCTATAACCTAAATTGAGAAATATCATTAGAAGCAATCACAAAGTACTTTTGGAGTAAAAGGAAATAGTGATTAATTATGTCTGCAGGAGTTTCAGTTGGAGGGATTCTTGTGAGCAGAATCTCAAAATGAAGTGTAGAAATTTTCCAGGAAAACTTTTGAGAGAAGGACATTTCAAGTACAAGAAAGGCAATCTAATATGAAAGACAGATATGTAATGAAATAGGTGGAAGTTTCAGTAAGTGGATGCACATGAAAGGTGAGTGATGATGGCAGTGTAGATTGTGGTGATAGCAAAGACAGTCGAGGCAGTATGACATGGTGCTTAAGAGCATGAGCTGTGGTTCTCAACACACCAGAGTGACTGGCTGTGTGACCTCAGGCAAAGTATGTTACTTCTCTATGCCCCGCTTTCTTCATCTGGGAGGTGCTATACTTGATGACACATTCAAAGAATGCCAAATAATTCATATTGGCTGTAGTGAAGCATGTGTGGTAGGGAAGAGAAAGTAAGAGTTGAGCTTAAAGAACCAGGCTAGGAGCCATATTAAAAAATAACAAAACATCTTCCTGAGGGAGGGCATAGGAATAAATTAATTTAAAAAGAAAAAAAAAAACAAAACATGAAAATAACCTCCTAAAAATATAGTTACCATTTACTGAGTACTGACTTTGGGTCAGGCACTTTCCTATGCAATTTATGTAATCACTCATCATGTTCAAAATAATACTAATTGTTGATATTATTCTTAGCCTCATTTCAGGTGAGAAAGTGGAGCACAGAGGTGTTTAAAAGTAATTTACCCAAAGTCACACAACTAGTAAATTGCAGAGCTGAATTTGGAGCCCTGTTCATCTCGCTCCAGAGTGATCCATGATCATAACCACTATGCCAGGAGCTTTCTAAATAAAAATTTAACCTCAATCCATAGAAAGAAATGTATTTTACATCATGATCCAGAGTATGCATACATGTATGTATGTGTATGTATATATATATATATTTATATATGTATTTATGTGTATAAGTGTGTATATCGCAAGTCGTTAAAGTTTACCTTTACCTACCATATATGATATATCCTGATATTTCTAGTCTGGTCTAGTCTATTTCACTTTTTTAAAATGTCAATCATAGAAGTGTAAATTTATTTCATAACCATTAATTGATCAGTCTACAATTTGAATAATATTACAGTGTTCCATAATTCACATGCCTAAGGAATTCAGAATTTATCCTACACTGATTAAAGAGCAAGTAAAGGATTTTAAATAAGTGAATAACCTAAACAAATTATATCTTTAGAAAGAGCATTCCCAGCAGTGTACAAGTTAAATTGGAAAGAATTGGAACTGGAAGTAACAAGCCTATTTAAGAAACTCTTGTAGTTCTACAAAAGAATAAAGCATGAAGAATGGGAGACAGGAAATGTAATGGAAGGGCATAGTAACTGCTAAAGTATAGACTGTGAAGCAGAGGAATGACTTGATAATGACTCCTGTGTTTCTAGTTGCAGGACTAGATAGTGGCATCATTAAAGAAGGTAGAGATTACAGAACAAGTAAGTTTTAACAAAAAGATTTTTAAAAATTCAGTTGTCTAAATTTTGCCCTTTGAGTGTCAAAAATTAAGTATAATCCCTCTTTGACATGACAGTCCTTGCAGTGTTTCAATTGTACTAATAAATGACTACTCTTAACCTGAAATTATGTTGCAACTGTATAGTTTAAGAGCAGATTAGACTTTAGTCTTTACCAACTTTTTCACATCATTGACTTATACTGAGTTTGTAGTCAACTAACACCCCTAATTTATTTTCATAAGAACTTTAGAAAGTGTCTTTGTCTCCTTGTTCTAAGGTTCTTTTATTATCAAAAAGAATCTGAAGCTTAATTATCTAATCCACTCTATACCGGTCCATCTCAGCATTCTTTGGTCATGAACTTAGATAATCATGATGACTAAAATGACTTCTCAGTGAACCCATATTTGCTCCCAGCTTAATTTTGGGGGGTTAATAAACCATCTGATTAGTCATCTCTTCTAGAGTTTTACAGAGAACTTAAATATTTGCTGGTTTGAATTTTTCAAAAATTATGTTTTTCACACCAATTTTAAAAATTTAAGAAACATTTCCCACCTTTTGGCATCACTTCAATGTTTTCAAATTTTAAATATGATTATTCCTACTGATTCTACAATTAAACATGTAAATTCTTTCCATAATACAATATATAATTAATTTGGAGTTGGGACTTGAATGCACTAAAGTGGCATTATGCAGGAGACTGTATAGAGTGCTCAGCAAACCATTTCCTTTTCCTGGGCACACACTAAAACACTGCATTTCTCGGCCTTCCTCGCAGGCTTTTTGAACCACATGGTTGCGTTTCATTCAGCAGGATGTGGAGAGAATTCATACATACTACTTACCCTTGTATAATTATCCACCTCTTTTATTCTTGTCTTGAACTTGGGCAGTAAGTCAAGATGGAAAGAACCTGGAAAAACCGTGACTCCTGTCAAAAACAGTCCCAAGCTACACTGGCTTGTGAAATTGTGGGATTTGCTTTTATGCCAGTAGAGCCTGGTCTATCCTGACTTGTACAAAGATTTATTTCCTTTTTAATATTTCCTTTTTCCTTTACATACTGAAACATTCTTCATTATGACAGAAGTTGGGCTTTCTTTCTGTTATCAGTTAATGTTATATCACCTTCCCTATCCCATCTTTGTTCTACTTGGTTTATAATTCATTCATTCATTCAGTCAGTCAGTCAGTCACTCAACAAATATTAGTACTTACTATGGGACAGGTACTGATCTAGGTACTTGATGTAAAGGAGTGGCCAAAACAAAACAAAATCCCTGCCTTCAAGTAGCTTATACTAAAGGAGAGGAACACAAACCATAAGTATATACATAAATAAAGTATGTTCTATCAGATGGTGATTAATGCAATGAATAAAAATTAAAAAAGAAGGGGAGTGTGTGGATGGGGTAGAGAGGGATTTGCAATCTTAAATTTGGTAAGGCCTCACTGGGAAGGTGAGACTTGAACAATGGCATGTAGGATGAGAAGTTGTGGGCCTTTTGTTTTCTCTAGAATATTTTTAGTCTCATTATCTTTGATGATTCAAATTTCCTGACTTTATTAATATTCATTTTTATATTTATTCTTGTATAGGTGCTCCTTCTCCTACTTCCTTTTGACCACGAGTATTGAATACTTACAAACCAGGCACTGAGATAATTGCTTTAAAAACGTTATCTAATTTAATAATCAAAACCCACTTTGAGATAGGTAATTTTATTATTCCCATTTACAGATGAGGAAACAGATACTTTGGTTGCTTAAGTAACAGCTCAAAGTTACATAGCTGGTGAGAGAAGAGAATTTTATTTTATTTATTTTTATTTTTTTAAAGATTTTATTTATTTATTCATTTATCCCCCCCTTGCTGCTTGTGCTTGCTGGGTCAGCTAACCATGCCGTGTGGGCGGGCTTGCCTTCACCAGGAGGCCCCGGGTTCGGTAACGGGAGCCCTACTGATTGAGCCACAGCCGCTTCCCAGAGAAGAGAATTTTAAACCTAGAGAAATGGCCTCTGTGTGTGTGTGTGTGTGTGTGTGTGTGGTGTGTGTGAATGGTTAATAGATTATTTTTGTGAGATGTAATTGGCTGCTTTTAACCTAGAAAGTTAATAATCAAGAGGACAAGAGGAGACTGAACAACCCACAGCTGCCCTAGAGAGATGTCTCATGTGTTCAGCCTGAACGCTTACATCTAATAAGAATGCTCTCTGAAAGATTATGATGAAAAGACCTGGTCTCCATCTTGTAAATCAAGTAACAACGTTGCAATGATGGATACAGGCCATAATATATTTTGTCATAACTTACAAAATTGCACAGGAGTATAAACTATAATGTAAACTATAATACACGGTTAGCGGCAATGCTTAAATATCTGTTCATCAATTGTAACAAATGTACTACACTAATGAAGGATGTTAATGTGGGAAAGTGTGGGAGAGGGAAGAAAAGGGCCATATGGGAATTCCCTATATTTTTCATGTAACATTTATGTAATCTAGTTTCTTTAAAATAAAAACATAAAAAATAAAAAAATTAAGTAAAGTAAATTAGTGTAAAAAGAAACAAACAAAATGGTAAGAAAGCAGACTTTTGAAAGCATGAGCTTCCAGTGCTTCCATACTCTTCAGTATGACTGTTAATGAAGGAAAACATTTGAACAAATGTGTCTAATGTGAATTATATAGAATATTGAGATCTATAATGGTTTAAGTCAGTAGGCAGTCTTGTGGATTTTTAATAAATTCCCTTCTACATTTTCAATGATTCCATCTGGGGATAAAAGATCATTTCACCCAAGTTCTTCCACTTAAATACAGTGTAGAAACTACCCTTGTGACTTCCATGATGTTTTGAAAATTTGAAGTATAAGCAAGGTAAATCAAGATGCATCAGATGCTCTCTTGGTGTAATCCAGGGGTTCTTAACCTTTTTTGTTCCATGGACCCCTTTGCTAGTCAGGTAAAAACCACAGACCCCTTACTAAGTCCATACTATCTAGGCTGTGTATTATTTAATAAATATATCACACCCGCACCAACACATCCCTACAAGAATAATGTTTTTTTGAATTTCAATTCAAGCTCACGGACCCCTTGTTAAGAACCCCTGGCTTAATCATAGTTTCTAAATGGTACTGGTATTTCTGGCTTTTTTCTTCACCAGTAGATGATTATTAAGAAATTGTCATTTTCTTCCTTAAATAAATACAAAAAGATAAGAAAAGTTCAAAAATCATTTCTGATTTCACTTATTGGTTGAAAGAGGTGGTGGGAGGGTATGAGGGGGCAGGGGATGGAACCACCAACCTGCCAGACAGACACATTTACTGCTACAAACTTGGTGTGGGATGGCGTATGATCTTCTATACTTGTTAACATCTACAGAAACTGCTTCTGTTACCTGGTAGCATGCACTGTGTCATATTGCATGGTGTTTCTGTAAGCTTTAAGTATAAGATTTCCAACAAAACAGATATCATTCCTTAATTATGATGTTGCAATGAAACTTGCAGGGCAGTTTTATCATGCTGAGAATGAAGGAATAAATGACTCATTGTTTTTAAGCTGAATTTTTACAAGGATGAACTCCTGAACCTTAACAGTTCAAAACAATTCATTTTGAACTGTTATGCTTCTAGGGGAAATAAAGTGTTCATGCTAAGAAAGATTGTGTGTGTGTGTGCATGTAATTTTTTTCCAGCTTTTATCCATATATTTTATATAGGTTACTGATTTTACAGGTAATTGCTCATTTTTAAAATATTACCCTTTCTGAATATGTACAGCTTATCAGCATAGAATGCATTTACTCCATTATCATATATTTGAATCTTACTTACAAAGAAAGTAGAGAATAGAATGTATTATTCAAAATGATATTTCAAGACTTAGGTGCAAAATTTTAAAGGAAAAAGAATCAAGAACATATGGAAGTTCTCTATCTACCTAGCCCATCCCTACCTTTCAATAAAGGAATCTAGTAATATCAGAAAATATCCAAACATAAACAGCACATTGAGAAAAAAAACTCTCCAATAGTGAGCAAACTCGAGGTGTTAACCAGAGAGTGTTAGTTGTAATGCATAAACATATAGATTCATATACATAATAGAAAGTTTCATCATGAATATTTACAATTAGTTTTGAAGCTTCAAAGCTATACCATTGCATATTTAACAAAGGGGACAAACAGCTTGGAATTAAATATACATATATATATATATATACATGACTGAATTACATATATCCGATCCATATCAATGTCTACTTAGGACTCTAGGTTCCTGAGGACAATGACCAGAAGGTGTGTTCTCCACTCTATCCCAGCACCTACCACTATGATATCTGGCATATAGTAAACCTTCCATAAATACAATAAACAGACTTATCAGGTCAGGCAACATTTTGAATTCATTCATTTAATAAATGCTTACTATAATTGCCTGTTTGCATATCATTTTTTTAAGAAGACTGCTAGTGTTTTAAGCCTGAGGTTTGTGGATTATTCACAAATGTATGCTTACTACTTAATAAGTATGTCTTATACATAGAAAATTCTCAAAAATGATGTTAAATGACCACATGAGCAAGCCTTGCTACTTGCGGCCATTGCTAGGCATAGGTGCCATAGTGTTGTACCTGACAGAGTCATTCCTGGTCTGTGGCCTTACTTCAAGGTGTGGCTGTGGACTAGGCAGCAGCCTCCTTGGTCCGTGTTTTATGGATTGAATAATTTCTAGTCCCTAGCTCAATTGTGAAACTTTGTGAAACTTTGGCCAACTTCTACCTGTTTCTTCCATAAGCAGAATGCACTCCCCCACACATACAGGTTCCTATGAAACTTTATTCCATTTATACAGTATTTATCATACTTTTTATGGTTAATTGTTTATGTGTTTGTAAACTACACTAACTTGTTAGTTCTTTGAGTTCTTCTCATCATTTCATTAATCTCCAGCCTTAACACAGAGTTGGACACATTGCAAGTTCACCATAAATACTTCTTTCATTACCAAAGGGCCAAAGACTCCCTGGTTTGGTAAGCATTGTGTTTCATAGATAATCTTTTTTGTTTTATTGTTAAATGGTAAGGTTGTAAGACCTTGGCTATGGCTTAGCAAGGAATGTGGCCTTTATGAAGCATGTAGCTCGTAGCAGATAGAAATTCCCATAGAGGACAATTGGCCATTCTTTGCAAGGGGCCTGACAGTTGTAAAATTCTCTTCTACAAAGTTTCAGAGTCACTGTTATGTTCCCAGGTCTCTTCTGAGAGTCTCCTTGTGCACAGGTCACCCCTTCACCAGGGCACACCGGTGTGAACCTAGAATTGGCACCTACCTAAAAAGGCATCTTGTGGGAGACTGGCCAGTACCCTATGAGCTTTTCATACCTCACCTTCATGTGTGTTCTCACCCATTTTTCCAAAGATCTATTTCTGTCTTTCCCAAAGTATTTTCTGGAACATTTGCTCCAGGGCAAGTCAATAGATTTTGCTCACAGGGTTTCATGATCAAATAATTCTTGAAAATAAAGGGTAAAATAAAACAAGGTAAAACAAAACAAAAATGTAGGATTCCAAGATTAGGGTTTACAGAGCCTCAAATTTACCAATGAACTCTTCGAGTTTCCAAGGGAAATAATATGTAATATTTTCCAGAAGTGATTTGACCAGGGAACTTAATTTTTTTAATTTTTTATGATACAACTCTAGGTACTTGAATTTTGAGGAATACATGTTAGGACATATGACTCAATACCACTGAATTTTTCCTACTCCTAAGTACCCTCATCAAATGGTTCTCTGCATCATGTATACAACTCTCCCAGCATGAATCAGATACGGAAAAGCCCAGGAATATTTCCTAAATTGGTGCTGATGGTGTTACAAGACATGGCACATGAATAGTCTTTCTCAAATTAAATTTTAAATGTGTATGTAGGCTCAAAAGTAATTGCTGCATGAACAAATAAAAATATGCTAATATATGAACCCAAATTCTATTGAACTTCCAAAAATCCTGTTTATTATTATAGTGACTGTAGTTCTTTTTATTCCTTTGTCCTTTTCAGAATCAATTTGTGATAACCTTAAGTATACCTTTTACCACAGTAAAAATAGAATTTTAGAAATATGAGGTGAAATTTAGCAAATGCACAGCAACAATAAAAATGCAGAATGTGCTTCTGTGAAAATATGAGAAATAATTTTGGCTAAAATCTCAGCTTTCATCTGACTTCTCAATACATAGGAAATTTTAATGAGAGTGATATCAGAATCCTGTTCTATATACAGGGATGTATTAACCAAGCTGCTTGGTGATTCTGCTTTCATTTCACTACATGTACTTCTTATTTAATGCTTTTGCTTGGCAAGGATTCATATCCTTATAGTTCTGGGGTTGTTTAAAATCACTCATGCTATATTCCATGGTTAATGACATACTAATACAATTAAAAGAGAACTAAAAATACAATAAGCAACTCGACTATTTCCAGAGATTTGTTAAACAAAATGAATATTGATAAGAAGTCACAGAAGATTGAGCCAAAATTTATACCTAAGGTACTGTACAGATATATGATTAAAAGTGACAAAGCCAATGAAATATCCTGAGAATTTCAAATGATTTCACTTGTTACTCATTAAACAAAAGGCTATCTGTTTAAAATGAGGTATAGTTTCTCTTTAGCTTCTTACGATTGTTATAAAGGAATAAAAATATTATTCTCCAATTATATTTTTAAATTTCTCATAAATTAGCAATTTAATATATCAATTTGGGATGCACAAAAATTAATATCATTCAAACTTTAAGCTAATAGAACTTCGAAATGGATATGTTAATATATAGTAGTTTATATTGTTCTATTTTCTCAGGTTTCCTAAACAACTATAATAAATTAAATTTTAGTCATTTTTCAGCTCAAACATGCTTCTTTTTTTTTTTCCTAGAGAAACCAACAAGCTTTGATTGTTGACATCCTTACTGATGGCTAGGAAACTTCTCAGCTATCAATGAATAGGAGACAGAGCTACTCATATCCACAGCTGGAATGGATCTGCATCTATAAAAATGGGAAGTAGCAGCTGCAGGGAACATGAATTGTACAATTGATTTGATTTTGCAAAGCAAACACATTCTTTGTGTCATGAGTTAGTTTGCTAATTAGGGCTTGCATAATCAAAGGATCTTTGGAAGAAAATAATTCTGGATTAAGCTCAACTTCCACTCCTTTTAACATTTTCACCTTTTCAAAATAAGTATATTTCAAACTGAATGTCTCAAACAATAAAAGAATGATCTGCAAATGTCCCATTGGATGTCAGACTTCTATTACAGTAGTATAAAGATGAAATAAAAAAGAATATCAAGAGGTCTATGACACATGGGTCTCAGGAACTATGCAAACAATAGCATTACATTTTTCCTTAGTTTATATCAGGTATTGGCAAACTTTTTGCATATAAGTCCATAGTAAATATTTTAGGCTTTGTATGCCATGTGTTCTATGTTGCAGCTACTCAACTCTGCCTTTTAGCAGGAAAGTAACCATAGACAATACATAAGCAAATGGATGTGGCTGTGCTCCAATAAAACTTTATTTACAAAAACAGGTGGTGGGTCAGATTTGCTAATCCCTGGTTTTTATTTCTCAGAAAGTAAACACTTTAATGACAACTTGCATGGTAGGTAGTAATTGTGACTTTAAGTTGCCAAACCAACACTAGAGCATATGTATTTAACATCTGTTATATGCTATATAGAACCTGCATGTATGGTATGTATATGTGTACATGTATATATGTGCATATGCATATGTAAAGGTATATATATATATGTGTGTGTGTGTATTAGTCTGCCAAAGGGGTGCTGATGCAAAGTACCAGAAATCTATTGGCTTTTATAAAGGGTATTTATTTGGGGTAAAAGCTTACAGTAACAAGACCCTAAAGACTGCAACTCAAGGTTGCTTTCTCACCAAAGTCAGTTGCCACATGTTGAAGCAAGATGGTGGGTGATCTCTGCTTGGTCTCTCCTTCCTGGGCTTCCTCTTCCTCTTAAGGCTCCTTGGGCCCAGCTGTAGGCTGGCATAGGGCTTGTCTTGCAGGGCTTTCTCTCTCTCAGCTACAAACTAGATGAATGGACTCATCTCTCCCCGGGGCCCCAGGATCAAAAGTGACAGAGCTCTCTCTCTTCCTGTGTCTTCTCGAGTGAGTGTCCATTTATATCAACCCACCAAGGGGGGCAGAGACTCAACCTGAGTCATATTGTGGTTGAATCAAAGCCCTCATCTTAAAAGGTAATTTAATCAAGGATCCCTCAACTGAATCCAATATAATCAAAAGGCTGACACACCCAGAAGAATAGATTAGTTTACAAACATACTCTTTCTCTTTTTGGGATTCATAAAATAATCTCAAACTGCCACAATATGTAAAGGGAAAAATAGAAAATAGGCAGAGCTCATTTTATAAAGTTTATGTGTGATAAGAGGGGAAATGGAAAGAAATTGTGGAGCTAGCCAAACCTTGATTAATAAATGGAATAAGAACAATTATATTAGCAAACTTATGAATTGTTTTTTTTATAATTATATATAGGTGTTTAATCAATCAACATATCTGCTGAGTATAATAAGCTGATTACTCTTCTTCTATAGCTAACAAAAATAAAACCTTTCTTGCCTTTCAGAAGCTTACAGTTCTATAATTGTGCCATATATGCACAAATGTTCATACATGCATACATGGTCATAAATAGGAAAATTATAATATAAGCAAGTGAAAGATCACATTAGTAGTGCATACAACAAATATCATTGAAATTGGGAAGGAAGAGAGAGAATTCTGAGCTATAGAGGTAATGAAAGTCCCTTAAAAGAGATAGGCTTTGAAATAGTCTTTGAAATTTGAGTAACATGGATTAGAATCATATTGAAGGGAGGGGGTATTATTTTAGGTGGTGCAGACTACTGAACACAGGTAACAGGTAGAAAATTAATGTGGAAGATAAGAATGTTAAATAGTGAATTGGACCAAATGCAGTCAGGGACACATCTAGCGGCCATCTTCTAGCCTTTGCTTACCCATGCCCTCTCTTTCTATTTTGTGCACATTTTCAATATGTGTCCAGGGGGAGGGGGAAGGTGGGAATTGTTAGGAGTACCAGGGAAGTCTGACAATTCCTTAAACCTGGAAACCAGGAACAACAATTTCAGCTGCTTATCAAGGGGCACTCTCAGTGGCGGATCCCCTTCCCCTGGGGTGTATTAATATCCCACCCTCAGGCTGCACCCATTTGTCTCCTCTCTCAGACACGAAGTAGGGCATGCAGAGCTGCCATCCACCATTGCTGACCCAGCAGTTGGCCTCCTCAGCAGAGGGGCCATGATGGGATCTCTCCCCCTGCTCTTTTGGACCCTTTGGGCTATGCAATAAAGGAGTCATTTGCTGAAAGTTTCTGTTGTGCTTGAGCTTGTGTTCCTACAATGCCTTATATAGCAGCTTACCCCACAGAAAACCGAATAAAGAGCCTTAAATATTAGATAACAAAGTTTCAACTTTACTCTGTAACCAATGTAGAAGCAATTATTGACCAGAGAGGAAACTAGATGAAAGTGCTTTTCAAGGTGATTACTCCAATGGGGTTTGTAGAATACTATGAACACAGAAAGGGGCAGAACACTGTGAGACCAGTTGAGAGTGGGGATGTGGTTTCCAAGATGAATTGAGAATTATTGAAATAGAGTGAGGGCAATGCCAGTGATAATGAAAATATAGACTAAAGGAACTATCACAATAACACCAGACATTTTATTCACTTAACACAAATTTACTACTATGAACCAGGCAATGTGCTAGGCATTGGCATTTTTATTTGCAGTTACCTGCTTTATTTACCAAAGAAATGACAGAACTTGCAAAATGATTGGCTATGGAGGAGGCAGATATCGGTACATTCATGTAAAATGTCTAGCATAGCACACAATTAAGTGCTTAAGGGAAAACACCACCACCAATAACAAATACAGTTCGGGAATCAAACAAATTAGAGAAATGATAAGATAATTTTTAAAAGATTCTTTAAAGCAAGACTCCTCAGAGCCTTTAATATGCCTCTGTGTAGTAAATCTCTGCAGGATTGTCCCTGGTTTAGGGTCTTTTATTATTTCCTTTTTCTAGAATGTTCTTTCCTCAGGCTCACTTCCTCACTGCATTCACTTAATTCAGGTCCCAGCTCAAATGTAACCTCCTTTGAGGCCTCCCCTGACTGCTCGCCTGATCAAAACTAGCCACCCTCCACAATTACTTTCTATCCTATTATTCTACTTTATTTGTTCAGTTCTTACCAACATATAAAGTGATTTATTTGTTTACTTTTCCATGGTCTATGGATATAAATTCTTTGAGAATGGGAACTTTGCCCTTCTTGGCCATTGCTGTATCTCTGGGGCCTAGAATAGATTTGACCCACAGTAGACTCTTAATAAATATTAGTTGGGTGAATAAATGAATGAACAAGTTTTAAAAAAAAACAGTCCTTTTCTGACTTGGCTGAGTAGGAAGTGCTATTACAGAATCCATATCCACCACAAAAAGGAACAAAAGTTCAGCGCAAAGGAGCCCAAGAACCAGGACATCAACCTGAGCCTGCTGCTCTGGCTTCTGGCCAGAGGAACCAACTCTACTTCAACCAAGTTAGGTTGCTCGTGAGTCGTACCAACCAGCCACCCCTGTCCCTTTACAAGATGATCCTGAAGATGAAGTTGCTTGGCTGAGAAAACGGCTATGGTTATGGGGGCCACAAGGAATGAAGAGTGGGTTCAGGAGGTGCCCAAACTGAAGGTGTGTGTGCCGCTTGGCAGCAGCTGGCCCAGAACCATATACCCCAGGCCGAGGGCAAGATCCTCACCTTGGACCCACTGGCCCTGGACTTCTGCAAGGGCTGTGGCACTGTCCTCTCTCATCCGTGCAAGGTCTGGGAAGCTGTACAGGCATTTCTGCAAGACCCTGGGAACTTTGCACATCCACACCAAACCCTAAGCCTGCTCCAAGGGACGGAAGTTCCGGCTCACCAGAGGCTGTCAGACAAGCAGCAGCAACAAAATCTGACCTCAGGTCCTGCCCTGTTATTAAAATTATTTGGGATGCCGAAAAAATAATTTAAGAAATTAAAATAAAATAAATAAAACTGTCCTTGTGAGTAGAATTAACCTTTTCCCAGCATCTCTGGCACTTCTAGTACTGTAGGTTCTAATCACTTCACAGGTTAATACTAATATCTATTTCTCTTGAGTTTCCAAACTCCCACTTCAAACAGTCCTTGCACACTAAGGGGAGATGAATCTTACTAGAACACTGCTGTAATTAGGTCAGTTTATGTACTTGAATGGCTTCCCTTTTCTGTGAGATAAAACTGGAATTCCTTATTCAGGAATTCAAAGATCTTAGGAATCTCATTCCACTTTATCTATCCAACTTTCCTAAGACATCAAAACACTTTTCTCAGACTTCTTTCTTAAGGGTTGCCTGCAAGCTCTAGGTTCATTCTTGTCTCTGTGTTTTTCCATGGGCTGTTCCTAACTACAGAAGACACTTTCCCTACAAATCCATTCATCAAAATCCTGTGAAAACTTCAGACTGTCTCAAGTGAGTTATTTGCCATGAAGTCTTTTTTGACCTATTAAACTTTTTATCTTCATCTTGAGTTCAATATTTTTCTTCTTATGTTTTCTGTTAAAATGTTTTAGGATGACTCATATGTTTTGCCTTCACAGCAATGTTATGAACATCTAAAGGGAATTGATCTTTGGCCATTATAAAGGCAATATTTCTCTAATATACTCTGCAGGAAATCTATTACAGTAAGGGGTACTTATTTATAGCTGCTTTTAAATTGTCTCATAATTCAATTATTTTTTAATTTTTTTCTGTTGTGGTTATTAATATGTATTTCTCCTTTTTATATGCACTCATTTATATGTACATAGGAAGTTCAAAATGATTGCTGGACCCCAAGTTAAACTGTATAAGGAATGTTCCCTTTGTAAACTTCTATCATTAATATTGACCTTTGATTGACAGCTGAATCCGGTTTATGAGACCTACCACTGCTTGCATCTCTGCTTCTTTGCCCCACAGCATGATCTATTTCATTGAGTGTTTCTAGGATACATTGTATATCGATAATCTTCTTTATTTTATATTGCCAGAAGCAAAAGTGGTTAGTTTGATCCTTTTAGTTACCCTACAGCTATGCCACATCATGCTACTTGGTGTCCCAGCATGCTTTATCCTTTTGGTTTCTGTTCTTCAAGCAGGAAACTGTATCACTTCTTACATGCCACAGCCGCTTGACAATCTTATGACAATCTAGTCTCTGCACACATACTGCAGAGTTGAGATGTACCAAGTACCACTGCAGTGATTACACACCGGCTGCCTTCTAGAATCCCATGATGGGCCCTGTATTGCTGCTTTATTTTACACGAGACGTATAATTCCTTTGAATGTTGCACTTCAAAGGAACGGTTTTATCAGCATCTTCCAAGAATCACACACTATGGACAATCTCACTTCATCCTTAGCTTGGTGTTCTTATTCTGTGGAAGATATTTAAGGTTTTTTTTTTCTAGTTTTTTTGTTTGTTTTTAACAATTAGCCTCATTTAGTGCCTTTTCATATTACTAATAAAAATATGACTGCCAAATTCCTCTGTTTAGCCTGCATATATCTCTAAATTCTTACATTCATGGTTTGTGGTTGCTTATACTTTTTACATACATATTTTAAAATAAAATTACATCACATCTCCCAAATGCTTGCAGCCAGGTTTCATTGCTTGTTTGCATTACTGAATATACTTATTACTATATTTTCAGTAATGCACACACTTAATTACAGCAAATAATTGAGGAGGACCGCACTAATCCTATTTCCATGTAATACCTTTTAGAGTTTTAGAATATTTCTCTAAAGACTCAAACTGCTTCCATAGCTGTGAGCCCAGACCTACTCTTAATACCAAACATTCTTTGAACCTCATTGACATAACTGAGAATTTTATATTGTTTTGTTTTGTTTTGTTTTTACTTCATAGCAAACATTACACTTTCTCTTTCACACTATTTTCTCAGGAAACATTGTGATCCTGAACAATATAAGAATAAGAAAGTAAAAATAGAGATATATAGACTAAATACTCATGTAATAGAGTAACTAATCCAGAAGGAATTCAGCCAAAATTTTTCTGGAGAGGAAAATTAAAAAATGATGGAATTGACTGGTAAGCCATATAATAATAAAGTAAAAGAGATTGAACTATATAAGCTGATCTCCTCTCCCAAATTAAAAAATACCTATCCTGAAAATTTCCAGACCAGAGAATACATTTACATATATAGAAATATTATAGTGACGCTACCAGTCAGTTTAACTATAGAGTAGAAAGTCTTTGTGTAACCCTATCTTATCTCACAACTTCTTTTTCCTCAGAGTGAGACACAAACCTAACACTATTATTTTAGTACCCTGAAACAATAATTTTTCATTCAATATAGTTTGTGAAACTGATCCATCTTAAAATACATGGCTCTAAGTCATTTATTTCCACAGCTGTGTGGTAGTACATCATTATGTAAGTATGCTGGACTATTTTTTTTTTTTTTTTTTTGCTATTATAAAATGGCTATTATACATGTCTCCTTGTACAAATGTAAGAGATTCTCTAGATTTATATAACCAGAAGTGGACTTTCTGGTTCATAGGCTATATGTATTTTTAATTTACTAAATACCGTATAGTCAAATTTCTCTCCAAGGAGGTTGTATCAAATATAATCCTGTCAGCAGGGTGGAGTTTTCATTTATCCATTTCTTTGAATTATTAACCTTTTTGCTTTTTAGCCAGTCTGATATAAAATTATACATGACTGTGGTTTCAATTGGCTTTTTCTTTGTTATTAATGAAAGTGATCAACTTTTCATAGGTTTTCTGGGTATTTATTTGGGTAATCTCTTCCATCAATTATCTGTTTGTATTTTTTGCCCACTTTTCCATTAGATTTTGCCTTTTTCCTACTAATTTGTAGATGATCTTCCTAAGGTCTATGCAAAAATTGTTTCCCAGATACTTGAATTTAAACATCCTTTCTCTTTGTCTTGTATTTGTTACATTTCATGAGCAGAATTTTTTAATCTTTTCATTCATCTCAAAATAAATCCTTTTCTACCAAAAGCGATTGTAATATTTTCCTATAACATTTTGGTCTCCATATTTATATTTTTAATTAACCTGCAAATTGTGTGTGCATGTGTTTTGCAAGTTAGGGCCATAATTGTTTCATTTCCCATGTGGAAAACCCCCAGCTGACTGTAGACCACACATTGAATGGTTCATCCTTTCTTATTAATTTTTGGTGCTCCTGCTGTGATAAATCAAGTTTTCATAGATGAATGGGTATGATTTATTTATGATAAATCTTGGTATCTTATAATAAATACCTAATAGTAAATCTTGGTAACTATAAACTCACATACTCCTTTTTACTTTTTAAAGATTGAGTAGTCTATTCTAGGCCATCTACCTTTCCAAATAAATTATTTTACTCAGCACATGATAAATCCACATAGAATTTTGTGTCTTATTGCACTGAAGGAATAATTGTCATCTTTAGATACTCAATTTTCCTACCCAATAATGCAATCAATTTCTCTTACTGACGTTTTTAATGCCTTTTAATAGTTTTGTTATTTTCTCCATACAGATATTTAGCATCCTTTGCATTTACATATATGTATTTTATCTTTTTGTTTGTCAGAAATGATCTTTAGAAATTATATTTTCCAAACATTGTGTGGAAAAGCCATTGATTTTTTAAAAAACAGTCTTATATCCAGCAACTTTGCTATATTCCCATTTTTAAAATTGTCTTTCTAAATTCTTCTGACCCTTTTCTGTGGATAATCGCATAATCTTCAAAGGATCATAACTTTTCTTCCTTTATAATATTTATTCTTCTTTCTCACCTTTATCTTTGTCTGACTGTGATCACCAGAACTTTCAGTCCCAGGTAGAATTAAAGTTGTGATAATGACCCTACTCCTGACTTTAAATGAGGTACTTACAGATTTTGCCAATGAAACCCTTTAAGAGTTAGTAGTTTTCCTTTCTCAGATTAAGGGTCTTATAACCTCTTCCCATCTTACTAAAAGTATATTATTATTTTTATTAGTTTTTATTATTAATGAGTGTTTTCTTTTATCGAATGCTTTTCATGAATCCATAGAGATGGTCATATTATTGTTCTCTTTGACCAATTAATGTAGAGGATTGCATTCACAGACTTTCTAATATTAAACCATTTTTGCATTACTGGGATAAGCCCACTTTTGTTTGATACGTAAATCTCTTTTGAATGTTGTTAGAAACAATTTGATAACATTTCTTTAGTAATTTTGTATATGGCTTTCTAAGTTAGACTAACTTATAATATTCTTTTTTATGTTCTTGTCTAATTAATTCATCAAAGTCACACTAGTTTCATAAAATGAATTTGGGAGTAGTCCTTTTTTCTAATCTATACATTTGGAATTATCTTTATCTTGGCTATTTGGTAGAACTCACTTGTAAAATGATACAGGCCTAGTAGTTATAGCACATGTAGTGGTGGATGGGTAGATTTATAGCTGCTAATTAATTTACCTTAATGATATAAATCTATCCAGGTTTTCAGTTTCATTCACTCCTAGTGAATTAAGTTTTTTAAAAATACATTTACCATTTCACAACTCTCAAATTTAATGGCCTACAGGTAATCCTAATATTTGATTTAATCATTTTACACTCTATTCTGTTTGTAATTATATCTCTCTCTTCATTTCTAGCAATATTTATTCATATGTCTTCTCTTTTTTCCTTGATCATTCTTGTCAAAGAGTTGTGTATTATATCAGCATTTTTTTTTTTTTAAAGAACAAACTTCTGGCTTTATTGATCTTCTCTTCTCTAATATTTACTCTTATCTTTTTTTCTCCCAGTTACTCTGCTTTATTTGGATTTATTATGTTGTTTTTTTCCTCCCTAAGTTATTTGCTTGAAGGCTTACCTTGATAAATTTATCTAATGTAAGTGGTTAAGGTGAATGTTTTCTTTCATGTACCAGTTCAGCTGTTTTCCATAGGCTCAATATATGATATTTTCATTATGGAGGTGTTCAAGGTATTTTCTAGTTTTAATAATAATTGCTTCTTTGTAGTCTTTTTTAAATTTACAGTTGCTTTTTTAAATCTCTTTTATTATTTGTGACTAAATTATTGCATTCTGCTCAGAAGATGAGTAATTATTTTACACTGTTCCATGTGTACTCAAGAAGAATATATTCTATTCATTGTTGGATGTATTTCTTTGTCTTTTTTGCTATCTTCTGTATAATTTATTCAAATTAATCTTTCTCATTCATTAATGTCATTTTCAGCTGGGTCTCATACCCACTCTAATCTATCCACTGATTTTCATTTCATTTTTATTGATATGAATTCTACTCTATTCTTTTCAGATTCATTTAAAGAATCACCTTTGAAGAAAGGCCTCCATGACCACTCTATTTAAAACACTCACCCTGTTATTTTCTATCCCAATACCTTGCTTTATTTTTCTTCATAGTACCTATTACTAACTCACCTTATATTATGTTCCTCTATTTATTATTGTCTCTGGTCCCTAAAAGGATGTAAGCTCTACAAAAATAGGCCATTATGGCAGCACCTAGAATAGAGCATGAAACCTACTAAGCACTCAATGTATATCTGCTTATTAATCAGAATTAGGAACCCTGTAATAAATAATCAGAACCTGTTTAGAGTACATGGTGTCTGTGGTGGGGTGGCAGGGGTAGTGGTTGGGATTCATTAGTCTGTGTTCAAGTCATGTGAATTCAAGAGATAAGCCTTGAACACAGTTCTCACCTTAACTTTCAATGATGTTTAAAGAAAGGCAAAGAAGATAACTTCTGGCTTTCAATATGGGACTATCAACTTTAGCACTAATATCTAAGCCAAAAATCCCAGATATTTATGCTCTGTAACTCATGTGAGACTTAATTGCTTTTAAAATCTACCTGCAGATGACAAAATTCTTTAAAGGGGGGGAGGAAATAAACTATGTTAATAAAACTAAGTCTATCCATCCACAGCAATTAAAAAGGCTGTATATTGAAGCACTGACTTTTTGATATAAGATTTTTTTTGTCCTAAAATAATTAATTTCTCAATAATATGATAATAGCAGCTGTACTGTTGAATTACCTGGTCTAGTCATCCAGTCCTGAGCTGACTTAGGCAGTTTCCCATGCAGAGCATGAGAAGAGAGAGAAAGGAGAAGTCCTCTCCAACTGAAGATGCATTAGCCTTGGCCCTCCAACTACCGCATCCATAAGGATCCAGGAAATGAACAAGAGAATGAGCCACAGAAACACTGGGAAACAAGATGGCTAGGTCTGAAGAATATATTGGATTAATTTACTCAGCCATATGCATTTTCAGAGGAGGTAGAGGTAGAAACAAGTAAAGTTGGCACCTGCCTGAAGGTCTAGGCCCTGTTTAGTGCTCCTCGCCCCAGGAAGGCTGGCATTAAGTAGTGCAAAAGGGCAAGCTGTGCGTGGGGCGACCGTACCCAGTAGTAAATGGGACCCAATCAATGTCTCAAATTCTCCACAATTAGCGTAAACCAGTTCTCTTCTTTTGAGGAAGAGTTAGGAAAAGGAAAAGTACCCTCTTTTACAGAGCATAAAGAGGTGAGAATTCAGAAAGAGGAAAGGAATGAGCAAGTACAAAAACATGGAAATGTCTCATATTCACAAAGAATGAGGAGGAAAAGAAAGATATAATGTTGTCAGGGAGGTAAGGAAGGAACCAGCAAGAGTGTGCCTGACAGCAAGAGAGTTTTATGAAGAAGCGATTAATAGTTTGGAATGTTGCTAAAAGGTTGAGGATATTGAGAAAAGGTCATTGATTGGGTGATTAAATGTTTGAATTTTAGGACGCATGGAACATCATATTATTTATTTATTTTCTGAGATCACCAGGTAAATTCTGAGTAATTCTGTAACATGCAGTATGTAGTGCAGTACCTATTTAATGGAATGAAATTTTTGAAATAAACTTAAATTAGGCAAACCTGCACATGACAGAAAAAAAATGATTGCTCTAACCTAGAGCTAAGTTTGAGGTTTATAAGAAGCACATTTTATTCTAACTTTCCACACACAAAAAAATCTTCATTACTGTATATTAATGAGATTCTCAAACTTATTTCCTCCTCCTCTGAAATTCCTAGCTTATCCCTAGTGTAACCACTCATAGGTTAAAGCAAGGTGGTTTCTTTCAAAAAGTCTTACTGACTCTTTTCTGCACTCACAAAAGTACTTTGGTCATACTGCAAACCACCTAGAGTTTAACTATTCCCCCAAACTGGAACAATTTACTGCACATTTTGAACTCAGAATTTAGCAATGTTCCTGACACCTAGTAATTAAGTAATATGCATTTATTGAAAAAAAAAAAAAAAAAGAAAGAAACAATGAATGATTAAGTCATTGGGAAAACAAACATGACAAATTATGTCATTGATAGATTTTGATATTAGTATGGGGCAACAAACATGCAGAAATGAAATTCATAGTAGAGAATATCAACTTATATTTAAAAATAGTACAAATTGTGAATTGAGCAGAGGCATACAGAATCAAAATTAATGAGAGTAGGACTCTGGCTAGTTATGGAATATTTCTGGGGAAAGCCAATTTCAATACTAGTCTTAGAGAATTCAGTGGAAATGGAATAGTTGTATATGTGGGAGTGTGTAGCTGTGGGAACATGGAGCTCATTCAGGGCTGGAGGAAAACAAGGAGCAGAGTCTTAAGGCCAGTTTATAGGGGAAAAAACATTATACCGAGAAAAGCAAGCCAATCTATTTGAATTGACTGAAGAGGCCCTGTTTGCTGGCACAATAGGGACAAGGATCTGTTGGAAGAGGACCACTGGGGATGCCAGGCTGGAAAATTTGGATTTAATATGGTAAACACCAGGGGGCTTTTCCCTAAGGGTCCTTGAGTGGGTAGGACATGATGAAAATGGTGCTTGAGACAGATTAGTCATTCAGCAGGGGGTCAACAGCCCAGTACTCTAAAGGAGAACACTTAGACCTAACACATTCACCAAAACATTACACTTTGCCATCCTAAATGGCTTCAGTGATTACAAGAGACTCTTTCTGAGAGGCCCCGCACTTTTGGTGGCATATTTCATTCAAGCTTTTTGCCATATGATTTCTTGTCCCTTTTTTTCTCTTATCTTTGTACTTTAACAAATGCCCTGCCACTGGCAAAGATGGAACCGCAATCATTTGTTTTCTGCTGCCTGTGGCAGATTGATGAAACTGTTGGATTTTAAGCTATTTTACCGTGTTTGCTTGACAGTGACTTCTGCTGTGACAGGGGCACCCTTAGGGGTGAGGAAACAATTCTAACTTCATGCTTTCTCAGTTCAGAGCTTCTCCTCAGCAGGGAGAAAGCAAGCCACTTACATTATTTGAAACAATTTTGTGATTTATCCACCGGGTACTGACCTACAATCAAGTGAACTTTGCTTAAAACCTTTGGATAGATTTTTAACTGCTGCTGTGGGGCAAAAGGAAGACATGTTCATGTGGCCGCCTCCTCAGAAAGCAAACTTCCCTAAAAATATATATCTCCAAACTAAAAGGGCATGCTGCATCTTTAACCTGAAATTGGCTTGCACCCTGTTTCAAACATAGCGTTTCTTTAAAATAAAGTTTCCTTAAAAATATGTGCTAGTTACTTAGACAAGCAAATACAATTAATATAAGACTGCTTGAATTCAGTTTTCTTTAAATTTAAGTCACAGAATTAAACACCATTGTGATTTTTTAAATGGAAACATAAGATTAACCCATATCAAGTTAGTTTCTGTGCCTGCTCAATTGAATCTTCCTAGCAGAATTTAAACTGTCTTAAAAAACTCATACATTTTTTGTACATTGCAGTGCAAAATATACAGCTTTCTTCAATGACAACTTACTTGGTTGACAACTGAGTAATCAAATTGATGAATTTAATCAAATTATCACCAATAAATTTCCAGTGAGAATACATTTCATCCTGCTCTGTTCTCCAAAGAAATGGTTTACCACCTTCTGAAGATTCTACACTCTAACACTACTTGATCTCATGTCAACCTCATTTTCTCCTTTACTACAAAAATAAATAAATAAATGAAATGAAATAAGTACATTAAAAATAATTTTATTTTGAACTTAAAAATATGTATTCATGCTTTGAGGATGGAGAACTCTTAGAATGTCATATTACAGAGTTGAATAGCTACACCCCTGAGAAGTGGTGTAGCTATTTTGCAGAAGATGTTTTGGGGCAATGTGTCAGAGGCTGTCAGTTTCAGGGGGTGCCGTGAGGAGTGGGGCCTGCCAGACAGTTGATGAAGAACAAAGCAGCAAGGACAGTGAAAAGTGACAGCCATGTAATCCAGTACGTGATTGCTTTTCCACATTGTCAGTAGCGAATTTTATGATCACCTGAATGACTGGCTAAAGATCTGGATAAATGAGGATTTAACAAGAGCAGAGAGACTATATGTCGTAGGAAAACCTCTTAACCATGTCAGAAGGAACTGTTCATGTTCCAGAGTTCTGGCCAAAGGTGTCAAAACAGGCTTAGAATCATGGAAGTAGTAATAATAGGCAATAATTATTTAGTGCTTACTATCTGCTAGATATTGTTCTAATTGTGTCACATGGATTATCTCATTCAATCTTCACAACTCACCTATGAGGTATTTTATTAACATCAGTTGCTTTTAGATGAGGAAACTAGGTTACAGAAAAATTAAGTAACTTGCTACAAGATCACACAACTATTAAGAATATAGAATGTGAAACTAAATATCATAAAAGTATGTAAAAATTATGTAGATATTGAAATAATTTTATACTAGTATGTACGTGTGCATTTATGCATATGTATATTGACAAAATAATGAACAAGGTTATTAAGAGAAATTAATATACATTATGATGACATTTATAGAATACATATATATGTGTATATATTTGAATACATAGAAAACACATGTACATATATATATTTAAGTATATATAAAAAACATCTATACATCAAACTCTTTACAATGGCTACTCTGTGAGAAAAGCAGGTTATGGAAGGAAAAATGAACTTTTGCTTTTTAATATATGTGTGTGTATTTGAACTTTATACAATGAGCATGCTTTATTTTGTACTGTAAAATAATAAAAATAAGTAAAAAGAGTAAATTTGAAAGTGAAAAGGAATATTGGAAAAATGTTTGAAAGTTTTTCCATGTTAGAATTTAAAAACTTACAGAATAATTTTTATTCTCATTATGTAAATGATATATGGTTATTGGACAGACTAGAAATTTCAGAAGACTCTAGGGAAGACCCTCTCATAAAGATCCTTATGATTACATTGGGTCCACCTGGATAATCCAGGATAATGTCCCTATCTCAAGATCCTTAACTAATCACATCTGAGAAGCTCCTTTTGCCATTAAAAAAGTTAACATTCATAGGTTCTAGGGATTAGGATGTGGACATCTTTGAGGGACAGTTATTTAGCCTACCACCCACCCAAAGATAACCACTATTGAAATTTTTATGGATTTTCTTTTATATACATATAATTGGTATTGCACTGAGACAACTGTAAATTTTGCTGCTTGATTTAAAAGTACGTCACTGTCAACTTCTACTTCCAGTCAAGATGGAGTAACAAGGATTAGACTCATCCTCCTGCCTGAAAAAATGAATAAAAACAAAACAAAACAAAAAAACAGACAAAATATATTTTAAAAAATAATAATAATTTTAAGACACAGGAAACCAGGCAACAAAAAAGAGTGATCCCTAAAAAACATGAAAAAAAATGATGTGAGCCCTGTGATTTTTTCCGCTTACTACATGAGGCTTTTCAGCTGCAGCTCAGAGAGGGGTAGACAAAGGAGGAGGCCAGAAGACTCTGTGAATTGAGAGGGCAAAGCTGCAAGTCTAGGGAGACCAAGGCAGCTGGAGTTCACAAAATAAGGTCCTGGAAAGCACAAAGCAGGAGAGAGAGAGAGAACTCTGATTCTGCAGAGTTCCCTTTGATATTCAATTTTCTCATGCATGCGAGAAAACTAATGAGGCCAAAAAAAGATATACCCAAAAAGGGTAGAGGTAACATTGCCAGAATTCACACTAGCAATCAATAGTGTCTGATCCCACCAATCAGAGGGGAGAATCACAAGGGTCAAGGGTCATTTAGTAGGGTGCACAGGAAGTTCTAGCCTCCATAGCGGGGGAATGATTAGCTGTGGACTGAGTACTTCTCCAGTCCTGCCTAGCAAATCCTAAAATCAAGACCTGAAATGCTCAAACTGTTTCCAAATAATTTAACTGTATCCTGGAGCAAAGCTCAAGGATATTTAATATAATACAAAAATATTCAACAACTAACAAGGTAAAATTCACAATGTCTGGCATCCAATAAAAAAAAAAATCCAGTTTCCAATGAATCTGGAAAATATGGCACGTAATGAGGAGAAAAATCCAAGAACTGTAAATGACCCAGAAATGACACATTGTTAGAATTAGCAGATATATAATAAAATATTTATTTTAACTGTATTCCATATATTTAAGAAGTTAAGTAGAGACATGGAAGATATAAAACAGACACAAACCAAACTACTAAAGACAAAAACTATAATGTATAATATGAAAAGTAGTCTGGATATAACAACAGATTAGACATTGCAAAGAGAAGACTAGTAAACTTGAAAACACAGTAAAATGAATGATAGAATGAAACACAAAGATAAAAAATGAAATAAAAAAAATAATAGAGCACACCAGTGAGCTGTGGGACAAGTGTCTGAATATACATATAACTGGAAAACCTAAAGAAAAGGAAAGAGGAAGAACAGTAGAAAATATTTGAAGATATAATGACCACATTTTTTCCAAATTTGATGGGAACTATAAACCCACAGTTCCAAGAAACTTGAAAAAATATCCAGTATAAGAAACATGAATAGGAGGTGGCTGTGGCTCAATCAGTAGGGCTCCCGTTTACCATATGGGAGGCCCCGGGTTCGGTTCCCGGGGCCTCCTGGTGAAGGCAAGCCCGCCCGCACGGCGTGGTTAGCTGACCCAGCGAGCACAAGCAGCAAGGGGGGATGAATAAATAAATAAATAAATAAATAAATAAATAAATAAATAAATAAATAAATAAATAAATAAATAAAAGAAACATGAATAAAGCAACATAATCAAATGTGTCAAAACCAGAGATTAAAAAACTTTGGAATGTAACCAAAGAATGACGACACATGATGTATAGAGGAATAAACATAAGTATGATAGCATATTTCTTGTCAGAAACAAGGCTAAGAGACAGTGGATCTTAAGAGTACTGAAAAAAAGAATAGCTGTTAACTTAGAATTCTGTAACCAGAGAAAATATCTTTCAAAAACAAAGATGAACAAAGGACTCCTTCAGACATTCAAAAGCCAAAAGAATTCATCCTTAAAGAAATGTTAAAGGAAGTCCTTCAGGGTGAAAAAAAACAAAAAACAAACTAATACCATATTAAAAAATGAATGAATGAAGATCACTGGAAATGGTAATTAAATGACGAAATATATAAGGTTTTTTCTTACTGTTTAAACCCTTTGGAAGAAAATTGATTGTTTAATAAAAAATGATAGCAATGTAGCATGGGATTTATAAAATATTTAAAAGTAAAAGTATGACAGTAATAGCTCAAAGGTTGGGAGGGGGAAATAGAATAAAATATTGTGAGGTAATTGAGCTATATATGAAGTGATATAATATCACTTAAATATAGAATGTGGTAAAATAAAAACATATACTTTAAACCATTAAACAACCATTAAAATAACAAAACAGATAGTTATAGCTTAAAAGCCAAAATCTATTATGATTAGATCCATAAATATTCAATTAATCCAAAAGAAGACAAATAAAGAGGAATAGAGGATGAAAGAACAAATGGGACAAATAAAAAACAAATAGCAATAATAGATTTAAATCTAACCATATCAATAATCATAAAAGACCTAAATATCCCAAATAAAGGGCAGAGAATGACAGATTGGATAAAACATCAAAATCCAACTACATGCTGCCACAAAAAGAGTATGTTAAATATAAAGACACAAATAAGTTAAAAGTAAAATGACAGAAAAAGCAGTACCATGCTTATACTAATTTTTAAAATGCTGGAATTGCTAAGCTAATATCGAATGAAGAAGATTTCAGAGCAAAGACTATTACCAGGGTTTTAGAAAAAGGTAATCTAATAATAATAATAAAGGGCTAAATTTTTCAAGAGGATATCAAAACAACCCTAAATGTTTGTGTTCTTAATAACATTTGAATATTATGTTCAAAATACATGCAGCAAAAATAGGCTTAATTGAGAAGAGAAATAAATACCTATAATTTCAGTTAGCAATGTCAATACATTCAATAACTGATAGAAGCAGACAGAAAAGCCAGAAGGATAGGGAAGATTCAAACAGCACTTTCAAATAGCTTACCCAAATTGACATGCTCTATCCAATAACAGCAAAAATACACATTCTTGTCAAATGCACATGAAACATCTATAAGATAAATCAATTACTGGGCCATAAAATTAAATTAAGGTAAAAAACAGAAAGACCTCTGGAAAATACCCAAGTATGTGGAAACTGAATAATATACTTCTAAATAAAACATGAGGCTAAGAAGAATTCAAAAGTAAATTTGAAATTATTATAAACTGAATGAAAATAAAATCATAAAATATCAAAATATGTGGGATGCTGCTAAAGCAGACTTAGGGGAAAATGGATAGCACTCAACACCTATTAGGAAAAGGGGAGACCTCAAGTTAGTAGCCTCAGCATATACCTTAAGAACTAGGAAAATACGAGAAAATTAAGTCAAAATAATAGAAGAAATGAAATAGTAATTACATAGAGTAGAAATAAACAAAATTAGAAACAGAAAACTAATAAAGAAAATGAATGAAACCAAAATATGTTTCTTTGAGAAATCTAATAAAATGATAAACTTCTAGCCAGAGTAATCAAGAAAAAAATAAAGACAAAAAAAAAAAAAACAAAAAAAAAACCAATAGCAGAAATGAGCGAAGTGACATCTCTACAGATTCTATAGATATTAAAAGGATAATAAGGGAATATAATGAATAGCTTTCTGTCAATAAGTTTGACAACCTTGATGAAATGGACATATTTCTTGAAAGATACAAACTACCATGATTATTAAATAAGAAATAAATAGCCTGAATATTAAAGAAATTGAAGTTGTAATTAAAATCCTCTTCACTTGCATACACACACACAGGCCCAGATGACTTCACTGGTGAATTCTACCAAACGTTTAAGGAAGAAATAACACCAAAAGTACAAAAATTTTTCCAAAAGAATTGAAGAGGAGGAAATACAGCTTGACTAATGCTATGAGGTCATTGCAGTGGTTTGAAGCTGTATGTACGCCAGAAAAACATGATCTTAAATTTAACCCATTCCTGTAGGTATACATTCATTGTAAACATTTTTATGAGGCTACTTCAGTTAGCCTCATAACTGAATGACCCACCTCATTCAAGATGGGTTTTAATCCTATTACTGAAGTCCTTTATAAGAGAAAGAAATTCAGACAAATAGGGAAAGAAAGCCACAGAGGCAAGAAGTTGAAATCAATGAAACCCAGAAGAGAAGGGAAAGACCAATAGACACCGCCATGTGGAAGAGGAACCAAGGTTCAGAGGCAGCCGGTCTTCGGGAAGAAAGCATCACCTTGATGATGCCTTGATTTGGACATTTTCATGGCCTTAAAACCGTCAGCTAACAAATTCCCATTGTTTCAGCCAACCCATTAAGCAGCCTAGGAAACTGAAACAGTCAGCATTACACTGAAACCAAAATCAGACTAAGACATAAGAAAAATATATATAAACCAATATCTCTCATGAATATGTATGTCAAAATTCCAATCATAATTTTAGGAAACCAAATTCAACAATATATAAAAATAATAAATCATGACCAAGTAGGATTTATCCCAGAAGGGCAAGTTGAACTTGAAATTTGAAATCCAATCAATTTAATTCAACACATTAACAAACTGAAAAAGAACAAGTATATGTTAATCCCAATAGACACAGAGAAAAGTCACTTAAATAAATTCAGTATCTATTTCTGATAAAAACCCTTAAAAAATTAGAATTAGAAAGAAATTTTCTCAACCTGATCGAGTATCTGTGAAAAACCTACAGCTACCATTATACTTAATGATTGAAGCCTAAATGCTTACCCTCTTCCTGACAGCTCTATTCCCCAATCTGTAACAAGACAAAGATGTAACTCTCACCACTTCTATTCAACATTGTACTGGAGGTGCTAGTTAGTGCAACAAAATCTAAAAAAAAAAAAAAAAAACAAAAAGGCAGAAATAGACATCGTTAATGGGTTAGAAGACAATATTGTAAGATGTCAATTTTCCCTAAATTGAAATATAGATTCTATTCAATCCTAAACAATTCCAGAAATATATTTAAGTAGAAATTGACAAGCTGATTCCAAAATTCATACAGAAATGCAAAGGACCAAAACAAATTTGAAAAAGAAGGATGAAGTTGAGAAACTAAAATTATGCAATTTTAAGACTTGTAAAACTATAGTAAAGGAAACAGTGTGCTATTTGCCTAAAAATAGACAAATCAATGGAACAAAAGAGTGTCCAGAGAAAAGACCAGCACATATGTGGACAACTGATTTTTTTAACAGCTATATATCATGGTATAATCCACATACCATAAAATTCACCCATTCAGCATGTACAATTCATGGGCTTTTAGCATATTCACAGAGTTGTATGCCTATCTACACTAATTTTAGAACATTCTAATCATCCAAAAAAGAAACCCCATGCCCATTAGCAGTCACTCCCCATTTTCTCCCACCTTCCAACCACCCTGCCCTAGATAACCACTGGTTTACTTTTATCTTTACATATTTGCCTATTCTGGTCATTTCATATGAATGGCATCATATAATATGTTGTCTTTTTTTGATTGGCTTCTTTTAATAAGCATAATGTTTTCATTATGTGAATGGGTGCATGTTTTTAACAGCTGGGATTCTGAACAGGAAAGAGCATATATTTGATATAACAGGGGCGTTCAGATTCATTTAATTGATATTAATATTATAATGTTCATATTAATATTCCAAATTTTATATTATTAAATAAATATTTTAAAACTCTGAACATCAAATAAACACTCTCATTGGGCAGATTCTATCAGGAACATGCTAATTTTGACCCAGTTCCTAATGGTAACTCTAGGAGCCAAATAGAATTTGTCTGGCTGACTCACACCACATTCCAGTAGCTCTGATCTGGAAGACAGGTGAACATGAGAGAGGAGGTTCTAGAGAACTTCCTCCATGTCTGCAAAAGGGTCATGGGATTTCCTCAGAATGTCCAGTGTACCATACTCCCCACAAAACTTATATTTATAAAACTTTTCTTTTTTAGAAAATGTAAATCTATTGTTCCATTTAAATATTACAACTTATCTGTGAGTAAGACATTATCAAAATTTTATAGATCACAAACTCAGGCCCAGATAAGTGACTTGTTCCAAGTTTATACAACAAGTAAATGGCAGAGTAAGCCTTCAATTAAAGTTAAACTCTTCTTTCTATGATATCACAGTTATTCCTACGTGTATCAGAACAGATTTCTAGATTGAAATTCACTAGTGAAATCTCAGACATACCCCAAGCTTCTCTGTGTTGTATGTTTGGGCAGCAAGAAATTAAAAGTCTTAAATTCAGGCCCTGGCACCATGGTGGCACATACAACTGCCAATTACCATTCAAGATAATTCATTGCCTCTATATGGGCACTGGAGTATTATGCAATCTTATCAACTAGGAAACAAAAGTTCCAAATAGTAAGGACTCAACATTTAAAATATGTAGTCCTGCAGAAAGTGAGAAATAAGCAAGTTACTAAGAATATGAAAGTGACAAATGTATATCTCAGAATGTCACAGTCCTTTGAAAGGCCAGTTGTAGAATTTTTAGAAGTTACTTGAAATTAGTGTTTTCCATGGAGAAAATTTAGAAAAAGAATTAGGAAGGAATTAGGAATGGCTAATACTTAATGCTGGCACATTGCTGGTAACAAAGAACAAAATACAAAAATCAATGTACACTTCAATTACAGTTATGAAAAGCCAGAAGTGGGAGAAAGAAACACTATGTAGGTGCCAAAAATGGAAATCTGGCTTTCTTGGTCTTGAACACCGAAGTGTCAATATGTCTGGGAAGATGATCCTGGAAAACCAGTTATAAGACTCCCTCTATGTAGAATCGGGTCAGGAGCTCAGTAGGGAATGCAGGTAAGATGTCCTCAAAGTCGAGCTAGCATATGCAGTTAGAGAATTAATACCTTAAAGTGGCAGCTCAAATACAGCAAATAGGCAGGGATGGTAGAATCAGAAACCTGATTTTATATAAGCTAAATTGGTTATGCTTCCTCTTAGTAGTAAGCTAAAAATAAAAGTCTGAAAATCCAGTCTGCCTCAGCCATGTTAAGGGCAATCAAAAGAAGGATTTTAATAAAAACCATATGCATTCTAATCTGCTCAATAAAGATCAGCACAGCTTAGTCAAATTAAGTTGTAGAAACCCATTTAAGTAGCTTTAAGTGTATATCTAACCTCTTATTCACATATCCTTATTACTTGACCATCCCCTGAATATATGCAGATGTGTTATTCCTGTTAGTTATCATATATCAAATGTAGTATACCACTCAATTGCAATCAATTCAACTCTTCCAATAATTATGTGGAATCAGGATGTGGAGACTGAAGGAAAAATATAGTTTGGCATGATTTTACTGCAGGAAATGCTTGTTCATGACTTCAGATTTTACACAGGAAACACTATTTGTAATATTTAAAATAAAGGTTATGTGTGGACACTTAAGTTCTTTATTATCAAATTAGCAATGAACAAAGAAGTTGTGATTGGGTTGCTTTATACATTTCCTTATATATTTGTAAAAAGTTTATGTTGGTACTGCCTGTTTAAAGGACAATTTGACAAAACTATCAAATTTTTAAATAAGTATAACCTTTGACTGAAAGGAACCTCTCTTACAAAATTACTCACACTTGTACACAAAGATATTTATATAAGAACATGCAGTGTAGCATTGTCACTAAATATGAAAAGAAACCCACAATTACATACAACTTAAAGGCTCTTTAGTAGTGGTATGATTTTAAAAATCATGTACATCCGTATTATGAAATATCAAAACAAAAGGTAGATGGACATGTTTTGTGGCATGTAAGAAGCAGATTCCAATATAATATGAATATATATATATATATTTATGTTGCATATACAAATATTCTAAAAAAGATACATATGATACATTCATAGTCATTTCCTATTAAAGTCTTACTGTTTGCTCTCTATATTTTTGTGTTTGCATTTTACAATAAGCATATATTATACCAATAATTTTTAAAAACCAAAACCAAAAAATAAAACAGAAAAAGTAATTCCACAAATGATTAATTTTTAATCTATTTTAATCTATATATTTTTATATATTTTTGAGTAACTACTAAGTCTGGTCTGGGTAGAGAGTGGTAAAAACCAAACATGATTCCTTTTTTTGTGTGAATTTACCAGGTGCTTAAGCTTGGATTTGGATATCTCTTTCCTTAGTCTGGGAGGAGTTTTTCAAACATAATCCAGATATATCTGCTTACTGTGATTTTACTAATTTATAATATTGTCATTAAACAAAATAACTTATTGAAATGATGTCTACCAACACTCCTTCTCCAGGTATTCTTCAACCCCCTCAAAAGATGCCCTTGGCTCTCTCACCTTCCGTTTAGTCTCTTCTTTCTTAATCACCCTGACTCAAATACCACTTACTATTTATGTCCAGCCATCATTTAATGCAAAAAACCAGGCTTGTCTATCTAAATATGTACAATCAAATGCCTATAAAATAATATACCCCTGGAACCTTAAACAGACATTAAAAACTGAGCCTTCATCTTTCTTCACAATATTTACTTTTTGCTTTTCTTGTGTATATTCACTACACCATCAAAGTCACAGACCCCAGGTTCGAATCTCAGAGTCATCTTTGACCTCTTCCTTGACTCTAAAAGCCTACCAGCTTTCAAACCCTGTCAGTTCTACCCCTGCAATATTTATTAGTCATAAGTCTCTCCCTATTGTGAATGTCACACCCAAGTCAAAGCCCATGGATGTTCATGGCTGGTCTACTGCAATCAGTTCTAAATCACTTTCCCAGTCAATGGCTTTCCCCCATTCAATTCATCTTGTCCATTGATCTAAGATGTCTAACAATTAGAAATGAACTCTTATTAAGCATCTATTTTTTGCAGGGGTATATATAGGTACAAGGGAATCAAAGATTAATGAATCATAAGCCCTATATTTTTAGAACTCAAGCCATGTTCCTCCTCTTTCTCCAACCTTAAAGACTTATAATTTCTCCTAAAGTGGTCCCAATCCCTTCTTATGACAGTCGAGCTCCCTCATGCAACCTTTCCTATCCTCCTTAAGTGGTCCTTATTTTCCAATCCAACAAAACACTAGGTAAATGGAGCAAACAGAACCCATTACAGGAAAGATAAACAAATTTTCAGAAACACCATCATCACATATCACATACACACTACTGCAAAAACAGAAAGAAAAAAAAATTTAAAACAAAACAACTGAATTCCTTTCTTTGAAGATGGTACCAGTTTACCTTCACAACTGCTTTGAATTCCCCTTTCATAGTTCAGACCAAAAGTCTGGGTTGCTTTGTCCCTGTGTCTGAGGGAGTATCACACTTGAGATTGGAAACATATTTACCACCTCTTCAGCTTCAAATGAGAAACATTTAAATCTTAGATTAGGTTAAAGATTAGGTCCTCCTCCAGGAAGAAACAAAATCATGGGCACTAAGCTGCAGCGTGTATCAGTGTCTGTTATGGCAAATACCCACAATGGTTGGCTTAAAAATGTGAATTTATTGGCTCATGGTTTCTGAGGCCAGTGGTGGGTGGCATTCCAGCTGGCCATCAATACTTGAGTTCCTTGGCTTTCTCATCACATGATGATATACTCTCCTTTTTCTTCCGGTTCCAGTTGCCTTCTGGTTTCTAGCTCCTTTCTATGGCTTTCTCTCTATAAAGCACCAGTAATAGGATTGAGATCCATCTTGATTCAATTAGCCAATCATTAACTAAAAAATTGGTCCTACTTACAATAGCTGTACAATAACAGTAATCAGATTAAGACCATGTTTTATTTTGTTTTGTTTTCCTGGGGTACATAATTTAACCTATTAAAGCCAGGCCCTGGAATCCTCCTCCAACCAAACTAATTGACTAGCTTTAAGCTGCTCATACTCCCTGCTTTCCTGTTTTGATCCTTGTGCTGTTCCTTTTCTCTGCAGTCTTCATTTTCTTATCTGCAAGTCCAAATTCTATCTAACCATGAACTCAGCTCAAATGCTACTTTGGGGAATATTCCTTGATTATTCAATTGAATGTAATATTTTTGTTCTTGGTAATACCATTGATCATCACGACACCTTTTATATGGCACTTACAATTTTCTATATTGTATCATAGTTATTTAAATACACACCTGTTCTTTATTCTACTATAAGTCACTTTATGACAGGATTCACATTTCATTCTTTGTAGTAACCCAATGGACAGATCATTGCATGTACTGAACATGTTTTAAAAGTAAGGAATAAATAATACCTCTATCTGAAAATAATATATTTAAATAGCTTCTTGAAAGAAAAAAAAAAAAACTTCCTCTGTGACATTGGTTTATTTTGTATTTTACTTCCTTCTCAATTAGGAATTGTGTGTGTTCTTAGTGATGAAAACTTTTCTATCATCGCTTCCTAAATTATCCAATAACCCCAGTTAACACTGCAATCAAAACAAAGACTTTTTTAATTCAAAATTTTGATACATGAGCTTTTGATCAAGTAATATAAAGAATCAAATTAACCATTTATTAAATTAGAATATAACAAGCATCTTCAAATGAAAGCTTTGGTCAGCATTTTTCTTCATTTCTTTCTTAGATCTCTTTCATCTAGTAAGGCAAATTACAGTGAAGAGACATGTTTCATAAAAGAAACTCCACATCCACATTTTCTATGTCAGATATAAAGAAGATTTGCTTTACTTGGCCTAATTTATAGTCAGTGAGAAACATAACATTTTACTGGTATCTTATGACCTTTAAATGGCTGGACTGCCCAAGAAGCTTTGCTTAGAAGACTTGCTTTAATGAAAAAGCCTAAATTTAAATTTGAATCCACCTTGCTGGTCCTAATTTTTTAAACAAATGAAACAAATGGATTTCCAACAGTAAGATTTAGCCTTGCCCCTTTTCTGAGTGCCTCTATAAAGCAGGAGCTGTGAGAGGATTATTTTTGTGCCTAATTCCCAGCATAGCTGTTGTATATCTCCCACTTCTATGCAATAGACTCACTATTTCAGAGGCCAGAAGTCCAACATCAAGATATCAGCAAGGTAATAACAACGAAAAAAAAAAGATATCAGCAAGGCCATGTTTTCTCCTTAAACACTATTGTGTTCTGGTGCTGACCAGTGATCCTTGGGGTTCCTTGGGTTTCTCTTCACATGGTGATTTCTTCTCCTTTCTCTTCCAGGTTCCCACTGACTTCCAGCTTCTCATCCTTTATAAGTTCTTCAGTAATTTCATTAAGACCCACCTCCATTCAGTTGGGCCTGTCAAAAAATAATTTTTAAGAATTAGAAACCAGAACAATGGCTACTATTAGAAAAACGGAAAATAACGACTGTTTGAGAGGATGTGGAAAAATAGGAATACCCATCCATTGGTGGAAATGTAAAATGGTGCAACCACTGTGGAAGACAGTTTATCAGTTCCTCAAAAAGTTAAGTATAGAATTACCATATAACCTAATGATCCCACTTCTAGGTATATACCCAAAAGAATTGAAAGCAGAAACTCAAACAGATATTTGTATACCGATGTTCATAGTGGCATAATTCATGATTGCCAAAAGATGGAAGCAACCCAAGTGTCCATCAACAGATGAAAGGATAAACAATATGTGTATATATACACAATGGAATATTATTCAGCCATAAAAAGGAATGAAGTTCTCATACATGCACTATTATGGATGAACCTTGAAGACATAATGTTCAGTGAAATAAGCCAGACAGAAAAGCACAAATATCATATGATCTCACTGATATGAAATAATTAGCATAAGCAAACTCATAGAGTCAGAATCTAGAATATAGGTTACCAGGGGATGATGGCAGGGGTTTAGAATAGGGAGTTAATGCTCAAATTGTATAGCATTTCTATTTGGGATGATGGAAAAGTTTTGTTAATATATGGTGATGATGGTAGCACAATATTGTTAATATACTTAAAAGCACTGAATTACATATTTGAATATGGATAAAGGGGAAATTTTTAGTTTGCACATGTTACTAGAATAAATAAAAAAAAATCTATCAGACTTAAAACACAAACAGTGAGTCCTTAGTTAAACCATGGATTAGTATAATTATAAAAATGTGCTTCCATCAATTATAACAAATATATCGCACTAGGTGATAATAATAGGGTCGTATATGAGAATCCTGTATTTTACAAATGATTTTTCTGTAAACCAACAACTTAGTATAAAGAGAAAGAGAGACTGGTTTTCTTTAGTCAAAAGGAGACAATCTGAAAATTGGGGAACACTATGTTGAGACAAAAGCACTCCATTTTTCCCTGAGAAAGAGGTAGTTTATATAGTAAATATGATGAGGTTCCACAAAGAAAAATACGATGAGCTAAGCAAAAACAATTAGGAAAGCAAGCCTTAAAAAGGGGATGAAATGTTACCTAGCAAAATGTATTTACCCGTGACAAAAGTCCTGGTTTCCAGGAAATCAAGACTGAAGTTTAAAGAATGTCATAATATCCTAGCAGTTGTGTAAGCTCGGAGACTGTTAGATAACTTGTCTCACAGATAACTTGCCTTAGGCATGTGTGGGCAATTTCAAGATATACAGACAATTTAGCTTTTACTTTAGTCATAAATAGATAAGTTGACATTTGCTTTAGACACGCATGGACAAGATGCCACCAGGCCTTTGCCAATTTATTTAACAGGCCACAACTAAACTAAAAATCACATTTTCAAGAGTTCCTATTTACAATGGGTTCACACTCACAGGAAAGCAGATTAAGTTGTCTAAAGTGAGGTACATAATTTAATCTACTAAACCCTGTATTCCAGAAATGGATCTGATTGGTTTAAGAGTAATTACCATCAAGTACTCCAATGATAGCCAGTGGCACATGAGGAGGAGGTTAGTTGGAGGCTTCTAGACTCCTTTTTCTCATTCTTAAAAGAAAGATACATCTTTGATATGTTTATGTTTGCTATAGGATATGTTTGTATTTGTCATCATGAGGAATCATGAAAGGAGCCAGTCTTCAGATAGAACCAAGATCAGCACAGATAGATGGAAAACACACTATTTTTGATGCTATATTAGTCAGCCAAAGGAGTGCTGATGCAAAATACCAGAAATCTGTTGGCTTTTATAAATGGTATTTATTTGGGGTAGAAGCTTGCAGTTACCAGGCCATAAAGCATAAGTGACTTCCCTCACTGAAGTCTGTTGCCATGTGTTGGAGCAAGATGGCTGCCAACATCTGCAAGGGTTCAGCCTTCCTCTTCCTCTTAAGGTTCCATGGTCCCAGCTTCTTCCAATATTAGTTGTAGGCTGGGATGAGTCTTGTCTCCTGGGACTCATTCCTCTCTGGGCTCAGCTGCTCTGCTCGCTCTACAAGGACAGCTGTAAGCTATCAGGTGAACAGCTTATCTCTCCTTCCGGGGCCTCTGCCATATCTAATGGAGCCTTCTCTCCTTCCTCATATATCTGCTTCTCTATGTATTTACGTCCTGGGGTTCCAGCATTAAAACTCCTACTAACTCCTCTGCCCTGTAGTTTTCTCTGTGAGTCCCCACCCACCAAAGTAGGCCATCCTACTGACATGGCCCAATCAAAGCCTTAATTATAATTTAATCAAGTAAAAGTGAAACCTCAGAAGATAATGTAATCTACTACACCCAGAGGAACAAACCAGTTTACAAACATAATCCAATATCTATTTTTGGAATTCATAAGTAATATCAAACTGCTACAGATGCCATCACTAAACCCCTGGATCAAACAACTCTAAAGCCTTCCCTGTCACTAGTTTTTCTGTGATGTGATTCAATACTTTTTTTTTTATTATTTAAGCTACTTTGATTTCTGTTTTCTATTAATAACAGCCAGAAGAATTCTGACTCACACCCTCCGTGTAGGGCATGGAGAATCCCATTTTCAGGCAAATATAAGGAAAATAAATTCAATGATCTATTCAAACATTTTGACCTTTGAAATCCATTTCCAATTTGAAGCAAGAATAAGGAAAGGATATTCTTTAGTTTCCCTTGAAAGTATAGAAATAAGGATGAAATCTGAAGGAAGAGATAAGGTACAATTATATGCCACTTTGTTAACAAAATTTCTGACAATATCTATGCATCCCTTAAACATTTATAATTCATAAAGATTTCTTAAAGTCATTTGCTTGAGTAGCCCTAATATTTGTGTCACACAACTTTCATATACCCCAATGTCTATATTGATTTTCCTGACATCTTTTTTTTTCACCAAAACAAAGAAATTAATGGCATTTTATCACTCTTCCAGTATAATTTCATTATGCCCATGGCTTTGTTTATCATTCATACTGATGATTTCCAAATGTTTATCTGTAGCATCTTTGAATTCCTAAGTTATACATTTAACTACCTCCTGGAAATCTTTACTTGTGATTTGGCAGACTAAATCTAATATCCAAAATTGGATTCTCACTTTCTTCCCCCACCCCCCAAACCTAATCTCTCTTCTTTTTTCCCCTCTTTAGTGAATACTGTCATACAATAGTATTTAGTGAATACTATTTTTCATTGTCTCCCAAGTCTTCCCTTATTCCTCCCAGACTCCCCCTTATCACCAACTTCCAATGTTGACCAAGTACTTTCGATTATACCATTTATCATCTCTCATAGCTATCTTTTTTTCCTGTGTCCCCACTTCTTCCACTTAACTCAGGCTTCCATCACTTTTTTTTTTACTTATCTATCAAAATATCCTTCTAAGTTGTCAGATGCCTTTAGTCTCTTTTCCCTTGAACACACTATTATTGGAGCAATCTTTAATTCATTAAACCCGCTGTTGTGCTGTTTACTACAACCCATTGCCTGCTGAAAAATCTCTAAACAATTTCAGATGTTTTTTGATCCATCTCATGGCTAGCTTTCCAAGCTCAACTCTTACAGGCCCTCACCATCCAGCTCTCATACTCTGTGACTGAGTCATAACAAACCGCTTGCTGGTTTCTAAATGCACCATGATGTGTAACCCACTCGTGATTGGAAGGCCTTAATTCGTTTGGTACTATACAATTTTCCCTGAACCACTGAAGCTTTCCCTGAACTTCTGTTACAATTCTGTGTAACACTTTGTGACAGTTTGAAGCTTTTGTGCATCCCAGAAAAAAATCATGTTCTTGGAGCTACTCCATTCCTGTGGGTGTGAGACACTTTGATTGGAATGAATTCAGTTGGGGGACTTTGATTAGGAAACTTCAGTGAGGCATGACCCAGGGTGGGTCTCAGCTCTCTTGCTGGAGTTTTTTGCAAATGGGAGAAACATTCAAAGACACACAAAGAGAAATAGAACTGTCTATTGCCTGCAGTTGCAGAAAGTCAGAGAAATTCTGAGAGGCTGAGAGAGGCTGGAGGCTAGTACAAAGCCCAGGGAGAGATGAGCCACGTGCTTGTTTGTTTACCCACAGCTGAGCTCCCAGAGAAAGCATTTTTATATGACACCGCCATGTGCCTAATCTCCCTTAGCTGTAGTTCGGTGAGACGGAATCTCTTATGATGCCTTGATTTGGAGATTTTCAGAGCTTTGGCACTGTAAGATTTTACCCTAATAAATACCTATTATAAAAGCCAACCCATTTCTGGTATATTACATTGGCAGCCTTAGCAAACTAAAACACAATCTTTATCTCATTTCTTGGGCCACAACTCTCTCTGATCAGGATCCTACTATACCACTCATACCATTTAATTCCCCACCTCCCCCAACTAGACAATGAAATCTTTTTCGTCTTGAGTATGCATGTCCCAGCTGATAATGGTACAGAAGAGGTGGTCTATATTTGTTTATTTAATTAATGAGTGTGAATGGCTAACTTCCAAGATGTTAGAAATAACAGAACTCATGGTTAACCATAAATGAGAAACATTTGATTGTGTTCATACATTGATGAAAGAGAGAAAGGCATTCTGAAAGGGAATTTTCTTTCCTAGTCTACTCTCCTTGAACACCAAAATCAAATCTTGACTACAATTCAGATATTTGTCTTTAACAATGTATATTGTTTCTTTTATTCATTGCTTTATATACAAAGAAATCAAAAGATTTGTTGTGTATGCCTAGACTGTGAAGTATTGTTTTCTGTTTCTTTCCATATAACTGCTTTTTCCTTTTATAAGGGATTTTAAAAAATTCTTTTTAAACTGTGGATTTTTTTTAGGACTGACTAAATGTGGAAAAATCGATGATAACCAATTTTTAGAGAATACACTTATACCAGCCTACACATCTAAATGACATTGATTTGTCAGAGTATGCAACTAGGCTATTTTTCTTAAAACATTAATGGAATTTCCCTTTTAAAATTATTTTCAGAAATGAAATGCAAACCCAAAAGTAGCCAGTCCTAGTGATTATTCCGGATATACATTTCTTTGACTAAATACCACAGTCTTTTCATTCATTTAAGAGATATATTATATACACCTCCCATGCGTCAGCACTGGGAAAAGAGCAGTGATCAAAACAGGCAAAAACCCCTGCCTTCTATTGATACTCAATATCAGCCCCACCTTTTCTGCCCCTTGAATCTACAGACAAAACATGCACACTCACAAACACACAGGCTCATCCCCCCCGCCACCCCAGACTTATACACACATTGGCTGGAATAGGGAGAGAGCTCTGGCTCATATTGGTATTGGGCAACTTTAAGCAAAGAAGATCAGGAAGTTTATATTGCTTAATAAAGTTTATGAATTTTTATACTGATCTAGTTGTGGAATTTAAATTACTGTTGATATTCAATGTTTTCAGTTTAGTAATGGACTTGTTTATATATAATAGTAATCACTGTGACTAAGAGAGATAAAGATAATCTTCATTTATCAACACTTGCAAGCCTATATAAAATACATTTTAAAACATAATAGGTTAATATTTTATAACTTTTATTTGTATTATGAATTAAAATATTTCACTATCATAAAATAATAATTACCTGCAGTACTGGTGAGCCTGTGGCTGGTGATGATATGAGGGTAATACTATCAAGTGTTTGCTGATAAGTAATAATATGAAAGTGTGTAAAACATTTAGCTATTCTGTGATAGTTATTAATTGCCTTTGTAATACAGTAGTTGTTCCTTTAACCAAAACTGATTGAGTTAATAATTGAATGTTTGGAATGGTGATTCACAGCTGACTTTCTCTATGTATTCAAATTTATTGGTAACCATGAATTGGTTTTGTGACTGTGTTGTGCATTGCTTTAAGTGAAACTGATGGGATTAATAATTGAATGGGAATTATAAAAGCTGTATGGATAATGTTTCATTATATTGGTTATTTTGATCTATTAAACTCCCCTACAGAACCTGTAGCTTCAGTCTCGCTCCTCACCATCAACAAAGCAATAAGTTATGCTTGTTAAACATCAAATATCTTAATAAGTGCACTAACATGGACATCGTTTTTACATTTTCATTATTTTGAATCTAAAAGGATAGTTGAGAAACTATAATTTTGAAACCACCATCTGTGTACATTTATATAATGATATTAAGAATTTGAGAAGTTCACTATACTGGCAAAATAATCTTTTATTACTCTATCCTTTTTTTGTAGGTAATAAAACATTTATTTTAAAACATAACATAAATTCATATATTCATTTTTGTAAAATAGTAGGAGCATATCTGTTTCATAGACTAGCAAGTTGAGAATTAAATCTTTTCTGTCTGTTGCCCCAACCTGTCAGTATAACAGCCAAGAGTAAAATGGAAAGTTTCTATTTGACTTACTTCCAGTTTATCCTTTGTGAAATTTGTTCTGCCAGGCATTACTAGAATGATCTTCCTCGAAAAAAAATATTTATTATATTTTTCCCTGTTCTAAAATTTTTTTTGATTCTTCATTACCTATATGATTTTCTCCTAGTCTTTGACCTGACATTCAGTGTCCTACATAGTCTTATCAATTTTCTAAATTTTATTCATTTTTCAAGTAAGTCCAGTTCAAGTCCTACCTGCAGCAAAGGCATAAGATGGAAATTTAAAAAATAATTCTATAATCAATGTGGGGCCTGAGGCAGGCAAGCTAGCTAGGCTATAAAACTAGTTCATGTGAGAGATTGTAAGCTCGGAAGAGAGAGATCAGCAGAACCCTGTGAGACATGCCTCCTGTGACAGTCTTCAAATTAGAACATTCTTATTTTATCTTATTTTATTTTATGAAGCTTTAGATTACCTAAAAGTTACAAAAAAAATATCGGGGATTCTCATATTCCCCTCCTACACTTTCCACGATTAACAATATCTTTCATTAGTGTGGTACACTTATTACAATTGATGAACACACATTAAAGCATTGCTCTAACCATGGTCTATAGTTTACATTATGGTTTACACTTTGCACTGCACAATTTTATAGGTTTTGACAAAATGTATAATGGCTTGTATCTGTCAATGCAATGTCATACAGAACAATTCCAATGTCCCCAAAAATGCCCCATGTTACAACTATTCTTCCCTCTCTCTCCCCTCAGAACCTCTGGTGACCACTGCTTTTATATTAATTTTACTAGTTCTTCCATTACATGAATAATAATGTCTACTTTCATCCATGGTTGCATTCCTCCCCTTATGTTTGTTCATTCCTCAACCTTGAGGATTTTGTGATAGAACATTCTCAATGTAGTAAACATTAAGAGGTATTGAATGTAAGATAGCTGAATAATTTAAGGGAGACATCATCCTTAAATTCCCTCCATAGCTGGATATAAGATCCTCTCTGTTTTATTACAAAAGGCTGACTCTCTAAACTTAGCCAGTCCTCTGACAAATATACATTAATGATCACATAGGGGATCAGACAAGAGCATTTATGTGCCTTAGTACAAAACCAACAAAAGTGAATTTAAAATTTTAATTTTTTTTTTTTCTTGGTCAAACTATTAGAATCATGTCTGATGTTGGTTATCTTCTTATTATTGTCTAGGGACAAAATTTCATGTGGGCAACAGAAGAGTTATGTACAAGAAATCATGCTGAAAACTCTGTAAATAACTCAATTCATCTGAATTCATGTCAACATGTTATCCCTGAGGGTCCACTGCATTCAGTGCTAAGGAATGAATGGTAGAACTGTTTTGATTTGAAAAAGGAGAAGACTTCAAGGTTGGGGCTGGGTGGGTATCATCAGACCTGGCTTTTACCTTTTGAAAGAGAAAGTATATCTTCTTTTTTGTACCAGATCATAAATGTAGGTGCAATGAATGAAAGTTTTCCAGAGGCAAGTGTCAGCTTAATGTGGGAATGAATTTAACAATTTAGAATTATCTAAAAATGAAATTAGAGACCACGTGTTAAATCTTTGCTTAATCAAGGAAGAGACAGCCACTTTTTCAAGATGCTGGAGTCTGGATTAATATAGTGGAAGAATGGCCTAAATTATTTTTAAGCTCATTTTATGCATGGTAACATGTGGTAAAAAAGAGAACAGAAAACTCAGAGTTTAAATTCTTGGTCCTGGTTATAATATATACTAGCTGATTGAATTAGGTCAGATACTTCAACCTTGAGTCTTCAATTCTTTCATCTCTTCCTACTACAGTAGTTAGTTCCTTACTAACAACTAATTAATTGTACTATATTCATATCTGAGAGAGAAAAAAGAGGAAATAATTTAATCATTAAGAAAAACCGACATGAAAGATGATTTTAAATATCATTTAAAAGAGGATTAATTTGGACATAATATCACTTCCACAAAGAATTTTTAGAAGAAAATTTTTATTTATAACTAACCTGCAACCAGATGTACTAGCTTTCTATACATGTGACAGGTAATGTGTAATGTTATTTTTACAAAATTATTTTAAGCAACTCATAATGGGGAAATATAAAGTTATTCATGTCTGTACATTCAGATTTAAAGTATCAGAAGGGTTTTTCAATCTGATAAAATATGGGGTGAATTTATATGACTCCTATGCATACATCCATGTAAATATTAACTAGATTTATGCCTCACGGTTCTAGTGAAAAATCAGTTAAAAACATTAGCCACCTGATTGAAGGATGTTATTGAAGGAACATGAAATTATTCTTTTCTCAGGTCTTTCTTTAGGAATTTTTAGAACAGTGGTGATCTCTATGGGTTTATTTAGTCAAGCCTTATGTGTTATCTCTGCAAAAAACTCAAACCATTTCAATACTGCAATTTATATTAAAATCATAATTGCTGTTTATAACAGCCATTGAGCTTTCTGCTCTTTTGTTCAGTAAAGAGACTAGAGATTTTTAAAGAATATCAGGGATTCCTCTAATCCCAGGCCATTCTCTAGGACATGAAGGGGTTCATTCCAGAAATAAACTTATTTGTTACAGTTCAATTCTCTGTTGCTTCTTTGGGGAAATTAATATAACACTTCATTGCCAGAAAAGAAAAAGCTGTGTGGATAAAAAAACAAATAGCTACATTTTCAAATGTCAGAGTAGGCCCATATGGCATCTGACGGAGAAGCAAGTTCTCAAGTAGAATAATTCTCCCTGCCCCCACTCCATCACTGAAGACTGGCCTCCTGCTGCTTGTGCTGGTGTGTGGATAGAGTGCTTTTGTGCTCCTCGAGTGGAATATTTTGCATTAAAAACATACTGAATTTAACTCATCTAGAGTTACCAAGTGAATACTTTTAGAGGCACATTGAGGGGGAACAGAGAGTTCCAAAATAAGAGTTATATTTGAGGGAATTATTTGTTAACCACTTTTACAAGCCCTTCTATTATAATATGTAATCTTTGACATATGCAAAAAATATATTTTCCCAGTGTGATCACCAAGAGTTCCAGCACGGTAACCGAGGGTTAAGAACTAACAAATAATTATGATGATTAAATCATTATATAGATGCCTTTATATTCTAAAATAACAAAAGGTTAATACTTGAAATTACTGACGCTGACTAGAAGTGGTCCCACACCTGTTTATGGTTACTCTAGACTTAACCTCACCTTTGTGTATGCTTACAGTTGTGATGGTAACCACTCCACCCTCCTCTGTTTAACATCCATGTGAAAGACCTTGTAACCTACCTTCGTCCTTATACCCCTATCCCAAGTCCTTGTGACTGACCCTGGCTTGCTAACCGCCCCCCAAGTCTGTTCTGTTCAGCCCCTTAATGTTTATTAATGATGGAACCTGTGTTCAGCTCTACCCCAATTATTCATTACACCCCGAAGTTATAAAATATTAGAATTTCTAACCATCAGAGAGACAGTTTGGGGCCATGAGGCCACCGTGCTCCATTGCTTGCACAACTAATAAACTCCTTCTCTCTTTGAAACCCTGGTGTCTCAGGAACTGGCTTTAAAGATGCATCAGGAGATCGGTATCAGCGTCTGTTTTATTAATCACTAGATAATATTACTAGTTTGTATTTGTCCATGTGACTTCCCACACATTATCCCCAATTATTCTCATTACAGTGTTTTAGTTGTGCAGAGCAGAGCTTCAATAGCCTAATTTTGTTTTTAGGACTTACTGTGGATTGAACCCAGGACCTCATACATGGGAAGAAAGCGCTCAACCATTTGAGCTGCATCTGCTCCCTAGCCTAATTTTTGAAATCAAGAATTTAAAATACATTGAGATTAAGCAAAGTCAACAACAAACAATATTAATTGTTGCATACCCTATGCAAAGCATTGGTTATATCATCCCATATCCAGTCTATTTACCAAGATGTGTCAATGAGATTTGGGACAACAAATTACAACGTATGGAATCATTACAGGTACTAGAATCAACCAGTTGTGAATTTGGGTAAAACTTTTTATAGCTCCATGTCAGAGTTTCTCTACATGTAATGTCTGCTTATGAACTAGGAAGAGAGAATCAATTTAAGAAGAAAAGATTAACAAGTTTCTGACAAGAAATGGATCATAAAACCAAGCCTTATATAAAAAGTATTACCCTTAGTTTCCCTACCTTAAGAGCTAGAGCTGCAGTTTGTGTTAATTTGATGTTCAGTGCTCTTCAAAGTGTCCTTCAGTTTCCACTGGATCCTTTTCTTGCCAGGAAAACCCTTGTTAACTTCTGGGGAACTCCCTTCTTTGCTGGTTTGTAGCAGCCTTGCATTTTATTGGGGTTGATGTAATAACTGATGAGCATATGACCTAGGTCAGACTGTTGAGAATTTTGAAGATTGATCAGGGTTTCTAGAGAACTTTCTCTCTTCTTTCAGCATGTAATGTGCTGCCCTGAGGCCAGGGACAGCTGGAGCTTGGTTCTCTATGAGGATTGACAGCAGGGTATGAAGGGAGTAGAGATGAGTGCCTTGATGGTACCGTACCCTCCCTCTAGACATTTTATTACAGACATAATTTAACTATTTTTTAAAACAAATTGACTTGAATTTTCTTTTGCTTGCAAATAATAGCATACCAGGTGATAGAGTAAGAAATTTAACTTAGAGCTTACTAGTGGATTTCCTCTGGAAACTATGACCTGTATTAATTGTCATGTTAATTGTTACTATAATATAAACTTGATGTGAGAATTATATTTGCATTGCATCATACTTTTTAATGAATTTTTATTTTGTCTCTTTCTTGCTTTAAATTCCCAGCGGATAATGAACACCTCTGTTTGGTTTATTGACAATGACACTAAATCTAGCACAGATAGTAGTACAGGGTAGTTGTTCACTAACTCTTCATAAAAAGAAAGAGAAAAAAGAGATGAAGGAAGGAAAGAGAGAGAGAAGAAATATAAGTCCACTATTATTCTTCATTCAGAAACAGGAAGTAATAGAGAAGATTAGGTTCTTGTTAATACGTTAAAAATAGAATAGAAATTGTGCAACAACTCAAGTTACACACATTACAAATTTCTTAAATATTGCCTTGGAATACTTTGAATGAAAACAAGAAGATTATAGAACTTTAATACGAAGTAAGAGTTGCTTAAAATAATTCCAGGTAATAATTCCAGCCACTTAAAATATATGTAAGTTTACTCTATATAGGGCATACAAATTATAATAAATACACTCAACATTAAAAGCAGTATCTGATTTAGGATGACTTTATTAACAACTACTTTAGATTTCAGAACTATCAAAGCAAGGAGGGCAACATTTTAAAAATTCAGATTCAATGCTTCAAAGTAATCTATTTTAATTTGCCTTAATCTTTCTTTCACAACAAAAGGACACTCACCTCTGTCATCACTTCTCTATGGTGATCCCTGGAATAATATTCATCTAAATCACTCAATTTGATCTACAACAACTCCCTGTGGAAATGAGTGTTTCAAACACCTAATGTGACCATTTCATGGGCATGTGTTCAAAGTTTCTTACTTTATCAGTAAGATGAAGACCCTCTAGGAAAGTTTTGAAATTTACTCTAATCCAAGTATGAGCCAATTCTTATCAAAACAGCTACCTCTTTTAAATGTTTTGATTTCTATAAAGTATATTCCCTCTTAGACGTGATATTAGCTTTGAGTACATCATGAAATACAAATACTGGTGAACCGATTATCTGTCTACATTTATACAAATGTTTATTCAAGATTTTTATAAGGTTTACTATTTTACCTCTTTTCTACATTCAATTACAATATTCTTGGCACCTTAAAGAGACTTTCAATTTTCTACCTCACAACTGTTTGCAAAAAGATTATTCTGATGGATTAAATATCCATTTTACTCCATTTTAATAGAATAGGCATGACCTTGATTACATGTCAGAAATCCTACATCTCAACATTAGCTTTACGTTTAAGGTGTATTATATTGTACACAATCATGAAACTGTTGAAAATTTGATGGTTATAAATTTTTAATATTGACTAACAACTCTCCTTTGCCCATCAGGTCTTTATTTTCCAATCAAAGCAAGGAAGTACGTGAAAATGTGTGTGACTAGAAAAAACTTTATTAAATTATGGCTTTCTGTTGAAAAATGAGAGGTTGCGAAAAGCTATGGCAAATATAGGGTTAATTCAACATGTACTGAGCTTCTTTTATGTATATTTTTATAAAGCCATTTGAAACATTAGCCTAGAATATTATTTTCTTTAAAAATATCTGAAGATAACCAAAAGTATTGGGATATATGAGCACTTAAAGTGACATTGATTACGTACTACAGATCAGTGCTGTCCAATAGAATTTTCTCCACCTATGGAAATACTCTATATTTTCCAATACTGTAGCCATTAGACACATATGGATATTGAGCACTTAGAGTATGGCTAGTGTGGCCGAAGAAATCGATTTTAATTTTATTTAACGTGAATTAATTTACTTTAAATAACCACATATCGTTAGTGGCTACCTCAGTGGACAGTGCAGCTATAGGAAGTCCCAGTTTTGGAGCAAAATGCCATCTCTTTCACCTTCTCATCTTCTCTCTCTATTAAGTTTTCTTTCCTTTCTCTTTCTTGCTTTCTTCTTCACCATCCAAAAATTTAATAGAGCCATTTCATGGATGTTTAGCACATGATACAGAATAGATCTAAGTCACATGATTTGTTTTTATGAGCATTTAAAATCTAATTGGAGAGCCAAAAATCATATAATCATGCATATATAATATATATATGCATATACATATATCCGAACAACATTAAATAGTTTTGTACCTAATTAAATTCAGAGGAAGACAAGATTATTACAAGCATGATATCCTAGTATGACAGAAGCATAGGGTGCTAAAAATGTGTTCTTTAGGAAGCAGGACTAGAAAAATATTCAAGGTCTGATCGTAGAAATCTTGTATGGCATGCTGATGAGTTTGACCTTTATTCATTGCACAATAGAAAACTATTCAAGTGTTTTAAGTTAGGGTGTAACATGGTTAGTTATTATTTTTAAGATTATTCTGGAAGCGTTGGTCTGCATTGTAGTAAGATAATGTATTTTAATTGTCTCTACACTGTGTGATAATTATCTATGTGTATATTTCTGTTTCATTGACTAAGATGATAGAGGGAAAAGTTCATCTTATTCAACTCACTGATTCTAGTATCTTGCACTATGCCTGGCTCAAAATAAGAACTCAGAGATTATTATGAATTATTTCTGGAATGCATACATCATATCTAAGATCACAAATATCTGATTATGTAATCCTCAAATAGTTTGAAAAGACACAAAGTTTAATATGTTGGTATTATTTTTTTCTTTTGTGCAGAAGGAGTTAGAATGTGAGTCTCATCTCGGCATTCAATATTTTATCCTTTGCTTAGCAGCTCTAGAGATTTTGAACTTGAGATACAAAAGTAAAAACTGTGTTCTGTGGTTTTCTAGTCATAAGGGATGGTCTACCTAGCAATAGTTATCTATTCCTTCCTATCAAATAAATGGGGCAGGAGAATTTGTTCATTTCTTGTATCTAAACATTAGGGACTTAAAGGATCCTGTTTACACAAAAGAGGTAGCAGAAATATAAAATTCAGGGTAAGGCTAGACTAAACGAGGCCAAAGAGATTAGAAAACACAGAACCATGATGTCCCTACTAAAATCCCTGACCTTGTGGCCAAGTAGCAGGCAATATTATTGAGCAAAGGTATTCAACATTTTATTTCTTCTGTGGCCATGTAAAATATATCATTCACACGAGCAACATGCTACCACCAGCAATGGTTACTCATTCTGCCACTTTTTGTGGAAATCTCTGTGCTATGGAAAATAGAACTATCCATTTTTACCAGCAATCCTAGACATACCAGCAAACCTCAGCACCACAGGAGGACGAACAGATCTTTAGGACTGTCATTAGCCACACAAGCAAATATTTTTTTTATCCTTAAAAAGTAGGTACAGATAACAATACAAGAGAAAAGGCTCGGTTAGAATAGTCCAGCAGGGAAATTGAGCCTCAGAGAAATCAATTCAGCGATGTCATATGGTTAGATTAAAAAATAAATAGGGGTATACATGACTAAATAGAGATAAATATCCCTAAACAACAGGGTGATGCAATGCACAAAACATGCAAAATGCAACTATTTCCAAAGTATCTTATACTTTGATTATAGTGTTTTGGAACTCCTGAAAATTACTTTTATGAAATGCATAGAATGTTAAAAAAAAAAAAAAAAAAAAAAGAATGATTCATAGCACTTGCCTTAAGGGAAATTATATTCCAAAAATTGAGTCAGATATACAAACCTTAATCACTAATGTGATAATTAAGATGTTGTAATAGAGTTATATACAGGATTCACTGAAGACAGTTTAGGGAGTTGATTACCTAAATGCCTTTAGGCAGGAAAGGTATCAAGGAGGGCCTCAGAGGAAAAGGAGTACTGTAGTTGTTTGATATATGGAAAATGATTATCTGAGTGATCAAGGGGAGAGGGTATTTTTAGACAGTGAAAACAAACTGCAGAAAGGCATAGGAACATGGATACCTAAAGAAAAATGTCTGGGAAACTACGAATAAATTCATTTAGCTAAGCAGTAAGGAATGATCAAAGAAAGATCATGAGCTTTGAAGTCAGACAAGCTTAGTCTCATAGCACTGACCCATTACTGGGTGACTCTGAGCATGTTCGTTAACTTATTTGAGGCTCATTTGTTAAAAGGAGAGAAAACTAATTACCTTGCAGCATTGCCGTGAAGATGAAAACAAACAGACATCTATAGTATCTGTACCGTGTCTAAGCTAAAGAAGTATCATTTACTGCAGTAAATGATAGCTGTCATCATCATCATCATCATATCACCATAAGACTGAAGAAGGAAGATCATGGAACATTTTGTGTTTCACATTGATTTGTATATAGGAGATAGTTAAGGATTCTAAGCAGAAGACAAACAAATCCAAAACAAATCATGTTTTAGAAAAATCACATTGGTCATGGAGGATGGAGAGAAATCAGTAAGCAAACAATTGCAATAGATCTGACCTGGCATCATAGTGTAGAACTAAGGCATTAAGAACTGAGAAGGAGAGAGGAAATGCGGTCATCTCTAATTTTTCCCTTTCTCCTTTGCCCATGCAAAGTATAAATGGTTTATAGAAACCACGAAGAATTGAGGTTGCTGTGGTTATACTGAGAAGGAAGAAAATACAGTGGATCTTTTCTTCCTGCCCCATTCTTAAAACCATGATTTTTATCATATTGTATTTCAGATATTTTGTTACAGTTAATCTTCCAGGAATGTCTTTTTTTTTTTCAGTGTCTATAAATAAAGTTTTATTAGAACAGTATAAAGATGTATTATCTATGACTTTGTTTGCATGACATGGCAGATTTGAGAAGTTGTGCCTAAGATTCTAGGGCCTGCAAAGCCTTAAATAATTACTTTCTGACCCTTTTGAAAAAAAAGTTTGCTGACCCCTTGTCCAGCATATGCACATAAACAGAGTAAATATTCTGGCTAGAGAGAAAGCAGTATGTAGGTATATGTGCCTTTGCCAGGAGGAGGGTGAAGGAGACTTAAAAAATAACAAAACAAAAACAAGAACAGAAATTATTTCCTTTTCTCTGTCCTCAGAAAACCAGCCGTCATTGACCTCCCAACTCCCAAACCTTAGTGAGTATATTTATTCCTCTTTTAAAATTTTCTTTTCCTCCTGCTCTCACCCACATGCCTACAAATTCTATTTGTCCTGTGACGGAAAGAATAGCTCCAAAGATAGTCACCTCCCCCCACTCCTGAAAGTTCTTGGCTTAGCAATTTACTATACCTATGTCTCTCTCTCTCTCTTTTTAATTAAAATTGAAACTCAGCCTAATAATATGTATTGACTAAGGGTTACCTCCTGAAAACTTCCTTGTTACTCAAATGTGGCCTCTCTCTAAGTCTCTAAGCCAGGGGTTCTTAACCTTTTCTTTTTTTTTTTTTTTTTTGATTTTTAAAAAATGTGTTAAAGTATGTACATAAACATACATAAACAACAAGTGTATAGTGTAACAATAAGTGTATAGTAATAGCTGTGAACTTAAAAAACAAACATACATAACATCATGCAGGGCTCTCATACCTCACCCTACCAACAATACCTTGCATTGTTGTGAAACATTTTTAACTAATGATTAAAGAACATCCTCAAAATATTACTACCAACCACAGTATCTTACATTTGGTGTATTTTTCCCCCAACCTACCCTATTATTTTTTAAATATATTTTTATGACAGAACTTGTAAACTCACAAATCAATCATGCACATGTGCAGAATTCCCATACAACACCCCTCTATCAACACACCACACTGTGGTGGAACACTTTGTTACAGATTATGAGAAATATCATCAGACTATTAGCAGGTCCATAGCATACATTTGGCACACGTTTTCCATACTCTCTTATCAACACATCTTTGGCACAGATGCATGAATATTAGATTATTACTGTTAACCACAGTCCTTAGGTCATTCCAGCTGTATCTTTCCGATGCTTCTCCACATTCCCATCACTCTGCAATAGTGATGTACATCTGCTGTAGCTCACAAAGGACAGTCTTGCACCTGTACCATCAACCACAATTCTCATCCACCTCTGGGTTTACTGTGTTATTCAGTCCCCAGATTATTCTCTAGCTTTCTTTCAATTGGCATTTACATCCCTAGACTACCCTTTTCAGCTACATTCCAATTTATAAACTAGCTTTTACGCACTACAATGTGTTACCATCAATTCTATATATTTCCACACTTTTACAATAAAAGTTAATTAAAACTTCTACATACATTAAACATCAGAAGTCCATCTCAGTCCTCCTCTTATCTCCTTTAAGAATCCACCACCTACCACCAGGTCTTGAAGATATTTTCCTACATTTTCTTCTAGAAGCTTAATGGTTCTGGCTTTTATATTTAGGTTTTTGATCCATTTTGAGTTAATTTTTGTATAAGGTATGAGATAGGGGTCTTCTTTCCTTCTTTTGGCTATGGATATCCAGTTCTCTCAGCACCATTTATTGAATGGATTGTTCTGCCTCAGCTAAGTGTGTTTGACAGGCTTATCAAAATTCACTTGACCATAGATGTGAAGGTCTGTTTCTGAACCATCAATTCGGTTTCCTTGGTCTATGTGTCTGTCTTTATACCAGTACCATGCTGTTTTTACCACTGCAGCTAGGTAACATGATTTAAAGTCTGGATGTGAGAGTCCTCCAACTTTTCTTTTTCCTTTTTAAGGTGTTTCTGGCTGTTCAAGACCCCTTACTCTTCCAAATAAATTTGATAATAATGTTTTCCATTTACTTAAAAAATGCTGGTGGAATTTTTATCAGGGTTGCATTGAATCTGTATATCAATTTGGGTAGAATTGACATCTTAATGATATTTAGTCTTCCAATCCATGAGCTTGAAATGTTTTTCCAATTATTTCTTTTTTTGATTTCTTTTAACAATGAGTTTTAGTTTTCTGAATAGAAGTGCTTTACATTATTGGTTAAGTTTATTCCTAAATCCCTCCTCAGATTGAGCATTACTAGTGTCTTTTAAAGTCTGTTTCATCTAGCATACATATAGCTACTCCAGTGTTTTTTGTTTTAATTTTTTAAAATTTTTTATATTTTGGTTACTGCATGCACGGAATATCTTTTTCCAACCTTTCACTTTCAATCTATTGGTATCCTTGGGTCTAAGGCGAGTTTCTTGCAGACAGCATATAGGTGGCTCATATTTTCTTATCCATTCTGCTAGTCGGTGTCTTTTGATAGGGGAGTTTAATCCATTAACATTCAACTTTATTGCTCTAAAGGCAGTTGTTATTATACCCATTTTGACCATTGGGTTTTATCTGTCATATTTTTTTTTTTTTTAAGATTTTATTTATTTATTCATTTATCCCCCCCTTGCTGCTTGTGCTCACTGGGTCAGCTAACCACGCCGTGCAGGCGGGCTTGCCTTCACCAGGAGGCCCCGGGAACTGAATCCGGGGCCTCCTATATGGTAAACGGGAGCCCTACTGATTGAGCCACAGCCACTTCCCTATCTGTCATATTTTATTTTCAGTACTCTTTTGAGACTTTTAGTAACTTTTTCTGATATAATCTTCATTTCTAGACTCTCTTCCAAGACTCTATCTCCTGTCTTTTCTCTTCAGACTGTGGCACACCCTTTAGTATTTCCTGCAAAGCTGGTCTCTTTGTTACAAAATCTCTAGTTTCTGTTTATCTGTGAATATTCTAAACTCACCCTCATTTTTGAAAGACAATCTTGTTGACTATAAAATTTTTGGCTGGAAGTTTTTCTCCTGCAGTATCGTAAATATATTACACCATTTTCTTCTTGCCTCCATGGATTCTGTTGAGAAATCGGCACTTAATCTTATTGGGTGTCCCTTATATGTTATACATTGCTTTTCTCTTGCTGCTCTCAGAAATCTCTCTTCATTTTTGGCATTTGACATTCTAATTAGTATGTGTCTTGGAGTTGGTCTATTCACATTTATTTGGATGGGAGTACACTGTGCTTCTTGGACATGGATATCCATGTCCTTCAATAGAGTTGGGAAATTTTCTATCATTATTTCTTCAAATATTCCTTCTGCCCCTTTTTCCTTCTATTCTCCTTCTGGGACACCCACAACATGTATGTTTGCCCATCTCTTGCTGTTGTTTAGTTCCCTGAGTCTTTGTTCAATTTTTTCCATAATTTTCTTCATCTGTTCTTTTGTATACTCACTTTTGGAGGCCATTTCTTCAAGGGCACCAATCCTTTCTTCTGCCTCCTCAAATCTGCTATTATATGATTCCAGTGTATTTTTAAATTTATTTATTGAAACTTTCATTCCCATAAGATCTGCTATTTTTCTATGTATCCTTTCAAATTCTTCTTTGTGCTCATCCAATGTCTTCTTAATATCCTTAATCTCTTTAGCCATCTCATTGAATTTATTAAAGAGATTTGTTTGAACATCTATGATTAGCTGTCTCAACTTCTTTATGTCATCTGGAGGCTTATCTTGTTCCTTTAACTGGGCCATATTTTCCTGTTCTTGATGGGGATTATAATTTTTTTTTTTTTTTTTTTTTTGGTGTCTTGGCATCTGGCTTACTAGATGTATTTATTCTGGGTGCAGTTTCTCTCTTTAGTTTAGGGCTTTCTTGGGCTTTCTTCCTTGCTGGTTGTGTAGTAGGAGCCAAGGATGTAGTTGGTGCTGTAAGCTGTGGAGTCTCAAGCTGCCCGCATTGCCCAAGGGACAGATGAAGCTTCTCCCAACTTCCTCCTTTGCCTGGGGTAGGGATGGAGCCACAGTTCTGTGTAATAATCCAAGTCATGCAGGCCTAGACTAGTTGCCCAGAGAGACTGATGTAGCTTCACATCCCTTTCTCCCCTGCCTTGGGCAGGGATGGAGCTGCAGGTGTGGGCAGCAATCTATGTTGTTCAGGTCCAAAATGACTGCACTTGCCCCAGTAGACTTCTAACTATTCAGTCTATGCCAGTCACATGTACCTGCAGTTATCTGGAGAGGCTGGTACAGGCCCTGCTAGAGTTGGAGCTGAAGCCTAGGCTAGGGCTGTAGTCCAGTCTGGGTGGAAGAAGTCAGTCCCTACCATCACTGTGATTTTCAGTCAGCCTGGCTTCCCCTAATGCCAGGGGCAGAGCCAAAATGACAGCTACTGGCTTCTTTCAACTTGGACAGGTTCAAACTTTAGCTGTTCTTAAGGTTATACTTTAGCCAGCCGAATTTACTAATCAGTAGCTGAAGTTGGTGGCCAACCATCTCTTCCTCCCCTGTTTTTGAGAAATGGAGCTTCCAACTCCAGCCACAGAATAGTTCCTGATACGGCTTGCCCCGCCAGAGTAGGGTCATCACTAGCCTCTGTGGTGTGGCCTATATTTTCCCAGAGAGGCTGCTTCAGGTTCCCCCAGCATCCTTACTGCCGGAGGTGGGGCTGGGGCTTAGGCTAGGGCTGCAGTCTTATCTGGATGGAAAGAAGCTGGTTTCTGCCAGCACTATGATTTGCAATCTGCTCCGCTTCCCCTCATGCCAGGGTCAGAGTTAAAATGGCAGCTACTGGCCTCTTTCTGTCTTGGACAGTTTCAAACTTTAGCTGTTCTTAGGATTATACTTTAGCCCATTTACTAATCAATAGCTGAAGTCGGTGCCTAATTGTCTCTTCCTCCCCTGTTTTTGGAAAGTGGAGTTTCCAATTCTAGCTGCAGAATAGCTCCCAAGGCAGCTTGTGCCACCAGTGGAGGATGGTCACTGGCCACTGTGGCGTGGAGTGCTCTACTTATGAATCTTCTCTGCAGATAGGCAGTCTCCTCCTTCCATTCTTTCAAGGATGTTGCAGGATGCTCTTCTGGTCTCCTGGAGCCCCCAAACAGGTGCTTTATATAGGTCTGGGTGAATGCTAACTGCCCTGTAGCATGACTTGACTCTAGGAGCTCCTTACTCTGCTGCCATCTTGCTGGTTGTTCCTAGGAATGTCTTTTGCTCTGGGTTTTCCATGTAAATGTAAGATAAAACAGGAAGACAGTCCCTCAAACATTAGTCTCTATACTCTCCCAAGGTATATGTGATTTTTTGTGTATATATATATATGATGAAATGAGTTCAAGGAACCAAGATGGTAGCATAATATGTTCCAGTGTTCCATTCCCCACAGAATGTTTGAACAACTAGGCAAAACTGGCAGAGCCATCTTCCTCAAAACTCTGGAAATTATTTAAAGGGTTGCAGTACCTGGGCAAGTGTCAAGTCAAGAAAACACAGCTTGAGAAATGGTAGGAGAAGTTTGTGGTGCCCTTGTTGACTCAATCTCAACCCTTCCTGGTGCAGTGGGGAGCCAATCTATGCTCCCATTATGGGTATCTATCCCCATTCTAGAGGAAGTAGAGTACCCACTATCAGCATACTGGGGTGCCTGTAGGTCACTGCCGTCTATCAAGTGACAGCCTGAAAGAATGAACCAGGATGACCTGGATATTTATATGCAAAAGAATGAAGGTAGACCTCCTACCTCACACTTCAAATAAAAATTAACTCAAAATGGATCAATGACCTAAATGTAAGTACCAAAACTACAAAACTCCTAGAAGAAAAGGTAAACTCACATCTTCAGGACCTTGTGTTATGCAATGGTTACTTAGATTTTATACCAAAAACATGAGCAACAACAAAAAAGAAATAGATAAATGGGTTTTATCAGAGTTGAAAACATTTGGACATAAAAAGACTTCATCATAAGTAAAAAAATAACCTACAAATTAGGAGAAAATATTTGGAAACCACATATCCAATAATGGTTTAATATCAAGAATATATAAAGAAATCCTACAAATCAACAGAAAAAAGACAAAACAACCCAATTATAAAATGAGAACAAGACTTGAATAGACATTTCTCCAAAGGAGATAGTCAAAGGGCCAATAAGCACCTGAAAAGATACTTAACATCATTAGCCGCCAGGGAAATGCATAACAGATACCATTTCACACCCACTAGTATGGCTACTATTAAAGGAAAAAAAAAAAAAAAAAAAGGAAAATAGCAAGTTTTGGAGAGGATATAGAGAAACAGGAACACTCATTCATTGTTGCTAGGAATGCAAAATGGTGACTTTCATTGATTCAGCTTCGGGCTTCTCTATGAGTTTTCTCTCTCTCCTGGGTTTGGCAACATCTGTAGGTTTCTCTCTGTCACTAAGGCTTTTTTCTTTTTTCTGTGGCTTTTTTAGTCTTCCAATTATAAAAGACTCCAGCAAGAAGATTAAGACCAAAAAAAAAAAAAAAAGAAGATTAAGACCTAACCTGGGTCCCACAATCTAATCAATGGCCCTTAACTGAATCTAATAAAAAGCTCTCATCTACAATGGGTTTACAGGCACAGAATAGGTTGACTTTAAGAACAGGATTTTCTGGGATCCACAAAAGATTCAAACCAGCAGAGGTAGTTCCCCAGAAAGTTAAGTATAGAATTACCATAATACCCAGCAATCCCACTTCTAGGTATGTACCCAAAAGAATTGAAAGCAGGGACTTTAACAGATATTTGCAAACTGATGTTAATAGTGGCTTTATTCACAATTGTCAAAAGATGGAAGCAATCCAACCGTCCATCAACCAATGAATGAACAGGTAAAATATAATAAATACATACAATGGAACATTTTTCAGCCATAAAAATGAAGTTCTGATACATGCAACAGCATGTATGAACCTTGCAGACACAATGTTGAATTAAATAAGTAGAAATAAAAGGACAAATATTTAATATATTAATTAATTAGAATAAGAAAATTCAGATTCAGAAACTCTATGAACTGTATTTGCTGAATGATTTTTCTGTAAGCCCAGAACTTCCCTTTAAAAAAAAAAACAAAAAAGACTTCAGTGTCACTTAATAGTGGATAGAATTCATCAGTGAACCTATGAATGTGATTGCTGGGCATTGTCACTCACACTGCAGACAGTACTTTACACATTCTCTGTTATAACAGTGCCATTTCTTGTCACAGAGGTAAAGTTTTCATAAAGTAATAACATAAAACAGACAAATAAGGACACTTATCCAAATCTTTCTCTACAACTGCTGTCAGTTTTAATTTTGATTCTTCTTTTAAGCATAGTTTTAATTTCATAGCATTTTTTGTTAATACATTCATACTCAGGAGAGCAACGATAGCTAAGGATCAACACTTAACTGCACTGTCACCTGGCATTTACCCAGCCTGTTTTTTTCTATGGTCTTTGTTCTCAAAATTCTTAATTCTAATAGCAAGTCAGGGAGTATATAATTGAGTGCAAATAGAGCAGACAAGGGCAGTTATGTCCCTACTATCTTTGTATTCTTCAAAAGAATGTACAGAGTATCAGAGATAATTTCTAGGCCTAGAGAAATAGATGCTTATTATTTTAGTTGCATTTCTTGTATGATCAGGAAAAAATAACTTCTGTTTTTGTAGCATAATATATTTTATGAAATGCTTTCTCACTCATTCATTCCATCAATAAATATTTCTTGATCACTTATTATTTGAAAGAGACTGTTCTAGGCACTGAGAATATAGTTGTGAATGAAAAGAGCCAGGATCCTTGCTCTGGTGAAGCTTCCGTTCTAGTTAGCAGAGTAGATGATGCAGTGTATATCCAGGTGATGAGAACAATAAAAATAAGTGAAGTGTGGGAAGGAGATAAATAATGACAAAGGCTAAACAAGGTCAGGAAGCAAAGATGTGACAGAGACAAAAGAGCAGGCCATACTGATATCTAGAAGAAGAACATAAGAACATTCCAGGAAATGAAAACAAAAGAACAAAGTTCTGAAGGTAGAAATCGGCTGGAAATATTCTATGAACAGCAAGGAAGCCAATGTGGCTGGAGACAAGTGATAAAGGGGAACAGTGATTTTTGGAAAGGTATTTACCACCAGACTAGATTGTATAGTGCTTGAAGACCATTTTAAGGACTTTATTACTTACATTGAGTGAGATGAGAGTCATTGGAGGGATTAGAGTAGAATAAGCACATGATCTGACTTATATATTTTTTAAAAATCTTTACTTCTGAATTGAGAAGAGACTTAGGGGGAGACAAGTAGAAACTTGAAAGACCACAGAAATAATCCAGGATGGAGGGATGGTGGTTTGGACCAGAATGGTAGCAGAAGTTAAGACATGTGTATTCTGGCTATATTTTAAGTTGGAACTTAAATGATTTCCAATGGATTGGATGAGTTGAGGATGACTTCAAGGTTTTGGGCTAAGCACCTAGAAAGGGTTGGGGCCATTAATGAAGATGGAGAAAACTCTGGATAAAGAAGGTGAGGAAGGGGACATCAGGAGATCAATTTAGTTCGGTTAGGCTTAAGATATCTGTTGCAAATAGAATTGCATACACCAGTTTGGACATGTTCTTGGTCTTGGCCCACATTCTGGTGTGTGTAGATACCATGTAAATAAAATCTTTTGAAGATGATACTTCAGTTAAAGTGTGGCCCAACTGAATCAGGTTGGGTTTTATTCCAGATTACTGGAGTCCTTTATAAGCTTAATGAAAGTCAGACACAGAGAAAAAACCACAGAAGAAGCCAGAAGCCAATGGAACCCAGAGGAGAAAGGAGAAGACCTTGCCATGTGCATTGCCATGGGACAGAAAAGCCAAGGATCAAGTATCACCAGCAGACAGCCCAGAATGCCAGTCTTTTGGGGAAAAAGTTACACTTTGCTGATGCCTTGATTTTGGACTTCTTCCTAGCCTCAAAATTGTGAACCAATAAATTCCCATTGTCTGAGCCAACCCAGTGTATGGTATTTGTTTTACCAGCCAGGAAACTAACACAATATCTATTAGCTATCCTAGTAGAGATGTTCAGAAGGCAATTGAACATGCAAGTAGGAGTTCAAGAGTAGGTAGAGCCTAAATATAAAAATTAGGATGAGTATAGAGCAACATATATGAACTATTTAAGACCTTGAGAATGGGTATGATCACCTGGAGGGAGGTAGATAGAGAAGTGTTTTAAGAACTGAGTTTGGAAGCATCTCAAAATTAAGAAAGTGGGGAGATGAGAAGGAACAAGAAAAGATACTAAAAAGCAGCCTGAAATGTAGGAAGGAAACCAGAAAAGTCTTTTGTGTTACAGTTACATAAATAAAGTTGTTTCCAGCAGGAGGGAGAAATCAAATGGGACAAGATGAAGACTGAGTATGACTACTGGATTTAGCAATACAACCATCATTGTAAATATGACAAGAATAATTTCGGGAGGAGGGGGAAAAGCATTATTGGAGTGGGTTTCAGAGAAAATAGAGAGTAATTGAAATACTAAATATAGAAACCTCTTTCTAGGGGGTTTGTTGTAAAAAGTAGCAGAAAAATAAGGACATTTGTAGAAGTGGAAATGAAGTAGAAATAAGACTTTTATGATGGGAGAAATAACATGTTTGTATGCCAAAGCATTATATTGTTTTATAATCCAAACGAACCTGTGAGATAGATGCTATTTGTTCCCATTTTGCAGGCAAGAAAAAAAAAAAAAAAAGAATGAATCAGTGTGAAACTTGCCCACTGTTAACACATGAATTTACCAAGAGGCCATTTGATTACTGAGCCCCTATTCATCCTATTACACCAGGAAGCCTTTCCTCTGCAAGAATAAGCACTAGAAGAGAAGATGGGGATGCATTCTTCTCTCAGTGATGACAGGCAAGAAATCCCCCAGTGTATAAAGACATTTTCTACCTAGTGATAAATTCTCCATTCACATTATGTAACCACGTTTAAGATTCTCTCCTAATACAGTACCATGCACCAAAGCATTTTTTATTGTTTATGATAGTAACTGACTGTGACCCTGAAATGAGAAAATATTTAATTATATTCATTTATAAAAGTAATTGCTTGCAACTTGATATAAATTGACTCAGCAAATCCAAGTAGAAATTGGTTTTGAATTAGCATGTGTAATAATGAGAAAAAGTAAGGTTAACAATAGAGTTAAAATTCTGAACATTTTTATTTTTAATATTTTTAAATTTTATTATACTGAGTCATATTATTTTGGGAAGTTAAAAGGAACCCATGCTAATATGGCATATACTGAGAGATTAAGTTAATATTCTTTCACAAAATGAAACAGTAATGTTTTAGTTATGAAAGTGCAAAGATTTGTATGCTATAAATGTCTAACAATTTTATATACTCAAATCTGTAGCAGAAATTATGCTCTATATACTTCCCTTGGTTGAAATTGGCCAACTCATATTTATTTTAGTGTGATGCTATCTACAGGTCTTAAATCAGAAATCATAGGTCAGGAAATAGTAGTATGCATAGAATATATTTTCATTTTCATTGCAGATATTTCAGATTTTATTTATTCCATAACCCACTAAATATATTATGTATATATCCAAAAACTAATTAATTCACTTTCTTCCTCCAACATCACTGAATTAGGCTACCCTGCTGGTGGGGAGTGTGGAATATCAAAAGGAAAATCATTTTGAGATGGTTTAAATTCATACTTGTGAAAATTAATGACTGTGTAAGGAGAAAAACATGCTTCCAGCAAAGAAGCGAACACAGAGATAATTGGAGTGCATTCAGTAATATAAAACTAATATTTTATGACTCATATTCATGTTCTATCTGATGATAAATTCAAAGCTTAATAAAGGATATGTTAGCAATCACTGTCTTTGAAAAGTACATCCAACTGCAAAGAAACTATCAAACAATTGAAAAAGACTTTGGATGATAATATAGAAATATTCATGGAATAATGGGCGTTTTATGACATAAAAATGATTTCCTTTGATGTCACAAAATCACATCAAAATGTAGTCACTTCTAAGTTTGTGCCCTCTGTGAATGAAACAAAGGCTTAGAAAAAAATATATTTCAACTTCTCTTTTGACACTATGAACAATGTATATGTGAATGCATCTATTCCTGTAAGAATATATTTAAGTCCTTGATTGAAACAATATACATGAAACTCTATAAAGTCAAGGCTAAATATTGCTCCCCATCTATATGCCTTATTTCCATTCCCACCAAACTGTGAGATAATCATCATTAAATGATGGTCTGCTATTTCCATACTTTTCTTTAACTAGTCAGTAGATACAGATCTAACTCTGTATTTTATTCCTCAGTGTCTTATTGCACCTCTCTACTTACATATACATCTATATAATTTTATGTGAATGGAATCATAGGCACAATTTGGGTGCCATCCTCTTTTTTAAAAAATTGTAAACAATTTATTGAAGTATATCATTCATACATGAACATACATAAACTGTAAGTGTTCAGTAAACATCGTGAGCTTACAAAACAAACATGCATAACATCATAAGGGATCCCACACATCACTCCCCCACAAACACCCTGCATTGTTGTGAAACATTTGTTAACATATCATGACAGAGCATCATCAAAGTATTACTTATAACTATAGTCCGTATCTTCCTCTCCTATACATTTTTTTTAAGGATTTATTTATTTATTTACTTTTATCCATTATTACCATGCCCCCCCTTCTCAGTTTTTGCTGTTTCTGTGTCCATTTGCTGGGCGACTTTGTGTCCGATTGTTGCCCTCTCTTCTCATCCTTCTCCTCCTGTTTTCCCTGGAATTTGATACTCGGAACCTCCAGTGCGGGAGAGAGCTGTCCTACTGTATGCACCACCTTAGTTCCTGGTTTTTCGGAGTGTCTCATCTTGGCTCTCCCTTGTGTCACTCTCCTGTTAGGTCATCATCTTGCTGCGTGGCTCACGGGGCCTGGCGGCTGATCCACACGCGGGGCCTGATGGCACACCGGTATATGGGACCTAGTGGCCCATGCGCCTTCTATATTTTTCTTTTTTTTATTTTTACCAGGAGGTCCCGGAGATCGAACCCAGGTCCCTCCATATGGGAAACAGACACCCAACCATTTGAGCCACATCTGTCCCCCTGCTATATCTCTTAAGGTTGACCAAAGGTACCTAGGGTTACAGTCATTTCCCATACAGGATGGTCATATAATAAATCAGGCTTAGTTTATCACCAACATTCCAAAAACCAGACCTAGGGAGAAAACTAGGTCTGGAGACACATGCGTGGTTTCTAGTGTAGCAAATGTTTAGCCTACCCTGATTATCACAAAATCAGGACAGCAAGAGCCATCCTCTTTTATATAATTACCTCCCCTCTCTTTCTCCTCTTCATTCCACCTCACCCCTATATTTCCCCTTCACCACAACCATAACCATAAACCCTAGGTAATATATTTTAATCATCTCAGAAATAAAAACCTATATTTTCTTATATAGCAATACACACACACACACGGGTATGAATGATAATTTACATTATTTATAAAAATATATTCAATATAATTATCACACTTCTCTGAATGCTATTTTCACTCAACAATAGCTTGTGAAAATTGCATCTCACTTCAGGTCATGTGGATCAGTTTCAATTCATTCTTTTAAATGGTTTACTATGTTGTAAAGGTAGTCATTTATTCAACCAATCTCACATCATTCTAATATTATAGCGTAATAGATTTTTACTAATTTTGAGATACTAATTTGATGAATCACTCGCCCTGGCGCTCATGTTTGAACACTTCTGTTCCTTATCCTGATCTCCCAAGTAGGGCCTTTTTCACTAGATTAGAAGCCTGCTGAGGGTTGAAAGGAAAGTGATTGTATGCAAATTAAAAAGAAAATAAACCATTGTCAGCTAAGCTGGTGCTGACTGCAATGGAATTTCATCTAATAATTTTTCTGAACCAATTCAACATAAGACTGATATAAAATGAATTTTTTTTAAAAAAAGGAATTTAATGACAGACTAGAATTCATTTCAAGAAATACTAACAGCTATTTAGATTTGAAATTCTCATCTTCAGAAAGTGGCAGAAAGTCCTTTGTGAAATTACCCTTTATTCCACATCTTGGCTTCTGTGTTCATTTGACACTTAATCTTTAAACATGCCCAGGATTAATTAAGGAAACTGAGCATATAGTCACATCCAAACTCATTAAAATTAAAGGTTAATAAGGTTTGCACATTTTATTAATAGTAATTGATAAATTAGTAAATTTTTCTACAAAATTATATATTTAAGTTTTAATAACTAAATTTCAAAGAAATTTGTTCCTGATTTACAGTATTAAAAGCATGGGTACAGAGAGCATGATTAGAGTAGTTGCCTGGCTTTAGAATTATGACTTTGCCATTAACTATTTGAAAAAATATAAGTAAAGTACTTGACCCCTTTGTACCTCTGTTTACTCATCCATAAATTGAATATAGTCTTTACTTAGTTGTGAGAGTTAAAATGCAATAACCTGCAGATCTGCTTCCTATATTTATAAATACTATATAAAGAAGAGTGTTCTATGTTAAAAAAAAAAAAAAAAAAAGAAGAGTGTTCTTTAAAATAAAGGTCATCATTTTAGAAAAAATATAAGGAAACTATTAATCTTTCATTTATTTGCATAATAAATATATTTTGAATATTTCTGGATACCACAAATGAGTTAGGACTGAGCAAGAGAGTGGATCAACAATAATGAATAATAATTTTAAAAAAGGTGTTTCCTTTCAAAAGGCCTTTTCTGTCTCATTTGTATATAAATCTTCATTGAAAATTAAGTGTTGCCATGCCAATTTGCCAGATTAGTTACAAATTATTCTATGTGCCATTTGGTCATCGTATTCCTCTGTTTAAAAGAGATTATAAGAGGCTACAACCAATGTAGTCTGTGCTTATGAAATATATAGAAGAGTTTGCACTGAAGTATCAAAGTACTATCTTGTGTACTATTCTCAAGTTTTTGTTGCTGAATAATGCTCCACTAGCGTTAGGTTTGGTGTGTGCACTGTTTGGCCATTTGTCCTTTTCAGCATATCATTCCCCTTGACATTTCTGTATCTCTTCCGTTTTCACTCCCTTTCTTCAGATATGGATTGTAGTCAAGTATGTTCTTCTAAAGAAGTTTCTGCATTGTCCCATTTTCCTAGCATGGTAAAGGGAAAAATCTGAGTTGGATTTATTGAACATTTCAAATGTTCCAGGTATCTAGCTATTTCCAAGATAGTGGTTCCTCCTTCTTCTCCTTTCCCTTCTCTTTCTTCTTCTCCTTCTCCCAGTTCTTTTCTTTTTAAGAAGAAAGAACAGGTCAGAGGAAGATACCTTTACAAGAGTTCATGGGTCCTTAGTAAGTGAAACTCAGCTCCACAATAATGTCAGAAGGGCAAACTGCAGCTATGTGGTAAAGAATCCAGTTTCAGCTCCAGCCCTTGTCCCTCAGCCCTTAGGAATTTCCTTTCAAGCAGTGTAAAAGTAAATGTAAAGGAAGTTGACTGTATTTTTTATCTTTTAGTATAAAAGTCTTATTTTCAAAACCTGCAGATGTTGCCTTAAATACTTGAAATAAAAACAAACTGTAATATATTATCCTTATTGAATACTGCAAAAATTTTAAAGGGTTTTCTTGTGATTTAACTGATTTTTATTATTTTATTGACATTTAGCAATTGCTAGACTGTATTCCCCAATTTCCCTTTAATCAATACAGCTTAATACACTTTCTCATCCAATCTAATATTTGAGTTGAGAGATTCAAAATATACTTTTTTGCTACTTCTTAGTTTTACCCTCATCTTTGTTTTTATTACTTCTTTATGTTTTCTGTTTTCCCCTTAATCTTTACTTTTAGGATATGATCTGCAAATTTTTTTTTTTTTTAAAGAAATATGTGGTCATAGTTGAAAGTTGGAAAATAGAAAGAGTTGGCTTAAGCACTGAGAATTTATTAGCTTATACTTTTGGAGCTGGGAAAATGTCCAAATCAAGGAAGGCATCATCAAGGTGAAACTTCCTCGCCAAAACTGTGGCATTCTGGGGCTGGCTGTCAGTGACACTTGGTCCTTAGCTTGTCACATGGTAAGGCACATGGTGGGATCTGCTTGTCTCCCTCTTCCCTTCCCAGTTTCATTGATTTCTTCCTGCTTTTGTGGCTTTCTATCTCTGTCTGTCTGAATTTCATTCTCTTATAAAGTTCTCCAGTAATAGGATTTAGATCCATCCTGATAGATCTAAAGGTAGGACACACCTTAACTGAAGTAACCTCATCAAAAGGTCCTATTTCAATGGGTTTATACACACAGGAATGGATTAAATTTAAGATATGTTTTTCTGGTGTACATATAGCTTCAAACCACACACATCTTTAATATTATTCAGAAACACAATGTGACATGTTTGCATATACTAAAATTTACCATTACTAATTCTTTATTTGTGATAGGTTCTAGAGTGATTCGTGAGTCAACGGATTTAGACATTTATAAAATACTCAAGGCTTTAAATATTTGCAATGTTTTAGAAATCATACAAATCATACAAATTTATGTTCTTACCTGCAATACATAGATATATGTCTCATGTGTTTGTCTTACCAACATATCAGCTAATTTGATAATTTAAAATAGTAACTTTTTTCTTTTTTTATCTAATAAAAGTAATTTCCCCATGTATTTATTAATCATATCCATTTTCTTTTCTGAAAAATTTCTGTTTCTGATTTTCACTCATTTTTATTCCTGGACTTTATAAAGGTTATGTTGTTAATTATAATGTATTCTTTATCTTCAATAGATAATAATATTTGGTTTATGATATTTGTTGTAAAAGTTTTCAAATCAGCTGGTTGCCTTTGAAATTTTATTTATAATTTTAAATAAAATATTCTATTATCAATGTAAAACCTGATAAGAGATAAACCTGGATAAATGCAAAAATAGGAAAGAAAATGGGAACCACCTAGAGTTACATTATCCAAAAACATTTTTTAGTAAATTTCCTTACAATCTTTTATTGTGCAAATTTTAAATAATAATTGTGATCTTTCATACCAAAATTATACATATTTTTAAATGTCTATATTATTATTATAAAAGTAATATATATTGTCTAAACTTTGAAAAACATACAAAAAAAGTTTAGTGAAGATAACAAAGTTATCCGGAATCCCATTACCCTTTGATAACCATTGTAATCGTTAGAGGCTAAAACTAAATAAATGAAGACTCTCAAGTCTTTTACTAACTTAATATTCCAGTTCTTTAACTCTTATTTTTATTTCTTTATTCATTACCTTAAATAAGGCTCAAAGAACTTTTTGCAAATGAGAGCTTCATAAATAAAAGATTGTTTGGATGGGTAAAATATTATTAGATTACAACTACACTACACACCAACCCAACCAAACACACACACAAACATACAAACATATCTAGACACTTTTATCTTTGCTAATTATTATTAAATTTGAGAAACTAATTTTGATTCACTTGATATATGACTTTTATAAAATGTAGTTGATTGTTTATCTTAATTTTAAAGGGCAAAACATTTTATAAAATGTCTCTTGGTATAGAATTCTTTAAACTGATTTAAATATGAATTACAATAGCCATTAAATATATATATATATGGATTTTTTTTCAATCAGATAGGTATTTGGTAGGACGATGTCATCAACATGGCAACATAAAACATCCCCTGAAAAAACCTCCCCAGAGATTCAGTGAATAAAAGGATGACTCCAACTTTCTTAGAACTCTAGAGGATGGTAGAAATTGGAGAAGGACTACTCAAATGCTGAATTGAAGAAACAGAAAAAAATCAGGGAGGAAACTTCCTGCCCCAGACCCACCTGTATACTCTCTCTTCCTTATTTGGTCATATGCAGCTAGGGTTATTGCTCAGAGGCAGAGCCCCAGATTCATCACACCTCCCACTGAGGACAACATCAATAGAACCCCATACATATCCAGGCACAAGGACACAGGGCCACAGAAACCCAGGGTAGAACACAAGCCACTGAGGAGTATACATACAAAATAACTACCAGAAGATAAAAGTAAGAGATAGAGGCCTATGGTAAAATTGCGGCTGAAAAGTACTGCACACACACAATCCAGTTTCTGTTGAAAGGACCACATAAATGCAAAATGGGCTTTTTTAGAATGACCTACCTTGATGGAATGGCCCTATCTGGCTCCATGGGGCAGAACAACCTTATGGGGAAGAAACATGAGTCAGAGAAGAGAGAAAAAAGGGGATGAGGTGGGTGTAGTCCAGTGGTTGAGCACCTATTTACCATATACAAGGTCCTGGGTTCAATCTCCGGTAGCTCCTAAAAAATGGGGGTAGGGAGAAGTTATTCTAAACTGCTGTAAGACAGGAGGTTACCAGAACTAAAAAGAGAAAAGAAAACAGAGCACTGAGTGAGGAAGAGAATTTAAACAAATCAAAGGAGCTGGGGAGAAAAATCTGCATAGACACAAATAGAACAGGTCAATATTTCTAGAGAAGGAACATAAGAAAGGAAGTTTTCTCCTGGAGGTGAAACAATTACACAAAAAGTATAATCTTAAAAATTGTACCAGAATCCACAGCAGGAATCAGATGAAGAATAGCTGAGAAAATCTGATCAGTTAAACATGGGTTTTTTTAAAGGTCTAGAAGAAGTTGGATTAAGTGCCAAAGAAGAGCCATAACACAAAGTCATCAACAAAATCCCTAGACAAGAGGGAAAAACTGACTTTCAGAATTAAATCATCAGGTAATCAGCAAAAATTACAAGCTACACTAAGAAACAGGAAGGTATGGCTCAGTCAAGGGAACCAATTAAAAAATTCAGAGGAGACACAGAATTTGGAACAACTAGTCAAAAAAGTTCAAACAAATCTCCTAAATTGATTCAAGAAGGTGAAGGAAAATATGTATAAAGTAATAAAGGATTTTAAAAAGACAATGTGTGAACATAAAGAAGAATTTGAAAGTATAAAAAAGAAACAAAAGAAATTATGGGGATGAAACAAAATAGTGTTTCACAATAGTAGAGATTAAAAATACACTAGAGGAATACAACAGCACAGGCAAAAGAAAGAATCAAACTAGAAGGCAGGAAAATAAAAATTATACCATCAGAAGAACAGACAGAGGGAAGAATAGAAAAATTGAGCAATGTTTCATGGATTTGAGTGGTAGCATGAAGCACACAAATATATGCATGATGGTTGTCCCAGAAGGAGAAGGGAAAAGAAAACGGGCAGAAAGAATATTTGAGGAAAGAATGCCCCCAAATTTCTCACCTCTCATGAAAGACAAAAATGTACTTGTCCAAGGAACACAATGTACTCCAAACAGAATAAATCCTAATAGACCTCTTCCAAGACACATACTAAACAGAATTCAAATGCCAAAGATATAGAGAGAATTCTGAAAGCAGCAAGAGAAAAGCGATTCATCACATACAATGAATCCTCAATAAGAATAAATGCTGTGAGAAGGCAGTAGTATGTTATATTTAAGGTACTGAAAGAGACAAACTGCTAGCCAAAAAAATTAATTCTTTATCCAGCTAGTATGTCCTTAAGATATGAGAGGGAGTTTAAAATATGTACAGATACACAGAAACTGAGAGAGTTCATCAAGAGACCTGCCCTACAAGAATTACCAAAGGGAATTCTGCAGGTTGAAAGGAAAAGACAGAAGATAGTGGCTTGGTTAGCATGAAGAAATGAAGATTATAAGTAAGGATAACTAAAAGGGTAAATGCAAAACCCAATAGTACTGTATTCTCAATGCAACTCTACTCTTTAATTCCTATAAAAGTCAGAATACAATTGAACAAGAAAAAGGCATATTTCCTTATAATGGATATGTAAAATATAAAGTGGTAAAGCGGGACACAAACAATAAAGAGATGAAACAAAGAGATACATGAGCGGAGCATATGTATGTTATTGAAGCCAGGTTGGAATATTTTCAAATTAGTTTTATAGATGTAGGTTGTATAATATATACTCCTGGGTAACCACAAAGATTATTTTAAAAATATAGAGAAAGAGAAATGAGGAAAGGATTAGTGAGATACATCACAAAGGATCAACTATACAGAAAAGGAGGTTGCAATAAAGGAAAAGAGAGATAAAATAAGATGTGACATAAAAACCAAATGACAAAATGGCTGAAGTAAGTACTGCCTTTACAGTAATAACACTGAATGTTAACAGATTGAACTCCCCAATCAAAAGACACAGAATGGCACAATGGTTAAAAAAAAAAGCATGGCCCAACAATATGTTGTATTCACCTTAGACACAAATAGGTTGAAAGTAAAAGGCTGGAAAAAAGGTATTCCATGCAAATAGCAACCAAAAAGGAACTGGGGTAGCTGTACTAATATCAGACAAAATGGACTTTAAATCAAAAGCTTTCATAAGAGACAAAGAAGGACACTATATATTAATGAAAGAGGCAACCTACTAAGAAGGAATATCACTAGTTGATATATATTCGCCTAACAATGGTGCCTCAAAATGCACGAGGCAAATACTGGCAAAACTGAAGAGAGAAATAGATACCTTTACATTAAAAGTTGGAGATTTCAAAACACCACTCTTATCAATAGGTAGGACATCTAGATAGAAGATCAATAAAGAGAGAGAGAACTTGAATAGTACAAGAAATGAACTAGACCTAGCAGACCTATGCAGAATATTACACCCAATAACAGCAGGATATACATTCTTCCCAAGTACACAGGGATTATGATCCAGGACAGACCACATGTTGGGTCACAAAACAAGTCCTAATAAATTTAAAAAGAATGAAATTCTACAAAGTATCTTCCCTCACCACATGATAAAGGTCATATATGAAAAACCCATAGTTAACATCATATTCAATGGTGAAAGACTGAAAGTTTTCCCTTCAAGATCTGGAACGAGTCAAGGATTTCCACTGTAACCAGGTTATTTAACATTATTCTGGATGTTCTAGCCAGAGCAAGTAGGAAGAAAAAGAAATAAAGGAATCCAATTTGGAAAAGAAGAAGTGAAACTTTCACTATTTGCAGACGACTTGATACTATATATAGAAAATGCCAAAAAATCAACAATAGAGTTACTAGAACTAATAAATGAATTCAGTAGAGAGGTGGAGTAAAAGAGCAACACAAAAAAATCAGTAGTGTTTCTATACACTAGTAATTAATCTGCAAAGGAAATCAAGAAGAAAAAATCCATTTACAAAGCAACTAAAAGAATAAAATACCTAGGAATAAATTTAATCAAGGATATAAAGGACTTGAGCAAACAGAAAACTGAAAAACGTTGCTAACAGAAATCAAAGAAGGGAAGCGGCTGTGGCTCAATCAGTAGGGTTCCCGTTTACCATATGGGAGGCCCCGGGTTCGGTTCCCGGGGCCTCCTGGTGAAGGCAAGCCCGCCTGCACGGCGTGGTTAGCTGACCCAGTGAGCACAAGCAGCAAGGGGGGGATAAATGAATAAATAAATAAAGTCTTAAAAAAAAAAAAAAAAAGAAATCAAAGAAGACCTACATAAATGGAAGGATATTACATGTTTATGGATTAAACGACTAATAACATTAAGATATCAAGTCTACCCAAATTGATTTCCCAATTCAATGCAATCCCAGTGAAAATTCCAACAGCCTTCTTTGCAGAAATGGAAAAGCCAATTATCAAATTTATTTGGAAGGGCAAGGGACCCCAAATATCCCGAAACATCTTCAAAAAGAACAAAGTTGGAGGATTCACACTTCCTGATTTTAAAGCATATTTCAAAGTTACAGTGGTCAAAACAGCATGGTGTTTGCATAAGGCTAGACATACTGACCAATGACATCAAACTGAGAGTTCAGAAATAGACCCAGACATCTACGGCCAATTAATTTTGACAAATAATTAATTGACAAGGCCGCCCAGTCCACTCAATTGGGAAAGAATAATCTCTTCAACAAATGGTGCTGGGAGAATTAGATATCCATATGCAAATGAAAGAGGACCTCTATCTTCCACCATATACAAAATTTAACTTGAAATTGATCAAAGACCTAAATAGAAGAACCAGGACTATAAAACTCCTAGAGAAAATTTAGGGAAACATCTTCAGAATCGTGCGGTAGGCAATGGCTTCTTAGACTTTACATGAAAAGCACAAGCAATGAAAAGAAAAAAAAAATAGATAAACGGGATCTCCTCAAAATTAAAAACTTTTGTGCATCAAAAGACTTTGTCATGAAAGTGAAAGACATCTCTCCCAATGGGAGAAAATATTTGGAAACCACATATCTGATAAGTGTTTAATATCCAAAATAAATAAATCCTGCAACTTAACAATAAAAAGACAGACAAACAACTCAAATTAAAAATGGGCATAAGACTTGAAAGACATTTCTTCAAAGAGGAGTTACAAATGGCTAAAAAGCGCATGAAAAGATGCTCATCATCACTAGTTATTTGGGAAATACTATTCAAAACCACAATGAGATATCATTTCACACCCAGTAGAATGGCTATGATAAAAAAAATCAAAATGGAAGAATGCAAGTGTTGAAGAGGATGTTGGGAAAACTGGTGGGAATTTAAAATGGTGCAGTCACTGTGGAAGGCAGTTTGGCAGTTCCTCAGTAAGCTAAATACAGCCTTACCAAATGACCCTGCAATTCTACTTCTAAGTATATACCAAGAAGAATTGAGAGTGGGTACTCGAACAGATTATTTGTACACTGATGTTCATAGGGGCATTATTCATAACCACCAAAAGATGGAACAAACCAAGTGTCCAAGAACTGATGAATGGATAAACAAATATGATATATACATACGAGAGAGATTATTCAGTCATAAAAAGGAATGAAGTCCTGATGCATGCGACAACATGGATGAACCTTAAAGACATTATGCTAAGTGAAATAAACCAGGCACAAAGGGACAAATATTGTATGCTCTCACTTATATGAACTAATTATAATAAGCAAATTCATAGATTTAGAATCTAGAATATAAATAACCAGGGGATAGATTGGGGTTAGAGAATGGAGCATTGATGCTTAATTTGTATAGAATTTCTATTTAGGCTGATGGTAAAAGGCTGGAAACAGATGGTGGTAATCGTAGCACATTATTGTAAGTGTGATTAACAGCACTGAATTATATAGTTGAATGTGGTTAAAAGGGGAAATGTTAGGTCATTAATGTTACTAGAATAAAAATTAAAAAATTGAAAGTGTAGGGCTATATAACACAGTGAACTCTATTGTAGACAATAAACTATAGTTTATAGTACAAGAATGTTCTTTCATGAATTATAACAATGTATGACACTTTTGTACACTGACATTCAAAGTGTTAAAAATAGAGTAATATATGGAAAAAATACATCTAATGTAAATTATGGCGAGAGTTAATAGTACTATTTTAATAATTTTCCATTAATTGTACCAGAAGTAACTATTGTTAAAAAATTAGTACAATCACAAAAAAGCATTATCATCAATATAACAAATGTTCCATACCAATGCAAGCTGTTGATGGTGGGGTGGTGTATGGGAATCCTGTATTTTATTAATGATTGGTCTGTATACCCACAAATTCTTTAATAAAAAAAAATTTTTTTTAATTGACAGGAAAGGATCTCTTGTGTGAATAATTTATGTTTCTATATCTGGGCACAGGTTATACACTGGGTGTTTTACATTCATAAAAATCAAGCTGTATACTTGTGATTTGTGTACTTTTTAATATATTTCAATAAAAATAATTTTTTAAAAAAGGTATTAGGTACCTTTTATAATCTCACCTACTATGGCTTTTAATGCATTTATTTTGCTTGCTTTTTCAAGATCAATAATTATTGCATAATTAGTTTATTTATTTATTTATTTTTTATTGTGGGTGAAAATCAAATTTTTCACAACACATACCAATATTTGTAAAATGATATATAAATATATATGCATATATGTGCATTTGCTTACAAAAATGTTATATATATATATATATGTATATATATATATATATATTTTAAGAGATGCTTAGATTACCTAAATATTACATGGAACCTACAGGGATTCCCATGTTCCCCACCTCCCACACCTCCCACAACATCCCACACAAACATCTCCCACAAGTGTGGCCCATCACCCTCAATGGACTTATACATGCTGGGGCCTTGCCATCAACCACAGACCACTTCACATCGTAGACCACACTGTCTTCCACACAGTTCTGAATGGTGTGTGCTGATTTAAAATGGCATACATCCATTGCCAAAACAGCACTCAGGACAACCTCCAAGTCCCGATAAAGCCCCTGTATTTCAACTGCACATCCCCTCCCTGCCCCAAAAGTGTCAAGTGGCCACCAGCTCCACCTCTCTGTTATAATTTCTTTCATTGCTAGAATCACCATATGTGTACAACAGAATACCATTAAGTCCACTCTAGTCCATAGTTCATCCCCCAATCCTGAGGGGACTGGGATGGTGATGTCCACTCCATCTCCAAGTGGGAGAGGGCTTATATCCCATGGATATGGTGGGTGGGATGATCCTGCCTGCAGATGCAGGCCCTCTCCATTCCCTGGGCTGGCCGCTGCCCATCGTTGTCTCCTCGCCAGGTGACTTGGATGAGTCCATTGAGCTGTAGGGTAGGAGTTGCAGCTCCACCGAGATTCCTCGCACACCTGGCACATAGGTAGGCCAGAGGCTCCAGTCTCTGGAAGTATACCTAAAAACTCCAGCATCACATATAGGTTTGAATAGAAGGGACTGATGAACCATGTGCAGGGAGGACTTATTTGAGTCCAATTCTGTCACTCTCAGGAGCACAGATTCCAAAATAGAGCCCACTGATAAGGTGTCAGTCTCTAGGGCTATACCCCTTTATATAGGACCTGGGTGTCTCCAGAGCTCTCAGGAGCCCCTCTGTGTGGGGTGATATACACTTTGATGTTCCATGAGCTCCTACTGAGGTGTGGGTAAGCGTTACCTCTGGGATGACCTCCCGACTCTCTTTGAAGTCTCTTAGCCACTTGAACTGCATAATTAGTTTTGCATCTCTTTGCTCCATATTTTCTTCTTTGCCCTTCATTTTTTTTTTAATCTCTGTGTTTTTCCTCTGCTGCTGGGAGTGCTTCTAAAGTTTATGCTATATCATAGTTAAATTTTTTCACAGAATTAATTTCTTTCCAAATTGGATTTTAATTTTGTAATTGATGAATTCAGGGGGAATTTTCTCTGTTCAGATTCTATAGTTTCAAAGTTAACATTACAACCACATTTTGACATTAGGGAGTCTGCCTTATACTTTAATGTTATTATATTTTTGTTGTTAATAAACCTTCTAGTAAAACTCTCTTTAAGAGAACAAGGTGATTTTAACTCAAAATTGTTGTCAGAGCATGCTTCTAAACAATATATTTCTAACCAGATTTACCTTCCTTCTAAGCAAATAATCCATAATGTCTTTTTTAAAATATATTTTTTATTTATTTTTAAAAGATACTTAGATTACATAAAATGTTACATTAAAAAAATATAAGGGATTCCCCTATGCCCCACTCCCCACACCTCTCACTTTTCCCCACATTAACAACTTCATTCATTAGTGTGGTAATTCATTACAATTGGTGAACACATTTTGGAGCCTTGCCACTAAGCATGGATTAAAGTTTACATTGTAGTTTACACTCTCAATTCTGTAGCTTATGGCAGGATATATAATGGCCTGTATCTGTCATTGCAATATCATTCAGGTCAATTCCAAGCCATGAAAATGTTCCCATATTACACCTCTTTTTCCCTCTCCCTGACTTCAGCACCTCCAGTGGCCACTGTCTCCACATCAATGATAGAATTTCTTCCATTGCTAGAGTCACAATAAGTCTATAGTAGAATAACAGTAAGTTCACTCTAGTCTATATTTTATTCCCCAATCCTGAGGATTCTGGGATGGTGATATCCACTCCACCTTTAATTGAGAGGGGGCTTCGATCCCATATGGCCGATGGATGTGACTCTCTTGCTTGCAGTTGCAGACTCAGTTTCTTGGTGCAGTGGTTGTCTATCCTAACCTCCTTGTTCGTTGTCCTGGTTGAGTCCAGTGAACTGGAGAGTAGGTGTTGCAACTCTGCTGAGGTCAGGGTGCACCTGGCACATAGCCCAAAGATTCAAGTCTCTTGGATGTACACCTACCAACTCCAGCACCAACTATAGGTTCAAGTAAAGGGGACAGAAGAGGCATGTGTAGAGAAGTCATATCTGAGACCAGCTCTGTCACACTCAGGAGCACAAACTCCAAATTAGGGCCCACTGGAAAGGCACCAAACTCCAGAGCTATCTGCCATGACCATAGTATCTGGGTGTTTCTGGAGCCCTCAGGAGCCCCACTATTTGGGGTAGTATCTATTTTGGCTGTCTATGAGATCCTGCTGAAATGTGCATAAGCATTACCTCTCTGATGGCCTCCTGACTCATTTTGAAGTCTCTTAGCCATATAAACTCACTTGTCTTTACCTTTTTCCCCTTTCATTCAAGGCTTTTTCCCAGTTGCATCACCAGCCGGTGTTTGGTAGTAATCCCTTAGTGCCAGGGAGGCTCATCCCTGGGATTCATATCCCACGCTGGGGGAAAGGTAATGTATTTATATGCTGAGTTTGGCTTAGAGAGAGGAAACATTTGAGAACAAGGAGGCCCTTAGGAGTCAACTCTTAGGCACTTCACAACACTAGGATAAGTTTCAATTTCAAGAACAAAGGCTCATAAGCATAGTCATCAATATCAAGGGCCCATCAATGCATAATTTCTTTTTATAAAAGCTTTATTTTTTTTTAAATAAAAAACTTAAAGAATTTAGCCAAGACTATAATGGTTTCAAAGGAGTTCTTAGAATAGAGGTAAATATGGTATTATTAAGTTATTCTTTCAAATAAATAAAATATAGCAAATAGACCTAGTTAGCTAGATTTTAACAAAAATGGGTACTAGTTTCACTTCTTGGTCTCAATAATTCATTTCAGAAAATATTTCACTGCCTAACTTGTGCTATATACCCAGCTAATATTAGTAAAACCAAAAAACTAAAGAAATTTAAAGTCAGATAGGAGGAAGACAGAATATGAAAGCCATAATTCCAAATGTAATAAATGCAATATTAGTGTATTAAAATCTATAGTATAAATCTCTATCCACAATGGAGTAACAAGGAGCAAATTTACCCTCCCACCTTAAACAATGAGAAAACTAGATAAATATATAGGAGGAAAAAGTGGCTTTCAGTCTTTGGACAACAGACAGTGCAGTACTGTAAGTGTAACTGAGCAAAGGGAAAAAAATAAACGAGCTTTTTCATTACCAAATCTAACTGCATGGAGTGAGTTTCTGGACAACAACATGGGTAGGTTGTGGTAGGCAGAATAATACCCTCACCCCCAAATGTCCCCATCCTAATCCCCAGAATTTCTGAATATGTTATTTTACATGGCAAAGGGGAATTATGATTGTTTATAGAATTAAGGCTTTTAATCAGTTGACTTTAAGGTAATAAGATTATTCTTAATTATCCAGGGAGTCCAGTGTAATCACATGGGTCCTTAAATGGGTATGAGGGAAGCAAAAGAGTTGGAAATAGAGAACTGGCATTGTGAAAAAGACTCAACAAGCCATCACTGGCTTTGAGGATGGAAGGGGACCATGCGCTAAGGAATGCATGCAACATATAGAAGCTGGAAAAGGTAAGAACAAAGATTTTTCCCTAGAGCCTCCAGAAAGGGTCATAGCTGTGCTGAAACCTTGATTTTAGTCCAATGAGACCCATTTTGTACTTCTGACTTCCAAAACTGTAAAATAATAAATTTGTGTTGTTTTAATCCATTATGTTTATGGTAATATGTTACAACAGCAATAATTAACTAATAGATTGGGGGACCCTAAAGAGAACCAAGTAGACTTTTTTGAGCTGAGCTTGTAAATCTGAGTTCAAGTTGTACAAGACTACTGTAATTTCAGAAGCAGAAAATCAGAGTGAGGGGAGCTGCACAGAGCTCTGGAATTATGCAGAGGACTCTGTTTGAGTCATGGTCTGTGTATTGATTGGCATATGAATGAAAGGAAACTACCTATGACCAGAGGGAAAAAAAAAGCAGTAAGCCAAAAATTTCCCAGAACACATGCAGGGCTGGGAAGAGATTGCAATTCCACTAGACAGAATGGAGAGAACTGGTAATACACATGCATTGGGTAGATTCCTCAGATAGTTATCACCTTAGAAGTTGTGCTAAATTGGCCCTAAATTAAAATTTGCTCTAGACCTTTCCTAACAAAGCTTGAAGGCAAGCATCAAAAAGAACCAATTGATTTCAAGCAACTTAACTCTGTGTCATTGCAGAGTCAAATAATGTTTAAAGAATATAACTTTAACATGTACAACATAAAATCACAATGCCAGGAGTGGATGTGGCTCAAGCAGTTGAGTGCTTGCTTCCCACATAGGAGGCCCCAGGTTTGGTCCCTGGTGTCTCCTAAAAATAAAACAAACAACAAGCAAACAAATGAAAAAGCCAACTCAGGGGAGCTGATGTGGCTCAGTGGTTGAATGCCAGCTTCCTGCATACATGGTCCCATTTTCAATCCTCAGCCCCAGTACCTCAAAAAAAAAAAAAAAATCACAATGCCAAGCATCTACTCATAAATTACCAACCACGTAAAGGAGTGGAAAAATATGAGCAATAACTATAAAAAAATGAGCAATAGAAACAGAACCAAAATGACAGAGATGTTGAAATTAGCAGAAAAGGATTGTAAAATAGCTCTTATCATTATGCTTCATTTACTCAAGAAAGAAGAGGAAAATCCAAAGATGATGACAAGGTAAGTTTAAGGTACAGAAATAATGAAATGTATATTTAAGAAGTAAAAATATAATATCTGAAATGAAAAATGCATTGGTTGGGATTAACTGTATATTAGACACCACAGAAGAAAAGATCAGTGAACTTCTATATCTGGCAATGAGTAATATCTAAAATGAATCTCAGAGAGAAAAATGGATGAACATTGATGACCTATGATATAGTAGGTATAAGAGTTTGGTATTATTTATTAATTCCAAAAATAGATAATGGATTATGTTTATAAACTGGTCTGTTCCTCTGGGCAATTTAGATTGTACATGAATCCAGTACATGGATTCAGAGGTTTCACTTTTACTTGATTGAGTTGTGATTAGGGCTTTCATTGGGCCACGCCCTTGGTGGGTGGGGACTCCCAGAGAAAACAACATGGCAGAGGAGTTAGCTGGAGTTTTTTGGATGCTAGAATCCCGGGAAGTAAACACAAAGAACAACACAGATGAATAAAGATGGCTCCATAGACACGGCAGAGGCCCCAGGAAGTGAGAGAACCTGATAGTCTATAGCTAACCTTGTGGAGAGAACAGAGCAGCTGAGCCCAGAGAAGAACAAGCCCTGGGAGAGAGAAAAGACTTATCACAGCCTACAGCTGATATTGGAAGAAGCTGGGACCACAGAGCCTTAAGAGGAAGAGGAAGACTGAACCCTTGCAGACATTGCCCGCCATCTTGCACCGACATGTGGCAACAGACCTTGGTAAGGGAAGTAATTTACTTTATGACCTTGTGACTGTAAACTTCTACCTCAAATAAATACTCTTTATAAAAACCAACTGATTTCTGATAGTTTGCATCAGCAAACAATTAATACAATACTTAATGAATCCAAAGCAGAAAAAACCTATGGAGGGGGGCGGATGTGGCTCAAATGGTTGGGCGTCTGTCTCCCATATAGAGGGACCTGGGTTCGATCCCCAGGACCTCCTGGTAAAAGAAAAAAAAAAAAAAAACCTATGGAAAACCACAGCAAAGTACATAATAAAATATTGCTGAAAACAAATGACAAGAGAGAGGAACAACAATGAGAATGACAACATTGTTCTCTTCAGAAATTATATAGACCAGAAGGCAATGGAGCAACATCTCTAAAGTATCAAAAGGAAAAAAAAAAATTCTTAAACTAAAATTTTATGCTCAGAAAAAAAATTTTTTTAAATGGAGGCAAAATAATGAATTTTCAGATAAACAAAAGCTGAGTTGAATGCCAGCAGAATTACACTTCAAGAAAAGTGAAGTGGAGTTCTTCAGGCAAAAGGAAAACAATGCTTGACAAAAATGCAAATCTACACAAAGGAATGAAAGGAACTAGGAATAGTAAATATGGAGATAAAATAAGATGATAATTTCTCTTTTTAAACGCATTTTATCCCTGTCGCCCGGGAGGCGGGAACCCCCCGGGCGCCTGTGGGGTTGTAAGAAAAAAAAAAAATAAACGCATTTTAACAACACAGTTGGCTGTTTAAAGCACATATAATGACCATATGTTTAGGGGTTTTTAACATGTAGAAGAAAATGTATGTAACTACAACAAGGAACAGGAAATGGAAGTATATTGTTGCAAGTTTTTATAATACATATGAAATCATATAGAATTTAAATGTAAACTATGATAAATAAAAGATATATATTGTAAATCTGAGTGTAATAATTAGAAATTAAAATAAATTAAAGCAAATATCTATGACTAATAATACAACATGGGAGGTAAAATGAAATCACAAAAAACAATCCTCTTAAAGAAGAACACATTTTAAGTATAAAGATACAGATAGGTTAAAAGTAAAAGAATTGAAAAAGATATACCATACAACCCCAATCAAAAGAAGCTGCAGTAGCTATATTAAAATCACACTAAGTAGACTTCAGAGCAAGAAATATTAATTGATAAAAAGGAAATTTTTATGATATAGGTGCCAGAGCACTTAAGAATAGAACCACAAAATAAAGGAAGGAAAAAGTGATAAAACTAGATGTTTATAGAAAACTGGCTACATATTGAAACAGCAAAATTCCCATTCTTTTCTAGTGCACATAGAAGATTCTCTAAGTTAGACCATAGTTTGGGCCATAAAATATATTTCAGAGTCCCGGCAGAGAGCGCCGTGAAAAGCGGAGCGTGGTTGCCTTCCCCGGCCCTCCGGCCTCAGGCTGGCGGGTGAGCTGGGGGGCCTGGGGGTGGTCTGTGGTCCCTGCCCTGCGGAGACCCAGAGCCCTCGCCCATTGCTCACTGGCCAGGACCACACCCTAAAGCAGAGGCGGAACCCTGCCCTCCCCCTCCCCCATGATGTCCTGAAGGCGGCGGCCTGGACCCTGCCAGTCCCCTGATTTCCTTGCCCGACCTTGTCGGGCAGCGGCTGAGCCCCCGCCAGGCCCCCGAGGAAGTGGCCCCTTTGGGCGGGGGAACAGAAGAATGGCGGCCCAGAAGGCGGGTCTGTGTGGACTCAAGATCGGCCACCTCTTCAGGCGGTGGAGCCCTGCAGATCCCGGCCCTGGGGTCCCAACTGGACGAGATGCCACTTCGCCCCGGCAACGACGGACAAAGGCCTTCACGGGCCTGGAAGGAGAGCTGAACCTTGGAGGATGGCAAGTGGACCCTTAGCGGGCCATCGGGTGGCTAGTCATCGTTCTAGCTGACCTTGCTTGATATTGGAAGAGAGAAATAGTAGAATAACGTGCAACATTTGGCCAGTAAGAAGTGCCCACCATCCTTTGGGAAGATTTACTGGCGGTTTATAGAAGGCCTGTGTATATAATAGGAAAAAGCTGCTCTCAACTTCACCCCCAGCCTTTTAAAAGAAAACTTTTGCTACATCTAGGCTTTCTAGATGTAAAAAGGTTGCCAACATATGATAAAATAGAGTTAGAAAATCACACGTCTTGTAATGACCATTTGTTTAAAAAAAATCATAGAAAAATGTCTTCTGGAAATGACTTTGAGATGGAATTTAGACTGGCTGTGGAAGCAAGACAGGGAGCCATACACATCCACGCTTGTTCTGTAGGTTGGAGGACGTGAAGCAGAGAAGGCTAATAGGAAGAGAAAGTTCTATGCCACACTGGTCATATTTAGAAGATATTTTCATATTGTAACCACTGTTCAGTATGTCATTTTATTCCTCACTTCTCTATGTACAGTTGACAATACTAAGTACTTTTTAAAAAATCTCTTCCTAGATGTTCTGAAGTACCTGACATACATTAAAAGTAGAGGTAGAGGGACGGATGTGGCTCAGATGGTTGGGCGTCTGTCTCTCATATGGAGGGACCTGGGTTCGAACTCTGGGATCTCCCGGTGGGGGGGGGGAAGTAGAGGTAGTAAAAGAACACATTTCATATATATCTTTTTGTTAAAAATTCATATGAAACATTATGGGGGGGGGGGGTGGAACAGCCAAACCACCTCTCTGAATAGTTCACATTTTGTGCACTGGTTTGAGGGAGGAGGGATAAGGAAGTGCAAAGGGCTTGTGCCGGTGTGTTTAGAATGAGGCAAGATTAACCATTGTCCCTATGTTCATGCATTTGGTTTTTTACTTTGCTGTGTATATAGTGTATATAATGGACAAACAGGTCCTAATTTACAACATCTAGCCTTCCAGATGTTAAAGAGTTTTCCAGTGTATGACAAAAATGGTTAATAAATTAATACATTTTGTGTTAAAATTCCTAGGAAAGATTGTCTTCTGAAAACTTGAGCATTATAGCCCACATGGAGGGATGGTGGAGGAGGGCTAAAAGGGAAGGGTTTTAGACCAGAATTTTCATATATAGAAGACACTTTCAGATTATAATTTGTTCAATGTGTGCACTTTAGTCAAGACTGCTTTGTATATGGTGGACAAAATAAGTCCTTATTTGAAACATCCAGTGCGTCTAGATGTTTAGAAGTGCTCAACGTATGTTAAAAGTAGCAGCAGTAAAATATTACTTTGTAAATATCGTTTTGCAATTTCATTGGAAATGGGATTGTTAAACCATCTCTGAGCAGCATACTGTCTATATACTCATTCATTGGGTTGGAGGAGATGGGAGGGAAGCAATTGCAAAAGGTAATATGCTAGTGTGTCCATACTTGGACAATTTCAGATAAAACTTTTTCTGTATGTTCTGTGCATTTTATTTAGGTCGTATATAGTGTGCACAGTGGACAAATGAGCCCTAATTTTGCAACATCTAGATGTTAAAGAGGTTGACAGTGGATGACAAAGTAGAGTTAGTAAAATTAGCATGTTCTGTATACATTGTGTTGAAATTCATTGGAAAGTTTGTCTTCTGTAAATGACTTTTGGTATGAATTTGTTCAACCACCTCTAAGCATTACAGTTGCCTGTACTTGTCCACTGAACTGGTGGTGGAGAAAGGAAGTGAGGAGGGAATGGTTCCAGGCCAAGATGGTCATGTTTAGAAGATACCTTAGATTATAACCATTGTTGTGTGTGTGCAGTTTTATTTAACAATACTATGTATGTAGTAGACAAGTAAGTTCTTCTTTGAAATATCTAGTCTTTCTAAATATTTCAGAAGTGCTTTATGTGCTTAAAAATAGAGGTAGTAGAACAACACTGTAAATAGCTTTTAAAAATTGGTGGGAAATACTGTCTTTGGAAATGGAACTGTACTCTTGTTCATTGGTTTGAGGGAGGGGGGAGGGAAGAAGGTGCAAAAGGTGTTTGCTAGTGTGTACTAGAAAATTTCTGATCATTCATTACCCTGTATTTTATGTGCATTCACTTAACTTTGCTATGCTGTATATATTGTATACATACTGGACAAATAAGTCCTAATTTTATAATATCTAGTTTCTAGAATTTAAAGAGATTGCCAATGTACGACAAAAATAGAGTTAGAAAACTAACACATTTTGTACACTTTGTGTTAAAATTCATAGAAACGCTGTCTTCTGAAAATGACTTTTGGAAATGGAAATTTAAAACCACATCTAAGTGACACATGTGCCTGTAACTCATCCACTGGGTTTGTAGTGGAGAGAATGGATCAGGAGAAACGAAGGGCTCTAGACCAGAATGCTTCTATTTAGAAGACACTTTCAGATATAACCATTGTTACATATGTATAGTTTATTCAACACTACTGTGTATATAGTAGGCAAATTTAAGTCCTTATTTGAAACATCTAATCTTTCTAGATGTTCAGAAGTGCACAAAGTAGAGGTAGTGAAATAATACATATTGTAGATATTGTTTTGTTAAAATTCATATGAACGATCTTTTGGGAATGGAATGGTCAAACCACCTCCAGAGCAGTACATATTATGTGCTGTTTCAGGAGGAGAGAGAAGGAAGTGTCAAGGGCTCTAAGCCAGCTTCTGTAGTTAGACAAGATAAACCATCATCCTATGTGTTCTGTGCATTTTGTTTTACTTTGCTGTGTATATAGTGTATGTAATGGACAAACGAGTACTAATTTTATATCATCTAGTCTTTCTAGATGTTAAAGACGTTGCCAGTGTATGACAGAAGTAGAGTTAGTAAACTAATACATTTTGTACATTTTGTGTTAAAATTTATAGGGAAGACTTTGTTGAAAATGACAGAATTTTATTTGTGGAAGCAAAATTGTTAAAAAAAAAAAAAAAAATCCCACTAAGCATTGCAGATGCAACCACTGAGTTGATAGAGGTCAGAAGGGGAAGGATTCTAGGCCAGAATGTTCCTATTTAGAAGACAGTTTCAGATTATATCCCTCATTATGTATGTGGTTTATTCAGTGCTACTGTGTGTATTGTGGACAAAATTAAGTCCTTATTTGAAACATCTAGGCTTTATAGACATTTAGAAGTATATAACATATGTTAAAGTAGAGAGTGTAAAATAATACTTTAAATGTTTTCTGTTAATACATAGGAATGGCTGCATTGAGGGAATGGGGTTGTTCAACTAGATGTTTTGGAGCAGTATGCTGATGGGGTGGTGGTGGGGCCAGGGAAGGAAGTGCACAGGGGAAGGTTCTTTGCCTGTGAGTTTTGAGACAAGTTAAGATTGTCTGACCATTGTTCTCCATAGGCATTTTAGTTATTGCTGTGTATTAAAGGACAAGTCCTAATGTCCAAAGTATGTCAAAAATAGAGGTAGTAAAATAATCCCTATATAATGATTCTTGTGTTCATTTTAGGATGGACTGTCTTCTGGGAGTGACCTCTGTCAATCCACCTCTTGGAGCTGGACATATTCCTGTACTTAGTCATTGAAATGGTGGATGAGGAAGAAGAGGAAGGGCAAAGGGAAGGGCTCCTTGGTAGTAACTCTATATCTAGAAGACAGTCGTAGGTTATAACCTTAGTTCTATATGTGCTTTTTTTTTTTGTAAAATACCTGTGTTGATTGCGGATATGGTTCGTTCTTTACTTCACATCTAAGCTTTTTAGATATCTTGAGGTGACAATGTATGATAAAAAGTAGAGCTAGTGAATTAATGAATTTATGAATATCTTTTTGTTAAATTAATAGAAAAGAAGTATTTTTGACGTGGAATTGTTAAACCACCTCTGAGCAGTATGCACCAGGACTTGTTCAATAAATTGGCTGCAGAGGGGCCCTGAGATGGTGTCATGTATTCTTGGTTATCACAATACCTCATGGCTTTGGGGCTTTGAATTGGTAAATATTCGTGATGTGTGAAAAAGCATGATACATTCTGTGCGTTTTCGACCGGATATAAATGTATGCTCACTTCTGTATATATACACACAGGACCTAGAAGGTTATGTCAAACTAAACTGCTTGTAATTCTGGGTGACTTTTGTGTTCTTTGCTTCTTGTGTTTTCAGTTTTCGATATTACACAATTAAAAGTTTGAAAAAAATAAATGTTATTTTAAAAACCTTAAAAAAATAAAATATATTTCAATAAATTTAAAAGATTGAAATCATACAGGTTATGTTTTCTGACCACAATATAAACTAGGGATCAGTAATTGAAAGATACATGTAAAATTCCCAAGTATCTGCAAACTAAAAGACTTCTATATATATCATGGGTCAAAGAAAAAATCACAATGGAAATTAGGCAATAGTTTTGAACTGACTGGATTAAAACACAAATATCAACATTTGTTTAATGTAGCTTAGAAATTAATAACAATAAACACAATTTGGAAAATATTAAATATCTAAGAATCATAATTTAAGCTTTCTCATAAGAAGATAGAAAAAGAAGAGAAAATAAAGCCTAAAATAAGAAGAAGCAACAAAATAGAAAACAGAAAATAAAGAAAGTTAATGAAACAAAACACTGTTTCTTTTAAAAGAACAATAAAATGTATAAAACACTAACCAGAGTAATCAGGGAAAAAAAGCGAAAAGATACAAATTACAATACCAGGAATAAAAGAGTGGTTATTCTTACAAATCCTATAGCTACCAAAATGATAATAGGGAAATACTGCAATCAACTATTGCCAATAAATTTGACAATTTAGATGAAAATGTCAAAATTATTGAAAGATACAAACTGCCAATGCTCACTCTAGAAGAAACAGAAAATCCAAATCTGTGATAGAAATTTAAATTCATAGTTTAAAAACCTTCTCACAAAGAAAATCCCCAGATCTGGATGGCTTCACTGGTGAATTCTACCAAACATTTAAGAAAGAAAAAATTCCAATTCTACAGAACTCTTTCAGAAAATAGAAGAGGAGGGAATATTTTTCAACCCCATTTTTTGAGGTCAGCATTATCCTGCTGTCAAAATTTGAAAAAGATATTCCCAGTAAAGAAAACCAGGGATAATATATCCCTCTTATACATAGATGCACAAACCCTTAACAAATTTTGGCAAATCAAATCCATCAAAATATGAATGGTATAATGCATTTTGGCCAAATAGAATTTTTACAGGAATGCATCTAATGTTCTAAAATCCATCAAAAAAATTCACCATAAAAGCTAAGTGTTAGAGTTTCCCCTTTATGAAGTTTACATTGTTTGACAGATCATACAACTGTGAATCAATGCCCCTGTGGCACAGGTGGAGGAAAGGCAGCCTCCAGCCAGAACCTACCCAACTCATCCCCTCCCAAGAATAAGCAAAATGGAGCAGATAAGGGCCATCACTCCCTCCCTGCCCAAGCACCACCAACCCCTCCTACATTCCAAGACCTCCTGGCCGGCTCCCCACTGGCCATTTGGCCCCAAGCTGTACTCGGTTTCCCCCACTTATTGATGTACTGTATAAATTCATATCCACCACCTTGGGGGGGGGGCTGAGTTCTGAAGTCTCTCTTCAGACCCTGGCATTCTTCAGAACCCCTCTGTTGAGAGAGCTTCCCAATAAACTTCCTGCCTGCAATTATCAGTCTCTGCATCCCAGTGAGTGCCATTTTTCTCTAACACTAAGTATTCTAAAAAAATTTTTAAAATATATGATCCTGTCAAGAGAATCATATACTAAAAAAATCATTTGATAAGATTTAACACCCATTGAGTCTCAATAAATGAAAGATATAAAAACTTCCTCAATCATATAAAGGATATCCATGAAAATTCACATCTAATATCATATTTAAAGGTGAAATACAGAATACTTTTTCCCCAAGGTTGAGAAAAAGGCAAGGAGTTTTATTCTAACTACTTCTATTCAATATTATTCTGGAGGGCCTGTATAGACCAATAAGGCAAGAGAAAGAAATGAAAGGAATATAGGTTGAAATAGAAAAATTAAAACTGTCTTAATTTGGAAGTAACATCATTGGGTTTGAAGAAAATTATGAAACAGTTACTAGAGATAATAAGTGCAAGTTCACTGGATATAAAGGCAATATACAAAAATCAATTGTATTTCAATCTACTAGGAACAAAATATATAAAATTTTAAAGTGCCATTTACAACTTTTAATATACAACAAATTTTAATAAACATCAAATACATAGCATGAGTGTGACAAGAACTACATAAAAGTGGGTAAAGAGAGGTGCATATGTATATAGTTTGAATATACTATTGAAGTTAATTAGGTATCTAAAGCAAATGAGATTCTACAGATTTAGGATGTTAAATTTAAGGCCAATGGTAACTACAAAGAAAATATCCGAAAATATGCAAGCTAATGGAGACAGAAATTAAAGTACAGCTTGCTAGAGGCAGGTGAAGGGGTGAATGCAGAGTTAATGCATAATGGGGAGATGGGAAAGTTTTGGTAAAGGAAGGTGGTGAGGGTACCACAGTATTGCTAATGTGATAAATTCCATTGAATGGTAAGCTTGGGAGTGTTTTTTTTTTTTTTTTTAAAGAGCAACTAAAGAGACAATGTCAATTAAATGCAATACATGATCCTGCATGGGATCTAGCAAGGGAGGAGAAAAGGCTCAAAAGGACATTTTTAGGTGAGTTAATCCACCAAAGGGGTGCTGATACAAAGTTCCAGAAATCTGTTGGCTTTTATAAAAGGTATTTATTGGGGTAAAAGTTTACAGTCCCAAGGCATTGAAAGTCCAACTCAAGGTTCTATAAGAGGTGGTTTCTCACCAAAGTCAACAGCCATGCATTGAAGCAAGATGCAGGCAATCTCTGCCGGGCTTCAGCCTTCCCCTCTGGGCTTCCTCTTCCTCTTGAGACTCTGTGAGCCAGCTTCTTTTGATCTCAGCTGTAGGCTGGAATAGGGTTTGTCTCTCAGGGCTTCCTATATCAGTCTTGACTCTCTTCCCAAGGTCAGCTGTGAGTTATCAGGCAAATGGTCCATCTCTACCTGGGGCTTTAGCTGTTTGAGGCTTCTCCTTTCTGTCACATAGCAGGATAAAAAAATGACTGTGCTCTCTCATCCCCTGTATCTTTTGTGTCTGTCTGTCTGTGTGAGTGTCCGTTTATATCAGACCCATCAAGGGAATGGGGACTCAACCTGAGTCACGCCTTACTGACGTTGTCAAATCAAAAAAGCTCTAACTCAATCTTAACAGGTAATCCAATCAAAGAAGCCTCAGCTGAATTTAATGCAGTCAAAGGGTATCATACCCAGAGGAAGAGATCAGTCTACAAATCTCAAAAAGAAATCTATTCTCTTTTTTTGGATTCATAAAATAATCTCAAATTGTCACTTTGGGACATATGAAAAAATTGAAATACAGACTGTAAGCTTTATATCAACATTAAGTTTCTTGAACTTGATAACTGTACCTAAGATGGGTACATATGTGAATATCCTTGTTCTTAGGAAATGTGCATGGCAGTATTAAGTGTTCAAGAAGCATGATATACACAACCTACACTCAAGTGTTCAGAAAATGGATTGATGAATAGACACAGAAAGAACGATACAGCAAATGTAGCAAAATGTTAAAATTGGTGGATTTGGTATCTGATGGTGGATAGAGGTATGTTGGAGTTCTTTGCATGGGGTTTGTATTATTTTGTAATGGTCCTATAAGTTTGAAGATATTTCAAAATTAAAACGTTAAGAAAAAAGTCAATGAGGAGAAGAATTTTCCCTAAAATGCACTGGTTGAAAATAGAGAAAGTGGGAACAAGAATGCTACCATTTCCGGTCCTAGCTCTTCTGATTTTAACCTCCTTCAGACTCAGTTTCCTCAAGTAGAAAATTACTGCTAAGATGAATTTTGAGGTCCAGACTCCAGCTCTAACATCTAGCTTTAGGAAAATACCAGTATCTTTCACAGTTCATACAATGCTTGTTGGCATAGTAATAAAATCTATAAGCCTCTGTAAAAGAGTGAATTGTTCCTCCAGGATGAATGATATCCACAAATCATGGAGTTAAAACATGTCAAAAGTAGATTACTGCCAAAGATAGAAAGTCTTTGCATCAGTGGTAAGAGTTTGCAGAGATTTTCACTCAGGATTCTGCTCTTGTTTTTGTTGGATTGGGTTAAACTAACGTCCAAAGTAGATTCCAACTCTATTGAAGTAGAACAGATTTCATCCTCAAAACAGAAAAAAAATGGCCATATTTCACAGTCATATTTTTAATGTCAGGTTTATTGAGGTATAGTTTGTATGCAATAAAATCCATGCCTTTTTAAGTGTAAAAAATACCTAGCATAAACTAACAGAATATGTGCAAGATTTATAAACTAAAATCTATAAAAGGGAGTGGATGTGGCTCAAGCAGTTGGATATCTGTCTCCCACATGGGAGTTCCAGGTTCAGTTCCCGGTGCCTCCTAAAGAAGACAAGCAGACAACAAGTGGAACATGCAGACACAACAAGCAGAGACAACAAGCAGACAGGCAAGGGAGCCATTTAGGGGTAGGGGATGGAAACCAACTCAGGGAAGCCAATATGGCTCAGTGGTTGAGCACTAGCTTCCCATATAGGAGGTCCCGGGTTATTCCCTGGTCCCAGGTACCTCAAAAAAAAAAAAAAAAAAACCCTACAAAATTTTGGTCCAGAGAGATTAAATAAATGGGGGCATTTACCATGGTTATAGATTGAAATGCACATTATTGCTATGATGTCAGTTCTCCCAGACGTATTCCCAATTTCTGAAGGCTTTTTGTAAAAATTGATAAATTCACTCTAAACTTTATCTGGAAATATAAAAGGCCTAAAAGTGACAACATTTTAAAAGCCAGAACAAAATTGGAGGTCTTTATACTTACTGATTTCAAGACTTAATAAGAGATACAATAACCAATGAGGTATTGGAATAGGGAGAAAAATGTAGATTAAATAAGAGAATCCAAAAATTGACCTCCACCCATATTGCTTTGTTTTATTTCTAGCTTGAATATTTTTTGTTTCAGTTTTTCTTTTTTGTTTTTATGGTGGGGGCATGTATTAGTTTTCTTTGGCTGTTATAATGTTACCATAAACTTGGTTACTTAAAATAGAATTTTTTTTTTCTCTCAGTTCTGGAGGCCAAAAATCTGCCATCAAATATTGGCAGGGTTGCACTCCCTCTGGAGGCTCTAGCATTTGTTCTTTGCCTCTTCTTTGTGATGGCTGTTGGCATTCCTTGACTTGTGACTGCCTTACTCCAATCTCTGCTCCCTGGTCATGTTGCCACCTCCTCTTCTGTCTGTGTGACTGCATCTTCTCTATGTCTCGATTCCCCATCTGCCTTTCTCTTATAAGGACACTTGCCATTGGATTTAGGGCCTCCTGGGATAATTCAGTTTGACTTCCCCATCTTAAAATCCTTGGCCTATTTACATCACAAAAACCTCCCCCCCCCCCCGCCCCAAATAAAGTCACATTTCCAGTTTCTGAGGATTAGGACCCAGACTTTCTCCAGATGATCTTCTGGTTTCCTTTGCTGTTAATGTCATATATAAATGTGGATAGACTTCTGATCTTATTCCATTTTAACATGTTTCCTCCCCTAGGCAGATATTCGTGAGGTTTTATTTCTGTGACCCTGAAGTTCTCATAGATCTTTAGTCATTAGGAGTTTTAGAAAGCCAAGTTTCTTAGACGTTTGATATAGTTTAATTTTTCAAAGCCTCGTCTGAATAATGGTGATTCAATTAACAGGTCTCATAAATTTATATTAAGCATTAAATGAGATAATGAGATAATTCAAATAAAGCACTTAGCTCAGAGGAAGTTACATAGTAAATGCTCAACAAAGGGTGGCTATGATTATCATTTTATTGCTTCTACTACTGCTCCTGAAAAGTGTCTCACTTTCTAGATACTCTAAATACTCATTTCCAGGTCTGTCTATTCCTGCTTCATACTGTTTCTCAGGAGACGTACCCTGTTTGTGCACAGTGGCACACAGAGCCACTGGTAGCTAGCCCGTAGGATACTTTCGGACCAACAAACTCCTAAGACAGCGTTCATGCTTTGCAAGCAAAATATGAGCTAGATTCGACTGCTTACATTATCCACTTGTCCATCTAGTCATCTTTGTACAAGGCAAGAATTTCAAAAATGTATAGATGGTTAGGTGGTGCACCTGGTAGCAAATGGGTCAAAATGGGCATAGACCAAAAATCTAATATTAGTGATTGTGTCTCTTGTTTTATGCTCATGCTAGAACCAAAAGGCCTCCCCCCTCCAACGCCTTTTCATTTGTGCATAGGACTTTTGGCAAAAGGACATGCTTCATGTGGGGAAAGGTGTTAAAGGAAGTCCTCCAGGTAAAAAAACCTAATACCATATAGAAAAATGAATGAATGAAGATCACTGGAAATGGTAATTAAATGACCAAATATATAAGATTTTTTTCTTATTGTTTAAACCTTTTAAAAGAAAATTGATGGTATAATAAAAAATGATAGCAATGTAGCATGGAATTTATAAAATATTTAAAAGTATGACAATAATAGCTCAAAGATGTATTTTTGGACAGTGTACACTGTCCCCCAAAAAGCTACATTCTCTGACTTAGGAAGAGAGGAGAGGGAACCACGGATCCTTGAAAGAGCACAAATTCCTAATGCTTTGCTCTTGTGCCTAGTATTTGGGTCAGGGTGGGAGGGCATGAGAAGGGAGTAGAGGGGGAAAGGAGAAATGATCCTGAGAGGGAGAAAAATGGTAGGGTTTCCGTGCCGAATTAAGTCTGAAGACAAAATAAAATTTAAACATAATATATTAAACTTATTGATGCTAATCTAGATTGCAATTTATATTATAGTAAATAGTATTACATGTGTGTACACAAATCCCATCATAACATAAAATAAATGCTAGCTTTTAAGATGCATATACTTTTTACATTTTATTGTTTCTTAAATCAATACAATATTGTCTTAAGAGTAAAATATAACTTTTTCCCTCAAAAAGTTATTACATTCACTGATATCCTAAAATTAATAGCTTAAGAAAATGTTTAATAGTATTGGTAAATATATATTTATATATTATTTTATCTATATATAATCACTATATACAAACACAGATATATATTCTCCTTTTCTCCAGCAAGATACAAAGCTCATATACTAGGCCATTTGTATTAAATCCAGACCAATAGCAAACCTGGGATCCAATTGTTTAGCCCTGGCCTTTTCTCCCCTCTAGACACTGGTTTTGAGGAAGTCCATTATTAGCAGCTTGGAGTAGGATTCTCTAACACTGATCTGACCATACGCTCTCTCACTGTGTAGACTCTGAAGTAGTGCATTGACTGCTTTGGATTTGTTCCATAGGTAGATTATGATCTGTCCCAGCAAAGCTTACTGTTCAGCTTTTTTAAAAAAAGTTTCCAAATAGGAATGGAAAAAAGGAAGAATATAAACTCTTCTCCTGCTACTCGGATCCTATCTGATACTACTACATATTATTTTCTTCTCCATTAGTATCTGCATTTACTTCTTGCTACCATGACAACTAACTGCTTTTTTAGTAAAATCCTTGATACCAGCTTTCCCATTTTCAATAGATAATCTACGTTATATACATTATTTTCATTTCAGTCCTACAATTTCCATATTATTCAACCCATGCTTCTCTAACAGATAAAATCTATTTCTTTTCATTCATTTTTAATATCTTTTGAGCAATTATAAATTTGCTTATAAAATAGCATCATGCTTTTAAACAAACATAAGAAAACAGATTCCTAATCACTTTTACTTTCTGCCTCCTGAAAGTACTAACAGTGTTTTGAGGAGTCCCTTTTATTTTTAGGGGGTAAAAAATGTGCTTTCTAGAAATTATACAACTGTTTGCATATTCCAATAACACGCTAACTTTTAAAACTAGACTATGACTCATCTTTGCGTTTTCGTTCACTAGCTAACCTTCTGCTTATATATTGATGTAAAAGCAGACCACTCAAATCCTTAATTTAGAATTTAGTTTTATTCCTTATAGGCCAACTTATCCTGAAATTTTCTCTGAAATTCTACTGAAATTCAACTTGATAAGAGATAGCCACTTCTCTGCCACACCATTTGGGGTTCTATTTCAGTTATACAAGATGCTACTATGTACTCTATCTAATCAGATATGCTGAAATTATCACTCAGGCTGAAGAGTCATTGTGTCCTACTATTTGATTTACAAGCCAGGAATTCAGTAGGTTTGTTTTCCAAGAAGTGCAGCAGTTTATCTTTAACCGCTAGGGAAAGACAAGCAGAAATTTTCAAAAAAGGATGTGAGCTCTCGAAGCAAATAGCCTCTTTTGAGCAAATGGACAAGTGAGATGATTGGATTTTGACAAAGAACTATGAAACCATTTACCATAAAAGAGAAAGAAGTGGGAGCACAAGGAAATTATAATTTAGGCTTACATAATAAAACATAAAGGATAGTGAGGTACCAGACTAAACATTAAAAGACCCAAAGAAATTCACAATTTTTAATGTTTTATGAAATTTCAGACTTTTAAAGAATAGGAAGATATTTTGAGTTTATAAGTATTTTATCAAAAGAATCATTCTATAAACACTATTTCAGTATTGATTAAATATAGATTTAGACTAAATAATACCTAAATATATAGATGTTTTTTTTCCCTCAAAAATCAGTATTCAAGTTGCTTTGCTACAAATGCCAAGCAAACTGAAGTTTCCAATTATGGTCAGATGTGGTATATCTGTAAGTAGAAACTTCCTGACTTATAAACTGAGGGATACATAACAGGAATCTGTATAATATGACACACCAAGAGCCATCCTTCCTTACTAGCCGAATCCTCAAATATTGATCACCGAGGACTCATTGAGAGTAATGAATGCATTTTTTGTACATTTATTCATTCTATCTCTCTCTATATATATACTGAAAAATTCTTGCAACACCTACCTTGTCTTTCTAATAAAAATTTCACGTTGTTATTTTAAATCATTTTTCTCTTGGAAATTTTTGTATTTGTTTACACAAAACCCAGCTATTTCACAGTAACACCAGACATGATTGTGTGGTGATGTGAGGAGAGCAGGATTTGAAAATAGAATGCACAGATACATAAATGGTTTAGGACTATTTGTTTTCCATTTGCATTCCTCAAGTGCAAAAGGAATGTTGGACTCTAGAAAATGAGAATGCTTTCTCATCACTCCTTTGTTCATTTTATCCACTCTAAAGAGAAGAAATATCGATCTGGTAGATCACATTTTCTGCATTGAAGTGGACCACAGCTGAGTAGGTGGAATTTTCAGAATGTAAAAGATACAAGTCAGGTATAAGCAGTCTCTGCCTCTTTTTGCTTTGTTTCAAAATAGTTGAAGTGATAAGCCCTAACCATCTCTCTGTCCCTTTGGGGAACTTCCTCTCCTGCCCTGTGGCAGGTAATACTTGCACAAACATTTGATGCTGAATAGTGACTAGAAAGAGAGAATTTGATTATGAAGAGATAGTTTGAAATGTCCTGATAAGTTTACCCCTGGAATGATATATACATATGTATGTATATGAACGAATGTGTATGCATGTGTATGTGTCTATAATTATGCTATACAGATTCTTCTAAGAACTTTACCAGTGTTTTGATATTAGCCTAACATGTTAACACTATAGGATTTTAAATTCTTTCCCCATGGCTGGAAGAAGTACCTCAATATGCAAAGAAGTATGCAAACTATCAGAAATCTTAGATTGACATAGAGGAAAAATGCTACCATATCTTTGAAATTTGTCCTGATCTCTTCCTCTCTTCCACATTTATTCTTTCAAAATATTTATTGTACCTCTACTATATAGTGGGATTTTCAATATAATGGTTCTCATCAGCTTACAATTTAGACTGGGAGAAAAGAGTATACATCTAAATAAGTAAGCATATGACTATGAATTGTATTAATGAAGTAATGCAAAGAAAAGGAATAGAAACTGACAGGGGAAGTTCACTTAGATGTGATGTCAGGAAAAGTCAGGATGATTCTTTGGCACTTGTGCCAGGCCTAAAGGATGACCACAGAGGGCCATGCAGAGAGCAGGGCAAGAACAATCCAAGCAGGGGGAAAAGCCTAGGCCAGCAGAAGCCTTAAGTTGAGAAACATCTTAGAATAATCAAGAAAACGAATTGAAAGGAGACCCATGCAGTTGGAGCAAAGTGCCCAAGTGGGAACATGCAAAAAGGTTTTGGAAAAGGAAGGTCATGTTCAGGAGTTTCAAGATTATCTTAAATGCAGTGGGAAGCCCTTGAACATTTTTAAGACAGCTATACTTTCTCTGACCATCCTTTTACCTTTATTTTGGTGCCAATAACATAGTTGTAAAACTACCCTCAAATAACTCCACTTTGCTCAGCAAGCATGAGCTCCATTACACTAATAAGTTTGTCTTATTCATCTTGAAATCCCAAGGTCTAATATGGTACTTGACATACTGTATGATTTCTATTAAAGGTTTGTCAAATGAGTGAATGAATTAAATACAGGATAAATCCCAAGTGTTACCTCCACCATCTACCAATCTACCATCAATAGAAACTAGATAGAGTTGGAAATTTAACAGACTTTTCACTTTCTACACCAAGGTCAAGCTCCATCAGGGTGACTTATCAATATTTTTGTGTATGATGTCTGCTATATAAATCTTTGATTACTGACCACATTTTTATTCCCTAACTATATGGTCCTAGAAATTTTATTCATCAGAGTGTCTATGGCTTCACTCCTTACCCAAGGCTCTTAAGCAATTTCCAGAGCACTAATCAGGACTACAAATAATATTCTAAAGCCAATCACATTATTTTCCTGATGTCCTGGGTAGTATGGCTTATTACAGTAATTATTAAATAGTAGTTATCACAATTCAATTCAATTCTTCCTAACAGTAATTGCTATAAAGACATTTTAAAGATTCTACAGCAAGCTATATTTTCTTGTAGACATTTTGTGTATCCAAATCTTGAAACAAACATAAGAAATCAACCTTCCCATAATTTTTTCCCAGATTGAAATGTAGAAAAAGAAATATAAATAGTTTTCTTGAAATGTCAGAAGAAATCCTTCAGGAAAAAGCAGATGCAGCATTTTTTCAGTAGGCTATAGGCCCTAACTATTTGTGAATATGTAATAATGAGTGTTAAATGTGATTTAAATCTATACTAAAACAAGTAAGAAAAATATGAGCCTGGAGTGAGGATCAGGAAAATCCCATTTTTTTATATTATTACCACCTGCTCACATTTTCCATGGCATAGGAAAGACATGAAATACTTGAGCATCTCACAGTAATGTTAATAAATGATGTTTCAAATATTGTCTCCTGAGAAGTCATTCAATCTTTACCATTGAATAGTTTTGCTTTTGTCAAATGAAGGCGGATCGTTACACTATTAAATGAATGTGTGTGCGTGTACCCATGTGGGTGGTTTATATGTATTCTGCTCCAAACCCTCTCTGAATCCTTTTCCATAACAGAAGAAGAATAAAGCACATCATTGTCCCACTGGACCATCCACAGTGCTCAATACAGATACTCGCCTCTTCTGAAAAACAGGACACTGGAAGACTTTTATTTGAACCGTGCATTTGACCTCTTTAGAGAACAACATATCCCCTCCGGCTCCTCTTCATGTAGTCTGTGCTTGGCTTGTATTTAGCATTTAGCTAGGGCAGGTCTAACCTGTCGAGAATTGACAAGACTACATAGCTATTTAGAGCCCTATGGCTGAAGACTGCCTTAAGAACCTCAATTGGGCTTTGCCATTTGGACCTTAGAAAGAGAAGCAAATTCCATCTTTAGTCTTATCATGAATATTTTGATATATATCCCTTAAAACCTGGTCCTTAAGTAACCCAGAGTTAAAGTAAAAGACAGATGCCTTCCTAATATTTAATTCCTAAAATAAGGGAAATTTTTATTTCACACAAAAGATTGTCTAGTTGAAATAGATCATTAACCAGAAGCAAAAATATTTTTTCCTATTCAACAAAATTGCTAAAATAATTAACTTGGAAAACTCATAAATTCTTTAGATAATTTTTTGTTTTGTTTTAGAGGTCAAGATAGAAGTACAAATATATGAAAGATTTCCATTATCTTAAAGCCAGGGAGCAGTAGGGAGTCCTGTTTTGTGGTGAATTGACACAAAGAGAGTTCCCCAAAGTTAACTGGCTAAAAGATTGAATTGTGGAGCTTTGGAGAATCACTTTCTGCCTCCCAATGGGAGATATATATATATATATACACACACACATACATACATACATGCATACATATGTATATACACGCACATAGAGAGAGAGAGAGAGAGAGAGAGAGAGAGAGAGAGAGAGAGAGAGAGAACTGCTGCCTTATGGAGAAAATAGTAAATAAGGCAGTTTACGAGCTCTGAGAAACTATCTGATTGGATGGTGAGAATTGGGAAAACCAGACGGTGAATGGGTAATTCAAACACAGGGAAAATGCATCTTTATACTATGTGGGTTTTTTTTTTTTTTTTTTGGCTATTTCCTGTGAGAGTTTTGATTGGATTTGTCCACAAAAACAGGCATCCTAAGTTGGCAAAAAGTAAAGAAGAAATAATAAAATTTGTAACTTGATATGCAAATATATTTTTCTCTTAGTAGTAGGTCTGGAAGTTTACTAAATTGCCTCAGGCCTGATTTCTAACAACTAGAAACTGGTAAAGGCCTACAGTTAACAATTACCTATTTCAAAGTAACTCTAATTTGCTTCTGCTGGTATTTGAAGTTATTATTTCTCTCTCAAGGAGAGACAATCTTATAACTCTCATCCATTCTTGATAGCATAGAATGGGTTTTGATGGTCACAATCTCCTCATAAACTGTTAGAAGGCCACCTAAGGTGAAGCAATGAGACACTGAATTTTTTAATTCAAAAATTTGTCAAATTGAATGCCTGATAAATGGCAGGTAAAATGCTAGGCTCTTCAGAATCGAAGATTGGGTCTTATATTGAAAGAAGATCACAGTTTAATGGTGAGTTCAAATTGGGTGCATCTAGTAGCAAGGATCAGGGATTCAGTAATTCGTTCCACTAAACCTAAGCACAAGCAACTATACTGTAAGAAAATATACAATATATAATGAACAGGAGCTGACAGTGGCATCCCAAGCATGGTCTCTTCTTTTTTCTCTCTTTTCCTCTCCAAGAATATGCTCTTTCACTCTTCCTCTGCCTACTAGAGTCCTGATCTTCTATACCTCACCTTTCCTACTCTCTTAATTTTTTAGTTTTTATGAGACTTTGCATCCATTTATTCACTCACTCGGAAAACATTTCTTGAGCATATGCTTTGTATTGGCACAGTTTTCATTAAAGGGATAGAGCCAGCAAAATATTAGACAAAAATCCCTGCCTTGGTAAAACTTATATTCCAGGAGTTTATATTAATAAAAAGATAACCAAATATATAATGCCTAAATAAATTTTTTTTAAAAAAGTATATCTGTGGAAAAAAGCAGGGAATGAGGCATGGGCCACAGTGGATGAGTGGTACATATAGCTTCAAACCACCCCACCTAGATTTTAGGACAGGATAACAATTGTAGGCTGACCCCCTTCTTGGAAGGGTCTGGAGATAAAACACATACCTTAGCACATAGTGGCCTGTCCACACATTCTGTCCTCTTTTGCCCTGAGCATATGTAAACATTCCCTGGAGATGGCTTGTCTAAGTATATGTGCTTTACCTTTACAGCACCTGGCCTGCCCCTGTGGCTATATCTGTTCCCACTGAGGAGAAAGCAGTGTCCCTCAAGTGTAGCACACAAGAGAGGGGTATATGTAGATCAACTCCCATTGTAAGCTATAGAGGGAGACCCACTGGCCAGGGGAGACAGATGCCCACTAGTGAAATTGGCCTTGCTTTGTTTCTTCTCTATGTGAGTAAACATTGTTTCACCCAGTGCCTGTGTAAGTTGTGCTTTTCTTGGCAACCCTGACATCTGTATTGGAGTAGGCTGACATCTTTTTGCTGAAGTAGAACTACTTCCTGGGAGGTGGTAATAGGATGGGTGTCTTTTCTTCCAGCACAGGGTAAGTTCAGAAACAGGAAGACATATAGGTGGACACATCTAGGAGGCTTTTGGAATGTGGAGTTAAGGAGAGTTCTGTGAGCTGGAGATAAAAATGCATGAAACATCAATTAACAAAATTTTTATAAAGCCACCAGGCTGGATGGATATGCTAAAGAGATCAGTTGAAAAAGAAAAAAGAATTGTCTTGATGCATGAAAACTAGGAGAAACAGCAAGAAAGACTCAAAAGGAGGGCCAATGAGGTAGAAGGAAGATATCCTGAAAGGGATGTGGAAAAAAATGTTTTATAGGGAAGACCTGATTACCTGCATAAAAACAATGATTCATCAAAGAAGAGAAAGACTAAAATTTGACCTCTGGATTGGTGGGGTAAAAGCTTGATTGGAGAGGTTTTAGGGAATTAGAGAAATCTATTATGACATTTACTGTAGATGATATTTTCCAGAAGTTTTACCACAGCTAAGAGCAAACAAATAGGGTAGAAACTAGAGGGGAATATGGAAGAAGAGAGGACTTTTTATATTTTAGATAGAAGTAATTACAGCTTATTTCTATGCTGATAGGAACAATCCTGTTGAGGGGGAATTTTAATATAAAAGAAAGATGAGAGAATTGCCTAACTGATGTTCTTCAGTAAATGAGAGAGGACAGGTACAGTGCCTTAAAAAGGAGCAGGGATGGTAAGCATGTCAGTGGTAAAGGTAGGGCGCAGAGTTTATGGGCACAAATGCAGGCAGGTGAGCAGACAAGAACATGGGAACTACTAAAATTACTCAAAGGAATTCTTTACCTTTTGGGTTAGAACTCAATTCTTTCTGACTCTATTAGCTGAGACAATCTGATCAGCCTAGTCCAAATGTTCATGCTTGATATGCCACTGGTAAGTCATCAGTCACTGGACTTCCTTGGATTAGCTGCCTTCATATCAGTTGCACATTCTTGATCAAAAGACTTTGTATGTATTGTGAGAATTTTGATTTTTACCCATAATAAAAATAAATAAATAAATAAATAAATAAATAAATAAATAAATAAATAAATAAAAAAAAAGACTTTGCCAAGAGAACAAGATTATGTGGTCCAAGTCATGGATCTTTAAACAGTAGGGGTTGGGGGGGAGCAGTTTCCCTTGGAATAGTTTAGGACTGGCAGGTTCTGTAAATATGTCTAGTTTGTGAAGGAATACAGATATAAATGCATATTGAGTTAACAAAGTGCTGTGGGCTGGGACATAAGTCATTATGGTATATAGAGCTTAAATAAACATAAGGGAGGAGACTGTCATTGCAGAATGACATCCAAGAATGGACTATAGGTAATAATACAATTATAAAAATGTTCTTTCACGAATTACAACAAATACACCACACTAATGCAAGGTATTACTAATAAGGTGGTATATAGGAACTCTGCATCTTATGCATTTTATGCATGACTCTTCTGTAAACCTACAACTTTCTCTAATAAAATTTTTTTTTTTTTTTTTTTAAAGAGACAATGATATCAGAGCCAAACAAAACAAAACAAAACAAAAAAAACCTGAGTCTGGAAAGCATAATGGTAATTTGAAGAAAGACAGCCAAGGGAGAAGAAAATATGAAGCCATAAAAACATAAAACATATCACATTCTAGGAACTGCAAGCTGCTCAACACAGCAGGTGTATGAGGGGTGGGGTGAGGCAGAAGGGCTGAAACAAGAGGTGAGCCTAGCAAGAAATGAAGAAGTGAAAGCATAAAGGGCCTTAATATTTGCAAAGAGGTTCTGACTTCATCTCCTGTGTGACAGGAAGCTAATCAAGGTAAAGTAGTGGAACAATGTGGCCATGCTTGCATTTTATAAAGATCTTTCTAGAATCAGAATGAGTGATACATTTTCAGTGAGAGAGCCTGGAAACTAATTGTAATAGTCCGGGTGAGAAGGGATGAAGATCTAAATTGAAATGACAGCAGTAAGGAGGAGAGTTGGAGACTGACATGAGAGACAACAGGACTTAGTTAACAGATTGCTTGTGGAGGGTCAGGAAGAAGACAGAAGCTACACAGGTGAAAGCCTGAGCCACATATATGTGGGTAAAATACGGAGCATCATAGAATAAACACAGTGACCGCATTATTATACTTGGAAATATTTGCTTACCAAAAGAGCTCGTGAATGATCAAAAATTAACTAAATAAATCATTATCTAGAACTTAGGCCCTAGATAGAAAAATGCAAAACAAAATACTCTTATAAACTAAGATAATGTTATAGACACAAACCTGAATAAATATTTTGATATTACAACAAGAATTCTGACATCAATGAGTAATCACTTAAAAAATTTAGTAATAATAATTATGCTTAATATTTTGAAAAGATACATTCATCCTCTCATTTAATCCTCACACTATTTCTCAGAGGTAATTAATAACACTCCATTTTACAGAGGTGAACTCAGGAGGCATAGAGGGGTTAAGAAACTTCTTCAAGCTAATAATTGGTAGAGCTAGTATTTCCTTGTTTGCTATAGGTACTAATAAGACAGAGTCCCAGTATTTGAGTAACTTACTGTCTAAAAGGAAGAGATATAAACAAATGAATTATGTAAGGTCTATGCTAAATGTAAGTATAGGGCACATTCTTAGAGGATCACAGAGGGATGGTTAATAGTACCTTATTACATGGAAAGACTCAGGAAAGGTTTCCTGGATCTTGGCCAGAAGATGGGCCTTTACCAGAGCATTCAGGTAGAGGAAAAGAATAAGAGGTGCTCAGGATATTCAAGAAATTGAGAGAATTCAGGATTTTAAGAAAGCAGGTATGGAAAGAGAACAGATTAGAGATACAGTGGGGGAGGAAGGCAAGCTTCAAATCATCATGGCCCTTACTAAAGGCCAAGATAGCAGTTATCCAAGTATGCTCCATAGATACCTCTGGATGTCCAAACTATTTTCAAAATAATATTAAGGCATATTTGGCATACATTTTCTTGAAAATGAATGGAGTGATCTTGTCACTTTAAAGTAAACAACTGATAGTATTTGTTTCCAATGATAAAACTCAAGTTTTCAAGAGAAAATTAGAATTTTGGAAAACTTGTATCCACTAATGTGATCTTGATAGCTGCCCAATATTTGACACTTTTCTGAAGAGATTTGGAGTGATATCAATGGATGTGATTTTTTGATATTGCATAATGAAATGCATCAACATTTGAAATATCTGCATAACTCAGTAAACCAATATTTTCCAAATGACCAAAGTATGAAGCCACAAATTATATGTGGGTAAAAGTTCCTTTCAAAGTGAAAGATTGAGCAATGGAGTTTTATTTAACAGAGTACAGACTTTATTAATATGATTTCAGATTACACATCACATCTACTCTTGAAGAAACTACCATTTGTTGAGATTTGGTATACTATCAAAGATAAATATCCACAATTATCTGAAAAATATTATTTAAATATGCTCTCCTTTTTCAACTGCATCTCTCTGTGAGGTATGATTTTTGTCAAAACTTCCATCAAAACAACTTATCACATAAGATTGAATGCAGAGGCAGATATGAGAAGCCAGCTGACTTTTACTAAGCTAAATATTAAAGATATGTACCAAAAAAAACAAACAAACAAAAAAAACAAAAACCACAATGACACTCTGCTCACTTTTTTTTGTTTTGGAAAATATATTATTTTTCATATAATATGTTATATTAATATACAATGGAGTTCTCTTGATTTTAACTTAAATCATAAACACTCCTTAAATTTTTCAGTTTTAATTTCTAATACAGCAAACAAAAATAGATTTAAAGTAAATAAACAAAAACTTTGGGGTATCATCAATAAATTTAAGAGTGTAAAAGGGTCATCAGACCAAAAGTTTGTGAACTGCTATGCTAAGCTGGAAAGTTTTATTTATGGTGATGAGTGGAATAACAGATTTACATTTAGAACATGTCCCATTAAGCTGGCTTGAGCCTGGCTAGGAAAATACCACCTTGCTGAAAGTGTATGAGGGTTTATCTTATAAGTAAATCTTGGAGGAGAGGTTATTTTCTAATTTCAATTACCAAACAGATTTGAATTAGGTACAAAATATTCCATATTATACTGATTTCTACTCTAGCATAAATGGTTTCTGAAGGTTCTAATATATTCATTACACTTAAAAAATTAGTAAGTAACATCAAAAGTTCACTGCAGATGCCCAACTGGGAAAAAATAAGGATGGGTGGAAGCTGTGTTCCACTATCTTAAGAGTATTCGTGTGGAAGAAGGAATTAAACTTATCTGCTCCAGTGAGCATAATGAGTTCCAGTGGTTGGAATTTGCAGCAAAGCAGATTTCAGCTCTTTGCAACAATTAGAACTGTTGAAAAACAGAATGAACTGCCTTATTTGGCTGCTAAGTCCTTGAAAATAGCTACTATTTACTGAATGCCAACTCTATATTGGCCTCTATGTTAGGCATTTGATAAGATAGGAATTCATTTAATTCTTACCATAAATGATAGGTATTATTACATCCCTATTTTATAATTGAGGAAACAATATTCAGAGGTTAATTCTTCACTGGCTTACCCAAGACTATCCAGTTAGTTGATGGCAAAGCCAGGATTCTAACTCAAGGGTTATATAATTCCCCTACCTGGGCTCTTGCCACCATGCTACACTGCCTTTCTATGAAATATGTGGCAGCAGCTGTGATGAATAGTGTGACAGACTGGATTAAAATCTCTCTCAAATTCCTTTTTGGACTAAGATTTCTGAACTACTCAGAGAGGGGATTCTACTATCTATCCTTATATTCTCAAAACTTTTCACAATGCCTGGAACACAGTTTATTTTCAATAAGCCTGTGCTAAATGAATAAATGAACAATTTATAATAATAAAATTAAAAAGAATATAAAGTACTGTTTGGAAAAGATGTTAATGTGATTTTTTAAAATCATCCTAATTATTACATTATATTTAGTGCATGCCAATATAAATCATAAAATGATTTAAGTAAAAACCACTGAAAATAAATAGCTGAAAAATATTTAATTCTACATAGAAATGACGTTGTACCCATGGGAAGTGAGTCTTTGAGAAATTTATTAAATTGTTTTTATATGTTGAACTGTTATAACTGTTTTTGTATGTTGGAAAAGGCAGAGCAAGCCTTTTCATAATATATTCTTCCTCAGAAGAAGAGTTGTATGAATACCAAATCTTTGAAAATTTTCCGCTTACCTGAATATCTCTGAGACAGTTCTTATGGGGTTGGGGGTAGATCTACTTAGTACTTGCCCTAAGAGCTATGTTATCTCTGAAATTGTTACCTTATTCTAGGTATGGTTTATAATACTATTGAGACAGGGTGAAATAAAAGAAATAAAATAGTAGGAGTCAGAAAGACTATCTAATCCTTATGGAAGTTTCCAGATTAATTAAACATATAGAATTCAATTTTAACCCTTTTATAATCTGTAGAGAGAGGAACTGAAAGAGATCAGTTCTGAAAAGAGATCTTTCATTCCCATCATGACTATATGCATCATCTGAAACTTGATTACCTCCTAGTTGCCAAGAGGTCACTCATTCCTCCCTCCTTTTACACATGATGGCATAGCCTGTTGTATACTTCAGATGGCAGACATAACCACTGAGATCAAACAAGAACATTAAGTTCAGGAAGTCACTTAGGATTTCCCACTTGGAGTTAAGACCTCTTTAATACCATATGCAAATTTATGCATACAGCATGCATGACAATATCTGGTAGCCTCATTGCATAATGACCACTGTTGCTGTGGGATTTCACTGAACAGATTTGGACAATAAAACCTGTCATCAATATGACTGCTGTCAGTCTGAAGCCATGCCAGATTATCCAACCCTTTAGTGACAGGTTTCAGAAGTTAGCCTTGTCACATTAAAGCATAAAATGATTTAATAAAGATATTTTGTATGTTTAGGTAAAACTAATTCGACATATATATATATTTTTATTTCTAGGAGGAGAAAATAAGCTTGAAATATCATGGTGACCGGCTGTGCAGAGAATGATGCACCTGCAATTTTGTAAAATTGGATAAAAAAATCAGTAAAGATGTCCATTTTTCTTCTTAAAATTCTGTTTGGCAAATATCTTTAACTTTGGTGACAAGCCTTTCTGAAAAGACCCAAGAGACAGCTGTGCACAGAACGTAACTTGGAGATATAAACTAGAGAGGTGTTTGTGTGGGGAGGAGGTTTTCTTCACTCTGTTTAAAGCTTTGATGGCAACTCTTAATTTCTATTAAAAAATTCACATGCTGAGTCGTGTCTCACACTTATTTAGTAGAGTTATCAGCTTGAGGTACTTTAGACCTGTTCATATCAACAGAACAGTCATTTGTAGCATATTCCCTTTTGCATTAGTGAAAAATGAAAATGGAATGGAAAAGTTTTGGTAGTGGATGGTGGTGATGGTAGCACAACATTGTGAATGTAATTAATGGCACTGAATTATATATTTGAATGTGGTTAAAGGGGAAATTTTAAATTATATATTTGGTACTAGAAAAAAATTTTTTTAATCCATAGAACTGCACAACAGAAACAGTGAACCCTAAGCTAAACCATGAACTATAGTTAATAGTACAATTATTAAAATGTCTTTTTATCAATTATAACAAATATATCATACCAATGCAATGTATTACTAATAGGGTGGTATGTGGGAATCCTGTATTTTATGTATGATTGTTCTGTTAACCCACACCTTCTCTAACAATAAAAATGATGGCATAGTTGGACGAGCATCCAGAGACTGAATCTCTCAATTTACAGATTGCTTACATTATAATAGATACCTAATGGCTCTTCCTAAATTATTCTGCAAGTCCCTGACCTCTCCCTCCATCTGCAGCAAATCTCAGTGGATGACTGTTTCATCCCCCTTTCTCTGCCCTTCCATCAAGGCCCATTCTTGTAAGTACCCCGCTTTCTGCTACTGTTACCGCCATTTGCTTCCCAGGTGGCGAATGCTCTTGACTGGTGTTCCACGAGCCATAGGCCCACTAACAGTGAAAGGAGCACTGGTTATGCCAAGAAAACAACATGAGAGAGAGACAACTCCTGAAAGGGGCACAAATGTTTAGTGTGAATTTTAAATACATTTCAGCTCACAGTACTTCACTAATGCGAGCTCTATTGCTCTAGGACCTCCCTCTCTTCTTCCTCAAAGTAGGGGATTCAATTTATGTCCAAAATATCACTTTATTTGGCCACCGTCAGCTATTTTATGTCACTTAGGAAATCTGGGATTCTAGGAGAAAGTCTACAAATTGGCTTTTGTTACTTTAATTTTGCTCTTTTTTTCCCCCTCAAATGTCTCCAATGTATTGATGTTCCAATCTGTGTAACATTCATTGAAAAAAAAAAAAAAAAAAGGCAACACTGACAGCTTGAATACATCTAGGGCTGATACCCTGTAGTTGGCCTAAATTCAAATACTGGGAAAAGAACTGAAATCTAGACATTTCCCCATCTTGTTGCTAAAATTCCCATGGAACTGGTAGGCTTACTTCAGCATCTGTTGAAATAAACAAAACTCTTTATAATATAGAATTGTTAAAAATTAATTTTTAAATCAGTTTTTGATAATGTTTAGGGACCTGGCTATGCCAAGGTATAAGTTTATAATGTAAGCATATTTTAAAGTGGCAAAGGTATTTTCCTATTTTAGACACGTTTCAATACCAATTGGCAAAATACTCTCATTAGGACATTTATCCCCAAGCACTAAGTTGGGACCCTGGAATGACCATGAAAGGTAATGGGTTGGAGATTTGTCCTAAATTAAGGCTTGAATATGACTAGAATTGCTGCTGAATTTCAGGATATTCCCATGACAGTAAGAATTCCAAATAATTTCTAGAGATGACAATATAAAAAAGGATGGAGTTAAAGTACATAATTGCCTTTGAAGGATTCTGGCTGGGTAGCCAGTTAAAATGGAGGTAAGCAGATGGTTTGCAGCTTTGCATTCTGGACGTTTCGATTATTTGCTCCTTCTCTAATGCTTTCCCTCTTTCTGTAGAGCATAGGCTTCGTTAAGTGCGTGGTTGGAATAAAGACACTTTCACTGACCTGGCATTTGCTCTGCCTTCTTTACCACATGGCTATTCTACTTCTTAGTCTTCTAGTTGATGTCCTCAGGGAGGCCCCCAAATGTAAGGGCCTCCACATTGTATATTGCAAATTACCTTTGCAATACATGCAAAGCTCTCTTAGAAATCATCAGTGACTGTTCCATTCTCTCCAGGTCTTTGCAACATAATAGATTCTCACTAGAACACCATCTGAATATATGTATTTTAACTTTTTATACTTAATTTCCAGACACTCAAATATTTTTTTATATCCCTTACCACCTTCCATTTCCATGTGAACTAAAATACTTACCATTTGTATAATGTTAATATTTTTTTCAAAGAACATTGCTCTAATTAGCTAACTAGTGTTCAAAACACTCTTAGGAAGTGTTTTCAGATGTAGAAAATGAGATATCTAAAAGCTGCTGGAAGATTCATGGAGTGATTTGGCATTCAACTTTCTTTCCTCTCAAAACAGTACATTGGTAATCACAAAAGAAATACTGACTTATTTTCAGTGAATGATACTGCAAATGATTATGGCCTCCTTAGGCCTTCACAGAGAATGTATTGTGCTGTATATTTGGCCTCTTAGAGAATATTCAGAAATAATTCGTAGTGACCAAATCATATAAACACTTCCAGTTATCTGGAATTATATATGTTCAAAGAGCACCCATTATCTGGCATTTATTTATTCATTCATTTATCAAATATTTATTAAACACCTACTACCTCCCAGGCATAATAACCAGTCAAAAGAATTTATTGACCATGTAATAATAATTGCTACTATTTATTGAGAGCTTTAAGCACATCAACTAATTGAATCCTAACTTCAATCCTGCCAAGTTGGTATTACACAATTCTTACTTTATACTTAAGGAGACTGAGACTGAGCAAGAAATTTACTAGGATTCACTCATGATATTTGAGAATTTGGAGATCTGGACCAGTTTCATTCTAAAACTATTATGTTTCTTCTATATCACAATACATGGTGATATGTTACAAAATCAATGACATAGTCCCTACATTTTGAGTATTTAAAATTATTTTTTGGTCAGGAATAATGCTAAAATTCATTCAGTCATCCATGTAATAAATACTTATTGAGCTATTGTGAACATACAGCACTAAAATATATATCTGAATGTGATAAAAAGAGGAAATGTTAGATGGTATATATGGTAACAGAATAAAAATCAAAAAGGAAAATCCATGCAACAACATTACACAGTTAAACTGTGAACTATAGTCAATAGTACAATTATAAAAATGTGCCATCATCAATTGTAACAAATGTTCCACACCAATGTAAGATGTTGGTGGTAGGGTGATGTGTGGGAATCCTGTATTTTAAACATAATTGTTTTGTAAACCCACAGTTTCTCTAATAAAGAAAAAAGTACAAAACAAAAACCTACAGTTCAGAAAATTAGTGGGGAAATTGATGATCTTGAAAAATAAAATTCAAATATAACTAATAAAAGCACATAAAAATAGAAAAAAAAATCTAGACTCCACACTATAAAGGGCACTGTGCTAGGAGCTAGAGATAAAAGAGTGAACAAAACAGACAGTGGCCCTGCCCTCTAACAGAGGAAACAGATAATAAACAAATAAATAGAGAGTTATATATATCAGAAGCTAAACAGAAAATGAAATCACGTAGGGTTGTTAGGGGTACTTCTCTGTGGAGGTGATATTTGAGCAGAGAACTGAATGAAGTAATCAGAAATGCAGATGCCTAGGAAAAAGCATTTTCAGTTAAAGATGAAAGCAAGTGCAATAGCCCTAACACAGATGAATGTTTGAAATGCTTGAGGAACACCAAGAGACCAGTGCAGCTGGAGCAGAAAGATTTAAGCAGGTTTGTAGAGCAACAGATTAACAATTCAGTATAGCACAAACAGAACATGGTTGTTCTGAAAGCAAAGGCAGGGGGGTGGTGGCAAAGAATGGTTAATTTGGAAGAATTCAGTAAGGGAAAGTCTTGAAAAGCAAGTTCTAAGCAGGATTTGAGGCTGATGAAGTTTGAAATTAAAAATAAGAATGAAAAAGCTGGAATGACTTAGGTGAATATACTAGATCAGGAAGTACATCAGATCAAAATGAAGAAACAAGGATAAGTGTAATGGTTTGATTGAGACAGCGAATCCAGACTGTGCAGAAATCAAGTTCATGATTGGAGGGCTAGAGACTATAAAGGAGAAAATAATTGAGTTTGTGTGCAGGCTGAATGTGTTTTTAAAAGGTATCTAAGAAATTAGGGGTGGATTGGTGAGAAGGAAGTTAATGGAGAACTCAAATTCAATATGATATAACATGAAGAAGTGGTCATTGCAGGTGTTCAAAAGAGGAGGCTGTTGGTGATTGAATCATGTATCTACAAAAAGCATCTTCAGGTCCCAACCCCTGGTCCTGGGGGTGTGAACCTCTAGGACTTTTGAAGATGTTTTTAGTTAAGTTGTACCCAGCTGTCTGAGCGTGGACCTTAATCCAATATGGCTGAAGTTCTTATAAGCAAAAGAATTTTGAAACGGAGGGAGAAGTCATGGGGAGTAGTCAGAAGCAGAAAGTCAATGGTACTGAAAGAGAAAGGAGTAGATGCTGCCATGTGCATTGCCATGTGACAGAAAAGCCAAGGAACCCCAAAGACTGTCAGCCAGCCAGAAGATACTGACCCCAGGAAGAAGCAAGCCTTCCAGTCTCTGAAAATGTGAATCAATAAATTCCTATTGTTAAGCCACCTCCTTGTAACTAGAAACTAGGAAACTGATACAGAGGCCAAAGCAGAAAGAAATATTTGAGGATAATTAATAGCAATAATGAACAATTACCAGTGCTTTCTACACGTTAAACATGTTTATATCCATTATCTCCTTTATTCCATATCTCTTTCCCTCAATTTCTTTACTTAAATTCCATAGCTAATAACATGTTGAACCGGCAAGTGAAACAAGTAGTCTGGCTCCAGAGTCCAAGCTCTTATAACAGTGCTTCTCAGAAGAATTTAGCAACCCCAGTTAAGATATGGCCTAGCAATCTCTGTGGCACATAGTAGGTTCAAAGATATATTTGCTAAATTAAAAGAAAAGTTGATTATATTAAAGGAGATAGAAAAAGAAAGAGATTTGGATAGAGTGCATAGTAAGTGGTACTCCAGTTTTGACATGATGGGCTGGATCAAGCTTGGAGCTTGGACACAGCAAAAAGAGGGGCCCCATAATTAACAGAACATGGTGATGGGTTTAACTTGGAAGGAGCAAAGGAATTAAAGATAATCCCAATGTTGGAAGTTTACAGTGAGGAGGAAATTGGTGGTGAAACGAGGAAGCCCGTCATTTACCACCTACTATATGAAACATAAAGATTGAGTTTCATTTAATCCTCCAAACCCTGAGACATTTCTGAAGAGCGATTTTTTTTTTTTTTTTACATTTTTCAAAGAGTGTATGCCCAAGGCTACACTGAAGATAAAGCAAGTGCAGAACCAAGATTAAACTTGGATTATCTGAGTCCAACAGTCATGTTCTTCTTGTTCTTCACGCTATCTTATTTTTTTTTGGCAGAAGATTACCTAAATTATGCCATAAAATTAAACCAGAAAGACACTGAGATTCAGGATTGAAAATGCATATTTAGAAATTGTCAGCAAAACATATAAGTCAACATGTTTACCAAAAAAAATGTTCAGAAAGAAGAAGCATCAGAAGTGATGCTGGGAGCTAGGGATGTGGATGGGGGAGAAAGGTGGACATCAGCCACTGATGGAAAGTGAAGAAGGCTGAGAAGCTGTTCCTCTTTGGCATACTAGTTTTTCAGAGAAACAAAATCCCAAATCTTAACAGTGGAATGACACCTCCACAACGTACTTTCAGCTGTGTCCTCTGCATAAACGAACACCATCTGCCGTGGAGGCGGAACAGTGGTGAATTGCAATAGCAGTCCAGACTCATTTTTGAAAACTTGGCAATGACGTTAGATGGCAATGTGACTAAAGTTTGCAGGGATGTAGGAGCTTCCTTGCATTGGCCAACTTATTGTGCATTCTCAAACAGAAAAAATAAAATAAAACAAACAAAAACCCTGCCCAATCCATGAAAGATTTCCTGTGGTTTTATCCTAAGAGGCAAAACTTCAAAATAATAATCTACTACCAAATAAGATATTCCTAATAACTGATCTGGTAAAATTCCATCTTACAAAATGAATTAGTGGGTTGTATGTGTATAAGGGAAGATGGGGCATTTGGAGGGGAAGCATTGACTCAGAATCTTGGTAGCCACAATCTGTTACATGGTACACAAGTGTCTTTTAAATGGGCTTATTCTTTAGTATTTAATTCTGGCTTTGGAATATTCTTCAACAGAATAAACCAAAATAAGACATGCTTTAAAATGTGAGTAGAATTCCATGGAAACTATCTGATCTTGCTGCTAGAGAAAACCCAAAGGAGAAAAGTTTTCCATTGACAACCATCAAACGCTTATAAAATAGAATAAATATTTATTTTACTGCTTTTTCCACTTTTTAGGGAGACAGCCAGGAAGTATTTCAGAGACAGAAAAGTAGGTTTGTGTAAGGCATATAACCTGAACAGCCAATACTGGCTTGTTTAAACCCCTCAAGTGCCATTTGAGCAGATGGAAAATTCTGCTTCCTTAGAAACTATTCATCCATCCCTGGGGCTTACTTGTCCCAGGTGTTGTGGCCATCTGCCAGCCTTATTTACAACAAAGGCTTGCTTAAAAACAGTATACTGAAATCTCATGGCCTCCTTAGGACATGGTCAAAGAGCATATGGAATTGGAAATTAAAGCTCTAATTTTATATCCACCCTCCTACTATGGTAATTTCTGCAACAGAAGAGACAAGAGAGATTGATTTAGGCTGGGTGAGCTGTTGACATAAACTGAAAGCAGGAGACTGTTTCAAGGGTAAAGGGTGAAAAATTCAAAGATGCATTGGAAAACTGAAACATTAGGAAACAATAAAATTCTCAGAGAGAAACATTTCATTCAATATTCGAGGTGAGAACTAATGGCCATTTAGGTTTACCTTAGCAAAGATTCCACAGAGCTAAGCAAAAGGAAGAGGGAGGAGACCAAGAAAAAACAAAACAAAACATGCACATCTGTTTAATAGTTTAAGTCCTTATAATGTGTGAGTATTAAGAGTAGGATTTTCTTGAGCTACGTTGCTCTGCCCACAGAAAGAGCAGGAATGCCTGTATATAATTAATTAACCAAAGCTGTCATTTCAGCAAAGAATGGAATATTTGGTCGTTCATGAATAAACAACTTCATAATCCATTTTCAATCTGCTCCAACTGCGCTAAGAAAGCTAAGTCAAGCGTAGTTATTTTCTATTTTCCTTTAGAAGAAACAAAGTATAGTGGCTTTGAAAACAAAGGAGAGATTGAAGGATAATAAAAATTACAATAACAAATAAATAAAAATAAAATGACAAATATACTTCGAAACCCATTAAGAACTCTAATTCCATTAAGGCGTTAGGTGAAAACAATAAAAATGGAACTCCAGCACTTTACTCTCAGGCACCGCTGAAAGAGAGTTATGTTTTTGTTTATTTCTTTCTTAGAGTTATGTTTTTGTTTCTTTCTTTACTCCAATATTTTCCTCATGCAGACCCTGCTTCTCTTTTCTCCACCTAAATCTGAAGACTTAGCAAAATATCAGTGTCAATGCCACTTGATCCTCATAGGTATTTCTATTTTTTTTGTTCTGCATGAACTTTTAAAATAATATCTGTTTTCTGATCAAAGCTACTTAAACACAAACAATTCTTTCTCCCACCTTCATCTTAGCACAACTTTCATGAAAAAGTATGCAAAAGTGTAACCTGATGAATAACAGGGGACTTCATGGCCTTCTACTTCCAGTAGCTCTAAAGTTTGTCCAGTAGTATGAACATCAGTAGCTCCTAGACTCTGGCAAGGACTGCTTTGCCCTCTCCCTCTGGCACATATAGCTTCAGCTCATCAACAATTCTTATTGAATGATTACTGGTCCTATTTATCAATAATTCATTCTGTTTCTGGTTCAGATTGCCACTGTTCTTATGCTCATTCACAGCAAACAGGCCTTGTAAGGCAGTTTTCTGCTAGGACACTGCAACAATTTTAGCTCGCCTAAGGGCCCCCCTCTCCTTGTAAAACTCATAGCAGTTTAGCTACTGTGCCACAAGTAGCATGGCTCTTTCAGGAAAACAACTGTGGTTTATTTGAGTTGCCTAGGAAAACAGCCTGTATAGAATTATAAGATGTGACCCAATCTTCCCACATTTCTCTCTTTCTGTTTGTGCTTTGGCATAGGACCCTTAGATTCATGTGAATTCTAATATGCCCTAAAATTTTTCAAAATAAAAATGATCAAATACAAAACACCCTCCTAGGTTATGTGGAAGTTCAATGAAACATGGAGTATATACCTACTAGAGCTTAAAATCTAGTTTTGAAGATGGACATGCACACAATGAATACAAGGTGTTAGGGAGAAATCATGGAAAGCAGAACTCAGCTGGTATATTATTAGGGGACACTAATATAATAGTGAAACCTTAGTGTCCTCAAATATTAGAAATCTTAGTTTAGGAAACAGAGCAGATCAAATTCAGAAGATGCTTTTATGTTTAATCCCAATAGCATAATGGATGCTAAGAATCAGACTTGTGCCTGCAGTCATAATAAACCTATCATTCCTTATAGCAAATTTCAAACTTGAATAAGCAGAGAATTTAGAACCCTGCCAGCATAAGCAGAAAGACATAAGCATTATGACCTTAAACAGATAAAGATTGGATTATCTAAGTAATATATTAGAATTTATACACCAAGACAAGTGTTGTGGCATTTAAAGTAGTAAAGTTACAAGTCTGAAGACTGATTCCAGTGATACTACCTTTGCCTAAATTATATTCAAAACATTTTTTTCAAAGTTATCTTTAGAATCTATAGCACATTATTTTGAGATGTTTAAAGGTTGCCAGTTTCCATCTGCTGTGTCTGTCCTTACCTGCACCAGACAAAAATAGACTCATAGTAGGCAACAATAATCGCGTCTCTTCTTAGTCTGTGAACATCAAGAACTCAAACTAGCAGCACATCAGGTGCTCCATTCCATTCCTTTCTGATAATTGGAAATCTTGGACTATTTCTTTTTCTCAATGACTTATCTATGTGCCTAGGGGCACCAAGCCCTGAGCACTTAAGAGGACTACAGGTTATAACCTCTCCATTTAACTCCCATTCATGAGGTCAGTTTTCTGCTCTTCTAGCAGAGTTTTTGTTTCTTACTTCCTGTTCATGTTCTCACTATCTAGAACATGCCTTGACCATCATTTTAGTTTGCTAAAGGTTGCCAAGACAATATACCAGAAATGGGTTGGCTTTTACAATGGGGATTATTATATTATAAGCTTACAGTTCCAAGGATGAGAAAAATGTCCAAATCAAGGCATCAAGTAAACGTCTCTCCCTGAAGTCAGGCAGCAGGTGATCCTGGACTCAATGTCACATGGAAGGGCACAATGGCAGCATCTGCCAGTCTCTGCTTTCTCCTCCAGCCTCGTTGCTTCAGCTTTTGGCTGCTCCTCCTGTGGCTTTCTCTCTCCTGTGTTCCATTGATTTAAACTTCTTGCTCTCATGACTTCCTCTCTGTGGGTTTCTCTCTGAGTTCCTGGGGCTTTTTTTCCCTATTTGTCTCTCTAAATTCATCCCGTTTATAAATGACTCTTGTAAAAGGATCAAGATCCACCCTGGGTCAAGCTTTAGCAAAGTAATCTAATCAAAGGCCCTTAACTGAGGTAATTTAATAAAAGGGTCCCACCTATAATAGGTTCATACTCACATAATGGTTTAGCCCTAAGGACTAATATACCCCTTTTGGGGGTATATTCAGTCTCAAACTACCACAACCATCAACCACCTCTTTATGTTCTTGCCAATACTTTTCCTACTTCCAGTATTCTTGCTATCATGGTAAGTAGACTTTTCTGTGCTGTTACTGCTATAATGCTGGACCTTGAGAAACACAGCTGCATAGAAGTCCTGCTTCTGTGTCTGATCCCCTTAGGTTAGACTACTCAAAAATTGACAATGGCCCAGATCTGCCTTTAGTTAGGTTTGACTTCCTTGGCCTTTGTAATTTGGAGTTCCTACCTTTCTAAGGTATGGTGAAGTAGGAGGTAAAAGGACAAATTTCTTGTATTTTACAGTTAGACCATATTGTATAGGGCACTTAGAGAGTACAATAGATTTGTTTAAATTGATAAAAGGTATTTTACAAAATTCTATGAATAACGTAACAAATCTTGGCAATAATTTTTAGGGTTTCAAACAAATGGTTATAATATAAAATCTGATTTTCAGATGTGATTCTCATTCTGAAGATATGAAACAATGAGAATTTACAAACCTGTCTATACTACTAAGATTATGGTATTAAAGATTACTTTCAATTTAGAAATATATTTTCTTATTTTCTTTTCAAAACATCACTTTATCATATGTATCTGAAGTAAGTATGTGAAACCCTAGTGACAATACTGTTAGATTTACATTTGTTACCTTCATACATTTTTTGAAAAGTTTTACATATCATGGGACCTTCCACTACATATTAATTTGTTTTTCTTCCCAAGTTATTTATATATAGGAAGATACCAGAGGTATGAAATCAGTTTTTGTCTTTTCCACTGCTCCACGAGATTTGCAGAATTAATGCAAGTACTAATTAATGTACATATTTATAATTTATTTCTCTAATTTTAGCCTCTGTAGCTCATCTTTTACTTTAGGAATGAATCAAGGAGATGCAAAGTAGAAACCTTATTTTTCTTTCACAAAGAGATAAAGGTCTTTAGTTTCCTCCAAAAACTATGTCTGCCCTAATTCTGTCCTACTTTTTGTAGTAGGAGGACAGTTTGCTTCTCTTACCTATTAATTACTAGCCTTGTTTGTGAGGCTCAGTAAGAATGCAATCAGGGCTTCTTTGGGTGAAAGCATGATGATATGCAATGATGGTTTTAGAACAAAAATACTTAAATTGTGAGTCAAATGTACCATAAAAAAATCCAAAATCTTTCTACATTTTAATCAATACTCTAACAAGTATGTGTGACCTGCAAATACTTTATAATTCTCTTTAGCCTGAAAGAGTCAACTATTGCAAAATTTCTTTATGTACTTTGTTTCTGGCTTTGCAAACTTAAGGAATATGGATCCATTAGAATAATATAGCCACGGCCAACTTTCAGTGTGATGTGTTTAGTCCTTTAGCAGATGTTCAGAAAGAAAAATTAATTTTAAAATATTAGGAGTCAAATAATCCCTTTCCCAAATCCCATGGTATGCCCAGAACAATTAAAGTCATGCAAATAACAATTCAGTCTCTATCTGCTACTATATCAGTATGGATTCAATGTAGCAATATTCCAGGGAGCATGGCAGAGTCAGAGTTCCCCTTTAGTAACACAGGGATCAGGCCTTTTTCTGGCATGTCCAATGTGCACACCTGCAGCATGTCAGGGCAGAGATGATTGCTCTTTGGAGATCTTTGCCAGCAAATCTTTGCCTTGACTATTTTGCCATACATTGTTAGCTCTTTGGTGTGGACTTTATTACTCCCTGCATCAGTTTCTCCAGCTGCATACACAGGACATTTGGTGATGAGTTTGTTTTGAAAAGGGTTGCGTAGATGACGGATGTTTCAAAGGTCAGGATTACTGAAGATATTTTGTGTTTTGGTTCAGATGTGACTGGCATGGTGATTGGTTATTACTTCTGTCCCATTCCTCTGTCACCAGGCTGAACAATTTGGGTTGTATTTATGTAGCCTACACTTATGGGAGCATGAAAAGTTAAATAGAAAAACACTGTGCTTCTAGGGTCAAGCCCTTCTAGGATATTGCAACCAAAAAGTCATTTTAGGTCAAGTTAAACCTTTCCTTTTTCTACTAAACTTAGTATACAGAAAACCTATCTCACTACCACACTGCCTCACAAAAATTGAAAAGAGCTGAAAGAAAGAGAAAATATGCAGAGCCAGAGAAAAAGCAGTTCCAGGTAAGAGACATAGCCTGCATTTTTATAAGAGATTTCCTGGGGGAAAGAATACTTCCTTAGAAATAAAGTTGAAACCTCTGTAGCTGAAGTTTAAACTTTGAACAATTGAGGAGAAAGAAAGACAAGTATTCTTAATTGGCATAAAAGGAAATGACCATTCCAATATAGGCAGTGGCAGAAGCCAGATTACCTGTTATAAGCTTGTTTTATTGCTAAAAGCCCATGGAATCTGTCTTTAGCAGGTGAGATCTTTGGTACCAAACCTGAAGGTTACTTTTAATTCTTTAGTTCACATAACTCCTTTAAAGAGAAATTTAATTTTATTATTATTATTTTTTATTATTCTTAATGTTTTATTTTTCTTTTTTGGCTTTGTTTTTGGGAAGGTTTTAGATAGCAGAAGGGTCACAACTGCGGCAGGGGAGGATCACAGGTGCAAGTTTCAGTGATGGGGGGATGTGTGGGGTATGTCTCTGTGGCATATGAATTTGTTCAAGTGTTCATGGGGCATTGTCTCAGTGGGTGGAGACCCACACAATAACTGAAAGATTATTGATTTCCCATCCAGGGAAATCCTGCTACATTCTCTCATAGAATGACAAGAGTCCTCTGAGTACATGGGCAGTGCCTAGTGAAGGAGGACAGACCATTAGGCCAGGCTCTTGATATTGATGGTTGTGCTTATAATCCTTTCTAGTGAAACTGAAACTTAGCCTAGTATTAAATATTGCCCAAGAGTTAACTCTTGAAATCCTCCTTTTTGCTCAAATGTGACTCAGTCTAAGCCAAACTCAGCATATAAACACACTACCTTCCCCCCTGTGGGACATGGCTCCTGGGGATGAGCCTCCCTGGCACCGAGGGATTATTACCAGGCACAGACTAGTGATGATCTGGAAAAAGATCTTGACCAAAAGGAGGAAACATTAAATACAAAAGAGTTTTTATGGCTAAGAGACTTCAAAGTGAGTCAGGAGGTCATTCCAGACGTTATGCTTATACATGTCTCAGCAGGATCTCATTGACTGCCACAGTAAACAGTGCCTCAAACAGGAGGGCTCCTGAGGGCTCTAGAGACATCTAGACACTATAGGCAGGGCAGACAATCTCAGGTATTTGTACTCTGTCAGTGGGCCTTACTTTAGAATATATGCCCCCAGTGTTATAGAGTTAGACACATTTATAATTTCCCTACCCAGTGCTCTTCCACCCTTTTATTTGAACCTATAATTAGCACTATACTTGATAAATATATGTCCCAAAGACTTAAATCTTTGGTCTGTTCATATGCTGATTGAGCCCTGAATCTCAGCAGAATTGTGATACCTACCTCCAGTTCATTGGACTCGCCCAGAACAACTAACAAAAGGATGATGATGGACAACACCCATCCTAAAAAACAGAGTATCTACAACTACAAGCAAGGCAGTTCCATCTGTCTGTCTCATGGGATCTAAGCCCCTCTCAATCAGAAACAGAGTGGGCACCACCATCCCCAAATCCTCAAGACTAAAGAATGAACAAATATAAGGGGGAATGCAACTATGGATTTTTAAAGTAGACGAATTATTATTCTAGCAATGGAAGAACTTGGATCATTGATATAAAGGCAGTGGCCACCAGAGGTTCTGAGGAGATGGAGAGAGAAGAATAATTATAACATGGGGACATTTTGGGGACATTGGAATTGTCCTGGATGACATTGCAGTGATGGATACAGGCCATTATACATTTTGTCAAAACCTATAAAATTATGTGGTACAAAGTGTAAACTATAATGTAAACTATAGTCCATGGTTAGTAGCAATGCTTCAATATGTGTTCATCAATTATAACAAATGTAACACACTAATGAAAGTTGTTGTTAATGTGGGAAAGTGAGGGAGGGGGAGGGGGGTGGGGTATATGGGAATCCCATATATATATATACATACACACACATATTTTTTTTAAGATTAATTTTAAAAAATTAATTTTATTTATTTCTCAACACCCCCCTTATTTTGCACTCGCTGTCTGCTCTCTGTGTCTGTTGTGTGCTTGTTTTCTTTTTACAAGCACCGGGAACCAAACCCGGGACCTCTCATGTGGGAGGGAAGCACCAAATGGCTTGAACCACGTCTGCTCCGCCCCCCCCCTATAATTTGATATAACATTTATGTAAGCTAAAGTTTCTTTAAAAATAAAAAAATAAAGAGAAATTTAATTTCCAAAAAGATATTATGGCTTCTTTGTTTTTAATCCCTAGTATTCCTCAGCATTTGGACATATCTTTTCTCCATAGATTTCATAGCATCTAATGGTTTCAATTACTAGCTGAATGCTGATGGCTCCCTGTTCTATATGTCCAGTGGAGAACTTTCTCCTAAGCCCAGACTGCTGTCTTAGACTTGCTACTACACGGGTTTCACGGGCTCCCTATAATTATATTCTTCATCCAACTCATAAAACCTGCTCCTTCTTCTGTGGTCCACATTTTGGTGAATGACATTCACTCTATCAGCTCTTGAAGATATTGTGGTACACAAGAAAGATGGGGTTTCTGTCCTCCTTCAGGTACAAACCAGCTGTTAACATTGAAATTCAATAAGAAATAATAAATATTAAGAACATTACAAAAATAAAAGGGCATAAAGTATATGAATGTGATGTTTAAAATTATTGGAAGTAGAGGTGGGGAGGGGAGAAGTCAAGTTGTCTAAGCCAGAGGATTGAAATCATCACTGATTTTTCCCTCTTGCTCAAACCCCATTCTAGCACTGACATTGCAATGATATATATATTAAACATATATAACTCCTTCTACAATTGAATCCCTTCATTTTTCTCCAATCCTACTTCCCTCACCTTAGTTCAGGCTGTCAACTTTTACTTAGATCATGACAAATAACTCCTTCACTGCTCTGCCTTCCTAATCTCCTTGTCTTCTCTTCATGTTCTGGAATGCAATGGAAGTCCAGAAAATGGTTGATGCTTTGTTGATATCACTGAGGAATCAGAAAGACTGTTTTGTCTGTGATTGGAGAACAGGTGAGAAAATACCATATGACCCGCTGTTGACAGAAAGCCAAGAAAGCATCTGTCAGGCAGTGCTAACAAAGCAAAGAACAGCCTCTTCTGCCACCCAAGTGAAAGGGAAAGACTCAGCTGGCAGGAAGAAAAATCCACACTTCCCCTACCCCCCAGTGTTGTTACCTTCTCTGGTCTTATTAGAAACCATAATCCAGAATAGCATGTAACAAATCAGATTTTTCCCCATCTAAGATATCACGGCTGTCTTGCCTTTTAATAGCAGTGCCACAGAAGTTAGTTGTGAGATGTATCCAAATAAAGGGAACACCTACAGCTTGCTATATACAGGAACACAGAGAAGGAGCAGATGCACATGTCTGTGCTCTCAGTGCTTCCCTTAGAGCCAATGACTCTCTTGAATGTTGTTGGTAAAATTCTGCAACTCAGAAGACAGATTGGCAGCAGGCTACGTGAAGGAAGATCTCCAGTTGCAAGTGGAAACTACCCTTGTTTGACCAATTCCTGACATGAGAGAATCCACCAGACTGAGTTAGTGTTAACAGATGAAGGAAGGAGTGTCCCCAGAAACCAACCCCAATATTATGAGCTTTAGAGTTGATGGATGTAGAAGTGGAGCATCTGGGCAAAGTCGAGAATCACGGCAGCACACATTCCTTTTCCATCAGTTACTCCATAAAATTTCCATTTCTTAGATATTCCTTTTGTGTACACACTCTGTGGTGTGACCTACTCTGAATCTATACCTAGAGTCATTTACATATATACATTCCCTGTGCGGGCCCTCTTTGCTAAACTCCAATCCCATATACAATAATTATATATTTGTTGAGTAACTACTACACAAGAGACTCTGGTCATTCAGCTAAGTCAATATTTATCAATTCCCTCCTACATGCCAGGCACATATACACAGAATTAAATGAAATAGATATTGTCCCTATCCTTAAGGAGCAGACAATCCATTTGAGAAGACAGGTATATAATTACCTGTGTGATCACATCAAATCTTCTAAACAAATTTTAAGCTCATTATTTTTAACCCACTTTTACTAGCTGTGAACAGAAGATTTTAAGATATTAAGAAATTTGCTTAATGTCACACAGCTGGTAGGTGGTGAGCAGGGCTTAAATGTGAGTCCTTAGCTTCACAGCCTGCACTCCTATATATTTTGTTCTATTACTTTCTCCATAAGAAATGATTGCTAGACAATTACCCTTGAGAATCCTAAAGATTCCTCACAACCAAAGCATACCAGCCTAAACTGACTTTATCTTTTCTTTAGACCTGCTCAAATTTTCTACCTCAGTAACCAGCAATATCATCCATTTGGAATTCCACGCCAGAAATCTGCAAATTATCATAGATTTGCTTTCTTCCTCACCCCAACCATAAACTCATTTATCAAGTTCTATAGATTTTTACTTCCCTAATCTTTTATGTCCCTTCCTTTCCTTTTATTCTGCCATTGCCATGCTTTAAGCTTTCTTCCCTTCTCCCTGGTGACTAGGTTGCTTTTCCTGCCTCTGTGTCTCGAACCTTGTCCCCCCTCCAATCATTTATCCACTCTGCTGTCTGAATGATCTTCCAAATATACAAATTTGATCATATCACACTTCTGTAAGAGCCCCATTTCCTTAAAAAGGAAGACCAGATCAGCTTCTTCAGGAGCTAGCATCTGGCTACCTCTCACTCATCTTCCAATCCTCTAGTCTCTGTTTCAGTCGCTCTGCAGTACTTCTAATTCCCTAATTGCATCCTGTCACTTCACACCTCTGTACACACATACACTTGATCTTTTCTGCACCAAATGCTCATTCCTCAATCTTTCTGTAGCTAGTACTTGTTCTTCAAAATTCATCTCAAGTATCACCTCCTTCTGGAAGTTTTCTTCTGACTTCTCTTCCCACTCATATAACTTATCCCCTTTGGCTCTTATTCTGCCTTGTACATACCTCTAGCATGAATTCTATCACACAAGCATTTTTGTCTTCAATGTTAAACTGAGTTCCATGAAGGCAGGGAATTTGAACATGAGTTTCACAAAAGAATGAACTATGATGTTATTTCAAAGGGAATGTGGTTTGTAGTCAGGGAACCTGTTTTCAAGTCCATGCTCTTCTACTCAATAGCTGTAAGCTCAACTCAGTCATTTAATTCCTTACTTTTAGTTTTCATATCTGTTAAAAAGTAAATGACAATGGTAAGAAAAATGTTGTGGAAAGAAAATCGAATCAGACACAGCGTAGGAAAATATCTCCTTAATTATAAAATGCTATGAAAATATCAGTATCCCACTAGACTGAGAGCTCCATGGGACCAGGGACTGCATATTGACACCTTCCTTACACATCTTTGTATGAGTTTTCTCTCTTTACAGTCACATCTATCATCAGACTGACCTGGTACAAAGTTCACATTTGAAAATACAAGTTTTGAACAGATAGTAAAAAAAAAAAAAAAAAAAAAAAGTCATTTTGCTTTAAATTTTGTATAAAGTCACTTACAAAATAATTAGCACAAAAGTTAAAAGTTGCATTTAGAAAATTAATTACATTCCTGGAGAGAAAAGAGAGTAAGAGAGAGGGAAATAATAGAATGAAATATATTATACTCCAAGGTATATTTGATGGCTTTTTGGAGAGGGCATGAATCCCAAGTGGAATTTGAGGATCCTCTTCTCAGAACCTGTCCTGGGCTAAGTTGAGCAATAAGTAGTTGGGATTTTAACTTCCCCCACAAAAGTCTGCAGTAATTTCCACCACCGGGAATCCTTTCCCCTCAGGTGGAGGTTACTAGAGTCTTGCTTGCATTTGCCTTCCCAGATCTGGTATTCCTAAAAATTTTGCATTATCTCTGACTGTGTCCCATAATCTCTTCAATATGTTTTGTACTTTGGTCTCTACACTATATTTTTCAAGTTATTATTAAGTAATATCTACACTGTTTTTTGCAAGTTTGTGAAGTCAAAAATCTTTTCTTTTAGAAACACTACACAATAGATTTTTTAGGAAATCCAAGATGGATAAGATAGTATTCTTGCTTTCAGGTAGCTCTCTGACTAGGATAGAAAAATTGTTATATGTGGTCTAATAAGTTTAGTAAAAGACACAGATGCAAAGCATTGTGACAGTCCTACAGAAAGTGTGGCTCACCATACCAGGCACACCATAAATCTTGGAAGGTAAGTACAAATTTGTCACATAAAATCTGTAGTGTGAAGGAAGGGAGAGAAAATATGGATTCTAGGCAGAGAGAATTACATTTTTCAAAATACTAGTGATATGAAAGGATGCAGAGATTTAGAAGATAGTTGGAAAATCAATATGGATTAAAAAGTAGGAAAATGAGTCTAACAGTCTATATCCTTTCTCTCCTAGTATACTTTTGTTTAAAAGCTTCTGAACTCAAATAAGGGTCTCTTTAGTGGTAGAATATCAGTCTGTATGAGAAAGTGCAATGGGGAATTTTGAACTATCTGTATGGGGAATATTTTTGGTCAAGGGGAATCTGCAACATAGATAACTATTTAAACTTATCCTTTAACTAGTCTCTCAACCATACCACCAGCTCTAGCCTGTAATGTGTCTTGCCCTCTCTAAGTCTATTCTAGCATCACAGTCAACCTTATATTTTAGCTAGTTGTGTCTCCTACATATATACTGTCTTATTCATCCTTGTCCCCTCCACTGTACCTAACACAAGTTTATAAATATATATCAAATTAAACACAAGTAAATCTAACTTATTTAACTTCCAAACAATAAATCAATGTATTTGTTGACATTTAAGAGAGCACTTAGTAAGTGCTCTATATTTATTGACTTAATTATTCTTTTTAATACCCAATGAAATGGGTATTATGATCATTCTCATTTTATAGTTAAACTAAGACACATTTAAATCTTCATCTTTTTCTCTGTATAATACTTAATCATACTAAAACATACTATTATGTTCATTTTTTTTTTCAATCTATTTTGTGATGTCCATTTATTTGTAAAAAGAATTCTCTTTTTCAAATGTGTGGAACCATTTTGTTTACGTGGATATGTGTGTTTGCATGTTTTACAATGAAAATGATCTTTAGTAAATACATTATATGAAATGGGTCCCCCAAAGAAGGAAATAAATGCAAAATTGTTGAAATGATGATCATACGGTGCAAATTCTCTGTGTTTATTCCAGGAACTGTGTACCATCTGTACCATGTAACCAGCTCTGGTTGTATCTGCAGCCATGCAACAGAACAGTAAGTATCAAAATGTGCAATTAGCTATGACCTGTACTCAAAGTTTCTTAGTGTCAGGGATGCAAGAATCTTGGGACCTAACAACTCCTGGGAGTCTTCCTAAAATCATAGGTTCTCACCCCTTCTGTTATATCTATTTCTAGGGCACCCTCTTTGTTCTATGGGAATGTATGAGTGAAGTACAATTTCATCAGTGCAAACCCTCTATTTAAATTGTTTGATTATTTAGCATTCAGACTAATATTTAGGTTATCAAAGAAAAGAGATTGATAAGCATATTGGAAAATTACAGTTCCATAGATATGCAAAGGAGGGAAAACAAACATTTCAAGGCTTAGTGTATATACTTACAACATAATGCTTGTATTAATTATAATGTGCCCTTGTTTATCTATTAAAGCAAGTTCTTTTACAGAATAAATGTTGTTTCTTTTATATCAGGTCATATTTTATTAGATATTTTGATTCATTGTCCTATAAATTTTTACTTATAATATACTATAATTCAATAATTTGATTTTTCTCTCAATTATCTGAATGGATGGGACTTTGCTCTCTATGCGATTTTATGAATGGTTTTATGGATTCATCATCATTATCCTACCTAAGGTCAAATAATATTTATATATTCTCTCAGTTATAATGGGAAGCTCCTGTTGGGTAAGTCCAGCTCATTGTATTCAACTTCTAAAATCATGGGAGGAGCTTCTGGATAATCCTTGTGTTTCTCTTAGTGTCTTAGTGTGCCAGAGGGCTGCCGATGCAAAGTACCAGAAATGGTTGACTTTTATAACAGGGGTTTTATTTAGAATAATAGCTTACAGTTCTGAGGCCATAAAACGTCCAAATCAACCTGCCATGTGGGAAAGCAAGATGGTTGCCTATTCTCTGCTGATGGCCGATTCTCTCTCAGTCTGTCAGGGCTTCTCTGCTGAATCTGGAGTCTTCTTTCACATGGCAGGATAAAAAATATTAGGGCAGCTTTCTTACTTTCTGTGTCTGTCTCTCTGTCTCCATTACTATCAGACCCAGCAAGAGGGCAGAGACCCAAGCTGGCTCATGCCTGACTGACATAGTTCAATCAAAAGGCTTCACACCCACAGGAATGGATTAGTTAAAAAACACAATCATTTTCTTTTTGGGATTCATAAAAGAACTTCAAATTGTCATGGTATGGAGTTAATTTCAGGGACTTTGTTGTTTACTTTTAAGAAACAATAAAGCGTAGACATTAAGCTTGATAAGAGCCTATGTAAATTTGGCCATTCAAATAGAATTATATCGGACAATTGATTTGCTCTATGGTTTAGGAGCTACTCAAAAGTTAACCAAAATATTCTTACCTCTAACTCTTGCAATGTGGGAAAACACACACACACACACACACACAACACAACAAACAAAACATCTACAGATGGATTAAAGAAACATGGAATGGACCTTGTCATCCTCTTGTATAAGGCAATGGGAACTCTTTATGAAATTTCCCCAAATGGTAGCTCGCCATTGTCTAACTATGGTCAGTGAAAAAGAACTCATTGCTTCCTAAGGTGGTCAATTCCATTTGAAAAGCTCTAATTGTGAAAGAATTCTTTACATTACAATCTAACTTACCATAACTTTGGAGACAAAGAAAATGATTTGGATCCTTTTGCCAAACTGCAGCTATTAAAGTAATAAAGATACCTTCCCTTTCACACAAGGTACACAATTCATAAACCTAAAATATCTTAACACAGGTAAGAAATTAAAAGTAATAAAAGAGGTACTTCAAATCAATAGAGGGAGAGTTATTTAATGAATATATTTGGAATATTTAATTAGCAATATAGAAAAATCCCATTTGGTTCTTTATATAGCATGATGTAACAAAGTAAATTGAATTTGAATCAAATAGCAAAATATAAACATTAAATTTCAGTTAAATAAGAAAAACACAATTATTAAATATCTTCAGGATAAGAAATCTCAAAGGAGAATATCTATAGTCTCAAGAGAAATAAAAATGTGACTTTCTTCATGCAAAAATAAAAACCAGAATTAAAAACCAAACAGGGTAGGAAAAATGTTGGCAGCGAATATGATAGATCAAAGGTTAATCTCTTTATCTTTGAAAAAAAAAAATCATAAAATCAATAGAAAAAAAATCTTAAAATCCCAAAAGGCAAATGGGCAAATAAACAAATATTTTCCAAAAGGAGAAGTACAAATAATAAACAAGCATATGGGAAAATGTTCTATTCTGACAAGTAATCAGGCACAAATCAAAATAACAGCAAAGACCATATTTTTCTATTAGCAATAATTAAACATTATAAAACTTAAGCTAGGCAGAGCCTTTATTATACTATGGTACAATCCTTTTGAATTTATATTTGGCATTATGTATCAAAACAATAAATATATGAATGTATAGGTAATCTCAATCTGTTTTGAGATTTTTCTAAGGAAATAATCTAAATATGGAGAAAAGCAATATCCAGTGGTACACATTATAGTAGGATATATATTAGTGTCAAATAAAAAAAAAAGTTACAAGCGACAAAGATGGCCATTATATACTAATAAGTGAGTCAATTCAAGAAAAATACATAAAAATTAAAACTATATATGTCTCTAACAGCAGAACTCCAAATTATATGAAGGAAATACTGATAGATTTGACAGAAATTGATGGTTTTACATCAACAGTAGGAGAATTTAATACACAACTTTCAATAATGGATAGTATAGAAGATCAATGAGGAAACAGAAGACATGAATAAAACTCTAAACCACCTAGACCTAATAGACATGGATAGAACACTTTATACAACAACTGAATATACATTATTTTTGATATATCTTGGGTCACAAAACAAGTCTCAATAAATTAAAAAAATATTGAAATCATACAATGTATCTTTCAGACCACAATGGAATGAAGCTTAATAACAGAGGGAGAAATGGTATATTCACAAATATGTGGACATTAAAGTACTCTTCAACAACCAATGGGTTAAAGAGAAAATTGCAAGGAAAATTAGGAAATATCTTGAGGTGAATGAAAATGAAAACAAAACATACTGAAACTTATGGGATGCAGCAAAGGTCATGCTGAGAGGGAAATATATAGTTCTAAATGCTTACTTTGAAAAAGAAGAAAGATTTCAAATCAGAGACCTAATCTCAAAACTGGAAGAACTACAAAAAGAAGAGCAAATTAAACCAAAGTGAGCAAAAGGAAGGAAATAACAATGATTAGAGCAGAAATAGATTAAATAGAAAATAAAAAATCAATAAAAAGAATCAACAAAACCAAAAATTGGTTCTTTGAAAAGATCAATAAAATTGACAAACTTTTAGCTAGACTGACAAAGAAAAAAGAGAGAAGATTCAATGACTAAAATCAGGACTGAAAATGGGACATTACTACCAACTGAAATAAAAAGGACAATAAGAAGATACTATGAACAACTGTAGGGCAACAAATTAGATAAACTAGATGAAATGGACAAACTCCTAGAAACACACAAACAACCTCCACCAACTCAAGAAGAAATCAAAGATCTCAAAAAACAAATATCTAGTAAAAAGAGTGAATCAGCAATCAAAAACTTCCCTATAAAGAGAAGCCCAGGACCAAATAGCTTCACAGGAGTTTTAGCAAACATTTCAAGAAGAATTAATACCAGTCCTGCCCAACTCTTCCAAAGAATTCTAGGAGGCCAACATCATCCTCACACTAAGGCCAAATAAAGTTACCACAAGAAAAGAAAATTATAAACCAATGTCTTTTATGAATATAGATGTAAAAATCTTCAATAAAATACTAGCAAACTGAATTCAACAGCACATTAAAAGAATTATATAACATGATCAAGTGGGATTTATCCCAGGTATGCAAGAGTGGTTCAGCATAAGAAAATCAATTAATGTAACATACCACATTAACAGAATGAAGGGAAAAAACATGATCATCTCAATTGACACAGAAAAGGCAATAGAGAAAACCTAGTGTCCCTTCCTGCTAAAAGCATTCAGAAAACTAGGAATAGAAGGAAATTTCCTCAACACATAAAGGGATACAAAAAGACCACAGTTAACATCCTACATACCTGTGAAAAATTGAAAGCTTTCCTCTAAGATCAGGAAAACAAAAAGGATGCCCACTGTCACATTGCTATTCGACATTGTACTGGACATTCTAGCCAGAGAAATTAGGCAAGAAAAAGAAACAAAACTCATCCAAATTGGAAAGGAATTAGTAAAACTTTCCCTATTTGCCGATGACATGATCCTATATACAGAAAATCCTGAAAAATCCACAACAAAGCTCCTAGAGCTAATAAATGAATTCAGCAAAGTTGTGGGGTACAAGATCAACACCAAAAATCTCTAGTGTTTCTATCCAATAGCAATGAACAATCAGAAGAAGAGATCAGGAAAAAAAATCCCATTTACAATAGCAACGAAAATAATGAAATATATAGGAATGACTCTAACCAAGGATGTAAAGCACTTGTATGCAGAAAATGGTAAAACATTGCTAAAAGAAATTGATGAATACCTAAATAAATGGAAGGACTTTCCATGTTCATGGATTGGAAGACTAAATACTGTCAAGATACCAATTCTACCCAAAGTGATTTACAGATCCAATGCAATCCCAATCAAATTCAGACAACCTTCTTTGCAGAAATAGAAAAGCCAATCATGAAAATTTATTTGAAAGAGTTAGAGGTCCCAAATAGCCAAAGCCATTTTGTAAAAGAAGAATAAAGTTGGAGGACTTATACTTTCTGATCTTAAAACTTATTGCAAAGCTACAGTAATCAAAACTGGCACAAGGACCAATGCAATCAAATTGAGAGCTCAGAAATCAACCCTCACATTTATGACCAACTAATTTCTGATAAGGTGCAAAAACCATTAATTGGGAAAGAATAGTCTCTTCAACAAATGGACCTGGGAAAACTGGATCTCCATTTGCAAAACAATGAAGGTGGACCCCTTGCCTTATACCATATACAAAAATCAAGTCAAAATAGATCAAAAGCCTAAATATAGGAGCTAGAAATATAAACTCCTAGAAGAAAATGTAAGGAAGCATCTTCAGAACCTTATCTTAAGCAACAGTTAAAATTTACACCCAAAGCATAAGCGACAAAAGAAAAATATATACAAATTGGACCTCTCCAAAATTAAAAACTTTTGAGCCTCAAAGGACGTTGCCATAAAAGTACAATGACAGTCTACAAAATGGGAGAAAATATCTTGAAACCACATAACTAATAAGAAGTTAGTATCCAGATTATATAAAGAAATCCTTCAACTCAACAACAAAAAGACAAATAATCCAATTAAAACTGGGCAAAAACCTTGACTAGACATTTCTCCAAAGAGCATATACAAATGGCCAAAGAGCACAAGGAAAGATGCTCAACATCATTATCTATTAGGATAATGAAAATCAAAATCACAATGAGATACCATTTCACACCCACTAGAATGGCTACTATTAAGAAAAAGGAAAATAACAAGGTTTGGAGAGGATATGGAGAAATAAGAACACTCATTCATTGCTGGTGGGAATATAAAATGGTGCAGCCACTTTGGAAGATCGTTTGGCAGTTCCTCAGAAATTTAAGTATGGAATTACCATACGACCCAATAATCCCACTTCTACATATATACCCTAAAGAATTGAAAGCAGGGACTTAAATTGCTATTTGCACATTGATTTTTTTTTAAAGATTTATTTATTTATCTATCTATTTGCTTTTATCCATTTTTACCACCACCACCCCCTTCTTGCTGTTTTTGTGTCCATTCACTGGGCAATTCTCTGTGTCTGTTTCCTGCCCTCACTTCTCATCCTTCTCCTCCTGTCTTCACTGGGATTCGATCCTGGGAATCTCTGATGTGGGAGAGAGGTGTCCTACCTCCTGTGCCACCTTAGTTCCTGGTTTTATGGCACCTCTTATCTTGGCTCTCCCTTATGTCATTCTCCTGTTACGTCATCATCTTGCTGTGTGGCTGGGCCTGGCAGCACACCCGCTCACGGTGCCTGAGGGCCTCACCCACTTGCGGGGCCTGATGGCGTACCTGTGCATGGGGCCTGGTGGCCTGTGCGCCATCTATATTTTTCTTTATTTTTACCGGGAGGTCCTGGGGATCGAACCCAGGTACCTCCATATGGGAGACAGACACCCAACCATTTGAGCCACATCTGCCCCCTGCACATTGATTTTTATAGTGACATTATTCACAATTGTGAAAAGATGGAAGCAACCCAAGTGTCCATCAACAGATGAATGGATAAATAAAATATTGTATATACATATAATGAAATGTTATTCACCTAATAAAAAGGAATGAAGTTCTGATACATGCAACAACATGGATGGACCTTGAAGACATCATGTTGAGTGAAATAAGCCAGACACAAAAGGACAAATATTGTATGATTTCACTGATATGAAGTAATTAGGTAAGCATTTGCACCTCAAAATCTCTGTCCATCAATCTGCTTGCACCTCTTACCTAGGATTGTATACAGCTCACTCCTTCACTTTCTTCTGGTCTCTATACAAATTGTACCTTCCCAACCAGACCTCTCTGACTACTTCATTTATAACTGCAATCTCCACACACATATCCAGCACTCTTCATCCCATTTCTTTGATTTATTTTTCTCCATAGATTATACCATACTGTATAATACAATGCAATTTACTTAGTTTGTAAAATTTTAATCTTATACTCATGCACATAAACACAGATACTAGAATGCAAGCTCCATAAGGCAGAATTTTCACCTTTGTTTACTGCTTTGTTCAAAGAATCTAGACTACTGCCTGCTACATAGTTAAATATTCAATAAATGTGTATTAATTAATTAATTTAGTAATCTTTTCTAATACCTCTCATAGTGCCTGGTGTCTCAAGTCTAAGCAAAACTGATCATTTTCACATTATGAAAAAATTGTCTGGCATCATACACATGGTTTGCTGTTTATTTCTCATGTCCTCTTTCTACCAGAGTACCATAGTTTAGCTGGAAGAAGATAAGAAAACACCAGCTGTGCTGTCAAGACATTTAGGTTGAGTTCAGATCTTTCAAACACTAAAATATCTCTAGATTTGTTCTAGGGGTATCATTCATCATGTGTCAGGAGTAGCAGGGAACTCTTTGTCCACTATAAGCTTAATTGAGACTTTCAACCAGCTTTCCTCCTTAAAAAATATGCATCCTTCTGGAAACTGGCTAATTCAGTGGCCATTGAGGAATAAAACAGAGACAACTGGAGCTTTAAAAAAAACTAGTTTATTAACCTTTCAGGCAAGTGGAAATTCCAGAGGTTTTAAGTATTAGAAAGAATGAATGTAAGGTGGTTATGCTAATTAAGGATGGCAAAACCTGCACTCTGATATGACTAAATGAGTCCATATGTTTGAACACAGTTAATTAAACCAAGTTCCATTGTTTATTGTTCAGGAAAGTCTTCAGTTAGTTCCAGTAAGGGTATGGTGTCCCAGGGTCTCTCAAAGTTCATAGTCCTTTGTCTGCTTCAGCTGATTTGAATCTGTTATGATGAAAGTAACATTCGGTTTTGTTATCAAGTAGACAAGTGCAGCTCTAAGTGGAAAACGTCCCTTTTACATTACCTACGGTTGCAAAAACTGCGCACTGTGCATTTTCAGCACCGAGACAAGAACCACCACGCTACATATAAAATTCCTGGGATGAAATTTTTTGCTTTCTCTGTTGTAGAACAAATGAGTTTTTTCTCTAAAAGGATGAATTCAACTTTTTGGAGAAGGATCATAACTGTTCATTCATTCACTCTTCCATGTATTCCACACATAGGTGTCATATGCAATGCTTTTTACAGTTCTCCATTAGCTAAATTTCTTCTTATTCCCTCATCTTCTGTGTTTCCTTCTTCCATTTGTTAAGCTCTTATCAGAGTGAGTTATATTCTGTTTCTTCCACTTGGTGACTTATTTCTGGGTTTACTTTCTTAGATCTCATCATTTCTAATAGGTTGCGTAGGGAAAGCCTTTGAACAAACCCATTCAGATGTTCTAAAAGCTGAGAGCACAGCTTGCATTTAGTATACTTTTATAGGAGAAAATAATTCTAGCAGGAAATTTAGCCTGTTCCAAACCATGTAGACTACTGAAACATTCCTTTCATTATCAACATTTCTTGGCAAGTAGAGATTATTTCATTTATTTATTCATTGAACTTTACTGAGAAATAAATAAGCACCAGGCGGATTACGGATAGTATTTGTGACTTTGTAATAAGAGAATCATGAGGCATATTGTTATGTCAAATTTCTACTTTGCTCCATTTGTTCTCTGGAATTTAGGAGCAAGGCTCCTCAGGCTAGGCTCCTGAGATTGCTGATCTTCCTACTAGAGTTTGATAATTGATAACTGATAATCAGCAATTCCTACTAGAGTTTGATAAATGATAATTGATAACCAGCAATTATGAGTAGCTACTAGTGGATTCAAAGACTCCTAACAACATTTATATTTTTAAAACTAAGCTTTATTCTACTAATCAGGAAATGAGAGACCTAAATTTGTGGATATGTCTTAGTCTTTGCAAGTAAGCCACAAACTTGCAGACCACAGAACTATTCCTTGCCACTCAAGTTGTGATCTATAAGCAAATAATATCATCATCATCAGAGATCTTGTTGGAAAACCAGAATCTCATGTGATATCTCAGACCAACTGTACCATAATCTGTATTTTCACAAAATCCCCAAGTGATTTGTATATACATTAAAATTTGAGAAGATTCTGTAAAAACACTTTAGCTTTTTGAGTTCTCCTGATAAGTAATGTTCTTTCCTCTATATAGTTCATTACTTACAGTAAAAGAAAAAAAAAAAAAATATATATATATATATATATATTTAAAGAAGAAAAAGAAAGAAAGAAATTTTCTAATACATAAAGCATCAGGCTTTGTTAGACACTGTCGATAAACCTAGAGTTCTAACTGAATGGTGGCAAAGATAGGTGGCAAAATCATTTAAAAGTTTTCCACTTGTTGACATTTATTGAAAATGCTTTCAAAGCCATTTGAAATCCACAGACAAGAATAATGTAACTTGCCAATCAGGAGGCTTTTGAACACTTGTAACTAACTAATTGATGTTCACTCCTCCAGGCATCAAATGCAATTACAATGCTGCTTGGGATGCAATTTAATTTGAAGTTGACATATTGAATGAAGAGATGATTGCAAACAGTAAAGGCATGAAGATATCTACTTACAAGGGGAAGCATCTTTCAGTTCTAGAGCACACAGGATCCTGGTCAAGTGACATAAAGCCTGAGACATACTACTGATCTGTTGCAGAGATGAAATAAACTAGAAATGCTATATTTATATATATATATATATATGTGGAGAAGTAGCTTCCTATGACAGGATGAGTCCTGGGACTATTCTTTAAAAAAAAAAAGCTAAGGCCAGGTCCTTAGCTGCCCCGATTTAACCTTAAGAAAATATAGAAAAATAATTTTCGGCCTATGTTTCACCAACTGCAAACTGAGATTGCTTGCTCTTTCTACTGAAGTTTGTTAATTGCCCAAGGTTACGATTCAGCAATTATGTGGTTGGTGTGAGGACTGTGTATATGCAAATTCTTTGTGAACAAAGGGAAGTGGGTGAGTAAATCTGACATTGTATTATTCTTAAAACAGACTAAGCTATCTTTTGTATTATGAAATTTAACTTAATTCTTCTGTAAAATGTCTCATTATTGCAGAAATTGCAGCCTGAATGATGAAACTGTCAAGCAAATCTGTTATTTACTCTTCAGCTCTCCAGAAATGCATGTACCCACAATAAGGTTTTCTATATTCACTCAATAGAATGGCTGTATTGCTTTATTGCGCTGTTTCCAGTTGCCTCAAATTACAAATAATATTGTTTTTATGACGCGTAAATCACTCTGCCCACAAAACTCCTTACTCTTTAATCCTTAGGCAAGTGTGATTTAAAGTTCTCATTGCCCTTTTTTTTTTTTTTTTTCCAGGAAAAAAATGAGAGCAAAAACAATATATGTAATATTATAGTCATTGCCTCTGAACTATTAAAGGAATTTACTGAAGCATAGCCTATTGATGTCATATGGAGATATTAAAAAAGTACGGTATTTAGATATAGTTATGCTTTTAAAGATTATTCTGCCAGTATTGCTTTTGCTTGCTTGCATATATAAACCTGATCAGACTTTTTCTTGCCGTATCTTTGTAGCAGCATTGCTACAAATGCAGAGATTAGCTATTTGTTCAGTAGCCTAATTTCCTTTTCTTCAGGGCTCATGGTTAGACTTCATTGTCCACATTTCCCAGAGTGAAGTAGAGTTAGCAATGTCCATATGACTGATTTCAATGCTGAAGAAAGTAGAATCTCTATCAGCCTGGATCTCTGAATGACTGTCTGGAGCATAAATCCCTTCCATTGCACATACCACACAAACGTACCACACACACAGCCAATTAGAATTTATGTGGGTAAGAATTAAACCCCCACTGTGTTCAGCCACTGAAATTCTGGAGTTTATGTATTAGTGTAGGTAGCAGTGAGTTCTCTAAAATATAATAAGCATGCATCTGGGAACAATCCTGTATAAATCTCAAGAAATTCTCTCATTAGTTATTGTCCCTAATCTAGTCCCCTCCCCCACTCCACACATACCTTTTTTTTAAATCTGGAAGAAGGATGTAAAGTAAAAAAGAGTAACAAAGAAGAAAAATTAAAGATATTTCAGGGAAGGGAGCTGTGTGAGTACAGAAAAGCTTGACTGCATTCACTGGGTAGCTAGTGACAGTCATATGTCCTGGATTTCAGGAATGCTCAATTCTAGTACTAGACTTTTCTAATTTAGGGACCATCCTCTGTGCCCGACACCCATATGCTGCTGGCACCTCAATCCTCATTTGTCCAGTTTGGCTAGCTGTTCATCAAATTCATATGTCCCCTATACCCACAAATCAATAGGACCACTTCCCTAACTGCACTCAACACTCCAAAAGGGTTGCTGCTCCACCCTCTCTATCCTGTTAACCATATTGGTCTTGATCAAAGTAACATTTCTGTGAGCATAATAAAGTTTAATAGCTTCCAGTCCCTTTGGTGTGGTTTTCAATCTTCCTTTTTGAGACAGCTGGTTTTTCTGTGCCTCTCAGTATGATGAAACAGTCATTCAATTATTGAGACTGGGAGGGGAAGGGCAGTTCTAAGACAGGGGCTTTTTCAGGACTTGGAGTTTGCCCTGAGTTACGTTGTGGCAACGGATATAGGCCATTTTACCTCAGCGTATACCATGCAGAACTGTGTAGGAGAGAGTGTGGTCTACGATGTGAACTATGGTCCATGCTTAGTGGCAAAGCCACAGGATGTATATATCTATTGCAGATGATGTGCCACACTAATGAAAGATGTTTATGTGAGATGTTATTGGAGGTATGGGAGGTGGAGATCATGGGAATCCTTGTAATTTTTGTGTAACATTTATGGAATCTAAGCATCTTTTAAAATATATATGAAAAAAAAAGAACATTTATGTAAGCAAATGCACATATATGCATATATATCTATATATCATTTTACAAATTAAAAAAAAAATTCTTTTTTTAAGTGAAACAATTATTGAGAGACTTCTAATTTCTAGTACTATACTTGCCATTAGGGGCACATAGAGAAATAAAACACATCAACCCATGAGAAAGAAGCTCTCAGTCTTCTCAAAGAAGCCAGGCACAAAAACAAGTTTCTAGAGTACAGAGGTGACATGTGCTATAATAGAGGTGTGTACACAGGTCTATGGGAATGCAGATGAAAATAAAAAGTGATTCTGGCAGAGGAAAACTACATCAGGTAACTTTCACGCTGGGCCTTTAAAAATAGGTAAGAACTTCTTAAGCAGATAAGGGAGTGGTAGCATGTCCTAGATATATGGAAAATCATTAGCAAAGGAATAGAAACAAGAAAGCACAAGACACATTCTCATTAGTAAAGAACACATGTTGCTAGAGGGAGAGGGTTTAGATTTCCCGGAAAAGTGTATGGCTATTGTGTTCAGAGCCTTGCCTAGCATGACTAAAAAGTACTGGATGAATTGGGTACAAGCTTAAATATGTTTCTTATGCCCATCTTTGGCATAGCTAGGTAGGAAAGAGACAGGATAAGAGGATATGATGGACATCAACTTCAATAATCCAAAGAATAATGATAATAACATAGTCTAATGCAACTAGTGAATTGTACACAAAGAGTATTTAAGATATAGGATGGATAGGATAAAAGGTTAAATACGAAAGAATGAAGAATGACTAGATAGTCTCTAGCCCAAAATGGGACTAACAGAAGAGAGTGGGAGAAACAGATTTCTAGGTGTATATATATATATAAACACATATATAGCATGGAGAAAATAAATGTTTTTCCAGTGTGTTGATTTTGAGATACCAGTGAAATATCTAAGTAGAGAAACCTGGTATTTGGTTGACAACAATGGCTGGAAGCTCAACAAGAGAGGCATAGTTTGAAGAGCTAAATATGTATTAGGTAATAACCAATAAGGAGTAGATGAAGCCATAAGAGTTTGATAAAATTTCTTTGTAGAGTGAAAAGAGAAGATCAACCAAGTGAGAAGAAAGTTCTGAAAAGGGGAAAGGATGGACAACATTGCCTCAAATAATGCAGGGAGAATAAACATAACCAAGTAGAATTATGTCAAAGGAAAAGTAGCATTCATAGTAGATTTTAGAATGGGGTAGAATATTTCCTTTTTAATTGGATATATTTTAATAGTTATCTTCCAGATTAAAATGCCACATTTCTTTGGTGTAACATGGAAAAAATTTTGTATCCTAAGAGTATGTTCTGGCCACATGGAGTCAAGTGAGGTTCTGAGGACTTAAATCCCTTCAATAATTTACCATCTATGACCAAATCCAGATCTCAATAACAAGAAAAACATTCCCTATATGTCACTTCAGTTGTTCCTAACGAATCCTTTCCCCCTGTAAACTTTTGAGGCCATAAGAAATTTAAAGAAATTTTCTATGTTCTGTCATTAACAGCTTCCTTAAGGCTCTGAACCATCAAGTGATATTTCAACCAGACACCAAGGTAATGCTATGCTGAAGTACACTAAAAATACAACAGTTTAGAAAAGGATTAAAAATCTTTTAAATGTGTCAAAAAATAAAGAAAAATTTCTGGCAATTTGCCTCAGTAAAATAATTGTATTTATAGCTTTTAAATTAAGAGTAAAATATAATTTTTAAGTTATTAATGCAAAATCAGACCTAGAGATGACTCTCAGCAACTTAAAAGATTTGAGTCAAAGATGCAATTTAACAAAAGAGAATATCTCAGGGGATGGATGTGGCTCAAATGATTGGGTGTCTGTCTCCCATATGGAGGGACCTAGGTTCGATCCCTGGGACCCCCCGGTAAAAAAAAAAAAAAGGGAATGTCTCTAAAAATTTAGAGTATGTAGTCTTAAATTACTACAGATAAAAATTAATTATGAAAACATAAGCGATACTAACCACTCAGATTTTGAACAATCAATTAGAACTACCTTCCAAGAGATTTTTTTTAAGACAGTAGATGTCTATATCTTAGGCATCTTAAGTATCTCTAAAGTATTTTCCAATCAAATTTATCAGCTATCTAATATCATAATTTAAAAATAATTCTGTCCCTTTCCCTACTGCATTACAATTTTGGGATATATTGAACTGCATGCTTTCTAAAAACAAAAACAAAATCCTAAAGAGAGACAATTCTCTCTACGTTCTTCTCAAGAAAAGATTTATATTCCAGATGTTATTTCTAACTTCTCTTTGATTTCTCCACTTGGCTATTCCATTTAAGACTCAGATTCAGTATATACAAATTCCAATACCCTTTCCCCAACCCTGTTAATTTTCTAGCTTTCTTAATTCTGTTACTGACAATAGGATTAAGTCATCTTTGGTTCCTTCCTAATTTTGCCTTCTATTTCTAATTGGTGGCCAAGTCCTATTGGCTCACATTTCCTTTCCACATCCTCTACTTGGTAAGATTCTCATTACCTTTTCCCAGCTGTGTTATCCTAGTTTCCTATTTATCTTACCCATATTCTCCCCACTCCAATCACCCTAGACATTATTGTCAGAGTAATCTTACCAAAGCTCAATTCTGACCAAAAATCTTCAATGACTCTCCATTTAATACTGAATGAACTAAAGTGCCTTTGCCTGGTATTGAATACCATCTATTCCCAAAATATATTTTTTTCCAATTTTAATCTTCATTCCTTTCCTTTATTTATCCTAGTTCTCAATGACAGTAAAGTATTGCTTCCTAAACAGACCCTTTGATTTATTGCTTCCATCCATCTGCTCATGTTATTTCTTATGCCAGCAATGTCCTTCTGGCATATCTGCCATTAATCCATATCTCATCTAGCCAGTTGAAATACTCTCTTCTCAAAACAGTTTTTCCTAATGTCCACCACATCCCACTCTTTTAGAAGTCATCAATCCCCATTTTTTGTTAATCTTCATATTACCATTATCATTTTCCACTTTATATTTATTTGTGCACTTATCTCACCTTCAATAATGAAAGCCAGTGTGCTTGATTCAGCCTTACAAAAATGGGCACTTATTAAGTATCTTCTTCTTACATAAGAACTGACATAAGGGGAAAATATCTTTCTTTCTCTTGCATCCTATTAAAAGTGGACCTTTAAATCCCTTCAAGCAGCAGAGTTGTACTCAGGAAGCAAAATGGCATCAACATTAGCATGTTAAAGATCTTAGTAATACCAAGATTTATGAAAAAATCAGAGGTAATTAACAACCTAAACTCTGGGAACTGATTAACCCCTCAAAGTTTCAGAGAATAAGTGTTGGAAAATTCACTAGTGGGCCAGAAGTAATTAGCTGTATTCACCTTTGGGTTGTCTGACTGTATCCCACCCCTTATACCCACGGTGAAGTTGGTTTAATTTCCTCCACAAAGAAGACTGTAAATGCCACTTAAAACAGAAGTGATCAATTAAAGGCCAAACACTTTATGATAGTCAGATAATCAGTTTTTTTTCTGTAATTTTGGAGTGGAATCAGCCTTCCTAATTCTTGAGTAGTAGTGGCGGGGCAAGGACCTCCAAGATAGTGTTAGGAAAGAAAGTAAAAAAGGAACTGAAACAGGAAAGGGTAGAACTAGCTTCCAAGGAAGAGTTTGGGCCACTTGAGATCCCTAGAGAAATGTGGAATTAGAATGGGAGGCAGGCAAGAAGATACAAATGGTGTTAAAGGAAAACTTTGGCAACAGAGCGATCTAGAATCAATTTATAGTTCTATCATTTATTGACTGGGACAACACAGTTTCCTTAGTTGTAAGGTAGGAATAAAAATGTGTACTTCATAGATTACGTAAGGATCAAATAAGGTAAGTGCGTATTTCAACCTATTCCATAGGTTGTTCTGTATATAACTGGTGCCTAAGTCATGGGATGCTATTATTTTAGGAGACATTATAACAGCAGTAAAAATATAGACTTGGATTAAAATTCTAGTTCCATCCTCATTAACTTCTGATCTTAGGAACATCCCTAAACCCTCTAGGATTCAGTTTCAGTATTTGTACAGGATTCTTGTGAAGATTAAATGAAATAATGTATATTTAATCCACATATCATTTGGAGTCTCCTTGTCCCTTGAGACCTAACTAAGATAGGCTGGAATCTTCATTCCCTATTCCATTAATGGTCCAATACTATCATCAATACATCTACTAAATCTTCAGGGGGAGGCAGAGAGGAGAAGGAATAGAAAGGCCACATTTTCATGCCACTAGAGAGGATATTATTGAAGTTTCACTTTTGATTATCTAACATTCCCCTAAAAAGGGTGAATCAGATTTCCACTTGATCAAGAAAATGTTCTTCTATGGATAGCTTTTCTCCCCTCTTTAAAAAACATATTAATATGTTCCACTGTTTGAATCAAAATGCTCTATGAATTAAAAATAAATTATATTTATTATAAAATATAATCCAACTGGATAAATATTTTGGTCTAATAAACTTATACCCTTAGATGAAAAAGAGGTTGTCAATAGATATCACATGCCCTCTCCTCTGTGTGGAACTAAGGAAGACATAAACCAGTTGGGAATATTAGTCTGTTTTTAAAGAAAAAAGTCATGGAGAAACATATGATCTTTTAATGGGAGAAGTGGGAGGTGGTGATTATGTGAGTAGTGGAAAAAGGGGCAATAAGTGTGCTAAACTGTCATAGACAGGAGCTGTTCAGGTTGACCATATATTCATTCCACGTGTATGAAGTCACGGAGAACCTGCTATCTCTGGAATAGAAAAATGGAGATTTCCAAGACTGAGTCATGTTATATAAGGAGTCATTAATATTACATCTGATATGAGCCTCATCCATCCCTAGGGGAAGCATGCCTCTACCCTTGGGTGAGGGGCAGGGGAATGGAGGGACTAGGTCTTTCAAGCCATTGCTATCATTTTCTTTTTGACCTCTCATCAATAAACTTTTGAATAGTTTCTGATAACTATATCATGGAAGGCTGGTTTTTAGGGAAAATTGGAATAGACTAAGAACATATTGTTTTTAGGCCCTATAAAATATTCTACAACAGTTTTCTCTGGCTCCTATTTATGACTCTATTATTTATGTTCCTTTAGCACTGCTGTGGCATTGTCCTCAACCATTTCCTTGACTTCCAAACATGACAAAAATAAAGTAAAATCAAAGGCAAACACAAAAACAAACAAAACAATGTTCACTCAAGGTTTCTATGTAACTGAAAGTTTGGGGAGATGGGAATATTTACATCACAGGAGCTAAATCAACTTTAAGTTGAATATTAGGTGACCTTATTCTAGAATGCCGTTGGGCCACTATTCCATGTAACTCAGTCATCATTCTCTTCTCTTTGTGATAGAAGCAAAAACATACAAACACAAACCCAGTTTGGACACTTACAACAATCCCTCCCATTTTCTAATGCAGAGCATTTTAGCTCCCCATTGCCCCAGCTGTGAAGTGAGGTCAGGGCTTCCCTTTACAAATGCAGAAATACAGCAGAAGTTTTGAAATGACAACTTTGAAGAGCCTGGTTAACATTTTAGACTATACAAAGTATTTCAATTTTTTAAAAAATCTCTTAATATCAGAGAAAATGGGGGATTAAAGCTGAGAGACGAGCTTTTACTTTTTACGGACATTAGTCTAAGAAATATAAGAATATTAACTAATTCATCAGTTGCCTTATAAAGTAAGTATTATTACCCCCTTTTTGCAGATGAAGACACCGAAGCAAAGAAGATTAGGGAACCTGCCCAATGTTACACAGCTAAGAAGTGGCAGGACTGTGAACAAGGCAGATTTTTTCATTAGGATAGGCTAGATTTTGATGCAGTGAATTAATCAATATATTAATCAGAATTTAAGTGTTTTGACCCAATAGTTCTCAGTGCCAATTGAATTCAAGGGCATAGATATAAAATAGAAAAGATTTTCCATCAAAAAATCATACTGAAATTTAAGCTTGGTTGAGTGAGCTTGATTTTAAGAAATCTGTATTATGTGTACACAGTTTCCAGGTACACTGATTACTTACTCATTTGAAAACAATTCTCTTAATTATGCAAAAGTGAAATGCTTCTTTGCCTCCTCATCCACAGTCACCCAAGTCTGGCATATGATTCCCACATCAAAGCTAATCTAGTGGATAAAGGACTGTGCATAGATAGGAGAGTAAAAGACCAAGGTTCAAATCCCAGGTCTGCCACTGGCTGGGGCCATGGCCTTATGCAAGTTATAGAACTCTTCTGGACTTCAAAATTTTCACCTATAAATAAAATAAGGATAATAAAACTAACTCAATAGGATTATAGTGAAAATTAAATACATTAAATTATATGTCCTAGATGGCCAGGGAATTGCCTGATCTTTGGGGTATCATTGTCCTGCATTCAAATTCTAGCTCTTGACACCCAATGGGTTTGTGATACTAGGGCAGTTACTCATTTCCTCATCTCTGAAATGGGAATAATAATACCTGCTTGGATCTCACAGGATTATCACAAGCTTAGACATAAAATATATAAATCTGTAATTGAACAACTGACATAGAATTGGAGTTTTATATGAAGTTGCTCTGAATATATAGTATTATTATTCCCTTACATCTGTAGAAGATAGAGTCCATGATATTTCTAAATCTTTTTTGAGGTATTATTAATTAACCCTGACTTCAATCAGCTTAAAACCTCAAATGAAATAATAACACACATTATTAATCTTTTCTTTTAAATCCCTTCACTGACTCACCAGTGCCTTCTGTGTAACATTTTAATTTCTATTCCTAACATTTCATGTATCGGCACAGCAGGTTTACTAAGCAGCTCTTAATACTTGCTATTTGTCGTTCCTTGGGCACAGGGAGAACCCAGCTCATTAAGCCACATAGTGTGCTAGGTACTGTATAGAATATTGAGAAAACCAGCTTCAGCAATCTGACTTCCCAAATTTTATATAATATAGAACTGATTATTCAGTTTCTCCATCATCTTTTTCTTGCTCAGACACTCAAACGTCCTATTTCCATTTCTCTTTTTTTCACATCTTTCTACAGCTGTCTTAATTACAGTAACTCTGGAGCCTAATTAAAACAATGGATACCTAGTTTAAACAATTTGTCCAGGTGAATAATATAACCTGGCAGTGAGTATTTATTGATGTGGGCATTAAACTCATGCACTTTCAACCACAAGTGGCTTAAACAACATTTTTACTTTTAAATATCTTGATCTCCTTGTTTAGGGATTTAGTTGATACAAGGAGATGAACATTATCAACAAACCCCTGGATCTTAACTGTTATAGACTAATGGCAGGAGAAGGGAGGGTAGATATATTATACTATGTGCATAAATCTATGATGCATCCTCAGAGTTCTGGACTTAAAAAAAACAAATATTTTAATCTAGTACTTAACCAGTTGCTAGGTTAACAGAAGTGGTTTTGTTTTCTGAGAGAAGGCCTACAAGATGAGTAGGAATTTTTAGGGAAGGTAGATGAATTTTCCAAGTAGAAGGAACATCATGTTTAAAGATCCTAAGGCTGAGATGAGGCTGGAATGGCAAATAGTAAATAGATCCCAAAGGACCTTCTGTTTCATATGGAGAAGCTTGGGCTTTACATTAAAGTTAATGGCCTCCCAAATCATATAGTACAAGGAAGTTAAAAAGATCAGAAAATACATAATTTACAACACAATATGGCTATTAAAAAAGGATAAGCTCAGTATAGGGGGTGGAAAAACCTGAAAGAATCTTCTGAGAAAAGAATGTCTGTCATAAGATCCGAAGGCTGAGGAAGCTAGGTGAAGAAGTTATAAAGGATATTTCTGACAGGAAAATCTGCAATGGCCTGGCAAAGAGAGAGAGAGATACATTAGGTCTGGAGTTACACAGTGCCAGTGGTATGGGATGGAGAGCAGAAGCTCGGTAAGACAAGAGATGAAGCAGAATAAGTGAGCAAGGTTTGAACCAAGACAGACTTTGAATGCTATGGATACTGCTAACTTTGATCAAAATGGCAATGAGAATAACAAATGCAATATTTTATCCCCTGCCTTCACAGATGTCTTCCTCTTATGGCAAATACAGGCAAGTCAAAACCATTATAATTCTCTGGATTTGCTTCTTCAACACATATCTCTTACTAGGCATCTACTTTGTTTTATGAAGAGAATAAGCATGAGAAAAGCAGGCAAACAAACAGGCAATAAACTCATTCCTCACTTCCACTTGTTCAACTCTTTTTTATAATCTGTACTAGGGATACAATGAAGGGGGGAAACAGATATGGCCTCTGTGCATATTAAGTTCTAATGAAACACTTGTTACTCTAGAGAGAGGCTGACTGTAATTTGGGAGCACAAAAGAGAGGAACCTAAAATGATTTCTGTCTCTGTATAGGTATCTATTTTTAAGGGGTTAGAGTAAGAGGTAAAAAAAAATGTCATCAAGACAGATTTTCCAAAGATGAATAGAAGGCACGAAGAGGGAGAAGTATTTATAAGGATTAGTGGAGATAAAGACCGTCTGGTGTTTGGGAACTCCTGTAAAGGATGTTAATTCTACAATCGACTCTGGGACAAAACTTGTGAAGGATAGAAAAACGTGCTCCTTTTGTCAACCTGCTAAAAAAGGTTTCCTCTCTAGTTCACAGAATGAACCAGATGTATTCATTAGTTAAATATAAAACCAGTTATATTCATTGACATTAGGTTGAACTTGACAAGATATAAGGGCTGGAATAGGAGACATTACTATTTTAATTTTAAATGACTTTATTTCTATTCCTCTAATAGAGAGTAAATCAAAGGCTTATGAGAGTTCTGCAGCTGGTGAAGGGAAGCATGATGCAGATAACTATTTTTATTTAAACAATGTTTTGTATTCATAGAGATTGGGGCAGGATGCTGCAGCTGCAAGGAAGAATTTAAAATTAGAGGAGCTTCAATAGTGCTGTTCACAATTTCAGCCAAATTCACGAGATTTGCCCTGTAGTAAGCTTTTTTTTTTTTTTTTTTGCATTTGTGATACATTTGCATGTGCATTCTCATGCGTTTAATATTTTCCTGGGAAATTGAGACTAGGCAGCACAAGATCTTGAAAATAAAATTATTGTTTCTTGTATAATAATCTCTCTCTCTCTCCTCCCCTTTGTCTATAGCATCACAGTTATGTCCCAACTGCCACCTTTTAGTTGCTCCTTCTACAAATAAAACAGCATCATTCAGTTCCCACTACCTGAACAGGTACTGTTCATTCCATATACAAAAGAATTGTAAAAACTTTCCTCCGTTTTATCTGACCAAAAATAAGTGCTGCATTTCAAAGAGTTTCTTATGTAACTCAGATGTCCTAGATTTCTCCAGCCTTCAAAGGTCATCTTTTCCTTTAAAACCCAAAGAAGAATAGTCCAAATCCTCACCTTACTTGACCGCAGGGGTCTGTTTCTTTACTGGGTTTCTGCCAGTCTGCCAGGCTGCTATGACAAACACCACACAATAGTTTTGGCTTAAACAATGGGAATTTATTGGCTCACGGTTTCAGAGGCCAGAAGTCCAAATCAAGGCGTTGGTTAGAAGACTTACTTCCTCCCAGGGTTGGTAGCATTCTGGTTTCTGGCAATCCTTGGGTTCACCTGGACTTTCCAGTCACATGGTCATGTCCTCTTCTTTCTTTTTGGGGTCCTGTTAACATCCTGCTTCTGGCTCCTCCCAGTGGCATTCTCTCTCCCTCTCTCTCTCTCTGAATTTCTACTGCTTATAAAGGACTCCAGTAATCCAGATTAAGGCCCAATCTCATTCAGTTGAGTTACACCTTAAACTAAAATAAAATCTACAGGAGATCCTATTTACAATGGGTTCACACCCACAGGAATGCAAATCAAGACAAAAACTGTCTAAATTGAGATACACAATTCAGGCCACCACATTTTCCTTCTTTATATACTTCTGGGAATCTCCACAGCAGTTTTAAACTGGGTAAGAAAACAGCATCTGATCCTCCTTACTAGAATATTGTGCAGTTCAATGATAATATCATTACTTTATGTCTGCAGAGCCATTTATGAAGCACTTTCTCATTTATCATCTCATTTATCTTCACATTATTTTGTAGACAATGAGACTCAGATGCTAATGACACACAGATGTAATTGTGGGTCTAACCCACATCTTATGATTCCCAGTCCTATGCTGGACCACAGACTATGTTGTCTCAAAAAAATCTCGTGAGGTTGCTCCATTCAAATGAGCTTATACATGTGAGAAAGCACTGAAAAGGATGAATTGTGTTCCAAATAGAATGTTGTTGTTTTACTTTGTTGTGTTTGACACAGTTAAAGGTGTGCCAGGCCAGACTCTCACTTCTGTTCTATTTTGTGGATAATGATCAGATTAATCTCTCTGCATGTTGAGTCTATTACATTGCCAAGCATCCAGGGATGCTTTTTTTCTGAAATTTCCTTTGCGTACAGTCCAAGGCCTTGCATAATGTTAGTGTTTGAAGTTTCTTAGCTCAAGCGATAACTCACACGGTTTGACAATCCTTAAGTGGTACATATATCTGCGGACTGCCCAACCCCCTCATGCCAGATTCTCAGTATCTCTGGGGAGACTAGACCTGCCATTGGTAAAGTTAGCAAAACAACAAGGCCACTGATTGATTTAGGAAGTGACAAATGTGTCAGGATTCCCCTGTGGGACACTGTGGAAATCTGGCTTGCCCAAACATCCTTGGCAACTGTTACAAAGTCTTTTCAATTGTGGTAAATTGTAGTCTGGCTAATTCAAAAGGAACTCATGCATGGCCCAGTTTTCTGCCAGACTTGCATAGAAACAATAGCAATAAGACCATGAAGTAAGTAACATTTGCTTTACAATCTTACAAAGGCCACAATTAGAATTCCTCCCTTTTGCACTGTCAGGTGCTGGGGACTGAATAATCTGTAGAGTAAAGGGGTGACACTTTGCAGGGAAAATTAGCAGTCCCTAAATGGCTTGGGCATGGAAATGAAATTGAAGAAAGGATTTTTCTCCAACAAACATAGACCCCATCCTTCAATGTATTTGTTTTGTGCCAAATAATTTCTTCTTAAATCATCTGCCTCCCTCCAGTAGATTTACCTCCAGTTTTTCAACATATTCACATATGCCACTCTTTCACTTTTGAGACACATTTTTAGTCCCACTCCCTTAAATGTGACCCTAAATAATGAAAGCACTATTCTGCTACTTTCTTCAGCAAAGACATTTCACTATCAATAGAGGCTTAGTTCTACTTCACCTAAATGAGATAAAATAATATGAAACAACCCATTATTTATGAGTAACTGACTTCTTTATAAATATATAAGGATTTAAATGAATAATGTATATATTTAAAAATTCATGGTAAATTCTTTGCAGATGAGAATTATTAAAATTAGATTTCAGTTTAGGAGAGGAGGAAATAAACACTAAGTTCTTTGAGAACAGAAAAATATTATCATCCGTAAATGTAAAAATACAGTTCATAAATCATAACTAAAATACCCACATTGACGTTCAGGGTATTAATTCTACAATTGTGATTTTCACAATTGTTGTATGTAATTTTTTAGACTATATTTCCCTCAGTCATTCCCTTATCTTACCAGTAAAGGAGAGAAGAATATACATATGTTTTAACTGTTTCATATGAATTAAAAAATAAATTAAAAGAGGGATTATTAAGTTAGAGTATCTACTTCCTATAGTTTATCAAACTACAGGGATTTATTTTTAAAACTACAACTGGTTTGTACTCTGGAAAAAACTTCTTTCACTTTTTACTAGATATTCAAGTATAAGCACCATAAAAACCATTATCATCATCAGTATTAACCGATTTTCTGTCTTTTTCTTTTCTGAAAGAAAAAGTCCATGTGCTTTGTAATACTAAAATGTTCCAAAACCCTGTTTAAAGATACAGAACTAGATTATTATGGATTCAGTTTGGTCAAGGATCAATAACCAAGAGTAAAGTAAAATATAATAAAATTATATAGCTTAGATACTAATTGGTGATTTCTAGCTGTAGTGGGTTTTTGTCATGTTTGGTTCCTCCAAATCATTTTGGGAATTTGAGAAGTTTCTCACACAGTGTGTCCTAATTTCCCTAGGTAGATCTCAGGATTCATTGTACCAGCTTCCCTTTCACTACTGGAGCATGGGCAAGTGACCTAGGCCCTGCTAATAAGGCACACTTGTGTGGGGCACCTAGCAAGAACAAGAGGAAACTTTGTGAGACGGGTGGGAGAAACAAGAGGAAGTAGGCACATGCAGGATCCATCTTTCAGTGAGCAAGTCTGGCAGACAATTAACCCTTTAGCAGTGTTTGAAGGTTGGGGTGATATAAAAGTACCTTATTATCATTAAAATAGTAATTACCAAATGAATATTTTTAAATAGACAAATTAATGTGACAAGTTCACTTCTATAACAAAATAAGGCACCAGAAACAATTTGAAGGGAATTGACATCAAAACAATGAGGGAAGAATCAACTCAATAAAAGTGACTGAAAGAAGAAAGGTACTAAAATATTTTAAAATATGTTCAGAAATGAAGCAAATGCATTATGAGAAATTTATGAATTTCTCCTTACTCAAATGAATATAAAATAATTTTATTTTCTTTTATTTTGGAATACTTTCAGACTTACAGGAAAATTAAAAAATAATATAAACTCAATTCAGAAAACCCCAGCATAACTCCATCCCCAGATACCTAGGTCCACCAATATTAAAATTTTGCCACATTTGACATATCATTCTATCTCTCCATCTATCTATCTATCTGCCTGGCTGGCTGGCTCTATTTATTAGTCCATTTTAAGAACATTTGAGTGTAGGTTATTGTCTTAGTTTGCCAGAGTGCTGCTGAAGCAAAGTACTGGAAATGTGTTGGCTTTTAAAAAGGGGATTTATTTGAGGGTAAAAGCTTATACTTCTGAGGTTGTGAAATGTCCAAATCAAGGCACCATCAGAGATGCCTTCTCACCAAAGTCAGCTACTGTTGATCCTGGTGTCCTGCCATGTGGTAAAGATAGCCACTGATCTCTGCCTTCCCCTCCAGAATCTACCATCTCCACGAGCTTAACTGTGGGCAACCAAGCATAGGAAATATCCTTTCTCAGTCTTTAAGGACTTCTCTGCCTTTCTGCAGCTTTAGGTGAATCTGGAGTCCTCTCTCACATGGCAGGAACAAAAATGGTAGCTTCCTTTTACTCTGGGTGACTATCTCTCTCTGTGTCCACATTTATATCAGACCTAGCAAGAGGGCAGAGACCCAAGCTGGCTCAGGCCTCACTGATGTAATTCAATCAAAAACCCTAAATCAGCCTTATCAAATAATCTGATCAAAGGATCCTGGATGGAATTTAATGCAATCAAAGTGTACCATACCCATGGAATAGATTCATTTAAGAATCTTTTTGGGATCCATAAAAGAACTTCAAACTGTCACAGTTATATACATCTTGCTCATTGAACACTTAATATTGCCATGTACATTTCCTAAGAAGGAGGAAACAATATTCACTTATGTAGCCACCTTAAGTGCAGTTATTGAGTTCAAGAAATTTAATATTCATATAAAGCTTATAGTCTATATTCCAATTTTCTTACACATCCCAGTAATGTTCCTCTGAGCCATTTCACCTCTCTTATTAGATCCTCTCCAGGATCCTGTATTGCACTTAATTGTTATTGTCTTTTTAGTTGCTTGTTTTTTTTTTTTAATTGTGGGAAAATATATACAACAAACTTTCCCATCTCAACCACTCCCAATCATATCATTCAGTGGAATTAATTTCATTTACAATGTTGGACTTCCCTCACCACCATCCATTACCAGAACTAGCCTATCATCCTAAACAGAAACTCTAAACTCATTATACATTGACTCCCTATTCTGCCTGCCCCCAAACCTGGCAACCTGTATCTCTTTGAGCTTGTATATTCTCCAGTATTTTATTTTAGGTTTCGTGGGGCTTAAAATTTCACATCCTAAATCTGTAAGATCCCCATTATCTTTGATGCAAACTTAACTTAAATAGGAGACACAAACTATGTCTCTATGATCCCTTCACCTCTTTGTGGTTCTTGTCACAAATAACATGTTTATATACTTTAAATCCAAAACCCATTGACTGGTAATTATATTGTATTCATTTGCCATTTAGATCTTGTAGGGAGTAAAAAGTGGAGGTACAAACCAAAAACACAATAGAACTGGCATTCATATTTACCCTTGTGGTTACCCTGACTAGAGATCTTTTCTCATGTGGCTTTCATACATTGTCTATTGTCCTTATCTTTCAACCTGCAAAACTCCCATTAGTATCTCTTGTAGAGCTAGCTAGTGGTGACAAAGTCAGCATTTGTTTATCTGGGAATGTATTATTCTCTCCATCATATTTAAAAGACAGTTTTGCCAGATATAGAATTCTTGGTTGACAAATTCTTGCTTTCAGCACTTTATAATGTCATCCCATTGTTTTCTTGCCTCCATGGTTTCTGATGAGAAATCAGCACTTTATCTTATTGAGGATCCCTGTACATAACACATTGCTTCTCTCTTGTGGCTTTCTTAATTTTCTCTTTATCTTTGGCATTTGATAGTTTAATTACATGTCACAGTTTATTAGGGTTTATTCCATTTGGAGTTCACTGTGTGTCTTGGATGTGCAAATGCATGTCTTTCTTAATTTGGGAATTTTCAGCCATTATTTCTTTGAATAATTTCTCTGCCCCTTTCCCTCTTTCTTCTCTTTCTGGGACTTGGACATTATGTATATTGGTACACTTAATGCAGCCCCAAAGTTTCCTCAGGCTCTGTTCACTTTTCTTCCTTCTTTTTCTTTCTGCTCTTCAGACTGGATGATATCAATTGTCTTATTTTCAAGTTCACTGATTCTTTCTTCTGCCAGCTCCAATGTGTTGCTGAAACCTTCTAAAGAATTTTTAATTTGTTACTGTGGTCTTCAGCTCTGTTTGGTTCCTTCTCATAATATCCATCTCTCTATTGATAATCTTTTTTTAATCTGGTGTGGGGTGTCAGTGATGGCGGATGTGTGGGTAGGGGTGCCTCTGGAGTTTGCCTCTATGGCATATGATTATGTCCATGTGGTCATGGGGCATTGTCTCAGTGGGTGGAGACCCACACAATAACTGAAAGAATATTGAACTCCCATCCTGGGAAGTCCTGCTACATTCTCTATAAGTGCAAGAATTCCCTGAGTACATGGGCAGTGCCTAGTGAAGGAGGACAGACCATTACTCCAGGCCCTTGATATTGAAGGCTGTACTTATAAATGTTGTTCTTGTGAAATTAAAACTAAGCCAAGTATTATGTATTGCCTAAGTGTTACCTCCTGAATGCCTCCTTATTGCTCAAATGTGACCTCTCTTTAAGCCAAATTCAGCATATAAATGTGCTACTGCACTACCTTCCCTTTGGTGTGGGACATCACTCCTGCAGATAAGCCTCCCTGGCACCAAGGTATTATTACCAAGTGCTGGCTAGTGATGCATCTGGGAAAAGACCTTGACCAATAGAGGGAAATTGTAAATATGAATGAGTTTTTATGGCTGTAGCAGTTTGTCAGTTTGACATAGTTATGAATTCCAAAAATAGATATTGGATTATACTTATAAATTGGTCTGTTCATCTGGGCATGATTAAGTTATGATTAGGGATTTGATTGGGCCATGTCAGTAGGGTGTTGGGCACTGCTCCTTGGTGGGTAGGGTCTCAAAGATAAAAGACATGGCAAAGGACAGAGTTGGAGTTTTTTGAGTTGGAGTTCTGATGCGGAATCTTGAGCTGGAGCCCTGGGAAGCAAACATACAGAGGAGCTTGGTCATGAGGAAGGAGAGAAGGCCCCAGGAAAAGAGATGAGCCATTCCCCTGACATTTCACATCTGACCTCATGGAGAGAGGCAAAGGCTAGAGAGCCTCATAGTCTACAGCTGACCTTCTGGAGGAAACAGAGGAGCTGAGCCTGGAGAGAAATGGAGTCCCAGGAAGAGAGGAACCCAAGCCGCCTGAACCCTGGCAAACGTCAGCAGCTGTCTTGCACCCACACGTGGCAACAGACTTTGGTGAGGGAAGAAACTTATGCTTTATGGCCTGGTAAAAAAGCTTCAACCCCAAATAAACACCCTTTATAAAAACCAACCAATTTCTGGAATTTTGTATCAGCACCCCTTTGGCTGACTAATACAATGCCTAAGAGATTTCAAAGTGAGTTGGGAAGTCATTCCAGAGATTACACTCATGCACATCTCAGCAGGATCTCATTGACTGCCATAGTTAACAGTGCCTCAAATAGCAGGGCTCCTAAGGGCTCTAGAGACATCTAGACACTATAGTCATGGCAGACAATCTCAGGAATTCAGCACCCTGTCAATGGGCCTTACTTTGGAATATATGTTCCCCAATGTAACAGAATTAGACTCATTTAAAATTTCCCTACCCAGGGCTCTTCTGCCCCTTTTATTTGAACCTATAATTAGCACTGTATATATATAAATATATGTCCCAGAGGCTCAAATCTTCAGTCTGTTCATATGCCAGTTGAGCCCTGAATCTCAGCAGAGTTACAACACCTACCTCTAGTTCACTGGACTTGCCCAGGACAAATAACAAAATGATAATGATGAAAACACCTCTCCCCAAAAACGGAAAGTATAGACAACTGCAAGCAAGATAGTTCTATCCATCTTCCCAATGGGATCTAAGCCTCCTCTCAGTCAGAAACAATGGGCACCACCATCCCAAAATCCTCAAGATTGAAGAATGAACAAACATAAGGGGGGAATGAAACTGTGGACTAAAATAGACTTATTATTATTCTAGCAATGGAAGAACTTGGATCATTGATATAAAAGCAGTGGCCATCAGAGTCTCTGTGGAGAGGGAGAGGGAAGAATAAGTGTAACATGAGGCATTTTGAGGACATTGGAATTTTGCAATGACAGATACAGGCCATTATATATTTTGTCGAAACCTATAAAATTGTGTGTTACAAATTGTAAAGTATAATGTAAAACTATAGTCCATGGTTAGTAGCAATGCTTCAACACGTGTATTGTAACAAATGTACCACACTAATGAAAGATGTTGTTAATGTGGGAAAGTGTGGGAAAGAGGTGGGTGGGGTATATGTGAATCCCCTATATTTTTGATATAATATTTATGTAAAAAGCTTCTTTAAAAATAATTTTAAAAATTAACAAAAAAATATGGTAAACTTACAAAAATCTGGCTTTATAGTTGTTGTTTGAATTGTACCTGCACTGACACATTAATGATAAGGCTGATGGAAAATTACTGCTAGAGGTTTTCTTGTCTCTTATTGATAATGAAAGAACAATATCTGATATAGATCTAAATTTCTCAAAGGACTTGGGTAAAACTACTGGCATGTTGTAGACATGTCAGCTATCATGGTACAAGAGAACTGTATTAAAAAGCGTTGATTAGGCTTTGAATAATCCTAAAACAATAAAGCAGATTAAGATTTTAAATTTAATTTAAAAATGCTTTTTGTCCTTGGCAATCTGATTTGCATTCTCGGACTTGATTTTTTATTAAAATAAATAGAGGAGATAAAATGATAAAGGAAAAAAAAGAAAGTGAAAGATTGATAGAGTTAAAATATATAACTTTGTTTTCTTCATAAACATCATAAGCCATCTCCTAAAATTCCATTTCTTGGTAAACAACTCTCCCCTTGGTTTCCAAGTCTCTGCTTCTAAACAAAATCTCCAATTGAGTAACAGGTTCTTCTTTATGAAATGTCCTATGTAAGTCAAACTAATTTTCTCCCCAGAGAGAATTCCTGTCCCAGCATAACCTAAGCCCCATAAAATACTCCTTTGGTCCCAAAGAGACTAATCAAATTGCATCAATTTTAGACACTCAGAATTTGACTTTCATAAGAAAAGATTTGTTGGCAAATATAATCAATATAAATAAAACCACATATTATGGTACATTTCCACTGACATTTTAAAAGATTGTTCTTGAAGATGTTATTTTAAAACACATTATTACATCATCAGGACACTTTCCATAAAACCTATATATCCTGAGAAACACTTCATTAACATGAGAAACATACTCCGTTGCATGAATCTGTGAGCTTTAAGAATGTTTTGTGCATCAGTTCAATACACTTTTGTCTAAAAAACCAACCAATAAACAAAAAGATAATTCTCAGTTTTCAAGCATGACAGCATTTTAAAAAATAATTGACGTGATGAAATGTTTCACCTATATTTCAGAACCAAAATCAAGACCCAGAGACTGAATTTATTACCAAGCTTAGTAAAATCACCCTAAACTCATTTTTGACTAATCCAAAAAAAAAAAAAAAAAAAAAAAAAAAAATTTTAGAAGCTATTAATTATATAATTAGCAATATATTGACTTTGTCATTTAAAAATTAGCCATGATAAAGGTGTAAAGCTATTGTAATTGTTTTCAAAAATATAAAAAAAATGAAACTAATAGGATTCAAGATGCCCCTTTCTCTGAAGGCTAACTTTATAATATTTTCTATGATCTTAAGCCCTAAGCATCTCAGTGACCCACAAATAGGTCTTTTGCCAACAAAAACTTCATTCTAGTGAAATGAGGTTTTTATATGTAATAAATGAGATTCAAACATCTATATGAAGAAATTACTTCCATTCATATATGAAAATATTAGTATCCCTTGTGAGCATTGAATAGCTCTACATTACTGGGATATTCCTATATCTTTATCTTTATCTTTACTACTGAGTCTTTCTTCTGGAAATACAACACATCTCTTCATTCATTAAAATCTTCTTTCATATTACCTAGTGAGGTTTTATAGTTTATTTTTACTTGAAATTTTCTAAGTGATTTTTAAATGATATTGATGTTGTGAATAGAATTTATTAGAAATGACCATTATTGTAAGTTCACTTTTGCTTTCCATGCATTATAATATTAAGGGTCTCATAGAAAAAGCATGGTATTGTTTGTTGTTATTTTTCCTTTGACACACTTTAAATATTTTTTATGACCTGCTTTTTTCATTCAGGTTATATACATCTTTTCCTTATTCTTTTTAACAACTACACATTGTTTCATATCATGGTTGTACCATTGTATAGTTTGCCATTTGGACATTTAAGTTGCTCTCATTTTTTTCTATTACAAATGATACTGGAATCGATATCATAGTATATTTTTAATGCATCAGCATTTCCCTTAGGTAGGGGGTTTTGTATTATTCTCAATTTTAATAGAAATTGTCAAATTCCCTTTCAAAGTATTCTTCTCTCCATCTCAGACAATATTACATCAAACATTTTAAAATTTTTGTCAGTATGATGGATTTTTATTTTGCATTCTTATTACTAGTTGAAGTTGAGCATCTTTTCATATTTTTCTTTGCTCCTCATATTATCTTTTCTAAGAAGAGTTTTGTCACTTTTCCACTGGGATCCTCAGAGTTTTCTTAGTGATTTAATTTATTTAACAAACATGCATGGCATTTACTAGGTGTCAGGTATTGTTCTAAGAACTATACAAATATGAATTTAATTAATCATTAAAATAGCCCTCTGAGGTAAGTACCATTTTACTTACCATTTTATTAATAAGTAGACTAAGCCTTGAAAGGTTTAAACACTTTCCCAAGGTCACAAAGTTGGTAAGTAGCAGAAACGGGATTCCATCTCCAGCAGGGTGGCTCCGGAGTTTGTGTCCTTATTTACTGTATCATATGTAAAGCTCATGATATGTTCTGTATACTAATCCTTTGGTATGCACATTAAAATATTTTATCCCAGTATATTGAACTTATACTTAAATCACATTTATCAATCTATTTAATATGTCAGTCTATTTTAACTTAATCATATATATATATATCAGCCTACATATACATACACACACACACACACACACAGTGTGTTATTTAAGAAAGAATTCCCTACCTGAAAGTCATAAAGATTTTCCAAAATATTTTCACCAAACTTTTTAGCACCTAAATTTTGTTATTTATCTTTAGATCTTTAATCATGTTTTGTGAATAGTGTGACATCTATTGATTCTTCTCTGTACATTGTATAACCGGCCAGTTTTGTGTACTGTTTTACTATTTCTTATAGCTTTCCAGTTGGTTATTTTTGTTGTTTTTATTAAGGTAAACATTTTATGCACAATATAATGTGTGACCTCATTTCTATTTCATTTTCATTTTCTTACTGTGTTTAGAACTCCCAGAACAATTGAATAATACTAGTGATAGCAGACTTCTGTGTCTTATTACTGAATGTATCAACAAATGTTTTAATGTATCACCATTAATATAACACTGTTTCATATTCTTTATCAAGTTAATATAGTGGTTCAATTACCTGAGGAAAAATAATCATGATTTTTATCCCTTCTAAACACAATTCTTGAGTCTGTTTATGAACTATTATGGAAAGTTAATTATGTTCATTAAAGCAACTCAGTCATCTTGGTGAGGGGGACAGAATGAGGTCTAAATCTGGGCAGACACCAGGTCCAAATGTTGGCCTCTGTATATACTGGTCTCCATTGAGGTACATCCCATTTCTTCTGGTCAATATCATTAGGAGATGACATTATTATTGCTATTTGTTTCACTATGGCCTCCAGTTACAACATCCTCCTTGTCTTTACTAGAACTTTGTCATTTTCTGCTATTTTCACACCATGGTAGATTGGGGAGTGTGTTACTCTTTCATCAGCCTTAATCTCTCTATTTGTCAGGCCCTAAATTAGATCTGGTGTTGCTCTACATGGTTTGTGGCCTCCTGGGTGACACCCTGGAAAGCTGGACAGAGTCTTTTCTATTCTGAGAATTCCATAAACTTCTCTGTATTTTCTGTCACTTTCACTTGGGGTTGCAACAAGGAGAAGGGGAAGGATGCTGAACTCCTTTCAAAAACCCTTGTGTTGAAAATTTAGTTGTATCTTCTCCTAATCTTTCCTTCCAGACAATTTATAAAGCTCAACATTTTCCCTCCCTCCCTCCCTCCCTCCCTCCCTCCCTCCCTTCCTCCCTTCCTTCCTTTTTCCATAGTTTGAAATTATTTTATGAATCCTAAAAAGAGAAAGATTATATTTCTTCCCTCTGGGTGTGATACACTCTGATTGCATTAAATCTAATCTATTCCTGCGGGGTGAGACCCTTTGATTGCATTAAATTCAGTTGAGGGGCCTTTGATTAAGATTACTTGATGAAAATCACTTTAGGGGCTTTGATCGGACTTTGTCAGTGAGGTGTGACTCAGGTTGAGTCTCTGCCTCCTTGCTGGGTCTGATATAAACAGAAACACAGAGACAGACAGACACAGGAAAAGTGAGCCACCATATTTGATCCTGCCATGAGAGAGAGGAATAGATGATCACTTAAGCATGAACGTCCAAGAGGCTGGGCCCATAGAGCAGTTCAAGGGGAGATAGTGAGCCCAGAGGGGAAGGCTGAGACCCCAGCAAAGACTGGCAGCCATCTTGCTTTGCCATGTGTTCAGACAAGAGAATCAATAGTAGCTGACTTTGGTGAGAAGGCACCACTTATAGTGCCCTGATTTGGGGACTTTTCATGGCCTTGGAACTGTAATCTTTTACCCCAAATAAATCCCCTTTATAAAAACTAGCACATTTCTGGTACTTTGCTTTGGCAGACCTTTTGCAAACTAAAACAGAAATTGGTACCAGGAGAGTGGAGTTGTGCTGCTGCAATTACCAAAAATACTGGAATGGTTTTATAAATGGGTAAAGGGGTATTTTTTGGAGGAATTGTGAGGTGATTGATAGAAAAGGCCTAGATTGCTTTGAAGAGACTGTTGGTAAGAATATAGACCCTAAAGTTATTTCCAGTGAGTCCTTAGAAGGAAATAATGAAAGTATTATTGGAACTGGAAGAAAGGCAATCCTTGTTTTAAAATTGCAGAGAATTTGGCAAATTGACTCCTGATATTAGATGGAAGGCATAATTTGAAAATAATGAGCTTGGACATTTAGCTGAGGGTAAAGTCTTACTGTCTGTTGGCTTGGACCTCTGTTTCCAGCATGTTAAACCAAAGAGTTTTTTGTAAGATCTGTATGAATGAAACTGCTGTTAGCCTGGACTGAAAGGAACACAGAAGGGAGTGATTTAAGGGAAGACAGCATCAAGAAGAAAAACATGGAAGCTGAAGTCTGGAATTAAGATATCTCTTTGGGCTAAGAGAGGGACCCCACCCATGTGTATGAGAAGGTGAGTTTGCCTTGGCATTTGAAAAGGGTGGATGTTCCAACCCATTGTTCAGGGAGAGTTTGGTCATCCCAGACTATAGAGAGGGTGGAGAACATTCTCCATAGGTTGTGGAGAGTTAGGTTAACACCTCACTTCTCTGTAGGGGGGGGGGGGTGTCTCTACCCCATAGGTTGGGGAGAGTTTGGTCACCACTCACTCCTTTGAGGAGGGGTGGGCCTGTTTCCCATAGTTTAGAGAGAGTTAGATCACCACCCCACTCTTCTAAGGTGATTGGGTCTATATGCCAGTGGGAGAATGTTGCCACTATCTCACTGTCCTAAGGAGGTTGAGACTATCCCCAGAGATTGGGGAAAGTATGGCCATCACCCAAATGTTCTTGGAGGGTAAGATATGGAGCTCAGTCTCCACCAAGATACTTGAACAGGATGGAACTGAATTTATGGCCATTGGACAAGCCTGTAGAAAGGATTATGGTCCCCATAAGGCCCCAAGGAGAAGAAACCATCATCATTTTAAGGATGACTCTGAGACTTTGAAATCTAAATGGTGTAAGCTCTGCAGGTTTTTGGAAATGCTGGGGACCTGTGACATGTTTCTCTCCCAAAGTCTCCTTATGGAAATGCAAATGTTTATCCTATGTATGTCCCTACTTTGTAATTGGAAGCAGATAATGTTTTTTTCTAAGTTTCACAGATCTATAGCCAGAGGGAACTTTGCCTCAAGACAAACTGTATTCTCTAACTGATTTTGATGTGATTTTGTATTTACCATTGCTACTGAAATGACTTAAGGTTTTTGGAATATTGTGATGTAATTAATGTATTTTCCATATGGAAACATGTCTTTTGGGGATTCAGAGGGTAGAATGTGGCAGTTTGAAATTATTTTATGAATCCCAAAAAGAGAAAGATTATGTTGTAAATTAATCTATTCCTCTGGGTGTAATGCCCTTTGATTGCATTAAATTAAGTTGAGGGGACTTTGATTAGATTACTTGATAAGATCACTTTAGAGTTTTTGATTGGACTTTGTCAGTGAGGCATGACTTCAGTTTGAGTCTCTGCTCTCTTGCTGGGTCTTATATAAATGGAAACACAGAGAGAAACAGACACAGGAAAAGGAAGTTGCCATATTTGATCCTGCCATGGGAGAGAGGACTAGAGGATTGTTTAAGCGTGATGCCCCCAAAGGCTGGGCCAACAAAGCAGCTCAAGAGGAGACAGTGAGCCCAGAGGGGAAGGCTGAGACCTCAGCATAGATAGGCAACCATCTTGTTTTGCCACATGCCCAGACAATATAATCAATAGTAGCTGGCTTTGGAGAGAAAGCACCTCTTATGGTGCCCTGGTTTGAACTTTTTAAGGCCTTGGAACAGTAATCTTTACCCCAAATAAATCTCATTTATAAAAGCCAACACATTTCTGATACTTCACATTGGCAGCCTTCTGGCAAACTAAAATACTTTGTTTCATGAGAAAACAGCTTTTTACATCAACATATATTCTTTCCTATTTTACAGTTTTATAATTTTCTAATGTGCTATGTTCATTCTGTCTGAATGAGTGCCTAGTAGAAAGCCTGGCTCATTGTTGATTTTAAATAAACATTTGTTGAATGAAATGGTGAAAATATCTGTTTATTTTTAAAATATATTATGTTCTATATTTTTGTCCTGGTTCTGCTATGTATTAATTGCATGACTTTGGACAAGTTCCTTAATCTTTTTGGGCTCTTGCCTCCTCTACAAAGAGAAAATCATAACTCTTCAACATAACTTGGGTTTTTATAGCATCTATTATAAAGGTTGATTTCTATACACAATTTAGATTCTTTGAAGAAAGATACTATGTGAATTTTGGGAGAATTAATTTTTGTATAAAAATAAAAGGATTGAAAATGTGCTTTGTAAACTTGATATCTACTACACAAATATTAGTTTGCATTATTATTATAGAGACTAATCTTCCCCACAGTACTGCACATTAAAAGATCTTGCTTAATAACCCAAAGGACTGAGTCTCTGAGGAGGTATTTCTGAATCAGAAGAATTTTTCTAGCTGTCCCTCAAACATGTATTCTTTGTGCTGGACTTGACCACAAGGATGTGAAGGCAAGCACTGAACAGTAGGTAGCATACAGTAAATCAATAGAAGACAGGAAGAGTAATAGGCAATGATATTGTTGTTAGGATGCATGTCACACCCTTCCACTGATCCTGTGAAACCAATTCTCTTTTCTCCCTCACTTTTTGCAAAACTGCTAGTATCATGGCAATTTGTTCCTTCTCATTTCTCCACCCATTTCTGGATTTTGGATCTATTGTTCCTATCTCTCAGAAAGGAGTACTCTTAGGTTCAAATTAAACCATTTGATCCCATGGAGTTTTTCTGTAGGAATCTCCCAAAATTCTCATTCTTTCTTCAAAGAATCTAAATTGTCCATAAAAATCAACCTTTGTACTAGATGCTATAAAAACCCAAGTTTTGTTGAAGAGTTATAATCTTCCCATTCACCTGTCTCTATTTTTTATACTACCTACTCCATATTTTTATCTTAATCAGTTTGTTTTCCCCTGTATATCCAACGATGTTGTTCCTGATGGTAAAAATGTGATGCTAGTAATGTATCAATTATGTATTATTGATCATAAGGAACACAGCTTCGAGGAGGGAGTTCTGGGGAAGATGGTCAAGTACAGAGCTCCAGGACTCAGGCCTTATACCAAAACAACTATTAAACAGGCAGGAACTGTATGAAACAACTATTTGAAACTCCAGAGGCCAGAAGAACACTGTATAGCATCCAAGGAAGAGTGGGAGGAAGAGGCTAATAAATTATGGTAAGGAATTATAAATTGCTCTCTATATGCTCTGGGCTACTGATGCCCATTCCCCACTCTTATGGAAGGCTCAAATAGGGTCTAGTCCCTAATTAGATGCTGCTGACAAAAAGAGACATAAAAATCCTCTTCCTCAAGATCAAGGGTGTGCATGGCCAATCACTGTTCAAAGCTTTTGATTAGCACATTTGGATCACTGGGTCCTGGCTCTGAGGGTAGCTATTATTTCAACCCCACCCTGGACAAAGGCACCACAGCATTTATCTCAACCCTCCCCAATCAGGGGAAGAGGCAGTGGAGATTTAAAGATGCAGGGCTTCCTCAAGGCTGTGGGGAAACATTAGCTGAAGGGCTGCATTTGACTGGCAGGTTAGGAAAGCTCAGCTCTGGGGAGCCATCAGAGAAGTTTTTGGTACTTGTCCTGATCCTCTCCACTGGGAACTTTCAAGCTGTTTTATGCTTTCTTCATGGGTCCCTGGCTCTGTTTTGGCTGGGAAAGAATGAATTTGGAAAGTACTTCCAGGGGTGACCCTTCTCCCAGAATTTGCCCTCCAGGCAAAAACAGCATGAGACAGCTATGGGACACCATCAAGCACACCAATATATGTGTTATAAGAGTCCTAGAAAGAGAAAAAAGAGAAAGAGGCATAAGGAATAGTCAAAGAAATAATGACAGAGAACTTTCCAAACATGCAAAAGATGTGAATATGTATATCCAAGAAACTCAGAGAACACCACACAGGATAAACTGGAGAAAAATAGATTCCATCATATACTGATTACAGTATCAAATGCAAAAGACTAGGAGTGAGTTCTGAAAGCTGCAAGAGAAAAGCAATGTGTTATATACAAGGGAATCCCAATAAGAGTGAGTGCTGATTTCTCATCAGAAACCATGGAGGCAAAAACCATGGAGTGGGTTGAAATAGTTAAAGTGTTGAAGTAAAACAACTTTCAGCAAAGACTTTTATATCCAGTGATTCTCTTTCAAAAATGAGGGAGAAATTAAGGCATTCTCAGATAAACAAAGTTGAGGGAGTATATCACAATTAGACCTGCTCTATTAACAATTCTAAAGGGAGTTCTTTAGACTGAAACAAAAGGACATTAGACAGTAGTTCAGCGCAGCATAAAGAAAGAAAGACCTGCATTATTCACATTTGCCAATAGAGGGAAGCAACCAAGAGTCCACCAGCTGATAAATGCATAAACAAAATGTGGTACATAAATACAATGAAATATTATTCTGCCTTAAAAAAGAATGAAGTTCTGATACATGCAACAACATGGGTGAACCTTGAAGACATCATGTTGATTGAAATAAGCCAGACACAAAAGGACAGGTGTTATATGATCTCACTGATATGAAATAATTAGAATAAGCATACTTATATAACCAGAATCTGAAATATAGATTACAAAGGTACAGAGAGGGGATAGGGAATAGGAAGCTAAAGCTTAAAAGGTAGAGGGTTCCAATTTGGAATGGCGGAAATGTGGTAAATGGATGCTGGTGATGGTAGCACAACATGGTGAACCTAAGTAACAGCACTGAAATAGATATCTGAATGTGATGAAAAGGGAAATGTTACATTGTATATATGGTAACAGAATAAAATTTTTTTTAAAAATCCATGGAACTATGCTACACAAATTTTGAAAACTAAGTTAAAACATGGACTTTAATTAATAGTACAATTTATTTTAGGGCAAATAGAAAGATTCACATTAAAACATGTGATTAACTATAAATGTGTTCATTAGCTAGAAATTGAATGTCTATGTGTGTTCCCTGGGTTTCAGTAGATACTTTAAGGTTTATTTTTAAGAAAGATGAGTATGTGTCATGATGTTTTGTTCAAATACGGAAGTTGTTCATATATCTTCTGTAGAATTATTGCTTAATGTATATGTCTGTGTTTATGCAAGAATATTTGAGAAGGACAGAGCAAGGGAGGGAAGAAGGGAGGAAAGGTGTGTGTGGGGGGTCAGGCATGTTAATAATGATATTTTCAAAAGAGATTGCTTGATGTACAAAATATTATTGTAAAATGAACACTGCATTATTTAACAATTTAAGGTAAATAATCAAATTCAAAAATCATCACTTGAATATATTGGGTTCTTTTCTTCATTTTACAGAACTTAACTATACTTCTCTGTGACCCATCATAATCCAGAAGGAATCCACGTTTCACACCTATCTACATTAATATGAATTAGATTAATTACATAAAATCATGAGGAATCATGAGATTTAGAAATGGAAAGATAGTAACACAACTCCATACTGAATATAACGGTATGTTCACTCTAATTCACCTTCGACTAAGAGATTTGTTCTTATATTCCACAATGTCTCTTCTTCCCTAGATCCTAATATACTTACTCTGATTTTTGTAAATACTTTAGTTTCCCCCAGCAACTTTGCTCCTAATTCTATTTCTTAGAGTTCTGATTTCCTTACTTCAACCTTTTCTCTTCACTTTAGTGAATCCCTGACTCAGACTATCAACAATGGTTTCAAGTAGGAAATATCTCATATACTCCTACTTCTTGTTTTGTAAACAGTACAGTACAATGTGCTGTACATTTTATAGAATGCATTCTTATATTTCCATTTGTTTGTTTTTACCTAGTTCCAAGATTGATTTCAAGGGCCCTTCTTCACATGTGGCAATGTTTTATTTCTCACATAGTCTTGGGATGGTGTCATAATGATGTACCTTATACAGATTAGGAAAATAATATCCAGAAAAGAAAATTAGCTTACAATTACCAAGCTGCTTGTGGTCAAGTCAGGATTTGAACCAAGGCATGTCTCATTCTAAAGTCCATCCACATAGTGGGGACTCAACAAATATTTGTTTAATGACTGCACAAATGAATAAATGCCATTCCCATTGTAGAACACTGAAGAAAGGAAGAGAATTTAGAAAACGAATGGAGAGTCAGAGGGATGATGTTGGCGATTGAATCTTATCCCCAACAACAGAGACTTTCAAGTCTTAATCCATGTTCCTGTGGGTGTGAACCAATTTGTAAATAGGACCTTTGAAGGTTTATTAGTTAAGGTGTAAACTCAATTCTGAAGAGGAACTTCGAAGATCCTATTTAAATGAGGCCAAATTGAATCAATGTGGGCCTTAATCCACGTGGCTGAAATCTTGATAAGGAGAGGAAATCTAGACAGACACACAGACAACTGAGCAGGAGAAGTAGAAACCAGAAGGGGAAGCCCTATAACAGAGGCAGAGATGCAAAGCAAATCACCCAAGGCTTTGCGGCAAGCCATAACAGGAACGCTTCAGAAGACTTTGGGAGAAGGCGTGGCCTACCAAGGCTTCAGTTTTGGACTTCTAGTCCCCAAAACCATGAGACAATAAATTCCCATTGCTTAAGCCAACTCATTGTGTGGTATTTGTCATAGCTGCCCTGGCAAATTAAGACAGATGAGAGCAGGAATTATAGGATATTTGAACAGTTGAATGAAGGAGGGAAGGAAAAAAAAGAAAAAAGAAAAAAAACAGAAGTGGAAAAAGGGAAAAATATCACATAACCGAATATACTTACTGGTTCCAATGTTATGTCACCACACTAATTTCCTTTCACAGGCTCCAGATCTTCCTCATTGATTTCATTCTAGATCTACAAACTGATAAAGCTGTCACATCTTGAGGCAGTTATCAGTATTATATGTTATGGGATTGTGATCCTGCTACAATTATTTGGCATTTGTATTTTTAATGTGCTAAATATTAAATTACCAGTTATCTTAAAAGATATCAGAGTTTTAAAAAGATATTCCATTATCTGAAAGACTTGCAACACCTCTCAGGAAACACATCATTTCTGTTTATGCTTCAATTGGACAAAATCGACCTTTCTTTGCAACCACTGTGAAATAAATATCTAGGTTTTTAATATCTGTGAAAGTTTCTGAAGGTTGCACTGTTGGATAGATCTATTGTAGAAAATGTCAATAGGAACATTTTTATATACTCACCATTTTTGTCATTTCCCAATGAATTTAATGATTCAAATTTACCATCCTTCATCCTTCATTATAAAACACATGGTATAGCCTATCTTAAGGACTTTTAAGGGTCATCAAATCGTTTTATTCCACAGGGTTTAATCATGATATAGAAGAACAAGACAATTTCAAAGCTAGCTTTTAAAACACATGAAACCATTTAAGCAATTTGTACATTTTAATTGTTTCAACAAATATGTGTGAACTAACTGCTAAGTTTTAGACACTTACTAGGAACCTTAGGTACGACAATAAATAAGACCAAATCCTGGCCAAAAGATACTTGTAATGGAAAAAAACAGACATGTCACAATTATGATCAAGATAATTACAATAATAATTAATGTATAAATCATATTCATATTTTATTTAGATTCAATGTAAATAAGCTTAAAATATAATTATATAAAGTATATAATGATTGATAGCAACTGCTATTTATTGAGAAAATGCTTTGTGTCACCTTAATAAATGATCTAATTTAATCCTGACAATTGTGGAAGCTAGAAAAAATTATCCCCATTTTACCAATGATAAAAGTGAGAGTGGTTTATGTTCCTATTGGCCTTCAGTGGAACAGTGTAGGGTTTAAGAGTTTGGGCTCCGCAGTCAGGGTGCCGGGGTTCAATCCCTATTCCGTAACCACTTTGTGCCTCAAGATTCTTGCATGTAAAGCAGGGGTGGTAAAAGAGTACGTTAGTCAGCCCTTGTCATGTGTTTCAAGGTGGGCCTCAGTACAGTAAGAGTTGAATAAATGTTAGATGATACTATTTCTCTAACTAAAGCAATGGAAGAAACTGGAGTAGGTGAATGAGGAAAGAGGTAATTGCTGTTCAGAACAAAGGAGCTATGAAAAGCTTTGTTTTTTTGTTTTTGTTTTGTTTTGTTTTTTTTAACAAACTATCAGTTAATTAGGAGTGGCTAACACATAGACAGAAACAGTGGGTGAGGGAAACATATTGTACAGGAATATTCACTGATTAGAGTGCCGTATTATTTGATCAGTATGTGATTAGACTGTGATTTGCCTTTTATACTTTCTACAGTTCAGATAACAGACAGAATAAGTACTCAGAAGGTGGGTAGCAGAGAAGCACAGAAAAAAGAGGGCCACATTTTTTTCCTGCCAGAATCATTGTTTTCATTTTTTATCATCAGGCAAACAGTTTATTTTCCCTGTTGACTAGATAGTAATGATGAGATCCATGATTCCTGATATCTTATGACTTACGAACATGTGAAATCAAGTCGAATTGAGGAGGCAGCTCTAACCAAAGAAATATTAAACAGGCACACATTTTATTTAAGAAGAAGGAGAAGAAACCTTCCTTCTCAACACATAAACGTGTTTGGCCCAGGGCTCAGTAACTTGCTTGAGTAAATAATTGTACAAAAAATGAGTATGGGTTTTGGAACCAGGCACTCCTGGGTTCAAATATGGGCTATGATATTTACTTCCTATGGGTACTTGGGTAAGTTGATTAACCTCTTTGGTTTTCAAAATTCTTATCTGTAAAATGGAGTTGATCCCTATTTCCTGTGTTGATTAGAACAGACAAATGTGTGTATATAAGCTTCCAGATCACAGCTTGGCAACTAGTTTTTGCTTAATAAGTTAGTTTCTTTCCATCACCTCCCTATTAATTAGGGTGGGATTTTTTTTTTTCTATTTTTCAAAAACACTTTTAGGAGATAAGAACAAGGGAGGATAAAAGTACCATAGGAAAACTAATAGAAACACTGAAAAAGTAATCAACTTACTTCCTTATATCCAGTCAAGTTCAATTGCAAACTGTATATATAATAATATGTTTATAATATACACACATGCACACACGCACAAATACATGTAGAGAGAGAGAGAAGGAAAAGAAGAGGAGAAGGAGAAGGAGGAAGAAAAGTTGTTTCCATGTTTCATTTTAAATGATAAGGCATGTTTTTATAATATTCTGCATATCTATAGCATTAACGTTTAAGGATGAATGTTCACCTCAGTTCTGTTTCTACTTTGCAGACTTCAAAATAGTCTTCCTTAAAACATTCAACAGTCATTATAAACAAATAATTTGGGGACTTAAATTTTGAACAATTTCAAAGTACAGTCATAACTAAATATATCAATCTATCATTAATATGAAATTGTAACGGAATTTAAGGTCATCATAATCATCTTATGTATGATTCAATGCCTTCTTGTAATAGGAGTACATAAATAAACCAGATAACCCATCATGTCTAGACCCTGTCTGGTTTTCCAAGCCTTCTATAATCCTGACTTCATTTGGCTGATATTCTTCATGCCCACAAATCCCCAAGATGTACTTTTTGCTTAAATGGTGCCAGAGTTCTTAGTCCAGTCCTACAAATGTGCAGATTCTTCCTGGACTCTATTCCTTCAAACATTTGAGTCCTCCGAGCTGAAATGTGTTCTGATCCCTCTTCTGTTTTCCAATCTGCTCAACAAAAACTCAGCTCATTTCATCCATAATGTCATATTGGACTACTTTCAACCACCAGTTTTCCAAATGCTGATCCATGACACAGTTTTCATTAATATAGGGCAAATGAATAAATTATGCTAAATATATCTAACAATACATTTGTATTATTTCCTTTCTATTTCTGAGTGTCAAAATATATGTTTAAATAAATTGATAAAGTTACTAGACAGAAATGCATTTTATTTCTTCTAATTTCCAAAAAGTCCTTACTCAGAAAATAAAAATTTAAATCCTCATGAGTCTTTAAACTTTTTTCCTTTTTTTTTTTTTTTTGAAGCCAGCTCTCAACCACTGAGCTAAATCAGCTTCCTTGAGTTGGTTTTTTCACTTGTTTTGCTTGTTGTTTGTTTTTCAGGAGGCACTGGGAACCAAACCCGGGACCTCCCGTGTGGGAGGCAGGCACTCAACAACTTGAGCCACATCCTCTCACCCCCCCACACCCTTTTACTGTTACATGAATATACAGGTCTGAGTAATAATGTTCCAGTTTTCATTATTCTTTGTTTTGAGTTTCAAAATAAATTTATATCTAATGTTTTGAGGGACAAATCTAATTTCAAATATCTATCTGATGTCCCATAAATTATATATTCTGAAAATTCCAATATTTTTATACTTAAACCTCCTCTTCCAGATGGTTTCTCATACCCAATAATGGCACAAAAATAAATTATTGGAACTTGAATCCTGATTTTGGTTTTGTAACATATGGTCATACATTTATATCACACAATATAGCACTTAAAAATAAATAGAACTTGCATAATTTGCACAGCGTATCTTCTCTGTTTGCCAATTTCTTCAGGCTCTTTTGTATTATCAACCTAGTATGTTAAAATTAAATTGTTAAAATATATATATTAAATATAAATATATATATATAAATTTAAAAACTTTAATTGTTTAGGAATCATACCTGTAGTTCATGTGGTGTAGAAGAGCCCCCCAGTAGTTGCTTGCTGATTAGCTAGGTTGATCCTTCATCTGACTAGATAGAAAAATAGAATGAAATTTCCAATAGAGAAAATCCTCTTAAAGATGACGATTTGATGGAAACAGTTATAATAATGTGAAACATTCTGAAACCATCCAGTGTAAATAACATAATAGAAAGAGATGAAACATCCATTCTTGATTCAAATACATCCTGAAGCTTTATAGCTTACTGATCATCTTCTATAAATGATGAGAACAGTGGGTATCTGTGCAGACTTGAAGGGAACACGGTCCTCTCTGCCCTAAGCAGAAGAAACTACTTCACTGATGTCCCAGCCTCACACCAAATTGATAATAGACTATGGTTGAGGAGAAAAAAATGATTTAGCTGCTTTCAGGGCTGTATTAGAAATATTATTTTCCCAGTCCAAGAGATAGGACAAACTTAACCTTGAAAACTGCTATAGAGGTATTATAAGAAATAATTTTGTGTATGAGGGAAAAGATCAAGTGCATAATCCTCCTGCCTTGCCCTGGATCAAACATGTTTATGTGTTAAGGAAGGAGGGAGCCTCTCCTTCTTCATTAAATGTGCACCTTGTGCACGTGCCTTATTTAATATCCCCTTAAATTAGAGCTGCCGTCACAAACTCAGTTTGACTGTTTTCAGTTAACTGCTTCTCATTATTTATTTTCTTAAAAAATGCCAAACCAATCTGTGCATAATGTAGTGTAATGCAACATTCATTCTGTATGTTATTACATAAATTTGCTTATTATTTCCTCTATATCAAAAGTATAGTTCTCCTAATAAGAATTCCCCATATTTCCAAAAATCCTTATTTTCATTCCAAAGGGAAACTAAGTTGGTTTGACCTGAACCTAGGATCCCAAAGAAAAGATCCTTCTATAGGAAATATTTTAAGAAAGTAACTTGGAAAATTTCCTATCAAGAATGGTTCTATTATGACTTTTTATCTTTAAGATCTATAGGAATGCTTGTCATTTGTTTACATTAGGAAAATGATTACTTGAACGTAAAAAAGCGGAAATCTTGTATATTAAGTTCATATTTCATAAAAATATTAAAATTATACTGTTCCCTTGTCGAATTTAATAAGAACTTTATGATTACTACAACAAGGATAGAAGTTTTGTTGCAAACAATATTAATCAATTAAATTGAACCAATTTATTATGAAAATTTTAATGACTTCTTTCCTTCCTGTTGGAGAAAGACAAACTTCATGAAGTTCTATGCTAAGAACAAGAACAAGCTGCTCCATGTCCTATCTGAATTATAAAGACAAATTATGTGAAATAGTCATTCCCAGCAGGTCCAACTAAAGCACATAGTTTCTAAACTTGGAGGCAAATCTTAGGATACATGGTCCTTGGGGATTTGAAGTTTACATTTTGCCCTAATTTTACTGTTTAATTAAAACATGCAAACAAATAAAAAGTGATGATACTAGTAAATTGGAAAGTATGCTTCTAATTTTGAAATTATTGAAAATCCGTGAATAGTCAGATTGTCCCCAAATTTCAACCAGGCAGAAAGAGTGATGAAAATATAAGGTTTTGTTTTGTTTTGCCTTAACTGGAGACTAACAACGTGGAAGCAAAAGTTGTGAGCTTCAAGAGGTTGTCCCTGGACTTACGGGAAGGGAAGTTGGTTCAAGAAGCAAAAATAGGAAACTCTAATTCCCATCTAACAAAATTTTAAGTATAAATGGATGATATAATAAGTTTAACCCTCCCAAAATCAAATCAACATTTATTTTATATACACTATATACATGGCATATCTAAGAAGTCAAAACAGACTAAAACAAGTAAGTACTTGGAAGAAAGATAAGCTTCCCAATTCAGAGACCCTTTATTCTCTCACTAAAACTGAGGAGGTTAAGTCTTGATTGCCCTTTTCCCCAAGGAGATAATTAGAGCTAGAAGTTCAAAAGTTTTAAAGGAAGAAAAACGGGAGCCAGGAATTTTATGTTCTGGTTTGTTTGTTTTTTTTCCTTTCTTGTGTCATCTATAGCTTATAGGGCTATGAGATTTGCCCACAGGTTCTCATTGTTCCACTTGCTTGACAACCAAGGTTAATAGTGAATAAAGACACCACTGATATATTTTCCCATTGTGTGAGAATGACAATCTTATTACTATAGACATTTTGCATATGTCTTGGTAAAATATTCATGTTACTGAGTCAGATTCAGGTAACTGCAAAAAAGAAATATATTACTCGTGATAGAATTCATAAATGTATTTTAAAGTCACTTGTATTGGAATTCATTTTCTTGTAAAGCTTTAATTGTATGACTATAAGCTTAGAAAGAAATCCCCAACAAATTCCACATAAGTATAATGAAAATCCACAAAGTAGTTAAATGAAAAAATGTGACTATGAAGGAAGAGAAATAGCATTTTTCGGCAAACATCATTGCTCCCTATAGTATATGGGAGACAATGTTTCATTTTATCCTCACACAAAACAAAACAGCCCTCTGAGTACCTCTGGGATGCAAGGGACTTCTCTTGAAGACTTTATTAAAAACAAGTCCAGGCAAAAACCTATCCAATACATACTTTATGCCACTGACCCACAAGGTCACTATTTTTCAGAATACTTTAGAAATAGGAATTCAAGAAAAGTCTGCTGAATACCAGTTAAAATCATGAGTTTTTCAGGTATAGTTTGATAGCTAGAGCTATCACATTTAAGAAATTAAATTAATTCAGTGATACATAAAACTGCTAATAATTTGCCTTGTTTTATAATTTCAGAGGGTCAAAAATAGCCAAGATTTATATATGCTTATAAAGGAAATTCCATGAAGTAATTTAAGCGGGATCGGAATAAAAACGGACCCACATATTTCGTTCTTCCCATTTATAAGAGTATATCATCTCCTGTAGCATATACATATATATACATACTCTTTTGTTTGTCAAATATTACATAAAATAATTTCAAAATAAATAAATTACATTTCCTCTACCTTCAAATAGGGAAATATTGTGGATTTTTCATATTCTCAGGAAGTCTAATACCCCAGACCAAGTATTAGAATAAAATTAAAGGCAATAGAAGTTAATTCCTTTTAAATTATATAAACCTTTAATGTCATAAAATTGTATGGACTATGAACTCCCACATATAATATTGTATTTTGATTTTTTGACTGAGCAAATATATAATACATGACTACAAGAAATGTTAATACTTTATTAATCACAGTGTAAAATACACACATGTAAAGATGATAGTATGTCTATTGTAAGATATGTATACAGTTATATTTAAAATTTAGAAAGTTGAAGGACATTTGAACCTCTAGAATAACTGTTGTCAGTCTGAGACCACAGTTTGTGGACTGTAAATTTGAAACCTTAGTTCCTAGTCCTACTGCCATTGGAAAACTACTGTTGTCAAAAAAAGATGTCATATGGTCCTTGAAGCATTAGCATTCTATGAATCCAGGACTAATACTAATACTAAATACTAATAGGCCACCCACAGTATTGTTATGGATTTAGGATGCATCAATACAAGTACAAATAGAGAAAAATAATCAAGTCACAATGGATAATTCTTTACCCCAACTTACTTGGCAGCTCAATAGCATTTTATAAACATCGTTGCCTCCCCATAGAAACTCCTTCCTCTGCAGGCTTGCAGTATACCGTATTAACTTATTTTTTCCTCCCACTCCTCTGGCCTACTTTGAGTCTCCTCTCCAAGTATCTTTCCCTCTACCTTACATTTTAATATGGGGGTTCCTAGGCCTTATTTTGGGCCACCTTCTCATCTCTCTCTGCTATCACTCCATAATGATACCATAAATCTATTGAATTTTGTGGAAGAAAATCAACTAGAGGACTATTAAGTAATAAGCCTTTTTTTCAGAATGCTAGGGCCTATCTTTAGGAGGAAAGGCAGAATTTTTTATAGATCTTTAGCAAGATGGTCATCTGAAGTTCAGATAGTTTTAGGAATAGTTGGTTTAAATTGGTTCTAACACAAGAGAGAAATTGTTCTTGGGTTTAAAAAGCCATTAGTTGGACAATATGAATTTATTAAGGGGGTGGGATATACAGTTAGTGGCTAAGGTCAAGTGCAAGAGGGGGTTGGGAGGAACAGCTGCAAGTTCCAAGGGCAGGCAAGAGACATCATAGGAAAATCTTAATTCTTCTAGGTCTCTTTCAATTTAAATATTATAACCTTGCTAAGTACTAATATACAGATTCAATTATATTTATTTTCAGCTATTTGCATTCCTAATTGTTTACTATTTAGAAGAATATTACAATTTTGGCAAAAATTCTGATTTCTTATTGTATTTCACTATGAATTAAATGAATAAAACAATTTTATTTCAACCACATTTTAATATCACCTTGATGGAAACTAGCTATTATTTTTTCTAAAACGATGCCCTAATAAAATGAGATGCTTCTTATAGTGTCCTAAGCACTGGAAATTTATGGTAGTTGGTAGTCACTTTTATGTAAACAAATTAAGAAGAGTAGTGTGTGTAGAAGACAGGTTGTAAGGGCTCAACCAAAGTATGTTAGTGAGGAACTGAGGGCAATAAATGTAGATATTTAGGTTAAGAAGTCTGTTGGAAAAGAGAGGGATAAAAGCCGAGTAGTAATGTAATGGATTAAGTGAGAATTTCTTTCAGTATAGAGGGGTCTATTCATGTTATGGGCAAAGAGAAAAAAAGGTTGAAGGGGAAAATATTTGACGTAGGAAGGGATGAGAACAAGAACACAGACTGAAGATGATGCAGTCCATATTCAACAAGTTTCATCTTCTCAGCACAGCTATAAGTAAAATCATTTGTGAGAGTGAGAAGGGTGGAGAATGGGAGTGAATCTTTGGAAATTGAGGAAAATGGAGATTAGCAATAGTTGTCCTAAAAAAAAAAAAAAAAAAAAAAATAGTTGTCCTTAAGAGTCCTCTTGGGGTCCTGAGGGAAAGGAGAGGGAAGAATAGCTGTAACAAGGGACATTTAAATTGTTCTGCATGACATTGCAATGATGGATACAGGCCATTATATATTTTGCAAAAACCTATAAAATTATGCAGTACAAAATGTAAACTATAGTGTAAACTGTAGACCATGGTTAGTACCAATGCTTCAACATGTGTTCATCAATTGTAACAAATGTACCATGCTAATAAAAGATGTTGTTAATGGAGAAAGTGTGGGAGGGGGAGGGGAAGAGTTATGAGACGCCCCTATAATTTTTGTTTGTTTGAAGTACCAGGGCTGGGGATTGAACCCAGGACCTGCAGGTTGGAAGCCAGCGCTCAACCACTGAGCCACATCGGAGCCCCCCAAGTTATTTTTTTCATTTGTTTGCCTGTTTGTTTTTTTGTTTTAAGGAGGTACCAGGTACCGAACATGCGTCCTCCCATGTGGGAAGCAGGTGCTCAACCACTTGAACCACATCTGCTTCCCCATATATATATTTATAATTTATTTTATATTTATTTATTTTATATATATATTTTATATATTTATTTACAATTTATTTTATATATATTTACAATTTATTTTGAAGTAATTTCAAACTTACAAGAAGTTGCAAAAATAATACAAACCCCATACAGAGAACTTCAACAGAGAACTCCCTATCCCCAATAAACAGAACCCCTATATTTTTAATGTAACATTTAGGTAATCTAAAGCTTCTTTACAAATAAAATTTTTAAAACAGAGTCCTCTTGGGAGTCTCACTAGCTCAAGCTGCACGTTGGCTACCAGCTCCTGTTAAATAGTGAGCAATTGAAATGGACAATATGAACCTTTGCATGGTCTCGGAAAATGGTGTGTCAAGCAAATTAATAGTCTAAGCATGAAAGCCTCAAGCATGTAAAACTGTGTTCAAATGGACATTGCAATAAACAATGCTTATGCTCATTTCAGTAGATTTATATGGATTTTAAAATCTGTACAGGATCTTCAAGATCCTAAGAGATACTAAGTCAGATTCTATTTTTCCTTATTTTTGTCAGCACTGCATTGTATCTGAGGAAAGAGACCACATTTCTTTAATATTTGACAACTCCCACAATCATTATAGCACATTGATTATCCACCAAACACATACACATACCTAAACTGATTTATATTACACCTTGGGTTTTATTTAGTGAGTTTAAAAGATATCGCCTGGTTAGTTATAGCCAAATATATGTATATCTATTCAGGAAAACATACTGAGAAATAACCTAAAAGCTGACCTATGACTAATATTGATATATGTTATAGATATTAGAATATATGACACCTTATCAAATTTATGAATGGCAGCATATTCATCTACTACCTTTACTACCTACAGGAGGCGGAAATATGATTCAAAACAATCACAGTTAATTCTCAAAGGGGTGACCTAAAAAATAAGCAGATATATCAGAAGGAGCAACTCTAAAAAAACAGACCAAGCCACAAACAGAGTGGAGAAAACTTGAGAAGTCTATCTGGATGACAAATGAATATTAGAACAGCTGTAATATTGTGAGACAAGGAGCTCTTCTTCAGACATTGGGATCTGACAGGAGAATAGTAGTAGACATCACATTTTACAGTCTTCCTAGTGTACAATAACCTCTTAATTTAATCCCTCACAAACATGGAAGGGAAACTCCTAGGGAATCATGTTTGTATTATATAACCTTACTTCCATGTCCACTCTTTATTGAAGTCTTGTTTATACCTGGGCCCAGTTTCTCTCCCCTGAGACTCTGGAATTGAAATATATATATATTAAAAGTTTTTAAAAGTTCAAAGTAAGCTAATTCTTTTGATCCTTCAGACAGGGAAAATATAAGCTCAGCAGATATGGACTAGTCATCTTCCACAAACTGTGTGGGCCAAGAAATAAAAGAAGCCAATCTTTGGTGTAGAAGAATAGAGTGGATGTGTGGGGTTGAGCTACAGGATTAGCTAATTCCTGATTCAATTCCATTTTTTTAAAGGCCTGATGTTTTCCTACCTTTGGGTTCATGAACTGTCCCTGTTTTATATTTCTTATAATAAATTCCCCCTATTATTAATTTTATCAAAATTGGTTTCTCATATTTGTAACAAGTCTTAACCATTCTGGGAAGGTTCAAGAATACAAAACAGTAGAACTTCTTGTCCATCTAAAGATATGCCTTTCACACATATGAAAAGTTCTGGACTTGTTGGATGTGGTAGCACATAGATAAAATGTAATATGTAAAAAAACAAAAAACAAAAAACAAAAATAAATAAATAAATAAAATTAAAAAAGCAAAAATAAAGAAGAGAATAAAAAAAAGAAAGAAAAAAAATATAATGTGTTTGACTAAATGGTAAGGTTAGTACAATTCTAGCAAACATATTCCTGCACAATAAGAAGATTCCATTTTATACCTGTGAAAGTTTCAGACTTGGGCATTCTGAATACACACTTGCTTTGGCATGCATGTACATGCACACACACACCCATACACACAAAGCCATTAGGAATATAAATTGCTTCATATAGGAATATGAAAGGAATGGGTCTCTGAAATGTTATGTGGGGTGGATCCATTTTTTTTTTTTTTTTTGATGATATGATCACCATTTATTGCTTCCACTGAATGTCAAATTATAGAGACATAGGCTCAGCAGGATTAAATACCAAAATAGGCTTCAGATGAATTTCTTGACATCTCTCTCCTTGGAGGCCATGATTAGGATTGAAAAGCACTTACTTTCAGAAGAAGTGTTCAAAGCTTACGAATAACCAGAAAAGTGGATAAAGCAGAGTTAAGAGAAAAATGTTTTAAAGTAATTTTACCACAGTTCTTTAAAGTTTGTGGTTAAGTAACTTCATTAATCAAAATCCTAATAGTGTTAATATACTATAAAATCTTGGAGAAGTTTAAAATCAGAATTTGGATTTTTAGATTATCAATTTTTATCTTATAATAATAATAAATAAAAATAAGTATTTAATATATGCATGCTAGGCATTATGCCGAGTTATTTTACTTAATTTTGTCAATAATTTATTTAATTCTCACTATTCATATAATAAATAATTACCCTGTGACATAGACAGTATGATTCTACTCAGATGACAAATGTGGGAATTAAGACATAGATTAAATAACTTTTTGGAGTAATGCTTCTATAATTTGTTGAGCTGCCTTTTGTCTGTTATTTTATTTTCTGAATTTGAAATAAAATTTGAATTAAAAAATAATAATAACTTGCCCACATTCAACTAGTAAATAAATGACAGAGTTGGGATTTTAAGCCAGTTGCTGTCTAATACCAAGATCATACTCTCCTAACCACTCTACTATATTCCCATTATTTATTTGCCTTTCATATCTTTTAAAAATTATAGTTCAATTTGATTAAAACATATATCTTTTTGGCCTTTATGTGCAGCAAAGTCCTACAAATTTCTGCATCTTCAGTGTACCTTAATGAGGTGGAACAAATCAGTTTATCTGTGTCATGTTTTCTGCAGGATTCATGGCCCTCACTTTTGATATCTTTGCTTTGTTTACTTTCTGCTACTCTTACTAAAATGGCTTCTCTTCTTCAGACAGTTTTAAGTAGCAGTAAAATCAATCTCTCTGGGGCCATGAGGTAAAGAAACAGTTGGGCACTGAGATACAGAAAGTTATATTTAAGTCATATGATATTTTCTATCCCTCCTGTTCTGCCTTCAAAGACAGAATCAAGCATATAGGGATTTTTAGCATCTGAAAACAAAAAAGCCCACCAAACATCCATTCTGACATAGTGCATGCAAAAAGCAATATTCTTCTAAAATATCCATTTTCTCCTTCTAAAATGTTACTTTGAAATGTCAGCCTATAATTTCCAGCATAAACTACTGTAAAAATCAATAGGGATTTAGTGTTTTTCGTCTGAGCAATACATTCAGTATGTAATATTTAGTGCTTCAGTTTCAGATGTATGGAGGTGGATATTCTACATATTTCTTCCCTGTAATTCTATATTGCATGTCTAAAGGCATGAATCTTCTCTTTTTTTTGGATGTAGAGACTAGATGTGGGAGTGGGTGACAATGGTTCTAGTGACAAGAGACTGTGCAGTTAAGAACTTTGTGCATAATTCATGAAAATTCCATTTTTACTTTGCAAATGTACCACGATATTCCAATTGGGTGCTCATCAGCCTGAGAGAGAGAAAAAAGAACTGCTTGAAGATATATTTTTAATTCTCAGAACATTTCATTTCAGATCTCTCCAATCTACATCAACATGTACTTTTATTTATTGATACAGGTCCTATAAAGTACCTCCATTTAATCAATTGCTGTTTGGTTTTGACACTGATTGACTTTAGGCCTAAATCCCATTCCTCTTTCCTGATGTCCATGATAAAGCTCTCATGCATTTGCTCTACTCAGAGAACTGACAGGTCATTTTTCAATATCATTTCATGGAGCTCAGGGTTAAAGAAGTCTTTCACTAAGAAGATGATGTTGTTTATTTAAACTACAGAAGAAAACTTAGAGACTCAACTGTTTCATAATATTAATATAAATAGTAAACATTAAGGAATAGGAAAAAGATATTTTCATCATAGAAATGAATGAAGCACTCCCTTACTCACCCCCTCCAAACAATCCAATAATCAGATTTTTAAAAAGCTACAATTATCAAGCTAAGAAAAAAAAAAAAGCATGAGCTGATAGGCTTATGGAAATTAGAAAGTTCTGACTGGATGAATGAAGATGCTAGATGGTCTGGGTGAGACTTAGAGACTTGAAAATAACCCTTGATTATAAAATCTGGTCTAGGTGATGAGAAGAAAATTGTTGTTTAGGTTAGACAAAGGCTGAAGCTAAAGAGAAGAATCACATTGTTTTAAAAATAATAGGAGGGGGAGTGGATGTGGCTCAAGCAGTTGGGTACCCACCTCCCACATAGGAGGTCAGAAATTTGGTCCCCAGTGTCTCCTAAAGAATACAAGCTGACAAAATGAGATGGTGAATAAGTAGACACAACTAGAAGACACAAGAAGCATGGAGCACACATGGCTCAAGTGGTTGGGCACCTGCCTCCCACATAGGAGGTCCCAGGTTCGGTTCCCACCACCTCCTAAAGAAGATGAGCAGTCACAATGAGTAGAGACAATGAGTTGACACGGTGGGCAGGTAGCAAGCAGACAGATAGGGAGCCATCTCAGGGGTAGGGGGGAGTAATAATAATAGGATGAATTTTGAGATGCTCAGGTTCAAAATAATCTTGTGTTATTAATTTATGAATAGAATCTTCCCCCAGGTTAGTAATTATGAGAAATTGTGTTACTGGTTTCTCCACTTACACATCATCTAATATTCTCTGACAATCTAGAAGGTAAATGTCTAAGTTCTCTATATATTGCATAAGAGAAGTATAGCAAATTCTTTCTTATGATTCCCAAACCTCCCTGTTACATATCTTGTTCTTTCAAATGAGTTGAGGATCATTTTAGTTTAGCTTTGTCCTCTCTTGATACACTTGGTGAATCATTATCCGAGTAGAAAAGGTGTGTTATTTTCCAGGTTCCTACAGTTGCTAAAAAGCCAAGGCATCTTTGTTGCCTGGTTGTCATATTTTCAGGGGGGGGCTGTTCCCAGTGCAAGGTCAATAGAGGGGCTCTTCCCTGCTTTGGTCTGAAGATCTTTCAACTCCCTCACCTTATAAGAAGCAGGGTAGTATGTGAGGCAAGGGGTGGGACAGAATGTGGGAAGAGCTTCTAACAAAATTTTCCAGTACTCTTTGGGTTAAATCACTTTCAAATCCTTGGAGTTTGGGGGGTAATAAGGTAGAAGTAATTTGTCTGTAAGATTGGCAATGGGTTGCAACTGCTTGGGTGCAAGATGACTCAGGAAAACTATGGTTGTCCCTGTCAACATCTATACCCATCATGAGAAAACAGAAAAACATCAAAGACAAAGAGGGAGAAAAAACATTTTTTTATAAAGGAACACAATGTAGACTAAAGCATAGTGGGATAGTGCTACACATTTCTGAATAAAAATAACTGTTCATCTACAACTATGTGCTAAGGAAAACTTTTATCTGGGAAACAAGTTGAAATTAAGACATTTCAGAAATATAAAAACTTAGCATTTACCACCAAAAGACCTTCAATAAAGACACTTCTGAAAGATGTACTTATGGAATATGGAAACTGAGTCTAAAAGAAAAAAGTAAGATGCAAGAAATAATGGTGATCAAAGAAAATCATAGTTTCTTTGATTAGTGAATAGTGATCAAAGAAAACCACAATATGGGTGAATCCAAGTAAATAATAATTGCAAAAGGTGATTGCATTAATAATAATTTAAAGGATAAAAATCAAGATTGTTTTGGTAGAACTAAAATACTAGGAAACAATAATATGTGGATTAGAAGGAAATGAGGGGATTCAAAACATTCTAAATTGATAAGAAGGAGCATAGAGATATTGATTAATTTTAGAATTTGTTAAATACACATGTTAAATTTTTTTTTTCTCAAAATCATCTTTATTTGAACTCATAAATACATTAGCTCAATAGGCTAATCTACTTTGCTCTTATTCTCAGAATACATGGGCCATAATATTTAGTACATTAGATATTAAAACTGGTATAAGGTTTTGGGGTGACCTGAAAATTTGCATTTCTAGGCAATTTCCATGATTCTGTCCTCAAGGCTGGAGTTCTTTGATTTACTCAGTTTTTTAAAAAGCCAAACATGGAGACAAATGTGTGCCGGTTTTCAAACCCTCCATGATCATCTTCAAGATAGTTAGCATCCACTTTCCCACCTCGTATTTCAACGTTAAGACTTTGTTCCTCTTCTCTCCTCAAATCTGAGGTATTTTGGAATTCTTTTGAGAATTCTCAAATCTGAAGTATTTTGGAATTCTTTTGAGAATTCTGTGAAACAAAGGTACAAAGTGTTAAGTATAATTCACCAACAGGTTAAAACAAGACAAAGCACAATTCTCTTGGACACGTGGTAAACCGAACCTAGATCCAGACTGGGATGCTTGAGAGCTGTTTCCTGCATGGTTTGTCTCCTCAGTCATTGTCCACAGGACTCTGAGAAGCTGTAGGAATATGCAGGTGCAGGCTCGAGGCCTGGCTTCATCTCCAACGTTGTGGAAAGAGACTGTACATCACTGGGCAGGGCCCTACGCTCCCCTGTGCCACCTGGACAGAGCCCTGGGAGTGACTTCCCGGGGTATCCACGTTGGAAACACATGTTAAATATTTAAGGTGACTATGAAAGAATAGAAATAGAAGCATAACTTCCAAACCCATATAGTGAAAAATATAATATAATATAAAAAAAAAAAAATCTGGAGTATTCCACATGAAGCCATTTAAGATTAAAAAAGAAAAAAGAAAAAAAAAAAAACAAAAAAACAGGAAAAATCGAAATCTAAAAGCACCTATTAGAAATAAGTGCAAATATATTAATAAATACAATAAATATAAATTTAAGAGTTGAAAAATAAGAAATTGGGTAGGATTTTAAAAAAGATTCTAGCTATATTGGATTTATAAGAGATATATCTAAACATAAGGACCCAACATATTAAAAAATAAAACCTTGAAGAAAGCAGGCATAGTTATATTGCTATCAAACAAAATTGACTTAATGGTAAAAAAGTATCACTGAATATAAAGTTGGACACAATATAATAATGTAAAAGTTTAATTCATCAGGAAAGCATAATAACTCTAATTTAGCTTTCACCTAATAATACAGACTAAAAATAACATAAAGCAAAAAGTGAAAGAATTACAAGGAGAAATTAGAAAAGCTAAATCAAAGTGCACAATTTCAAACATCTTTCTTACTAGTGGATGGATCAGGAGACAAAATAAATGTGTGAATTTAAAGACAATTAAGCCAACAGAACAAACAATATTTGCCCATGTGTCATGTATGCATATATATCTAGAACAGTATTCATTAATTGGAGTATAAACATGATGCTTAGGAATAAGTGGGTTATTTATCATAATTAACCACATATTAGGCCATAAACTATTTCTTGATCAATACAAAGAATCCCATAACTAAAAGTTGTGTTTGCCACTTGTAGCAGTTTGAGATTATTTATGAATTCCAAAAAGAGATATGGATTATGTTTGTAAACTGGTCTGTTCCTCTGGGCATGATACTCTTTGATTGTATTAAATTAAAAGATTTTGGACTTCTGGGCAAGATGGCGTTGCCTTAGGTGGGCACTCCCGAGCTCTCTCACAAAAAAATGGCTGAGAAGGGGCAAAATCCTACCTGAGTGAGCTGTTTTGGGAACCCACAGAGCAGGAGGCTTAAGGGCATCAATCTGGAGGGAACTGGACAAAGAGAAAAAAAGCCCTAGGGAAAACCATGAGTTTCTCACGGCTGTGGCTAGAAATGACAGGTGGCTAAGCCCCACCCTCAAGGCAAAAAAGCCTCCACAAACCCGACTCCCATCAGCCACCCAGTGGAAGGGAGTGTTCTTTGGGAGGAAGAGGGTTCTGGCGAAGGGTGAAAAGGGGTTTCCTTTCTGTGGGTTTGGTTACCTGGGCCCCCTTTGAACTTTGGGGAACATACCAGCTGGCACCGAGGTGGCCCTAGGAAGAGGGGAGAGGGGAATCTGCTCAGACAGCCTGACGCACCCAGCCACCCTGGGAGAGAGGAACTTGGGTGGGGAAAGAGTGGAGACAGATAATTGACTAGTCCAGGGCTGAAACTATCAAAATTCCAATTCCCCTAAGGGAGGCGGGCAGTAGGAATCCTTAATAAGATTTCAAGGGCCTATTTAGGTTCCCCTGGGAAGAGGAGGGGTCTGGAAGAGGGTCAAGAGTGGTTTTTTTGTGTTGAGTTCAGTAATCAAGGTCCCCTTTGAATCCCAAAACGGACCTCAACCTGACCAAGAGAGGGGAGGGGGGATGTGCTCACACAGGCTGTCATGCCCAGCTGCCCTGGGAGAGCAAGCAATTAGAACAGAAAGGGGACAAGGACAGACAGGTGCCTAATCAGCAGGACTCTGGCCAACTACAAAGATTCTAACCTGCCCAAGGGAAAGTGAGTGGATAGGTTTCTCAAAGGCTAACTGACCTAAGGAGAAAGTGTAGTTCAGTGGAGGAGTTCCTGCCTTGAATATACAAGGTCACTGGTTCAGTTCCTGGCTCTTCTTTAAAAAGTGATCCACCAGGTTATCAGACATCCAGCTGATACTTTAGGATAGGAAACTTACATTCTTTTTGTATTTGTTTTTCTTGGAGCTCTTATTTTTCTTTAAAAAGTTCCTTTTTTCAATTTAACTTAGTTTACTCACTAAAACCCAGTTCAAATCCTGCAGAGGGCAGGCTGCACGGTAATTGATTGATGAACACCAGCAGCCTGAGAAACTCCTTAGGGGCCTAAGAGGGAAGGTTGTTTTTCCGGTTTCTCATTTCACTGTTTGTACTCCACCTTTTTACTCTTATTTCTCTGCACTTCTTACACGAATTAATTACTCATTTTCCTAGGTCTTCTATAGATCCTCTTCTACCTTTCACTATGATTATTACTATTATTCTTTCTCTCTGGCCCGAATTATTTTTCAAGGGAACATGGACAACAGCAAGGAAATAGAGTAAGAGAAATGAAGTGTCAAAGTGAAAACTGACCACACACACACACAAACACCAAAATAAACCCTAGATTAGAAAGAGAAGCTAATCAACTGAACAAACCCATCAAGATAAACTGATGTCTAGACACCAATAAAAAATTACAACCCATACTAAGAAATAGGAAGACATGGCCCACTCCAACAAACCAACTAAAAAACAGGAGGAGAGGCAGAACATGGAACAACTATTCAGAGATGTCCAAACAAATATCATGAATCAACTTAATGAAGTGAAGGAAGAGGTTAAGGATATTAAGAAGACACCGGGAGAGCACACTAAAGAAATTGTAAACATACATAAAAAGATAATGGATATGATGGTGATGAATGGCACAATCCAAGTAATAAAAAATACAATGGAAGCACATAACAACAGATTTGAACAGGAAGAGGAAAGAATCAGTGATGGGGAAGACAGTACAGATGAAATCAAACAGATAGTAGAACAAACAGATGAAAAGATAGAAAAATTCAGCAGGGACTCAGGGATTTAAATGACAGCACAAAATGCACAAACATATCCATTATAGGCATCCTAGAAGGAGAAGAGAAGGGAAAGGGGACAGAAGATGTATTGAAGGAAATATTGGCTGAAAACATCCCAACCCTATTGAAGGACATGGATGTACATGTGCAGGAAGCACAGCACACCCCAAACAGTATAAATCCTAACCGGCCTACTCCAAAACATATACTTGTCAAATTGTCCAATGCTCTAGACAAAGAGAGAATACTGAAAGCAGCAAGAGAAAAGAGAAATATCACATACAAGGGAAGCTCGATAAGATTAAGTGCCAATTTCTCATCTGAAATCATGGAAACAAGAAGGCAGTGGTATGACATAGTTAAGGGGCTAAAAGAAAAAAACTTCCAGCCAAGAATTCTCTATCTAGCAAAACAGCAAAACTGGCATTCAAAAACAAGGGAGAGTTCAAAATATCCACAGATAAACAGAAATTAAGAGAGTATGTCAATAAGAAACCTGCACTTCAAGAAATACTAAAGGGAGTTCTGCAGATCAAAAGGAAAAAAACAGAGATAGAGTTTGAGGATAGTGTAAGAACAACCAAAAAGATAAGAAGAGAAATAAAAACAACATATGATATACTTAAACAAAAAGAAAATATGGCTAATGTAAGTAATTCCTTGACAGTAATAACATTGAATGTTAATGGATTAAACTCACCAGTCAAGAGACACAGATTGGCAGAATGGATAAGGAAATATGACCCATCTATACGCTGTCTATAAGAAACCCATCTTAGACCCAAGATGCAAATGCCCTTCAACAGATGAATGGATAAACAAATAGTGGTATATACATACAATGGAATATTACTCAGCTGTAAGAAGAAATACAGTATTAACACATGGGATAACATGGATGAATCTTGAGGACCTTATGCTGAGTAACGTAAGCCAGGCACTGAAGGACAAATATTACAAGACTTCACTGATATGAATTAAGCAAATTGAGTAGACTCACAGAGCTAGAGTCTGGAAGATAGGTTTACAGGAAATAAAAAGGAAGAAGAAGGTTGTGAGCCAACATCCATATGGGCAAAATCTATGATAAGTTGGAAGTGTTTAGTTGTACAGTGGAGGGGCATGGCAGTGGTATAATGATACTGTTGGATTAGGCAGTGCTAGTTTGTCAGGGGGACAGGGTGGGGAGGGTGGGTTGGACTGTCCATGGAGCTGGGGGTAAGGTTTGGGGAGGGAGCAGCTGAACACTGAGGACTGGCGGGTACATGGTTGAAACCACAACATTGGAAATGTTCTTTTGGCAAATATGGCAGGGAAAGGTTACTCGCTTAGTGTGTTATTTCAGTGGGTGGAGACTCACATAATGAGTGGCAAGGTGGTGAACTCCCATCCTGGGTAGGCCCACTATGTTCTCAAATAGAGGGATGAGAGTCTCTCAAGAGCATGAGCAGTGCCTAATAGGGGAGGACAGACAAGTGTTGTCAAGCCCTCAGTGTTGTTGCAAGTAACCATGAATCTTGTCCTTCAAGGAGTGAAGCTTGGTGGTTGCCCTGAGTATTGGGGGGGAGGGGGGGAGGAATAGAATAGATGGAATTTTGGGGCATTTTGGGGGTAATGGAAGTGTTCTACTTGATCTTGCTATGATGGGTACAGGCCACATTAAATTACATCAAAATTTATAAAAGTAAATGGCTCATAATGTAAACTATAATGTAAACCATTGACATGGTTGGTAGCTATGTTTTAATATTTGTACATCAGTTCTAACAATCGTATCATCCACATGTAAAATGTTATTAATAGAAGAAGGGGAGAAAGGGGGAAGATGTTGGGTATATGAGAGTCCACTGTATTTGGTATGTGAGTTTTCTGTAACCTAAAACTTCTTTTAACACAAAATGAAAAAAAGTAAGACACTGAGGGAATAAATGGAAGAAAATGTCATGTGCATATAGAATAACAGATCTTACAGTGATGAAAGGCAAATGTCAAAAAAAATTAAATATTTTTTCATTAGTTTCTATTATCCCAAATTTTCTATTTTTTTAAATTTTTTAATATTTTATTTATTTTTAAAACTATCATTACTTCATTTTCTTATTAACTGTATTTGGCTATTTTATTGGCTTCATTTTTGAAGAAGTTTTGGATCACAGAAGGGTTACAACTATGGCAGGGGAGGATAATTGGTGTGGGGTGTCAGTGATGGGGGATTCATGGGAGGAAGCTCACCTCAGCATACATATAAGACATATAAATGTGTTCAAATGTTCACAGGGCATTGTCACAGTGGGTGGAGATTCACACAATAACCAAAGGAATATCAAATTCCCATCCTGGAGAGCTCTGCCACATTCTCTAGTGGAACACCAAGAATCCCCTGAGTACAGGGAAAATGACTAGTGAAGGAGGATGGTCCATTGATGAGCGCTTGAGATTGATAACTATGCTTATGAACCTTTATTCTTGAAATGGAAACTTAGCCTACTATTATAGGGTACCTAAGAGTTGCCTCCTGGGAGCCTCCTTGTTGCTCAAATGTGACCTCTCTCTAAACTGAACTCAGCATATAAATACATTACCTACCCCCCAGCATGGGACATGACCCCTGGGGATAAGCCTCCCTGGCACTGAGGGGACCAAGCACCAACTAGAAACTGGAAAAAGACCTTGACAAAAAGGGCAAAAAGGTAAAGACAAATGAGTTTATATGGCTAAGAGACTTCAAAGTGAGTCAAGTGGTCACTTCAGAGGTTTCGCTTATGCACATCTCAGCAGGATCTCATTGACTGCCAAAGTAGATACTACCCTCAAATAGTGGAACTTCTGAGGCTCTGGAAACATCCAGGCACTATAGTCAGGGCAGATAACTCAGAATTTTGGTGCCTTGCAAGTGGGCCCTACTTTGGAATTTATGCTCCCCAGGGTGACAGAGTTGGGCTCAGTTGTGGTTTCCCTACACATGGCTCTTCTGTTCTTCTATTTGGATCTATAATTAGTACAAGGTTGGTAGGTATACATCCAAGAGACTTAAATCTTTGGGTTGTCCTTGTGCTAGCTGGGCCTCAAATCTCAACAGAGTTGCAACACCTACTCTCCAGTTCATTGGTCTCAAGCAGAACAACTAACAAGGAGGTAATGATGGACAACTACCATACCAAAGAACCAAGAGAGTCTACAAGTGCAAGCAAGAGAGGCCCATCTATCAGCCCCATGGGATTGCAGTCCCCTCTCAATTAGAGGTGGAGTGGACATCACCATCCCAGAATCCTTAGGATTGGGGAATGAACTATGGACTAAAATAGACTTACTGGTATTCTACTATAGACTTATTGTGATTCTAGCCATGGAAGAAATTATATCATTGATGTGGAGGCAGTGGCCATTGGAGGTTCTGAAGGCAGGGAGAGGGAAAAACAGGTGTAAAGCGGGGCCATTTTTGGGACTTGGGAGTTGTCCTGGATGACATTGCAATGACAGATACAGGACATTATATATCTTGCCATAACCTACAGAACTGGGTGGAGAGAGTGTAAACCACAATGTAAACTTTAATCCATGCTTAGTGGCAATGCTCCAAAATGTGTTTATAAATTGCAATTACTGTACCACACTAATGAAGGATGTTGTTAATGTGGGAAAACATGGGAGGTATGAGGAGTGAGGCATATGGGAATCCCCTATATTTTTTATGTAATGCTTATGTAACCTAAGTATCTTTTAAAAAATATATATAGGGGAAAAAAAAAGGCCAACCTTCTTAAGTTTCAAGTATATTTTGAATACTATTATTGTACTACCTGTATTTTTGTTCATATATGAAAATATGTTTCTAAAATAAATTATTTCATAGAAAAAAAAATCCAAAGGTTTACATTTACTTGATTAAATCAAGATTAGGGCTTTGATTCAAACCAAGTCATTAGGGTGACTCAGTTTGAGTCCCCACCCCCTTTGTGGGCTATATAAACAGATACACAATCAAGAAGACAAGGAAAGAGACACACGGAGAAATAGAGAGAGCTCCAGAGTCACAGAAGAGGAGAGAATTTGTCAGCTTTGATCCTGTGGCCCCAGGAAGAGAGATGAGCCATTTGCCTGAGAGTTTACAGCTGACCTTGTGAAGAGACCAGAGCAGCTGAACCCAGAAAGAAATCAGCCCCTGGGAGAGAGAGTGCCTTATGCCAGCCTACAGCTGAGATCAGAAGAAGTGGGCCCAGAAGCCTCAAGAAAGAGAAAGGCTGAACCCTTGTAGATGTCGGCAGCCATCTTGCTCCAACACATGGCAGCAGACTTTGGTGAGGGAAGTAACTTATGGTTTATGGCCTGGTAACTGTAAGCTTCTACCCCAAATAAATATTCTTTATAAAAGCCAACAGATTTCTAGTACTTTGCATCAGCACCCTTTTGGCTAACTAACACACCACCCATTCCAAGTGTTTTTATTATGGTGGACTTGAAAACACAGAAGAACTCACAGGATCACTACTGAGGGCAGAAAAGTGAAAATATTTTGCTTTTACACTCATGGTGAAAATATAAAGACGTTCATTCAAAGTTTTTCAAATTCAAGAGAGATGCTATCTCTCAGAGGTTTTGGATGAGGAATAAGAGGCTACTGAGTGTGGGTGGAGGATCCTAGCTTTATTGTAAACTTTCATTTCTTAAAGCTGGTACTTACACAGATATTAATTATATTCTTATGTGTCTTTTTTTATGCCTTTTTTTTTTTAAGTAAACTTTATTTCAACTTCAAAAAATAAAACAACAGACAATTGGCAGCTCAACAATGAAAGCATCACTAAAAAATTCTGTCCAAGCACATTTATCTTATTTAATCCTAAAAACAAACTCAATTTTTCTCCAGAGTTCAGAAAGATAAATAAATGAGCACAGATTGGTTAAATATCATGACCAAGGTCTCCTTGTTAATAAAGAAAATGAAGAAAAAATACTCAAACCTATTTATATCTCATGAAACTAAATCCCATATTCTTTTTATTGGCCTTTAGCATTGGTATAGCAAATTATTTGCCTTTGCTACAAAAACATAAAAATATTACTGTTCAGTATAGTCTATAAATTAATTAGTTGCATTTTTCCCATGTATCACCATATTCTTAACACCTTGTAATAGAAGAAAATTCTTGTATTTATATTATTAACCACAATCCTCATCTACCACCAAAATCACGGTTATACAGTCCCTAGATTATCCTCTGTCTTTCAATTGACATTAACTTCCCTAGGCTACTCCTCTCAGCCACAATCACATTTATAAATCAGCAGTATTAGTTATATTCATTACAATGTGCTACCATCAACTGTATCCACTTCCACGTATTTACAATCAACCTTATTAAACATTCTATATACATTCGGCATCAGGTCCCCTTTCTCAACCCACATTGTCTCCTAGTAATCTGTACTCTGTAGTTTACCTCCATTAGTTTACTCATCATATTTAGTTCATATCACTTAGACCATAAAATATTTGTCCTTTTGTGTCTGGCTTATTTCACTCAACATAATATCCTCAAAGTTCATCCATGTTGTCATGTTTCCCCAGTTCATTTCTTACAACTGAATATTATTCCATCGTATCTTTATACTACATTTTGTTTATCCATTCATTGATTGACGGGCACTTAGGTTGTTTCCAATGTTTAGCATTTTGTGAACAATGCAGCTATGAATATCAGTGTGCAAATATCTGTCCATGTCCTTGCTTTCAGTTCTTCTGAATTTATTCCCAGTAGCGGGATTGCAGCTCTATATGTAGGTTCCTGAGGAATGGCCAAACTGCCTTCCACAGAGGCTGCACCATTTTACATTTCCACCAACAGTGAAGGAGAGTTCCTATTTCTCCTCATCCTCTCCAGCACTTGTCGTTTTGTTTTGTTTTGTTTTTTGATGGCTATCCTGTGAGGTATAAAATATCTTATTGTAGCTTTGATCTGCATTTTCCTAAAAGCTAGTGATACTGAGCATTTTTCCATGTGCTTTTTGGCCATTTGTATTTCCTCTTGGGAAAAATGTCTATTCAAGTGTTTTGCCCGTTTTTTTAATTGGATTGTCTTTTTGTCATTGAGTTGTGTGATTTCTTTATATAACATGGAAATCAAACCCTTGCCAGATATGTGGTTTCTGGAGATGCTTTCCCATTGAGTAGGCTATCTTTTCACCTTCTTAACAAAGTCTATGAAGTACAAACTGTTTAATTTTGAGGAGGTCCCATTTATCTATTTTTTATTTTATTGCTTGAGCTTTGGGTGTAAGATCAAAGAAACCACCACAAAACCACAAGATCTTGAAGATATTTCCCTACAATTTCTTCTAGGGGTTTTTTGGTTCTCGCTTTTATATTTAGGTCCTTGATCCATTTTGAGTTAATTTTTGTATAAGGTGTGAGATAGGGGTCCTATTTCTTTCTTTTAGATAGGGATATCCAGTTTTCCCAGCACCATTTGTTGAATAGTGTTGGGTGGGTTTGACAGACTTGTCAAAAATCACTTGACCATATATGTGAGAGTCTATTTTCTGAACTTTAGATTTTATGTTTGAGGATATGAAGAACTTTTAAAAGGTGAACTAAAACCATGTAAAAGTAACATTGAAGACAACCAATCATTGCAAAGTATTAGGACCTGCTTGAATGTAGCAGCAGATATCTTCCATCATATTTTTCCAAACTGTTATGCTATGTATTAATAGGAATTCTGTACAAGCAGATTTCTTTGGTGACAGAGGTTAGGAAACTTTGTACATTGTATCTCCTCCTGGAGAATCACAATGCACATTATTATAGGAAATGGCTCTGAGAAACTAGCTGTAAAATAAAAGCTGTTTAATTTTGTTTAATTTCAAGTTTCCCAAACTTGTTTGATTATAGGACCTGTCCTGAGTATGGCAAGACGTTGTGTAAAATGACAGCTTCCTGCTGAACTGATAGGGAAACATCAGACCAAAGCCTAACTCAGACAAGTCCAGCTTGGTGAGTAACGAGCATTTATTTAGGGATCTTACATGGGGCCCTCGTCTCGGCAGCAGGAGGAGAGAGAGCATTTGCTGATCTCATTTGTCTGTTCCTACTGAGAACTTGGTGGGTCTTTTGTAGTACATGTTTACACGCAGATGGGGAAGGCATGTGAGGGGCAGCAGGTTAAAGAATGCTGTGTTACAAGATTTACTGATTAGTCACAAGTTCACAACCAATTCCCAAGGCTTGTCTTTTAACTATTTAGGAATGGAATGTTGCTCCTACTGGAAGGGGAAAGAACTAGAAGGGTTGGGGGAGAAAATGCAAAGTCATATCTGCCACAGACCCTTGTGTGAGAGTCAAGTTCATGTGTCAACTTGACTAGGTTAGGATGTCCAGTTGTTTGGTCAAGCAAACCCCAGCCTGAATATTACTGTGAGGTTATTTCATGGATTTAAATTATTAGCCAGTTGGTTTTTTTTTTTCACATCTATGGCTGATTAAATCTACAATCAACAATCAACAAAGGAGATTGCTCAGCAATGAATGAAGTCTCATCCAATCAGTTGAAGGCTCACAGGTTCTATCCCCAGTGCCTCCTAAAAATAACAACAACAACAAAAAAAACAGCAAGCAAACAAACCAACTCAGAGAAGCCGATGTGGCTCAGTGGTTGAGTGCCAGCTTCCCACATAGGAGCTCCTGGGTTCAATTTCCAGCCTGGTACCTCAAAAAAAAAAAAAAAAAAAAAAAAGAGCGAGAGTGTTGAAAACACAGAATAGGATCTATTAACCATAAGGCCTTTTCCAATAACTATTTATCAAATAGCAGATATTTTTATTCAAAATATTTTGATTCAATTTCATTTTTTACTGATTGCAAGAGCAAAACATGCTAATTGTAGTAAACTAATAAAGTATTAAAAAAAAAGGAAGAAAATAAATTACCTGAAATCTACATCCAGATTTAACCACTATTATTTTCATATAGATAGGATGGACTTAACTATACATCCTTTCCTAATGTACTTCTCCAAAGAGTTTTGCTCAACTGAAGAAGCATCGCTCTCAAAGAACCTGATCTCTATGTTATTCTAAAAATGATTTACATCCTTCCCCAAAATGCTGGTATCTTCATGATTTAACAAATACCATCTTAGATTCAATCAATTCAATCAGGCCAGGTAAAGTTCATCATGTGGGTCAAGCAGGTTCTACCTGAAAGGCAGAGTTCAAGGGAAACGTCTTCAGACAAGTTTTCAGCACAGGATTAACTTTTTGCCTTACCTAGAGAGCAATTTTGGAGCTCTATTGATCAGTACTGCAGTCCTGTTATTGACTGCCATACAGTAAAAGAGTATTTAGAACATCACCATCACTGTTATGTACCTGTCATTCCATTTACACATTTATCACGCATTCATTATCATTTAATTTAAAACAACATCCATGTAACTGTAAAATAAAGATGTACTCTCCCTCAAAGAATCCAGACTTCTTTGATACAGGACTGTGTATAGTATCATAAATGCATAGGGAAAAGGGAATGAGAGAGAGAGAGAGAGAGAGAGAAGTATCACCATTTTAATTTGTCTTGAGTTTTTGGTTAAAATTTACAACCATTAGGGTCAAATACTATTTCAATAATGCTATATTTAGTCCAACAAATTGTTGCTTTATGGAAATCATAAGAGTATGGTTGAAGGTTATAATAAACAGCTACAATTTAGGGGAAGGGAATACTGGGTTAAAATTTGCCAAATTTGCAATTTAGAGGTTCTCCTACTTAAATGTCTACCATAAATCAATAATTCTACCTTCAGAAAATATTGTATTAGCAACCTTGTTATTAAACACAGTTCTCAATGATTGTCAATGAATGTTATAATGAAAAATTGATTTAAAATAATTAAAAATGGCTAGAACTGCTAATATAAATAGATATGAGATTGTGTTTGGCATCTCCTCCCCTCAATAACTTATACTGCTTTCAGTGTACATATATTTAACGTGCCTTTATTCTCAATTGTAAACTTTAAAATTATAATGCACATATTCTATCCTCACTCATAATAAACAGTACAACTTAATTGGCTAGACTTCTGCTTTTTAACTCCTCCAAATTCTTAGTCATGGAAAATTTTATGATTTTGGGGCATTAGCTCTTTTGTTCTACTAAAGGTAACTAATCAACTATGAATACCATTTTAATATTGCTTTCAAAGATAGGAAACTACAGATGTGAAAGCTTACATTTGCTTTTGCCAACATTCCTATATCAGAATTGTGTTCAGGCAATTTCAGAAATGTTTTAAAGAAGGCAAAACACAATTAAACACCAAACATCACATAAAAATCAGAGGAAGAACAATCCTAAATGCATACATAATAAACATGCCATTCAAATACTTCAGGAAAAAGAAATTGATCCATTTTTAGTGGCTGGGCATTATTTCTTAGCCATTTGCAGAACTAATGAGCTTAAAACTTAATCCTCCAGTTTCTTCAAAATGTTAGCACATTTAACCTAATTCACAAAATGTTTTCAGGTCTGAAGCTATCAACAGAATATTAGAAACTAAGTGACTTTTCTTCATCTTCCTACTCTGACAGCATTACTATAACCTTTTATAACTTACAGATTGCAGATGATAAATGTAATAAAAAACAAAACAACCCCAGCATTCTATGCAATGATTAAACAAGTCATCAACTTAATTTGAAACACAGTTAAGGCAAGTTAAGTAAAATTATAAATAAATGTTTTCCCTAAAGTCAGCCACATAATCAAGGTATTGTGTTTTGAAAATATATAGCAAAAGAGTATATTCTTGTCAAAAGATAAAACCATTTCAAAGGATAAAAGGTGAAGTAAAGTTGATCTATGACACCAATTCCATTTTATCCTTTCTTCCCCCTTGCTACTCATTGCTCTCCCTTCTCCTCCAACTGTCAAATGCAGATTCTCTGCAACCCTCTCCTGCCCCAACTCAATTTTCTTGATACTTTCTACTCCATCATTTAAACTTTCTAATTAAAGGTACCATTTTCTAAATGCTTCCATTTGATGTTTACTCGATATGCCTAAAAATCAGAATCATCTAAGAATCTTTTAAAATATGCATATCTTGAGCCTTACCCTTTTTGTACTAAATCCAAATCACTGGAAGTAAGATCCAGAAATCAGTATATGACTTAGCCTCCCTTATGATTCTGCTAATCAAGTGTGTGTGTGTGTGTGTGTGTAGAAAGAGACTAGGGTTCTAGTAGACCAGCCAAGATAGTCGATAAATTTAAAGATAACTCAAAAGGACTATTAATTGCTAAATTTTTATTCTTTAAGATCTCTTTTCATTTTAACATGTCATTCAGTGGCAAAAACTCCTAACATAAGATGATAATTCTGGGTACTTAGGGGCATTCATTTATTTATTCATCAAACACCTATTGAACCATATTGAGATTTCCCAGTCACTGCAATAATGGAGTTCTGAGCAGGGGAGAATAACTAGAAAGAGATGGATTTTAAGCACAATAATAGAAATATGAGCAAAAAAATTTTGTGACTCAAAATAAGAGAGCAGGTCATTCTTCCTTGGGAAGTGATGGAAAATGTTATTGAAGAGGTGGTATTTGAATTGGTCAGTGGATGAGCACAATGGCAAAAGGTTGCGAAAGGGTGGATGGACAGAAAGAAGCATACCTGCCTGGGTAGTGGACGGTTTGGCTATAGAATCGAGAGATACAATGCTGAGGACAGTGGTTGAAGCTTCCTTGTGAAGCATTTTGGACGTTCTCCTAAGGAGTTTGTTTATACCTTAATCTAAAAACAGAATAGTTAGGATCTGGATTAATTTCCAAGGGCAGCCATAACAAATTATCATAAATTTGGTGGCTTAAAATGATAGAAACTTATTCTCTTACACTTTCGAAGGCTAGCAGTCTGAAATCGAGATGTTGGCAGGGTCATGCTCTCTCCAATGACTCTAAGGGAAAAATCCTCCCTTTCCTCTTGCTAGTTTCAGTCTCTGCCTCAGTTTTCACATGACCTTCTCCTCTGTGCATCTTTGTCCCTGTGCCTCATCTTCTCTTATAAGGACAGCAACCTTATTGGATTAAGAGCCCACCCTACGGCAGTATTGCCTTATTTTAACTTAACCAATTACATCTGCAAAGACTATTTTCAAATAAGGTCCCGCTCTGAGTCACTGGGGGTTAGGACTTCAACATATCTTTTGGGTGGACACAATTAACCCATAACATGAACTATTTGGTTGCAAATGACAAAAATCTCCAGTAAAATTATCTCTTGGTATAGATTCAGTAGCTGCTAGAATCATTCAAATCATGGCAGCTCTGCTTTCCTCCAGGGTGGTTTTATCTCAGGCTCCACCTGGTGGCAAGAAAGCTGCCAGAGAGCTAGAGTTACATCTTTTCTAAATTCTAATGCAAAAGGAAATAATGTCAATTTTGCTTAGCTGTCCTCTGAATACAAAGGTTTTTTTTAAGTGGCTAGAGAGCTACCAGCGTCTCCGGTGCCACATCCTTCAGGTTCTACTCCAAGCAGGATGAGATTTGTTCTTCTCTGTCACAACAGTGCACATCCCAAGATTCAGTCTGATTTTATCGATTTGGGTTACAGTCTCTTCCCTGAACATAAATTTCTGTGCAGGCGCGCAGGAAAAGTGAGGGAAGGCTTATTGGTTAGGACTCGTCAGAAACACACCTAAAACAATCACTGTAGTTGGGGGATTTTGGTGCCCTAATTGAAAGACCAAAAAAATGGGGAATTGAATGCTGAATGTCAGAAACAAACAAAATATTTGCATATTCGAAGGCAGAATGAAGACTTAGGGTGAGGATAGTGTGCTGGATGACTCAAAACATAGGATGAGGGCCTGAATTAATCTGGATAGAGTTCAAGAGGAGAAGTAAAATGTGAAAGCATTTATTTGTAGAATCTGTTGGGCTTCTAGAATGATTTGCTGTGGAAGGGGAGAGAGAGAGAGGAGTTAGGCCTGATGTTAGTGATATTTTAAGAATATAACTTACTCTTTCACCAGATAGTCTCTCTCCTCATAAGATCAAAATGAGTACATGCTAAATCTCTCTGAAATAATTAAAACTACCAAAACACTGAGAACTTATGTGCATAAACACATAAGCATATATTTTCTTGAATTTTAATCTATGTACTGCTAATTCATGCAATGTTAATTAGAATTGTGAGTTTGTGATGTTATTGGCATTACAGCTGATTTTTAGCAGAAAGTTTTTCAAAGGTATCCTATTGTCCTTGCAAAAATTTTGATCTAAATCTAAACTGTTTTCTGTTATTTTAATTGCCAAAAATTACAGTTTGTTATAAGCTACAGCAAAAAGAAGAGAAATATCAATTAAATTGGAGTTGTTAGGACAAAATTAATTTAAAAAAAAAAGTTGCTCATTTATTTTTAAGAATAGCAAAAATAAAATGCACATTTTAGCTGCAATTTATCAAAGAATTCATTGGAGAAGGAATATTCTCAGTCTTACTGCAGTGGTTTGAAACTGTATGTACCCCCAGAAAACCATGTTCTTAAATCTAATGCAGGGAAGCGGCTGTGGCTCAATCAGTAGGGCTCCCGTTTACCATATAGGAGGCCCCGGGTTCGGTTCCTGGGGCCTCCTGGTGAAGGCAAGCCCGCCCGCGAGGCATGGTTAGCTGACCCAGCGAGCACAAGCAGCGGGGGAGGGGGGATAAATGAATAAATAAATAAAATCTTAAAAAAAAAAATTAAAAAAAAAAAAAATAAATCTAATGCATCCCTGTGGGTGTAAACCCATTTTAAGTAGGACCTTTTGTTGAAGTTACTTCAGTTAAGGTGTGTGCCAATTCAGTCAGGATGGGACTTAATCCTATTACTGGAGTCCTTTATAAGAGAATGAAAATCAGACGGACAGAGACAGACAGAGAGAAATCCACAGAAGCAAGAAGATGAAATCAACAAAAACTTGATTGAGAAGGGAGAGAGCAGCCTACACTGCCATGTGCTTTTCCATGTGACAAGCTAAGGACCAAGGGTCACTGGCAGCCAGCCCCAGAAGGCCACCATCTTGGGGAGAAAGTACCGCCTTGCTGATGCCTTGATTTTGACACTTTCCCAGCCTGAAAACTGTAAGCTAATAAATTCTTGTGTTTATGCCAACCCATTTCATGGCATTTGCTTTGAGCAGCCTGGGAAACTAAAACCAATTTTGGTGCCAGGAAAGTAGAGTACTGCTTTTACAACTTGATGCTCATCATTAAAAAAGTTAGACTGTTTTATACACATTATGCAACCAATTTAAATAACCTGCATGAGTCACTTTAAGTAGTTGTAAACTCTGTCTCTGAACATTCCATCAGAGCAATTCTGGATCCCATTTACCTCTCCTGCTCACTATTTTCTTGATGCACCACTTCCATGGTTGTCTACACCCTTAAAACTTACTGCTTCTAGACCTCAATCACAGAGCAATGGAAAACAAAAGTCTGCTTTGTAGCTATTTGTCACAGAAAGAATATTTTCTTTTGTGGAAGGAAATTACGTGTTTAAAGGTATTTTGTTTTGTTTTAAGAGCAACTACAAGGAGGCAGCACAAGGGGAGAGGAGGTTGGCATTGAATAATATTCTTTAGAGTCAGTGACTTAAAGGCTAATGGAAACAATGAGATATTTCATACCCTTTAGAATGCCTACTATTTAAAAAAAAAAAACTAAAAATTACAAGTGTTGGAGAAGATGTGGAGAAACAGAAACACTCATTCATTACTGGTGGAAATGTATAATGGTGCAGCCACTGTGGGAGACAGTTTGGCAGTTCCTTAGAAAGTTTAGTATAGAATGCCCTATGACCTGGCAATCCCACTGCTAGTGACACACCCAAAAGCATTGAAAGCATGGACTCAAACAGATATTTTCTCACCAATGTTCATAGCAGCATTATTCACATTTGCCAAAAGATGGAAGCAAACCAAGTGTCCATCAACTGATGAATAAACAAAATGTAGTATGTATATGTGTGTGTATATATATGATGGAATATTATACGGCCATTAAAAGGAATGAAGTTCTGATACGTGTGACAACATGGATGAAACTTGAAGACATCATGTTGAGTGAAATAAGCCAGACACAAAAGTACAAATATTGTATGATCTCAGTGACATGAAGTAATTAGAATAAGTAAATTCATATAGTTGGAATCTAGAATATACATTACCAGGGGGTGGGGTGGAGATAGAGAATGAGAAGTTAAGGCTTAAAATATATATGGTTCCTATTTGGAACAATGGATATCTTTTGGTAATGGATGTGGTGATGGTAGCACAACATTTTGAACACAAAATGTTTCAGTGCAACAGCACTGAAATATATATCTGAATGTGGTTAAAAGGGGATATGTTAGATTGTATATATGGTAATAGAACACAAATTTTGTTTTTTAAATCCATGGAATTGCACTACACAATGAACACTAAATTGCACCATGGACTATAGTGTAAACTGTGCTATCATCAACTGTAGCAAAAGCTCCATACCAATGCAAGGTGTTAATAATAAGGTAGTATATGGGAATCCTGTATTTTCTGCATGATTGTTCATAAACCAAGAATTTCTCTAATGAAGAGAGAAAAAAAAGACTAAGGAAAAGGACATACCAATTGGGATACAGGTAGACTCCACAAATCTACACAGAATTAGGCATTTCCCACAACATTTTCATGGGAAGTTCCAACTAGAAACAACCACTCTCCCATTGAGTTGGTACTCACCCAGCAGGTAAACATGATAGAGGTCACAGTCAATGTGTACAATGTTCTTGGTCCTCAGTAGTTTCTTCTCTAGTATTGAGGATGGGAGAAACTAGAGGGAAACCGCTGAGAGGTTGAGGGAAGATTTTGGCTTTTCATGGCATGTCCAGTGTTCACATTGGGGCTAAAATGATTACAGGTACTGTGACCTTGGATTTTCAGTCTCTATGCCTCATTTTCCTCATTTGTTAAATATGGCCTATGAAGTCTACCACCAAGGGTGATATTTAAAATATTTAGCAATTAGTAATGCACAAACTTCAACTAATCAGAAGAGAAGCTTGACCAATTAGAACAGGCATAGACAAAAAGTGCCAGCTGAATATTTTGTTCTGCTTTCTACTTAAGGTTTATCTGGTAGTTAAATGAGAAAACTGTGAAGACTATAACAGCACGATAACAATAGAAGCTCAAAATATCAATCTTATTTCCCTGCTTTTCCCTGTTACCCATCTTCCTTAAAGTACAAGACTAAGCTTCCAAGCACATTTTCTTATTTTCAATGACACCATTTCCAAGAAGTCTTGGATTAGGGCCTAGAATGTGTGTGCCCAACTCTAGGGATTCCAGGGAAATAATTTCTTCCCTATAGGAAACATAGATTAATCAAGAGTCTGTTATTGACTCTTATAACTTCTCTATATGCACTCTAAAGACACTCATTTTAAATTCACATGTATTATTATCTAAATACTCATTATTCCCAAATCTATGTTTCTACCCTGAATGTCTCCAACTATAGCCTCAACAGTTCCACTTATGTCATACATTCATTCATTCATTTTGTTAGTATGTATTTAGCAACCACTAGGTTCCAGGTCTGTGCTAGGTATTGGCTATTCAGTACTGAACAAAATAGATACCTTAACCAGAACATGTCTACAAAATGCCTTTCATTTCCCTGTCATCTCTAACTCAGCGAATGGTACCCCCAATCAACCAGCTTTCCAAGCCAGCACCTTAGCTAACATCCTCAAGTCCACATGAAATCACTTGACCAAACTTGAAAACTGATTCTCCAAAACAGACCATCCCCTAGTGAAATTTTGTTAGGACCACCTTACTTGATAAAAGAAAGAATATTGGTACCTCTCTACCCTTTTTAGTTTTTTTTCCCCCCAAAACAATTTTTTTTGACATCGTAAGAGCACTATGCTTTATGCCTGGTGGTAAAAATAAATAAATAAAAGCACATTTACCTGGCAGCCAGGAAAGCTTTCCCTGTATCTCTCATCTCTTCTTTCGGCATCCCAAAGCATTATTGCTCAGGCCTTCTGTGCTATCCATGGTATCGTTAATGATCATTTTGATATTGATTCCAACTTGAGATTTGTTCCAGGGCAATCGTGCCCTCTGACTTCCCATTTTCCCATTGAAATGTATGTGTTTCATTCCTGCTAAGAAGCCACCCACATGTTTTGTCTTTTGAAGCTGAAGTCTCAGCCTAAATTTTCTTTGCTATTATACTTTATAGTCTATCAGCAAGAGACAAGGTTCAGTAAGTGAACATTGTTCTTTTGGTGGTGTTATATTCTATCAGAGTTTGTACAACATCTGAAATTGCAGTCTGAAACAGTGGGTCAAATACATAGTAGCAACTGCTGGGCTTTGAAAAGCCTTTTTCACTTTACTGAAAAATTCTGCAAGGCCCATGCTGTCCTATCACAGTTAATAGTCTTTCTTTGTAAAACTTATATTCAAACTTTTGCTTTATCTTATGGCTAGAAGAGTAGCACTTATAAAATAAGGCTCAGGCAGGTTAAAAGAAGTACCTGAATTTCTGTGCTATGGTTGTCATTACAAGGCAAGGGACAATCTAAGAACTAACATATGCCCTGTGATATAGCTGCATTTTCAACCCTGTTGTCACTTTGCAGATTTTGTGCTTTTCAAAGCTTTAAATTGATACACAATCATGTAAGAATTGAAAGTAGAAGAGCTATAAAAGTTGGAAAATGCTGACTTCAGTTAGAGAGAAAATTTATAGGGAAAACCCAGGAATGTCTTATCTTTTTTCCATGTACCTATGCATAAACTCATGCTCTGAGCACATTCCTATGAGAAATGGTGAGATTTATCAAAACTTTCAGTTTGCTTTTCCTTTTTGGATGCTACTGTTCATTTTGTCCCTAACTGGAACACCATCGTTGCTACTTTTCTTCATTATTGAGAAGGTAATGAGGTATCATGATAGAAGTACAAGTTTTAGAATCACAAATCCACCATTTGATGGATTTTAAATTCCCTGTGTCTCAATTTCCCTCTCTGTAATATGAGAAAATGACCTTTCCTACAGGGATATCATGGGGATTACATAGTATAATTAAGTACTTAATCTAGTCTTGTACCTAGTAGACTCAAAATATATTGTTCTCTTTCTGTTGTGGGTATGTATATGTGTGTGTGTGTGTGTGTGTGTATTTTTTCCATAACATTCTCTAACTGATCTCCTTTTGTCTATAGCTCCATATCTACTTTAAATCATATACAACTGCCCAGTTGACATCTCTGCTAGGGTGTCAAATAAACATTTCATACTTAACATATCAAATATTGAGCTTTTAAATTACTCCACCATCATGAAGTTGTCCTGATACCGGCTTCAGTTTTCTCACCCCAGCCCCAACATTCACCTAATGCCTAAACATTTTTATAATCATCTTTCTCTTTCTCTTGGCCTCCACATCCAATTATCAATAAACACTGTAATATTACTTTCAAAATGTATCTAGAATCTTATTACTGATCACCACTTTCATTGCTAAAAATCCCAACCTTAGCAATCACTGTCTCTCCAATCTCATTGGCTTCCACCTTTGAGGTGCATACAGAATAGCCAAGTGATCTTTTCTTCAATGCAAAACAGATGTCGCTCACCCGTTCAAAGCCCTGCAACAATTTCCCATTGCAATTAATATCAAAATCAAAGCCCCACTACAATTTATGAGATCCTGACCACCTCCATGATTTTTAGCTCCTAAAAATCTTTTTTTAATATATATTTTTTAATTTCTTAAAAGATACTTAGATTACATAGGTGTTACACAAAAAATATAGGGATTTCCATATGCCCCACTCCCACACGTCCCACACCCTCCCACATAAACAACATCCTTCATTAGTGTGGCACATTCATTGCAGTTGATAAACACATCCTGGGGCATTGCCATTAAGCATGGACCATAGTTCACCTTGTAGTATACACTCTCCCCCACACAGTTCTGCAGGTTATGTGATGATATAAAATGGTCTATATCTGTCGTTGAAATGTCATTCAGGACGATTCCCAAGTCTCAAAAAAGCCCCTGTATTACAACTGTTTTTCCCTCTCTCTGCCCCTAGAGCCTCCAGTGGCCACTGCCTCCACATCAATGTTGTAATTTCTTCCATTGCTAAAAATCTCCTCTTACTCCCTTAATTTCAGCCACTTTGTGCACCTTATAGTTTCTGAACTGTACTGATTTTTCCCTCTGTTTGAAATGTACTTCCCAAAATATCCACTTGGGTCGCTTCATCTCATTTAGCTCTAAAACTGTATCCCATCACTCTGTCCCCTTTTGCTAACAAAATCACTTAATTCTATTATTTAAAATCCTCTGTTGACTCCTTCACTGACTTCAGAATACTAGTAAACATTTTAGCAAAGTATATAAGTGATTCCGTAGTCTGGCATCAGCATAACTCTCTAGTTTCACCTTCCACCATTCATTCCACTCTGCCCTTTACTTCACCTCTTTTTTCTTCTTCCTGTGGTAATTTTCCCATGAAGACAACATGATATCCTTCTAGGTTAAAATGACAAGGCCTGAATTCAAGGCAACTTGATGCCTGTGGTTCTTCTTCTTTTTGTCCTTTTTAACCTAATCTCCCCTACAACATTTCACAGCTACGCCCTTTTGCCTAAAGTTATGTTCCAGGATATCCTAGGGCCTTTTCTTAAAAGCATGTTTTTCTCTTCTTATGTACCAGTAGCTTTAGGGTATCTTGCTGTCATCTTGCTGTCATCTGCCCTTTGCCTACATTCTGCCCAGTGGAGTTGAAGGGTAGCATGGCTAACTTCTCTGCTGGTAGACATTGCCATCCTAGATTCTACCATTGCTGGTCCAGGTTTGCCATCCGAATATTCATAGAAAATTCTGATGCAACTCATCCAGAAGCCTATTTGAAGTCTCTGGCAGTAAACTAAGAAGGTAGATGAAAGATAACTGATAAAATCATCATGAATAAATACATTTCTCTACTTTAGGTTTAATCTTTCCACTCAAACCCATGTTGATGGTTGGGTATTACTCAGGTATATTTATAGCCCGTTTATTTCATCCACTTATATGCCTACAAAATATCATCTATTACAGTTTGGACAGTATAAAATATTAATAAAACAGAATTACTAGTGTGTAGTAGATATTCAATATGTATTTTTGAATGAATAAGCAAACTGATGACTGAAAAACAGTATCTACCACAAGGAAGTTATATTTAGTAGGAAAGTTAGGTAGGCAAACACAATATAAGGGCATTGCTATTATAGAAGGCATATGATGCACCAGAACAGTGCCTGACACAAAGTAGCCTATAAATATTTGTTGCATGAAGTGAATATGAATGAATAAGGAGCAACTAAGAGTTGAGTGTTCATTGGAAATGAAACACCTAGATTTGAAATACCTTGGAGAGATCGGGCAATAATCACTGAGGAAGTGTGATCTGAGAGAGATGTGAAGTTTGCTTAGCTATTTGCCAGGGGGGTCAGGGATGGGACAGGGAAGGCTGGCATGCTGATTACAGGAACAATGGGTGCTAAGCAGGGTCGGCTAGATAACTTGTGGGGTTCCATGCCAAATGAAAATGTGGGATCTGTTCTTCAAAGAGAGGGATAAAAGTATTGTGGGGAAGTCAGGGGAAGTCAGGGGATGATGGAGTCCTCTAGGTTCTTGGCTTTGTTACATAAAAGAATTTAAGAACATGCCAGTTTAGTTAGCCCAGTAAAAATAATTTATTGAGAACTGGGAGAAAAGAAGAGAGTTTACTGAGAAAGGGGAGGAAAGAACAGGATTATGCACCAAGATACTGATGTGGGCTCCTCTAGGCAGAGAGAGTGTTTTGGGCTTGTGGGGCTATCTTTATTAAGCTATTACTTATTCCTCCCTTTCATAATGTTAGGGCAGGGGCCCCAGCCATTTGCTTCTCTGATTGATTACCCCACTCATCAGCTCCCCAGGGGGCCAATGGAGAGGCCCCTTGGGGGTATCCAGGGCTTTCTTTTGACCTTGAATGAGATCTCGTTTCAATCTTGTTCCCACTAGGGTTCTTGTGGGGTCCTTCCAGCAGCCTCTTGGTGCCAGTCTTTCCCTCAGGGGGTTTCCAGGAGGGGTTCCATGACCACATGTTTCATGGCCATGTTTTTCTGCCAGGTCTTAGACTCGCCATCCCTTTTCCTAAACTAACCTGCCTCAGTTGAAGGTACTAAAATATTAAACATTTTCTTTTTACTGCAGCCTTTCTCTCAACTTGTCATGGTGTTTATCATCTGCCATTTAATGTCATTCTAAGTAGTGAAAAAATAAAATTTTAAATTATTAGCATGAATTTTATCATTCATCTTTATATTGCACAATACCAGTTTTAAAAAGCAAACAGACACAGAGAATTGCCCAGCGAATGGACACAAAACAGCAAATGGGGAAGGGGGGGTGGTTAAAATGAATAAAGTAAAAAAAAAAAGCAAATATAAGAGTAGTTAACTCATGTGATGGCTTGAAGCTGTATGTACCCCCAGAAAAACATGTTCTTAAATCTAATTCATTCCTCCGAGTGTGAACCTATTGTAAGTAGGACCTTTTGATGAGGTTATTTCTGTTAAGGTGTGGCCACCTCAATCAGGATTGGTCTTAATTCTGTTACTGGGGTCCTTTATAAAGCAGAATGAAATTCACACAGAAAGAAAACTACTGGAAGCAAGAAGCTGAAAAAGAACCCAAAAGAGAAGAGAGAGACCAGGAAACACCGCCATGTGCCTTGCCATGTGACAGAGGAACAAAGGATCACTGGCAGTCAGCTCCAGAACTCCACATTCTTGAAAAGAAAGCATCACCTTGATGATGCCTTGAGCTGGACATTTTCCTGGCCTCAAACCTGTGAGCAAATAAATTTCCTTTGTTTAACACAACCCATTTCATGATATTTGCTTAAGCAGCCTAGGAAAGTAAAACAATTCATATTCAGAATCACTGAATTACTCAATACATATTTCATAATTTGTATGTGCATATGTATTTTGTTCTTACTAGAACAGTGGAAATGCTGTGAAAAAAACTAATAGCTCTTATTTCACATCTTGATACACATGCGTTCAACCAATTAATTCTATATTTGGCCTACAGGTAAGAAATGCAGGACTGAAAAGAGGAGAAACCATGGATTGTCCTCTACCTTTCCATTTCCTTCTGTAACATCATTTTCAGTGTAAGTCGTTGGTTAATACAAGGAGGTGAGTCAGGTAAAAAAGGATATAATAGGGTTCCTTGGTCATTCATGTTTCTTAGAACACCATTTACTTCCTGAGTCATTGAAGCAAGTTATATTCAGTAGGAATCTGTGGCCTCCTAGGATTATCAGTACCCCCACTAACTCAATTGTAGACACAACACATTTGCCTTGTTTGGTGTTTTGCTCACCTTTGACACATGGTAGGTCCATGTGTCAGGGCTCATGGAGCATTTTTGAATTCTATGTGCAAATAGGGCAGCAGGTAAAGTTGGATACATATTATATTTATCAACTCTCCCCAGAAACCTGCATCCTGTCCCTTCAAACTTCACTTATAAAACACAAGGTCAAAGATAAAATTATTAAGAATTTTTAAAGGGCTAGAGCAGAGCATTGAACCAAGAGCAGGACCCATCTAAATGCAGGACTCTGTGCAACCATACAGGTCACATGCTCACATAGACTCCCTGGTACATGGACCAGCAGGATATCCAGAGAACTTTGCATGGTCCAACAGTGAGGTTCCCTGAAGTGGGAAGGGAGTGTAACTGAAGGTGTGGCCAGAGAGGTAGGCAGGGGCAGGATCCCCTTGCCCTGGTAATACAAAGGACAGGGGAGCTTCTAGACTCAGATCTGTGAGAACCAAGTACAGAGGACTCAGCTCAGTGCAGGATCTAGAGGTCGCCTGGGTTCGACATCTACTCCATCACCTTACTAGCTGTGACATCATAGGACAGTTATTTATATTCTCTGCTCCTATTTCTTCATCTATTTAAAAAAAATGGAAAAGAAGAGTAATTCCCTTATTGGGTTGTTGGAAAAGCACTTGGGACAGTGTTATACTTCTATAAGTGCACAATACACGTTTGCCACAATTACATAGCATATGGAATCATTCATTCAAACATATACTGATCAGCAGCTGTGTACAAGGCACTTATCCCAGAGACAATTTCAGAACTTAGGGAAAAATGTGAATTGTGACAAAAAAGACCAATAAACAATCTGAATTGTGGCAAGAGAGGCGAGAGCACTGAAGTGACAGTCATCACACTAAAAGATGCTATTGGAAATGGTCCGTTAATTACAGCTGGCCAACTAAATGTTATATTTATCAAGAAAGGAATCAGGACATATGCCAGCAACATGAACAAAAGCAGCACACTCGGATGGGTTACACAAAATCTGTGAAAATGTGATTATGATTGTCTCCCCAGAAAGTATATCACACTCTTGAGAGTAGGGATTGTGTCTTGTGCAATTTCATAGTCCTCCTGGCCCATACAGAAAAGTACTTTGCCCAAAGTAAACATCCAATGAATGTTTTATAATCAGATATCCACTGAAACCTTGTTGATAGGCTTCAATAAACAGCTTGGTGAGATTTCAGATATGATAGAAGTAGGCTATCAAATGCAAGTAGCCTTGCAAATGTTAATAGCTCGTGAGCACAAATTGGTCCATTTGTCAATAGGCACATTTATTTGCAAATTTTCCAGTTCTCTCTACCCCCCAAATTCAAGAAACACTGAATTCTGCATCATTAGAATGACTGAGAACCAGGAAATTATTACCATTCTCACTTCAGGCAATTAGTTCAAACATTTCTACTTGTAATGGAAATTAATAGTTACCTACGATAGACTTCTACATTTGCTCAACTAAATTTCATTTTCTACACAAGGGCAGAGTTTTAAAATCATAAATCAGATAATATCACTTCATTGTTTGAAACCCTTTAATAGTTGCCCAAAGCAATTAGAATAAAATCAAAACCACTTAATATGACTTAAAAGATTGATATTACTTTCTACCTCAGTTCATAGCAACCTTTTTCTCTTTCCATAAGTATATTCTACCATGTAGGGCTTCTTCCCATTTCTGGAATACACCATTAAGCTCCTTCCCTTGTACCTGCTGTTTCCCTGGCCCAGAATTCTCTGGCCTCTAGTTTGCCCATAGCTGGCTTCTTATATTCATTGAAGTCCCAGCTGAAATGTCATTTTTTTTTAACCAGCCTTCCTTGGCTCTCATACTAATAGTGTTCTTCTCCTTCTGGCTCACTCTCTATCCCATTACTATAATTTATTTTTTACTTCTCCAGAGCACTTTTCACTCACTAAATTCTTAGTTAGTAATTACATGGTATCATTTGTCCTATCCTAGGATGTAAGCTCTAGTAATCATGGAATTTTTTATTTACCACTATATCACCGTTATCCAAAACTGTTGATGGCACCTAACAGGTACTTACCATGATAAGTATTTGACTGAATAAATGATTGAATGAATGAAGACTGCCTCTTTGATTTTACTTTTAGCCTTCTTGTTCTTTCCATTACGGTTTATGGTGGCTTTCCAAAGCATAGGCAATTATCCATTTGATGTTCTCATTGATTTGTCAAAGAAAGTTAATATTTGATCTGGCTTTGAAAAGCTTTTGCTGGTTTTACCTTATTTGGGCAGGAAAAAAATAGTATATTCTTAAAAAGGCACACTCAGGGGAAAAAAATCCATTTGCTGCAGAGGGATTGAAACAAATATTACAGCACCAAGAGTAGCTTTAACTGTGGAATATTAGAAGCAACAGCTATAAACAAATTAATCTAGGAGGCAGAACTCATTCATTCATGCTCCAATCCTCCAAGGTTCTGCTGAATCTCATTAACTCTGTGAAACGTCCCCAGAGCCCTTTATTCTTCTCAGTTAAAATTAATCGTTCTTGAATGTAAGTTTCTATACCTCCATTGAATCTACCTTTTTAGATTGGAGAATTACATTTAACTGTTTAGGTATCCATGTCTTCTGCTATACTGACAAATCCTTTGGCACAATAATCATACACATTTGTCTGTTTAGTCCCAGTGGCTATTACATAGTAGGAATCTAAAAGTTTAATCAGTTTATATAGTCAATCAGTCTGCAAAAGTGAACTCCACCTTAAAAGACTTTCACAGTCTGAGGAATTTCGGAGTCCCCACAGAACTGCAGATACTGTGCTCATGTCTATAGAGGAAAAATTAGAGCAATATTTTGGGTTTAGGAAGTGGACAGCTGTGGTTCATAATCCACATCTACCCCATGTTAGCAGTGTGGTTAGAGCGATTTGTGTAAGCCATAGAAGACTCGGCTTCTTCACCTCTGGAGTAAGAATAAGAAGAACACTCCCAAAGGGCTGTTGTGAGGATTTAATATGACAATATCACCAAAGTGTTTACCACAGAGCCTAGGCGTATAGTAAGCATTGAATAATGGTGGCAACTGTCTTCATAGGGGTGGTAAAGTAGCTTATATTTGAAATGTGTGTGGCATGAATACAATAGACAGTGAGTCAATCTTTACTTTAGGCAAGAAAGCTTTGGAACTATAAGTTCTGATATGTCAGGGGGAGGGGAGCATGTGATTCTGTATGTTAAGAGCTGATTTCATAGTAATCAGAGCTTAAAGTAATATACAAAAGGCAATATTCTATTTTTATTCTTATTTGTAATGGGCCACTAAAAGTTTAAATTTTTGCCAGATTGACCTAAGTAACATCAACTGGTCATACTGAATTTGGATTTTTTTTTTAACTCAACAAAATTTCCATTTGAGACCCAGCCTGAAATCTTATTGACATCTATCACTACACTTCACACATAACAGAGTAGCTCTAAAACAGGGGTCAGCAATTTATGGCCCATGGTCAAATCCTGTTTTTATATCATTGACATGCTAAAAATGGTTTGTACATGTTGCAGTTGGGCAGTTTGATGTAATTATGAATTCCAAAAATATAATTGGATCATGCTTGTAAACTGATCTGTTAATCTGGGCATGATTAAGTTATGATTAGGGAGTTGACTGGGCCATGTCAGTAGGGCATTGAGCCCCACCCCTTGGTGGGTAGGGAATCAAATTTAAAAGGCATGGCAAGAACAGAGTTGAAGCAGTTTTTGAGAAGCAGTTTTGATGTTGGAGAAAAGGCCCCAGAAGAAGAGAAGTGAGCCGTTCACCTGATAGTCTTCAGGTGACCTTGTGGAGGAACAAGAAGAGCTAAGCCCAGAGAGAAATGCAGCCCCAGGAAGAGAGGAACCCAAGAAGCCTGAACCCTGGCAAACGTGGGCAGCTGTCTTGCTCCAACACGTGGCAATGAACTTTGGTGAGAAGAAACTTAATGCTCTATGGCCTGATATCTGTGAACTTCTACCCCAAATAAATACCCTTTATAAAGACCAACCCATTTTTGGTATTTCACCCCTTTGGCTGACTAATACAGTACATTTTTGAATAGTTGAAAAAATTTTAAGAATATTTCATGACACATGAAAAATTACATGAAAAACAAATTTCTGTGAACCTAAGTAAAATTTTATTGGAACACAGTCACTACCCTATAGTTGGGATAACATTGAGTAGTTGTGATAGATAACGTATGTCCAGTAAAGCCTAAATATTTTTATTATCTGTGGCCCTTTACAAAAAAAGTTTGCTAATCCATATTCAAAAATAAAGGATAGTCTTTATTTTTAATACTGTAGGAAAGGACTGCTTTCCCCAAAAACTTTTTCACCTGCCGCACCCCCACTGTGTGTGGCCACTATTTAATGCACCTACAGACACTCACAGGACAGTGAATTTGTTAGACAGTATATCAGCCTTATTCTTTAAAATAATGCGTTTTATGGGGCTAATCCAACAACTCTTCTAATTCACTACACTTGTAAAAATGTTTCAGAATCACTACAATTGTCATTAAAACTGAGGGTATTCTCCTTATTATTAAGTAATTCAACCTGACTTCAGAAAAATGGGGTATGTTATGAAATAACTTGAAAAAGCACCTAATGCTTGACTCAGATAGTGCACTCTTATTCCACTTGACTATATATCTTGAAATAAAGTCAATTTTCTTTGTAGCTTCATTTGGAAAAACAAAAAAGAGAGAGATTTATTTGTTCTTAATCTCCATGAAACTCATAAGTAAGTTGCTGTTTCATTTATTTGCTGATAAACTTCAGGGAGAACAAAAACATGATACTCAGAGAGAAAATTAGCATGTCACTTACTGTACCAGATAGTACTCCAGAGATCGGAGATATGCCTGTGTCTTTTGTATTCTTCTTATTCTTTGACTTCCTCACCTCCATTTTAAGTGTCAAACACAAATTTAGAAAAGTGAAAGTGCTTATCCACAAACACCTCTTTCCATTTCTCATTTCCCAAGTAAATCAACAAATTTGAACAGATGACAGAGCCAGCGAATTGCTACACAGTAGCATTGCCCTCAATTAACATTTCCTCCTGGCCATCCACACCTGAATGAAGTTCCCTTTGTCTCCAGCAGACATCTCAAGGAAATGAAGTGTAAACAGAAGAAAAAGAGAAGGAATATTGGATTGGGCTTGTTAGGCTAACATCTAAGCGGCTATCTTTTTCCTCCTACTCAACTCTAAATGAAGAAGCAATTTTAAACTTTTAATATTTATTTAAAATTTTTTAAAAATTAAAATAATTATTTAAAATGTAAAATATTTAAAAATTTAACAATATTTTCCATTTGTTTTAAAGTATTCACTCTCCAGCTTGATTGGAAACAGTGTTTTGTGATAATTAGTAGACCCTGAATATTGCATTCTGTATAAGAGTGAAGCACGGCTTCTCTGGACAGGGTGTGCCCCTTTCAGTATGGAAGCAATTAAAACACTCTCTCAGGCCCTGAAACAAATACTATGGTCCTAAATGCAAAGATACCAAACACACATGTACACACATACACATACACACAAACACATACACACCAGGCAGGTCTAATTGGGAAAGGCTGGACATGTGCAAATAAGTCCCATGAGCTCACAAACTCAGTTTCATTTAGTGAGAAATGTAAAACTTAGAATGCTGTAAGTGAGTTTCTCCATAGCATGCTCACCCTATCTTAAAAGAAATAGCATTTAGAAACTGTTTTCCTCAGACTTGTAGCCAGGGAAAAGTATTTTACAATTTCAAAGCTGAAAAGAAGAGCTACAGCATTGAGATATATCAGCAGATAAAAGTAGTGCTGACCAGGAAGCTTTTAAATTATTTTCAAAATCTTTTATCAAGCTACATTCTATTATAGAATATGGTGGGTTTTTAAATTGGATTTCCCTCAAGCTGCAAGAGTGACCTTGTTGTTCTGCCACATTCTCTTTTGAAGGAGCCCCGGGGTTATTAATACTCCTTTACCTTAGGAAAGGCAGTCAACATCCCAAAGCCTAGTTCTAAGGGAGAGTTTGGCATCTGCAAACTTGCAGAGAGACTGGCAGAGGGAGATTGATATCAAACCACAAACATATGAAATAAGTAAATCACATAGCATATTAAAGATGATAAGTGCTATGGAAAAAAATAGAACAAGGTAAGGAGGATCAGAGTGGGAAGGGGTTGCAATTTTAAAAGAAGTAGTCAAGGTAGGCCTCTGAAAATGTGAATTTGAAAATCTGAAGAGAGAATATCTGGAAGAAGATTGATCAAGGCAGAGGGAACAGCCAGTTCTTTGGCACTGTGGCTGGAATGTGCCTGGCATATTTGAGGTCACTGGGGTGGGAATAGATTAAGCTAGGGGAGAAGTAGATTAAGTTTGGTAAGCAAGGTAGGAAGAATGGGGAAGGTCATGTAAGACTTTGCAGTGATAGTCTGAAAAAAAAAATAAGGATCTATGGACAGATTTTTGAGCAAAGGCATAAAGATATTATTATATTTGAGTTGTAGGACATTTTGTTCTGAGGTTGCATGAGTGTTTTAGAAACCAAAATATATTTTCACACATGATGCATGACTTATCTCATAAGAGATAGGGGTATTACAGAAAGAGTGCAGTTAAAATGTCTTGCCTAGAACACAGGAGAACTGACTAGTTCCAGGTTTGCTGAGTGATAAGTGAGTCACTTAATCTCTCTATGCTTCGAAGACATTGTAAAAAATAATATCACATGCCCTATGTAGCTCTCAGATTAGTCTGAGAAACTGGGGGAGATAATGGAGGAAAGAGAAAGTGTCAGGTCAATATGTGGTATCTTATGGCTGAAGAGTTGATGATAATTGTGTGTAGATTCTGGTTGTCACAATTATTATAGTCCTTTCTACCATGAGCCAGAGTGTCTATGCTGAGGTTGGAAAGTCAAATTTTCAAAAGATTGTAATGGTTGTGAGAATGATGGGATATAAAGTATGTAAAGGGTTTTACAGTGACAATGTAGTGGAGTTGGTGACAGGAGGCCACCATGATGGATGTCAGATAAATCTACCAGATGGAAAGCTCAGAACTGGTATGTAAAATGTGGGAGGAGAAGCTCAGTCCCAAGTCAAGCATGTCACTAATATTAAGTGACAATGCTAGCTGCTGAGAAAGCTATGAAAGAGAACAAGAAGTGCCATTATGAAAATGTCTATGATTTTTCTTTTTTTGCTTCTACTCAGGCAGGAAAACAGATTTTATTAGCTGGAAAAAAAATGGAATCAGATTTTTTTATGGCAAAAATGAGAGTGAAATGTTTCCTAAGATTGAAACTACATAAAAAATATATAAATATGTATAAATGAAAAATGGTAGTATAACATAGATGAACTACTTAAAAAGTGTAAAAAGAACAGACTGTCTTCTTACATAATTTGAGGGAAGTTAAAGCCTATGTAATAAAAATTCTGCAGGTCACATTATTTAGAACACTAACTATAGAAAATAAGTTTGTCCCATTAAGGCAATTTCTCCAGGAAGCCTACAACTTAAAAAAGTAAAATAAAATAAGTTAACTGGAAGCAGAAAACATTAGTACGCATATCAGAATAATATGTATTGTTTATCAAATATCATCTCTTAGTAAGCAGCAGGCCTAGCAGCACAGAGACATAAAATAGAAATGTTCTGTGCTAGAGGATAGACTAAGGATGGTGTTTCCCAAAGTGGACTACTAGTAGGTTTTGGTGAAAAGAAGAGTTTGCCAAGAGTATTCCATGCCTCAAAGAAAGACAAACTGGATAATAGGGTAGTAGGTAGTGGCATTTAAGAGGATGGATGTAGAAGCAGCCAGATCTACTGTTAGAGATAGGCTGAAGTACCACAACACAAAGGGACATGGGATTCCAAAGAGAAAATTTCTTCTTTTTTATCATTTTGGTAAAGACAACCTGTCACAGACTATGAAAAAATTTATTCTCTGTTCATAGTATTTCAGAGCTGAAAGGACTCTAAAGAGCATCTGTTTTCCTCTTTCACAGCTGTGCAAGCTGAGACTTGAAGAGATGTGATTTACCAAGGTCATAGAGCCAAAATTAGGTCTAAATTTCAAGTCTTCGATCAAAATAATATTCTCTGTCTTCTAAACTTTTAAATATCATGAAAGAATGAAAGATTCTTATAGTGAACTTATGATATTCTCTACTCCTTTTTGGTGGTCTATTTCTGGCTGCTTTTGCCAAGGGAGCTGAATTTTTCTTCTTTTGGAGAGAATCCCCCTATAGGTAGCAAAACTCTTTTTACCTAGCAGGTGCTCCAGAAATACAAGTGGACTGAATACTTGATGTATGTTTTACTTTTTTACTTTCTCCGGTCATTTTATCATTAATAAATTTTGATCAGTGTTTACACATCTGAGACAATTATAGAGATAATGTCAGGAAGATATGACAATACATGCCATATAGATATAGCTGCATGATAAGTTTAGATCTGTTATGAGAAATCCATATACACACACATGATTGCAAGTAAAATCTGGTGACAACTGATTAAATTCTATTGTCTAGTTAATAATTTGTACCAGTGTCATTTTCTGGATTTGGTTTTGTGCTACAGTTACATAAGATACCACCATTGAGGGAAGCTGGGTGAAAGGTCCACAGACTCTGTGTACTATTCTTGCAACTTCCTCTCTGAGTCTATACATAGTTCAAAATAAAATGTTAAAACAAAAAACAAAAACCCAGAAAAACATAATTCATGGGAGGGATCCATAGGTCTTGCCAGTCTGCCAAAGGGATACATGGCACAAAAAGGGTTACGAAGCCCTGGCCTAATCCTCCTGGGTAACTAAGATGCTGAGAAGGGCAGGCCCAGCGACAGGCCTGGACATCATACAATGAACTCCTCTTTAATGACAAGGTTCATTCAGAGCCATTTTCAGGAATCTTTGGGAACCATTATTTCCTTATTTGTACAATGATTCAGGTCACAAATCCTCTCTGATCCAGGTGAATAGTAGGAGAACTTTTGTACAGAGCTTTTGCTGAATGATTGCATACTATCTTTATCCTACCCCACCACCACCACCATAATTCGACTCTAACAATGCCCTAAGGAGAGTGTATTCGTTTCCTAGAGTTCCCGTCACCAATTACCACAAATTTAGTGACTTAAAGCAACCGAAATTTCTCTGACAGTTCTGGAAGGTAGACATCTAAAACCAAGGAGTTGGTACAGTCGGTTCCTTCTGAGGCTCTGAGGGAACAGCTGTTCCTTGCCTTTCTTCCACCCTTTGGTGGCTGCAGGCAGTCCTTGCTGTTCCTTAGCTTTGGGCTGCAAAACGCTAATCTCTCTGTGCCCACATACCACCTTCTGCTCTGCACATCTCGGTGTCTCAAATCTCCCCCTACCTTTTTCTTATAGGCACATCTTCCATTAGATTGAAGGCTCAACCTAAATCCAGGATGATCTCATCTCAAGATGCTTAACTTAACTACATTTGGACAGATCTCTTTTCCAAATAAGTTCATATTCACAAGTTCTGGGGTTAGGATTTGGACATATCTTACTGGGGACTGCTATTTAACCCACTACAACAATGATTTATTTTAAGAGTAAACAGGCAAAAATAAAATGTTATCTCTGTATGATCATTTATAATATGGTTTTAATATTTGGCCATATGATAATCGTATCACCACCCTATAGGTAGGTAGTTTTAAAAAAATAGTTTACAAAGAGTTTTCACATTCACTTTCTCTTCAGTATTTATAACAATCCTCAGAGATAATTTTAGTCTTACTCTCATTTTACAGATGACAATGTTGACGCTAAGAGCAATTAGTGATTTATTCATGTCAAACCAACAGAGGGTGTTAGAATGTGTCAAGATTTGAACTCAGTCCTGGAACCCAGTTTGCCTGATTCCAGGAACAGTGCTGTGACCTCTGAGAACTTCTTTACTTGGCACCTGCTACACAGATGGGGCATAAGATGAAGCCAATACAGTCAGGTAAGTACTACCAAGAACAGAGCTTAGGCAGCATGCAGACAAAATTCATTCAGCTCATTTCTTGCAATAACTAGATAATATCATGAAAATAAATAGTTGATTCATGCCAACAAAACTGGATAAAGTCCCAGGAAAAGGTTCTGTTTGCTATTTTGATTCTTTACTTTTAATGTATACATAACTTAGCAAATGATCAATGTCTCCATCATTGTGTCCATGCAAGGTGAATGAATACTACACCTTTGTCAGGGAAAAGCAGGCTATTGACTCCTCCATTACTACCTCATTCTCAGGCCTTGCTGCAGGATTCCTTCCTTACCACCTGGACAAAGCTGCTGCTCTATTTATCATGTGAGATTCTGAAAAGAATCACAGATAACAGGTTTTTGACACCTTATAAGATTGTGTGAGATGTCTGCAGGATAAGATTTCAGTTCTTTGATGTTTTTGGAAATCCTGCATTTTCCATTGCCATCAGAATAATGGCCAGGCTGCCCTGCTTTATGTAAGGAGTTTTAATGGTCAGGGATCTTGAATACCCGATTTCATGAAGTGTGCCTTTTATCTCCCCAGAAGCAGTGCCTTCCTATCTCTGTCTCTAAAGTCATACGAAACTGAATTGTTCAAATCTCAAATTTCAACCTCTCTGGATTAGAACATTCCAAATGATATAATGAATCTATCTAAACCTGCATTCATCTTGCTCACAGCAGGCCGACTGAATGGAAACACTGAACGCGCCTATTAAGTTCTGGATTAGAAGCATTCTACATGAAGTGAGTTCACTGGAGTTGATTTCCACAGTCAGCTACATTAATCACAGGGTTCTCAGCTGTTATGTTCTGCACACTTGCTGCCTAATATGTAAAAGAAGCTAGGCTAATTTCACCAGTTTCTTGACAAGCTGCTATAGTTTTTTATTCTTTATTACAGAATAAAAATCCCACCGAGAAATGGATTTTTTTTTTTTTTGATCACTCAATGTCAAATAAGTCAGGGAGTATTATTTCATAATGCACATTTCACTGCTTAAACATTAAAAATAGTAAGATGCAAAGCGAGATGGAACAAATTGTGTGCAGAGGATAAGGTGGAGAACTTAGAAGGATTTGGGAGAAAAGTAGCCTAGGAGCAATGAGATACTTTTCTTCCTTCCTTTCTCCCTCCTTTTCTTCTCCCCTTCCTCCCTCATTGCCTCCTTTCCTTCTTTTCTCTTTTTCCTCTCTTCCCTATTTCTTTCTTCCAACTTTCCTTCTTCTTCCTTTTGTTCATTCTTTTTTTCTCTTTTCCATTAATGACAATGGCCATAATTTACTGTGGAAGTCTGATTCTAGCCATGAGACAAAGGGAAATAAACTTGAATGATTCATATGCAATGAGATGAACTTTTATAGTTATAAAGAGTATTATGAAAATGGGAAGCTGTTTTCATTTTTTTATTCAACAAATATCTATGATTAATTACTATATGCCAAAAAATGCACTAGACACTAGGAATTTAACAGTGAACAAGACAGACAGGCAGTACAGGGTCTATCGGGTACCCAGACAATAAGGAAGGAAACAAACAAATTAAAAAATTAGATCCAGTTATGATTAGCAATTTGAAAGAAACAGTTTGGACTATGGAGAGTATTAAATAGGGTACAGTAACCTAATTTCTATACTGAAGTCAAAAAATTTATAGAACATACAATTGTACAGTCAGTTTATGCAATTTGACATAGAATAATGTGTCCAGGATAATCAGCAATTATAGTTGATGGAATAATTCTTTGAATATCAGAAAATATCAATATAACTTGCCTAAAAGAATGCAACACCAATGTAGGTTGAGCATGATTTATAGGCAAAATCCAAGTTATTAACTATAGGTGGCACAAAGCTGAGTAAGAACTAGACTCTGTCCTTTGTGGATTTATTATTTAGAAGAGGAGATTTATACACACATAGCCACATTTCAAAAACAGGCTATGGCAATTGTCATATGAACAATAAAAAAAAGTTACAGAAAATCAAAGGAATAATTTATAACATAAGTCAGATCATGTCATTCTTCTGCTCAAACCTTATAGAGGTTTCTCCTTCACTCAAAATACATGTCAAAGTTCTCCCAGTGATCTTCAGGTCCTGCACAATTTGGCCCTGCCATCACATCTTTCGCCTTATCTCCTGCTATTCTGCCCCTGGCTCACTCTGTGCAGTCACACTGGATGGCTTGCTGTTTCACTCAAAGCACCAAACACCATCCAACCTTAAGGCTTTGGAACTGGCTATTTTCTCCTGATATCTATGGCTAACTCCTTCGCCTTCCTCAAGACTTTGCTCAAATCTTACCTTCTAAAGGAGGCCTAATCTGACCACCATTAATTAGAATTTCATCTTGGCACTAACTCAGCATTTTCACCTTCCCTTACTCTGCTCTACTGCTATCATTATTCCAGTGTACTTATTTTCTTCCAGCATACTGTCAAAGTTGCTCATGTACCATGTGCGCTCTTTAATGTCCATCTCTGCCAGCAAGAATGTAAACTCCATGAGAATAGGGATTCTTATCTGCTGCATTTCCTAATGTATTCCAAGCATCAGAGCAATGTCAGAAACATAATAGGTACTCAATAAATATCTATTGAATAGATTAATGAGTGATCAGCTTTGATTGGTGGGCAAAGGCAGTGGAAGAAAAGAAAGGTTAGCTTAATTTAAGAGGTGATGTTTGCAATAGGCTTTGATAAAAATGAATTTAGACAGGAAGGGATGGGCTACTGCTGTCATTTCCTGACTGTTCTTCCTGAATCATCTACCCCCACTTCAGATCATCACTCAGCATGTGAAGGATATTTCTCAAACACATATAAATTCATAAAATTTCTTTATATAAGGGGTACATTTAATAAGTATGACTCATGGGATGTAATCATAAGGATATTGACCCTTAAATGAATTTAGTCATGTTCTTTCCACTGTGTGAAAACTCAGATAATCTCAGGACTCTTTTCTTATTCTCAGGAAATGGTTGATTTAAATCAAAGCTACTATCTCAATTTTATAAGTAAAATATCAAGTCCAACTTGATTTAACAATGAGAAGTATCCTTTCCTCCCACCTACCAGATCTCCTGGACAATGGGAAAGGAAGAAGGAACTCAAGTTAATGAAAGAGGGATGGCTGAACATCTCTCTTCCTCTTTCATGGCTTGTGAACAGCAGTTTTTAACCACTTCAGATTTGGAGACAGGAAAGACAGAGGAGAATGAAGGCTAGGACAGACCTTATTTGACTGCTAGTATCCTGACTTGCCACTCAGTGGATTTGGCAGCTATCAAAAGCAGAGTCTTTCCCTCATTAGTTCTCATGGGCTGTTAGGAAATTGCTCACTCCTTGATCTCTTTCCTGTGGTTCCCTAAACCTAAGCAAAAGCATCTTTATTCTGAGAGGTCATTTACTCCTTCTTCAGCCCACAGAATCCAGAATCTAGAAACTGAGGTCCATTTGCTTCTCCAGGTAACCCTTTGCATAGGACCTAAGATAATAATCATATATTTTGTCTCATTCCTGACTCACACGTGGTCCACAGAAAGCACTCAGGCATTTTTGCCAGAACGAAAGGAGCTGTTTGTTTGCTGCAGCCGTTAGAATAGCTAACCATCCAATTACTCTGCTTTTAGAATTTTGAAATTATGAGTTATTTGTCCACTGTGACTCATACCACCCTAAATAACAGAAAGAGCCTATTATACCATTTGAGTGGTCTTAAAAACCTCTCTTTCTTCACTTGAGGTGGAGCTTAGACTCACAAGACAGCTTTCTGCTCAACCCTTTCTTCAAGCTCCTCTTAATGAACCTTATATCCTCGTGATAAGCTTTTGACCAATTAAAGAATTGCAAAACTGTTCCTTGACCAATTGCTCTATGTGAAAGTCCTATAGGGTGGTCTGCTTCACTGCTCATTTTGATATCTTATCTGGTATCTATTTTCTTATAATTTTAGCTGAAATTTTCATTTTAACATCCAGTTACATCTGCAAAAATCTTCTGTTTACCCATTGCTCATGAGATAAAATCTAAACACATTGACAATATAGCTTCACTCTTGCTTTCCAATTTTGTCTTCTCTCATACAAATTTAATTTCTCCATGATCCAATCATATTTCATTCATTTATTTAACAATTACCTATTAAGCCTATATTATGTTTCTAGCTGTGTTCTAGACATTGTAGTTGTACATCTGATTTGAATATGCCAGAGGATTTTTTTCCTAAATATGCCATGATTGTTATTTATTTTTTACTTTGTCCATGTCATTTCCCTCTTCTCTGCATAATAAACTCAAATTTGTCTTTATATCACTGTTCTAAATTCACCTTCTGTGTGAACTACCCTGAATTTCATTGTGTGAACTACCCTGAATTTCCTTGTTCATTGTTTTCTACTTTGTGATCTCATAGCAATTTATTGATATGGGCCAGCACATTCTCACACTGTATTATGAGCTGTATATGTTTGAGTCATCTGAAGTTTAAATAGATACTTTATATTTATATTTTAATCTCTAGTAAGTAGGCATTCTTGGATCATAATAAAAGTTCAATATATGTTTGTAGAGTCAAAGAATTGGGAAAAGGAGTGGATGTGGCTTAAGCGGTTGAGTTCCTGTGCCCCACATGGGAGGTCCTGGGTTCAGTTCTCAGTGGCCCCCCAAAAAACAAAAACAACAAGCAAAACAAGCAAACAAACAAAAAAAACAATTTAGGGAAGCCAATGTGACTCAGTGGTCGAGCACTGGCTTCCCACATTCAAGGTCCCAGGTTCAATCCCTGGTCCCTGGTACCTCAAAAAAAAAAAGAATTGGAAAAGAATGCTTTTCTAGGAGGATAGAGATGGGAAATCACAGACATGTGATAAAGAAAGATAGGCTTTAAATGCAGATTGGATCAATATTGTGTGATATTGTTACAAATCTTAAATGCCATGAGAAGGGGTTTGTAATTAAATCAGTAAGCAAAAGGAAATTATTAACTGTTTCAGAAGAAATGCATTATTGGAGTTGAGGTTTTGGAAGAATAATCTGACAATATAATACAGATTTTTTTTGGAGTAAGACAAGACCAAGATAGCAGTTACTAATGTAATATGTGTATAGCACGAGAAGGGACCACACAAACCTAAAAGAAACACACAGGAGTCATTGTGGAGTTGGAAATGCCAAGTCTTTATGAAAGGGTCAAAAAGAGAAAGAGTAAAAGATACTCTGATTGATTCTGGATAGTTGGCAGAATCATGGTACAGTTACTGTGGTCATTCAGAAAGGAAGGAAGTTGATTTCTAGTTTGGACCTGTTAATTTAGGGGGAATTAAGTGAGACCCTTTTTCTTTTTTTTTTTTTTACCGGGAGTCCCAGGGATCGAACCCAGGTCCCTCCATGTGGGAGACAGATGACCAACCATTTGAGCCACATCCACCCCAAGTGAGACCCTTTTTAAGATTTTGAGGAGGCAGGTGTGTTAGCAGAACGCTCTGGGTTCTGGGCTTCTAGGTTCTTGGCTATGTCGCATAAAAGGGTTTAAGGACATGCCATAGGGTAGGCAGGGAAGTAAAGAGTTTATTTAGAAATAAGAAAACTAGAAAAGAGATAAGTATACAACCTAAGACATGAGTTGCAGGCGTGCTTCAGGGTGAGATATGCATATTGGGCCCGGGTTAGGCCTCCTAAGACCTTTCCTCCTCCCCTTTCCTAATGTTGGGGAGGGGCCCCAGCTGTTTGCTCTTCTGGATTGGCTGCCCTACCTGTTAGTTCTCAGGGGGCCAATGGTGAGACCTTTTGTTTGGAGTTATGCGGGACTTCCCTTTGACCCTGGAAAGAGTCCCAAATGGGATCTCATGGCCAGGGTCTCAGCAGGGTCTTTTGGGCTTTGTTCTTTGTAGCAGAGGTTTTCTGGGTGTGGTGTCACAGCCCTGTTCTCTGCTGGGTGCCAGCTGTTTTCCCTCTTTCCCTGTACTAACCCGCCTCAGATAGATGCACAGGCAAAATGATGGAGGCCTTTATAAAGAATTTCAGTAAAGTATTTAAAAAATTATGATAAGACCAATAGGATTTTTCAACTGTAAAAAAAAAATTAAGTATACATTGATTTTTTAAAAGATAGCCAACTACCAAAACAAAACAAAACAAAACAAAACAATAAGAAGCCTATGAGAAAGGGTTTCAGTATGAGAAAAGGGAACAGTGACTGAGAGACTGAGTAGATTTACCTTCTACTCTAGGAATAGAAGAAAGTAAGATGAGAACAGTTCAGTGAAACATTGACACTATTAAATAGGAACAGATGACAGGGACAAGGAAAAACTGTTGACAAACAACACAGTTATTGAATTAAAAAACAAGCAGTTTAGTGTGAATCAATAATTAGCAGACCTGACACAACAGAAAATGTAATTAGTGACTTGGAGGACAAGCCTGAGAACAACGTGAAGAATGCAGTAGAAAAGGGCAAAGAGAATATATTGACAGAGAAAATGAGAAAAATAGCAAGCAAAAGGAAATTCAGCTTATATAAGAGAGTCCTAAAAAGAAAGCAGAACAGGTACAATATAAACAATAATCAAATGAAGAATTTTAGAAAATTTTCCAGTTTCAAAAAATGACATATTTGGAGATAGAGGGTAGTCATATTTCAGGCAAATTAATAATAAGAGCATACTATAAAAAACAGCTTGATGGCATTGGAGAATTTTAAGCATAAAGAATACTTCAAAAATAGGAAAAGCAAAATGCAAGATGGCCCAAAACTTCTTCCAAATACCAAATGCCGACCATGAGGGAACAATATCCATAGAGGTTGAGGGGAAAGATTATAACCCACGATTTTCACATTCAGCCAAGCTACTGCTGAAACGTGACAACAATAGGTGGACAAGCTCTCATAAAATAGACCAGCATTCTGAAAACTTTTCTCTAAAACGATTCATAGGTGATTGACAGCTGAAACAAACAAGCAAGCAAAATGAAATCAAGGATAGTAAATTGTGAAAGGAAAGGGTTGGTGATGAGCACTGAAAAGAGTTAAACATATAGAAAATATATAGAAATAACTAAAAGTGTGGCAATTGTGTTTGGAAAAAAATCAGGCATGCACAATTTTTGTTGAAAGAGATTTTTAACATCCTTTTGAAAGATGGATATCACCTGAGGCAAGGCAGAGGCTGGAGTTGAAGAAAACAAAAGCTTTAAATTCTCCATATTCCAAAGCATTACAGAGTATTCATTTATTCAACATGGAAAATAAGGCAGAGATAGACAGACAGACAGATAGATAAATAGGATAGATATATTGATTTTAAAATAGGGCTTTTTTAAAAACTTCGGTTAGAAATAGGATACTAATTTCAAAATATTTTCAGACTATAAAAAATAAATCAGTCTTCAGAAAACAAAAATATATGAAAGAAAGCAAAAATAAATAAAAGGAAGCATTAAAATGTAAAATGAAAAAAGAATAAAAAACAAAAACAATTAGTGCTATAAGATAGAGAATATTTTATTAAATATCATGCCCTCTTAAATGATGTGTGGCTTATCTCATTTAATCCTCAAAATTCCTATATGAAGTAGATACTATTATTATTCCATCATCATAGATGAAAAAGTGAGCTGAAAGAAGCATTCCCAATGCCTAACAACTAATAAATGGTGAGGCCAGGATTTGAACACAGATGGTCTGAGTCAGTGTTCATTCTTTACTTCCTTGCTATGCAGCTTGGAAATATATTCATTCAGACAAGTAAACAGATACCTTCATTCATATGTAACCAAGGGTTAAGAATTTAAAAATGATTATGATTCCTGAATTGTCATATAATTTTTTTTCTTATTTTTCCAGTATGTTATAGAATAGCCAAAAGCTAATTTCCAAAATTACTGAAACTGGCTAGAATGGCCCTACCTTTGTTCATGGTTATTTCAAACTAGGCTCACCCTTGTGTATATTTACTATTGTGAAGGTAACCATTCCACCCCCCCACCCTTGTTTGAATCCATAAAAACCCTAAACTCCTCAAAATCAGGGAAGGCAGATTTGAGACAACCCATCTCTTGTCTCCCACTGGCGTTAATAAACCTGCTTTCTCTCTCCACCATCTTGGTGTGGATCCAACTCATCTGGCCTGGGCAAGGACCCAGAGTGACCCCTACAGGGTCTTCCTTCACATATATATATATTCATATAAATGTTTATATATAGAGAGATATATCTATATATCTCTCTCTATATATATGTTCCTACATATATATATACATACATACTATCAGACATACATTCAATCATTCATGCATTCATACACGTTCTTACATAAAACATACATAAGGTTAAGAGCACATAGATTTGAAAAAATGAAAATTATTTAAATTTCTCTATAAAAAGGCAAAAAAAATTCATAAATTGGAAGAGCAAAATTTAATTCTAAACTTCTTGTCACCAAACATAACCACCTAAATAAAATTTAATCATTCTTTTTTCCTTTCCTTTGGTTACAATGGAAAATGTGGTACAAGTTTTGTCTCAGGACAATGCTTCCATATGTACTCTGAGACTCTTATTTTTGTTATCAGTGACCTATTTCTCTCTACTGGAGCCTTCTCTTAAGCATTTATGTATCCTCAACTGTTTCCCATCTTAACAACAATCAACCCCTTAATTTAACCCCACTTCCCCTTTCAGCTACCACCCTAATTTTACCAAACTTTGGTTCACAAAAATTTCTTTATCTCCCACCATTCAAATCTCCAATCAACCTCCACTCCAAATTTCTCTGGCCAAGGTTACTTTACTGCTCATCTCTTAAAAACCTACCTACCTCCTTCGGATAGCCTAAAAATATCACTCATTTTTAAATTTAATGTTACTTGAAATTTCAAAAATAAGTGAAATGTTATCACTGAAAAGAAATCAGAACAAAGGAATAACGTGCTGTTCGTTTTTAAATTAGACATTTCCCCCATCTTCCCTGGCATTCCCTTATCCCACAGACTCTCATCCCATTTCCCACCTCCACTCTGCCTTAAGAATCATTGCCTTAAATCCTAAAATATTGCCATTCCATGAATTCTATCCTAGGGCCTCTACCCTACACACTCTTGAATGAACTCATCCATCTAGTCCAATGACTCCAGTTACTATTTATCACACACACTTAGAACTGTCAGATCTTGATCTCCTGCCTACATCTCATTCCTGAGCTCTAGACTCATATATTCAACTACTGATAGAATCTCCATTTAAAGGAAATTCTTCCTCCTATATAGCTCTAAATGCTTCAATTCTTTCCATCCCCCCAGCTACCACCTAGCTTAGGCCATAATTATCTCTCTCCTAGATTACTTGGATAACCTCCTATAGTTTTCCCAGCTTCCTAATTGCATTCTCCAAGTCATCCTCCACATTGCAACCAGAATGATCTTCCCTACAGTGCCATTTTAATCTCCTTGGGTTAATATATTCACAGTTTCTTTTTGCCCTTAGATAAAACCCAGCATTCTTAACACAATTCAAAGGTTCATCAATAATGCTTACTATTCTATTCCCTGCCAGTTACACTGAGTTCTTCTCTTTACCCCATTCTGGGAAACTTCTCCTAGTCACCCAACTCTAGTTCAGAAATAAATTGTATAATCTCACGGCATGAAGTTATGTGTTTCCCCATCAGTTATGATTTCTATAATAAAGAGAAGACAAAAAATTGACACAAGAACAAATATTATTTGATGGAATGAATGCAAATGTGAATGAAAGGAAACTTTAAAAATGGTCTGCAGGGGGGCAGATGTGGCTCAAATGGTTGGGCGTCCGTCTGCCATATGGAGGGACCTGGGTTCGATCCCTGGGACCTCCCGGTAAAATAAAAAATATATGTATAGAAGGCACATGGGCTGCCAGGCTCTGTGTGCCAGTGAGCCACCAGGCCCCGGGAGCCATGCAGTAAGATGATGGCCTAACAGGAGAGAGACACAGGGGAGAGACAAGATGAGATGCTCCGAAAACCAGGAACCAAGGTGGCACAGGTGGCAGGACACCTCTTTCCTACATCGGAGGACACCAGGATCGAATCCTGGTGAAGACTGGTGGAGGAGGATAAGAAGAGATGGCAGGAAACAGACACAGAGAATTGCCCAGCGAATGGACACAAAACAGCAAATGGGGAAGTGGGGGTGGTTAAAATGGATAAAGTAAATAAATAAATCTTAAAAAAAAAAAAATGGTCTGCAAAAAGTTAGAATAAAAATAATGGGAAGATTTATACAGGCTAACCAAAATATTAAAACATTAGAAGTAACAGCATTAATAACAGACAAAATATATATTTATTTTTATATCTATGGAAGGGTTTTTTTTTTAATGGCTCATACAACAGATTACAAAGAAAGCCTAAATAAGTCATCACAATCTTCTATGTGGTTATCTTCAAAGTTATGAGTAACTTTGATAAATGCCTTTATATATCTTCTAAAATTTTTATAGTTAGCAAATCTTATTTCCATAACTAGGGAAATTAAGCTCAGGTTTTAAAAATTTAGCAAAATATGCATAAAGAAAGAAGAATGTAGAATGGCTGAAACAAATGAAGATATAGGCCATAATGCTTGGTGTTTAGGACATCATTTGTGATTTTTTGAGAGAGAATGTTGGGAAAAGAGTCTAAAAAGAGGTCAAATCGCATAGCACTATGGGATTGTGAGAAAAAAGGAAGCAGCAAGTCAAAGCACCTTCAGAAAGTTTGGTGATTGAAGAAAGGAGAGGGAAGATAGGAGCTTATAAGCCATCAAAGTTGAAGTGAGAATTTTATATAGGGGGAAGAGACATAAATTTGTTATTATAGGCAAAGGGAAGGGGTCAATATAAAAGGACAGTCTGAGGAAAAGGAGAGGAATAGTTGCTTAGAGAAAGTCCAAGAGGTGGTGGGAGACAAATCATGACTGCATTTGTGGATTGACACTTTAACAAGTGAGGCATGGTTCTGCACAACAAAAGTAAATGGTGATAGCAATACTTTCTTCTTAGAAGTTGAATTGCTTTTATTTATTTATATGTTTTGTAAAGAATAAAGTTATTGAAGGAAATTTCTAGTCTTGCCATGTATATATTTCATGTGTACATTTTTATGAATGTAAAGCTATCCACTTTACTTAGACAGTTTCAAAGCCTAATACCTAAATAAATATGTCATTCAATTAACAAAATTATAAGCTCCTTTTTTAGTGCCATGAGTATTCAATAAATACGTAATTAGTAGGTCTGAAAAAAAAAAAAGTAAATGAAGAGCAAGATTACAAATATATGGAGAAAATTTGAATTGAAGGAGAAGGAAATACTTGAGAGCAGTTAAATCTGATCAATCAGATTATTCCAACCTTCTGAGTCAAGTGAGAGACAAAATCATAAGATAAAAATAAGTGGAGGGGAAAGGCAGGGAGAAACAAAAATGGAGTTAGAAAGTGAGGCAAGTAAGGCACTTCCTTGATTGAAATGTGATACAGAATCAGTAAGGTTTAATTATCTTTCCATTTCTCTTCCCCTACAATCACAGCTTTTCTAGAATTATAATTGTCATTTATTTCTACTTATTCCTCAAATTGATCTAACTACTATACTAATCATGCCACTAAGCTCATCTTTCTACTTCTCCCATAAACTTGTTATGATAGGCACATTCCATCTTATTTGACTTTTCAGTATCATGTTACACTGGTAAGTCCCCCCTCTCTCTTATTTCAAACAGATATTTACTTTGTCCTCTAAGACTCTATCACCCAATATGCCTCCTAACTTGGTATCCAGATAGAGACAAGTCAGTCCAGAATTATGGCATGCAGAAAGTTGAAGAAGTTAATAAGGATTAAAATACATAGCCAGAGAAGGGATTTCAATATTTAACTTACTTTAGAGAACAGAAATTACTAGGTGATTGAGATTTAAAAAGAAACGGTAGTCTTTAGATGGCAGGAATACATGCTCTGAGATTTCACAAGTATCATCAAGAGGATTTACTGGTTAAGTTGTAGAAGCTAAACTGCTGTTATAAGGAGACCCCAAAATATACTTACTCAAACAATATAGAACTATAATGCTCCCTAATGTTATAGTACAGATGTAGGCAGGTATTGGTAGCAGCTTAGCCCCACAACAGAACCCAGAAACTCAGGTTCTCTCTATCTTGTTCCTCCACCATCCCCAAGGATTTATTCCCTCTTGCAAACCATCAAAGCTACCTTACCATCACCATATCCATGAACCTGTTTGCAGGAAAGAGTAAGCAAGCAACTGATCTGAAAGTGACTTAGCCCTTATGCTCATAGTCCATTGGCTAGAACTTAGTCACATGTCACAACTAGCTGCAAGGGAGGCTGAGAGAGTCTTTGGCAGTTCGGCCAAAGTTAATGGAGTTCTTGACTAAAAGCAAGAAAAAAGAAACTGTATGTTGTGAGGCAATTAACAATTTCAGACATAAAGTCAAAATACATGATCAAACCAAGGGATGGTATAACTGTGAAATCAGTGAGGAAAGAACTGAAACCTTTCCTGGGAGATAGGAGGTGACATCACAAGAAGAAAGAAAGTGCTATAGGCAGAGCATACATTTCATTAAAGAAAAGACCTTGAGAATATTGACCTTTCTTTGACTTTGTGAGTTGTAATACCTTTCAGAAGAGGTTAACTGAAGAGACATAGTATCAGTGGAGAAAATAATGACAAGTTATTCACCTAAGAATGTGGATGCAAAGTTTTGAATAGAAGGATTTAGCACAGAGGAAAGTAGAAGATACAGGCATAACTACAGAACAAAGGCAGGCAGTTCTGGAGATGAAAATTATGGAAAATGAGAAGGGAAAAATGTCCACTTGTAGTACTCAATGTTGATATACAGATTAGGAAGAAACAGAGATAAGCCAGGGTATATTAATAAAAGATAAATGAAATATCTCCTCTCCTTTATATGTGATTTCTTGTCTTTTATCCTATCTTTATTTTAACAGTTCTTTGTACAATATGTTATTATAAGCAAACCTTAACCCTTTCTGGAATTAATTTGAATAGAGATTTTAAATAAATATTTTATAATTAAGTGAGGTATGAAAGTAACAAATTACACAAAATTTTATTTAATAGGTGTGTTTAGTTTATAAGACTAATCAACTTAAACTGGACTTTTGGCAAAACAAAATGTACCTCAGACACTGTCCCACCCCTCCCACCCCCCAGTCGCTATCCTGCTGTGATGGCTGCCCCATTCCTCTTGTACTGGGGACCAGTAGGGAGGCCAGCATGGGAGGCTGGCATACATACACTGCCTGCTTGTCCAGGTAATTTTCAAGGGTCAGTTCATAGCTTCTGATGTTAGATTTTATCCTGATGGCACTAACGAGTGATTGAAGTATTTTAAGCAGTAGGTTGCATGCTTTGGTTTGCATTTTAAAGAGTTCATTGTGGTGGCAGAGTGGAAAATTGCTGGAAATGAGAACAAATTAAAAACAGCGAGACAACTTAGAAATTAGCAGTAGCAAACCAAATGAGAAAAGATACAAAAGAATTACTCTGCATTATGAGCTGGTAGTACATCATTATAAACACTGCTTCTCGATATACTATAAATGTACAGAAATATGATTAAATAAAGCAAAGATTTTATACTTCATATTAGATTTGGGAGAATTGAGAATCATTGTATATTATGTCCAATGGCACCAAAATTTTGTCAAGATGGCAATTTTTTTTTATAAATTCACAGATTTGCTGAAATGTTTGTAAGTTTGGTTAATTTTCTACTACAACATGAAGGAATTGTCAAGATAGTAATATATTCATGAGAATGTAGTTTATTAGTCTTATTTCTGTTTTGTAGCTTCAGAGTTACGCTTTTAGAAATGTAGTACTTGTGTACTACATTTGCACCAGAATACTTGAAAAGTCATTTCCTTTATTCAGTGACCTCTTGCCTATACACTAATAGATTTCCAATCCACTGAAAAGCAAACTTTCACAGATACTTTTTAAACTTTCAAAGCTATGATTAAATGTTTCTTTACATCAAAAATCAACCTTTTTAAAGGCATTCAAGAGATTTGCTCGGCAGAGCAGAAACTAACATGCTAGACAAGCTTCCCCAGACTTTTAAAATATCTGCTTTTTCCCTTTACAGACAGACATTATTCTGGGAGTTGTTTATAGAGACAGATTTTAAAAGGACCCCAAACCCCACTTAAGATCATGTTGGCTTAAGTATATGTTCCAACTTATTCCAGGATATTCTTGAAGTACACAAATGTTCCATGACAGAAATGCAGCAATCAGCAATTAGTAGATGTGCCCTTTATGATACTTTGGTTGGTTATTTAAATAGCATTGTCTTCACTATTTAGAAACTTACAAGGAGATTTATCTTTTTCAAGTAGTTATACCATTCCATAAAGTAAATATTTTGCTTTCTAGAATCGTCAAAACAGTAAACAAAATAATAGTGAATTTAACTATTTTTTAGTTCCTCATATATGCTATCTTTGCCAATGAAAGATAATGCTTGTTCATCCTGCCTCTCAAAAAAGTATGTAAGTTCCCTGGAGACTGAAATCCCATCTTATATTTTGCTGAATTTCCTCCCCAGATTTAGCACAGATGTTTAGCACAGTACCAGATGTTAGTAGGTAATCCTCAACAAATACTAACAATCAGTCTGTAACACTAGAATAAATCCAATTCCAATTTTTTAAAAATCAGGTAGAAATAACAGCCACAGTTAATTCAATAAATGAAGCAGTAGATTGATATGAACAGAGCCTATGTCATTGATATATTTTTAAATAGTTCAGAGATTTTCATTATGATACAATTACATTATTGAAGCAGTCAACAAAAACTTTTTACCAATTGTCCTAAATGCCATATTGACCTCTTATAGGGTTTGTGGTTTCATTCTTTATTAACACTTGCTTTAGCTGAACCATTCTTTAAACCTTCCTTTGTACCACTACTTCTTCATTAAATGGATAGTATCAAGTTTCTATGTGGTTTCCTACTGTGTCCTCATGATGTTTTGAAGTTTATTTTAATTTGATAGCAAACCATGGAGGTGGACTTGAATTAATGAGAGAAGTTTGCATAAGAGCACAGCTTACTTGGTAGTGGCTGGCACAACATGAGCCAAAGGAAGACTTAGATCATTCATCAGCTCCTGAGACATAGGTACCACAAACCACTGACAGATGTTCACAGGAACAGAGAGTAGAAACTCAGGAGAAAGTGATAGTGACTTGCATTTCCCAAACAATGATCCAAACTCAACCCAAACTCAATGTTGCAGCTTCAACCTCAAACCTGCTATATTCTTCAGTTTGGCGAACATAACTTACCATTCAGCTTGTTGTCTAAGCCAGCAACCTGACATCTCTCTCTCTCTCACAATCCACATTTAATTAGTCAACACATACTACTGATTCTATCTCCCTAATATCTTTCAAATCTCTCTACTTTATATCCCCTACTAGGGCCACCATAACATGTTCTAGCTTTGGCTATCCTTTCCTAGTGGACAAAAAAATGAGCCATGAGACTCATTTCCTTGGTTCTAGGCTTGCTACATATTCTATCTACCACATTGCCTCCACCATTTACTTGCCAAACTCAGCTATGATCATGATTACAGATTCCCATATACTTCAAGATATGATCCAAATTAATGAAAAATAAAAACAGGGGTTTTAGTTTCCTATTGCTGCTGTAACAAATTGCCACAAACTTAGTGGCTTAAGAAAACACCAATTTATTATCTTACAGTTCTGGAGGTCAGAAGTTCAAAACAGGTCTCCTTGATTTTATCAAGGTATTGGCAGAGTTTTGTTCCTTTCTGGAGTTCTAGGGGAGGGTCTCAGTTTTCTAGGATGCTATGACAAATACCACACAATGGGTTGGCTCGAATAATAGGAAACTATTGGTTCATGGTTCAGAGCCTAGAAAGCTGACTTTCTCCTGGGTTCAGTAGTGTTCTGGCTGGCCAGCAATCCTTGGGTTCCTTGGCTTTCCCATCACATGGCGCTTTCCTCAATTTAACTAACAATATCTTCAAAGGTCTTATTTACAAATGTGTTCACACTCACAGGACTAGGTGTTAGGACCTGAACATGCCTTCTTTTTTTTGATTCATGTTTAAATTCCAAAAGGAAGAACTCATTTCTATGCCTTTTCCAGTTTCTAGAGCCTGCCTGAATTCCTTGCTTCATGTCTCCCTTCTATCTTCAAAGCCAGCAATGGCAGGTCTAGTATTTCTCATATCAAATCATTCTGACACTGACTCTTCTCCCTCCATTTTCCACATTTAAGGCCCCTTTGATTACACTGGGTTTGCTCAGATAATACAGGATAATCTCCCTATTTTAAGGTCAGTTAATTAACAAACTTAATTCCATCTACAATCTTATTTCCTCTTGCTATGTAACCTAACATATTCACAACTTCTGGGGATTGGACAGAGACATCTTTGGGATGGCATGGGGCGGGGGGCAGCCATCCTGCCTAGCACAACAGATAACATGTAGGCATACATCTTTCTTCAAAGGAATCCAGGGTTATCAACAGTGAGGCCTTCTGACTACTTTTGTGGGTCCTGTAGCCAGAAACACCTGAGCTTAAACCTAAGTTTCCCTACTTACAGGAAAATTATCAAAGCTCCTCAACTGGGAGATCCTTCCTTTCAAAACCTGGGGTAATTTGAGTTCTTACTTGGTAGAATTGTTGGGAAAGACATGTTTTTAAAGCATGCAGCCTCTACTTACAACCACTATACTGTAAAATGGAATAATCCATCTCAGAGTTGTTTTGAGGAACAAATGACTTGAAATATGCAAAGGGTTAAACATTTAGGACAGTCCTTAGCACATTGTGAAAGTTCAATAAATGATAATTATGGGCATTTTGTATCTCATTCAATGGTAGTGGCTATTATTATGAAACTGAAAGGCAATTTGTTACTTGTAAATCTACTAAGAATTTGAGTTAGATGCCTCGGGACATTATTGGAATTATTCTGTGGCTGAGAATTACTCTTATCTAGAAAAACATCTCAGAGGGGCTTTTAGAGTTATGAAAGCCAAGGCCTTATGGATGTAATCTAGAAGGATAATAGACTGCTCTGTATAATAGAGAGAAAAATCTACGAGTTTCTTCCAGACAGCTGGAACAGTACATTTGATGGAGAAGGACAAAATCATGGGAGCAAAGAAATCAAATCTTCATCATCACAGCCAAGAGCAGAGGCCAGATAAGACTGCTGGTAAGTGCTATATTCTCCAACATAGAGAAAGCTAAGAAAAATTTAAGAACCATGACATGTCTGCTCAATTAAATATTTCTTTGTTCAGAACTGTGCTATAAACCCTTATACTATGCCTTAAAATATTTGTACAAGGTGGTTCCTCTCACGTGCCTTAGTGTTCCCATGGGGGATGAAGCAAAGGGCCTGAGTTCAGCAATGGGCAAAGCAGTCTGACCTTCAGACATGTAAGGTTAGAGCAGGCAACCCAGACAAGCAGGAGCCATATGGGGAATGGCTCAGCAGGGACAGGAATCATCTCTTTCCCTCTAAATTTCTAAAGGAAAGGGAAACTTTTTAAATTTTTTTTTTAGTAGGGAGAAGTCAGAAGGAGTGTGTGTGTCTGATCTCACATATATTCGGTGACAGAGATTAGAGCTATCCAGATTAAATATTATTATTGTGAATTATTCATATTATCATGATGATAATGGCTGTTGTCACTATTATTTCTAAATGATCTACATTATTTGGGCATTAGAAAAACTTGAAAATTATACTCAAATGCAACATAAAGAATATTTAAGAAATCTTGGAGGACACAAGAAGTACAAGAAGAGTGAAAATGACGTGTCCTAATCTTCTAAAAGGGGAATATTTTAGACTTTGTTAAAATAGGTAAACTGTGTGTATTTTCACAAAAATCTAAAACTTCATTACTTAACTGAGGTCTTGTTCAATGGTTATTTATTGCATCATCAGGAACATCAATGGGTTCATTCTATAAAAGATGCCATATGGAACATATTTTCTATTTTGTAAGGATTTCTAAGATTTTCAAGGCCACTGAGAAGTTTTCTGAAAAGATGATGTTTGCAACACAGGTAACTTTTGGGGGTTCGTTTTTTTACTTAGGATAATTCTCTGGAGATTCATCTGGGTTTGTTGTATGTATCAATAGTGCATTTCATGATATGAACATACCAGAGTTTGTTTAAACAAACAAAACTTTGTTGTTTAAACAAACAAAACACTGTTATAAATAAAGCTGCCATAAACATTTGTATACAGGTTTTTGTGTGAATGTAAGTTTTCATTTCTCATGGAAAAATGTTCAGGAATGCAATTTCCGACTTGTATGGTTGTTGCATGTCATGTTTAGTTTTTTAAGAAAATTCAAGTATAGTTTCTGCATATAGAAATAGAAGGAGTTCAGGTTTTGCGAACAGCTTCATGATCTGGCTGCAACAATTCTTAGGGCATTCACTGGTCAAGTCACATGATCTCTGAGCCTTGGTTTCCTTATTTCTAAGCTAGAAGAAATAGTGCTTAACTAATAGAGTTACTGTAGAGATGAAATCAGAAAATGTATATAATGGTATGGCACATATTGTAGGCACGTTAGTTTCCATTTCTTCTCCCTGACATGTCTCAGCAACCACAATATAAAGTTTCACACGGAGTTTAAATGCCAGGAAGAGAAAAGACACATTTTATGGGTCTACCCATCTGGTCAATATTGGTAGTTTTTTGGCTTCTTCTAGGCCTGAATGCTGGTATAATTTTGGGCGAGGGATGTTGCAGAAGTTTGTCTCAACAGGAAGGAACAGGTTTATCTTTCAGTCCTTCAATGATTGGACTTTACTTAGTATGTCTTCCACATTCTGTATTTTTTTCTCCCTGTCCCAAGATTACTGCATCTTTTCCTGGTTCTAGGATATACTGAGTTTAAAGGGTCAAGATGTCATTTTCAAGATATCTGTCCTCATTTCCTAGAACTGTCATATATATAAAAGAGGTCCAGTACATCTTTTAAATTAGGGAAGTCCCCTCAAATTTAGCAGACATAGATTTCTGGGACATGTAATTTAAAAATTCTAAGACATATTCCTGCATTGTCTATCCTTTTAAAACAAATCTGATGATGTTTGTTCAGAATCCACCTAAGAGGGTCATTCTTATAGAACATATGATACAAAGTTTGGAGATCTGAAAGATTTGATGCAAACCTCAGAAATGCCCCTTTTAAGTCATATGTATATCCAGAACCCATTGATTCAACATTTTGATAGTACACATAGTGATTACTGAAGGTTTGGTTGATCACAGCAAATCAATTATTTTGGGAACTTCACAAAATCCATCTCTTTCTGGTATAATCTGACTGTAAACTATGGCTTGACCTGTTATCTTTAGACAATTAGATCAGTGGAAGCAGATTCTAGTAACTAACGTTTGGAATTATACTGTACAACAAATTAGCAGTTGATATAACTCACTCTAAGATCTCTAAGGACAAAGCATTTCACTCCTCAATAAATACACTTAATATAAAATGACAAAAGAAAATATAATGATCAAAGGAAAATAATTACATTTTACATTTACGACTACCATTGGAATGCCATTTTGTGAAAGTAAGATAGTAAAATGTCTTGTTTATTAAGCTATTGCCAAGGTATTTCAGGAAAAGAATATTTTGCTGTAAGAAAATTGGGTCATCCATAAGTACAGATTATATTTTCTAAACAGATTCTTTTGGTCAGGGTCTGGGTTTAATCTTTAGTCAGCTATTAAATGCTTTCTTACAGAAGAGCTATTTTTAACTGAACCATGATATTCTTTTCAGTCTCAGAAGTAGTTTTGTGAGCTTGGGATGGGGGAGGCTGAAAATATATGGATCAGGTACCGACTTAACAAAAGCGTATAGCAGAAGGACAAAGACAGCTAGTGGTGAGTTAGGGTTCCAGGATTTCTGTTGACTTCCCTACCTTGAAAAAAAATCTAAGCCTTTTTATTTTCTTCAATCTAAACAAAAGCAAAATGGCCTCTCAGCTATTCCAATCTAAACTAAGCTCCTATTTTCCTACTGCAAAGTACTCTTAACTTTCCCCTGAGAAAGATAGATTACATAAGAGTCAAATAAATAAGCCTCCATTTAGAGAACCGTAAGACGGCATACACTGAACACAAAAATCAATGTGAGCCCCTTTGACAGCTGGAATTAAATGTCTCATAGTGTTTTGCCAGCTTCATAGAGCATTGTATATTTCCAAAGTACTCTCTATACCTTTGTGCTCCTTCATATTCTGTGGCCTCCCTTGTTAAAAATACAGTTTTTCCCTTTTGCTAACGTTTCATGGGCTTAGAGACTTTCTTTTAAGACATGGTCAAAAAGCCTTGAATTGGTGGCACAGGCGTTGCTAATAGCAAATTAACCTGGAAGATTATGTGCCTTAGGGTTATTCAATAACACATTACCATTGATAATTTTGATTTTAAAGTTTGGCCTTTTTTGCCATTCATGTCACATAGCATCCAGACAGTAACGAACAAAGGCTACAGAGTTGCCTGGAAGAAACAAATGCTTTGTGATTTTGCAGTATCGGTGACACTCTCATGTCTAGAGATATGGAATTGAAATGTGAGGCACAGTTTTAGAGATAGGAGAGAGAGATGGGAAACTAGTTAGCTAGTTCAAATCAAGTTTGTTAGGGTCAACAGGAAAACCACAGAATCCAAGCACCACCATTTATTAAACAGATGGACAAAGAAATGTATTATTTAAAAATAAATCTTAAATACCGGATCTGTCTTGTTAAAATTTCATACCTTACCCTGAAAGCTGACTTCATTTTTAAGGCAGAGGGATTAATAAGCAGATGGTCAATTAGTGATTCTATTGTAAAAATGGAATGGCCTACAACAGCCTATGTAATCTGGTACTCCAACCACAGTCCACATTCCCTCTTTGATTTCATAGCCTCCCACTCTTCCTTTGTTCTGCTCCAGCCCCACTGTTTCCTTCAAGGAACCTTGAAGCTGCCAAACACAATTCTGCCTTGAGGCTTTATGTTGTTTCCTTTGCCTGGGAAGATCTTCAACTAGATATCTGCAAAGCAAACTCCTTCACCTTCAAGTCTCTGCTCAGATGCCATCCACTGAATAATGCCTATTGTGACTCCTTTATTTAAATTCAATCTTCACCTCCAAAGCCGCATCTCGATTCAGCTCTGCCTCTTTTGTACATTCTAATATAATTATATAATTAATATATTACTATAATTAACTTATTTTGCGTATATTGTTTATTGCTGATCTTATCCTACTAAAATATGAAATCTATGAGAGCAAAGATCTTTGTTTTATTCATTGATGTAACCCAAGAGTATAGAACAAATGCCTAGCACAATGTAAGTGTGCCATTCATATGTGCTAAATGAATGAATGAAGAATAACATAACACTTATTAATTAGGGTCTTTTTTTCTGTCATATAGAAATCAGCCAACTGGGAGCTGACTTAGTACTTAGGGTTGGTTCTGACATTTAATTTCTTTATTATTTATTTGCCTTCACTTTGCAAACAAACTCTGTGGTTTGAAAGGATATTGTATTCTCTTCTTGTCTCAAAAGAATTAAGTGATAAAGCCAAAGACAAACTGAGGACCATATAGCACTACATATATCCTTTCTTGTTGCATTACTTTCAGTATTAATTCATCACCCACCAAGTCACTGTGCTTTAAAATAGAGAACAACAACAAAAAACAAAGCAGTTGAACTACATCAGTTTGCATTGGTTTGATGGCTCCAGAAAAATCAAATATTAAAAGGCTGAATTTTTATATTAAAAAATAAACCACACAGCTCTATGGAGAGCTTATGTCTCAGTGCTAAAACTGTTAACATTAATAAACAGGAATGGCAAGTTTCTGTTTAGAAAATGATTCTATGTGACAATTCAGTGAGTTGTCAAATCTATAACCTCCATTTTTTGAACTGTTGCTGGAGGACAGATGCCTTTCCTGTGGGGGTTACACCTCTGAGAGTGCTTAAAAAAGGATGAGTGAGCTTTCTGCACACAGCACTTTTCACTGAAGAAGGTTATTTTAGTGCTAAATCATCTGCACAAAACCATATGGTTAGAAGAAAATAAACTGCTAGCCAATATAGTTTCTCCAGAGGGCACTAGACTGGCATTAGATGTCTGCTGATTTGTTTGCTATTTGGATATTTTCTTTTCTTGGCTCATTGAAAGAAATTGTGCTATGGTCAATAATTCCACTTTAAAAGATAGAATAGAATGTCTTCCAGGAAGAAATATTTTCCAATATATATGTTCTTCATATTATATGCCAATTTCTAGGTGTTATCTCATACCAACTGCTGCCTTTAGCACAGAAATTATATAAATCCGCCTCAATTCCTCATAATGCACGAGAATCTAAAAACTGTCTCTTCTGGAATTAATTAATGAGGATAACTGGCAAACTGATGGAGTGCAAGTAATTTCTGCTCCTGAAAAGATGGCAATAATGAGAGGTTATTGCCTTTGTGGAAAAGGTCTCCGTTTAAATATACAGATAAGCATAACATTAAACTTTCATGAATTTCAGAGAAATAGTAATGATAAATACAAAACAACTAATGGGCGTTGTATTGTACTGTTGTAAACACTCCCTTTTTGAATACTAACAACCCTGAGAAGTGAGGATTCTTTTATCTCCATTCATAGATTTTAATCTGTAATTTCACTTGTCCAAGTTCATACAGCTGGAATTTGAAGCCAGATGCTCTAGTTTTAAATCTTATTCTAATCACAGTGTCTCCTTGGTGCCCTAATTTCATTTGGATTTAATTTATTTTGTGTTAATGTTAAGTGAAGTTCAATTTCTTACCCAGGTAAAGGCCATGTTACTTGTAACAGTGTAAATACGGGCAATTGGAGATGTATTAGGTGAGTTCTTTTTAATTGCCAATAAATTCTTAAATTAATTGCTATCCTTTTATGATGAGAATTACTTCAGCTCCTCAAAACATTAAGATAACTCAGCTTTGTGGGTTTTGTAATCTGTTTCTTAAAATTGAATGTCAAAATGTGTTATTCAGTATTTTAGAGTATCCAAGATATAACACAGAAATGCCTCAATTATCTAAGTAGAACCCAGTTACTCTCAGCATGATTATGACTACATTTATTATAATAAGGTCACAATTGATTCATTTCTATGTTCTTTATTTTGTATATCATTAGATAATGAAAATTATATTTAGGATGAAGGAATTATACATATTCTAATTCCAAAGAGTAAATCAGATCTAGTACAATTTATTTACGACTCAAGAAAATGGACTGCTACCTTTTCATTAAATCTTATCTTAGGTCAAAACATTGAAATAATAGCACTTTTTTTATATGCAATTTATTACTTTATACTTTCACTTTAGTTTTATACATACATGCCTTTTATTCTCTACTGATTTGTAAATTCCTTGAGATCAAGATTCATGTCTAATTTATCTTTGCTATCTCATTTTGGCTTATCTGTAGTGGGTTCTCAAAAAATATTTAATTCATGAATCGATTAATAAAATCACAATAATTTTCTGCCTATCACTAAAAATATAAATTAAACCAGCATAATCCAGTATGTAATTATTTCACCTCAAATAAGCCTTGGGCATCAAAATAAGAGTATTTACACCTCATTCAGATTTTAAACAAATGAAGTATTGTACTGACATATGATATAAAGTTCTTTCATCCTTGTTAAAAATATTTTATATTAATTTATTGTGTTTGTCAAAGTTACATGGTATAAAAAAGTGTTCTTCCTTAAACGCCATCTTCAGAAGCCAAAGTCCTTTAGTCTAGCTTAGTCTAGCTTTAGTCTGCCTTTTCAATTAACACTCTAGAATACTCATTATCTTCAGTAGAAACTGTCTTTGAAACCATAACAGCCTTCAGCTTGAAATATGCTTTTTCTCGCTGCTCAAGGTAAAAATTGTAGGGTTTTTATTAAGGGACGCAGATAGGGATGAAAATTACAAGTGGAGGTACACCTTAGCCAACACATTCAGAGAAAGTGATCACCAGCTTCCTATATTAGAGTACATCTGGGGTTAAAATGGTGGGAACACACTTTGCCTGCTCCCCAAATGAGAGAGACTTTGATTCCCAAACCTCCTTCCTCATCAGCTAGGGTTACAAGGCCTACTTTCTTGCTCTGACTTCCTTGAGCTGAAAACGTAGAAACATTTCTTTAATCTTTCCCCATTTGAGTATGTGGAGCCAGTTACCAGTAATCAGGGTTTGTTGAGCCTCTTTTCTATATAGAGAGCCAGCACTGCCATGCTCAGTATCAGCACAAAAGAAATGGGGGGAAATTATCTTTGTCTTTAGAGATCTCCAAATCTGAGGAGCCTAGGGAAGATATTTATTCCTACAATCACCTAATTCTTTTATTGGACTGTACAGAGAAAGACACACAAGATAAAATAAGGATCCTCAGCTCTCACAAATTGGCCTTATTTTAATGCAGGTACCCCACATGAATTTGAAAACACATGCCATTTACTGAAAGGTGACCTTATTAGGAAAATTAGCAACTACATGCTGTAAAAGCATGAAATGTATGATAAAGTGGTTCTAAAAATATCCCAGTGCAGTTCTCACATTTCCAGGCAGAGGCAACATTGATTTATGCAGGTGAAATCAAGGTTTATCAAAATCTCATCTTATTTTAAGCAAACAATTGTTTGAATATAAGGATTTGTAGGAATTCCTATCAGAATGTTTAATCCCCCCCCCCCCCTTTTTGGCTGTTTCCTATAATCTCATTCCATTTTTGGAAGTGCAGTGTTTTACTAAATGGATAAAGACAATGCAGAGCAATTCCCCGGGAGAGGAAAGTCAATTTCGAGAACCATTTTGTGATAACTTTAATCTTTCCTAATATCTTTTTCCTTGCAATGTTCTTTATGATCAATAAAGCTTCCCAACATTCCTGAGATTGATTGGTTTCATCACAGGCAATGAATTCATTCTACCAAAGTTCATTGAGTGCTACCCACACACAATTTTTCCTGTCCTTTTCCTTTTTTTTTTTTTTTTTTTCCAAAAAACTTTTTCAGGGAAAGGGGTGAAAACTAAAATAAAGGTAATTGAGAACTGTGACAGATAATTCTATGTCATATGGAGACCTACTAGAAAGTAAGGATGAGTTGAGTTTCTGACTAAACAAAAGCTAAGGCCTTTTATATAAGTGAAAGATCAACACAAGTTGTTGCATCAAAAGAATACCAAATAATCAATATACACTGTTAAAACAGATTATTAACAGGTTATATTATTACAGACCACTATTTTAATGAATAAACCTCTTAATTTTTGTCCTCTGTGTGTGAAATTATGAGAGGTTAAAATAGCAAAAGCTTTCTACTGGTATGATATTTCTTCTTAATATAGTACAATAGTGTTTCCTGGAATATTTTCTCCTGCAACACAGCAAACAAAGAGACTTGGAGATCCAAGTAGATCAGGGAGCTATAGTTTGTGAGGAACAGTATGAGGGGTAATTTGATTGAGTCAGGACAGCCTGTTCTGAAACAAAAACCTTGTCACAAAAGAAGCACTTTAGAGGACCAAAAGTAGAAAGAGGAAAACAATTACAGGTTCTACAATTAACATTAATGGATGCTTTATTATTTTGAAGGCAAGGCTAACTAACTTTATAAAATACACTTGATGTCTACTTTTCAAAATGCAAATTTGAATTATTTTAGGACATTTTATGTATGTGTAGGCTCAGACACTGACTTAGATGATCCTTGTCTTTTCTTCTGAAGGGAAATATTTTTTTTCTTGAATTGGAATTTCTGTATCTCTTACAATATAGAGTGAAAGCTTATAAATTCTCTCAGTATAGATAATATAGATGTGTACGTGCTTAGAATGTTAAAGATGCATTTCTGTTTATAGGTTAGGGGTTGACTAGAATAATTCAGTATACAAATATACATATACCTTTTTCTGGATTTGTAGGCACAAACAAAGTTGGAGAAAATGTGATCTTTGGTTCAAGGAGTTTATAGCCTAAGAGAGAAGTTGTAGGATACATGCATGTCATTATTGTTTAATAAAATATATTTAAAATTATTAGAGATTACAAACTGCTGTGGGATTTAGACGATTAAATCCCACAGTAGTTCTAGATGGGGAAATTAGGAATGGTTTCATGGAGATGCCTTGTTATCTTTCAAGGCCTTTCAATTGGGCCTTAAAGTCTGGACAAAACTTAGATGAGACAAATTGGCAGGTAAGACTTTGGGCAGAATGAAAGACATTAACAAGAGCCTAGAGGAATAAGAACATGGGGATGGTCCTTAAGAGCAAATAAACCCAGTCTGAATAGAGAATAGTGTGTTGGAAATCCAGGAGGGAAAATATAGAAAAGGAAATTTGATTTAAAAAAATCATCCAGGTTCTTAAATGACAAGGTAAGGAAATGGACTTTATTAAGCAATGAAGGGGAATGAACACTACTAATCACAGTATGTATTGTGACCTTCCTAATTTTAAAAAAAAATTTTCAAGATACTTAGACTATACAAATGTCACATAAAAAATATAGGAAATTCCCATATGCCCCGCTTGCTACACTTCCCACATTTCCCCACACTAACATCCTTCATTAGTGAGGTACATTCATTGCAACTGATGAACATATTTTGGAGCATTGCCACTAAGCATGATTAAAGTTTACATTGTGATTTATACTCTTGCCCACACAATTCTGTAGGTTATGACAAGATTTATAATGGCCTATTTCTGTCATTGCAATGTCATTCAGGACTATTCCCAAGTTCCAAAAATGCCCCCATATTACTCCTGTTTTTCCCTCTCCCTGCCCTCAGAACCTCCAGTGGCCACTGCCTCCACATCAATGATATGATTTCTTCCATTGCTAGAATCACAATAAGTCTATAGTAGAATACCAGTAGGTCTACTTTAGTCCATAGTTCATTCCCCAATCTTGAGGATTCTGGTATGGTGATGTCCACTCCACTTCTAATTGAGAGGGGGCTGTGATCCCATAGGGCCGATGGATGGGATTCTCTTGCTTGCAGTTGTAGACTCTCTTGGTTCCTTGGTATGTTAGTTGTCCTGGTTGAGACCAAAGAACTGGAAAGTAGGTGTTGCAACTCCGATGAGATTCAGGGCCCAGCTGGCACATGGACAGCCCAAAGATTTAAGTCTCTTGGACATATACCAACCAACTCTAGTACTATTTATAGGTTCAAATAGAAGGGCAGAAGAGCCATGTGTAGGGAAACTGCAACTGAGTCCAACTCTGTCACTCTGGGGAGTATAAATTCCAAAGTAGGGACCACTGGCAAGGCACCAAACTCCTGAGCTATCTGCCCTGACTATAGTGTCTGGATGTCTCTAGAGACCTCAGGAACCCTGCTATTTGGGGTAATATCTACTTTGGCAGTCTAAGAGATCCTGCTGAGACATGCATAAGCATAATCTCTGGAATGACCTCCTGACTCATTTTGAAGTCTCTTAGCCATATAAACTCATTTGTCTTTACCCTCCCCCCCCTTTTGGTCAAGGTGTTTTTCCAGTTGCATTGCTAGCTGGTGCCTGGTAGTAATCCCTCAGTGCCAGGGAGGCTCATCTCTGGGAGTCATGTCCCACACTAGGGGGAAGGTAATGTATTTATATGTTGAGTTCAGCTTAGAAAAGTCACATTTGAGTAACAAGAAGACTCCCAGGAGGCAACTCTTAGGCACCCTAAAACACTAGGCTAAGTTTCCATTTCAAAAGTAAAGGCTCATAAGCACAGTCATTCTTTACATATGCTGTATCATTTAATTTTCACATCAGTCCCGTAAGGTATGAATTTTACTTAAAGGATTCTGTAAATGGAATGTAAGCAGTTCTAACACAAAAGTTCTTTCTTCTACATAACTATTTTTTGTGTGTGATACATTTGTTACAATTGATGAACATATATTGAAGCATTGCTACTAACCATGGTCAATAGTTTATACTTTACACTTTGTACCACACATTTTTATAGGTTTTGACAAAATGTATAATGACCTGTAACTGTCATTGCAATGTCATTCAAAACAATTTCAATATCCCCAAAACACCCCATGTTATACTTATTCTTCCCTTCCCTCCCCTCAGAACCTATGGTGACCACTACCTTTATATCATTGTTACAAGATCTCCCAATGCTAGAATAAGTCTACTTTAGTCCAGAGTTGCATGTTCAAAAAACTTTTTAGTTTTGTGTTTTGTTTTTAAAATTATTTTATTTTTTATTATTTTTATTCATTAATTTTTTTGGCTTTGTTTTGGGGAGGTTTTGGACTGCAGAAGGGTCATAACCGTAGCAAGGGAGGATCACTGGTGTGGGGTGTTGGTGATGGGGGTGTATGGGGAGGGTTATACGTGGGACATGTCTTTATGGAATATGAATATGTTCAAGTGGTCATGGGGTGTTGTCTTGGTAGGTGGAGATCCATACAATAACTGAAAGAATATTGAATTCCAATCCTAGGAGTCCTGCTATATTCTCTAATATAGTAGCAAGAATCCCTAGAGTACATGGGCAGGGCCTAGCAAAGGAGGAGAGACCAATACGCCAGGCCTTTGACATTGATAGTTGTACTTATGAATCTTGTTCTTGTGAAATTGAACTTAGCCTAGTATTATATACTGCCTAAGAGTTACCTCCTGAAAGCCTCCTTGTTACTTAAATGTGACCTTTCTCTAAGCCAAACTCAGCATATATACTCACTACCTTTGGAAAAAACCTTGAACAAAAGGGGGAAATATTAAATACAAATGAGTTTTTATGGCTGAAAGATTTCAAAGTGAATCGGGAGGTCATTCCAGAGGTTACGCTTATGCACATCTCAGCAAGATCTCACTTACTGCCACAGTAAACAGTGCCTCAAGCAGGGGTGCTCCTGAGGGCTTTAGAGACAGCTAGACACTATAGGCAGGGGTAGACAAGCTTCGAAATTCAGCACCCTGTCAGTGGGCCTTACCTTTGAATATATATTCTCCAATATAGCAGAATTAGACTAATTTATAATTTCCCTATACATGCCTCTTCTGTCCCTTTTATTTGATCCTATAATTAGCCTATACTTGTAGGCTAATATATATGTACAGAGACTTAAATCTGCAGTCTGTTCAAATGCCAGTTGAGCCCTGAATCTCAGCAGTGTTGCAATACCTACTTCTCGAGTTTATTGGACTTGCTCAGGACGACTAACAAAATGATGATGGACAAAGCCCTGGCCAAAATGGCAAGCAAGAAAGATGCATCCATCTGTCCCATGAGAGCTAAGCACCCTCTCAGTCAGAAACAGAATGGGCATTTCCATCCTAAAACACTCAAGACATACATGACTGTTTAGTGGTCATGAACTTTGAAAATCTCATTAAAGCTGTGGAACTTCTTCCCATGAAATGAATATACACACATATACACAAAAGTTTTCTTACACTTTCAGGGTGCTCACTAATTCCCATTTTCCATGTTTAAAAAAAAATGCAGTGCCTTCAGATATCTCCCAGTGAGAAAATCCATTTCTCTTTAATACCATTACCCAGTAGTATTTCAACATGGTAATATTCAGAGAATGCTAAAAATGTAAGTAGTTGAATAATGTCATCATTTTTTCTATTATTATAAAGGGAATATGTACCTCTTATAAAACAGCAAATCAAGCTAATCCACATGACTCCAAGCTCATTTCTGTCCTTTTAATGGTTCATTAGCTTTTGTTCTGTTTATCTTGATATTTTATCTAATGATCACTCTCTTGTTTAAGGAATCCAAATATGACCTAACTTTACCCATAGCTTCCAATTCAAGTCTGGGCATTGTCATCAACTGAGGATATTTTAGTTGCTTAGAGATAGGAGGTCTTAGGGACACAAGGTCTAAGTATGAGTCCCAAATCTGTACTTTCACTTTGGTTAAGCCCATTAAAATCTCTGAGTATTCTTCTGTGAAATGGGGATAAAAATAATTGTATATTTACCTTAAAAGGTATTACTAGAAGGAAAGCTAAAAAATATAACATGGGACTGTATAACATATAAAACCTCATGTAAAATACAAATATGGGTGATATTACATATATAAAACTGTTTTTACAAAATATAAATACAAATAAACTAGAGAGAAGGAAACAGAATAGCAGCTATTTATTGAAGGGAAAGCATAGAGAGAGAGGTGATGAGTTTGCTTATTTGTTTGTTTTTTGTTTTTTAGTGTTATTATTACTGGGAATATAAAAGTGCTCTCAAAATGATTGAAGTGATGAATGCACAACTATATGATTATACTGAATACTATTGATTGTACACTTTGGATGGATTTATGCTTTATTAATAGGTATCATATTACACATAATATGAATTATAAATAAAAATAATAAAGTAATGAGACCAGCAACAGTTAGAAGATAGTATAAAGAGAATCATTGTGTGAAATGGCAATTGTCCCTGGACACACTTAATAATTACAAACACTTAAATGCATTATTGGTTCCAAAATGGCCCCATCAAAAGGGCAGAGAAAAGTATTCTCCAGATACTATTCCGAATTCCATTCCTGTAATGTTACATTTGTTAATTTATAAAATATATTAAAGTTGAATCATTCAAGTAAAGTTATTATTTGTAAACTAAAAATGGTTATTAAATGTAGACATTCTATAAAATGACGGAAATAATATAAATATTGGTTTTTATTCAACACATCAACCATTCTTCAAAACCTAGTTGATATCACAGTATTGGTAGGTTTAGAAAATAAAGAAATAAACAATTATAAATACTCAAAGAGTTATATATATGAGAACAAACTTACAGTACAGTAAAACAGATAGCATATAAATAATTAGCATAAATGATATATTAAAGGCATATATAAAGTGGGACTGACCGATGTAAAATTTTGTACTCACTTCCCTGGTGCATGCTGTACTGGACAGGACCACCATATACTGTCACCCAGGCTGTACACGACCAACTCCAGGAGGGCACCATTTGCTTGGACTATGGCATGAATGGTGTTACTGGAATTATATAAATTTAACGCTCTGGCACAGACATAATTTTGGTGGACCAAACACATTATAAATCAACAGTTTGAAAATTCTTATGACCCCAAATTGTCAACCCTAAACCATACAGATGCCATTTTTCCAAATATGTATTCTGACCAAGGGTAGGTATTTCTCCATCTTCTCTCCTCTCTCAGCTGAGATCCCTTTCCTATTCAGCTAGGAATCAAGAAATCCAACTAATGTTTATTGAATCCTTAACCTGTACCAATAATTGTACTAAGCTTTATGCAAGCTTTTACTTTTTCCCACATTTTCAGATGAAAAATCCAATACTTAATGAGGTTAAGAAATTTCCCCAATGTGAATATTTTCGCTGACCTGATTTTGTGATAATCAGGGTAGACTAAACATTCTCTATATTAGAAACCATGCATGTGTCCCCAGACCTAGTTTTTCTCCCTAGGTCTGGTTTTTAGAAGGCTGGTGATAAACTAAGCCTGATTTATTATATGACCATCCTGTATGGGAAAAGACTGTAATTTTGGGTATCTTTGGTCAATATTAAGAGATATAGCAGGGAGACAGATATGGCTCGGGTGGTTGGGCATCCATCTCCCATATGGAGGGACCAGGGTTCTATCCCAGGACCTCCCGGTAAAAATTAAAAAAAGAAAAATATAGAAGGCACGTGGGCCACCAGGCCCTGTGTGCGGGTGCGCCGCCAGACCCCGCGAATGGGTGAGCAGTCAGGCCCCGTCCACGGATGCCCTGTCAGGCCCCGTCCATGGGTGTGCTGCCAGGCCCCACATGTGGGCGAGCTGCCAGTCCCCATGAGCCACACAGCAAGATGATGACATAACAGGAGAGTGACACAAGGGATAGCCAAGATGAGACATACCAGAAAACCAAAACCTAAGGTAGCACAGGCAGGATGACTTTCTCCCACATCGGAGATTCCGAGGATTGAATCCCAGTGAAGACAGGAGAAGAAGGATGAGAAGAGAGGGCAGGAAATGGACACAGAGAATGAATGGACACAGAAACAGCAAAAACGCTGCGGGGGGTAAAAATGGATAAAAGTAAATAAATCCTTTAAAAAAATGTATAGGGGGGTAAGATATGGACTATAGTTAGTAGTAATAATAATTAAAAAAAGATGTTTCCCCCAAATCTGTTAAAACTGGTTAAAGGACAGAACTATAATTTGAACCAAGAATATACTACCTATCCACTCTGTGTACAGGAAATAAATCCTGAGATGCCTAAAAGAAGGAGAGTGAGGTACACATTACGGATCCAATCTAAGCTATATATATTTCTGTGGAAGCCCAAACTCTCCAGGATTAATAAGAAGATCAGCAGAAATAAATCATTCAATCCCATACTAAGCTGATAAACAACTTTTTATTTAGCACAGAAAAGTGATGCAGCTTTACAATTTAGAACAAAGCATTAGACAGTGAAATGAATGTGGCTCTCTCATCCCTGGGTTAGTGGGCTTACACAGTTAGTGGAGGTCAAGGGAGCATAAAGTCTCTTCCATTTTAAGCTTTTATTCTTTAACCATTTGAGAAGTGATGTCATCAAAAGGCTAACCAAGAAACATGTACTCTGATGGCCAACTACCTGGATCCAACTGAATGATTCCCAATGTGCAATTTCTATCAGTGTTATAGGAAGTAGGATTTTCCATCCCAGAGTTTTCAAAAAACATAAGGCTTTTACACATGACAAAAGGGCTCTCTAGCCTATGGCCTTTCTATTAGGCACACTGACCATAACCTATCAAATTTGTCTTCTAGCTTGAACCTAGTATTAGAGGTAGCAATCAGAATAAAATATTATTGCCTAAAGAAAGAATGAGTGAATGAGGTCAGATATAACATAGTGATCGTTCCCTATATTATAGGATGCCTTGAGGTCAGTGATTCCATCTTATTTACCCTTGTGTCTCCTAACCTAAAAAAAAAATAACATCACATATTGAGTACTCAATAAATATTTGTGGAAGGATTCTTTGGCCTGTTATTCATACAGCACCACATTAGACTTCACAACAAGGCTTTGTGATACATTATCTCCATATTTTAAAAGAGGCAATTACATTTTTCCTTCCAAGAAGATCCAACTAGTATGTAACTGAGTTAGAATTCAAAAGTGGAAGTTCTGCCCTTAAATCTAGTTTTGAAGATAACACCAGTGAATTCAATGATACAATTATTCATTACTACAGACAAGGGAATCAACATATATGTAGTACTTACAGACTGTCAGAAACATCACTAGGCATTGTTAACACTCATCTAATCCTTGTGACAAACTGGTGAGATTGAGATTATTATTCCAATTTAACTCCCCATTCCCTTCCTGAATTGAATAGTGAACATTTGGATTCAAACAGATAAACAAAATAATAATAACCATAAGACAATTTCCAAATCCCTCTTGTATAAAAACTCAGGGCATAATTCACAATATTTGTTGAACTTCACAACCTGAAATACACACCACCTCATCGGAGAAGCCTCCCTTTAAATTTAGCATGTTTTGAATATTTAAACCAAAACCTCAACTACTATATCTCATATGACCCTATGTTTATAAATTAGACAACATAACACATTTCAAATAAAAAAAAATTCAGGAGAGCAAAATATTCACCCATTATATTAAAGATTAAGTAGACAATGGTGATAAGATGTTTCTAAACTGGCTTGACAGTTTGATTTCAGTTTTATTTCATGCAAACTAAGATAAGTGATAATTGTTTTAAAGGGAGTCGATGTTTAAATCTAAAATTGAGGATAACAAAGCAAGGCCATGCTTTGATAACCTTGGACATCGTGGTGAAAGGAAATCATTGTTTGTTCTTTTCCACAACTATGCAGTGAAGATAAGCAAGCAAGAAAGTATGACAATGTTTATTTTGCACAGAGATGATTTAACAGGGATTTGAAAAATTAAAAGTAAATGAAAAGGGGCTTCCTTTTCTTCTTACTATGTTATGTATTTGCAAGTCTGTCATTATTTTCTCTTTTGGTTTGTGAGCTCCAAGACAGGAATTCTTGTTTCTTGAATGTTGTTATAAATCACCAAGCACACTAGCTATGCTCCATAAATATATAATAAGAGGAACAGGAACACAAACATTACAAGAAAATGAAGTCCATGGTGATTCAGCCTCTCAATTCAAGCATGCCTAGCAATTTCCCCTGGTACTGATTTAAATCCTCAGGACTTCTGAACTTCTTCCTTATCAGTAGCTCTTGCTATTATATACTGAGTGACTGACCTTAACCTTCATATCCAGTGCTTGCAAACTTTGCCTAATTCTTACCAAGTCATTATGAAGTAACAGTTATTGGTGTTGAAATTAAGAAGTTCAATGCAGGTCCCTATTTCATTAAGCATTAAAAAAATTACTAGAGCAACTTGTTAAACTTTAACAAATGTCCCAATTACATGAGGATAAGAAAATGAGAGAAGAAATACAAACCCAGAACTGGAAGGCGAGTTCTCCAGTGTAGCACTTATATAGATTATTTTGGTCTAGAATATTAATGCCAATTTACATAAATTTATTTCCATATGAAGACACAGAGAAGTACATGAACATATATATTTATAGCTGTATCAAAAATATTAGTGATTAAGAAATTTTTTTAAAGTGTGCAAATTCTTTATAACTATTTGCACAATTATTAAACCAAGTATTTCTAACAAATGATCAGAAACTACTCTGAACAGGCTGCCGCATCCTGGATTCTTAGTTTATCACATGGCAAGGCAAATGGCCGTGTCCCTTGGCCTCAGGTTGAATTTCAGCTTCTTGCTTCTGTGGCTTTCTTTCCTCTCTCTGAATTTCATTTCTCTTATAAAGGACTCCAGTAATAGAATTAAGACCCATCCTGATTAAGCTGGGCCAAACCTTAACTGAAGCAACCTTATCAAAAGGTCCTACTTACAAAGGTTCATACCCACAGGAATGGATTAAATTTGAGACTATGTTTTTCTGGAGGTACCTAGAGCTTCAAACCACCACAAAAGTTATAAAGGCATCAGCTATTTTTAAAGTCTCATTACCCTCTCTAAGTGAAATATATAATCTCTGAGGTAGATTATATTACTATTCACCCATAATTGGTGCCTCCCTTCAGAGCCCCTGTTTGTAGGAAGAAGCTACATCCCCAATTGTTTAACAGATTTGGTCATGTGACTGTGTTTGGGCCAATGAAATGTGAGTGTAGTTGATTACTCACTTCTGAGGCAAAGCGTTAAGAGTGAGTACATGGTTTGCATGCTTCTCTTGTCTTTATCAGTTTGATGAATGAATGGTGTTAGGTATTCCAGGGAGCACCCTTTGATCCCAGAATAAAAACACTGTGAGATAGAGCCATAGCTGCCCTGAAATCAACATGTAGCATTAAAAGAAATGCATCCTCGGGACAACGAGCAAGACGGCAGCAGAGTAAGGAGCTCCTAGAGTCAGCTCGTGATATAGGGCAGTTAGTAATCACCCAGAGCTATCTAAAGTACCTGTGGGGGAGCTCTAGGAGACCAGAAGAATATCCTGCAACATCCTTGAAAGAATGGAAGGAGGAGATTGCCCATCTGCAGTGTAGAGCCCTCCGCGCCACAGAGGCCGGAGCCCATCCTCCACTGGCGGCACGAGCCACCTCGGGAGCTATTCTGCAGATGGAACTGGAAGCTTCACTTTCCAAAAATGAGGGAGGAAGAGACAGTTGGGCACCAACTTCAACTACTGGTTAGTAAATTTGACAGATTAAAGTTCCTAAGATCAGCTAAAGTTTGAACCTGTCCAAGTCAGAAAGAGGCCATTTTAACTCCACCCCTGATACAAGGGGAAGCGGGGTGGATGAAAATCACAGTGCTGGCAGAGACAAGCTTCTCTTCATCCAGATCAGATTGCAGCTCTAGCCTAAGACCCAGGCCTACCTCCAGCAGGGAGGAAGCTGGGGGAACCTGCGCCAGCCTCTCCAGGAAAATACAGGCCACACCGCGAAGGCCAGTGACCATCCTACTCTGGCAGTGCAAGCTACCTCGGGAGCTGTTCTGTGGCTGGAATTGGAAGCTCCATTTCCCAAAAACAGGAGGAAGAAACAGTGGCCACTGGTTTCAGCTACTGATTAGTAAATTCAGCTGACTATAGTATAACCCTAAGAACAGCTAAATTTTGAACCTAAGTCAGAAAGAGGCCAGTAGCCACCATTCTGACTTTGCCCCCAGCATGAGGGGAAGCCGGGCTGCCTGAAAATCACAGCGACAGTAGGGACCAGCTTCTTTCGCCCATATCGGCCCACAGCCCTCGCCTAGGCTTCAGCCCCACCTCTAGCACGGAGGAAGCTGGCGGGCCCTGTACTAGCCTTTCTGGGTAACTGCAGGTACATTTGGCTGGCACAGATGGAATAGTTGGAAGTCTACCAGGGTAACTGTGGTCATCTTGGACTTGCACTGCATAAATTTCTGCCCATACCTATAGTTCCATCCCCGCCCCAGGCAGGGGAGAGAGGGGTGTGAATTCATCAGCCTCTCTGGGCAATTACAGTCTAGGCCTGCATGACTTCGATTATTACACATGGCTGGCTCTTTCCCTACCAATGGCAAAGGAGAAAGTTGGGAGAAGCTTCACTGGTGCCTGGGGCAATGAGGGTAGCTTGGACCTCCACAGCTTACAGCACCAACTGCATCCTTGGCTCCTACTAAACAACTAGCAAAGGAGAAAGGGCTAGAAATCCCTAAACTAAAGAGAGAAACTGCACCCAGAATAAATACATCTAATAAGCCAGATGTCAAGACACTAAGAAAAAATTATAATCCCTACCAAGAAACAGGAAGATAGGCCCACTTAAAGGAACAAGACAAGCCTCCAGATGACCTAAAGGAGTTGAGACAGCAAAGCATAGATGTTCAAACAAATCTCCTTAATAAATTTAATGAAATGGCTAAAGAGATTAAGGATATTTTGATGATATTAGATAGGCACAAAGAAGAATTTGAAAGCATAAATAGAAAAATAGCAGATCTTATGGGAATGAAAAGCACAATAAATGAAATTTAAAATACACTGGAATCATATAATAGCAGATTTGAATAGGCAGAAGCAAGGATTGGTGAGCTTGAAGAAATGGCCTCTGAAAGCAAACATACAAAAGAACAGATGAAGAAAGGAATGGAAAAATTGAACAAGGTCTCAGGGAACTAAACAACAGCAAGAGATGTGCAAACATATGTGTCATAGGTGTCCCAGAAGAAGAGAAAGGAAAATGGCACAGAAGGAATATTTGAAGAAATAATGGTAGATGATTTCCCATGAAGGACATAGATATCCAAGTCCAAGAAGCACAACATACTCCATCTGAATACATCCAAATAGACCAACTCTGAGACACATACTAACCAGAATGTCAAATGCCAAAGACAAAGAGAGGATTCTGAGAGCAACAAGAGAAAAGCAATGCAAAACATATAAGGGATACCCAATAAGATTAAGTGCTGATATCTCATCAGAAACCATGGAGGCAAGAAGACAGTGGTGTGATATATTTAAGATACTACAAGAGAAAAACTTTCAGCCAAGAATCTAATATCCAGCAAGATTGTCTTTCAAAAATGAGGGCAAGTTTAGCATATTCACAGATAAACAGAAACTGAGAGAGTTTGTAACCAAGAAACCAGCTTTGTAGGAAATACTAAAGGGTGTGCTACAGCCTGAAAAGAAAACACAGGAGAGAGAGGCTTCTTGGAAGAGAGTCTAAAGGTGAAGATCAATAAGAGTAACTAAAACTGTCAAAAGAGTGGTGAAAGTAAAATATGACAGATAAAACCCAAATATTTAGGAATAAACTTAACCAACAATATAAAGCACTTGTATTCAGAAAACTACAACTCATTGTGAAAAGAAATTTAAAAAGACCTAAATAATTGGAAGAACATTCCATGCTCACTGATTGGAAGACTAAATATCATTAAGATGTCAATTATACTCAAATTGATATACAGTTTCAATGCAACCCCAATAAAAATTCCACCAGCATTTTTTAAATAAATGGAAAACATGATTATCAAATTTATATGCAAGGGTAAGGGGTCCTGAATAGCCAGAAACACCTTGAAAAGAAGTAAAGTTGGAATACTCTCACTTCTTGACTTTAAATCATATTACCTAGCTACAGTTGTAAAAACAGCATGGTACTGGCATAAAGACAGACACATAGACCAATGGAACTGGACTGATGGTTCAGAAACAGACCCTCACATCTGTGGCCAAGTGATTTTTGTTTTTTTTGTTTTGTTTTTGTTTTTGCCAAGTGATTTTTGACTCACCTGTCAAAACCACCCAGCTCAGACAAAACAGTCCATTCAACAAATGGTGCTGAGAGAAATGGATATTCATAAACAAAAGAAGGAAAGAGGACCCCTATCTCACACCTTATACAAAAATTAACTCACAATGGATCAAAAACCTAAATATAAAAGCAAGAACCACAAAGTGTCTAGAAGAAAATGTAGGAAAATATCTTCAAGACCTGGTGGTAGGTGGTGGATTCTTAAAGGAGATAAGAGGAGGACTTAGATAGGCTACTGATGTTTAATATATGCAGAAGTTTTACTTAACTTTACTGTGAAAGTGTGGAAATGTATAGAGTTGATGGTAACATATTATAGTGAGTAACAGCTGGTTTATAAATGGGAATATGGCTGAAAAGGATAGTCTCAGGATCTAAACACCAATTGACAGAAAACTAGAGATTAATCTAGGGACTGAATAACACAGTAAACCCAAAGTTGGATGAGAATTGTAGTTGATGGTTCAGATGCAAAAGTCTCTTTTTTGCGAGCAGAGCAGATGTACAGCACTATTGCAGTGTGGTGGGAATGTGGAGAAGCATGGGAAGAATACAACTGGAATGACCTATGGTCTGTGGTTAACAGTAATAATGTAATACTCATGCATCTATGCCAAAGATGTATTGCGTTGATAATGGGGGAGTATAGAAAAAGTGTGCCAAATATATGCTATGGATCTGGTAAAAATTTGATTATATTATCGCATAAGCTGTAACAAATGTTCCACCATGGTGTGGTGTGTTGATAAGGGGTGTTGTATGGGATTCTGCACATGTGCATGATTGTTTTGTAAAGTTTACAACTTCTGTCATAAAAATATATTTAAAAAAAAAATAATAGGGTGGTTTGGGGAAAATACACCAAATGAAAGATAAGGACTATGGTTAGTAGTAAGATTTTGCTGATATTCTTTCATAATTTGTAACTAATGTCTCACAACAATGCAAGATGTTGGTGGTAGGTTGATGTATGGGACCCCTGTATGATGTTATGCATGTTTGCTTTGTAAGTTGTTATGCAACTTTTGCTATGCACTTATTGTTTATGTATATGTTCATGTACAAATGATATTTAAAAAATAATAATAATAGGGTGGGTTGCGGGGGAAATACACCAGATGTAAGATACTTTGGTTAGTAGCAATATTTTGAGGATACTCTTTAATCATTAGTTAAAAGTATTCCACAACAATGTAAGATATTGGTGATAGGGTGAGGTATGAGAGCCCTGTATGCTGTTATGTATGTTTGTTTTGTAAGTTCACAACTATTACTATACACTTATTGTTTATGTATGTTTATGTATGAGTGATATAACTCAATGAATTTTTTTTTTAATGAAAAAAATAAATAAATAAATGCATCTTCCTTTTTTTGGTAAGCCTCTCAAATTTTGTAGTTGTTTGTTACCAAAGAACTACCTAGCTCATCTTATTTGATATATCCTCTTCAAAATGCCTTGAAAATAGTTAATGCTCTGTTTAGAAGGAATGACTGGCCATTATTTACACATCTAAACCTCTTAAAGTATTTGATCAACAAATCATTGTTACTATTATCATGTAACAGGACTTGGAAAGAGTTTTGCTTTAAAAATTTTCTTGGTTGATTTGACCAGATTTTACCTAAACCTGTCAGAAAAAATAGTCACACCCAGGATTTAATCCATGCCTTTGAAACAACTTGAGTTTTCTCCTTTTAAAATGTTTTTATACAGAGAAAAAAGGGTAAAGAACATAATTGGTGAAACACATTTAACACTTGTAACTTTTCCCCTTTCTGTCAGAAGCATATACATTTTTTTCTAACAAAAAAAAAAATCCAAAAAACACACCAAAACAACTTTTAAAAATCACTACTCCCTAGTCCAAATAAGAAAAATCAAATGCATTGAAAATGTTCTTTGGTTCAAAGCCTGAATTTTCCCACTTCACTCCTCATTTTGTTCTTGAAGTGCTAAAATTGATGAGTGATTATACGCTGTAAAGAGGTTAGTATTCCCAATCATTTCTAGCAGTTGTTAATGGCCATGTACTGTGATTTAGGTTTTGTCTAAAGTAAAAGGAGGTGACTAGGTGAATGATGTTGAATTTTTAAACCCTCAGGTATGTACAGCTATGTAGTGTCAACAATCAATATTTATCAATATTTATCCTAAAAGAGAGAGGGAAATAATGCAGAGAGATAAAAAAGCTACTTGGTAGGACTGGAAATAAATTGACATGCTTTATTTTATCACTTTCCCTGTTCAAAAATCTAGAAGACAGGTTTCAGGGAAAACTTGGAATTAGAGAAGTCTTTTTCATTAAAATATGGATGGGTTTCCCCATTCAGTAGGTTTTATAAAATGCCAGGCAATATAAAACAGCAGTCGAATTGGACCAGATTAAGAAAATAAAAATATCCAGATATATTCTCTAATTGGGCTCTATGATGGAGCACTTAATTGTATGCTATGTTTAAAAAGATGGCCTCAGCTGCCAGCTATATTTATATTATATCTTTAAATGTCAGATGATTACTGGCCAAGAACACTGTCTAGAAGTGCTGCTACATTGAGCACCTAATGTTTGAGGATATGCTTTTTTTTTCCATATGAGTATCAACACATTACCTTTATTTGCAATGTCTGTCATTTCACGTACTTGTGAGAAATCATTTCTTCCTCTAGAGATGGTCCATTCTTATCTCCCTCAGTCCAAAGTCATCATCAGGAATAACCAATGGAGGAGAGGCCTAGTAGCAAGAATACAAAAACAGCTTTCTAGAAACATAAGTTCAAGGATAACATGGGGGAAAAAGAAGTTTGAAAACACTCTCAGGTCAGTGAGACTTTTCCACCTTTTCTTTTCCCACAAAAATAAAAAAAAACATACAGATGAATAATATAAAAGCAGTCAGGTATTTCAACTCTGTTTAGGTATTGAGCAATGATTAGCCATTTCTAATATGATGGCAAGAATCCCCCGAGTACAAGGGCAGTGCCTACTGAAGGAAGGGAGACCAGCATGCCAGGCCCTTGATACTGATGATTGTACTTATGAACCTTTTCTTGTGAAATTGACACTTAGCCTCATATTATATATTGCCTAAGAGTTACCTCCTGAAAGCTTCCTTATTGCTCAAAAGTAGCCTCTAAACCAAACTCAGCATAGAAACTTACTATCTTCTCCCCAGCAGGGGATGAGCCTCCCTGGTACCAGTGGAATATTACCAAGCACCAACTAGCAATGCATCTGAAAAAACACCTTGACCAAAATGGGAAAATGGTAAATACAAATGAGTTTCATGGCTAAGAGATTTCAAAGTGAGTCAGGAGGTCATTCCAGAGGTTACGTTTATACAAGACTCAGCAGTATCTCATTGACTGCCACAGTAAACAGTGCCTTAAATAGTGGGGCTCCTGACGACTCTAGAGACTTTCAGACACTATAAGCAGGGCAGAGAAGCTCAGGGATTCGGCACCCTGTCAGTGGGCCTTACTTTGGAATTTATGCTCCCCAGTGTAACAGAGTTAGATTAATTTATAGTTTCCCTACCCAGGGCTCTTCTGCCCCTTTTTATTTTAACCTATAAGTAGCACTATTCTTGTAAAATATATGTCCCAGGGACTTAAATCTTTGGTCCTTCCATGTGCCAGTTGAGCCCTGAATCTCAGCAGAGTTGCAACACCTACTCTCCAGTTCATTGGACTCACCCAGGACAACTAACAAGATGATGATGATGGACAATGCCCATCCTAAGGAACAGAGAGTGTCTGCAACTGCAAGCAAGATAGTTTCATCCAAAAAATAATAATAATAAAAATAAAAATTAAAATAAATAAAAATTTTAAAAAACACAAAAAAATAAAGAAAAATAAAAGATAGTTCCATCCATTTGTCCCATGGGATCTAAGCCCCCTCTCAGTTAGAAACAGAGTGGACATCACCATCCCCAAATCCTCAATATCAGGGAATGAACAATGGACTAAAGTATACATTATTATTCTATTATAGACTTATTATTATTCTAGCAATGGAAGAACTTGTATCATTGATATAAAGGCAGTAGCCACCAGAGTTTCTGAGGGGAGGGAGAGGGAAGAATAGGTATACCATGGGGGGCATTTTCAGACTTTGGAATTGTCCTGCATGACATTGCAATGACAGATACAGGACATTATATATTTTGTCATAACCTACAAAATTGTGCAGAACAAAGTGTAAACTCTAATGTAAACTTTAGTCCACCATTAGTACCAATGCTTCAATATGTGTTCATCATTTGTAACAAATGTACCACACTAATGAAGGATGTGGTTAATGTGGGAAAGTATGGGAGGGGAGGGGTTGGGGCATATGGGAATCCCTTATATTTTTTATGTAACATTTATGTTATCTAAAGCTTCTTTTAAAATTAAAAAAACAAAGACAGAAATTTCCTTGATCCTTGAGGAAATTAGTTGGAATTACAGTGATAAGAAATAAAAAATATATGGAGGAAAGAAGTTGGGCTTCTCGCACTCAAAAAGCATATAAAAGACCAAACACAGAACTTTGAATGATGCTGGGGAGACGCCAGTCAGGGCCAGCCATAGAAACCTAAAAGAGTCCCAGTGTTTATAATCATAGAAAGGTATTAAAGGAAATAAAATAAGAAAAGCAATTTCAACCCTCAAAAATATAGTACTGTTCTGAACTAAGGGGAACAAAGCTTCCTATTTGGGTGATCAGTTATAAGGTGTTTGGAATAAAGATGTTTCCCTAAGGAAAACTAATATGCACCCTAGAAAGTACTTTAATATGGTATTATGATTTTCAGTGAAGCACCATTTGATTAGCATGCCCAATCTGATCCTGAATATCAATCTTATTTATTCAGGGAAGATATAATCCATGTGGAACCACGTGTCTAGACAGCTTTTCTTCTGTGCTGTTTTTAAGGCATTATGACATGCTGGTCTCAACCCCTAGCCATGAATATAGCATCTAGGAGAGGCTGGTGAATGAAACCTTCAACTGGCAGCTTTTAACTCTAAGATAGTCTTGATTGCCCTGGCCTTTAAATGCCAGGGGCTGTGCAGGAAAGGTCGAGACACTACTCTTAAAGATGTAGCAGCATGGAGATCCTCCCTGGTGATGAAGAAAAAATAAATAGCTCATTTCTTTCTAAATCTGGAAAATTTCTGCTTCTCAAATAAAATAGCATGGGCAAACATTTGTCACTTTTGTCATTCAGCTTAGAGAAAGCTATTTTACTTAGCAACTTTCTTAAAGGTAGCCTTTTGTCTCCAAAAGATGTCTCAAGCATGTTCTTAAAATAAGAAAAGTTAAAGATAAGTGGACTTACCTGAAGTTGCAGAGTAGACATTGATTAATGTTAAATGTGAGGAGCTCACATTCCTTAAAATGGTTTGTACCCTTGGAATATAGTTGACTGGATGTTTTAATGTTTAAAGTGGAAAAAAGACAAAAATAATTATATCTATAGAAAAGAGAATAAATATAATTCATTGTTGAGGATTGAATTATGCCCTCCATAAAAAGACATGTTCATAGTAATGCATTCATATAGTTTTTGTCCTTTTGTGTCTGGCTTGCTTCACTCAACATAATGTCCTCCAGGTTCATCCATGTTGCCATATGCTTTATGACTTCATTTCTTCTTACAGCTGCATAATATTCCATCATGTGAATAGACCACAGTTTGTTTATCCATTCATCTGTTGATGGACACCTGGGTTGTTTCCAACTTTTGGCAATGGTGAATAATGTGATTCAAAAAAAAAAAAAAAAATTTACATGTATCCATTACATTGAATTGAGAAATGTATATATTTATTCATCTTTGTTTACTTTTTAGTTTTTAATTGTATGTTTTCAATTATTAAATGTACAAAATAAAGTTAAAAAAAAAAAAGACATGTTCAGGTCCTAATCCCTGGGTCCTGTGGGTGGAAACCTATTTGTAAACAGGAACTTTGAAGTTATTGTTAATTAAGGTGTGGCCAAACTGAGTAAGACTGGACCTTAATCCAATATGGCTGAAGTCTTTATAAGCAAAGGAAATTGGACACAGAAGTAAAAACCAGAGGAGACAGAAAGAGCCAGATCAACATACGCGGGAGGAAGAGGTTGAGCCACTGTCTTAGTTTGCCACAGAGCTGCCGATGCAAAGTAACAGAAATGGGTTGACTTTTATAATGGGCCATAAAATGTCCAAATCAAGGCACCATCAGAGATGCTTTCTCATGAAAGTCAGCTGCTGGTGATCCTGGCATGCTGCCACGTGGTGAAGCAAGATGGCAGTTGATCTTTGCTGAAATCTCTGCCTTCCCCTCTGGGCTCACCATCTCCCAGAGTCCAGCTCCTGGGGCTCATCTCTTCAGCCTTGAGCTACTCCATGGGCCCAGCCTCTTGGGTCTCATGTACAAGCTTTGGCTGCTAGCAATCCTTGAATCCTCTTTCACATGGCAAGATCAGAAATGGCAGAGCTCCATTTTCCTCTGTCTCTCTTTCTCTGTGTCTCCATTTATATGAGACCCAGCAAGAGGGTGGAGACCCAAGCTTGTTCAGGGCTCACTGGAGTATCAAAAGCCCTAAAGAGATCTTATCATGTAATCTAATCAAAGGGCCCTTAACGGGATTTAATGCAATCATGGGCTTCATACCCACAGGAATGGATTAGTTTAAGAACATAATCTTTTTCTGGGATACACAAAATTCAAACTGTCACAGCCACCTCCAGATTGCTAAAGAAAAACGTCCTGCAGACACCTTGATATTGGACTCCTAGCCTCCAAAACTGTGAGACAATAAATTCCTATTGTTAAAGTCAACCCATTCTGTGGTATTGGTCATAGCAACCCTGGAGAAAGACACACAATGTTTCTGTTTAAAATTGATAATCATTTTTATAAATGTCCATGGAAGTAGAAGGAATATGAATGTAACTTATTTCTCTTGAAGAGCACAGTTTAAAAGATAGAACAAGAGTGACATATGTAATTTTAAATTTTGTAGTAGCCATGTTAAAATTAAAAAGTAAAAAGAAACCAGCAAAATGAATTTTAATGTTATTTAAATCAATCCAAAATATTGCCATTTCAATAACTAATCAATATTTAAAGTTTATATTGCATTAGTTTTTTTCATTTGCATTAAAATTAATTAATCAAATTAAATTAAGTTAGTTCCTCAGCTGCAATAGCTACCTTTCAAGAGCTCAATAGCAGCATGTGGTTAGTGGCTCCCATACTGGACAGTGCGGCTTTGAAACACATCTATTTCAATGCACTCGTGTAAAAGTTAAGGAAAGGGAGGCTCAGATCAGTTATATGAACTTCTCAAGGCTACCCTGCTAGAGAGTGAAGCCATCTCCACTAGAATCTTCTTTTCTAAGCTCATGATACTTCTTCTATGTGAAATTTTGTTCAACTCAAATGTGCTAAGTTTAAACTTAACATACCAAATTGAAAACATTTGAGAGCTTTCTCTAGTTCTCATTATTTATATAACTCAGATCTATGAAAACGAATCCATTGCTTATGTTCTAACACCCATTCGTTTCCAAATGGGGCTCTGAGAGACATTACACCCAGGTTGGCAGAAATATGTACTCTTATAGCTCACATTTTACTCTTTCCCTGAAGTCAGCCAAATGTCCAGATTGCTACTGGTCTCTTTCCCATGGTCTTCTTTCTCATTTTAGTTGGTCACCACATTGGTAGTTTTTATTATGGTTCTTGCAGCAGTGTCAGCCGCATCCCCAAAATAAAGTACATGTCATGTCGTATCTAAATTCTTTAAAGTGTGCCTCCAGACAACCAGCCACAGGCAGAGCTCTTCAGTTAGCTCACCTGTAACAGATGATGGATCTCCTTCACAGTGAGACCTCTAATCCATCACAAAGCACACCCTGCTCGCTAGATATAATACATCATTACAGGGCTTTGGGCCATAAGAGAGAAGAATCACAAAGAATGATATAGCAAAGAATACATTTTGTCAGCACAGAATAGGGTCACATCAAACAAACAAACAAAACCTTAAAATCTTCTTTAGATGTAAGTACATTTGTCCTTATGAGAATCCTCTTGTTTGATGCCTACTTTTGTCCACTGTAACCATGCTTTGTTGCTGTGTAAAATTAGAAGTCATCCTTTGCCTTCTTAGACCTTGTATCTCTTTCATTGAATTATCCTCTAATGCCCTGGATGAACTGGGAACTATCCCAGCGCCCTGTCAGATCCTTTTATTTTTGTTATGAAGCAGGTTTTACCTGAAGGAGATGCCCATTTGTTGCCAAACTCAATTAAAGGAAAGTTGGATCTCTCAGAGCAGGAAAAGCATATGCATTGCTAAATAGCAAAGGACATTTTCTATGTTTTCCTACAGTGCTAAAACCACACCATGTTCTTTCCACATGACAAACAGAACACTTCCAAACCCTACTTACCTTGTGCCTATTATTTGCTCATCGTTAACCCCATTTAACAGGTGGGGATATTGAGATAGTGGAAGATAATTTGAGCTATCTAATGCCACAAAATAGAAGCCAGGGTAGAAGTCATTAACTTTGTCAATTTCCACAGCACAGCTGAGGCACCGTGGTTTTTAAAAAAGAACAGATGGTAAGTGAAGGCAAGGACTAAAGCAGAGGCCTTCCTTTAGTAACTTGGAAAGCTGGGGAGTGCTGTTCTGCATACTAAATAAGAAAGAAATTCCAGATATTGAAAGCAAGCCATACTGCCTTACATGAGTGTTGTAAAAAATAGTTCTTTTTGGAAAGGGTGGCCTATATTTAAAAATATCCCTTAGTGTCCTATTTTCAGGGGGTCCAATTCAAACAAATTTTCTATAATAGTGCATGGTCTTCCCAGTGATCTGTTTTAAATGGGTTACCCTAAGTAATAGGCTGTAATTGTACTTTTTCAGATGCATTTTCTCTGCATCATTTTTTTGTCGTTCAGCTCTGTGTAGTGTTCAGAAAAATCTAACCCATAAATTAAATCCATCCCTTTTACATCCTATCAAGGTTTTGCTTCTCTCTCCAGAAAGCTCAGGAACAAAATTTCTTTTAAAAAGCGAAGTAAACTTGAGAACCAAGAAATCTGAATACATTACAGATTTATGGCAATATTTTCCATGTGCCTATGATGTTTTGTTTCCTTGATGAAACTAAGATAAGAGATGCTTTAAATTATGAGGTATAATTTCCTTTTCCTATAATTGATATTGCTTAATTTTAATACTAAATTAACCTTTAATCCCATACCTACAATTTAAGATAAATTAAACTATTCAACTTTTAACTACATACTCTAAAGCTGTACTGTCCAATATAGCTCCCACTAGCCCACAGTGTCTATGAAGCACTTCAAATGTGCTGATTTGAATTGAGGTGCTCTGTAAGTACACTATTGGATTTCCAATACTGATACAAAAAAGAAATACAAAATATCTCATTAATAAATTTAATATAGATTGCATGTAGAAATGATAATACTTGGAATTGGTTAGGTCAAATAAAATATATTTTCAAAATTAACTTCATCTGTTTGTTATTTTTTTTTAATGTGACCATTAGAAAATTTAAAATTACATATGAGGCTCACATTCGTGGCTTATATTTTATTTCTACTGGACAGTGCTACAATAGAGCAGGAGTTGGCAAACTTTTCTGTAAGAGCCAGATAATCAATATTTTGGGTTTTGTGGCCGTATGATCTGTCACACTACTCATTTTCTACTGGACTGAGAAAGTAGGCATAGAAAGGAGATGTTTGTGTGGGATGTGGTGGGAGGTGTGGGAGGTGGGCAACATGGGAATCCCAGTGGGTTCCGTGTAATATTTTAGGTAATCTAAGCACCTCTTAAAATATATGTATATATATATATATATAAATAACATTTTTGTAAGCAAATACACATATATGCATATATATTTATATATCATTTTACAAATGTTTGTATGTATTGTGAGAATTTTGATTTTTACCCATAATAAAAAAAAAAAAAAAGAAAAGAAAATACATAGATGAATGAGCATGACTGTGTTCCAATAAAACTTTGTGGACACTGAAATGTGAAGTTCATATAATTCTTCTTTTGATTTTTTTTCCAACGTTTTAAAAGTGTAAAAACCTTCATGGGCCATACAAAAATGTTTGGCAGGCCAGATTTGGCCCTGGGAACATAGTTTGCCATGCCTGCTACAGAGTATAGGTTACAAAAAGTGCACTGTGGGGCAATCTTATCAACTACCAAAGCCTGTTGTCCACGTTAAAAAAGCCAAATTATGTTATAAACGAGGACTGTTGGGATGAAAGTAAAGGCAGGTTTATTGAATTGACTTCACATGTACCCAAACCATGTGGATTTTATTTTTTTATCCTCAGGAATTAATACCATCTACACTTTATTCCAAATATTCTTATGCTAGTAACTTTTTCAGGCAAATTGGAAAAGGCAAGAGATGAAGAAACTGATACAGAAGGTGGAAAAGAATTCACAGGTGTGAACTAATTCTCCTACCTAGATTTATGCTTTTCTGTCCTCTAGGCAGTAGGTAAATAAGCTGGCAAGACACAAAAAGAGAAGTCAGCAGAAGGCTGGGCACTGGCAGAGCCGAGTAACGGATGACTTTGTTCTTGCCATTCTCCCTGCCCTTCGATCTTTGTCCATTAATCTCTGACCTCATGCAGCTTATAGTCTTGTGAGGCAAACAGATCTTTAAACAAATCATTTTTAAAATGTAAAAAATCCTATGGAATGAAAGAACAGGTACACTAGAAGAGTGTTTCTCAAACTAAAACTTGCCTTTGAGTTATCTGAGGATCCTGTTAAAAGATTCTGTAGGTCTGGGTGGCATACTACATTCTATATTTCTCTCAAGTTCCCAAATGATATTGATGCCACTGGTCCTAGTTTCCTTATTGTCTCTTGTGTTCAAAATCCTTTTTTTTTAAGGGTGTCACGTTTTGTTTATTGACCAGACACAATGGCCTTGGTTTCTGGACATGGGGTCAGCGTGAGAGACCCTGGCTACTGGGATGGGCCAGAGGTGGAGCTACCAGGGAGAGAGGCGGCGGCGGCAGCAGCAGAAAGCCTTGGTCAGAGAGTTGCGGCTCCTCTCAACTCTCCCATAGGGAAAAAGAAATACTGACAGCTCTGCCCTAGAGATCTACGGCTGGCTGGAAATGGGGCAGGTTGGAGGTAGCAATGACCTTGCCAGTGAAGCATATACTAGGCACACAACAAATATATTTTGAATGAATGTGCTTAGCACATACTATGCACAAAGCAAATATATTTTGAATGAATGAAAGTTGGTATAAGAGAACTGTGGAAGAACATTTCATTTAGTTTGAGGTGTCTTAGTCTCTGACGAAATATTTTAGCTGAAGCTAGGCCCAGCCCCATCTTTTCTTCTGAAGGTTATCACTCTAACCCTATCCGCTTCCTCCCTTGCTCTCATCTACAAGGATGGAATCTCATCAAATACCTCAAACCTAGATGGAAAGTATGGAATAATTGTCAATTATGTTACCACCACCGACACATATGCATTTCTAAGACAGAAGTGTCTGAAGTTCAGACTACAGTGCCTGAAGTAATGTATTCAAAAGAATTACTCCAATGGTGGATTTTAAGGATCAGTGGGAATTGAACAGGGAAATATTTGGTGTCAGTGCCCTTTTGATCACACCACCAAGCAATAAAACAACTTACTACCTCTGCATGAAACTAGTGATCTAATCGTTAACAATATGAACCACATTTTTTCTGTTAGTATTTATGATTAAAATAATTTCCCCTTATAGAGGAACTGATAAAATAGACTCAGAGATGCAAGGGATCTAAAAGATCATCTATTTCAGCCACATTTTTTCTTTATTTTCTTTTCAACCACATTTGTCCCCCTCTGAGATGGCTCTCTCGTCTGTCTGCTCATTGTGTCTGCTTGTCTTCTTTAGGAGGCATTGGGAACTGAACCCAGGACCGCCTATGTGGGAGGCGGGTACCCAATTGCTTGAGCCACATCCACTCGCTGCTCGTTGTGTCTGTTCATTGCATCAGCTCATTGCTTCTACTCATCTTCTTTAGGAGGCACTGGGAACTGAACCGGGACCTCCCATGTGGGAGGCAGGTGCCCAACTGCTTGAACTACATCCATTCCCCTCAACCATATTTTAAATTTTTTGTTCTGTATGCCCTCTTTAAACAGTCATACAACCTGAGCTTCCTCACACAACAATCCATTCCATTGTTAGTACCTGGTAAATGAGTCTAATTTGTTTCTTTAATGATTTCTCTATTTCTGAAAGTTCCATTTACTAGTTTGGGTTCATTTATTCAATTGATATTTTAGTGTCAACAATGTGCTGGTATATAGTGATACAGTCATTTCTAGGCCCTGTTTATAACATCCAGCCCACTGAAAGCCATCAGAATATGTTTGACCCATCTTCCCTGTGACAGCACCTCATAGTTTTGAAGACAGTTATTCTTGAAGATATGGAAAACTGCCCATTCATCTTTATGAGACATTATCTCATTTGTTCAGCATTTCACAGCTGACAAGTACCAGGCGTTGTCCTAAGCACTGGGAATATTGCTTTGTCCAAGACAGATGTGGTCCTTGCCCCCACAGGAATTAAAGTTTATTGAGATGTACATGCATTAAACAAATTAATATCAGATCAGGTATTATGCTAAAGGAAGAAATGTTGCTATGACAGGCCCTGTCTCATCTAAGTAGTCTGAGGCTAGAGTCCTTAATGAATTGACAATTAAATTGAGGTCTGGAAACTGAGGCTCACCAGTAGACTATTCCAGGCCAGGGCATAGCAAGTGCAAAGACTCCATTTGAGAAAGAGGGTGTTACATTCAAGGAGCAAATACGATTTTAGTATGTGTATAGCATAGTGTGGGGAGGGGAAGTGTCATGAGATGAAGCTGGGAAGGTAATCAAGAACCATGTCTGGAAGGCTCTAGTAGTTTAATTTAAAGGTTTGTACTTTATACAAAGGACAAGTAGAAGAAATTCAAGGGCTTTAAGCAAGACAGTGACATGATCAGATTTGAATTCTATAATGACGACTCTGGCTTCAGTGCTTGGAATAGAATGAAGGTGAATAAGGTTATAGGCAAGGAGATATATGTCAGTGCTTCTCAAAATTTAACATGCATATAAGTCATTTAGCTAACATGTTAAAGTGCAGATAATAAGTAGGATTGAGGTGGGGCCTGATATTTTACATTTCCAACAAGCTCTCAGGTAATGCTGATGCTGCCAAATGAAAGTCCTTGGTCTGAGTAGTAAGTAGAAAGTGTGTGGTGAGAGATGATGAAGACTGAATGAGGTGATAGTGGCTTAGTTGAAGAGAAATTGTAGATTCAGGTGAGTTTTAGAAAGCAGATTCATTAAGTCTTCAAAATTGATTGGGGGGAGGGAGAGTGAGGAAAGGACACCTCCCGGGTCTTTGGCTTAAGCATCTGTGAGGTTTGTGGTGTCCTTAAACATATAATTTGTAATTTAAAATAAATTTTAAAAAACCTCTAGATTTTTTCAGCCTCTCATAAATATAACAAGTTTTCTCCAATCAACTGGTCCTGGTCCATGAAATCAGATATATTTATTCTAAGATGTAAGTGGCTTAGAGAATGCATGCTTTTGGAAAAATGGCCTTGATATTGTATTTGGATTCTTTCAAAATGAACAATCTAGGGATTAGCTTTCTGTATACATAGCAACATGTGCATGCAGGATCTATAGGTTTGGAGGCCTGCAAAGCTGTAATTCTACAGTGCACTTGGAATGCACAATGGCTTGCATACCAATGGGGCCTCTTTTGGCTTTAGCAACAGAAATAAGTAACTAGAGATAAAAAGGCTCATTTCCTAAATTTCTACTACTGGTGTAGTAATAGTGGAAATCAGATTTCTGTGATGAGCCAACATGGTTTTTAACAGCTAGGATTCCTCCTTTACTCCCACAGTACATTCCCTGGCAGATTTCTGTTAAACACAAGAGGTAATTTAATGGTTTGATTATTATAGATTTCTTGAAGTTTAACCCACATAGCAATAGCAGACAGCCTTACTAGAATAGTTGAGAGAAGAGAAGGGAAAAAAAGAAGTCTGATGTATTGAAACAACTGAACCTTACTTTTAGAGACAGTTCTGTTTTCTCCTGTCTGAAATATCATCTTCATTTTGTGTTTTATGAACAAAGTGTTTATTTGTCAAACTATTCAGGCATGGGAATGATAAGCAGCTCCTAGGCTTGTCAGTTGACTTGGAGAACAGAAACATTCCTGGTTACTAAACTTGAAAAAGATGGTTGTTTATGTTATATATTCCATAGTTTTCCATCTACTTAAATTGAAGCTGACAGAAATTTAAAGTCAATGTCTTCCTTGTAAAGTGATCTTTTGTGATGTAATTACAGAATGAAATCCCTTAGCTGAAAAAAGATTTTCTCCCCTAGAGATGGCATTAAAAAGAAAGAGAGATTACCAAGAAAGAATCTAAGAACCTAGATGAGTAGCAATGAAATGAAGTAAAGCAATATCTTCAATGCTTTTGATGCTGTCAGAAAATCACATCATTTAGCTGAAACAAGCAATTCAAACTAGGAACTAAGCAAGCTGACTGGGACACTGCTGAAGTCTCAGGAAAAGCCAGATTGCTGTCATAATAGAAGACATTTTTGAGGTATCTGCCTGTTTTAGTTTCCCTGGCTGCTTAAAGCAAATATCATGAAATGGTTCTGCTTGAACAATGGGAATTTATTAGCTTACAGTTTTGAGCTGAGAAAATGTCCAAATCAAGGCTTCATCAAGGAGATATTATTTCCAAAGACCGGCTGCCAAAGATCCTTGGCTCCTCTGCTCCATGGCAAGGCACATGACAGCATCTGCTGGTCTTTCCCTTCTCTTCTGGGTTTCATTGAATACAGCTTTTTGCTTCCATGGCTTTTTCTCTCTGAATTCCATTCTCTTATAAAGAACTACAGTAAGAGGATTAATATCCATTCAGATGGAAGTGGATCACACCTTAACTAAAGTAGCCTCATCAAAAGGCCGTACCTACAATGGGTCCACACCCACAGGAATAGGTTAAATCCAAGAATATGCTTTTCTGGGATACACAGCTTCAAACCATCACACTGTCCAACACCCAAAACCACTCCTCTGAGAATTTCCTGCCTGACCCACTAGGATGGGTCTCTGTGGCAAAATCAATTCCATTTTCTTTCTCATGGGCTTATAGGTAGGCTGAACTTCTCTTGCAATTAGGTGAGTCCTTGTGACTGAGCTCCAGTGATGGAACGTGGTTGAAGTGATGAATTACACTTCTTGGCATGGCCCCTAAAAGCCCTGCCAGGAGGTCCTCCACTTGTTTTCTTTCTTCACCCATTAGCTGATCAAATGCAAAGGATCCAGTGGAGAACTCTGACATCTTAAGAGATGGAGAAGCCATGAGGTGGGAGATATCTGGGTCTCTGAAGAAGAAATCTGGGATGTGACACAGACCTTTACATATTAAACATTTTGGGGGGGTTGGGTGGTATGCCAGCGAGCACACCCTGATGATTATAGTCCTTAAAACCATGTCTGTGCTGTGTGACTCTAAGGCCCAAGCTAATTGGACCAAGTTCACTCTTGATGGATCAGGTTATCTCCTGGATAGAAGAGAATCAACCTCTGCTGCTGCTCCTCTGTAAATGAGGACATGCCAGTTTGGGAGCTTGGAACAGTTGCTTTTGGTCATGCATAGGTAGAAGTAGATAAAACAAGACTGCGGAAGAGAATAACTAGCCAGAGTGCCCAGAAGACAGACCATGAGACCACAGAGAGGATGTGAGATGTGAGGAACAGCCTAGTTGCCTGAAAGTTTGCTATTTCCAGGTTCTCTTTACTCCTCAAATAACCCCCCCCCCTTTTTTTAACAAATAGCACTATTCCCCCTCCCCAATCTTTTTTTTTTTTTTCTTAATCTCCAGTGAGTTTCTATAAACTGGCAAACAAGATGGCTTTTACTAATCTGAATTCAGATGATGGATTGAACCTAGGGATTGGGAAAGTACTTGCACAAGGCCTCAGATCAAGCTCACTCATTGCTCTTTTTCCAGGGTCTTATAATGGCATTCTAATGAAGATCCAAGAGCTATCCACTAATTCAGGCTGCTCTTCCATAATTGTGACAGAGAACTAGAATCACTAGGCCATCTGGACTGCCTGTTGCTCTATTGCAGATTGCATTGTTTCTTCAGAACAGCAAGGTCCATTAGTCAGTGATAGGAAAAGAAAAGGAGAGGAAAGAGTTAAAAATATTTTATTCAATTTAGGAAGGAGGAAGGGAGAAAGAAGTAAGTGGTGGAGGACAAGGGGCAGATCAGACACAGATGGAGAGGAGAAATAAGGCAGATAAAGGGAAACGAGGAAGAGGAAAGGGGTGCAGCAAATGCTTTATTCTCTAGACCTAATAGGTCTCCTACCTAGTTGTTCAAGTTTATCACTAATGGGAGGGTCAAAAAAGAGGTAAATGAGAATGAGTTGCTCTTCTAAGCTTCATCCAATTTAATCTTCCTCAAAACAAAATATACTTATGAGAAAAAGATAGGGTTCCATTTGTATTTGGGTTTATAGTGTCCAGGAAGTGGGGGAGAGGGCCTGTTGACATATGTAACCATCTCTGTGTAAAATTTTAAAATTCTGTTTCTGAAATGCTATGTATATGGGGGAAAGAGTAGACTGTGCATCCAGGTAGGAAAGAAAACGAAGACTTGGAGACCACTAAAAGGGCCTTTATATAGATAACAAAATGTAATAATTGGTAAGCCAACCAATTATTACTTTTAAGCAAAGATCACAAATATCCCTATTCTGTATCATGTTGCCTCTCTCATCTCTAATCTCATCTCCACTTCTTTCTACTCTCAATTTCTTTCAAAGAGATACCAGAATAATATGTTTAAAGCATAGATCTGATCATTCTCCCACATAAAAAATCCTCAATGATTTCCCATTATCTTTTTGACTTAGCAAAATCTTATTAGCTCAATGAAAGTTAGCCCTAACATATATGTTGGGGCTTATGTTTTCCTTCTCCCTTACTCTATTAGCAAACAAACTGAACCGTCTTTTGGTATGTTGTTCTGTTTGGCTGAAGTGTCCCTCCCATCCTCTCCCCTTTAATAAAACACTGACAATCCTTAAAAGGCTATCTTTAAAGACTAATCTCAAGTCTTAGTTCCTTTCCTAGTTGTCTTAGTTTGCTGTGAAAATGTCCAAATCAAGGCATGATTTAGTTTGCTAAAAACTGCCAATGAAAAATACAAAAAATGGGTTGGCTTTTACAATGGGAATTTATTAGGGTAAACGCTTACAATTCCAAGTCTAAGAAAGTGTCCAAACTAAGGAATCATAGGAGCTGTTATCTTACCAAAGATGAAGTGCTGGCAATCCTGGACTCATAATACATGGCAAGGAACAATGGAGGCTGGTCTCTGCCAAGGTCTCTGCCTTCCCTTCCAGGATCACTTTCTCCCCAAGCTCAGCTAAGGGTAATCAGGCACAGACTTGTCTCTCTCCTCTCCTCCAGGAGCTTTGGGCTGCTCTCTGATTCCAGCCTCTCTCTCAGTCTTTCAGAGTTTCTCTGTTTTGCTGCACTTGCAGGCAATCCTGGAGTCTTCTTTCACATGGCAGGGTAAAATGGCAGCTTTTCCTCTCCCCTCTCCTCAGCTTATATCGGACTCCAAGTAAAGAATTAAGACCCAACCAAGGTTCCTCAAGCAATCTAATCAAAGACCCTTAACTGAAGTGGTCTAATCAAAAGTGATCTAATCAAAAGGTTTGAATCTAATGAAATGATCCCTTCAACAATGGGTTCACAGACAGAGGAGTAGGTTCACTTTAAGAACAGGATTTTCTAGGATCCACAAAAGTTTCAAACAAGAACACTAGTCTTTCCCTACTCTGAATACCAGGATTTTTTTGTTGTTGTTAACTAACTTGTTAGATGCCAAGCACTTTACTCAATTAATTCATTTGCTCTTCACAACAACACTATAAAGTAGGTACCCTCATTATCATATGCTTTATAAAGAAACTGGAAAACAGAGACCTCCAGTAGTCAGGTGAAAACCACCAAAATATTGGGAGGGAGAGCCAAGATTTTCATTCTGTCATGCTCCTGGAGAGGGCACTATCCTCCCAATACTACTGTCTTTACTCCTGCTCTCTCTATGGCTATTTTTAAGTTGTTTATTTCCGCAACTAGAATATAGTAGAAGAGACTGTAGGAGAAGACAGAATATAAATTCATTGGGCAAATATATCTTTTTTCATGTATCCCAATCAGTGATTAGATTACAATAGCTATGTGGATTTTTGTTTAATGGAATTGGAGAAGGATGGTACATTGTCTAAAAAACTATCTATAGAAGACTATCAGATTTTGATTGAGTACTCATCTGAGGTGCTTCTTGATAAAGGTAGACAATACATGAGCAGCAAGTCAAATAAAATAATCCAAACAGTGTGATTAAAAAACTTGTATTTCATTATTCACAATCTCTGTGATATCAATCTTTTTTCATATCAGAAATGTGAATCTGGAGAGATTTCATTGACCTAAACATGAAGGAAACTCCAGAACATAAAGATGGTTCTAAAATAAGATGTGACCACATTCCAGAAAGCTGTCAAAATGACTTATCTCTTATTTTCAAGATTGTTTTTCATAGTCTTTTCAGATTTTGTTTACCTGTCTTCACTTCTCCCATCTTCATGGCATTACCAATGAAAATTGTTTTAGTATTAATTTATCTAATTATTCACTCTAGTGTCTTTGACCAAAATGCTATTTGTTTTGATACAAATAGTATCACTGGCTTTTTATTATAAAATTGAAATGTGACGACTTCTCTGGATTCTTTTCATGCCCACCGTTTGAAGCTATTTTATTATTTGCTTTTACATTTGTCATAGGAATTTTGTGGTGCTTTAAATGAAGATTATAATGGCTGTTGTCTTTTCATTTGTATTTTTAAAAAATAATTACTGAGCAATTTCTTTATGACCTTTCATTTAAGTAAATGTTTTAAGTACTCTGAATTAAAAAAAAAAAAAAACACGTAAATTAAAAATATAGGTTATTTTTTAACCTAATTATGTTTTAAACTTCTGTTATTTTATTAGATTACTTTGGATGATTTTCTTACTGGTTATTTATTGGACATGGTGCTGCACAAGCCTGCAGAAATGGATAGCTGCTGCTGTGTTCACTTGGGTATAAGCTATTTTTTTCTGATTACTCAAGTCTTGTTACATTAGAATGGTAGCATATTTTCTCCAAAAGGAAGAAACAAGGCACATAAACGTGCCAGAGACAAGCTTGCAATGCCTTTTTCAAGAGCACTGAACCAGAGCATTCTAAACTTGGAATACTGCACTGCCATCTGGGGGATAAAATTTTAACAGTATATTTACAGTTGAGCTGAGATGGAGGACAAGTGAGAGTTCAAAGCAATCTAAAGAAATTATAAGCAATGAGAAATTTTTCTAAGATACAGAGTGAAGTTCTGTACTACCATTTAGCTTACTTCCCCCAGAGCAAAATATGTACACTTAAATCTATTCTTCTCCTTTAAAATAGGGTTGTGTCACTTACCTTATTGATTATGTTTTATTTCCTTTAGATCATAATTTGAACCTGAAGGAATTTTAGCGGTCATCTACCATAAACCCCTCATTACAGAAATGATCAAGCCAAGATTCAACTATTTCTAGTTTTCCCTTTCATGTAACTTATTGTTAGATCCAGGAGATATAAGTCAGTTGAACATTCTCTTTTCTACAAGATCCTGTTCCCAAGAATATCAAGGCAGAGATGCTTCCCAACCTAGTATGTAGGCACTTAGCCAGTCTCCTAGGAGTAAGACACACATACAGGTGAGTCAAAATAGTGCTGAATTGAAGGTTCACACGTATACGTTTGGTGGAAGATAAATAAAATATTAAAGAGGAAGAATGAATGGTACTGCTTGATTTTTATAGTTGTCTTGGGGACTAGTATACTTAGCCCTTATTAGTCTTTGCTATTAATTTCCCATAATGTGCTGTATTTATAAAAATCAGGGGCGGGAGCAGATGAACTATGGGGATTTGCAGGAATGTGGTTGAAGCTACAATGTTGGGAATGTTCTTTTGGCAAATACGGCAGAAGAGGGTTACTGGTTTAGGGTGTTTGATGTGGGGGGCATGTGTGACAGGGTGCACCTGGGGCAGGTTTCTAGGGAGTATGTGACTGTTCATCTTGTCATAGTACGTTGTATCAGTGAATGGAGACCCACATAATGAATGGAAAGGTGTTGGACTCCCAGACTGGGAAGTCCTGCTATGTTCTCAAATAGAGGGGCAGGAGTCTCTCAATAGCATTAGGCAGTGCCTAATAGGGAAGGACAGGCCAGTATTCAAGCCCTCAATGTTGTTGTAAGTAACTATGAGTCTTGTTTTTCAAGGAATAAAGCTTGGTGGCTACCATGGGTCCTGAGGGGAGGGAGAGGGAGGAATAGAATAGATGGAACATGGGGCATTTTGGGACAATGGAATTGTTCTACAAGATCTTGCACTATCCCAGAATCCTCAGGATTGGGGAATGAATGATGAACTATAGTAGACTTGCTATTATTCTACTATAGACTTATTGTTGTTCTAGTAAGGGAAGAACTTTTATCATTGATGGGGAGTGTAGCCGTTGGCCAATTTAATGTAATTATGAATTCCAAAAATATAATTGGATCATGCTTATAAACTGATCTGTTGATCTGGGCATGATTAAGTTATGATTAGGGCGTTGACTGGGCACGTCAGTAAGGCGTTGAGCCCCACCCCTGGGTGGGTGGGGGAATCGAATATAAAAGGCAAGGCAAAGGACAGAGGAAGCAGTTTTTGAGAAGAAGTTTTGATGTTGGAAAGAAGGCCCCGGGAGAAGAGAAGCGAGCGGTTCACCTGATCGTCTACAGCTGACCTTGTGGAGGAAACAGGAGCTAAGCCAGGAGAGAAATGCAGCCCTGGGAAGAGAGGAAACCAAGAAGCCTGAACCCTGGCAAACTCGGCAGCTGTCTTGCTCCAACATATATCAATGGACTTTGGTGAGAGAAGAAACTTACGCTTTCTGGCCTGGTAACTGTGGACTTCTACCCCAAATAAATACCCTTTATAAAGACCAACCCATTTTTGGTATTTCACATTAGCACCCCTTTGGCTGACTAATACAGGGAGGCAGTGGCCACTAGAGATTCTGAGGGGAGGGAGAGGGAAAAATAGGTGTAATATGGAGGTATTTTCGGGGCATTGGAATTGTCCTGAATGATGTTGCAATGACTGGTACAGGCCATTATATAACTTGTCATAACTTAGAAAATTGTGCAGGAAAGAGTTTAAACTATAGTGTAAACTATAATCCACACTTAGTGGCAATGCTCCAATACATGTTCTTCAATTGTAACAAATGTACTACACTAATAAGAGATGTTGTTAATGTGGAAAAGTGTGTGAGGGGAGGGAGTGGGGCATGTAGGAATCCCCTATATTTTTTAATGTAACATTTATGTAATCTAAAGTTTCTTTAAAATAAATAAATAAATATAAAAATAAAAAAGAGAAAAAAGAAAAGAAAAAAAAACTGGCACATGTATGGTTATCATTATGATACAAAAAACCTAAAATATAGTCTGATTTCTGATTAGTAAAATAGCTAATAATTGAGTTATATGGAAAGTAGAAATAAACTATGTTACCAAGAAAAGTGACTGCCATATGGTTAAGTATTTTTATGTTTTGTTTTATTTATTTATTTTTTTTTGGGGGTATAATTTTTAACTTATTTGTTATATGTAAACAACAACATCACTTTATTAATTTATTCATTAATATTTATGTAATCCCTACTCATAAAGGACTTAGGCAAAGTAACGTCCTCATCACCTGCATTAAAATTCAAAAGTCCCAAGTCTTACTCTCCAATAAATAGGATTCCCAATGGTCCTATCACTATATATAGGGAATAGCTGAGGTTTCCTCTGAATCTCTCCATTCCTTCCCAGCATCTGCCCAATCCTTTAGGCATAAAAGTTAGGAGACCTTATTCCTCAACCAAACCTTTGGTCATCTGCATGCCGCTGGCTCAAAGCACTTTAACTTTGGAGTAATTGACCACAGATGGCATTTCTGTGGAAGGGTAACAGCATAATTACCATGGAAAGACATTGAGTTCATGATATTTGATCTCCCAGGGTGGCATCGTGGAGAGAAGGCTTAGGAGAGATGAATGGATATGATTAAAAGAATATTAATAGAATTAATACATGGGAACAACCTAGTTAAACTTTTCTGCAATTCAAAATAAATTTTATTGTCAACTACACATATGCATATGTGTAAATTATCTCTTCATATGTGAGAAAGGCAAAGTAATGAGTTAAATAAGAAAGTGGTAGTTCATCTCATGTAAAATTCCAAAAAGGAGGCCCAGGGTTGGAATGCTAATGAGGTTCCTTTATCAGTGTCTTTTCTTCCTCATCAGACCATTTTGATGTCCAAGTTGGGTGCATCAACTCTCATCATTGTGTGCACACTCAATTACTAGGAAGGAAGAAAAAGGAACGAGGAGGATATACTCCTCCCCTTACAGGGTACATCTCAGAAGTTGTACATATCACTCCAGTTCAGATAGCACTAGCAGGACATAGTTATGCAGCCACACCCAGGTTCACGTGAGACTGGAAAACACAGGCTTTAGTTGGATGGCCAGGTACCCAATTAATATTCTATTACATGTAAAATGGTGTTTTAAGGTTATGCTAGCTCCCCAAATACAAAAAAGCTCAAACACAATAAAAGTTTATTTTTCACCTATGCACTTATGTCTCACATTCTTTCAGAGACACAGACAAATGGTGGCTCTGCCACCTTCAATATATAGCTTCCATTGCTAGAGATGAGGGGTGAGAAAAAGAGAATGGAGAAGGTACGCAGGATTCTTAAACACTTTGGCAAAGAAGCGATAGACTATGTGTCACTTTCACTTACCTTCATTGGCAAAAGGTATTTATATGCTCTTACCTGGGTGCAAGAAGGAACAGACAGTCTCATCTCTGGATGGACATCCACTTTCCAAGATCAATATACCATACTATGAATGGGAGAATGAATTCTGGCAGGAAACCTGTTTGTTCTGCAATAGAAAAGGAGAATGGATAGTGAAGTCTACTTTGATCTTTGCCATAGTTGCCCAATTGGGTCACACTTTTTTTCTCATTCATAATTAGAAAACGTTCCTGCTCTCTTACTCCCCGAGAGAAAGACAAGTCCAAAGTCCCATCCAGGCCCAGCAACCTGTTTAAATTCTGGAATGTCTGGGTGATGTACATTTATATCATGTCTAGAAGTGGTTTCTCATGGATTTATAATCTATAAATCAAAATCAAGGTATCCGTCCCTAACTCAATATATAATGGTGACTAGGAACAGGATAGGCATAACAAAACTTCCATTCTGAAAAGACAAAAATGGGAACATGTCAGTAACTGGACCATCGTAATTATCAAATATATAAACGGAAATTGCAAAGACTCACTATCATGGCAGTGGAGTAATTTTCTTTGTGAAGCTATCTAGCAGTACATGGTTTTTCTCTCTGGGGTATACTTTCTTGGTTATTGTCCTAGAAATGTCTGAGTTTGCTTTTCACAGTTTCATGTCTGTCCGTTAGCTCTGTGCACATATGAAGTAGACATTGAGAGTTTTCCTATCTTCAGAGCTGCTTAATGTTGAACAGACTACTGCCTGCTGGTTGGTACAGGTCTAGGGAGATCAAGTTTGCTTTAGGAGGTGAACTATAACAGACTTTATCAAGCCTGATCATGACATCTTTGGCAACAAATGCAGTAAAAAAAACTTTTTAATCAGTTCTGTTTGCAAGTAAATAAAGACAAAGTTTTCATCTATATATTTCATTCTAGCCAGAACACTCTGGTCTTTTGTTTACTTGCTCCTGTGTCCAGCCAAAACCCTCTTGCTCAATCTAATAGTGGCTATCTTGAGACTAAATAAAAACAATTGGCTTCAGTAGGAAGGCAACACCCTTAATCTAATGTTTCCCATTGGACTGGCTCCCACTGTCTGGTAGTCTTAATGGTTTTATCCAGTCTTATCTCCTGCTAACACTGTTTCTTGATTTAGAGACTCATTTTATCACTGCCTCAGTTTGAACACAGAAGGCCTGTCAGGACTGATTTATAAGACTCTGAATTATAAGACTATCCGTCAATTTAGATTGCAGGCCAAAGAAATAGAAAGCCTATCTTACCAGCTCACTCCCATTTTTCCTTAGAATGTGATTAGTTCTAACTTGAGTTCACTTCTCTTATAGGACTTTACTAAATGTGTCCAGGGGAAGGGAAAGTGGGAAGAGAAGGGAGGGGTAGCCAACAGGCAAAAAGAGGCTGAGAGTTGAGGGTTTGATTGACAAGTGGTCTAACCTCCAAGGTCTCTCTCCAAGTCAATTTTAAGAAATGTTTTGTCAAGCATTTTCAGTCCAATATCAACAGATTTCCAGTCCACTATCGGTATCCTCACTCTTGCCCAACCACTAAAGCAAAATAACATTTTTAGGTTTTGCTCCAGCAGCCCAACTTCCAGTACCATACTCCATATTAGTTGGAATATCAAACCAACCAGTGTAGCAGAGAGGATCCAAAATAAGTTAAGCAAGAGAGTTTATTTATCAATTAGAAGTCAAATAGGATATTCAGGCTGATATGGCTCCACAAACATTAGGGACCTAGGGTTCTTTGAACTCCTTGTCCTGCCATCCTCAATATATGATTTCTATGTAGTGGTAAAAGGAAGATACTTCAACTGCATTCAATATGTCTGCTTTCAGGTGAAGTGGGGGACAGAGGAGAAGGGAAAGGTCACATTTCCTTCCCTCAAAGGTATAACTCGGATGCAGATATACAACTTCTGATCATATCCCATTAGCCAGAACTAAGTCATGTGCCTACACAGCTAGAGGGGTCTAGGAATTGTAGTCATTAATGATTTAAAAAGGAGTGAGTAATTATTCTGGAATAGTCATCAGTCTTTGCTATTGAATGTGAATGTATATAATTACAACAAAATTAAGACACAAAACCTATCTTAACTACTTGGAAGGCCCTCTGATATTTTTCAACTTCCATCTATTCTAGTAAAAGTGCTTGTCAAACTCACAATATTAATTTCACTATTCATTAATGCAACAAACTCATCAGTTTTAAAATTACAGATCTAGAAGTTTAAGCACCATAACCTTCAGTCTAATTCTGCATTTTTGGTTATTAAAGGATGCTTACATTTAGAATGATTACAGAGAGAAAACTTACTCTCAGAAAAAAGACAAATCATCAACAACAAAGAAAAAGAGAAAAAGAAAATAAATCTCTATCAGCACATGATTGATTAAGTGGGCATTCTTTAACTGGAAAGAAAGTCCTACAAAGTAGAGCTAACAAGCTTAAAGATACAGGTATCTGGAGGCGTTAACACATTAGTGTGAAAGAGTTTCAGGGAGTTTCATACCCTGCAGGGTAATTTCAATCTACTACTTTAGCTATTCAAAGTAAATAATAATACTCTCATTACCATACCTCAAATTTTAAGCATCCCCCTGAGCTCAAAGTCACATCCTCTTCAGACTGTATTTATCCCCAGCACATGACTAAGACTAGGAAAAGGAGCTGTCTTTTCTTAGCACAGATCTAAGGGTGTACTCCATATGGTTTCACAATAGAAAAAAGCATAAATGCACATCCTTAAAGAACTAATTATTTTCCTTAAAAAATTTTTTTTTCCATTTTATTTTTGGAATTACATGAAATCTTGAGGAAAATCAACACCAATTATCAGTGCACAAAAATTTCAACAGTGAATACAATTTTGAAACTGTTCAAACAAAAATGAATCTTGGGCAAAGCTTTATTTTTAAAATGTGGTTTAAGGCAATATATTGACACTTCAGAGAAGGTGGTAGTGCTGAACTTTGATGCTTCTAGTTTGAAAAAATATATTAAATAAAATTGCTTGTGAAAAAATAGTATAGGCATGTAAGGTACAGAAATGAGTTTAGAAACACGACATCCATACCTGTTTCCAAAAACAGATAAAAACAGCAGAAACATTTCAAGGTAATAAATTATTATTTTGTCTACTGTGGCAAGGAAACAAAGAATCCCTGCTCTTTCTCCAGCAGCCTACTCTATAATAAGGATTATACCTAACATATTTTTTACTTTTCGTTCTTATTCAGTTCAACCACACTATGTAATTGATCATCACTGATTAAATATCTCTAGTAATTTTGGATAAAACAGTATAATATTCAGAAAAAAATTTACTATTTGACAAGTGGAAAATGCTATTTCATGAAGTACAGAGTTTTCTACAAACATATACTGAAAGATAAAAGGCATTTCCAAGCAGATGGCAATTAAGTGATTATATTTCAGACTTACATTTCTCTTTTATGTTCACTCCTCTTTTACCTTTACCCATGCATGCTTCTCTTTTAGCCACCTTAGAGAGGAGTCAGACTGACCTAGTCATGTTATTTGTCACACACAATCTGCATAGTGATCCAATTAGTTTGATCTATGTAGGCAAATGTTAGCATCAAATCCCATTACTCTTTTGTGTTATACTTGAAGCTTGAGCTAATCTTAATCAGTCCAAATATTTTGTGGCTCTAGCTTGAAATCTTTGTTTATGGCATGGCATCTGCTTTATATGTCAACTCTCTCTTCCTCTGTGCATCCTTAACCCAAGCACTGTAATTTGCTGTTTTACTTGTTTTCATATCTCTCATTTTCTCTAGACCATGACTACCTCAAGAGTGTGCCTACATCCTGCTTCCTCTGGCATTAGAACATTGCCACACATAGTAACACCTTAAAGAAGGTTTCTTAAATGAATTCATAAACACAAAATTATGGAAATGCTCATAACAAGCAGACACAGTGGATGTCTAAGAGGAAGAAGATGGTGTTATGAAGGGGAAGTATCCATACAAACTGCTACAGAAAATTCAACATTAAACATTTATAAATCATACTTCTCACTTATGGGCATTTTCCAAATTTAAAGTTCATTTGGATGCAAGTACAACCATGCTCATAAAACGTAGAAGCACTGAATTGAGTAAATATTTTCATTTGCACAATTTGCAAATACTGAAATTTTGCCCAAGTTAAGTAACAGGAATCTTTTAATATCAGATCCTGATGCTAAACCAAGGGATAGGGGGAGGATGCTGAGAAAATGGGAGTCCCCTGTATTCTATATGTGAATTAACTGTGAGCTAAAACTTCTTTGAAGACAAGATGAAAAAAAGTAAGACAGTGGGGAATAAATGAAAGAAAATGTCACTATGCATACAGGACAACAGACCTTACAGTGATGAAAGGCAAAATGTCAAAAAATTTCTTAATTTTTCATTATTTTTTAATATCCCAATTATTTTAATTTTTAGTTTTTTTAGAAATTTTCTTTATTTCTTATGTTTAAAACTATCATTATCATTTCATTTTCTTATTAATTGTATTTGACTATTTTATTGGCTTCATATTTGAAGAAGTTTTGGATCACAGAAGGGTTACAACTGTGGCAGGGGAGGACCACTGGTATGGGGTGTCAGTGATGGGGGATACATGGGACAAAGTTCACCTGGGCATACATATAAGGCATATAAATGTGTTCAAATGTTTATGGGGCATAGTCATTTGGGTGGAGATTCACACAATAACCAAAAGAATATCGAATTCCCATCCTGGGGAGCTCTGCCACATTCTCTAATGGAACAGCAACAATCCCCCAAGTACAGAGGCAATCACTAGTGAAGGAGGATGGTCCAGTGATGGGCCCTTGATATTGATGACTATGCTTATGAGCTTTTGCTCGTGAAATTGAAACCTAGCCTAGTGATGTAGGGTGCCTAACAGTTACCTCCTGGGAGCCTCCTTATTGCTCAGATGTGGCCTCTATGTTGAACTCAGCATATAAATGCAACAACTTCCCCCTGTTGTGGGACATGGCTCCCAGCAATGTGTTGGCTTTTATAACGGGAATTTATTAGGTTAAAAGCATAGAGTTCTGAGGCTGTGAAAGTGTCCAAATCAAGGCATTATCAGGAGATTGGCCACCAGTGATCCTGGAGTCCTTTCCCACATGGCAAGGCACATGGAGGCATCTGCTTCTCTTCTGGGTCTAGTTGCTTCAACTTCTGGCTGCTCCGTCTGTGGCTTCCTTTTTCTCGGTTCCCTTCTGAGCTCCTGGGTTCCTTCTCTCCATCTCTGTGGCTTTTTCTGTGTGTCTCTGTGCCTGCAGCTTTTTCTGTCTCCCATTTATAAAGGATTCCAGAAAGAGAACCAAGACCCACACTGGGTCATGCCTCACTAAAATAATCCAGTCAAGGGCCCCCAATTGAATCTAATCCAATCAAAGAGTGCCATACCCACAGGAATGGACTAGCTTCAAGAATATGATCTTTTCTGGAATCCACCAAAAGCTTCAAATTGTCACAGAATCCAACCTTTCTCATAACCAGTTGCTTAATTTCCACATATTCCTAAGCCTAAAATCTTCCTTGGAACATTGTACAGGGTGGGCTCAAATAGAGAGAAAAATAAAAGTCTGGAAGGGACTGTTTTAGGATTAATCCATCATAAGATAGAACTCGATTATCAATTCACTTGTTCAGAAAATATTTGAGTACTTGGTGTGTACCTCACAATGTACTAGTTCTTGCGGCTACAAAGTCGATCAGGACAAGTTGCTCAAAATCCAGTGTTGGGAGACAAACAGGTAAGGCAATATATGGAATCAAGTTTTATGTGCTAAAATGGCAGTCACTCAGCATACAGTGAGGGCACAAAGAATACCACCAGCTGGGCTAGGAAAGGTTTCACTGAATAGGTAACACACGGAAAAATGTAGAAACAGCAGAGAAAAGAAATGGAGTCATGAACTAAAAAAGGACTTCTGCAGAACTACAAATATCTTTCTATGTCTGGAAGATTTAGGGAGGGCAGATGAAGAATTAAGATAGGGAGGATGATATCATAGATGACTGTGGACAGCATACTAGTTGTTGGATCTCACCTTGATGTTGGTAAAGAGCCTGAAAACAAATTACACATAAGCAAGACAGGGAGACCAGTCAGGAGACTATTCCAGTAGTCAAAGAGAAAAACAAAAAGGACCTAAACAAATCAATGACCTAAGAATGGACAGAAAGTAGTGAAATCAAGAGATGTAAATGAGAAAACAGTTTGGTGGTCGGCAAATAGAAATCACTGTCTGTTACATGTTGTTTTTTTTATTATCCACAAGCAGATTAGTTCTACTAGACTAGTGGGGAGCCTTTATTTTTTTGTTATGGTTGGGATCCTTCTATTTCCATTAATATAGCAGTAATAATTGCTAGATCTACCATTCAGCCTAAATGTGACCATGAGAGGCCCTTGCCTGAGTCCTGCACTTTGGAGGGCCTGAAATGGCACTTTTCTGGCCACATCCATCTCCACAGGGCAAGGAATTGGGGGGTAGAGGAAATCTGTCTCTCTTCTTCTAGATCATGCCCCTGGTTCCCAAGAACCCCAAATTCCCTGTCCATACGACTTTAGCCTGTTGCAGGGCTGGCTTAGAGCTCTTCTTTGTAACTAAGCCTGTGGTTATCTGTAGCCTTAGGCTGGAAGGGTGGCTAAGGGAGAGCATGGGTGGGGGCAGGGATGGAGCTTGGATGCATGGGTTGGGGTATCCACATGCAAATGAGGAATCTCCTATATATTGGAAATGACATGAGGGTAGGTATAGAAGGGGGTCAGGCTGAAGGCCAGGGTAGCCTGCGGCCAGAGGCTGGCTTTCTTTCTAACATCACATTCTAGCACAGATATCTGAAGAGTCCAAGGATTCTAAATTCAAACCTGGCCTTCATGATCATTATAAAGGTATATCTGTCAAGATTTTAAGATAGGATACGTTTTATTTAATGACCTGATTTATAATGTTTATATATGTAGGCACAAGATACATGGGCCTCAATTTGTATATTTGCCCGGGGCCTTGCAAAAGTTAGAACATTTCAGAAAAGTGAATTATCATGCAAAACATTACCAAACAAAATTCCCATATTGGATATATTCAACAAATACTTACAAATAAATAGCTGGTTTCACAAGAAAGTAAGGAATTATTTCTGAAGTCACAGAAAGACAAAGAGATGGAAAATAAAAAAAAAAAAAAGGATTGAGAGTATAGAATGAGAACTGTTTTCCAATTCAAAGAATAAAGGGAAAAGGGAAGCAGCAGTATTTTTGAAGAAATAATGTTTGAGAACTTCTAAAACTAACAAAAGACACGACTCTTCAGGTTCAGAGAGCTCAACAAAGCCAAAGTTGAATAAATAAAAAAGAATTAAAACTTATATTTATAACATCAAAATTTCAGAAACAAGAGAGAGAGAGAAAGAGAGATCTGCAAAGCAGTCATGGGCAAAAGATGTAATATGCACAAAGGAATAAAAATGGGACGGTCAAGAGATCTCCCAAAGCAACACAGGAAGCTAAAGGACAGTAGAGTAAACCTTCAAACTCCTCCAAGAAAGTAAATGTCAATGCAGAACTGAGTACACAGGTAAACTATCATTCCAGAACTAGGGAAAAATAAAGGCATCTTCAGACAAAGGTGGATCATTTACCATAGATAGAACCTCACCAAAAGAATTTAATTTGAGAAATAAGTAATCTATTCCAGAAGGAAGAAATGAAATGCAAAAGGGAATGAAGAGCAAAGAAAACAACAAATGGGTATGTTTAAACAAACACTGATGGTAAAAAATTTATAAACATCATCATAATAATATCTATTTCGGGGTGATAAAAATGAAGTTAAACTATAATTTTGAAATTAATATAAGTTATATAAGATTGGTGGGGAGTTGTAAAATTTTCCAAGGCTTCTTCATTGTCTAGGAATATTACACAGATATTGAATAATATCAGATTTTAAGTTAAGCGCACATGAGAAAATTACAACCAATAAATGATAGGAATAGAGAGTGTGCTTTACAAATTAATTGAGGAGGAAATAAAATTTAAAACTAAAACCTCAAATTTTAAAAGTGGGCAATAAATGAGGGAGACATACCTTAGGGAAAAAAGGACAAAAAGAAAGCATAGAGTGAGATGGTAGAGACATTGAAAATGTTAATATGTTATTAATAAAAAATTAAATGAGCTGAATTAACAGTTGAAAGGAAAAGATAGTTACATTAGATAATAAAACCAGGGGGGTGGATGTGGCTCAAATGGTTGGGCATCCATCGGCCATATGGAGAGACCTGGGTTCGATCCCCGGGACCTCCCGGTAAAATGAAAAAAAAAAAAAAAAAAAATATATATATATATATATATATATAGAGAGAGAGAGAGAGAGAGAAGGCGCATGGGCTGCCGGGCTCCGTGAGCCGGTGAGCCGCCAGGCCCCGGGAGCCACGCAGCAGGATGATGATGTAACCGTAACAGGAGAGAGACGCAGGGGAGAGACAAGACGAGATTCTCCAAGAGCTCCGAAGGTCAGGAGCCGAGGTGGCGCAGGTGGCAGAACACCTCTCTCCTACATCGGAGGTCTCCAGGATCAAATCCTGGTGAAGACTGGAGGAGGAGGATGAGAAGAGATGGCAGGAAACAGACACAGAGAATTGCCCAGTGAATGGACACAAAACAGCAAATGGGGAAGGGGGGGTGGTTAAAATGGATAAAGTAAATAAATAAATCTTTAAAAAAAAAAAAAAAAAAACAGCATCATTTACAAAGGATGCATATAAAACATATGGGCATGGAAACATATGGGCATGGTCACATATAACCCAGGGCCTATAAGAATGCCTGAGAAGTGGTTGGAAAAAGAATTATAGGCATGGTTATAAGGGTAAAATATCCTTTCGTCTATGTCTCTAAAATGTCATGGCATATTTTTAAAATTATTTTTTAATTTTTTTCAGAAATATAATTTCCTGTGCCACTAAAAGAAATTTTTATGCTAACAGGTAATTGGTGAGAAAATATTAGCAATTTTTTTGTTTTGATATATGAAAAACATATTAGATTTTAAAAATAAGAACTTTACCTTCCTAAATGAAAACACAGGTGCTCCAGGTAGATAAGAAACTTCTTCCTTAATAGTGCCCTAAGTACAAATGAATATTATACTGTTGTTACAATAAGAGATAACTGTACAGACAACTTGGATATTCATTTAATTATTATAGTATTTGTCTAGAGACTGAAAATTGGAATATTTCAGGTAGAAACATCTAAAATACATGTTTTTCACATTTTTGTCTATAAATCATGTTGACAAAAAATTATTATTTATAACTCATCTAGCTAAGAGAGAGTTAGTAACTCCAAATGAGTGAAAAAATATAATTTTAGAAACAGAAATAACATTTTTATTTGCTAGAAAAGCAATCATTATTGACTGATCTTTTCAGAGATATATAATAGTTTCCCAAAATTAAGTGAAAATAAAAAACACATTTTTCTATGTGTTCATATATAATGTATATAATTTAAGCCATATATTAAGAAGTGCTAAAATAAGTGAAAAAATTCTAGGAATATTTTACTGCTTAATATTTAAAGTTATAGTTTCATATTAGACATCATTATTTTATGCCAACAGGATAATCTGAAGGTAGGGATTAATAATCTCTCAATGACGGAAATTGCACTTTACTTACTTGTGTTCTGATTTAATTCAGTTTCCAGGCCTTGGTACTATTGACATTTTGGACTGGATAATTCTTTGTTGGGTGTGTGTGGAGGGGTTAAGGAGAGATGGGGACAGTCTTTGTACTATAGGGAGTTGAGCATCATCCCTAGTTTTTATCCACTAGATGCCAGGAGCGCCAAGTCATGACAATCAAAAACGTCTGCAGACATTGCCATGCCCCCTACAGGGAAAAATCTCCCTCAGTTGAGACTCACTGATTTGAGTAGTTCTAGCTATTTTTTTCTTTTTTTCTTAGTGATACTTATGTGTATCAATTTTACTTAATTTTATTTTAGATTATATAAATAAACCTAATGTATAGTCCAGAAAAGTTTGTCTAAAATAATGATTGACTCTTCAATGAAAGCAGTGATTTCTATGTAAAGCACATCTTTTACAGGGCTTTTGTTTGTTTGTTTTTTTAGGGGGTACCGTGGATTGAACCCAGGACCTTCTACATGGGAAGCAAGCACTCAACCATTTGTGCTACATCTGCTCCCCTGCAGGGTATTTTTAAAGTAGATTGAAACATTTTTACTTTTCTAATATGACTACTAAGTTAGCTCAGTAGCATTCTTTTGGGCTTGCTCTATGTTTTAGTTTTAGTTAAGGATCTTGGTTGCAAATATAAACTTGCTACAAATTTAATTAAATAAAAAGGAATTAGAGAATCTTTCCTATAACCCAAGAATATAGCAGCTAGACTATCTTCTGTAAATTGAGTTATTGTGAGGCCCAGGAATATTTTCACTCTCCTTATTTATGCTTAATTATTCTATTCTTTTAAACTTTTTATTAGAGAGATTTTTAATCATACACAAATTTAAAGGGAATAGTAAAATTAACGCCAACGCACTTACAATTTAGTTTCCTCAGTTACAACATTCTGCCATTCTTGTTTCATCTCTTACTTCCCTCCCATGCCACTTTACCTCACTCTATTAGATTATATGAAAGAAAATCCTAGAATGATATCATCTCACTAGTAATTATTTCCATATATACTGCTATAAGATCTTTTTTGTAATATAACTACAATACCATTATCACTTGTAAATTCAAAAAAAAAAATTTCTTAATGTAATCAAATATCCCATCAGTGTTTAACTTCCCTGATTGCCTCATAAATGTCTTTTTTTTTTAATATGTGTCTTTTTTTAATGTTTATTTTCTTATTTTTTAAGCAGTTTATTTTTTCTGTCAGTATAACATTTTGAAATATTATTATTTTTACATTAGAAACATTACAGGATTACAGATAATTCATGGAGAAGTACCATGTTCACATATACTCTGCTATTGTTGATACTTTGTATTTGTGTGGTACTTTTTTTTATATATATATTTTAAAAGATGCTTAGATTACATAAATGCTATACAAAAACTACAGGGATTCCCGACATAAGTGTCTTTTAATAGTTGATTTGTTTGAATTAGGATCCAAACAAGTTCAACACTTAGCATTTGATTGACATGTCACTTAATTCTGTTTCAATCTATAGCAATCCCCCTTTCTCTTTTTTTCTCATCCCTTTTTTTTTTTTACATCTTTTGTTTTTTAATTTCTATTTACACTCTCTACCCACCAACTAAAACTCTTCCTTTCCCACCTCCCCTTATCCTTGTATTTGTCCAAGAAACAAGGTTATTTGTCCTGTAGAATTTCTAAGTTATGGATTTGACCAACTGTATCCCTGTGTCACTTAATGTTCCTACTGCCACCATATTTCCTATAATTTGGCGTTTAGATCTAGATGCTGATAAGATTCAGGTTCAATTTTTTTGGCAAGAATATTTCATATACTTCTTATTGCACCATATCGGGAAGCAAAATAAATAGTCTCTTTTTTTGTGACATTAAGTTCCCTATTCTTCATTAAATGTCTGATGGTCCAAAATTATGTTTTTCCCATATGTAGCTTTAGTGTATGCAAGTATACCATATTGACAATACACTTAGTGGACCATTATCAATGGTTCTCCCTCTACTTTTGAAGGGATTTTAAATCATGTTTGTGCAACAGCAAGATCATTGGAATAAATGGATAACTTCCCCAATATTATTGGAAGATACTAAAACTCATTCAGATGAAAATTGCTAGGAAATTTGTTTAAAACAAAAATGTCATGGCCTTATAATCACAGCATAAAGCTGGTGACAAAACTAATAGTAATAATCCTGCAGATATGACTAGTGCTTTAGAGCTTGCTAAGCATTTTCACATCCAGAATTTCATTCAGTTCTCAAGACAGATGAGAGGTGACACTGGCAAGCTCGCTTGCATGTCCATGACGGATGTAGACTGCACTCCTACCTGAGTCTATCTCTTGTCCTCCCCATCAGAAGGAGGTTGATCACTAATAATGCAATTGTTTCATTAAAAACTCAGTGTCTCTACCAGAGATTGCTTTTCAATTTTAATAAACAACTTTAAAATAAGAAAATGCAAGTGGCAAAACTGGCCTGGGCCTTGCTGGATGACATTATTAAAACAGGCAAAAAACATAATTCCTAGACTGGAAGTGACTTTAGGGATCATCCATATCATATTAAGGAAGAGGAAGCTGAGATCCAAAGGAGGAAACATAAGGAAGAGGCAATCATTTGTGGATGTTGTTTTAATTATTAAATTAATTAATTAATGAGTCATATTATCTGTGCATAAAAATTGTTACATTACTCAAAGCTAGACTTAGGAATTCAAAATTTGATCCCTGTGAGAAATTGTTGACAGAATGGACCAATTCCTAGCCAGGGTGTTTCAAAAAGGCAGGAAAATAGTAAAAAGTAAATCAAACATGGATACCTAGGCACAGAAGAAAGACTACTTCACTCCACTGAATTAAATAATTCTGGTTTGATGAATATTTGAGGGTCTTACACATTTAAGTATCTAAAAAACTGTACTATACATTAAAGGTCCAACTACAAATTATAGTATTCCTTGGCCTTAAAGATAACTTAGGTTGATGAGAAATATAAGTTCATAAACAACTGAAATAAAATACTGAATATTACATCGATATTAATTCGTAGAGTCAAAAACTAGAAGAGAGATACCAGAGGCCAGGAAAGAGATAAGGAATGGGGAGTTAATGCTTATTAAATTGTATGAGTTTCTATTTGGGTTGATGGAAAAGTTTTGATAATGGAGAGTGGTGATGGTAGCACAACATTGTGAACCTAATTAATAACACTGTATTATAGTATATTTGAATGAGGTTAAAAAGGGAAATTTTAGGTTGCATATATGTTACTAGAAGTAAAATTCAGGAATCAGCTAATAAGTGTTGCACCAAGACTAAGCAAGCATTTCCTTGAAAACAATGAGGTGGAATTAACTTAGTTGATAATCTGATTAAGGTGACAATGTAGTCAAAATAACAATGTGCTAAAGAATTACTATAATATCAGATACTAGTTTTCAACTAATATCGTATTGTTAAACACTTAGATTGACCCAAAATTTCCCTATATACTTGGGAACTCCAATTATAGGGGAGGGAGTCATATAGTTTTTCTTTTATCATGAGCAAAAAATCACTAAGTATGGTGTACTTTAGTCAAGGCGCAGAGAGTGCTATAAATGCTAATGAAGTAATAAGGGAAAGAAGTGTTAACATTTTTTTAATCTTTAACTTCAAAAAACAAAACAGACAAAAATCTCTTTTTAAGTGGTAATTTTACTGAATATTTTCTATAAGGCCTGCTTACAATGTATATATGATTATCCTGAAGCCTAAGAATTTTGTGCGTCTCAAAGCATTTTCAGATTGATTTGTACTATAATAATTGTACCACCACTAGATTTGCTGCTTCGCACATAATGTATATAGGGATATGATATGGATATATCAGCATGATTTTCAAATTACACACATTCTAATAGTTAAATACTAATAGGGATAATACAATAGCACTATTTGAAACTATCTGAACTATCTTTTAGATTTTCTTCATAGCTCAGTTTAGAGATTAATTTGGTTTAAGGATCTCCTGGGTTAATTCCATGAAGGATTCCTCATGTGTAACCCTTAATATTTCCCAACCAATGAAAGTTTTAGTGAATATTTTATCGAACATCTTTATAAGAGATAAACTTTGGGTAAGAAATAGTACAGAGTAGAGAAAAGAAAGTATCAGTTTCACTCTTTATATTTTTCATTCTTCATCTTGTACATTAGAAATAAAATCTATTAGGTATGGATGACACTTTTATTTGCTTAACCAATAGCCATTCTCTCCTCTGCCCCATTCTTCTTTGCTGGTAGATATCTAATTTCCACACTATAGTTACTTTTCCAATCTCTCTCATAGCTAAAGCATGGGCATGTGTTTCAACTTTCATCAATGGGACCCAACGTTAAGTTTGCTAAGGGGCCCTGGTAAAGGTTTTCTTCCTTCATAAAAAGAGGCTATGAGGGAGCAGATATGGCTCAAGCAGTTGGGCGTGTACCCCCGACATGGGAGGTCCCAGTTTCGGTTCCCAATGTCTCCTAAAGAAGATGAGTGGGCACAACGAGCAGACACAGTGAGCAGACAGACGAGGGAGCCATCTCGGGGGGTGGGGGGGCGGCGAGAAAGAGACGCTATGTTGCTTGTAACTATGGCAAGTCTTCAGGTGACCATGTGGAAACAACCCTAAGGGCAAATGCCCAACACACTGAAAATTGCAGAAAGAGGGAAAGAGCTTGGGGTCCACGAGGTCATCATTAAGCTTCTGAACCAAACTTGGAACCAAACTATATTCAGACCGTATGCTATAAGGTCTATTGCATTTCCCCTTTTGTAAGCCATCTTAGGTGGTTAAAATGATCTGATTAAATCTCTAAGTAAACTTAGATGTTAGATAAACATGCTAATTAGGCATCTTAATAATAGTAGCAAGTGGAAAATTAATAGACAGTTCTTATCTCAGGGTACTTTTAACAGAATATACCTTTGACCATCAGGTGGCTTATAGTAAACAAACCTGGAATTTATGAGTTTGTGGGGCATGGTCAGTTAGAAAATGCCATGTTAGCTACATAATTAACAGAGTATAAGATGGACTAGTTTCATGACCATAACAGCTCCCTTCATGCAAGCAATTTCCTATATGCATGGTTTAGAAACTTCGTATATTAAATCTGGCCCAGGTATATACTGATGCTGCAAAGAAAGAGTCAGGAAACTGTGTTATTTGTCCCATACTTTACCATGGTTCACCTGTGTTTCCTCTGAATTCTTAGTAAAGTTTTATATGGGGCCAGATTTCTGAATCTTGTGAATTGATCCAGCATGCCATTCCTTATAACTTTCATTTTCTAATGAGAATTATAAAACAGCAACTCAAGGACAATAATATTTTCAGAGGATGCCTGAAGAGCAAGACCTTGCATTCTTCTCTTTAAGACTTTGTTTGTGTTGTTGCTAACAAAAATCCGGGGTCTGAGGGTAACTACGGGTAAAAGTTTTATTTTAAACAGTGACTTAAAATCTGAAGAGGAAGATTGTACCTCCCCCAGAAATCTTGGATTTTCATCTGGGTACAATAAGCGAGTGTTTGCTTTGAGGTGAGGGGAGCATGCTTAGGTTAGAGGAATGAGTGTGTGCCTAGATAGTTCAGTGGCTTATTGTAGAGACTATTTTTCCTTTCAATACCATTCTGTTCTTACACAATAATAGAATTTTTGGTTGAGCACAAAGCTGCCCAACTAAAGTCAATATTTCCAAGCTTCCCTTGCAACTAGATACGGTTGTGAATAAGTTCTGGCCAATGGGACTATTGTGCAACTTCCAAGCCATGACCATAAAGGAAAAAGAAACATGTAGTCTGTCTTCTATTTTTATAGTTTTGTTCTGACTGGCATATTCATACTGTAACATGAGATGAAAACCGTTTGTTAAAGATGAAAGGGTAACGAAATAGAAGGCGCCTAGACCTTTGATTCTTATGGAATTGCCATGCTAGCCTGCCTGGACCAACTGTCTAGACTTTCATAAGATAAATAGAACCCTATACTGATCAAGTTACTATTATCTTTGCTCCCTACTATTGAGCTGAACCAATATGCAAACTAATACATTTACCTACCCCTAAATCTAATGATTCTATAGTCTCTCTCATATATAGAGATAAAATTTGGTCTTTTAAACATATTAAGTTTTCATTTATTTTCTTTCCATTCTCTCTTTTAAAATCTTAATATATGCCCAGTTAAAAGTGTTATTATTATGCAAAAATGGAGAGTAGTTAATTGGGGGACAGCTAACAGTCTGCCATATTTGATTATTTTGGTAAATGAACACAATACAATTTCAGTAGACACATGAACTTATATTATTTAACAAATTTCTCAGTTATCACCAATCCACCTGCTATTTTAAGAAATGTTAGCATTCGGCTAAAGCTCTTAATATAAACTCTGTTTTGCACCATGATCCTTCCCAAAATAATAAGGTTGTTTTCAATTTGTTCCTAAAAAATCATTTTAGTTAGAAGGAAGTAATTACAGAAGCTCCTACAAGTATGAACTTTTAAATGACGAAGTTTTGTGCATATGAACAAAGCTGAACTCCAGGACAAAAGCACCTTATCTATCTCTTTACAAACACTGGAAGAAGGTTCATATAAGGTCTTTTATTTCATCCACCTAGTTTTTCTTTTTGGCATTTATTTTTTCTGTTTGAATTTGGTTTTTAATGTATTTTAAGAACTTATGTTCACCATACCTGATAAATGCAAAAGCATCAAGAATGGGAAAAGTACCTAGAAAACTTCTAATTTGATTAAAATAGTTAATAAAATTAAGTAATATGTAAGAAAATAAAGTAGTACATGCATAAAGAAATAATAGTAGAAATTATTGTAAAGGAAAAGAGTAACTAATGCAATGTGTAAAAAAAGTTGTTTGCCTTTGCAATATAATAATCACCATATGATGTGAAAAATGAATGACAAGTGAGAAAACCATATCCGTGTGGAGATGCATGGTTCTCAAACTTGACCAGATGTTGGAATCTCTGGAAGGGCATTAAAAAATACGTATGTCTGATTGCCTCTCCCCAGAGATTCTAATTTAATTTGTCTGTAATGTAACATGTGCCTGGATCTCTGGATTTTTGGAATCTCCCCAAATGATTCTAATATGCAGCCATGGTTGAGCTGTCAATTATTATAATGTTAATGCAAGAGAAGGTTAGAGATTCCCTCAAAACAACAAACTTAAGATTGGAGCAGGGTCTGATTGTAAAACGTCCCAAGCCTGTTACTCCATCTGCAAAGGAATATCAAGTAGGATTTTCTAAGATAGCACAGGCCAACAGAACTTTCTGTGATGATGGAAATGTTCTATATCTGTGCTGTCCAATACAATCGCCACTAATCACGTGATTACTGAGGACTTGAAATATGGCTAGTGAGCCTGAAGAACTGAATTTCTACAGTTAATTTTAAATAATTTATATTTAAATTTAAATATCTATACGTGGCAAGTAGCTATCTTACTAGACAATTTCAGGGAACTTCAAGTTGGGGCCTTATCTAATTCAACAGATTTTCAATGTTGATAAGGTAGATGGTCTGTTCTGGATAAAGATTCTGGATAGAACATATATTTGCAAGGAAAAGGAGTATGGCTTTTTTTTTTTTTTAAAGCTCTGAAGAACGTATTTGCAGAAAGGACGGTAAACCTAAAATACCCTTTGCAAAACTTACCACTGAACAAATAGATTAATGAACAGATTTCCAGAATAAAAGTTTGGTGTGAAGATGAGTTTATGTATTGTTTTTATTTTGATGATTTTGATTAAATCAATCACTTAATCTATAAATAGAAAAATATGACTAAGCGTCATGTATAAAATAAAATTATATGAGGACATACAAAGAGGTATAAATTAAGAGTCTATGTCAATTAAATAAGCATGTGCTCTTTTATTCTATCTTTATACTAATAACTAGAATTTGTGTTTACTGTAAACTAGACACTGTGCTAATAGCTTTATATGCATATTCTAATTTTATCCTCATAATCATCTTATGAAATAGGTGTTACCCACATTTTACAGATGAGGAAACTGAGGCTTATAGACATTTAGTAATTTCTTTAGAACTAATGGTAATAATTGACATGCCTCCTTAAAATTATAATGAATATTTAGTAATGTTATTGTTCTTGCTCTTTAACATATCAGCAATGAAATAATGCTCTATCACAGAAAATGATTATTGTTGAAACAAGGTGTTATCTATGTGTGATTTGTAAATGCATTTTTACTTAGTTAATATACCACTTATATGTCTGTAGCAATTCAGCAGTAGTTTGAACAAAGCCAGTTTCTAGAAGCTATGGAAACAAAAATTCATTACTATTCATAAATTAGACCAATGGATTGTATTCAATTGTCTCCCATAGTTTTGTCAAGGTAGCAAGAGCTAAAGTAGGATAATGATTATCACCCACTCCTTTTCTTTGGGAACTATTCATTAAATAAAGATAATTCAGCCAAAATACATTTCAAAAAGAACTTGCTGATTTGCACATTTCTTAGAAATGCATTCACCAAGTAACAAAAGCTTTTAAAATCTAAATTTACAGTTAGGAGTTATCACAGGATTAGAAGAGCAAAGCCATTTCTAGCAGCTGAAGTACAAGAATGAAGAGACAAAATAATGAGACCTTGGGAACATGTCTATAAATGTGACACCATATACTGAACATCCATCTCAAACTATCTCCGAAAAGCTTGATGTTTACTTGAATTTGCCCAACACTGCTCCACCAGGTGCTTTTTCAAAATTTATTAACTCATTTTGTATATTTTGCTCTAGATTCCATTAGAAAGATATTAAACTAACTGAATTACTGTCTCTGAAGGCAGCCAGTGAGTTTTTATAATGTTACTCTCTAAATTCTATAGACATCATTTACAAATGAATAACCAGGCCTCATCTTACAGACCAAAGTTGCCATTTTCAATCAGTGAAATAAGGAAGTACATTTGAAGATTCATGTTATCATATGCATCAATGCTGTTTCTATTTTTGGTTAGCAGAAATATATACATTTTTATCAATATTTCAATCTTTTAAAAATATAGATTCATCTAAAATAAAATCCCATCTCAATAACTAATAACAGCTACTTATTGAATTTCACTATGTAAATTATGTGGGTTATTTCATTTAGTCCTCTCAGTTCTATGAAGAAGACATTATTTTCCATAATTTGCATACCTGGAAATTGAGGCTCAGAAGTCATGACTTCTCCAATGTATCATACCTAGTAAGGAGATGTGTCTGGTAAATAAGTTCATGCTCTCAACTAATTTCCTGTAGGCCTAGCTAGGAATATACCTGGAGATAGTTAAAATTTCCTAGTCCTTTCTTTTCTGAAAACAGCCATGACTTGTCCCAAAAATGGGTACTTCAAAAAGATCAGAGAATGTAGTCATATAATCTACTCCAAAGATACCCTTACTTTCACTTAAGTTGTACAGAAACAATGAACAGAAAAGTTCTTTCATTTTTGCAACATGATGGAGTCTTTATTTCTTCAATATTAAGAATAAATTTTAAAAATCATAAATCTATGAATTCAAAGGCATTTTATTATGTTTTTATTCTAAATTGTGAAGAAAATCCTTTCTTATTTGGAACTCAAATTGAGTCAGAAGGGAACTGTAATATTGTTACAGACCAACAGAACATGTAGTAAGCCAAGTCGAGAGGGGAAAACAAAACCATGTTAAACACTAGAATAAAATATAGGCACATTTCTATATAGTCTCAAAGTAAGGAAGGTTTTCCAAATTATGGTCACAGATCCAGAAGTCATTAAAAAACTTATAAAATCAACATATTTTATATATAATACATGTTTAAATTTTGCATGAATAAAAACACATAATCAAAAGCAAATTCCAAAGAAATGAAAACTTGCAAATCATATGTATCACAGAGTATTTAAGAACCTCCCAAAAATTAAGAAGAAAAAGACCAACCATCCAATGGAACAATGGGCAAAGAATATGGACCTACTATTTATAGGTTAAAAAGCATAAATATCCTTTAAATATATGAAAGTAAGATCAACTCTCTAGAAATAAAAGAAATGCAAACTACAAAACACTGAGATAAAATTTTAACCTATTATAGATATGGCAAAAATGTAAATTTTACAACTCTGTTAGCAAGTTTGTGAGGAAATAATTCCTCTAATGTACTGCTAGAGGGAGTAAAATGGTACAATTCCTATATAGGCAACTTGACAATGACCATTTAAATGAAAATTCACTTACCATTTGATGCATCTATCCCTACGTCTAAGAACTGACTCTGTTAATTTACATGTGTGTGCAATATGACATATGAAACAAGGTTATTTATAACAATTTTTTTTGTAATAGCAAGACTGGGGGAACAAAGCAACAAACAACTACCACAAAGAGGATAAAGCATAATTGACTTAAGTACTTTCTTGTGGTTCAATACTTTTCCTGCTGTCATTTTTGTTTCCCTCATTATTATATGCCCCAATCTGGTTCTAGAAAATGACATAAACTGGGCTCTGACTACATAGCATTCTGGGAGTGCGTGAGACCCAGATGAAGATACTTTAAAGGTTACTGGGGAAACACCAGCATAGAACTCGCATGATCTCCCCACTCTAGGGGAATCTGCCAGAGCACAATCACCAAGTCAGAGGGAGGGAAGCAACTTTAGTCAGGTCCCAGGCAGTAATTAGTGTTCACGGGAGATAGAACTCTGTGGAAGAGAAATGAGGCAAAGAAAACAGGTGGAAGAATCATTTGAAACATATCCAGGTCTTTTGTAGATGGTGAGAGCAAAGAGAGAGAGAAAATTGCTTCAGACAATCTTGCTGGCAATAGCAAGGGGAAACAACCAAATTTTTCCCAATTTCAGAGGCCTGAGGAGATTAAAAAAAACCATATGGATCTTCCCATCCCCAACCTTGCTGAAATAGATTTACAGAGATACTGCCTGATATTGCCAAGCTTCATGTCTCTCTCCAGATGCCTTTGACATTGGACTTAACATTATCTAGGAATATTTCTGAACCTGATTTATTAATTATTTTAAGAATAGTCTTAAATTAGAAGACAGGCAGTGTGGCTTCAGATGATGGTTTACCATCATGTCAGGTGAGAAAGAGACTAATTATGTGAATAAATACTTTCATAAATGACAAGTTTATTGTCTGCTGATTGATTTCCTTAAGTTGAATTCTCATGAGATGGATTTTAGGGACAAAGAGTTGGAAAGATGAAGAGAAGCATTGATTATATTTCTCACATGTGGCAAGAAAAATGCCAGTGACTTTACTTGCATTTTCTCACTTAATCATCTGATCAGTGTTAAAAATTAGGCATTATTATCCTTTCATTCTGGAGATGAGGAAACTGGGACATGGAAAGGTGTCAAGACAAACAGAAGCAGAGATAAAATTTGAATGTATGTTGTTCTGACTCTAGAGTTCATTCTGGAGATGAGGAAACTGGGACATGGAAAGGTGTCAAGACAAACAGAAGCAGAGATAAAATTTGAATGTATGTTGTTCTGACTCTAGAGTTCACATTCCTTCTATCCACACTGTGCATTGTCTCTATGACAAATGTTAAGAACCGTGTAGGGTCTGAGATTTTACCCTATCTGCAAACTAACAGGTGAGTCTGCCATAGTTTCATAGGTCATGGCAGAAGACATGAAGCTCCTGGGTCAAAGACAAAGTACAGTTGATTACTCACAGAAATAACAATAATCAGAGTATCATCATTTTATTATATCAATTCCCCAAGCCCCAAATTTCACCCATTAACATGAAGAGGGCCAATCAACACTTGTTCATGCAGTGGGTTGCATTACAAGAGAGGAATCCCAAATCTTTGATAATGGGCAGTAACCATAACTGACCTTCACCATGGAGGGAGACATTATCTTTATTAGAGTATACAGTTAAACTAAAAACAAAAGAAAACAATAACAGAAAAACCACTATCTTATCTTCCAAGTTTGTTTGCTATAAAATATCCTTGAAAAAATTATTCAGAACAAAGGCATCTGCTCAAAAGATATACAGAAATGAAAGAGACCTGTGGAGAATTCTCTCTCAACATCAAACCAATGATCATTATTACAATATTGCTTAACAAAGGAGTTATAACAATTTATAATCCCTTTTAAAGAGTATATAAAAGAGTAATTTTTCCAATAAATTCACTAAACCTGGTACAGTTATCTTTGTATTTATTAATTTCATTTAATAGATGTAAAATTATTCCCAATGTTGATTTAATTTACATTTATTTCAGTACTAGAAATTAATCATTTCCATGTATTTTTTTTTTTTTTTTTTTTTTTTAGGAGGTACTGGTTATTGAACCCAGGATCTCGTACATGGGAAGCCGAAGTTCAACCACTGAACTACACCCACTCCCCAATGACAGCTGAGTTTTTTTCCATTTGTTTTCGTTTTTAGGAGGTACCTGAGATCAAACCCAGGGCCTCATACATGGGAAGCAGGTGCTCAAACACTTGAGCTACACATGCTCCCCTCCATGTAATTTTTAATATTTATATTCCCTCTGTGCATGTTTCTCTCTTAGGATTTCAAAACTTATATATTTCAGTGAGCTCTTTCTATAGTATAGATATTAACTCCTCATATGTAGTGTAAATTGTTTTCCATTTTATGTATTATTTTGATTTTGTTATATCTCATGAAAAGAAATTAGAATTTTTTACATCTATCAACATTTTCCTTCGTAAATTCTTCTAAAAGTTATTTCACAGAATTTATATTAAAATCTAATTTGGTATATTGTGTAATATATTGTTTGACTCACACACAAAAAAAAACAAAAAAACAAACAAAAAACAAAACAACAAAAAAAATTTACATGTATCCATTACATTTAATTGAGAAATGTATATATTTATTCATCTGTGTTTACTTTTTAGTTTTTTATTGCTTATGTTTTCAATTATTAAATGTACAAAATAAAGTAAAAAAATAAAATAAAAAAAATAAATAAAAGTGCAAGTTCACATTCTTAAAAAGAAATAAAAAATAAAAATAAAAAAAAATCTAATCTGGGCTATATTTTCCTAAAATTTAAGTTTATATTATATTGTCTCTAAATTAATCTGAACTTAATCCAATTTATTATTAAAATTTTAAACGTAAGTTAAACTTTTTCCCAAAGTATGTGTTTTTCAAAGTACTTCTATGCACATTATCTTTTATGATCCCCACAAAAATCTTGTGAAATATGTAGATGTTAGAATCTTGGAAGGGACATCATCAGTCATTTGACCTTATCCTCTATTTAAAATTTAAATTCCTTTTTTTTTTTTAAAGATTTTATTTATTTATCCCCCCCTTGCTGCTTGTGCTCGCTGGGTCAGCTAACCACGCCGTGCGGGCGGGCTTGCCTTCACCAGGAGGCCCCGGGAACCGAACCTGGGGCCTCCCATATGGTAAACGGGAGCCCTACTGATTTGAGCCACAGCCGCTTCCCTAAAACTTAAATTCCTGAAACAATATAATTGCCCATTGAAGATTAGGAACTGATCATTCCTTTGAGTGGCTCCTTCCATCTTGGGAGAGCTCTGCTACAAAGTTCTCCTTCAAATCAAGGCTAAATTTATCTCCCTTTAGTTTCCTGTTTATATCCTTGGAACCATGTAGAATAAGCTTAGCTTCTCATTCCTGTGACAATGAAGAGACTACTACTTTTCTCCTATTTCTCTTTATGTCTTCTTTTCTATAGGGTAAACGTTTAAATGGGCTCAGCTCCTTTAACCTTTCCTTTTATAAATTTCTTGACCATGTGATTTAAGTTTAAACATATGAAAGCAAAACTCCAGTCAAAAACTGAACAATGAAAGTAGAGTGTGGTCATGTCCTCCCTCATTTGAGATACTCTATCAATTGAGAAAATTGTCACTTAACATTTCTAAGTCTTTTTTGCCAATTGTTGGTTTTGAACCTTATCTTACTTTTCTTTTGCAGTGGGAAGGGGTATGCTGGGAAAAGTGTTGAAGTCCCAGAGATGATTTATTAGATTCAGCCCCAAAAACTGTCAAGGCACTTTAACATCTTAAGCACATTTATTAATTTATACCATATATCATCACAAATTTTATGAAAATGCCTATATAAATTCCCTAACATTGGATAAAATATTGGACAGGATAGAACCCTCTAGTTCATGACTGGACACTTTCTAATTAGAAATGGTACTAATACAAACATCTCCCACAGTGTGGCCCACCAACCTCAATGAACTTACACATCCTGGAGCCTTGCCACCAACCATAGACCACAGTTCACACTGTAGACCACACTCTCTCCCACTCAGTTATGAGTGGTGTGTGCTGATTTAAAATGGCCTGCATCCATTTTTGCAAATGTTTGTATGTATTGTGAGAATTTTGATTTTTACCCATAATAAAAAAAAAAAGACCACATGGACAAGAAAAAAAAAAAAAGAAATGGTACTAATAGTCTATCAATTATTAACTTTTTTTTTTTTTTTGGAGGTGCTGGGTATTGAACCCAAGACCTAGTATGTGAGAAGCTGGTGCTCAACCACAGAGTGACACCGACTCCCCTGATTCGGTGTTTTCATTTGTTTTTGTGTTTTTTGTGTGTTTTTTCTTTTTTTGTTTTGTTTTGTTTTGTTTTAGGAGGCACTGGGAATCGAACTGGGGACCTCCCATGTGAGAAGCAGATGCTCAACCGCTTGAGCCACATCTGCTCCCAGTTACCTGTTATTTTTGATGCTATACTCAAAGCTTGAATATGAGGTTTCCAAGATCTTTTCAAATGCCTTGCTATTGCCAGAATGTACTAGCTTTTCCATGTTTCTATTATCTATAGTATCATAGATGCAAGAAAATAGTTACTTAAAAGTTAGCAGTGAATGAGCAGTTGAAATACAGGGGCTTCTTTGGGAGTTGGAGGTTGTCCTGAGTACTATTGTGGCAATGGATGTAGGCCATTTTAAATCAGCACACACCACTCAGAACTGAGTGGGAGAGAGTGTGGTCTACAGTGTGAACTGTGGTCTATGGTTGGTGGCAAGGCTCCAGGATGTGTAAGTTCATTGAGGTTGGTGGGCCACACTATGGGAGATGTTTGTGTTGGATGTGGTGGGAGGTGTGGGAGGTGGGCAACATGGGAATCCCAGTGGGTTCCGTATAATATTTTAGGTAATCTAAGCACCTCTTAAAATATATGTATATATATATATAAAAATAACATTTTTGTAAGCAAATACACATATATGCATATATATTTATATATCATTTTACAAATGTTTGTATGTATTGTGAGAATTTTGATTTTTACCCATAATAAAAAAAAAAAAAAAAAAAGAAGCCCAGCATTAAAATGCTGAATTTTATTACAATCATATTGGCATTAAACTAGGCAATTGTCAAAAAATCAAAAAGATAGGGAAAAAATGAGCAGCAATAAATTATTCTGGATATTACTGCCACAGAACTGAGTTGATTATTTAGAAATTTGTTATAGGTATATTAAAAATAATGAGGGGGAGTGGATATATCTCAATGGTTGAGTGCCTGCCTCCCATGTACGCAGTCCCAGGTTCAATTCCTGGGACCTCCTAAAAAAAAAAAATTTGAAAAGAATCACTTCAATTATGCACAAAACGGAAGGTTGAATTATTCTACTGCATAGTTTCAGCCATATCCAAAACATTAAGCTTTCTTCTCCTCTGTGATTACTTAAAATAGTCTTGAAAGTTTTAAGGATATAATTTCTAAATATATAAAGTTTTCAGAAGGCCCTATTTTAGTCACAAATTGCTGATTGACAAATCATTTTGTAATCTACAATTGAAGTCTCAATACCTTAAGACTATATAAGTGATGAGTGTATTAAAGGAAAATTAGTGGAACTGGGAATTTAAGATACTTAAACTTTAAATATGCACACAATCAATATGAACATCTCGACTCAGATGGCTAGCCAATTAATCTATCAGTATAAAAATCAAACTAATTTTGTTTTAATTTACTGGCTTTTTATAGAAAAAATGATTAACTAAATTAACCAGCTATTTCAGGCAAAATACCCTGTTATATAAATATAACAGCATTTTTAATGTCTTATCAGATTTAACAATTCAATCCAAAATATCTAATAATAAGTATTTATTAATTTATCTAAGAAAGAATTCCTACCTCCAATATCATTAGAAATATATAGCTACTTATAGGATATATAAGATTTATATATAAATCTATAACACTTGATGGAGAATGTGATATATTCTGTTTGAAATTATATTACTCATGAATTAATTACTATTTCATTAGAAGGGCTTTTGAGAGTCTGTTTTTTTGGATTTATTATTTTAGTAGTTTTGCCATGTAATCCAAAATTGTTTGTTACAATGTTTGTGGAATTTAAACTGTAAGAACTGAACTAAATTCATCCTGAACCTGACATTGTTATCAAATCACAATGTACTGTTGTGATATCAGGATTAGACAGAAATATGTAGAAAATACCCATTTAAACCAATTATTTAAAAATATGTAGATGAAGGCTATCCATTTTATAGAGACTTCAATAAAATTCTGTTTGAAGGTTAATAGCTGTTAGAGGGGATATGATTACCCAAGTGTTTTGTCTACAAAAATTGAAAAGCAGTCCCATAACTTGTTTCTCATACCCTTTAATGACGGGGAGAAGAGATTTTCCTAGAGTCCTAGAAGTCTCATAGCACTCAGATGAAGATAGAGATCCAAGACTAGCTTCCCTCTTTGATCTTATCGTTCACCTATAGAACTTAAGCCATTTCAGTTATTGTCTACATTTCCACAGATAGAAAAACTCAGAAGCTGAAAAGATTAAAAAAAAAGAAAGAAAATTCATCATAAATAGCCAAAGAACCCCGAGACTTTTACACCATTGTATTAGACAAGAACTAGGGAGATGGCTTGACACATTCAGACTTTAGGCATAGTATGTCTTAATTAGCCAGCAGGATTGTTTGCAAGAATGGGAATACCACCACCTTATTTTATTTATTTATTTAATTAATTAATTTATTTATTTATTTTAGGATATACCAGGGATTGAACTCAGGACCTCATACATGTGAAGCAGGTGCTCAAACACTGAGCTACATCTGCTCACCAATGAGAGGTGGTTTTTTCATTTGTTTGTTTTTAGGAAGTACGAGGGATTGAACCTAACACCTTGTACGTGGGAAGCAGGCGCTCAACCACTTGAACTACATCTGCTCCCCACCACAACCTAACTGATCGCTGATATTTCAGGTCTGTGGAAGATTGCTAGATGTCTCCTAACATCTTTCTGTCCCTTCTTCTATAGCAATATGATTGTAGCTGAGCATTACTTCCCAGCTAGAGACATTTCCCAGACTACCTTGCAGCAAGGTATGGTCATATAACTAAATTCACAACAATAGAATATGAGCTTAATGACAACTTCGTCATCACTTACTTAAAATGAAATCTCTGTCCTCCATTTGTTGTCTTTCCCCCATCTTCTGTGGGTGGGTGGTGATCCAGGTGGGTGGTGATCCAGGTCTAAACATTATCTTAGAAGGTGGAGAGACAAGGAGGGAGGGTTGAGTGAAGTGGTTCTGCCTCACTAGCTCCAACTGGTTGTTCTATTAAGTCAAATCAAAATTGGATTTTATTGTGTTTGAATAACTATCTTTAGGGATCTCATTGATAAAGCAACTTAATCTTTACCCTAAGGAATACAACTATCCTCATCCTATATCAAGATTGAAATACTTAAGGAAAAGAACAATGACTTAATTACCTAGCCTAGGGCCTGGCTCATAGCAAGCATTTAAAAAATATATGTTCTGAACACATGATCAAACATTTTCTTAGACAATTTACTGATATTTATTCAGTCTACCTCAGTGTCCCACCAAAAAAACTTCATATATTTAAGGATAGCAATCATGTTACTCATCTTCAGGCTAAATGCCAATTATTTTAACTTTTTCTTATAGGACTTTTCAGATGTTTAGTCATTGTGTGTCTGTCACTCTTCTCTGTATTTTCATCTTTTAAAAAATACAACGATCAAGTATGGACATATACTGTACAGAAAATGTAACTGATTTAGTTAGCCAAAAGGGTTACTGATGCAAAGTACCAGAAATGTGTTGGCTTTTATAAAAGGTATTTATTTGGGGTAGAAAGTTACAGTCACAAAGCCCTAAAAAGTCCAACTCAAGGTACCATAAGGGGTACCATATTACCCAAAGTCATTTGCCACATGTTGAGGCAAGATGGCGGGCAATGTCTGTGAAGGTTCAACCTTCCTTCCTCCTCTTAAAGCTCTGTGGTCCCAGCTTCTTCCTATCTCAGCTGTAGGCTGACATAAGGCTCATCTCTCAGGGCTTCTCAGCTGCTCCCTTCTCTTCAGCTATAAACTATCAGGCTCATCTCTCTTCTCAGGGTCTCTGCCATGTCTATGGAGCTCTCTTCCTCTGTGTTCTTCTTCTGTGTTATCTATTTCCCTGTTCTTGATTAAGCATCCATTTATATAGCCCACAAAGGGGGCTGGGTTCAAACTGAGCCACCCTAATGATGTGGTCTCATCAAAGCCCTAATCTTGATTTAATAAAGTAAAACCTCTGGATTTAATATAATCAAGGGGGTATCACACTCAGTTTACAAACATAATATCTCTTTTTGGAATTCATAAATAATATCAAACTGCCACAGTGACTAATGCAAATTAGAAAGGAAAGATAATTTACCAATCCTTACATGTGATATCAGGCATATTTCATTGAGTAGATTGGTAAGAATGGTTAGTTGTTCACCACAGAACCACAATAGCAGCTTATATTTACCTCATGGCATATTTTGTTTGCTCTTTTTCTCTAGTTATTTCTTTGCCATTGTGAATTTATCATCTATTTTACTAGTACTTGCTTTTTGAATTCCATTATGTGCTTTAGGGCTATAACATTTTTATTATCAACAATATAGTAACTGTATTTTGGTTCATTTGACCTGGTCAAATAATAAAAATATCAAATAAAATAAGTTCTGCAAATTATCACCTGAATTGAAACTAGGTTGATCCAGAACCTCTGATAATTATCTATAGCTTAATCTTTTGGGGTATTGTATAAATGTGAGTTACTTTGGAATTTCATTCAACTACATATAATAAAGTCTGGTTTGATCAAATGGGGTTTATTTTTTCCAACTAATAATAACCCTGGGAAAGAATAAGGAAATAAGTCAAGATTGGCATAGCTCCTCCACAATGCCAGACTTGTTTCTTTTTTTACTTTGCCATCCTTAGTGGGAGTCTAACGTTCTAATAATGCATGATAGCTGCTGTGTACTCAGAAGGGTAAAAGGCATGTACCAGTTGTATCTATACCTCAGGGAAAACAATTATTTTCCCATAAGTCTACACAGTAGATGCCTGTTTACATTTCATTGGCCAGAACTGCATCAGATGGCCACCCATAGCTAAAGGAATCCCAGGTGGCAAATATTTGAACTGGGCACATTGTAACTGGAACAAATATTGAATGTTAGTAAGGAAGAAAGGGAAATTAGCTATGGGTGGACAATTTGCTGTATTTGCCATCTCTTACACAGGTATAGTCCAGATTATAATTCCTAGATTATGGATGAAAATTTTTCATTGGGGAGGATAAAAAATGTAATTAATAATTATATTTTCTTTTCCCATTACTTGACGTAACTATGTCTTTACTAACCATGCCATCACCTAGCTCTGATCTAGGGTATAGCACAGTGACTCTTTGATGATATACTTTAGTATTTATGTGGAATTATAATTTCTGGAATTCCTGATTTTACTCCCCCTTAACAAGCCTTGAGAGGATATGAAGCTTGTGCTGCCTTTGAACATTGATAAATAAAAAATCAATGTCTTAAAACTGTTTGTGTCCTCACCTTAAAAAAACAGTATTCAAGGTCTCCCTCCTTCCCCACTGTAGGACAGTCTTGAGAAGAGGATGATGGTGAATTTATTATGTCATTTATATAGAGGTTATGTCTATATAAATAGGTTAGAACTGCATTTTTTTTTAAAATGAAGATTCTTGGTATACAAGAACCTTCAGAGATAAACTGTTTCTATTTGCTTTTTGCAAAGATTTACATAGACCATATAGTCACCATTCTCAAGAGTACAATAAGTTTTTACAGTGGATATCTTCTATTTTTTGGTGTGGCTGTTAATTTACTCCAAAATCTAGTGGATTTCAGGAGCAATCTCAATACTTGCTGCATATTTTTCTTTCAGGAGCCCTCTGACAATCTAATAATCCCTAAGAGGCATCAGAACATTCTGGTCATATGGCAGGTATAGAGAGAAAATGTCATTGCTTTGAGACTAGATGTACTGACTTTGAATTCTTTATTTCTTATTATTGGGTGCCCTTCATCAAGACACTTAAACTCCCAGACCTCTTTTTTAACTGAGAATTGGGTTTATGATATCTCCTTTCAAGAAAGGAATTAAAATGGTTTCTCTCCATTATTTTCAAACTTCACACTCTTTACCAGAATACTTTACTAGAACTAGAAATTCACAGCAATTATTTCCAACTTTGACAAAACTTTACTACAAGGAACTTAATAAAAAACATCTTTGACATGTTTGTACCTCTGAAAATTGACAACATTTGGGAATGATATGCAAAGGATATTATTTTCCACCCTCCTAGTCTCTAGAATTATAGACCTATAGTTAAATAGTGGCCTTTGTCATTTTTGAAAAAAAAAATTAACTTTATTTTTGAAGACGTTTAGGTTACAGAAAAGTTACATGGAAAATGTAGGGGATTACTATATACCCAACCCCTTCCCCCTCTCACATTTTTGCCTATTAACATTCTTACATGAGTGTGGTATATTTGTTACAATTGATGAATACATATTGAAACATTGCTACTAATCATGATCTATAATATGCATTATGGGTTTACACTTAGCACTGCACAATTTTATGGGTTTTGACAAAATGTATAATGGCCAGAATCTGTCATTGCAAAATCATGCAGAATAATTCTAATGTCCTAAAAATGCCCTATGGGCTGATTTATGATTTTTCTGCCCCCTCACTATAATTAGCACTATGCCTGTTAAATATATGTCCCAGAAACTTAAATCTTTGGTCTGTTCATATGCCAGTTGCACCCTGAATCTCAACAGAATTGCTGCCATCACCTACCCTCCAGTTCATCGGACTCATCCAGGACAACTAACTAAATGATGATGATAGCCAATGCTCATCCAAAAAGGCAAAGAGTTCCCACAACTGTAAGCAAAACAGTTCCTTCCATCTGCCCCATAAGCTCTAAGTCCCCTCTCAATCCAAAGGAGAGCTGGTATCACCATCCCAAAATCCTCAAGATTGAGAAATGAACAAACATAAGGGGGGAATGCAACCTTGGACCAAAGTAGACTTATTATTGTATTGAGAAACTTGTAACATTGATATGACAATGGGTACCAGAGGTTCTGAGGGAAGGAGAAGGGAAGAATAGGTGGAACATAGGGGCATTTTTAAAATTTGTATTGAGTGTTTTGCTAAACTAATGCACTAAATGTTGAAACATTGACAACTAAAGGATACAAGCCCAGCACTTACTCATTGTAATTCCATTCTGATCTCTTTATCTAAGCGGTATGTTCCGGTCTTCTGCTTTGGCTCTTTGCTTACCAGGTACCTCAGGTCCTTACTGACACCACTTCCACTTTTATTAGACAAGCTTGTGAACTTTGAATGTTTTACCATGGTTTAATGAAGAAAAAAAAGTTATTTCAAAATTCTGTAATGTTTCTAAGGTAAGGAAAATACACGTCAGTTGCATTATCTGATGGTTTTTATTTTTTAAGTTTATTTCATATTGTACCACTAAAATTTTCATGTCACTATTTTAATGACCTCAAAACAGGAAATAGTTTTCCTCAGTTGGTATGGATTGTATGAAATTTTTGGACCTTTTATAAAGATATACCTGAATGGAAACTTACCCTAGGATTTACATTAAATAACTATTTTTAAAATGAAAACATGTTTTAAATAATTAACATTCATTGCTATATTTCCTGTTAAACTCATGTTCCACAGCAGAGCAGCAGAGGAAAAACTTCAGTTAGGGTTTCAGTAGAGGCTTTTGTTCTAGGGACTCATAAAAGCCTGCTTTATCATCTATCACGTACAGGGCACACATTGGCAAACAACAAATATTCTTTGAGTACTTCTGCTATGTGTTCATTACTGCAGACATGGCTATAATTAAATCCGATTCAATCTGTGCCTTCATGGAACTTACATTTTATTAGCTCTTAAATATTTTGAAGGGAGAGCAATATTTCTGTTTAATTTTTTTAAATGTAAAACAAAGACTAAGGGTGTAAGGAAGAATGTGGAGTGACTGCTACTGGGTACATGGTTCCTTTTTATAGTGATGAAAATGTTCTGAAATTTGATAGTGGTCATGGTTGCACACCTATGTGGGAAAAAAACCACTGAATTATACACTTTTATAGAATGAATTTTATGGTATGTAAATTATATCTTAATAAAACTTATTTAAAAAAAAAACTAAGGAAGTCCCTTAGCTTGGCCTTCTCTTCATTTATGGTTTAATCATCTTCCAACCACTCTTAGAGGAACTTTCTCTGAATTTCATCTCACTGTTGAATGCTAAAGCTTATGAAAATAACTCTGAAACAGTGAGGGTACACGGGCATTTATTATACAGATTTTAGGAAGTGGTATTATATAATGATTAAAAACCCAAATTTAAGTATATGGATTTCCTATGTTCAAATTCTGGCTCTACCATTTGCTAGTTGTATAACTTGCAAATTATACAACTTGTGACAAGTCATTTAACTGCACACATACATGTATAAAAAAGTATGAGGTACTCTCATATTTAGTATCTTATTATCCCCATTTCACAAATGAACAATCAGACTTGACCAAGGTCCCATAGCAAGTGATTGAAAAAATATAGCTGGTAAGAGAGAAAGCTCTGGAAGGAGGTAATCAAACTTGAAAATATTAAAATCCAGGCTCTTATTCTGTGACCTCAGTTTAGTTAATATCTTTGGTCTCAACTTCATCTATATGATGGTGTTCCAGATACCTGCTGCTATATAGCAAATTACCCTGAAACATAAGGGGTTCTATAGGTTGACTGGGCTAGTTCTAGTTCTCACTTGGCATCTCTCATGAAGCTGCAGGCAGGTGTTGGCTGGGGCTTCAGTCATCTGAAAGTGCCACGAGGCTGGACAACCAAGATGACATATACCTGATTGGCAGCTGCTGCTGGCTGTGGGCAAGGAACTCAGCTGGGTCTGTCAACTGAGCCCAATCCACATGGTTGGGTTCTCACTGCACGAAGGCTAAGTTCCAGGAAGGAGCATTGCAAGAACGAGCTTTGCAGAAGCTCCAAGGGGAAGCCATGAGGTTTCTTATGACTTAGCTTTGAAAGACCCCAGAATGTCACTTCTGCTGTATTTTATTGCCCAAGTAAGTCATGAAGGATAGCTTAGATTTTAAGGTGGAGTGTAGGGAATTAGACTCCACATCTTGATGTAAAGAGCAGCATGCACAGACATAAGGGGAGGATTTGTTGGTGAACATTTGGAAGTTATTTACCACAGTCTGTCCTTTGGCTACTACAATTCACAATTCTTCCATGTGCAAAATATAATCACTTTCTTCCCAACTGTCCCAAAGTCACATTTCATTATGGGATTGATGCCTCACCTATATCAGCCCAGGCTACATACAAGGATCCTCAGATTAGATTTCTCACGTGAAGTTCCACAAGGACAGCTCCTCTGACTCTGAAGACCGGTGAACCAAAGAAGCATCTTTGGTTATCTGTCCCACACACCCAAAATAAAATAGTGAGGCAAGCATAGAATGACCAAAAAATATGCTCCCATTCAAAAAGGGAAAAGATGGGAGGCTCAGAGCAGTCACTGGTCCGTTGAAGACATTAACTTCCTCCAAGGTTGACTTATGTGCCCCAGTTGCATGCTTACCTCACACCATGGACTTAACTTTGTCATAATAATTATAAATTCTACACGATTGCTGTTTTCTTATCTAACTTGCCGGCTAGGTAGCAAGGGTTTTAAAAAGCAGGGATTTTGTCTTATTCTGTCTTATTCCCCACCATATCCCTAACGTTTGGGATTAATAGAAGCTTAATGAGTATTTGTTGAGTTTATTAATACCAGGAGCATGGGGTAGGTCTTCTTTCTGCTAATGAGAGACCTTGTATTTGCCATACAATTTCTCCAATGTTACACTTCCTTCACTGAAAAGTGAAGAGTTTGGACTAGAAAATCTCAAGGACACTTGGTAGTTTCGTGACTTTATTCTACCCTTTCCACTTTGACATCTTGTGAGTCCTGCATCAACGCTAAATTCTTTGATGCTACAACTAGTCAGCCTTCCTTTCAAAGGCTCCCACTCCCTGGCACTCTCGGACTAACAGAAATAAGGTGATGCTGAATGACGTTTTCACCAAACAATGGGAAGTGCAGCTCAGTTGCACAGCCAGAGTTGGCAGAGTTGGAGAGGAACAGCTGGAGGCAATCAAACCCAAGTAACATTTGCAATGTTCCTCAGATATCCTACAATTCATCGTGGAACTAAAAGTCAGCTCTCAGGAACATGGTCAAGATACATCAGGGTGAACACACCAGCTGTACTGATGCAGATGCCCTCAGACAGGGTCTAGAGATGAGAGTGATTTGTTCTCATGTCTACCATCATCAAAACTGCTTTGCAGTTCCTAAGATTTTTGTTCTTGGTTGTATTAGGAAGGAAAAGATGGGCAAAATGCCTCCTTTGAATTTCTCTTTGTCTTTTGTTTCTGTCTTTTTCTCCCTTGTCTCTGGGTTTCTTTGCAGTGAGTAGCTGAGAAGACAAATGCCTACCTTTGAAGTTCTGATTGTGTTTCTAACTAGTTTCCTTAGGATCTTTTAAAAGATTGCCTTTCTCTGTGTTTTCCCATCACTTCCTTGAGAAGTTTCAGGGGTTTTCTTCTTGAGAAGAGAAACCCCTGAAACAGGATTTGGAGGTCTATCCCTCCCACATTCCCTTTACTAATCTTCACTTGCAAACTCTAAGGCAATGGTTCTCAAACTTTAACATGTGTCAGAACCACCTGGAAGGATTGTTAAAGCACACATTTCTGGGTATCACCCTCAGAGTTTCTAACAAGTACACAAGAGACACTGATGTGGTCCCAGGACCACATCTTGAGAACCCCACTGCTTTAGGGTAAACACTAAGACCCTCACCCTTAATTATTTTTTTAAAGGCAAATAATTTTTCTGCTTTTAAAATATGATAATATTTCCTAATAATAGATTTTAAAAGCCTGGGATTTCTTGCTATTTGTGAAAACTAGACCTTTAGCCTATTTGCCTAAATTCCCGAGTTATACAAATTAATGGGATATCTGAACTGACACCAATGATAGACTTTGGTGTGGTAAAGTCCAATCCACTTTGAATTACTTTCCTAGGAACTTTAGAAAAGTGTTCCTCCTCATTGTCTTTCTCTCCTTGTATAAGTATATATTCTTTTTGTTCTTTCTCCCAAAATACCACCTGGAATACTTATAAATATAATCATTAAGATCACTACTTTCAGAGTATAAAAGAAAGAGAAAGGCTAGATCTACCAGGTGAAAAATGTTCCTCAGGGTTTCCTATTTATTAATTACCATCAATTCAACCTTAGATCTTGGCAAAGTAGACAATTACCTTGGTTTTAACCACTTATAACCTAATGATCTTGGACCGGTTACTTAACCTCACTGAGCTTCAGTTCCTTTATTTATAAAATGGGGGTAATGGCACTGGCCTTATAGTTGTTGTTTTTTTAGGAGGACTAAATCAATAAATGCTAGCTTCCTTCCCCATCCCCAACCCCTGAATTCTGTTAATTGCCCTTTGTCTTTCCCTTCTTCCTATCTCTGATTATTTTATTATTTCATAAAAATAAAAAGTAAAACCAAAAATATAGGAAAAGTGGCCATGCTTTACCATACTTGGTTTTATCTTGGATCAGAGTATAATTCATGTAAATTCAGGGCCTCTGTTGATTCAACTTTCTTTTATGCTATTAGCTTTCTAAGTTATCTTTAATTCATTCTCTATTTTTATTTATTAGAGTTTAAATTAGTTGTCACTCCATGAAAAAATCTTCTCTTCCTTTGACAACTTAATCAATTCCCTTTTTAGTTTATTGCTTCCCTATATTATTGTCAAGACCTTGTGAGCAGATAATGCTTAACTCGGACCAATTAGCATGTTCCTTTTTATCTGCTCTGGGTTTATACTGGGAGGTATAGTTCAGGATTCCCAGGGTTTGATATAGAAAAATAGAATTAAACATATTTATTGAGTAACTTATTATGTGACATCCATTGCACTAAGTGGTTGCTATGCACTGCCTCCTTTAGCTCCTTCTGCGATAGTTACTGTTACCATCCCAATGATAATGTGGAAACTAAGGCACAAAAAATAATAAGCCAGATGACACACAGACATATGTTTCAGGACCAGAATTTTAATCCTGTCTATCTGATTCCAGAGACTATATGCTCACTATTATAGGGATTTGCATTTAAATTTAGGAATAGTCTTAGCATTTTGATACAATTCCCAACTATTACATAAAAGACCAGTTTCACAAAAATTGCATCATTGATAAATGGGATTTTATCAGGTACTACCAAAGAAAACATAGTTTCGAAATATATGCATTATCTGATTTTTAACTGTCTTCACTCTTCCTTTTTGTCCATACCTGGACATCAGGCCTCATGCTCCATCCATATACAATAAAAACAGGTAGTTAGAAGTCATTTTTATCAACTACTAAATATTAAAACCATAATCTGCCACTGCATTTCTATATATCAAATGGTAGCAAAGGATGAAGCCATGATGGTTTATAGCCTTTTCTAGCTTTTTAAACCACTGCAATTACATTATATCTCTTTCTTCTGGATGTGAAAGCAAACAGGAATAAGCAATCCATTTCTTCTAAGTCAATTATTTCATATAATGCTTGGGAAATTATATTTAGCGGTATTAAGACAAGCCACAATCTCCTATTTTTCCATAGCCAGAATCTCCCTTAACTGCTTTTGACCTAAAAATGCTAGAATGAAACAAATGCACTGGTTACTGTTCAGTCAGACTGCTATGCTTTTTAGGAGAATGGCAGCTCCTAACCATAAAAGGTATTGATAATTACAAGCCAAAAACAGAAAGAAAGAAAAAAAACAAACCCAGATCACTAAAAACAGAAGCAACAATAAGGGAGGGGCAAGATAGCAGCAGAGTAAGGTGGCTCAAGATTCAGCTCATGCTACAGGTTAGTTAGTAATTACCCAGAGTTATCTAAAGAACCCTGTTTACAGGCTCCAGTAGACCAGAAGTGCATCATGCAACATCCTTGGAAGAATGGAAGGGAGAGACTTCCCATCTGTAGAGAAGATTTGTGAGTAGAGCACTCCATGCCATAGAGGTCAGTGCCCATCCTCCACTGGTGGCATAAGCCACGATGGGAGCTATTCCATGGCTAGAATTGTAAGCTCCGTTTCCCAAAAACAGGGGAGGAGGAGATGGTTGGGCACCAACTTCAGCTACTGATTAGTAAATTTGGCTGACTAAAGTATAATCCTAAGAACAGCTAAAGATTGAAACTGTCCAAGCAAGAAAGAGGCTAGTTGCCACCATTTTAACTACACCCCTGGCATGAGGGGAAGCGGGCTGACTGAAAATCACAGTGAAGGTAGGTACAAGCTTATTTCCATCCAGATCAGATTGCAGCACTAGCCTAAGCCCCAGCCCCATCTCTGGCAGGGAGGAAACTTAAGGGACTTGCACCAGCCTCTCCAGGAAACTACAGATTCATCCTACTCTGGCAGCACAAGCTGCTTCAGGAGCTATACTGGGGCTGGAGTTGGAAGTTCCATTTCCCAAAAACAGGGGAGGAAGAGACCGTTGGCCACTGACTTCAGCTACTGATTAGTAAATACGGCTGGCTAGAATATAAGCCTAATAACAGCTATAATTTGAACCTGTCCAAGTCAAAAAGAGGGTGGTAGCTGTCATTTTGACTCTGCCCCTAGCATGAGGGGAAGCGGGGCTGAATGAAATCAGTGACAGTAGGTGCCAGCTTCTTTCCACCCAGATCAGATTGCAGCACTAGCCTAGACTCCAGCCCCACCTCTGGTAGGGAGGAAGCTGGCAGGACCTACACCAGACCCTCCAGGTAACTGCAAGTACAATTGGTTGGTACAGACTGAATAGATGGACACTTGGGTCTCCATCCCTGTCCCCAGTTAAAGTAGAAGGGGAGCTGTGTTTCCTCAGCCTCTCTGGGCAATGGCAGGGTACTTTTGGCCTACATGGACTGAACTTTTGGGTGTTGGTAGTTCCATTTCCACCCCCTAAAGGGCAGAAGGGACAGTACTCCATCAGCCTCTCATGGCAACTGCAGGCACATTCAGTCCAATGAATTAGATTGTTGGGAAGTCCAAATGGTCTATCCTCACCCCTGGTAGTGGGGGCAGGGGTGGCGTGCAACATCAGTCAACCTGGGTAACTGCAGTCATTTTGTACCTGCACAGCATAGATTACTGCCCACACTTGCAGCTCCATTCCTGCCCCAGGAAGGGGGTGAAGGAGCATGAAGCTTCATCACTTTCTCCAGGCAACTACAGATGGTCTTGGCCTGTATAACTTGGATTATTACAGATGGCTTGGCTCTGTCCTACACCTGGCAAAGGAGAAAGGTGGGAAAAGCACGGCTGATCCCTGGGGCAATGCATGCAGCTTCAGCCTCCACAACTGACAGCACCAACTACATCCTCAGCTCCTATTACACAACTAGGAAAGGAGAAAGGGCAAGAAAGCCCTATTCTAAAGACAGAAACCGCACCCAGTATAAATAAATCTAGTAAGCCAAATGCCAAGACACCAACAAAAAATTACAATCCATACCAAGAAACAGGAAGATATGGAGTCATAACAGCAGATTTGAGGAGGTAGAAGAAAGGATTGGTGAGCTTGAAGACATGGCCTCTATAAGCAAACATACAAAAGAACAAATGAAGAAAAGAATGGAAAAAATTGAACAAAGTCTCAGGGAACTAAATGACAGCAAGGACATAGATATTCATGTCCAAGAAGCACAATGTACTCCCATCCAAGTAAATCTGAATAAACCAACTCCGAGACACATACTAATCAGAATGTCAAATGCCAAAGACAGAGAGAATTCTGAGAGCAGCAAGAGAAAAGCAATACGTAACATACAAGGGATACCCAATAAGATTAAGTGCCAATTTCTCATCAGAAACCATGGAGGCAAGAAGGCAATGGTATGATATATTTAAGATACTGGAAGAGAAAAACTTCCAGCCAAGAAGTCTCATATCCAGCAAGATTGTCTTTCAAAAATAAGGGCAAGTTTAGATTATTCACAGAAACTGAGAAAGTTTATAGGAAAGAGACTGGCTTTGCAGGAAATACTAAACGGTGTGCCACAGCCTGAAAAGAAAAGACAAAAGAGGCTTGCAAGAGAGTCTAGAAATGAAAATTATATAAGTAAAAGTAATTAAAACTCTCAAGAGTGGTGAAAATAAAAGACAGATAAAACCCAAAGGCCAAAATGGGTGAAATAAGAACTGCCTTTTCAGTAATAAAGTTGAATGTTAATGGATTAAACTCCCCAATCAAAAGACACAGACTGGTGGAATGGATAAGAAAATATGAGCCATCGAAATGTTGTCTACAAGGGATTTACCTTAGACTCAAGAATACCAATAGATTGAAAGTGAAAGGCTAGAAAAAGATATTCCATGCATGCAGTAACAACAACAACAATAAAAAGCCAGAGTAGCTATACTTATATCAGATGAAGTAGACTTTAAAAGCAAAACTCTTGTTAGAGACAAGGAAGGGCATTATATATTAGTAAAAGGGGCAATTCACCAGGAAGAAATAACAATCATAAATGTATATGCACCTAACCAGGATGCCCCAAGATACATGAGGCAAACACTGGCAAAACTGAAGGGAGAAATAGATGTCTCTGCAATAATAGTTGGAGACTTCAATATACCATTCTCAGCATTGGATATAGCATCTGTGCAGAGGATCAATAAAGAAACAGAGAGTTTGAATAATATGATAAATGGACTAAACCTAACAGACAAATACAGAACATTGCACCCAAAAACAGCAGAATATACATTGTTTTCAAGTGCTCATGGATCTTTCTCTAGGATAGACCATATGTTGGGTCACAAAGCAGATCTCAATAAATTCAACAAGATTGAGATTATACAAAACACTTTCTCTGATCATAATGGAATAAAGCTGGAAATCAACAAGAGGTGGAAAAAAGGGAAAATTCACAAATATATGAAGATTAGACATCATACTCTTAAATAAGCAGGAGCCAAAGAAGAAATTACAAGAGAAATAAAAAAAAAAAAAATCTCAAGACAAATGACAATGAGAACACAACATATCAGAACCTTTAGGATGCAGTGAAGGCATTGTTGAGAAGGAAATTTATAACCCTCAATGATTACATTAAAAACAAAAAGAAAGAGCTAAAATCAATGGCCTAACTACTCAGCTGGAGGAATAGAAAAAGAACAGCAAACTAACACCAAAGCAGGTAGAAGGAATAAAATAAAGAGCAGAGCAGAAATAAATGAAATTGAGAATTAAAAAAAAAATAAAGAGAATTAACCAAACCAAAATTTGATTCTTCTAGAACATTAACAAAATTGACAAACCCTTAGTAGATTGACAAAGAAAAAAAGAGAAAAGATACACATAAATGAAACAAAAAATGAAAATAAGGACATTACTACTGACCCCACAGAAATAAAAAAGATCATAAGAGAATACTATGAACAACTGTATGCCAAAAAATAGACAATGTAGATGAAATGGAAAAATTCCTAGGAATGTATGATCAACCCACACTGACCCTAGAAGAAAAAGAAAACCTCAACAAACCAATACAAATAAAGAGACTGAAACAGTCATCAAACAACAATCCAAAATGAAAAGCCCAGGATCAAATGTTTTTTACAGGTGAGTTCTACCAAGCATTCAAAGATTTAATACCAATGTTACTCATGCTCTTCAAAAAAACTGAACAAAAAGGAACGCTACCAAACTCATTCTATGAAGCCAATATCACCCTAATACCAAAGCCAGATAAAGATAGTATAAAAAAAAGAAAATTACAGACCCATTTCCCTAATGAATATGGATGCAAAAATCCTCAACAAAATATTGCTAATCGAATCCAACAACACATTAAAAGAATTATTCTTCATGATTGAGTGGGTTTTATACCAGGCATGTTAGGGTGGTTCAACACAAGAAAATCAATCAGTATAATACACCACATTAATAAATCAAAAAAGAAAAATCACATGATTCTATTGATTGATGCAGAAAAGACATTTGACAAAATACAGCATTCTTTCTTGATAAAAATACTACAGAAGATAGAAATTGAAGGAAACTTTCTCAACATGATAAAAGCCAAATAAGAGAAACCCACAGCTAACATTGTATTCAATGGTAAAAGACTGAAAGCTTTCCCGCTGAGATCAGGAACAAGACAAGGATGCCCACTGTCACCACTGTTGTTCAATATAGTGCTAGAGATTCTAGTTAGAGCAACCAGGTAAGAAAAAAAAATAAAAGGCATCCAAATTGGAAAGGAAGAAGTAAAACTTTTGCTATTCGCAGATGATATGATCCTATACCAAAAAACTCCTGAAAAATCTACAGCAAAGCTGCTAGAGCTAATAAATAATTTCAGTAGAGTGTCAGGATACAAGATCAATATACAAAAATCAGTGGTGTTTCTATACACTAGTAATGCACAATCTGAGGAGAAGTCAGGAAAAATATTCCATTTACAATAGCTACTAAATGAATCAAATATTTAGGAATAAACTTAACCAAGAATGTAAAACACTTGCATTCAGAAAACTACAATGCAATGTTAACAGAAATCAAAAAAGACCTAAATAATTGGAAGAACTTTGCATGCTCATGGATGGATGACTAAATATCATTAAGATGTCAATTCTACCCAAATTGATATATAGATTCGATGCAATCCTGATAAAAATTCCACCAGCATTTTTTTAAACAAATGGAAAAACACAATTAACAAATTTATTTGGAAAGGTAAAGGGTCCTGAATACCCAGAAACATCCTAAAAAGGAAAAGCGAAGTTGGAGGACTCTCACTTCCAGACTTTAGATCATATTATCTAGCTACAGTAGTAAAAACAGCATGGTACTGGCATAAAGATAGACACATCGATCAATGGAACCAAACTGATGGTTCAGAAACAGACCATCACATCTATGGTCAACTGATTTTTGACAAGCCTGTCAAACCCATCCACATAGGGCAGAACTGTCCATTCAGCAAATGGTGCTGGGAGTACTGGATATCCATAGTCAAAAGAGGACTCCTATCTCACACCTTATATTAAAATTAACTCAAAATGGATCAAAACCTAAACAGAAAAGCAAGAACCATAAAGCACCTAGAAGAAAATGTAGGAAAACATCTTCAAGACCTAGTGATAGGTGGTAGATTCTTAAACCTTACACTGAAAGCACAAACAATGAAAGAAAACATGGATAAATGGGACCTCCTCAAAATTAAGCATTTTTGTGATTCAAAGGACTTGATCAAAAAGGTGAAAAGGCAGCCCACCCAATGGGAGGAAATATGTGGAAACCACAAATCCAATAATGGTTTGATTTCCATTCTATATAAAAAGATCATACAACTCAACAATAAAAGAGCAAGCAATCCAGTTTAAAAATGGGCAAAAGATTTAAATAGACATTTCTCCAAAGAGGAAATACAAATGGCCAAATAGCACATGGAAACATGGTCCATAACACCAGCTATTAGGGAAATGCAATTAAAATGACAATGAGATACAATCTCATACTGCATAGAATGCCCATTATTAAAAAAACAGAAAACAATAAGTGTTGGAGAAGATGTGGAGAAATAGGAACACTCTTTCACTGTTGGTGGGATTATAAAATGGTGCACTTCTGTGGAAGACAGTTTGGCAGTTTCTTAGGAAGCTAAATATAAAACTGCCATATGACCCAGCAATTCCTCTACTAGTAATAAATCCAGAAGAACTGAAAACTGTGACACAAACAGACATCTGCATATGGATGTTCTTAGCAGCATTATTCACAATTGCCAAAATATGGAAATAACTCAAATGTTCATCAACCAATGAATAGATAAACAAAATGTGGTATATACATAAATGGAATACTATGCTGCAGTAAGAAGAAATGAAATTGGGACAAATATGATAACACGGATGAATCTTGAAGACATTATGCTGAGTGAGATAAGCCAAACATAAAAGGGCATATATTGCATGGTCTCATTAATATGAACTAAAAATGAAGAATAAACTCATGGAGTTAAAACTTAGACTATTGGTTATTAGGAGATAACAGGAAGGCTGAGAAGAACTACTGATGCTTAATGTATGTAGACGTTTTAGTTAACTTTACTATAAAAGTGTGGAAATGTATAGAGTTGATGGTAACACATTATAGTGAGTAGCAGCTAGTTTATAAATGGGAATGTGGCTGGAAAGGGTAGTCTAGGGATGTAAATGTCAATTGAAGGAAAGCTGGAGAATAATCTAGGCACTGAATAACAGTGAAACCAGAGGTGGATGAGAATTGTGGTTGATGGTACAGGTGCAAGAGTGTCCTTCTGTGAGCTAGAGAGGATGTACATCACTATTGCAGGGTGGTGGGATGTGGAGAAGCATGGGAAAAATACAATTGGTGTGACCTATGGTCTGTAGTTAACATCAATATTGTAGTATTCATGCATCTATGCCAAAGAGTTACTGTGTTGCTAATGGGAGAGTATGGAAAACTGTGCCAGATATATGCTATAGACCATCGTTGGTGGTAATACTCTGATGATATCTCAATCTGTAACAAATATTCCACCACAATGTGATGTATTGATGAAGGGGTGTTGTATGGGAGTTCTACACATACACATGATTGTTTTGTAAGTTCACAAGTTCTATAATAAAAATATACTTAAAAATAATAATAGGGAGGGTTGGGGGAAAAATACATCAAATGTAAGATATAGACTATAGTTAGTTGTAAGAATTTGACAATTTCTTTTCTAATTTATAACAAATGTCTCACAACAATGCAAGATGTTGGTGGTGGGTTGATGTATGGGACTCTGTATGATATTATGCATGTTCGTTTTGTAAGTTCACAACTTTTACTGTACACTTGTTTATGTAGGTTCATGTATGAATGATATACTTCAATAAAATTTTTTTAAAAATCAGAAGCAACGGAAGAGACTGCATTTGATAGGCAGCCCTTTTCTATAATATTCTATTTGACTGGCATTCCTCTATGATCAGTTCCTAGTTAAACCTAGAATTTTCTGGGAAAAAAGGCCAGAAATTGCAAAATGCTTTGATCAAAAAAAAAAAAAAAGCTCAGGGGTTTTAAGAGTCATGAACATGATTTCCTAGGAAGAAACTACATAAATTCCATGCGTTTATTCTTCATTTTTACTTCATATTAATGAGCATAAAAACTTGAGATTGATAGTGAGATCCAATTGGAAAAGACAGAAAGAAGATTGTAAATGAGAAGCAGAAGCCGCTGATGCTGAAGTTTGTGCACTTTGAGCAGGATGATGCATAAGAGCCAAAGTGTTTGCAGAAGGAAACAGGAATAACTGGAAGCCACCATGATGGCTTCCTCAATTTCCAACAAGGTGCTTCTTACCTAGAGGTCTCACAGGCTGAGCAGATGTTCATGAAAAAGCAACCACCATCATCCATTATTGTCAGATCATAGATAAATGGATAGTAGTTGCAGGCGTGCCTGTAACAAATTACCACAAATTGGAGGCATAAAACAACTGAAATTTATTTTCTCAGTTCTGGAGGCTAGAAGTCCAAAATTAAGGTGTGGACAGTGTCTCTCCAGAGTCTCTCTTCTGTTCCAGCTTCTGATTGCTGTTGGCAGTCCTGGACTTGTGGCTGCATCGTTCCGATCTCTGCCCCTGTGGTCACATTACTTTCTTCTCTTCTGTCTGAAATCTCCCTCTGTCTCTCTTTTGTTATTGCATTTAGGGCTCACCCAGATAATGCAGGTTGATCTCATTTCAAGATCCTTAACTTTGCAATAATGCATTCTCCAGAAAAGACATTCACAGGTTTCAGGGAATTAATGTGGGCATAATTTTTTTTTTCTGGGGTGGGGGGGGGGGCGGCGTGGAGCACCATTCAACCCTCTAAACCCTGGTTGAATTTTCCTCATAAATTCAATCTCTGAAGAAGTAAAACAGTCTCTTTTCCTGGTGACAATTCTTTCTCCTTCAGATGAGTTTGACCTTAGTCTTTCCTTAATGGGAATGTGGATGGGATGGGAAGGAGAAAGAAAGAAGGGTCCAGGTATACTTTACAAAGATTGGACCTTTTCACCAGCATAGAAAATGTGCTATATAAAATGTTTTTGGGATAAATACTTAATACCAACATAAATGTATGAAAAAGACTTCCCATGACCAAAAACAATTTTCTTAGGGCAAGCTGGACATTGAGAGCAAGTATTTACTGTTTAAGGCCACCAGGGATCTACTGAGTATGTATAAAAATCATAAACAGCCCCAAGCTTGAGTAACATAAAAGAAAATATCTAATGTACACCCAAGATCTGGAGCATATCATGACCTTGAACATCTGGCTTGATTTGATATTAAAATGTTATTGATTTTCTTTCTGCAATGGGCATACAAGATTATCACCAAGGATATTAGGAAGCTTAGTCAATATTCCAACAACAGAAGTAAAGGGCTCATTTTTTCCTGGTCAAATGCTCTATTCTTTTCTAACACAATACTCTTCATTATCTTTCCTAAACCTTATGGCTAAGGACCTCAGAAGGAGTTACAAATACCAAATACCATTACAAATACCAATTACCATTAGATTCACAAAATGAGTTCTTTTTTTAAAAAAAAAAAATCAAATTATAGACTTTATAAAAGTTAAATAGACTTTATAAAAGTTAGCATTTTAAATAAATAAACAGGCATAAAACCTCCAAAATCTAAATCACACCCAAAGAAAGCAGCAGGAAAAACACCAAACAAATATAGTAAGACAAACACATCTGAGGCCCCCTTCAAAAGCACGTTGAATGTCTCCTACCCCATGTATGTATATGCTGAGACAAATCATTGGCAATAGGAAAAACTGGCACGTGGTAGGACAATCTTCCCTTGTTACAGGTTTTGTTTTTTGTTTTTGGTAATCTGCAGATGCTGTTCTCTTTCATCAAGCATTAAGACCCTCAGAGAGTGCCTTGTTTATTTCACATTCACTCCATAACCTTCATCTGTGTGCCTCTTTCAAGACAAAGCTAACTTACAAAAACAACGTGCTTCACTGGAGGGAAATAATAGAGTGCATACTGATAGGCGAAATTTCCATCTTTCACTCTGAGGGGTTAAAAATTACAACAAATAACCATCTCTCATTCTCATGTTCTCACTCCCTTTCTCGCTCAACTCTGTCTCCCCCATCCTCCCTCTCTTCTCACCCTTTGTGGGTCCCACTCCCCCCGCTCTCTTTTCCCCTGTTCCAAATGGAACCCAGCTGTCAGCTTTGTGTTGCAATGTGAAGATGTCAAGGACGTTCTTCTAGGCAATGAACAGGACCATTGAGCATTTGTTTTTCTTTAGTGTTTACAGAGAATCTCAGCAAGAGAAGTGTCTTTGCCATGCAGAAACAATTCAGAGTGCTGCAAGGTTTGGGCTTTTTAGAACAACACATTAAGCTTATAAAGTTCTGAATATTCAGCAGATTAAAATAGCTGTTTGCTTTTTCATCATTATTGCCTCAAAAAATGAATATATGCACTTGCATTCAAAGGCATAAATCCAGGGTCTTTGCATAGCAAATATGGGGAAGAAAATCTTTCCCCCCACAGTTCTATATGGAAGGAATGCAAGTAGCAAAATAAAACATTTAAGCATAACCATTTTAGTCTAATAACTGCACACTTTGGAGGCAAAAGAATAAAAGTAAAGAACACTCAAATTACCATTTGCAAAATAACCACAAATTTTAGCATACAGCATGAACCATAGAAGCAATACAAGTTGTTCTTTAAAAGCTTTGGATTAGCTTTTAAAGTTATGGATCTGTAACACAAACAAATTTAAACCTAAGAAGACATCCTGTTGCCATGACAATATGATACACTGGTTCCCTGCCATGATGGATCGTGGGCTTCAGGAATATGATCACATCATGTACTTGAAGGCTCTCTGATAGAAATGTGTGATGTTTAAATTCTTATTAATGTATTACTTAGAAGTTTGATTATTTTAGTCTTAAAAAATAGATGTCATGCCATAGACAAATAAACCAGCATAAATTAAAATGCATTTCTTCCAAAATGTATTTCTTTCTTATGTTAATAATAGCTGTACCGACAAGATCTTTAAATTAGACAGATAAAGGGAGTCTATTGTTCAAAAATGAGAAGTGTCATTTGTCAGAATCACCAGTCATTAGTACCTCTTTGGAAAAGAAAGACTTTTACTAATCTGAACCCTCAGAAAAACTTATTGTGATATATTATTCATTACATAATAATGTCTACAATTACACTTTAAAAACAAAACAGAAGAACAGAGGACGGGCCCAAACTTGTCATAAACAACATGAGTCAAAAAGAATCTCTATTAAAGCACAAAACAAGCAGGATAAGAGGGTTCTTTCTGTCAAGGCAGATAGCAGATTATCACCACTCCCTCCTCTTCTTCCCATTTCCGGAGATTTTCTTTGCCTTCTTCAGTCTTATTATTTTGGAGGTGATAAGAAATGAAATGCTAAACTGTGTTACCATTAATTCTTCTTCTCACTAAACATCCATCCATCAAAATTTTATTATTTTTTTGCTAGACAAAAGATGAGAGAATAAGCTTGACTAGTGAGAAAGGGAAAAAATGAGGAAAAGAATAATCTTTGAATCTTAAAGCCTTTAAGTTCTGGAATGTGAAGGACTCCTTGAGATCACAGATCAGTGGAGGCCTCAAACAGCCTCCAGGCAGGCAAGATTCCAGAGAAGAAGTTATGTTTGAGGTGAGCATTTTCCCAGGTAACAGAGTGGGGGGTGGGTGGGTAGAGGCTGGGGTGAAAAGGAGAAGCACTATTTCAAGGAAGGGACATGTACAAAGGCATAGAGATATGAAGACCATGCTCTATTCTGGGAAATCCCATTAGTCTGGAATGAGGTGCATATGAGAAAACAGCATGAACTCTTCTTATAATAATATGAATTTGTACTTTTTCCTGTAAAGTACATGAACCCCTCCACCTCCCAAAAAAATTACCAGCCAGGGGAAAGCAAAATCTGAAATCTGGTTTAGAAAGATCATTCTGATAAGAATGATGGAGGATACATTAGGGTTGAGGTGAAATAGAAGAGAGGGAAACTAACAGCCCATGTGGGAGAGATGTAAGCAGTGTCTGTAGAGAGATTTGGGGAATCTTTGGTGAATTTAACAAAGCTTGGTGAATTATTGGGTGTAGAAGTTTAAAAAGAGGGACTATTTCTGGAATAAGTGTTTGGGTGAGTGCTGCTACAATTTTCTACAGTGCGGATTATCATTAAGGAAACAGGTACAGGTATCAGAGATGGATTAGAGAACTAAAGGAAAATCCCTGTAACAGGTAAGACCAATAAGGAATGAGGAGAGGTGATCAAAGATTAAATGCTGGAAATAGCTATACTGAAGAGATACAGAAGATGATGTAGCAAAGGAAAAACAAAAGAGATGGGCAGAGATCGGTAGCCTTTCTTTCAACAAAAGCATCACAAAACAAGACAGTCTGCCCTATTGAAATGTATTTAAATAATGCTTCTTGTGTGAAAGAAATCCACCACAAAACTGTGTGGGTAGATTAGGTATTATTATCCCTCTTCTTGGAAGAGAAAATTGAGGCTCAGAGAGGTTAAAGAACTCCCCCAAAATCACACAGCTGGTAATCCAAGAGTGCTGACTCCATTTTCTCTAGATATTACATTATATCATCTAGACATGTTTGCACCACATATATTGATTTCATTAAAATTATAGAAAATTATTTCATTAATGAAAAGCATACCACATCTTCTTAAATATAGAAATAATTTAAATAACTAAAATCCTTTTTGGGGACAATTATATTATATACGACTACAAAACTCATTTTTAACCCCAAATTTATGGAACTGAGATATGATGGTTATAAAGGGGAGAAAAGAAGTAGAGAGGAGGAGAAAAATGTCAAACCTTTTCTGTAGAAGATATTTTTACTCAAGTCGGAGAATCAATGTAATTTTCACTCTCAAGTGAATGCTGCTAGTCTCAAGGTGATAATTATTATCCATTACCTGTTTCGAATATACAAACAGGACACTCAATTTTAGACTCACTAAGTAATCAGGCAGTGTCTTAACTGAGTTTATGAAAATAATCTATAGAAAGAATAAATTATTCCCAAGATTTTCTTAAAAACCATTCAAAAACAGCACTCAGTCTCCGGCATAGATTCATAAAGGGTAAAATGATAAAATGTTTGCAAAATCTGACAGGCCCTAAAAAAGTAATGTAAAAAGAAAATAATGAAAACATCAGATTAAGAGCAAAAACACACACCACATTTGCACAAACATCTTTCAGAACTGTGATGAATCCTGAAAGAGCTGTCTAGATATCAGGAAGTATCTTAAAAACTATCTTCATTTCAGTATAGTCACTGAGAGTATCTCAATCCTTTAAATAATGAAAATTATTATTTTTGAAGCTTAACTGGCATTTTATGCTACTTTACAATTTAATTTTTTTTTTTTTTTTTTGTCTTTTCAGTCTAAATAATAGGTAAGTAGCTATTGTGTCCACTATTTAAAGATGAAAAAACAGAGACTCGGGGAGGTTGGTATTTACCGGGTTTTATCAGAAGGAGAGGGTAGAAAGCCGAACTTGAATTAATGTGTTCTGACTCTACATCCCATATATATCAGGTCAATATACCACTCTATGTTCCCTATTAGTCCTCTTCTTTAACCCTCCCTTGATAAAGTCCATGAAATACTCTTTTGTTAGATGGTAGTAAAATCGTATTGAGATGTCAATTGTCTCACAGCAATTATGCTTTATGATTTCTGCATTATGAGATCACTCCTCTGATGCACAGACTGATTCCCTTTTCTTCTCTAAACATAACATTCCCAAATTAGACAGGGGTGTGTCCTAGGCTGTGTTAAATTCACTAGTGCATTATTATAGGACTCAAAGACTCTGCATTTTAATTATACTCAGTGATTTTATAATTCAGTCCCATGGCAAATCATTATAATAAACACTTCAAAAGAAGCCTCATCTCTCTATGCATAATGCAAGTATCAAATACAATGACCTTTCCCATATTTGCACATTAGTAATTTTATTTTAGGAAGGGTAATGAATTCCTTTGCTTCTCGATTTGATCTTTGTTTTTATAAAATTTTAATCATCTGGTAATTCAGGGTCTTTCTTTATAAATCAGATTTTGAAGTCTCTTTGCTACAACCAAAAATACAAACATAGAATTCTCAGATGATAATTAGGGATTCCCTAAGCTTCTTAACAGTATTTCAAGCAGGCTAGCTAAAACATGCCTGAAAATGTAAAAGAACATTCAATAAGGTTTCATCCCTGGGATATTCTTAGGAAGTAAAGCAGTTCTGAAAAGCATTGGGCTTCTTTGGAGAGTTGTATGGATTCGGGCATAGCACCATAAATATTAGGCTTCCAGAGTGAGGCAAGAGTTTAATCATTAAATTAGGTTTGGGATAAGTTTGTGGAATGTGTATTATGTATGTATGTTTCTGCCAGTAAGTCTCCCAGAATTGATGAGACATAAGTTTGTACACTGTTAACATGTACAATACCCCCCCAAAAGGAATACAGATTCACACATCATAATGAATTATTCTTTCCTTCTTTGTTCTTCAATAAAATGTTTAAGCAACTACTCTGTATTGAAAATTGGCTAGGTCCTGGAAATACAAGTAGGAGGGCCATTACCTGGCCTCAAGAAAATCAGATCATAAAAATATGTCTACCATCAAGTCATTATCATTAATAAAAGTATCTTAAATAAATGTAATTCTGACAAACATTCCACAATGAAAAATAATTCCTTACAAAAAAAAACCAAAATATTTTCCTCCTGAACTTTCACAATTTTGGGAGTGGCAGAGTACAGCTGCTGTTTTCATCCTAGTTCTGTTGAAAATAACATGTAGTTAAATTTTGGTGGTAGAAGTAATTCCCAGGCCTTATATGGGAGAAATAGTTCCTGCACATGCTCCTAAATGCAACATTTCAGTCAGTTGTAAAAGCCTGGGAGATAAAAGATACAGAGAAAGGGAAACACAAAGAAAAAACTGCTGGACAATTTGAAGAAAAAGAATGGAGAGAGGTAGAGAGAAAGATAGAACAAGAGAGATCACAAAGAATGTGTGAAGGAAAGGAAGAAATAATTCACATTAATAGAGAAAAAAGAGAATCAAGAGATATTTTCAGTGGCATCAACATCATAGTTTATCTCATAACTGATAACTAGTGATTTGTGAAATGCAATGTCTTATACTACACTACCTAGAGTTGAAATAAAACCTTTGCTATTGTATTGTTGCAAATATAGTTAACCCTAAATTATTTCATGAAAGAATCCAGAATTTAAAAGTTTAATAGTAATAGTTAAAATTCATTGAGCACTCAGTAGGTATAGTCAACATACTAAGTACTTTATGTTTTTTAATCTTTTGTTGAAACCTGGATATGTTGATACTTTATTGTATAATTGCTGGAACTTAGACTCTCAGGTGACTGTGTCTTAAGATTGCATTCAGCCAGTGTTATGGTGGAGATTTCCTTGAATTCCAGGTGCTAACAACAACAACAAAACAAACAAACAAACAAAGAAAAAAAAACAGGAAAAAGAAAACACCTTTCCCAGTCTTTGCAAATTAAGCTGTATAAGAGCTCTCTGAAGAGTTTATCCATACAAAGTGTTTAAAGAATAGCTGGAAGCCAAAAGGTAGGGACCTCCCTTATCCTTATAGCACATGGCTTGGGCATGCTTGTGTGGCCCTAGGAATTCCCCCATTTACATGGATATGAATGTTCTTTCTTCCCTAGGAATCAGTTTCCTCATGGTCCAGGCCCTTCACTGAATGTCCTACACCAGCAATCCCTGGCCACAGTCAGCCACTGCTTGACTGCTTTCCCAGAGTGTTCTATAACAGAGTTCTGAGCTGCCTTCTATCTGCAGGGCAAGTTCTAGGGCAGCAAGCCTGCCACAAGTGTCCTGGTTCAGTCCCTCAGGCCACCACCAGGAAGAATGGGACAGACACACATACCCCCATTATGCATACAAAGGTTTCTTCTCCTTCAAAACTGGGATCCAGGGACCTGCACTGGGAGCATGGACTGGTTAGGGGATGGGAGAAGAGCCCAGTCAGTGCACCAAGAGACCACACCGTTTTTTATCTTGAATCGGCATTCACTCTGCACTGCAATCCTTTGTTTCCTAGGAGATGTTTTTGCCAGTTCTTGCTGGTTATTCAAAGCTTCTGTGAGGGGCGGAGCCCTGAAGATTCTCACTCTGCCCTCTTGATCAGGGGAAGGTCTTGCTAAGTATTTTATGTACATTCTCTGTTCTTAATATTTAAAGTGCCATATATATGTGCCATGGTAGATATATACTACTATTATTCCAGTTTATATATGAAGAAATTGTAAAACATGTGGCTTAATTTATAATAGTCCTTCCCATTTGCTCCTCTCTTCAAAAATACTTGACTCAAGTGTCAGAGTCTGAAGGTAAAGTACAGACAGCGATGCAATTTTGGATGTGTAGTTTGCCTAAGTCTCACTTATTCATCAATAAAATAGATATAATAAAATTGAGTATATCATAGTATCATCTAAGGATTAAATAATTCAGATATAAAATTATTATTGCTGGAACAAAATAAACACTCAATTCACCAAAAGAATTATTATTATTACCATCATCATATATTTTATAAAGGCTAATTACAATGTTAACATCAAAATCTTAAAAGTCTCACTCATGGTTAACTGGCAAAAATTTATAATACACTAGATATGGTGTCAGTTTAAAAATTAAGTGCTGGAATGACATATCAGATTATGGATTTCTAAAGAAGATTCTTTAAAGTGGTGTATTAGTCCAGGAAAAATAATACTGTGTTTAATGTAGTAAGTAGAAATTTAAAATTACTCTTACTATTTGGCATTACTGTAAATATAATGAATTCTAAATCCCCTGGGTTCTGAAAAGTGTTATGGTGACATCATAGTGTCATATATCCTGCTATAGTATATGGTTAAATTTCTAACGTCTATCATATAAGGGGTAATTCTTTCTTTTGCCTTCTGCTCTGCTCCTGCTCTCCCCTCACACACTTCTTCTCACACTCTATTCATGCAAATGGGCTGTTCAGTACTGAGAGTGTGGAAAGCAGAGTGAAAAAGGAGTTTTCCAAGCATTGATCTCTAAATGCCAAGTAACCATTTTAAGGACAGGGAAAGAATTTTAAGAATAACCAAAATATTTGAGCCAGGTAAGTTGAAAAGAATAGAGATGCTCCAGAAATAGGAGTAAGGAACAGAAAAGAGAGAGCTGTCACACCAGACCTGAGCTGGCCAGGTAGATGGGAATGAAGCATGTTTTAACAAACACCTGTGTGGATCAGATAGGCTGATGGTCAATTTAGCAAACTCCTACACACTCAGCCCACTTGCAGACCAGATGCTTTCCCTCTATAAGGGCAGTACATAAACTGTCAGAATTTAGCCATATTCCTAGTGGAGGAGGGTGGGGTCTAAACAGTTATCAAATTCCTTTCATGTGAGCAAAATAGGGGCTCAGATTTGAAATAAATGTTTTATATAACATGCAACATTATTTTCTTGCATACTTGAATTAATGGACTCAGGTTTATATTTTCTTTGCACATTCAGCATATCTGTGTATCTCTATAATACTATGTGTTTGGAGAGAGAGAGTGCGCTAAAGAGATAAGTTATAATGACTTGAAAATATATCATATCTAATGTTGTTTAATCTAATATGACTATACTGTACACATACATATATTTCTTTAAAGCAAAAAGAAAAAATCTGAATCATTGACCATATAAAATGCTTTCTATTTACACAAATAATGAAAATATTTTTAAAATTAAAAGCTATCCAGAGGTATGAATAAACTGCCTAGGGCAGCAGATGTGACTCAAGCGGTTGAGCACCTGATTCCCACATGGGAAGTACCAGGTTTGGTTCGGTTCCTCCTAAAATAACAAGCAAGCAAACAAAAATAACAAAGAAAACCAACTCAGGGGAGCTGATGTGGCTCAGTGGTTGAATGCCGGCTTCCCCCACATACAGAGATCCCATGTTCAATCCCTGGCACCTCAAAACAGACAAACAAAAAAACTGCCTAAGGCATTTAATGGTCTTTAACGCAGTCAATTCCCCTGGCCTTGAAACAATGTTAAATTATTTTATCCTTTTTTGGTAGTGTAAATATATGCATATATAGATGTGTATATATTTATAATATACATATAGACATATCAATATGGCTATACAACTACACATTTCTTATAAATTATACATAGTAAATACTACATAAAATTTTTCCCTAGAAAAATTTGTAAAACGTAAATGTCTCAAAGGCAAGGACCCTGTTTTATTCATCTTCATATTAGCATTGCCTGGCAGAGTTCCTGAGCCTGGTAGGTACTTTATAATATCTGTTTATTTAATAGTCATTTGATGGTCATGTGTAAGAAAGTGACATGATCATAAAGTGTGCTTTGAAGAACATTAATTTGGAAGCTATGAGTAAGATAGCTTGGATGTGATAGTTCAGCTAGGAGGCTACTGAAATACCAGTGGAAAAGGATGTGAAGTTCTGGACTAGGTTGGTGGCTCCAGGAACAGAAAGGAGGTCCTGAATGAGATCACTAAACAGGAACTGATAGAACTGGCAACAATTTCCGGTTTTAAAACTAGAGTTCTTTTTGGGGTTAAGCCTAGAATGTTTCTATCCCTTGATCAAGTGCTTGAGAATATAAAGTAAATTTTAGGTGCCAGTGATAATGAGGAACTAGATGAAATGGCATTTTTAAAAGAATAGTATTCAAGTAGCTCATACATTCAAATTGTTTGTATTTAAATATTCTGTCTAGTTAAGACACAAAATACATCCATTAAGGCTCTGAAAATACCTTTGTATGTTGCAAGTACTCTCTTTAAAATAACAATAATAGCAATTATCCATTTCCAACGAATAATCACATGAGTAAAAAGCAAAGTGATGCCGTTTGCCCTTTAAGATATTTTTAAAATCTTTTTTTTTTTTTTTTCCATTTCAAACTGAAATTGGAATTGATGCCAATTCTACACTTAGAGAAATAGGTTAGTAATATCACAATGCCTGGGGTCTTTATTATCTTTGAGCTACAGTGAAAGAGAAGCTGTCTTACAGGCAAAATAACAAGAAGAGTCATTTCTCCATAGACATATTAAGGTAAAAAGTAAAAATTCATCATTACAAGACATAAAAAAAATTCACCAATATACCATTTAAATTTAAAATATGCAAATGCATCCTTAGCATTAGAATTTCCTGCCTATGTATAGAATCTTATGGCAGCACATTTGTCTTTACATTTTATGTTTTATTTCACAGAGCATAATTTAGATGGAATTGGTCAAGAACTACAACTTCTCTTTTGTGAGTTCCTTTTAAATTTCAGATTTGGTTTTGATGTTCTTTGATATAAATTCCGAGGGAAACCAATCTCTATTATAGGGAAACTTTTCTTTAGCAGGCAGAGTTGTACATGGTTTAATGCAATCCCAAGATGTATAGCTATGTGATAATGGGGTGGAGTTTTTGTTGCCTATTTAAATATTTTAATTAAAACATCAATAAAAACTCCCCTAGTGCAACAACAGGCACTCAGATAAGACTGAAAGAAGGACATAAAATAAAAGAAAAATTTGCCATTACAAAAATAGAAGTATAATAGTTATTAAAATTAAATGATAAAAATAAACTGCAGCGCCATTTTTAGAAGCAATCAAGACTTGCGGGAAAACTGGCTTGAAGTTAAGGGAGATAAGTGATGAACTGCCAGTGACAAGAAGAGATGTGAATGAATGGGATGTGACTAAAGTATAGGGGAAAAAAAAATCCAGGTTAAGGAGAATGGAGAAAACCACATGCCTCTTAATGGGTACCCTCCCCAACTCTATCTAGAGAACCCTTAGGACATTCTGCCACAACTATTTTTCTCCAATGGATGTCTAACGTAATTGTACACCTAACACAAAATTTCCTCATTCTTAAACTCTACAGGAATTTCATTATTGCATTATTGAATTATTTCTACTCTAGGGAGGAATGGCTGTGGCTAAGGGTATGACAGAAAGAAAGAAAACAAAAACAAAAACAATCCAAAACTGGCCATGTCCATGGCTGCCTTCGGCTAGGGGCAGTGGCCTAGGCAAGCAGCTTGCAGAAGTATAGACCACTGTGTCCTCTACCTTGACTAGAGCTTACAGCACCTCAGAGGCCCCCTCATTTTCGGATCCACAGAGTGTCTCTAAGCATTCTCTGAGGGGGCAGGAATCAATCCCAAAATGTCTTTAACTGTAGTACTTAGGGTAGATACCCCTCACTGTCCAGAATCCCACAGCAAGCATGTTGTTTATACTGAATGACTTTACCAAACTCAGGGTGCCACTGGTCTACTATGGCAAAAACAAAATAAACAAACAAAACCTGCCCAACAGACATTCCTTGAACTGGATGGTAAAGGTCCAAATCAATCAGATTCTCTATAATTTAGCTGTGAGACAGGCAAAGAGATTCTGCCAAAGCCTTGAAAAAGCAGAAACTAGGAAAAATCTTATAAGCTAGAGTGATGAGTAGAGAAAAAATCATAGTTGGAAGAAACTTAGTGGCACAGAGAGAGAAGGGAGGGAGAGAGAAAACAAAAGTCACCAAATGGAGTACTAGAGCATCATTCAAAAACGTCTGCTTCTGGGAAACCAGTGAGTTTCCTGAACAAACTTCCAGTGTCCAAATGACATTCCATTCTCCAAAAGGCTTGGCTGGAAGGCAATTTTTGGCTTTCATAAATTCTAGCTGTCCTGTTTTCCTGTATATCCTTACAATAAGCCTCCATTATATATCCCTTTTCTTAAACACCTAAAAGATTCGAACGCCAATGGGACATCCAAGTCTCTGAGTTAAAAAAAAAAAAAAAAAAAGGGAAATTCAACAAAGTATATATCTCTTTCCCCACCTGACACCTACAGTCCAAATTCCACTGTCTGCTGCCAGGAGCACTGACTCAGCAGCACAGCACTGGTGGCAGACTGCCCACACCACCTTACGTTCTGTGTCCTTGAGTATGAACAGGCTTTGAGCTAGTGCCATTTTCTTCATAATCAGTTCGAGTTTATTATCAGAATGATGGATACACGATGCCATTTAACTGATCAAGGGCCCACTAGAGATGATAAAAAGGACAATAAGTTATTATTTTATTGTTCATTTTTTCTCTTGAGAGAAGATGTAACTTTGTCTCAGAGGCCTCTGCTTTTTATGACCCAGAGTATCTCTTAAGTATCCTGGGAGAACAGGAATCAAACTAGCAATATCTTCAGTTGCATCATTTTGAGTGGAATACTGAATGTACAATACCAACCAGCGGACTGGCGGTGCCCATTATATGGACAGTTTGGGTGGGCAGGGTTACCACACCCAGGACCATGGCCATTCTCGGGCCTGCCGGAACTGCACACACACTGGACTCTGATGATTTATGCAATTCTTTACTCAAAGATTCAGGTAATTTACCTCGGCTGTAAAGGTTTAGCAAGGGGAGAGGAGTAGGATATTGTCCCACATGCCGAGCTTGGCCTAGCTGGCTAGGGTAGATGTCCTGTGATATCATTTGAGTATTCACCCCTATTCCCTCTCTGCCCCCTAATTCCAAAAGGCTTCTCTCTCCAACCCTCCTTTTTCTTGAGGTCTTATTATGCCTCTCCTATAGAAAGAAATCAGGCTCAAATTATTATTGCCATAAAAGTTTCAGTTTCAGGCATTTGCTAAATATCAATATAGTTTCTGTTGGCTCTGAAGATAGAAATAGATATTCTGCTATTAGTGTTTTCTTGTTCAGTGAGAGAAAATAGTAAATTCTGGTCTAATTTGGGGGATAAGATGGGGGACATTTACTCCTGGCTCTGGCTGGTTTTCTCCTAAAATGTCTGAAATTAAACACCTTACTCCCCAAGGAGAAATTTTATTGTGAAGAACATCATTGCATCAACATGAGGAAAACATTCCCATTAATATTTATTTTTAATATTTTTATCTTAAAACAGTTTTAAATTACAGAAAATTACAAATAGAGTTCCCATATACTCCACAGTTTGTCCGAATGCCCTTTTTCTGTTCCAGGATGCCACATTACATTTAGTGGTCATGTCTCCAAAGATTCCTCTTGGCCATGACACCTTCTCAGAGCATCTTTGTTACAATAACCTTGAAAGTTTTGAGGAGTGCTGGTCAGGTGTTTTGTAGAATGTCCCTGAATTGGGATTTATCTGGTGCTTTTTATTTTTTTTATTATCTATAATTAGGGGTTATGGGTTTTTGGGAAAGACCACAGAAGCTAAAGGCCATTTTCATTACATCTTATCAAGGGTACAGAATATCAACCCAACCTATCACTGTTGTTAACTTTATCATGTGGCTGAGGTAGTGGTTTATCAGATTTCTCCACTGTTAAGTTACTATTTTCCCTCTTTCCATACTGTGCTTTTTGGAAAGAAGTCACAATAAACAGTCCACTCATAAGGAGTTGGGCACTATGTTCCACTTCTTTGAGGGCAGAGTATCTACAGAAATTATTTGAAATTTTTCTGCATGGGAGATTTGGCTATTCTACCTCACTTATTTATTCAACCATTTGTTTATATCAGTATGGACTCATGGATATTACTATTATACTTTGAGTTGTGGTCCACTACTAGTTTTTTAACTGTGTTGTTCAAATTTTCCAGATTTGGCTATTGGGAACTCTTTTACTTGGCTTCTGTGTCACTTTGACATACTCCTATCAAATAATGTGTGAGTGCTTGTTTTCTTGTTTTTAGTACTTCCTTATTTTCTGGAATCTTATATTTCCTGTCCCAACCCTAGAATCAGCCATTTCTCCAAGGAGACCTAAGTAACCACAATCTGGCCGTTAGGTGTGCTCATTGCTCCTGGGGCGTTATTATTTTAACCATAAATATCACAGACTAACAAATCTGGCTTATCATGCTGAAAGTTTCCCTCACTGACCTGGGTTTATTGAATAAAGACTAAATACAATATGTAGCAACCTACCTGGCTCAGAGTAAAAGACTGAAAATATATCATGACAACCTTCCAAGGAAAGACAAGCTCCATTCCATTTACCAGTGAATTTTAATGATTAGCAACGTCAAACACATTAGATGGACCTAGGTATGAGTACTGTTCTCTTAATCACCACAGCAAACTCTTTTTAGTTTCTAAAATAAGAAATTTTTTCTCCTAAGATTTTTTTTTTTTAATGTATTGTCTTATAAACCAGCAAAAGAAGCCTGTTTGTGTGACTTTCTAGAATGTGGAAGTGTCAGTTGTGTAACTTCAACACAGAGGCACATGAGGTGTTTTTGTATCGCTGTGGTATACAGACCAGTTATCACTAATGGATTTTAGATCCTGCCATGAGCCCATGCTGGTCCTCAAAGTCCTGCTCATCACAACGCCAGCAGCCACTATTAACTAGTTGATATCACCATCCCTGTGTAGAATTTTTTGCAGTGTCATTCTAAATATGTGATTAGATGTATATTTAAAGTTATACTGTTCTGATGAAGGCAATTAATGATTTTTTATTTCCATTTAGATCATGTAATGAGTGGAGAAAACAATCTTAAACTGAAATCCTTTGGACCAAGCCAAAATATGAAGTGGACATCACTCCCTAAATTAGAAGTTGACCATTTAGACCACACATTTATTTTCCCCTCACTATTATGACTCTTTCCAGTATAAATAGTAAAGAGCTTTATTAAGCAAACGTCTGAGCTTGGGAGGTCAAAGTTACAACTTTTCCTATTATTATTTATGCCCCCTTTTCCAGTTCATGGCATTGATATAGTGGACAATCTTTGGTGATATATTGCACTATGTCAGTAAGAGATTCTGTTCACTTCTATCAGGAACAGCACAACCTTCATTTTAGGCAATCCAAATGTCATACATGAGATTTTCTGAAGTTTTTACTGAAAAGAAGTTTGTAACTTCCATCCCAAACTCAAATATCTGGGGTGGAAAAAATACTTCAGGAAATCTGAACTATATGAATCAAGGCATTAAACAGATTATCTTCTTCTCTGCATTCATCTCAAAAAAAGAAAATTTTGGATTTCTGTTGTCTAAGTTAATATTAGGCCTCAGAAATTATAACCTCTTGATGGAATTTAAGAAGAATAATTGCTTGTTTGTGGAAAAATTCTACCTACTGAGTAAAGAAATATAAACTGTCTAAACTCTAAATCAAAAGCCATAAAAGATATTTCAGGGTAGCTCAAGAAGTAGTTGAAAACAGAGGCTTCCCTTTTTATCCCTTTCAGAAATTTTTGATAATCAAAAACTAATCACAAGAAGAGAATATAACTGTGGTCCACAGAATAACCAAATTCAAAAAAAAGAATGATAGTAATATAAGCATATAGCATATAAAATATGTGCTATATAGAGAAAAAATAATCTGAAAATATTAAACAAGGCAATATAAGCAAAAGGCCCTTATTCAAATCATAAAGATATGCTCCTAAATTTCCCTAACAACAAATTTTGATAAAAGAAAACTTCGTGGTGTGAATGTTCTTTAAATCATTGATTTTTATTTTAAAACAAAATGGTATTTTTTAAATAAAAAAATAACATGCTTATTGCAAGAAATAAAATACAAAAGGCTTAAAACAGCAAAAATGAGAACACTAACCATTCAGAGACAATAGCTCCTACTTTGGGCTATTTTTTCAAATAAGCTTCCATGCTTACAAATTAATATTATATAAATTTGATAAGACAATAGACATATTCTCTAACTTATTTATTTTAAGATAATATGGTATGAGCAACTTTTTATATCTATAATTGACAATCAACATAATTATTTTAAGGGTGAAATAACATTCCCTCATGAGATTGTATCATAATATATTTCACTAATCTTGTACTGATGAACATAGTTATTTCTAATTGTTACTATAGATCATTCTGAGAAGATCATCCATTGTACGCATCTTTGTGTGTCTGATATTGTTCTGATAAATTCCTTAAAAGTAGAACTCTATCAAATTTACCCATTTTAAATTTGAATGTACTCTGCCAAATCACCCAATAAGAAGGATGGATGTAAATGTTCACGGAAAATGATTAATCATATTTTGCTATATTGTAAATTTTTCCTCAAACTCAGGAATTACTAGTGTCTTGACTTTTGCTCTATTCTTAATGTTAGAACTATACCTGGAATGCAGGCAGCACACAATAAATATTAGTTGAATAAATTAAATTGATTAAATTGGATTTAAAGACTTTAATTTGTATCTAATTAGTTTTATATTTGAAGCTGAGTGCAGCTTTTCTTAGCTCCCTTTCTTCAAGATAACCACTGAGAACATTTTGACTAGGAAATAAGGACAGATTTTCTCTCCACACACTCCACACGAATTATGTACCCACTGGGCTCTACCATTTACCAGCTTGCAAGACCTTAGGCTAATAATTTAATATCTGTGAGTCTCTAATTTTCCATATATAGAATAAGTATAATAAAAACTCACTTTGCCTGTCAGGATTGTTGTGAGATTTAAGCAATATAATGTGAGGTAAAAGTGCTTTGCACAAAATAAAATGATCTTCTAATAATAGAGATTAACAATTAAAGACAGGTCTAATGTTCTGGAATGCATTATACTTGACACATATTAACCTGAAAAGATTTCTGCAAATATCTTAAAACTCTAGGCTCAGAGGCTATCATCTCCAGTGTTTATCTGGGAATGAAGCATTATAATGGTGATTTCTTGTAAGACTGGCATTTGTTTTCAGTTTTATCTGTCATACTTAGCTGAACAATGCTTCCTATTGATTTGTGGCATCAAAGTCACTTCCTTTTTCTAAGCATGACTTTTGTTATTATCTCTTTGCAAGCATAGAAAAAGCAACAACATAAATAAATTTGAAAAAACCTCACAGCTTAAGTATTGATTAAAAACAGACTTGGTTCATTAAAACCACTGCTGGGCTTTGAAGCACTTAGAGGTAATCTTTTCTTTTCCTCAGCATTAAAAAAAAAATAGTGATTTATAGATCTTAGTGGTTATGAGAAAAGCTAGTTGTTATTTTAAAATATGCTTTGAATTTTAAAAATATAGATTGTTAGAGTCCAAATTTCTGTTTTTTGGTATCTATATATGGGGAAAATAATTTCTCTCATTAAAAAATAATAACAAATACTAATAATTATATAACACTTTTCCTGTTATAATGATATTTCATATAATGTATCCTCCATTTTGGTCTCATCCTGGAACCTTCCTCCTAAAGGGACAAGGTCAGGAATGTGGTAGAAGTAAGGCTGAGCAGTCACTAGCAGCTGTCTTTAGGGATCTTCCCAGAGAGGGAAAAATCTGTGCGCCTGTCAAAAGGAAATATGTGCCCTGCTCTCACTGGCTGCTCTGTGTTCCTCCTTGCAGCCAGGTGTCATCTTGGTTGCAAGGAAGAATGGCAAGTCACAGGATGACCCAGACTCTTTGCCCTACCAGAAGTGCATTTAGCTGTCACTCTCCTGTGAACAAAGGGAAATAAAAGACACTGAATCAAAAAATGATACTTAAACAGGTTTAAAACTCTTTGAGACCAAATTCTGTCATGGATTTATATATTTCTGTTTTCTATCATTTTAAAATTGATTAGCCTGTACGTTAGTGGTCCCAATCTTCAGAATTCACACACATCCATCACAGGTTTGCCATATCCATGTACCAGCTATACTATTATTTTCTTGTTAACTTAAAATTGATGAATGTTTTTACCTAAGATTTATTTTAAAGAGAGTTTCAAATTTATCATACTTGGGAAACTATAAATATAAAATAGTTATAAATGAAAATACAGCAAAAAAATGGTAAAATTCCTACATTGTTATTATTCTCTTGGAAAACCCCTCTCTCTCTCCTTTAAAAAATGGCAGTGATTAAAAAAAAAAGTGTTAGAAATAGCTTCAAAAATGCTTGATCTCAGTTAATCAGAAGACTGAGAGAGAATTGAAAATAGAGCAATATTCTCACCCTGAGTCATTGCTGTGTAAACACCACATCCACGTACCTCTAAAAGGACAGATCTCTTTCACAACCAGTGATATTTATCTCTTCTTTTGGGGAAACACAGCAGGCCTGTACTTTTTCATCATGTGTCCTTTGAGCCATTTAGCCTCTGCTGCTGGTATTCCTACTTGAAAAGATAAGGCTTCAGAAGCAGGACAACAATTTTACTGTGCAGGCAACGTATCCAAAGTAAGTTTTCCAATTTTCATCCAGTTTGATTGTTTTGGAGATATGATCTCTGTCCAATAATACTGAAAAACCATAACATTGTAGGCCTATTAACCCAGAATGACCTCGCAAAAACCTTGGATGCAGAAGCAGTGTGCGGTGCTTGCTTCTCAAACTTTCATGTGCATTGACATTACCTACAGATCTTGTTAAAATGTTGGTCCTAATCTAGTAGGTCTACTTGGGGCCTGAAATACTGTATTTTCAACAAGCTCCCAAATGGTGCAGAGGCTGCTGGTTAGTGGACAGAAATGGGAGGATTAAGGGCTTAGCATTCAGGCTTTGCAATCAGGTTTTGGAGTTATACTATCCAGGCTTGAATCCAAGGTTGACCACTTCCTATCCATGTGAACATGGAAAAATTATTTAATTTCTCAGGGACTGTTTTCTTTTCCTCACCGGTTAAATGGAATAGTAAGGAGGAGGGAAAACTCTACTCCCTGGATTGTTGTGAAGAACAAATGACTTAAAACATGGAAAGCACATTGGACTATACCTGGCACATACTAAACCTTTAATGTTAGCTCTTATAATGAAAACAAAACTGATAATGATGACAACAAATTTCAGCAACATTGCATTTATTCCTTAAACAAAGGCCTATTGCTACATGGACCATATTCTCTTATCAATAGATCTCTGAATATACCTGCAATCTCTTTTTTATGTTGGTTTAACTCCAGAGGGACAATTAGCAAAGCAGCAAAATCCTGAGTAAGTAGTATTATAGAGGAAGATTAAAGCATCCATGTTTTTACCTATCTAAGGAATATATTTCCATTTGTATTTAGTGCCCTAATTCCACCGTGGCCAAAGCACATGCAAAATAAAGAGATACAGAGTTCTAGTCTTGTAGGGTACATCCTTTAGGTTAAAAATAGAACTGCAACACAGGGGAGGCATTGAGGACTTTGGCAATTGGGTTAAAATTTTGCACTTCAAGTCTCCCTGCTCTTACCTTGGGTGAATTCAAATTTCATATTAAAGAATGAACATGGTTTCTTTTTTTATTTTCATTCCATTTTAGCAGTCCACTTCATGAAAATACCCTGGATGTTACAAATACTTGGAACTGTTCCATGTCTGAGTTCTAAAATTCTCTCTCCATAGCCTCTCATATCAGAACTCAGTTTCTCTTCCTTCTATTCCATTTGCTCTTTAAATTTGAGTCCTTATCCCCATCCTGTTTAACAAAATCTGTAACCCATTCCTGATCTAACTTCTTCTCTGATCCAGCCTAGATTCCATAGACTGTGGCATCAAATATTCTCCTGATTGCAACGCCTTCCTGTGTCCCTTGCGTCCAGCCTTCCCCCTGCTTTCAATAGCCCCCCATATTATCTCCAACTTTCTAAAGTTCATATCTGATCATATATATCACTTTCTTACTGTATTTTAATAACCCCATTAAACCTAAATGGTAAAAACTTAATCCCTTGACATGGTCATAAACCTTCATCTGGCTGGCAATTATCCCTAGTCTAATGCTACTTTCTAGCTATTCACATCAAATAATTTATCTTTTATCCAGAACAAATTACTTCAGACCCCCAAAAGGCCATTTTTTCTCATATCTCTGTGCCTTCAAAAGACTACGAGCACTGGAAGCCAAGCATATTTGCCAAGCACATTTCCCTTTCCAGTGGAGAATCAGAGCATCTACTATGTAATTACACCCTTAACATCTTGTCCTTCTTGCCATTATATCCTTTATCCAGTGATTCTTAAAATAACATATTTAATCCTTTGATTCTGCCATTATGTGTTATATACCTTGAAAGCAAGAACCACGTATCAATGTACTATCAGCACCAGGTAGGATAATGAGAACTGTGATTCCAGTACTCATTATACTACCTGGCATGGTATTGCTAAATACTTCTTAACAAAAATCAGAAAATGAAAAGATATTTGCATGCCTATAATGCCCACTCCTCATTCAGACCAATTTTCACTCATCAAGGAATATCATAACCCTTAACTAGCCACCACTCAATATTTATTAAAGGACTACTATATTTTTAAGATTTCTTTAAAAGTTGCTAAATTTATCCATTACTTAAAATCAGTAATACTCAAGCCCTTCACTAAAGAACCTTTGAAATGTCAAATTTTAAAAGTTGTGTATCCTATTACATAATACCTATATGTGTTTTTATTTTAAAACACAGAGATTTTACACTAATTTAGTTCATTAAAAAGTAGAAAAAGTCTGCCAAGTTCAGAAATATAACTGAAATGTAGAAGAATCTACATTATATATCAGATTGTTCTGATAGGCTATTTTTTCTTTACCTAAATTCCAATATTTTTACATATGAAGTTTATTAAAAATTATATTTCTTACTATAAGAAGCAATATTTTAATATAATTTAACATTTAATACATCTTTTCATAATTTTACACTTTTAACCTAATAATTTAAAATCAAAATGCACTTTAAAATCTTTATCTTAAAGTTACAATTAATTATAATGATAAATTAAATGCTTTTCTTCTGTAAATCATGTTACATAACAAGTTAGTTCTTAAAATCAGTATCACCTTACCAATAAAATTTGGTAGATGGAAAAAAATGGCAAAAATTTTGCAGCTTAATAAACAAGTTAAATGATCCCTAAGGATAAATGACCAGAATACTGCCAAAAAGATGATGTAATACAGGGCACCAGTAATGAAAATTTTGGTATGTATTTCTTGGTAGGAGTTGAAGTTGATTTATACGAAAGACTAAGAGGACTGAGAGAGACTAGAATTCACCTATTAATCACTTTGACTCTCTCAAATAAATACTCTTTGAAGGTTCTTCTTTGAAATCAAGAGAGGTAAAAGTGCCACTTCTAATTCTGGCTATAATAGTCTAGCTTGTATCAGACCATTCCACGCAATAAAAATTGGAAAAGGCAGAGACATATAAAACCAATCTGTTTTAAGGAATGGGAGAGCTAAACTTGAAAAGCCAAGATCCTCAAGAGAAGAGAAATGTTTAGGGATGTTATGGCACTTAGCGCATCTTTTTGAAATCCTTGAGTCATTTGCCAGTTCATTAATAATGACTGAAAATCTGAGTACCTTTCAGCAGTTTCAAGGGACTAGGAGGAGAAAAAAATATATAATTCGGTGTCTATCAATGAGGAGAGAGACTGGTAAAATCCTCAAGTTTTCACTTGGAAGATTAAAAGGCTGTAAGTTAGAATTAATGGAGAACCAGAAATAGAAAGCCTTCACAAAGATAAAAACCTAACCTAAAATAAATTTAATCTATGAATAGCCTAAGATGATCTTATTCTAGTCTAACTCTGGCCATTTTTCATACATAATATTCAGCTTTCAAACAAACAGGAAATAAAGGGACCTACAGGAGATTCTAATATTGGAAATGTCAGGCATGGACTTTTAAATATATATGACTAATATATTAAAGAATATTTGTGAGTATAGTGGGGTTAATATCAGCATATAACTGGAATCTTTAAAGAAGAATTAGCGTGGAAAAATCTAAAACTAATGAATACAATCAATGAAAGATTTAAAATAACTTAATAGATGGATCTGAAAACAAATTAGAGATAGATGAAGAAAAAGTTAGTGAATTGGAAGATAGCTAGCAGAAAATACTTAGATTAAAGCACGGGAAGTAAATTCACATTCCAAACTACAAAATATTATTGACAGATATTAAAGAATACACAAATAGCTGGAAGTATTTTCATGTATCAAAAAACTCAGTAATGTTAAGATATCAATTTCTTCCAAATTGATAGATTATTTCAGGGAAATCTCAATTAAAAATCCAGACAATTTTGTTGTTGCTGTTGTTTTTTATCATGGTCATTGACAAACTGATTATAAAAATGGTGTGAAGGTGCAAAGGGACAAGAATAGCCAGATGATCTAGAAGAAAGAAAATAAAGAGGGTATACAATGACCATAATGTAGGTTAATATTGCCAGGGACTTTTTTCCATACAAATTGTGCTTATAATTTTTTTCTCAGTAAATAAGCTTTTAGGAGAATCAATAAATTATCTTACATATTATGTATTTTTCAATTAATCATTAAATTTTTATGTTTTCAAAGACATCATTAAAATAGAAGCACATCAAAGGCAAATCTAATGGAAAAATAGTTTATATTGATGGTGTAATCCAACTGTGAAATAAAGAATCAGATTCACAATAGTATTTCAATCATTTGCACAATTATGTCTTTTTAGCACATTTAAATTGTAATTATATAGTATTGTATTGTAAGGAATTGTTTTTTACTTTTACTGTCTCTATTTCACCCAAAACATTTTTTACCATTTCTACATAGCATTTGCTTTACCAAACTCTAGGCTAGTATTTAAGCTTCACCTTCTAGGAAGTTTTAAAGCTGAACTTGAAATAAACTTCAATTTTTATATGTTATTTTTAATGTTTTGATTATTGTATTTTGCCCTTCTGACAATATTTTCTCCTTTATCAGTAAAATCTTCTGACAATTTTCATTTAAATTATCTATGACTATCATGTATGTACTACAAAGAGACATGAATTAATCGAATTTTTATCAGGTTTTTGAAGTTTAATTTCATCTTCTAAAACATATTTTAAATAAGCATTTAAACCCATTTTACTCTTTCTTGACTGTCTATTGAAGCTTACTATCATGTCACATGTTACAATTGGGATGATGCTTGTATCCTTTTTGCTGTTAAGTATAATGATTTTATGTTCCTTTGAACCTTTTAAATTACATGTTTTAGCAGGTTTCAATTTCATACTTCTAACACTCTTAGTTTTTAGTTTCTGAATTATTGTTTCAAGTTAACATTATTTTTAAAGTAATGTAAAACAGTAACTTATGGATGTATCTAAATCTTTGAACTATTTGGTACATTTGGTGAGAAAGTAGAATTAAGCACTATAGCATATAACCAAAAATTTTGATCTAGAGTAATTTTAGCAGGAAGATGAATTTGTTAGTGTGAAGTTTATTAAGTATTAAAATGAAAAATAAAAACAGGTTCATAAAATGGTAAATTAAGTTTTCAATGTAGTCCTTCATAATATTAACACTCCATGCCATACATTAACATAATTTGTTTGCTCTAAAATAGTGCACCCTGTTCACATTGATACATCTATACCATTGAGTTCCTTATAACTCAAAAGAACTTTTTAAAAAATCTATAATATTAGCCAACATAGCAAAATGCTATTCTGCTCATTTTGCATATGAACATGCATGAAAATACTCTTAAAGTGTGTAAAAATTCAAAACCGTTTTTCTGCAAGTGTACAGGGTGACATGACACTTCTGTGAAAAGTGCCTTGTTTATTCTACATCTGTAGCAACACATTGCAATACTTCCATGAACTGTCATCTGTAACGTCCTCTAGTTTGAACAGCATGACACCAGATACTTTGAAATCTATCACTAGATTAAGGGAGGCTACTGGAGAACTGGCTGCATAGAGTGCATTGCCATGATAACCACAGGTTTGTTCTGAAAATTGTGCTTTAGTATGTTGTCTTCACTGCGTAGGAGGCAGGGATGCTAGTATATTTCTTTCTGTGTTCTAACTGCTGTGGCTTGATAAAAAATTCACCTTAGCTTAAAAACTTGTAGTAATATATACAGCTGAAAAAATGAGAAAGAAATAGCCAGAAAATCTAAGAGTAACTAGGACATCTTTGGAGACAAAGTGACTTCGTTTCTGTATCATTACTCCCTCTCCTACACTACCCCAATCTTGATACATATAATGCAGAAAAAATAAATCAGATGTGTTTAAAATTAATAAATACTATTTAATCTTATATGTCAGTAGAATTTTATTTTATTTTATTTTATTTTTAGATTTTATTTATTTTTTTTTATTTTTACCGGGAGGTCCCGGGGATCAAACCCAGGTCCCTCCATATGGCAGACGGACGCCCAACCATTTGAGGCACATCCGCCCCCGTCAGTAGAATTTTAGAAGTTCTAACTATAAGTCACTAAGTTAACAGTGTAAAATATCCTGAATTCAGTAAATCTGTAAGAATTATGGTACTAACAGATAAGAAAATATAATCAATATTCAGAATGGAATGAATTAGAAAATATATTTGTTTTATCCAACCAGTGGCACAGTCACCCCATTGACGAGTAATGCCCTAGCGAAGCTCCCTTTTTAAAGCCATTTACCACATTTAAAGAGGTTCTTGTTACCATATTTAAATTCCGTTTATGATATATTAAATATTAAAACTTTTTACTTTTCTCATTGTTGAAATCTGAATATAAACCCACTGGTTAATACCTAACATCTTTGGACTGCACAATTCCAGGGAGTGGTTTTCATATGGCAGTTAATATAAATGGTACAAGACTGACAACCTGGCTACTGATCTTTCACAGACAAAATACATTTATGAAACTGGTACCTTTTTTTCAGAAAAAAAGTTCATAAGGTTACTGACTTAAGTGCTCTTTGCTCTCCGTGGTTCATCTGAAATGTTAATTCATCCATCTAGCCCATTTTAACTCATATGCATAATATTTTATTTTTCATCTCCCAGTAGCATGCTGTTGTAACTAGACAGACTTTTTTCACAGCAAAGCGAATTTAGGATTATCTAATATTGCTTGGTAATGTTATGAAAGGAATTACAGGCATTGAAGTACTGTGCATTACTCCCACATCTTTTGCCTCACTGTGCAGTCAGCCAAATTATATATTTATTAATTTTGTTAAGCTTGCCTCATGAGTCAATAGATTGAATAGAGTCCCTGTTAATTAAGTTTGCTGATAAAATGACTAGAAGCTTGGAGAGGAGCTTTGGAATTTAAAATGAGTTTAACCAGCTAGAGGGGATTAATGCATGGGATAAGTATTGGACCAGATGACCTCTAGGTCCTTTACCACTTTGGGATTCTATAAAAGACCGAGAAACCAATACAACAAGAATTTATATGAAATGAGTTCAATATAACAAAAAGTTAGCTGGAATGCATTAATTAAAAATATATATAGCCAAAATTAGAAATGGATGGTTAAGCAGGCATAATTTTGAATTCTAACAGAATCTAAACATGAGTTACCAACTTAGTGTAACACTGAGTTGCCATGCTCAAAACTTTTTTATAGAATACTTTTTATTGTACACTAGATTGGCTAAATCTTATAGTCTCTACTTCCTGATCAGTCAACAATACATTTTTCTGATGCTGTATGATTAGGTTTGGCCAATAGAATATGTATAGAAGTGATGTACATCACTTTCAGGGCTGCCGCATAAATGTACCCTCTTGTATACTCCTCCAATCTATTTCTAGGCCAGTTACAATGGAGTGACCTCCAGGGCAACTTGGATGCCATGTATCCAAGATGGGTTCATGTCTAAAAATACACACTCACACATAACACATGCAAACATATATATGTATATATATATATATATATATAAAATTTTCTTATTGCACAATTAAAATGGCTGTGGTTTTGAGCAGGTATATCAGAAAAGAGAATATTAAAATGTCTAATAAACATATGAAATGCTTCTCAATTTCATTCGTCATCAGGAAAATGCAAGTTAGAACCTCAACGAGATAACATTATACACCCACCAGAATGGCTGAAAATAAAAAATAAAAATAAAAAAATTTACAGTGCCAAATAGTGGTAAGATTATGAAGCAACAGAAAATTTTATGCATTGATAAGAAAAGTGTGAATTGAGAGAGTTTGGTAATATTACTAAAGCTAATCATTCACATACACTTTGATATAGAAATTCCACTCTTAGGTGTTTCTCCAACGGAAATGCATACCTACATTTATCAAATGACATGCACAGGAGTGTTCTAAAGAACTTTATTCATAATAGAAAAAAATGTAAAAAACACCAATGTCCATCAACAGTAGAATGGATAAATTATGATATATTCATACAATGGAATATCATAGAAAAAAAAAGGAAAAAGCTCCTTTATTCAAGGCTGAATAACATTGTACAAAGAAGCCCAGAGATAAATGAAAACATAATTTCATTTATATAAAGTTCACAACTAATGTATAGTTATATAGATAAGAAAAGTAGTTTCTATCAGTGTGGGAAGTAGTATTGACTTATAGGGGCTTGTGGGAGGCTTCTGGAATACTAGTAATATTGTATATTTTGACTTGGGTTATAATTTCCTGGTATTTTTATTTATAAAAATATATAGCGCTGTAAACCTGAAATTTGTGCATTTTACTAGATTTTTTAAAAGTTTACAAAGGAGTTAGAGCCTGATGAGTTAAGTTAAATGCCCCCAATATACATCTGAAATATTAAGAGAGTAGAAATGCCACACAATTTCCTTTCTCAAAGGAGATTCAATGATTTAAATGCAATCATGTCCAGAGGCAGACTGGGAGATTAGATGACCTTTCTGTGTCCCTTTCAGCCTATGATCCTATGATCTTTCCTACAATGTGTTTTCTCATAAGCCCCCTTCAGTCTTTCTATTTCTTCTAGTATTGAGTTGTCCAGGACTGAATTTAATACTCTAAGGGGTTTCTCACCAGGGCAACATAAGTAGAAAGTCTGTCACCTCCCTAATAGATAACATGATGGAGTTGTATCCAGTGGGAAATCTCAATGACATTTTATACAGACCTTCTACACTTGGATGGATAATGCAAGTTCATATACAATTTTCTCTCTGCTCTCACCTCTGGATATTTTAACATTTCTTCACAAGTTTTCCTTCATGTTGCATGCTTTGCACTAGATTTATTTTTCCCCTAGAGGTACTAAATTGACTTCCCTTTTTCAACCTCCGAATAATTTGTTAAGTAGTCTAAGTTTGTGAATATGTGGAATGGAGAATACTGGTAATTTCAAGAAATTTTATGAAAAAAAATTAGTGGGTTCTTTGTCATTACATAAGAGTATTAATTGATCAAATAAGTTATTTTGTTTGTAAACATATATTAGCATCATATGAACACAACCAAATAAAGACAGTCTAGAAAAGAAATTAAAATCTTTTATATAAAGCAACATTATTATAACAACAAATATTGGAGATTTTATTCATTAAATTTGCTTTCATAGGCATTATGTGGCTATTAATCATACTATTAAAACTCTTGATTAGCTCAGCATCAATTTTTTAAAAAAATGAGTCAATACACACTAAAGAATACTATATTATGAAACAAATTATTATTGCTAAAATGTTGCTACTTTCAAGTAAAATTTAATATAATTTCCTCTTAGTTTATGAAATCTATTTTGCTCTGGTATTGTTGGATATATAAAAAGCAGTGAAGAATTAGTTAGCTTCTGTTCAACATAGACATTTTAGGAGTACTTTTCAGTTGGAGAATTCACTAGGTACAGAAACCTATTATTTCTGGAAGTTCCCCAAGCAAAACATTTACTCTAGAGAAAAAAGCTAACAGATTTGAAGACTTCTACATTAAATGACACTATAACATTTGTTCCCAGACTTTTAAAGCTCTCCAAAGGCTGTAATTTTAGGACACCCATTGAAACTTTATGCCACTAAATGGTTTGAGGCAACTACAGAAAAACAGCATTCCACTGGTACTGTGCATCTGTGTATATAGCAACCTCTAAATATAGCTAATGGAATCTCAGTGTGGAACCAGAAAGGATTTTTCCCAAATTCATTATAGTTGCAGCTTACTCTAGTTGAAAGATTGACTTTGCACTGGAAATTGAAAATCTAACTTCACAATATAGTTAATCATTGGAAAAAACATAACTATTTCTATGCATTGAAGTGTAGATGCAAAAAGCATCATTCACAGAAAATCTTTATATCATTCAAATGTAAGCCAAACGTCAATATAATTTGAAAGAGAATTTATAGGAATGCAAATCAGAACTGATTTGAGAGAAATGGAATTTTTTTTAAATACACAGCCAATTAGTAAATATCTCAGTCCATGGAAAATTTGTAAGATAGTGCACAGCAACCGAAATTAGTTTTTATTGAAGAAGAATCTCCTTTATCATACAACTGATATCAGAGAAAGAATCCTAAGTGATACCCATCATATGGGCAGGCCTAATGGGCAAATGAGTAGGTTTCAACATTCACTCATTGATTCACTTAAACTTTTTTTCTATGGTAAACTTTTTTTTAGGTAGATGCAACTACCTAAAATTTTCTAAAAGGGTAGATTCTATCATCCATAGTTTTGTTCACTGGCATATTTCTGAAATTTTTTTTCTAATCATAGATGTAACTCCATTTCCTATTATCAGTGGGCTATTTGGCCTACTGTTTATAAAAGCAGAAAACTCTAGAACTATTTCTGAAGACCCCCAGGATTTTATGGATCCCTGATTGAAAAATGCTGGTCTAGTTGATTAAGATAATCACATCCTCTTTTCCTAAAGAGCTTTGTGAATATGGAATCCATAACCAGACCGAGCCCTGTTGCCATCTGCCAATCATACAGATCTTTTGTAAGTCAGGAAAGAATTTTGATCAATGCCCATCTCATGTATTCATAGAACTGAACATCTTGTAGCAAGGAAATAAGGAAGATCTCTGACCAACTGAGATTAAGAAATTGTATCCTTCCCATTGAAATAAGGAAAGTTTCCTGCCAATGGCCATCCAGGAATGGAATCTGGTGAGGAGGTGAATCCTCCCAATAACCATGTTAAGTGAGTTGGAAGTGGATCTTCCCTCGCTTGAGCCTAAAGATGAGACAGTAACTCTGGCTGGTGGCCTGTATGCAACATCATGAGAGAACTTGAGGCAGCTGTACCCAGATTGGATTCCTGACCCACAGAAATGTGAGATTAAAAATGTTTTTTGCTTTAAGCAACTAAGTTGTTTGCTTTTTTTTAAAGCCACTAAGTTTTGAGGCACTTTGCTGTACAGAAACAAATAACTAATACATAACCTAAATTACATATCTTATATTCCTGGTAAAGTGGAATTAACTTGTATTATCACATCTAGTGACTAGCATTTCAACTTAAAATTGCTTTGAAAATATAGATAATTGTTGAATTTGGGTCATGGGTATTTTGGGGTTTATGATACTATTCTCTTTACTTTCGTGTATTTAAAAAACACAATGCAAAAGTTTCTTGAGATGTTATATAAAATCAGAAAGAGATTCATATTTCCCCTTACCTCTTTTCCTTCAGAATAAATGTTATTTCCTTTCAGATTTTCTTACAGGAATTATTCCTTGTCTCTTTCAGCTTATTTAAAAGCATAATGATATAACTACATAGAATTGCCCCAAAGTAATCTGACTTAATATTGCTTTAGTAGAAGTTTAAAAAGAAAAAGTAGGATCTATAGGGGAAAGAAGTTTCTAACTGACAGGATTGTTTAATGAATATGGACTTTACTTAAGCAAACCTGAGTCCAAAACAATGTATCTATTGCATAGATTGTTTAATATTATTGATTCTTAATCTTTTTTATATTTAAAACTCATTTAATAAAACCTGCCTCATTTGGGCTATAATAAAGACCACTAATATAAAATTACCTAACAATTGGTGAGTAATTATTATGGTACATGGAAATTATTTTTCTTGTTTTATCTCATATAGACTTTAAGAATCCCCATAAAATAGAATCTGTTATTTCTCCTATTTATCATTAGGGAAACTAGACACCAAGATATTAAGGAGTTTTCTTAAGGACACACAAGTAGTAAGTGATGAACCTGGGAATTGAACTGATATTTCAATCAGTTAGCTATACTATAAGACATTATACGTTGTATATTTAAAATGGTGTGTGGCACAGAGCAAACATAAGTTTAATTCCTTTCTCATCATCCTTATGCAAAGACATAGTTGAGTCAATGAGATAACTACCTGTATTTTTCAGGTTTCTATTGACATACTGTTGTATAACTACCCACAAGTCTCCATGTGGATCGTTACAACAACGATCGTTTATTTCTAGCCTACTGGTCTATGAGGTGGTTGGGAAAACTCTGCTTCACACTGAAGATTAAGTCATGATGCTCCATGTTTTTCTTTTTCCAAACCAACTGCTACCCAAGGCAATCACTTCTCAAGTCAGATGGTGGAATCCCCAAGGAGGGTAAGCAGAAGCATTTAATGCTGCTGGAGCTTTCAGCCCACAACTGGCACATTCTCAATATGTCCACATTCCACTGGCCAAAGAAAGTCACATGGCCAATCCTAAAGTCAGTGGGGAAAGAGCATATACTAGGCCAAAGATCGTGGCAGGGAGGGAAGGAAGGAAGAATTATGTATAAATATTACTACCACATCACCCATGGAAATGTTATAAAAATAAGTATCAAATAATCATATATTTGATCTTTAAATTTTTTGAAAAAAATAAATAAAATTTTTGTACTCTGAAATTCCATAGTTTTAGTATAATAAAACGATTGCTTCCTAGCACTAAAGTCATCGTCAGGTTGATACGTGTATTAACACTAGCCACATATTTATCTGTGATTATTATCAAGAAACCATTTCTTCCATACTTTCTTAAATTAATGCCTAATGACTCTAGAGTAACATCTATAACATCTATAATTACCGAATTACTTTAGAAATTGTGTCCTCAGTCACCAAAAATTTAAATATATTATGCTTTCTGGGTGACTGAGTTAGGGCTTTCACAATTTCAGTCCAGTTTCTATAAGTAGAATGCAACTGAGATTTGTTTTAACCAGTTCTCCTTATTGGAATTCTTTTGTACCAGAAAATTTAAGGAAGCTCAAAAGACTTTGTGTTTTGATTGCCTTCTGTTATTAGCTATCTCTTCTTAACATAATTGTCACTTTCTCCTTTATCCAGGGATGCCCCTCCTTGGTGCTTCCATTTCACTAAAAGCTTTGTGTGTTTGTTTTGGAGTGAATGGTTTATGTGTTTGTCTTCCTCAATGCATTGTAATTTCCTTCAAAGAAGGGACTGGATCATATTTATTTTGGTTTCATTTTTGCCTGTTATCATACCTAAAATCTAGTAGGTATCTAGTATTTGCATAGTAAGTGAAGATTAGCTAAATAAATAGAAGATATTTTATTACTACATAGCTTGTCTCTTAAAGGTATAAAGTTCTAATTTTAAAATAATAGGATTTGACTGAAAAATATCCCACTTAATTCATTTTGCTAAATAAAGAAAGAGTAAGACTTGAATTATCACCAAGCAAGATGAAAAGAAGGCCATCATTCACAAACCTTTCAGGAAAGGCATGTTGAGAGCAAGATGATAAATTTAAGGAAATCTTTACACAATCAACATGACACACCATACCTAACAGCACACAAGAAAGCAGCTCTAATCCTATAGAAAAAAGACTGTCTCACCATGTAGAATATCATAGAACTACAACTACAACTTGAGGCTTAAAAAAAGGTTTCTGGTCTAGATGGAAAGTGGAACCCTAAGAGACATTACCGGGAAGAAATTATTGTACAAAAAGAGTAGCTAGTAACCAAGGGTGTCAGGATTCCTGCTCCAGGTTCACCTGTAGTAAATCAGAACCAAGGTCTGGTTGGCACTAGATCTCAAATTAAATTCTACCGTAGGATAGAGGGAAAAAAAAGGAGAAAAGGCAGCATTATTAAATATCAAATATTTTCTAGGAATTCCATTGGATGACTGTCCATATATCATTTATTCATTCATTCTATATCGATTTTCTGTCTACTTGTGCCATGCATTATTTCACGTTATTTATATATTTGTTTTATAGTTATGTTATATAATATTTGTTATTTTATTATTTTATGCATTAGAACAAGGCAAAAATAGAGAAGACTGAATTTCAATGACAGAGACGTAGAAACTAAACACAAAATAGTAATATGACATTTTAGAAACAGCCTATTATATGAGAACATAGAAGAAAACCTGACCCGGACTTGGGAGAACAGGAAAAGCTTCTAATGGAGGAAGTGATTTCTAAGCTGAGAATTGTTAGCCAGAAGAAGAACATTCTGGGAGAAAGAAAGACATGGACAGTTCAATAAAGCTCTCTTATAATAAACTATGTTATGGAGTTTGGATTGAGGAAATTTAAGAGTCACTCAAGTTTAATTTGCCATTTTGACAATGCCTTATATAGGCATCCTTCCTATGGGAAAGAATTTCCAATTTTGGGGGGGGGGGAGTCCAAGAAAACTTCCCTGCCTTTATCACTGTCATATATTAGAACATGTGTCCCTTCCTGAAATAATTCTTGTGGCTAGGAAAATTACATGTATGACAGGCTTAGGCTTGGGTGCCTCTGGCATAATAAAGAAAAAGTATATATAATAGTAATAAAAAGAAAGAAGGTACAATAGTCTTAGCCCTTTGACAATATGATGGCAATATATTGGAGAATTTTTTCTCTTGAGAATGTTATGAACAACTTTATATCAATATATTTGAAAACAAAATGGGCAATTTTGAAGAAAAAATAAATTACTAAAATTGATTAAATAAAAAAAACTGAAGAAATATGAATCTATTTAAAAAGTGAATCAGTTGGGCAATTTTTTTCCTGTAAAACAGGCAATATACCCAGATCCTTCCAGTTATGTTTAAAGTCTTAAAGGCACAAATAATCCTTATAATACCAAAATATGATTAAAAAATGCCGAAGGTGGTTTATTCTAGGAACTCAAGGTTTGTGCAATATATTAAAAAACAGCAATTCAATTAATATTATTGCTCAAGTCCTCTATTTCCTCATTCATCTTCTGTCTAGAAATTCTAACCATAATTGAAGAGGTATATTGAAGTCTCTTCTTATGAATTGTATAACCATCGATTTCTCCCTTCAAATCTGTCAATGTTTGCATCATATATTTTGGGATTCTTTTGATAGATGCAAATGTGTTTATTATTGTTATATCTTTTTGCTTAATTGATGCTTTATTGCTATATAGTGCCTTTCTTTGCCCCTTTTAACAGTTTTTGACTTAAAGTATTTTTTCTGATGTTAGTATAGCCACCCTCACTCTCTATTGTTTACTATTTGCACGGAATATATTTTTCCATACTTTCACTTCCAACATTCTTATATCTTTGAATTTAAGGTGAGTCTTTTGTAAACAGCATATAATTAGGTCATGCTTTTTTATTTATTCTGTCAATAAATGTCTTTTGATTCTGTAACCATCTATATTTAGAATAAATACTAATAATGCAGGACTTCTACCATTTTGCTCTTTTTTTTAAATCATATTTTTTTTGTCCCTCATTTCTTCCATTATTGCCTATTAAAATTTTTTTCTATACTTGGATACAAGTCTTACTTTCCTTTTAAGATTTTCAAACAGTTTACTGTATAGGTAAAAAGTTAAGATTAAATTAAGCTGGCAACCATGTGGGAATCAAAGTACAGAAAAAATACTACTGTTATTAATATCTGAAATATATTTAGTAATTTGTGTGTGAACCTAGTTTAATCCTAGTTAAATATTCAAATAATCCAAGGAGATAAGTACTATTCATTTTACTATAATTATTAATAAACAAACTGAAAGGCAGAATGAAGAAACCTGACTAAGATAATAGGTTGGAGCAACCAGGACATTACTGCCTCTTTTTTTAATTTAGTCGATTTTTTTTTTTTAAGATTTTTTATTTATTTACTTACTTTATGCATTTTAATTCCACTGCCCCACCCCCCATTTGCTGTTTTGTGTCCATTCACTGGGCAATTCTCTGTGTCTGTTTCCTATCCTCTCTTCTCCTTCTCCTCCTGTCTTCACCAGGATTCAATACTGGGGACCTCCGATGTGGGAGAAAAGTGTTCTGCCACCTGCACCACCTCAGTTCACGGTTTTTCGGCAAGTCTTGTCTTGGCTTTTCCCCATGTCTCTCTCATGTTATGTCACCATCTTGCTGCGTGTCTCAGCCTGGCAGCATGCACGCCTTCCATATTTTTCTTTATTTTACCAGGAGGTTCCAGGGTTCGAACCCAGGTCCCTCCATATGGCAGACAGACGCTCAACCATTTGAACCACATCTGTCCCCAAGTTGATCTTTGATAACCCTTTAGAATCCCTTCTAATTTCCTTATGTGCATATTTTTCTGATATTTTCTTTGTGGTTACCGTGAGGTTTAAGTTCAACATCCTAAACCTATAACAATTTTGTTTGATTTGATACCAATTCAATTTCAATAGCATATACAAACTATATTTCTATGCCTATCTCCCCACCTTCATAATATTCTTGTTACAAATGTATATTGAGTCCAAAACCATATATTTATCATTACTTTTTATGTATTTGTATTTTAGATACTATAAGAAGTAAAAAGTAGAGTTAGAACCAAAAATACAACAGTATTGGCATTCATATGTACCCATGTGTGTTAGTCAGCCAAAGGGGTGCTAACGCGAAATACCAGAAATGGGTTGGTCTTTATAAAGGGTATTTATTTGGGGTAAAAGTCCACGGTTACCAGGCCATAAAGCATAAGTTTCTTCTCTCACCAAAGTCCATTGCCACATGTTGGAGCAAGACAGCTGCCAAGTTTGCCACGGTTCAGGCTTCTTGGGTTCCTCTCTTCCCGGGGCTGTGTTTCTCTCCAGGCTTAGCTCCTGTTTCCTCCACAAGGTCAGCTGTAGACTATCAGGTGAATGGCTCCCTGCTCTTCTCCTGGGGCCTTCTCTCCAACATCAAAACTCCAACATCAAAACTGCTTCCACTGTCCTTTGCCTTGCCTTTTATATTTGATTCCCTCACCTACCAAGGGGTAGGGCTCAATGCCATACTGATGTGGCCCAATCAAAGCCCCAATTATAACTTAATCATGCCCAGATGAACACATCAGTTTACAAGCATAATCTAATATAGATTTTTGGAATTCATAATTACATCAAACTGCCAAACGGCTACACCATGTCATTACCTTTACTGGAGATCTTTGTTTTGGGTCCTTTTCTTTCAACATAAAGAACTTCCTTTTAGGACTGTGTTGATGTTGAAATCCCTTGGCTTTTGTATATCTGCAAATGTCTTAATCTGGTTCTTACTTTTGAAAGACAGTTTTGTTGGATGTAGAATTCTTGGTTGGCAATTTTTTTTTTAGCGCTTTAAATATGCCATCCCACTGCCTTCTTGCCTCCATGGTTTCTGACCAAAAAAAAATTGCTTAATCTTATTGAGGTTTCCTTTATACATGACATGTTGCTACTCTCTTGCAGCTTTCACAATTCTCCCTTTGTCTTTTATATTCGACCGTCTGATTATAACATATCTGTGTGTGTTTTTTTGAGTTTATTATGTTTGGATTGCACTGAGCTTCTTGGATGTGTGTATTCACGCCTTTCATTAAATTTCGGAACTTTTCAGCCATTATTTCTTCAAATATTCTTTTTGTCTCTCTCTTTCTTCTCCTTCTGAGACTCTCAGAATGTGTATGTTGGTATATTTCTGGTATCCCACATGTTTCTCAAGCTCTTCATTCATTTGTTCAATTTCTTCATTTTTTTTTATGTTCTTCAGACTGCATCTGTTCAATTGTCTTATCTTCGAGTTTTCTGAGTCTTTCTCTTGTCAGCTCCAACATACTGTTGAAACCCTCTTGAGGAATTTATTTCAGTTACTGTATTCTTCATCTCCAGTGTCTCTATTTGGTTCTTTTTATGATTTCTATAACTTCATTGAAATTTTATTTTTCTTCATTACTTTCCTCATTTTCTTTAGTTGTCCGTGGTTTCCTTTAGCTCTTTGAACATATTTAAGATAATTTTTAAGAAATCTTTGTCTGTTATGCCCAAAATTTTGTCTTCTTCACTGATAGTTCTAATGCTTTCTTTTGCTTTTTCATGGACCTACATTTCCTTTTTCTCTGTATGCCTTGTAATATTTTGTTGCACACAGGGTAATTTTTTTTTTCTTTATCCCCCCCTTGCTGCTTGTGCTCGCTGTCCATTTGCTTTGCGTTTTTCTTTGTCTACTTGTCTCCCTTTGTTGCGTCATCTTGCTGCACCAGCTCACCGCGGCGTGCAGGCTGGTTTGCCTTCACCAGGAGGCCCCAGGAATCGAACCCGGGGCCTCCCATATGGTAAACGGGAACCCAACCATTTGAGTCACAGCCGCCTCCCCACACAGGGTATTTTAATATTTTAATGTGTTATATCTGGAATTTAGTGACTTTAGTCTATTCTTTAAGCTTATATCCAACTAGCTTTATGACAGTGATTTCCTTGAATGCTGGGAGCTAACAACAACAACAAAATCTTTCCCAGGCTTTTGCATATTAGCCTGTTTGAATGCTCTCAGGCAGAGCTTAGACTGCCTTATAATGCATTTAAAGACCAGTCCAACACAAAAGCATAGGGTCTTCCCCAGTCTTTTCTATAAATGTGTCTTATCCTGTGCTTGCACATGTGACCCTAGGAATTCCTCCATCCACACAGCTCCAAATGTATCCTTTTCCCAAGTAGACAGTCTTTCCTCCTAGTCCCAGGTGCCACACTGCATTTTTACTTTTTGAATCAATGAAATAAATTTCCTAATAAAGCTGTTACATAAGGAAAAGTTTGTCACAAGTATTCCACTCATAGGACTAAGACAGAAGTTTTTCATATAGAGCATCTGCCAAATATTTGCTGTTTGAGACCAGGAAATATCAAAGCCTATTTAAAAATATATATTTTTGAAGTACCAGGGCCAGGGATTGAACCCAGGACCTCGTACATGGAAAGCAGGTGCTCAATCACTTAAGCTACATCTGCTCCCCTCAAATTTCTTAAACACATTTTTACACTAGGATTAAAAACATAAAGAAAAACTACCAAAATGGTTTTTTTACCCATTTTATCAACTTGCTATGCCAATATATTATAGGTATTTGATAAAACTACAATAAATTTTTTCACCCTTTTTGAAAGCAATTATTAAAATAAGCTAATGTGACTAAAAAGCGTTTATGAAGCAAATTGGGGTGAGTTTTGAAGAAGAAAATATTTTACAAGTGTTTTTTTTTTTCAATTTGTTTTCTTTCAGAGTCTCTTATTCGTGTGAGTATTTCATTCATTTCTCTTCAGACAATGAATGATACATATTTTCTGTATGAAAGTTGTTTTAACACCTTTCAGAGTATCTATAAAGTAGGATTACTTTTTCCATGAGAATTAATGAAGAATATATTTTCATCTTATTTCCAAATATTATTAAATATTTGACACTTTTGGTTATTTAAATTACTTTTTATGAACCTGAGATACATTTTTATCACATTAATTCCTTGAACCAAGAGGAGAGAAAATTGCATATTAGTTTTATGTTCTCCAAGTCTAGTCTAAACTAAAATGGGCATAATGAAGATTTTTAAACCAAACTCTTTTGGGTAAAATACTGATAGGTATAGGAATCTTGAATTTAGTTATTCTTCTCATAAAATCTGACAGCAGTTAAACATATCTCCACAGACGACTTCATGACAATGAACTGCAAATCCAAAACAATTTTTGTACATAGATATTTATTATGATTTTCACAACTCTTAAAATTATTCATATGACTAATAGTCCAATTTAATTGTTCCTGTCTCTAAAATGGTCTCCCAATTGATTAAAATTGGAAACTATCTCTGCTTACAAGCAAATATGGAATTTTGCATGAACTACACTAGAATCATATTTTCTTAGATTTGGAAAGGAATATTCAGATCATCTAGGTCAAGCCTCTTTCCAATGAAGATATTATTTCATTACATAACAATGCTAGTAAATAGTCCAACTTCTACTTAAGCACTATTAAGTACTTACAAGCTTTGGCAGACACTCCTCTACGTTGCCAAACCAATATCCAATATCAATTCTCCCATTCTTATTCACAAAATCACAGAGATTGAAGCAATGATGTATATCAAGAGGGTAACCCTGTGATATAGTCCTGTCTAATGAGAGGCAAGCAGCAGCAGATTAACCCTGATAAGGGACTTATCTTTGCTGGTAATCCGTTTTTGCAGACATGATACCTCGAGGTATCTTCCTAGATATGGTGCTTAGGAATATGAAGGAGAAAGTCACAATGAAGGAAGGAGCCAGATCACTACTGGTACCATAAAGTCAGCATAAAGGTCTTGATTACATCAGTCTTCTTTATGCATAAAAGAAAATAAACTGCTGTTGGGTTAATTATATCAGATTTCTCACTTTTAGCCAAACACAATCTTTACTGATATGAAAAATATGTTAATCTACTTTAGAGTTTTGCCAAAAACTCAACATTAAATTATGATTTTTAAGATACCTAAAATCTCCATTGTACTATTCTTGAAAAGTCTCCACATTTATATATGTCCAATCCTGTGGATTTTCATAGATTTATCTTAATTATTTTCAAACATAAATAATTCTCTATTATATTGATTTCTCTAATTCCTAAGTATATCTTTTATGATCCTTATCATATTTTGCTTTTTATTCTAAATATTGGCACTTATATATCTTTTAATATGCTATGTATATATTTAAGAAACAAATTACTGAATATAAAAATATTACATAATTATAAATTATAAAGTACTACACAAATATTAATTAATGTTAGTATATTGTTTTTCTATTCTACCAGTGCCTTTTACCTGGTATATACTTCAAAAATATTTTTGAGTGAGAAATTCAATGAAATTTCTAATTCTGACAAATTATAAACATTGAGAGGATTTGGAAAGCTGTCATTATTTTAATGGTATTTCAAAACATCACCACTGTGCTAATTGCTACATGGCAAGAACTAACTAAAACCGTATGTGGATATCTTTCTGAACTGTCTTTTTAGAAGTAAATTGAATTATTTCAACTGAATTACAGAAGTACAATATTTAAAGAAATCCTGTGGTGAAACCCTTTTGCAAACGTAATAAGTCTCGCTTTATTCACCCATAATTTATGTGCTGGGTTTTTCATTGCTCTAGGCAGAATTTGGATGCTACTAGCACTTGCAATAACTGGTTATATAAGCTTCAACCAGCATGCCAGGCAAACAATTTAAATTGTTGTCGGAAAGCTGGGAGGAGAGGAAAGTGTATCTCTAAAAAATCTTAAATTCTTCCAATCAAGAATTCCAATAAACAAGGTCATTTTATCTAGATGCAGCTTGAGTTTACTGATCAGTTTTCCCCAAGGGGTGGTCTAAGGACCATTTTATGTTCTATGGAATGCTCATCTCCTATGTAAATCTGAAGTTCTCCTGGTCAATTAAGATCCTCATTGTACAATGAAAATTTGCATTTTGAAGTCCACTGGTTCCCTTTTTCAGATCTTTCCTCAGTGTGGATTTGGTATGATCAGAGTACTGGCAGATGGAACATCTGATTCAAAACTTAATACTACCTAAGATCAGTAACCTCTAGGTCTTTTATGGTGCTATATAATATTTAGAAATATTAAATCATGAATAGAAATAATAATTTATAATTAGGAAACCAATTATTCATCAGTAAATAGAGTTTCCAAATTTCTATATCTCCAAAAATATCTTTCATTATATATGTCTAAGAAGACATTCACTAAGGTCATTTGAAAAGCTTCTACATTATTCTTCTAACTTTAAAATAAAGAATCTTGAAATCAACTGAAATTGCATTTTGCTTTTAATGGGTTCTACATTAAAACAGCAGATTTCATCAACCAGGATGGAAACATAATTCTATATTACTAAAAAGACATCTCATACAGACATCATTCTCTAAAGCTTTCTTTTCTGCAAGTTGCCTTTAATGACTAAATTTTATCATACTAATTGAAAAACATAGCAGGGTTGGAGTTATGTACTTCTGAAAAATATGTTCTTAATCTTAATCCATTCCCATAGGTGTGAACCCATTATAAATAAGACCCTCTTCAAGATGTCATTTCAGTCAGGCTGTGGCTCAACTGAATCAGGTTGGGTTTTTCTTTTAAATTTTTTTAATTAGAGAAGTTGTAGGTTTACAGAAAAATGATGTAAAAAAAAAATACAGCATGCCCATATACTCCCTCTATTGTAAATACTTTGCATTTGTATGGTACCTCTGTTACAATTGATAAAAGAATACTAAAACTGTAATATTAAATATAGCCCATAGTTCCTTTCATTATATTTTAATTCTTTTAAAAAACATTTTAACCAGTTTGCGTGGTACTAGCATAAAGGTAGACAAATTGATCAGTGGAATAGAATTGAGAATCCAGAAATAAACCCTCACCTATACAGTGAACTGGTTTTTGAAAAACCTACCAAGTTCATGTTAATGGGACAAAACAGTCTCTTCAACAAATTATGCTGGGAGAACTGGATATCTATAACCAAAATAATGAAAGAGGACCCATATCTCACTCCCTATACAAGAATCAACTCAAAATGGCTCAAAGACCTAAATATAAAAGCCAGGAACATAAAACTACTAGAAGAAAATGTAGGGAAACATCTTCAAGACCTTTAGTAGGTGGTGGTTTCTTGGATCTTAAATCCAATGCACATGCAACAAAAGAAAAAATAGATAAATGGGACCTCCTCAAAATTAAACACATTTGCACCTTCCAGGACTTTGTCAAAAGGGTGAAAAAAGCAGCCCACTCAATGGGAGAAAATCACGTCTGATAAGAGTTTAATATCCATGATATATAAAGAGATATCACAACTCAACAACAAAAAGACAAACGACCCAATTTAAAAATGGGTAAAAGACCTGAATAGACATTTGTCCAAAGAAGAAATACAAATGGCAAAAACAAACAAACAAAAAAACACATGAAGAAACGCTCAACATCACTCATGATTAGGGAAATGCCAATCAAAACTACAAGGAGAGGGGGCGGATGTGGCTCAAATGGTTGGGCATCCGTCTGCCATATGGAGGGATCTGGGTTCGATCCCCGGGACCTCCCGAAGGCGCATGGGCTGCCAGGCTCTGTGTGCCGCTGAGCTGTCGGGCCCCGAGAGCCATGCAGTAGGATGATGACGTAACAGGAGAGAGACACGACGAGATGCTCCGAAAGCTCCAGAAGCCAGGAGCTGAGGTGGTGCAGGCGACAGAATACCTCTATCCTACATCGGAGGTCTCCAGGATCGAATCCTGGTGAAGACTGGAGGAGGAGGATGAGAAGAGATGGCAGGAAACAGACACAGAGAATTGTCCAGCGAATGGATACAAAAACAGCAAATGGGGAAGGGGGGGTTTAAAATGGATAAAGTAAATAAATAAATCTTTAAAAAAAAAAAAAAAAAAAAACTACAAGGAGATACCATTTCACACTTATCAGAATGGCCACTATTAAAAAGACAGAGAACTACAAGTGTTGGAGAGGATGTGGAGAGATAGGAACACTTCTTCACTGTTGGTGGGAATGCAGAATGGTACAGCCACTGTGGAGGACAGTTTGGCAGTTCCTAAAGAAGTTGAACATAGACTTGCCACATGACCCGGCAATACCACTACTGGGTATATACCCAGAAGAACTGAAAGCAGTGACACGAATAGACATCTGCACACCTATGTTCATAGTGGAGTTATTCACGATTGCAAAAGTTGTAAATAACCCAGGTGTCCATCAACCGATGAATGGATAACCTGTGGTGTATTGATACAATGGAATATTATGCAGCTGTAAGAAGAAATGAAGTCGTAAAGCACATGACAACATGAATGAGCCTGGAGGACATTATGTTGAGCGAAGCAAGCCAGACACAAAAAGGACAAATACTGTATGATTGCATTACTATGAACCAAATATTATTGGGTAACATAGTGTATGATTTTTTAAAAATTATATATATCCAAACTGAGAAATGTTTTTTTAGTCAACTGTGTTTTATTTTTAATTATTGTTCATATTTTCAATTATTTAATGTACAAAATAGTTAAAAAAATAAAAATGATGTTTATATAAAGACCCAAAACAATAGAATTAAAGGTAAAATTTTAAAACATAAAAAGTATCACCAAAGTCCTCAAAACAAATACCAGAAAATGTCTGCTATTATGTGAAAGGCATTCAATTATGAACACGTTCCTGAGGTTTAACATTTTCCATCTCAAAGAAGAGATGTGTTTCTTATGAAGCTTTTACAAAGAAAGCTTTAGATAATTTTGTTTTTGTAAACAATACTCATCTATTAGATGGATCGAGTTGCAGTACAATTCTGTCCTGCCTTTATAGGCAGGATTTGTAGCCATAAGAACCTTGTAAAGTAAGTTTATAAAATGCTTATTACCAAGGTCGGCAGACTGAGTTCCAGGAAGAATAAGAAAATAAAGAGAAGAGTTGGAGGGCAACTAAGAAACATACCTGCAGTAGAATAATTGTGAATATGTGTGCTCGCGTTTAATATTGAACAAATGATAATGATTCTACCAAATCTGCTCTGCTTTTGCAGTGTCTATTGGTATTTATTTAAGGAGAGGAACCATTATTTGTACATTTCATTTGGGCCATTATCCCTTAAATCCCTCTCAGTTTTTTAACTGAAAAAATCTGGAAGAATACGCAATTTGCATCGAGTGGTGACATCAGGGGCCCAGAGAGTTTCAGCATGGCCTTCCGTGAATGCAAAGAGCACATCAAGCCAAACTGGTTATGGAGACTAATGATAACACTGCCTGTGCCTGGGCTGGCCACTTGCAGTTGAAGACCTCTGCCATGTTGTCATTATTATGGGATGTCTGCTGGCTCACTGACCCCAGCTTCCATTACGCTTCTCCACAGCCCTTAAACACTCAATGATTAATGAACTATAAAATAATGAATCAGGATTCCTTCCCATGCATACTGAAAGAAAATGCAAAGTTTCTTCCTGGTAGTTGTTCAAGAGTTTATGGGCAAAACACCTTTTTTGGCCCAACTCTGTGTTATCAACCAATTTAGGAATTAAATGTTACACTCTATACTCAAAGACCACTTCTTTTTCTACAGAAACCCAAAAGTGCTGCTATATGTTTTTCATCAATTTATTTGAAGTTGTTCCAACAACTGTGATTCATGATTATTTCCATCTTGTTTGGGGTGAGGGGCCTTGTGAAGGAGAAAGAACTCAGTGGAGCCAATAAAATTTTAGAGCTGAGAGGATCTTGAAGTTCTACAGCTTGCATAATTGAAACAGGAACACTCAAGATGCATAGCAATATTACTTCAAATAATATTGCTTTCTTAAGGAAAAAAAAAAGGTACAAATAAAGTAACATAAGTTAAAGGGAGAAACTAAAAGTATAGGAAAAGAGAAAATATAAGGAAAAAATAGATGAGACCTGGTTTAATGCTTGTATATTGATTTCTAGACTTCTCATCCAAATTGCATTTCCCAACAAACCCTACTTGCTTAAGAATTAAAATTCCAATTGATTTAAGAGATTAGTGTGGATACTGAGTATGAACAACTAAAAGCTGACTTTAGCTCTTGGTAAACTTGGATTTAGCCAACATTTTCTCATTAAATTCTTTTCTGAATGAAATAAATTCCCTTTTTGAAATCATACTTTCTAAAGCCTCTTTTTTATTCCAGAAAATTGATGAACGGTGAAATAATACATAATGCCCAGCTATAAACTCATATAATTCCATCAATGCTTAATGAAATTCCACCGGCCAAAACTGTTTCTCATATTTATTTTTCATATTGCCCTTTATGGCTGCCTCTGAAACATTCATTTACATATTTTATTCTTGTTGCTTTTATATCAAAGATAAATATCTTGGTGTTCTTTGAAGTGAAAATCAAGCTTAAAACTCAGGTATCCTAATATTAAAATTTTTTTTTTTTTTTTTTTTTTTTTTGAGGTACTGGGACTGGGAATTGAACCTCAGACCTCATGTGTGAGAAGCTGGTGCTCAACCACGGAGACACACTGGCTCCCCTGAGTTGTTTTTCTCTTTGTTTGCTTGTTGTTTTTTTGTTTTTAGGACGTACCGGGGACCAAACCTGGGACCTCCCATCTGGGAAGCAGATGCTCAACCACTTGAGCCACAGCCACCTCCCCAACTCACATTCTTCCTCAACATTTTGGTTAGAGGCTCATTTAGCACAAACATTATTAGTTATCTAATGACATTCAATCAGTAGTCTTGAGAAATAGTGGCCAAAAAATAAGTTCTAAAAACATTAGGCAAACAGATAGCGTTGTTTTAAACTTATTACTATTCACATTTCCTAAAAATATGGCTTATCAAAACAGAAAAGTCACCATATTTTTGCATTCTGGATATGAGATGTCTTTCCTGGTGAAAGTTTAGCTTCCAATGCTTTCTACTTATAGCTGCAGAATCACAATCACTGTCTTTAGTTTTTCAGTATGGTAGAAGCAGCATCATGAGATTATGACAACTGTTAATTGACCCATTTGGGATCATTGTGGGTGTTTTGGCATTTTTAAAGGATCACTGTGAAACTGACAATAACTAACAAAATAGCTTAACATGTCATGGTAGTCAGTGGTTTTGTTTTGTTTTTGTTTTTCTTGGTGGTAGTGGTTGTTTTCAGATCCATGTATTTTCTTTACCTTAGGGTCATAGGGCTAGGGGTACTCAAAGATACATAATAAAACCAAAAAGCTCCATAAAGGTACTGATTTTTTTTTTTTTTTTTTTTTTTTTTTGCAATTGCTATTTCAAGAGATGGAACAAAACTTTAGAAAGCTCAGTAGAAGTTTTGGGTTTTGTGGAGGTTTTTTATGGGTTTCTGTTTGTTGTTTTTGTCTTTAACCTATTCTTCAGTATGACAGCTTTCTCAGAGAAAGATGCCCTACAGGAAGGGCACAGAATAGCAGGAATACTCCTATGAATCAAGGGAATATGACCAACATGGCAAAAAAAAAAAAATCTGCTGAATGATTGTGTGACTTTATGTTGAGAAATCAAACCATAGGTTGGCTTTTTCTCTCTCTAACCAGATATTCCTTGATATAGCCATTAAATCACAAATAGTATATTTACCATAGGAACTGCCTATGTGAAAGCAAAGCAAGTTGCTGACATTTCTGAGTGTATGGATTTTATTCTGAAAAAAAACTAATAAAAAGCTTGGTTGTAATTACATAATGAAGCACATTTTCCAATTCAGTTTATTCATAATAAAGCTGCATTTTTATTTCCATCTCTAAATTGTTTTCTATCTTTAAAATAAAATTTAAAAAATAAGTGCTCGAGGGAAATGGATGTGGCTCAAGCAATTGAGCTACCGTCTACCATATAGGAGGTCCGGGGTTCGATTCCTGGGGCCTCCTGGTGAAAGATGAACTGGCCTGTAGGGCAAGCTGGCCTGTGCAGGAATGCTGGCCTGCACAGGAGTGTTGGCACAGCAAGATGACATAACAAAAAAGAGACACAGAGGAAAGATAATAAGAGATGCAACAGACCAGGGAGCTGAGGTGATGCAAGAGATTGAGCACCTCTATCCCACTCCGGAAGGTCCCAGGATCAGTTCCCAGTGCCGCCTAAAGGGAAGACAAGCACAGAAGAACACACAGAGAGCAGACAGCGAGCGTAAAACAATGAGGAGGGGTGGGAGAAATAAATAAATCTTAAAAAAAAAAAAAAAGTGCTTGATGAATGAATGAATGAATGTTGTTGGAAAAATATGATTAAAGACAAAATCTTCTCCCAATCCAGGAAGCCTTTCCACAAAGGTAGAAGAGAAAGAACAATTTTATTATTCAGTAAGCATTAAACCAGAATGTGATGCACAAGAGATCCACTAAAGAGACTGCAAAGAAAAAAATGTCACCCTTTTATATAGTCGAGGTTTGTATACAAACTTTTACATATATGGTCAAAGTAATAACTAGTCCTCAAGACCTGACAGCACCATTTGTCAGCCAGAGTTCATCTTAGATTCACCTGGAAATTGGTATGGTCTATGTGTTTGCTAATTGCCTCTTATCCAATGGAATAATAAAACTTCTCATATCTCTAAGACAGGCAAATAGTTACAACTTGGAGCCAGGAAAATAAATTAAACTCCTTTTGAAATGGGAAAATAAGAGTGCTCTCTTCCTTGATGTTTACATTTCAAAGAGTTGGCTGCCAGGTCCTTGAGAAAGACATTCCTGGTTGTCTGTAAAGCTGGCAAAAGGTTTACTCTGCTTTAAAAACAGATTTACAAACATCTCAATGGGGCAGAGAAAAGATTTACAATTACAGGTTTTCTAACGAATGGTCTAAGAAAATGGAAGAGATCTCTTTCCCTTTTGTACCATTTTTTGTGTAGTACTAGAAAAACCCAGTATAACTTAAATATTGAGGCATTGTACTGAGCCTTTATAACCGAGAGTTAAGAATTATATGGATGCTTTTATATTATAACAAAAATAGCAAAAGGTTAATATCTGAAATTACTGAAACTGGCTGGATTTAGCCTAGACTTGCTATTATGATGATCATTTTAAAGAGATTTCATCCTGTTTATGGTTATGCAATTTTGCCACTCCCTTGTATATAACCACTCCACCCTCCTGTTTGATATCCATATGGAACACCTTGTGAGACCTCTACTCTGTACTTTCCTATCCCAGAAACTTGATCTCTGATGATCATAACCTTGTATCTCATCCTGGTTTGGTACCCACCACATCATGTTCAAACCCTTAGTGTTTATTAATGAAGGAACCTGTGTCTGCCCCAATTATTCATTAGCATCCCAATGGTATAAAATATTAGACTGACTGCAGTTTGGGGAGGCTGATTTGAGATTGTACATCTCAGGTCTCCCGCCAGTAAATAAACCCTCCCTTCCTAGCCTAGTTTGGTTTGTCTGTCTGTTCTGCCACGAGGAGCAAACGAACCCAGCCAAGGACCACCTGGCACATTTTCATTTGTACCGATTTTTTTTTTCTAAACTTTTTTGTTTGTATTTACCCTTACAGTGCATACCAAATAGAGGATGATAAATCCACTCAGGTACCTAATATTTTCTCAACCAACATTAATAAGAATTCATGTCAGGTAGAATGCTTCAGATATACATAGAAAGGCAAGTATCATGAACTATTAATCAAATAAGTTTCTTTTTTTTTTTTTTTTTAATCTAATAGAGCTTTGTGTGCTTCGAGACTATTTTAGACACTAGGAACTTCAAATTCTCAAGAAAATGAGATAGCTTTAAATATTTCATGATTAAATAGTTATTACACAGGATATTAGTGTCTAATATCCTTTCATTTAAACCAGAACGGACATATAACAAATATTTCCCTACACCCTCATGAGGTTTTTTGAAAGAGCCCTTACTGTACCACACTTTAACTTACTAAGGAAAGCCCATCCAACCTGAAGGGAAAAAAATTTACAAAGGAAACATTTATCATCAAATTAAAGTTCTGGAGGAAAACAGACATAATAATTGTCACTATCAATGGAATTTTTAGGAGCAGCCTGTCCAAGAAATTTTCCTGTATCCAATCTATGTCTAAATACAGCACATTTCTCAAATAAAGACAATGAGTCACAGTGAAGAACAAGACTATTGAATTCTTAAGCAAAGCAAAATACAGTAGTTCAAAGCACAAGTGAAAATCATTGTCTCTTTTTTTAAGTGACTTCCAAATCTTTTCTTCTAAATCTCTAAGATTTAGTAGTTTTCTAGTATCTATTCTGTTTATTTTCTAGAATGGTCATGTTTCTTGCTATAATAAGCACCAGATAATCTCTGAGAAGCAGTTTGCACCAATATCATTCTGCTAGAATACAGCAATTACCTAACAATTTAACTGTAACTATAAAAAAATTTAAAAAATAAACCCACCACACACAACACAAAACCTTCTTATTTTCTGCAGGATTTTAATTTAGATTTTAATTCATGTATTTCATCCATTAGAAATTTTCAATTTTCCTTCCATGACTTTTACATTTAGATTTGAGTCCACTAGAAGGAAATTGAAGCTTAAGCTGTTCTGGCCAAGCGGCAATTACAGTATTCACCACCAGTACACAGGTTCGCCCATTAACAATTCTCAACAATGTCTGGGATGGAAACTCCACACTGCTGGGGTTATTTCATTGAAGTCAGGCCTCCCTCAGCTGTGATCTCACCAGCTAATCACATTTTTCACAAGTTATAAAAGAGACAGTGCTTGTTAGGTAGAAGAAGCACTTAGCTTTTCTGATCTAAAAATGTCACAATCAAAGTCAAGAGGCAATTTACGGTTGTTAGCCACTTGCTAGTGCACAAATATCAGACTGTTCTAAAATATAACCTCTCAAACGATTCAGTAGTCTCTCATGAGTTTCCACACCATCCCATGTTTGTGTGCAAATTGTTACCCATTTTCATGTGGTTTGTCTCAGACACCCAACTTTTCTGCAGATTTAAGTCGCCATCTGCAATATCAGCTTTATCAATAAAATTTGTATTTTGCGCCCCCTACCCCATCTGCTTCACTCTCTTGTTTTATATCTCAGTCAGTCACAACTCAAGGGATTGACAGATTTCTTAGGCTCTTAAAACTCCAGCGTGTTTGAGGAAATTATATTTTACTTGATTCATTTACCACTTAAAGAGATAACGCAAAGATCATTAGTATATGTTTGGCGCGGGGGGTGGGGGGTGGGGGGGGCATCACAGGACTTGAATAATACCCATTCTTTTCTCAGGTTTATTTTCCAGCTGGACAGCCTGTTTTACAAGTGTTTTAAAATAGTGAGCCAATGATTGGAATTACCTGCTCAAATATATAACAGGGCATTATAGTTGCAAGTTAATTTTATTAATTTCAGAGCAATAAGTTAATGTGAGATAATAGTTAACATACTATTCAAATGATAGTTAGAAGCTAACATTTATTGTGCAGTATGTGATAATAATTCTACTGAAAACGCATTGCCTTATTTAATCTTCCAAACATCCCTATGGGAGGCAAGATTATTACTTCCACTTATAAAATGTTAACTTTCAAGCTTAGTAAACCAGTCTGAGGACATAGAACTCTTTGAGGATTAAAAGCCAGGTCTGTGTGACCCTAAAGTCCATGTGCTCTAAAACTATACTATATATTGCCTCTGAATCATATTTTCCAGAATGCTCCTATTAAACAGAATAATTTGAAAAATATATTCAGCTAATTCAACATATTTACTGAGCCAAACTCACCAATATGAAAAACATATTAAAAATTAAGCAAGGCTAGAGCACTAAAAAGTCATGGATTTTGTTAGGAACCCATTGTCTTTCAACAAAAGATTTACCTGAAAGATAATATGTAAACTGAGGATTCTTTGGTTGCAAGAAACAGAGTCATGGGGAGATTGTTTCAGTTATTGGGCATGCATCCTAAAGATGGTTGGGTGAAGTAAAAACAAATAGGAAGCAGGCCCTAGTGCCCCACAATCAATTCTCCTGGAGAACTGAGATAATTTTCAGTGTATAAAAGCCACTCTAAAGGCCAGTTATCTTGTTATTGTCTCAGCAGCACCTCCATCAATTCAAAGATTTTGTGCCCAGCAGTATTGGTGACAACAGTTTCATTTCTGCTTCTCTCTCAACATACCTTTTCCTACCTTGCTCCTGGTTGCCTTTACTCTTCCTTCTTCATGACTTCTACTTTAAGTCCTTAATTGCTCCATGCCTTTTGTTACAGATGAACTTAATTTACAAGATCATTGGCCTCTGACCCTGGTGAGAGTCAAACTGTCATGGATTGATGGTTCATTGCATTTGTCTTTCACTTCACCCTACTACAATGGTATGCACCAGTTTTCTTCCTGAATCAGATTTCCCTTTGCACGTCCTGAAACTTCTCCCTTTTACTTTTAAAAAATTTTTAGTAGTAATAGACTTTAGAGAAGTTTTAGATTTACAGAAAAATTACACTGAAAGTGTAGTGATTTCCCATATATCCCCCCCCATACAAACACCCACACATAGAGTTTTCCCTATTAACATTTTCTGTTAGTATGGTACATTTGTTACACTTGTACCAACGAAGTATTGCTACTAACCAAAGTCTGTAGTTTGCATTGTGGTTTACACTGTGCTGTACAGATTTACAGGCTTTACAAATGTATAATTTCATGTATCCATCACTGAAGTATCAGACAGAACAATTTCACTGCCTTAAAAAGGCCTTGTGTTCACCTATTTATCCCTCCTCCTCTGAACCTGTGGCAACTGCTGTCTTTATATCAATATTACAAGTTCTTCCGTTAACACAAGAAACTACAGCAACAATCAGTGCTGTTAATTAGAATGTTTACACAAGCCCCTTAAGTTTGTGCATTCCTCAATTTTGAGGGATTTGGGATGATATCCTCTCTGACTGTATCAGGCTGAGAGGGGACTTAGACATTATGTGGCAGATGGAAGGAATTATTTTGTTTGCAGTTGTAGATATTCCTTATTTTTGGGGAAGGGACTTGTCTATCATCATCATTTTGTTAATTGTCGAGGGCAAACCCAAAGAACCGGAGAGTAGGAGTTTGGCTGCAACTCTGCTGGGCTTCAGGGCTCAACTAGCATATGAACAATCTGAAGATTTAAGTCCTGGAAATTATAGGTTCTAATAAAAGTAGTAGAAGAATCTTGACTTAGGGAATTATAAAGAGTATGACTATGTTATATTGGGGAAATAGATTATCTTACATTCCAATATAGGGCCCACCAAAGGGGTGTTGATTTCACGAGGCTGTGTGCCTTGCCTAAGGTGTCAAGACACCCTAGAGGCCTCAGGAGCACATTTGTTTGAGGCTTTGTTACTGTGGCAGTTAGTGAAATCTGCCTGAGACCCATGTAAGTGACCTCCGAAGCGACCTCCCTACTCACTATGACATCTCTTAGCCATAACTCTTTATTATTTAATATGTTCCCCCTGTCGGTCAAGGTTTTTTTCTAAATGCATTGCTGGTTACTTCTTGGTAATAATCCCTCGGTGACAGGAAGCCTCATTCCCAAGAGTCATGTCCCAAGTCGTTGGGGGGTGGGGGGGGGGTGCGGGATGAGTACTGAGTTCACTTGCTGAGTCTGGATTAGAAAGTCCGTGTTTGAGTTACAAGGAGGTCTTCAGGAGGCAATTGTTAGGCATTAATTATAATTAGACAAAGTTTCATTTTCACAGGAATAAGGTTCATAAATATAAGCATTAAGATTGAGAGCTTGGCATATTGGCCTGCTTATATATTCCAGAGATTTTTGCCATTTGAGAAAGTAGCAGGATTCTCCCAGGATGGAAGTTTACTATTTTGTTAGCTAATGTGTGAGACTCTATCAAGAAAACATACCTAGAACAACATGAATACATTTATATCCCATAAAAGTATCCTTTAGGTGCATTTTTCCTCATATAGCATCCCACTATTAACATTCTGTACTAGTGACATACCTTTGTTATAGATCCTGAAAGAACATTCTTTTATTTGTATTCTTAACCAGAATCCTTACCCACTCCAGAGTTTATTGAGTTACGCAGTTGCCCATTTTACCCACTCACTTTCCCTCTAGCATCACAGATGGCCCAAAACTTCCCTTTCAACCACATTCACACTCACACTTCAGCACTGTTAATTATACTCATTCTGTTGGGCCACCATCACCTCAGTCCATTTCCAAACCATTACAATCAACCTAATTATAAATTCATCACAGATTAAGCATCTGCTTAAACTTCTCCTTTGATGTCTCACCATGTTTGAACTTGTTTCAAAGAAAGACAATGGCTTTGCTGATATCCTTGCTTGGTTTAGAATCCTGTGTTTACTAAAAGACATAATAGGACTCCATTTAATTAAAAGTTTTTTATGCTTCAGTGTCAGCCCATCAGGTTTCTGTTTTTGTTTTTGTTTTTTAATATTTTTTAAATTTATTTTTAAAAGATACTTTAGATTACATAAAATGTTACATAAAAAAATATAAGGAATTCCTATATGCCCCACTCCCCAGATCTACCACTTTTCCCTACATTTACAACTTCTCTCATTAGTGTGGTACCTTCGCTGCAATTGATGAACACATTTTGGAGCATTGCCACTAAGCATGGATTATAGTTTACATTGTAGTTTACATTCTCTCCCACTCAATTCTGTATGTTATGGCAGGATATATAATGGCCTGTATCTGTCCCTATCAGGTTTTGTTTTTTTCAATCACCACTGATGGTGGCCATCCTGCTACTGATGTAGCATACATCAGTATTAACATGCAGCACAGTTTACTGGTTTTAACTATATATTGTAATCATTACTGCAACTTAAAATTGAGAGTTATAAACTGAGCTTAATCAAAACTATAGTTTCTTTTCTCTGCAGACATAAAATTACATGCCACCACTTCTTCTAGTGACATCCACCATCCTGTCCACAGAGGTGGATCATAATCATTATGTCCCTGACCATAATGAGTGGTCCAGGGATAGACTCATGACCTAAACCAGACCAGAGACTGTTTCCAGATTTTATATGACTGGCACTAGCAGTGAAATTTTCCTCTTTAGAAAATTTCTCTACTGAGGTGATTCCAAAAATGTTCTATAATCTTTTTTTTTTTTTTTTAAACCACAGGGGAAAAGTTTGTCTACCTAGAGAAAATAGAGTCAATCAAAGACATACAAAGAGATGAAGGGACAGAGATGAGTTCTGATTTTGGCCAAGCCCCAGTTTCTGTTCCTTAAGCCCCTAGAGCTGCCCAAGTTCTGAAGGTGTTTCTTCCTTATGTGAGCTACCCCAATATTCTTCCAACAAATGCTCTTTATAGCTTAAACTGATGGAAAAAAATTGCACTAGACAATGTGAATGCAGTAAGAATGACTTTATTGATAGCTACCATAGTAGGGGAGAGAGTGGTAGCCTTCTACTGAAACAAGGGACAGTAAGCTTTTTCAGGGCTGTGGATGGATTAGTGGAAAAGCACTGGAAGATAGTAGAGGCTGTGGATCACTGGGGTGGGGTGTGTGATTTACCGACATTGCAATTAGGATCTTTTGGTTTGGAATGTTTTCCTTTGTGGTATTTAGGCCAGGCGGGATGAAAAGGAAGATAACCTGCCTACTTAGGAGCCTCTCAGGTGCCTGGATAGTATAAGGCTGGAGTGAGAGGGAGGTCAGCGGCCTGGAGTCAGGGGGAAGCCTATTGAAAGTTTAGTCAAGCTAAAGGGAAGTTAAGGCAGTTCTGGTCAGTTTCTTGCAACTGAAGAATATAACATCCCTCTAGGGCAGGGGTTCTTAACAAGGGGGTCTGTGAGCTTGAATTGAAATTAAAAAAAAAACATTATTCTTGTGGGGGCATGTTGGTGCAGGTGTAATAAATTTATGAAATAATACACACAGTATAGTGTGGACTTAGTAAGGAGTCTGTGGTTTTCACCTGACTGGCAAAGGGGTCCGTGGAACAAAAAAGGTTAAGAACCCCTGCTCTAGGGAGATTATGCTCCCTAATACAGAAGATACAATTGTGACTGTCAGGTTCTTTCAAGTATAAAATTCTTTCATTTAAACAAGTTCTCACCTCTGGAAACTTGAAAGTGCCTCTGATTTACTATATCTAACACAAATTCATCCTTTTCCTCGAATTTCTTTCCCTATGTAACTTCCTGTGTGTATGTTGTGTGCGTGTATGTATCAGAAATACTATTTTTCTCAAAATAATAAAAAAAAAATCTTACCATTGTCTCTTTCGTCTGTCTCACTTCAGTTTTATCCATTGTCCTCATTATCCCTTAAATTTCTCACTTATACATTTTCTCTGAGTTGTAGTCCAGATTTTTATGCAAACCTGTGTATCTGCTAATTCCTATGTCTCTTACATAACATTTTCACCCTAATTTACTTTTTTTTTTTTTCTAATAATAATTTTTTTATTAAAAAAAAATTTTTTTTGAGGTACCCAGGGCTGGAGGAGATTGAACCCTGGATCTTATATGTGGAAAGCCAGCACTCAACCACTGAGTCACATTGGCTCCCCTGCGTTGGTTTTTTCATTGTTTGCTTGTTGTTGTTGTTGTTGTTGTTGTTTTTCAGAAGGCACTGAGGACCAAACCCAGGACCCCCCATATGGGAAGCAGGAACTCAACTGCGTAAGCCACATCCACTCCCCTTAAAATATCACTTTGAACAACACTACTCAACTTCAGATAAAATACAAACTTGTCAGATAAAATCTAAACTTTTCAACTTAAAATTTTAATTTAGGTTTGTAACCTTTATCTACCATTTCAACCTAAGCTCTCGTTGTTTTCTTTCAGAAATCCTACAATTATCCATGCAATGTTCCCTAGTCACATATTTATGTTTCTGTTTCTGCACCATTCATTTTACCTAGAATGCCTTCCTTATTTTCATCTTATTTTCCAAGCTTTGTCAAGCTCGAGTACTATCTTCTCCTCGGGGAGTGTGTTTGCCTGGAGGCTAGCTAAACTAATCAAGAGGAATTGAAACTAAAAGTGTTGAGGGAGGAGAAAAACATCCAGATAAATATGTAAATCAACTTACTTTGGAAAACAGTAACTATAACATTAAAAAGAGGGAAAACCTTGTAGGTGATGTCAGGGAGTCATATAAGAAAACATGACTGGGAACCAGGAATAACATTTATGACCCCAAATGCGAATATGTCAATGTAAAGATGCCAAGCAAAGTTCATTTTAAATTTTAGGGAAAAATTAATTTGCAGATTTGATGGGCTCTCATAAAAAGGCAATACAGAGTGAAATGGGCATATAGACCTACTAAAAGGTGTGTAAGAGAGGACCTACTAAGAAAAATTTTGTGATACATTTTACATCCACACAGAAAACCAAGATCTGGATTAGTAAGGATTACTGAAGAACATCTAGGAGATAACTTTTTAAAAATCAGTGAGTAACTCAAAACATTTTTCTGTAGGGTTGAGAGTTAGACTCACAATAAGTGTTGGCACTAGAATCAGGGTTAGGCTGAGGGTTAAGATTAGGATTAGGGGCACCCAATGAGGAATGAGAAACTTGCTCAGGAACAAGATATAGTAGTATGTTGGGAGAATCATTTTAACTCACAACAGAGTGCCTGAGTTTTTTGCATGTACACATTACAAATGTAATTTGTATCTGATGTTGCATTATTTCATAGTGAAAAATAAGTGGTTTTAAATGCTTTATATTATACAAAAATATTTGCATAAAGAAAGTTTTCAAGATATATGGAGAAACTGGGGCTTTGGGTAGCCTGACAATGCATTTTTGTATCATTTAAAATTTGAATTATAATATGCAAAGATATGCTGCCTATCTTATTTTCAGGCACAAATTAGATATTGATAACAAAGGATACCTACATTTACAATCATTGTATGAAATCAATAAAACCTTAAAACCTTAAATCTAGATGTAAACAATTGAAGAAAGAAAAATACAAAAATTATATTTTTGAACATAGATAAATATTGGCAAACAGAATATAGCAATGTACAAAAAATATTTAAAAAATTGGGGTTTCACCTTAGATATGTTAATATATAACATTTGAAAATCTGACTCACCATGTTAACAGATAAAAGGAAAAGAACACTATTATACTAGATATATGAAACGGATTTGAAAAAAAATTAAACTTTTTGAAAAGTGATTAAATGGAAACCTTCTTAACCTGTTAGAGGGTGCCTGCCAAAAAATTACAGGACCTGAAAGTCAAAAAAGGATAAGGATCTTGCTACCATCACTGTATCAGTTACCTACTGCTGAGTAACAGACTTCCCCAAAACTTAGTACTTTATAAAAACAATGATTTTATTAAAGTTTCATAATTCCGTGAATTAGTTGGGAAGGGCTCAGATGCGATGACTTGTTTGTTCCACTTGGACCCTTCTGGGTCTGCTAATGAGGACTTAGTTTAGGCTGGAGAATTTAAGATGGCGCCACTCGCATGTCTAGCTGGGGCCTCTCTCTTTCTCCTCATAGTCTTTCATTTCTTGAAATGTTGCTCTCCATGTAGCCTCCACAGTAGGATAGCTCAGGCTACATTACATCTCAGGGATATCAAAAAGGCAAAAGCAGAAGCTATAGGTCTTTATAAGACTTAGGCTCTGGAACTCAGGCATCATCACATTTACAATATGCTATTGGTTAAACTAGCTTAAATGCTAGGCCAGATTCTGTGTAGGAGTAGACTATGATGGCATGAGTAGCAGGAAGCATGATTCACAGAGGCATTTTGGAACAATCTATCACAGTCACTTCAAGTTTGTATTAGAGATTTTATCCAGCATACTAAAATGATGATGATGATGATATGAAGGATGTAGGGGGAACCTCATTTAGGGATTATATGATGGCATATATAGAAAATTTCAGAGAATGAACCAAAAAAAATTAGAACAAAAAAGATTTCTGCCAATAATCTAGATATAAACATTTAAAAGATTATATGTACAATAGCAGAAAGTCAAAGTATATAGGAATGTCCAGCAAAGATGCTCAAGACCTTTGAGGGAAACTATAACATTTTTATCTACAGGAATAAAGGAAGACCAAGGAAATGGAGAAATATAGCATATTCATGGATAAAGAAGCTAAATATCATAAACTAGACAATTTTTCTAATATTTATTAACTCAGTGAAAATTCAATCAAAATGGCATAAGGAAAAAATTGATGAATTGGACTATATTAACAATTATAAGCATCTGTATATCCAAAGGAACCATAAAGGGAAAAGGTAAGCCACAATGCGGGAGAAGGCATGTGTATTGCACTAATTTACTAATACATTACTATCAAAAATATATTTTTTTAAATCCTTCAAATTTATAAGAAAGTAAAAATAAAATAGGTAAATGGGTAGATAGTAGGAACAGGCAATTAAGGATAAGGAAACTCAAAGTGTCCAATAAACAAATTGAGATGCCCATTTTTTCTAATTACAATAAATGAAAATTAATCAATAGTGATTTGGTAAATTTTAAGCTATATGAAGGCACTACATACTACTCACAGAAATATAAACTGGTGCAACTTTTTTTTTCTTTTCTTTTTCAAGGACGTATTGGGGATTGAACGTGGGATCTCGTACATGGGAAGCAGGCGCTCAAACCACTGAGCTACATCTACTCCCCTGGTACAACTCTTTGGAGAATGATTCAGCAATAATATAAATTTGAAATTGCCTGGTGAAACCTTCACACACATGTCCTGGGAGTATATATATAAGAATATTTTTTTTCAGCATTGTTTCTAATAGCAAAAAAAAGGGGGGGGGGAAAAAAAAGGGAGTGCAACCTATCAAAGGAGAACCTTAAAAATATTTGAAATATCCATACAATGGAATAGTGTATAGCTGTAAAAATTAATAAAATTGGGCCATGCCTAGAAACACAGATAAATCTAGGAAGAATGTTCAGAGGGAAAAAATAAAAATAGTTTGTATGAGGGCTTTATAATTTGATATCAATTATATAAGATTTTAAAGCATTCAAAACCAGCAAAGTAATACTTAGGTATTGTTTATGTGTTTATATATTTAGCAAAACTATTTTCTTAAAAAATGAAAACATATTCAATACAGTAGTTAAATCTGTTTCATCTACATCTGTAATGTTTTATTTCATAATCTTGGTGGTAGGCACATGCATATTCATTACACTACCTATATTTTTAGGTGCATATCCTTGAAAGATTGCAAAAGTTTTAAAAAAAAAAGTAAAAGGAAGTATAGAGAGTGAGAGAGCTGCTGGGAACCTGAAATTTGGCAAATGATTATTTCTGTTTTGAAAAAGAAAATAAAGGTATCATTCAATCTTCAGCAAATATCTGTTGTAATTCTGCTATGTATAGACACTGTGTGAGGTGCTGAAAAATCAGCAGTGAAAAGAAAGACACAGTACGGCTTTCATGACACCTATAACTTGAGTACTGCATAACCCAGAGACAGTTGAGGTTTATGTGGTTTTGGCTCAAAAACTTTATAACCAATAATTAAAGTAGTGATTTTTGATAATAAGTCACATGAGCCTAATTTTCCTTATTTTTGGTTAAGTTCATTTATTTTATTGAAAATGTCCTTTATTTTTATGGCCATGAAAAATGCTGTGGTGTAGTGTAGCCATCTGGCAGTTTGATATAATTATGAATTCCAAAAATAGATATTGGATCATGCTTGTAAACTGGTCTGCTAATCTGGGCATGATTAAGTTATAATTAGGGCGTTGAGCCCCACCCCTTGGTGGGGCGGGAATCAAATATAAAAGGCAAAGGACAGAAGGAGCAGTTTTGATGTTGGAGTTCTGGTGAGGAAGGAGAGAAGGCCCCGGGACAGAGACGAGCCATTCATCTGAGAGTTCACAGCTGGCCTTGTGTAGAGTCACAAAGCCTAGAGAGCCTCATAGTTTACAGAAGACCTTGTGGAGGAACCAGAGGAGCTAAGCCCAGAGAGAAACCCAAGAATCCTGAACCCTGGCAAATGTCGGCAGCTGCCTTGCTCCAACACGTAGCAATGGACTTTGGTGAGGGAAGAAACTTATGCTTTATGGCCTGGTAACTTGGGTAGCTTAAGTTTTTTGCTTAAGTTTCCTAGGCGGCTTAAGCAAATGCCATAAAATGGGTTTGGTCTTTATACCCTTTATAAAGACCAACCAATTTCTGGTATTTTGCATCAGCACCCCTTTGGCTGACTAATACATGTAGTATATCTGGAATTGAGCCAATCTATGACAATGCACAAATTAACCGATATCAATCTGAAGGAAGGTTCAAGATTTTTTGTTTTCTTTTGTTTTGGAATATTGCAGGACTCAGGGGTCAGCTTTTTTTTTTAATTGGTTCTCTAGCTGATTTTTTTATTTTATTTTGGATTTAGAATGAATTATGATTTTTAAAATGCATTTTTTATTTTTTTAAAAAGGTATTTAGATTACATAAATGTTACATAAAAATATAGGGGATTCCCATATGCCCTGCTTCCTACACCTCCCACATTTTCCCACATTAACAACTTCCATTAGTGTGGTACATTTGTTACAATTGATGAAAACATTTTAAAGCATTGCCACTTTATCTATTAAGACTTTGTTGTTTTATTGATTTGTTCCTTAATGGCTGGCCAAAAATATAGATGCCAGTGTTCAACTATTCCACATGAAACTTGAAACAAATATAGAATTTGTTAGTATGCAGTATACCAAGTATGCAAAATTAACCAGTAATATGCCAAAATTCTAGTATGCTCTCAAACCACACTTCCTATCATAAATTTACAAATGTTCATGTAGCATGAATATATAATACCTGTCTAAAACTGCATTTGCTTAACTGGTTTGTCCCAATCAGTTGTACATGCCTGCAACAATTTATAAGTCCCAAGTTGTCAACTGATTTTTTTCTAAAAGGTGTAGATAAAACATGAATCTCAGTGTAGAAAGCATTAATAATTGTGGCTTTCAATACACAATACATTGTTGCTGCCTTCCATTTCACTTGGCTTTTGGTTGTAGCTACTTCTGTAAAAATTTTTTTGCAAAAGAGACTTTGTCCTCCCAGTTACCGAAATTCAGCAGAAGGAAAAGATACATCAGAGCAGAACATTCTGGCAATAAAATTTCACCACACATCAGTACACGAATAAGTGGGTTAACTCAGAAATGCATAGATGTGGAGCAACCAGAACACCCATACATAGCTGGTGAGTGTGAAATGGTACAACCACTTTGGAAAACAGCTTGCCAATTTCTTACAAAGTTAAAACACTTACCATATGATCTAGATATTCCTACTCCTAGATAGTGACCCCAAGTTTCCAGATGAAATATCTTTTGTGGGACCACCACTCAACTAGCCCCAACTTCCAAACAAGACTGGAACTCAAGCTGTCTGGCTTCAGAATCCAAACCCTTAATTCATAATGTACAGCTGTTTTTATAGTACATCTCAGTGGTTTTCAAACTTCAGCAGACATAAGAATCACCTGGAAAATTTGTCCAAACATGAATTCCTGCCTCATCACCAGAGATCCTTATTTGGTGGGTCAGAGAATCTGCATTTCTAAAAAGCTCTCAGGTGATGTTGATCCTGATGATTCTCAGAACATGCATGGGTATAGACCATGTTTTGGGGGTAGTTTTTGGTTTTTTTTTAAACTCTTCTTGCTAAAAAAAATTTTTTTAGTCCAGAGAATTTAGCTATGATCTCATTCAGGAGAGCAAGATGTTATAACACCTACAGATGACTTTGATACTTTTAAAAGCATATTTGCCTGTCCAAACTCAAAGTGAAAGAATGCATATTGGGATGAATTTCCTTATGACCACTCTACAATGAGAATGGGGGTAGTAGTAGCACAGTAAACATCTAAACTTCTAAAATCTGTTGGGCTTAAGAATGAAACTCTGCCCACTATTAGCTTGCAGGAACAAACCCGAGACCTAACATTTCAGCCAAAATTGACTTTGGCTTAAGCAATAAGATGAGCCTTTTATATTAGAAGCTCCTCGCACACACATTTGTTTCTAAAAGAGGAAGCATTTTAGTTTCTAGGCAGCTTAATCAAATGCCATAAAATGGGTTTGGTTAAACAATGGGAATTTATTTGCTTACGGTTTTGAGGCTAAAACAAAGTCCAAATCAAGGTGTCATCAAGGCGGTGCTTTCTCCCGGAAGACTATGGAATTCTGGGGCTGGCTGCTGGAGATTCTTGGTGCCTAGCTTGTCACATGACAATGCACGTGGGAGCCTCTCCCGGTCTCTCTCTTCTCTTCCAGGTTTCCTTGGTTTCTTCTTATTTCCTGTGTCTTTTTCTTTCTTTCTGAATTTCATTGTGCTTACAAAGGACTCCAGTAAAAGGATTAAGACCACCCTGATTGAGGTGGGACACACCTTAACTGAAGTAACTTCAACAAAATGTCCTATTTAAAATGGGTTTCCACCACAGGAATGGATTAGATTTAAGAACATGTTTTTCTGGGGTACTTACAGCTTCAAATCACCACAGGAAGTTAATTTGGGGAAACATGCAAATATTAGCTCCAGACAAACTGGAGCACTATATTAGTCAGGTGGGTGGGTGTGGGTGGGGAGGCGCTATCTGCAGAAAGACAGCTGCTTGCATTTAAGCACCAATTAAAGATTTCACAGGCTTTACTCACTTTCTTTTACAAGAACATTCTACTAGTATACTTAGGAAGTTAATCAACTGAATATTCTATTTAGAAAGAAAACATATGCTGAGGGTCTTTTAACATAAGATACAAACATTGGGGAAAACAGTTTTTTTTTTTTTTTAATATGAATATAGTTTGGCTATGAAACCTCTTTCCCAAGTTTCGGCTAGATATGTCTTAAAATGGCTAACTTGCAGAATTCCTGCAATAAACCTTACTGGAGAACCTGAAGGTTTATGCCTTAAAGACTATTTTCAGGTCTTGGTCTTTTTACTGCCATGTCTTGGCACATACTGCTGGAAGGTAAAACATTTGTTCTTAATTCTGCTTCTTATTGGGAAAGAAGTGCATTTGAGGTCCATATTTTCCATATTTGCAGGTACAGTAAAAAGCTATTTCTTGATGCCTCTGCTGGTTAAAAATAAAACAAAAAAAGCAGAAGCGTATGGGGGAAAGAAAGTGCAAGTTTTAATCCATGCCAGTTCACACTACATTTCCAGTATGTGCTATTTATGTTTTTGTTAGATCTTAAAACTGAGGAACCAAAATGAAGGCATATAGAAAAATGCTCATAAATTACATTAATTAATGTTGATTAATACCAGTACATGCCTTATAAGAAGTCTATGAAACAAATCAATGCTAATGGTCAAATGACCTTAATACAGCTATTTACCTAGAGACTCTTAGCCAGGAGTCTTTTCCACTAAGCTCCTTAGTTAATTCAGAGTGTATGCAGATGCATCCTTTCACAATCTAGTGCTGCAATTCTACCGAAGAAAATGTGTTTGGATTTGTCCCCCGTTACTGAGCACATAAGCACTATCAGGAGAGGAGAAAATGCCTATTTAGAAATTATTTGTGCTTACTACCATGTCTTAATTTTCTTCAAACTGCTATGCTGGAACATTCATTTTTGAAGTAAATATTCAGGTTTACATCTGGGATGTCATTAAATATTTATTTTGAGGAGACCTGGGATATTCATGACAAACCCTAATGGGAAGTCCATAGCAGAGCTTTTTTGCCCAAGGTGGGAAAATCTTGAAGGTAGATTTTGAAGGCCTCCTTACCCCTTTACAGCTATCATTAAGCATGGCAAAAGTGACCACACTTATATCAAATGTTTCAAAAAATACTTAAATGCTTATTTTCTTGTGTAAGTGCTAAGAAAGAGAATCATAAAATGCTCCCAGTGGCATTAAACAAGGGCACCTGACCTGATCTGGCCAGGATGGAGGATTTTCTTAGGAACTGACTTTTAATCAGAGGCTTGCAAGATGAATAGGAGTTGGCTAAGTGAGGGAGAGTTAGAAAGGGAAGGAAAGGCAGCCATTCAGCCATACAAAACATTGGGTGTGAAAGGCCCTGAGGAAGGAATGTAGCAGAAAGAGCTTGAAAAACTGAAGGAAGGTCACTGTGACCCAGCTGAAGAGAGGAAGGCAAAGAAAATGATAAAAGGAGGCTGGTGAGTTAGGTAGGGGCTAAATCAAACAGAGATTTGTCAGCTATATTAAACATTTTAGACTTTATTTCTTATGAGCTAATTTGTGTCTTCTTCCTCCGCCCACTCAAAAATATGTTGAAGTCCTAATCCCCAGTAACTCAAAATATGATTTTATTTGAAAATAACATCATTCAGAGGCTGAGATTGGAATTATGTTGCCAAAAAGTCAAGGAATGCAAGGATTGCTGATCTCTGCCAGAAGCCAAGAGAGAGGCATGGAACCGATTCTTCCCTAGAGACTTCAGAGGAAGCATGGCCCTTCTGACACCTTCCTTTAAGACTTCTAGCCTTCAGCACTGTGAGGCAATAAATGTCTGTTGTGTTTTGTCACCAAGCTTGTGGTACTTTGTTATGGCAGCCCTAGGAAACTCAGAGAGCAGCCTAAGAGAGTGATAGTGGATCATTGAGGTTTTGAGCAGTGCAATACTAGTATTGAAGGGGTAAGAATGGAAGCAGAGAGGACAGGAAGGAGGTTTTGTTTTTGTTTTTTTTTTTTTTTTTAGTAGGCCTGGGATTGAACCCAGGACCACCATGTTTGTGGGAAGCCTGCACTCAACCACTGAGCCACATTGGCTACTCTGAGTTGGTCTTTTTGTTTGTTGCTTGTTGTTTGTTTTTAGGAGGCACTGGGAATGGAAGGACTCAGGACCTCCCATGTGGAAAGCAGGTGCTCAACTGCTTGAGCCACATTTGCTCCCCAGGAGGCTTTCTTTATTTAGTCCAGGAGGATGATGGCACTATGCACCAATGTAATGGGAGTATAGATGAACAGAAATAATTAGGAGGAAGAACATGTGGATTTGAAGGATAAGAAAGAAGATATCAAGAATGAGCTCCAGATTTCTCACTTAAGGAATTGGTGAGGTAGCAAAGAAAGGGGTTTATGCATTTATTCAGCAAATATTTATTGAATACTTGCTACATGCCAAGCACTATTCCAGAATATGGAGCCATAATAGTAAGAAGGACAAGATCCCTGTCATCAAAGACCGACCTTTATGGCCAGGGCCACTGTTGGCTATGGTGACACTGGAGGTAGAGGCAGAATTGGAACAGAAAGAGAGCAACTTTTTCCAGATTGGCAAAAATGTCTGATATTTGTTGAGTCTGCACTCTGTTCTAGGCATTGTTATAAGTGTTAAATCATTTAACTCTTATTAAGTGTTACACAGTAGGTACTATTATTATCTTCTTTTAGCAGATGAGAGGAAAAATGAGGGCCCAAATTTTTAAGAAACATACCCACATTCACACTGTTAGTAAATGGTAAATAATTCAGAACTGGAACCTATGCAGTCTGGCACCAGAGTTCATGCTTTTAAACACTACACTATGCTACAGAAAATAATGTACCATTTCACAGATTTGTTTTGAGCTACTAGATATGGCAAAAACCATTCAGCGCTCTAGAGGGCTAGATCAGGTAGGAAGGGTTAATAAATGTTATAACTGACAAAACAGATGACGACACACTTGCTAGGCTCTATCTAATTGAAATAGAGTTTCATCATACACATATTTAACTTTTTAAAATTCAGAAGTAAATGGTTGGCACCTAAAGAGACAGAAAGAGATATAAATTCAATAGAGTACATTTTGACTGCTGTTTCAATCAGTGGAGTTTATGCCTGAAGTCAGTAAAGTGGAGAAGGTACATCTGCTGTAAGCTCAGTCTCAGTTCCCATTTGCCCACTAAAATCGGTCCCCTCTCCCAGAGGTGAGTATGATTCTTGTACTTTAGGCCCATAACCACCCCACCCCCAGTAAGATAACTACTTCATTGGGTATCCATTCGGAGAAAGAAAAATTGCCTGCATCACATCTAAAACTAAGAAATAATAATGATATTGCCATGTAGCATCTTCTTAAGAAGTTATTGTACTAGATTGTGTTGGTTTACTTATTTGTGTGGTAGGTTTAATTTTTTTCCCTATTATTGTCTGTACCCCCTATAGTAAGATCATATATCCCCATCCATTGCATGTGATTTGCAATGCCTTTCCTAGTGGAAGAAGTATATTTTCCACTCCCATAGTCTTCAGCCTTGGCCATCTGACTTGCTCTGGCAAATGGAATTTGAGCTGGTGTGAAATATGCCACAACTGAGCAGAAGCTTTAAGAACCATCAAATAGCTCCCCTATTGACCACCCCTTCATTCTGGATCCCAGAATAAAGAAGACATGCAGTGTCAGGTAATCCAGCCAACATGTAACATGAAAAAAAAAAAACAAAACCTTTGCATCTCAGGCTGCTGAAATGCAGGATCTGTTTATTACTGCAGGATAACATAGTCTAAGATGACTAATAATGAAAATTCAAGAACACTTTCAGCTAAATTTGACATGAGAATTTCACTTTGAATTTAGCCTTTAGAACCTAATTCTACATAAGGTGTAATTCCACGTACATTTATGTAGTTTCTGCTGCTGCTCTTAACTAGAGATGTGGTCAAATCTTATAAAAGAGTAGATTTAGTCCCAAAGAAAAACACTGTTTTTGGTCCTACAACAAAAGCAGACAGGCTAAAAATCTGACATGGCTCACCCTAGACCCCTTTCTGACCATAGGCTCCAGTAATTTATACTACCTTCCCCCACTCCTCTCTTCATCTCTGCCTGTAGGATTAACAGCTTTAAAAGTTTTATAGTGTACTTTTTCTGAAGGAAAGGGACCAACAACAACGACAAACACGAAGACACATGCACACTTTCTTTTGTTTTCCACGGTCTTGGTCTCCTAATGAACATCCTATGTCTACTTTCACAGACAAAATGCTGGTTTGCCACATTTCACTAGACTGGAAATCTGATTTATGTCTTGGATTTTTCCAGGTGTAATGAATGCTTTCTTCTTGGAGTCAATGCTAATTCACCAATACACCTTCGAGAACTCAAATAACTGCTCCCCATTTATTTAAGAACTGCTCGGTTTTGCTGAATTTTAGCTTTAACACAACTAACTTGAGCTTTTGTCAGTAACTCAAATACACACACACACACACACACACACACAGAGAGAGAGAGAGAGAGAGAGAGAGAGAGAGAGAGAGAGAGAGATGAGCAAGCCCACAGGCCATCTCTTGGTATTTCTAAATACTTTCTTCCCTATTTTATGACTGGCAACCAAACCCAATGGCCTACACAGTAGAGAGTGATGAAGCATTGCCACAGAGGATCTGGGCACAGGTGGAACAATGCAGACTTTGGTATGGAGTAAAGCATAGAAGTGGCACTGGTGGCAAATCCATTTTCTGACCTAAGGACCCTGGTCCATGTCAACTTGGCATGAGTAGCTGAGATAGGAGAAGACTAGGACCAAGGGAAGAGACCATGGGGCTTTTATTTTTTCCTGATGACATTTAATTTAGTATAATGAGGAGGGTAAAACAAAACCCACTACCTTGATGTGGTTTGAGCATTAATGTATCCTTAGTCCTTCATTTTTTTGACCTTACATAAAGTCACAAAAAGAAACAATCATGTAGGTTCACCTACATGGAAGAAGGTGAATGTGTGGTTAGTCATACAAGCACTTTGAAATAAACAGCAAGAACTAGGGGAATAAACAAGTACTTTGAAAATAAACAGCAAGAACGAGGAATAAACCCAAATGCAATGATCATTTCCACATAAGATCTGAAAGACATCAAGCCAGATTTCTGTTTACCAGTATGTGGCCATTGAATGGAATCAAAATGCCTTTTTCTCTTCACATTCTTCCCAGGTTTTGTATACCAATCTTGCTCATGAGCTATGCTTTCCTCTCAGAATTTAAATACACTTTTCCTCCCACCCATAGATGGAATGCCAAATTCTATTCTCTGATCAGCTATTGATTGTGTGCCATCTGTCACCCATGAAGCATGATTTCAAGGAAAGTGTGGCATCTCTCAGCTTAAATTGTTCTAGGCAGCCACCATTTCCAAAGTGCTAGACAGCAGCCTGTTTATTCCCTGTCTGATTCATGAGTTGTTTGTAATTTTTCATTATTTATAATTTGCATCTAAATGGATTCATAAAATATAATGGAAATTTGCATTTGAGTTGATAGGTTGAAAAAAAAGATTTTTAATCCATTATTTTCCTCAATTGGGAAGTTCTAATAGACATGCCAGTCACCCAAGTGAGCTTTCCAATAAAACATCATTTACCACAAGTTTTCTCTACTTACTTCTGGCAAATCTAACCCTTACACTTTTCCTTCTTTAGGGAAAAAATATCAATGAAGAAAACCTACAGCATCCTTCAATTTGAACTTTGCCAGTTATTAAAAGTAGTGCAGTAATTGAGCAGACTCACAGAGCTGGAGTCTGGAAGATAGGTTATCAGGAGACAGAAAGGGAGTAGAGTGTGGTGAGCTGATGCTCAATATGGGCAAAACTTGTGATAAGGAGGAAGGGGGTAGTTTGGCAGTGGATAGGAAAGATAGTGGTGCAGTGATGTGATTGGGGCTGACAGTGCTGGAATGTGAGGGGAAGTAGGGTAGCGGAGATTAGGCTGGACTATCCATGGAACTAGGAAGAGGGCTGGAGGAAGGAACATGTGAATTCTGGGGATTTGTAGGTCTGTGGTCCCAACTACAATGGTGGGAATGTTCTTTTGGCAAATATAGTAGGGGAAGGTTACTGAAGCAGGGCATCAGGAGTGGGGGGATATGTGGGATAGGGCACACCTGGGCATGATTTTATGCACTATAAAAGGGACCATCTTGTCATAGTGTGTTATTTCAGTGGGTGGAGACCCACACATTAAACAAGAAAATATTAAACTCCCATCCTGGGGAGTCCTGCTATGTGTCAATTAGAAGGGTAAGAATCTCTTGGGAACATAGGCAGTATCTAATAAAAGAAAATAGACCAATATGTCAAGCCCTCAATAATAATGCATGTAACTAGGAACGTTATTCTTCAAAAATTGAAACTTAGTTGTTACCATGAGTTCAGAGGGGAAGGGAAGAATAGATGGAACATGGTGCATATATAGGGCATTGGAATTATTCTACATGATCTTGCAATGATGGATACAGGCCATTATACATTTTGTCAAAACCTATAAAAGTGTACAATGCAAAATGTAAACCATAATGTAAACATTGACCATGGTTAGTAGCAATCCTTCAATATTTGTTAATCAACTGTAACAAATATACCATACTCATGTAAGATGTTATTAATGAGGGAAAATGTGAGGGGGGAGAGGGAAGGGTATGTGGGAAATCCCTATGTTTTCTATGTGACTTTTCTGTAACCTAAAGCTTCTTTGAAAATAAAGTGAAAAAAAGACACTAGGGAAATATACAGAAGAAATTGTCCTTGAACATAAAAGATAACAGATTTTAAGGTGGTGAAAGACACAAATGCAAAAACTTTGTTTTTTTTTAACTTATTCTTTATTTTTTATTATTTTTCTTTATTTATTTGTTTTTAGGGAGATTTTGGTTTGCAGAAGGGTTGCAACTGTGGCAGGAGAGGATCAGTGGTGTGGGGTTTCAGTGGTGGGGGATGTGTGGGGAGTGGTGCACCTAGGGCATGCCTCTAAGGAATATGAATGTGTTCAAGTGGTCATGGGATGTTGGCTTGATGTGTGGAGACACACACAGTAACTGAAAGAATACTGAATTCCCACCCTGGGGAGTCCTGCTACATTCTCTAATAGAGTGGCAAGAATACCTAGAGTACATGGGCAGTGCCTAGCAAAGGAGGACAGACTAATAAGCCAGGCCCTTGATATTGATGTTTGTACTTGTGAACATTGTTCTTGTGAAATTGAATCTTAGCCTAGTATTATATGTTGCCTAAGAGTTACCTCCTAAAAGCTCCTTGTCACTCAAATTTGCCCTCTCTCTAAGCCAAATTCAGCATATAAACTCACTACCTTACCCCAGCATGGGACATGACTCTTGGGGATGAGCCACCCTGGCACTGGGAGATTATTACCAAGCGCCAACTAGTGATGAATTTGGAAAAAAAAGACTTTGACCAAAGGGGGAAAATATTAAATACAAATGAGTTTTTCTGGCTAAAAGATTTCAAAGTGAGTTGAGAGGTCATTCCAGAGGTTATGCTTATGCATGTCTCAGGAGGATCTCACTGCCTGCCACAGTAAATAGTACCTCAAGCAGGAGTCACCTGAGGGCTTTAGAGACATCTAGACACTATAGGCAGGGGAGACAATCCCAGGAATTTGGCGCCCTGTCAGTAGGCCTTACCTTGGAATATATGTTAACCTATCCCCCCAATGTATTGAAGTATAGACCCATTTATAATTTTCCTACACATGGCTCTTACGCCCATTTCATTTGAACCTGTAATTAGCATTATACCTTTTAAATATATGTCCCAGAGACTTAAATCTTTCTGTTCATATGCTGGGAAAGCCCTGAATCTCAGAGTTGCAGCTGACACCTACTCTCCAGTTCATCAGACTCACTCAGGTCAAGTAACAAAAAGATGATGGACAACACCCATCCAAAAATACAGAGAGTATCTATAACTTCAAGCAAAACAGTTCCATCCATCTGCCCCATGGGATCCAAGCCCCCTCTCAATCAGAAACAGAGTGGGCATCACCATCCCAAAATCCTCAAGATTGAGGAATGAACAAACATAAGAGGGGAATGCAACTATGGACTAAAGTTGAGTTATTATTCTAGTAAAGGAAGAACTTGTAACACTAATATAAAGGCAGTGGTCACCAGAGGTTCTGAGGGGAGGAAGAGGGAAGAATAGGTGTAACATAAGGCATTTTTGGGACATTGGAATTGTCCTGCATGTCATTGCAATGATGGATACAAGCCATTACACATTTTGCCAAAATCTATAAAATTTTGCAGTGCAGGTTGTAAACCATAATGTAAACTATAGACCATGGTTAGTGGCAATGCTTCAATATGTGTTCATCAATTGAAACAAATGTACCACACTAATGAAAGATGTTGTTAATGGGGAAAAGTATGGGAGGGGGTGTTGGTGGGGTATAGGGTAATCCCCTATTTTTTTTTTTTTAAGATTTTATTTATTTATTCATTTATCCCCCCCCACTGCTGCCTGTGCTCGCTGGGTCAGCCAACCACACCGTGCGGGCGGGCCTGCCCTCACCAGGAGGCCCCAGGAACCGAACCCGGGGCCTCCCATATGGTAAACGGGAGCCCCACTGATTGAGCCACAGCCGCCTCCCAATCCCCTATTTTTGATGTAACATTTATGTAATCTAAAGCTTCTTTAAAAATTAAAAATTAAAAAAAAATTTTAAAGTAGTGCAGTGTCAAAGGATATTCTAGTAACTCATGGTCAAAATAGAAACTTGATATAAAATTATCATAGAATTATAATTACATTCATTTTAAGAACATGTAACAATGAATGAATGGAACATTTGCTATAGTTCATGTATACAATTTCTACTTCCCTAAATCTTTGGCCTTTCCCTACTCTGTTCAGCTAACCATCTATTTTATATACATTTTCTTCTGATTAAGTATCCTTTGACTTCAAGAATAAGAAACACATACAAGTTAATATCAAGAATAAAAAGTAGTGTTATTATTATAATTTTAAACCTGGCAATTTATTGGACATAGAAATAGAAACCAAAATACCATTGACTCTAACTGGGACCATGGCAGGAATGTCAAGGATGAAGACTAGTATCTCTTTCTCACAGGTCCTAGAGTCTACCCTATGTATGTACCGAGTAACCACTCTGTGCCAGCCCTAAGCAGCAGAAAATAAATGAGAAATTTTTTCTGCTCTCTTGGCACTTATAGTTTAATAGGGAATGGAGACGTTAAACTAAGTTTGAAAAAAATTTAAAGATAGTAAAATTTTACAAAGTAGAAATCCCAGATATAGAACTTACCTAAATTTGAGAGAACAGGAAAGGGTTTAGTTTGAAACTTTTGAAAGAAACAGAAGGTGACAAGGCAAGTGGTACAATGAACCTTCAATTAGTACAACCTGTGTTATCTTAATCCCTTCTTTTCATATATCTGTTTCATTCTTCTACCAATGCAATTTCATTTGCCTATTTGTAAGTTTTTCTACCTACTCTAAATATTGATAACTTCAGTTGTGGAGATTACACAACCATTGGGCTGCTATAGACTAAGGGCACTGTTGTTAAATTGGGGGATCTGATTGACTTAGCCTGGCCGATAGAAGGGTTTGGCTTATATTAGGTACAGCCGATGGACTAATCATCTCAGAGGAGGAAAGTAACAGGGGGAGTCTCAAAGTAAACAGCCGTGGTTGTGATCAGGAAGGTAAGTAAGAAGGAAACGTGGATTGTCACCGGCAAACTGACTGGCAAATCTAGGATACAAGTGTTTGTGTACTCACAAATATCCGTAGTGCTTTATGGGTAGTGTTCTAAGTTGTTTCTCATTGATGGTAAGGAGTTGTGCACACTCTCACCCTATCCCTGTGTGATTACTGGATAGGAATGACCAGAGGCACCAGCAAATTACAGCTGTAGAAATAAATCTAACTTCCATGGGAAAGGTATTCATGACCTTGGGTTGACTAGCTATGGACTCTAACCCTCGATGAATTATTATTGTTGTTTGGAAAGGAATTATATTGAATGTTACATGATTTTGATACCCACAACAAAATTACTCTATCAGTATCTAGTAGTAAATTATTGGGTTCTAGAATCAGACAGAACACTTTAAATACAAACACTATTAGTTACGAGGTGTGGGACTTTATAATATTTGCCTAACATTTTTAAGCTGCAAGATTCTTCATCTATAAAATTGAGATGATAACAATATCTGTGTACCAGTTAAGAATTATATGGAATAGCACGCAATTCCAAAAAAAAGAACTCAAATACATATGGTTTAATCTCTCTCATAAAAGATATAGTCAGTTCAAAGCTGGTATAGTAGCTCCAGAAATCATCCAGGACTCAGGTTTCTTCTCTTTCCACTCCACCATGCTCATCACTGGCTTCCATCCTTAAGCCACCATGGTTCAAACTGGCTGTCGAATCATTAGGTATCATACATGCATTTCAGATCATGTAAAGGAGAAAATGGAAATGGAGGTATGTTCAAAAGGAAGCACCTCAGAATGTACAACAATTCTGTGTACATCTCATTGGCCAGTGCACACGGCTGCATGATGCTACAAGGAAGGCTTGGAAATAGAGTCTTTTAGCTAGCATTTGGTTGCTATAGGTGAATTTTGGGTAGTAAGGAGGAGGGGAAAAATAGATTGGTACGCAACTAGCAGTCTCTGTCATACGTTCCTCGCAGAATTAATGTATTAAGTGAGTAAATGTATGTTAAATTTTTAGCATAGTGCCTGATCCATTATCAGCACTCAGAAGCTACCATTATTACTGTTAGCCACTTGCCAGGAACATATGTTCTTATTATTTAAAGTTCATTAGAAATATACAATCAGATTAAAAAGGAAATTCTATTTGGAACTGATCAAATTTTAAAAGAAATGAATCCAAAAACCTCAAGAACAAAATATGAAGGAAAAACAGTTCAAGCCAGTAGGTAAACATATATAATTTGGAGAGTTTATAAATAAATTTTAAAAATTATTATCCTAAAGATCCATAGCTAGGAAACTGTAGGAAACTACATTTATAGGGAAGGAAAATGGTTTCCTTTCATTCTAGAATAATTCTCAATAAGTTACTTAGAAGAGATGATAATAGAATGTGAGCACTTCCTCAATACTTCACAGATTTTCACATAGTTCAGCACATGTGCGTACGTGGGTGGAGAATGGAGCGTGGCAGGGAAGCAGAGTTCCTGTTCTTCCTTAGATGTCTTTAGGCTTTGCTCTCTCACTTTCTTTTTTCTATTTCTGCCAACCTTTTTTTTTTCTTTTCTCTCTTTTCCTCTAAATCTCTACCTCTTTATTTCCTTTCTCTTTCCCTTTGCATTTTCCTCTTATCCCGTTCAACCATGTAAATTTATGTTTTTGAGGTTTTATGCAAATCATAATCAATGTTTTAAATTCTTTTGAGAAAGTACATCATTCTGAGTCACGCTTCCAGGCAAGAGATGGTGCCGTGCTGTCTTAATGCTAATTTGGTTGTCTCAGAAGTAAGATGGAAGTATACTGGTGGAAACACGGTGTGGTGGTGAGGAGACTGGGTTTCGGTATTACACAGACCTAGGTGTGTGCCACCTGAGGCAAGTGAATAAGCTGTTCTGTTTCAGTTTCCTTTTCTCTAAAACTAGTATAACAAAAGCACATATTACATAAGGATTTTTTAATAGATTAAATCTGGTAATGAATGTAAACTTCCTAGCACATTAAGAAACACAGAGCAAATGTTAACTCTAATAATAATGATGCTGTTGATGAAACTAGATACAAAAATTTCCCAGTCAAGCTTCTGGCATCTACAAAATATTGTTGTTAAATAAATAACAGCCTTTGTTTTACCATATACTTTTAGGTCAATGAGAAATCTCCACATGGAGCAAAACAAACAAAATCTCAAAAACAAATATGTGATGTTCTATTCAACTATTATATAAATTCCATTCCCAGAAAGGATACTGCAAATTGTCCAAAGTCCTGTTACTGTGGTTCAAGCTCAATAGCCAATACTCTTATGTGTTTTCTGTGTGAAGAGATATGATGCCTTACTCTCAGCTTTCCTTCTTTTGGACTAACTCAGAAATATATCATTTCTCTAGTTAATTTTTTTTTCTTGTAGCTTGAAGTTGTTTCCTCATCATTAATCATTCTCCAGACAGAATAGTCTAGATTTTATCAGGCAATCTATACAAGATTAGTCCTTGCTGATACACCTTTAGTCTAATTAGTGTGGATAGGTTTACTTTTTGCCTGACCATCTGAGATAAATGTGCCCACTTATTCCCTGCCCTCCAAAGCCCATATGGTGTTGTTTTTTGTTTTGTTTTGTTTTGTTTTGTTTGCCTAATATTCCTTTTCCCAAGGCACTGACTTGTAATGAAAGACTTTCCCTACATCTATCAAAAGTAAAGTTTTTGCCTGATAGATCTTTTTGAGAATCTGATGAGAGATGGATATTCTCTCTGGAAAAAAAAAAAAAAAGAGAGAGCATATGTGTACATTCATACAAATGCTTTGCACACAAGTCAGGGAGATTCATAGACCTCTGCCACACATCAGTAAACTATCTAGAGTCCACTAAGAGGAAATTTTTATTTTGTCAGTAAATTTAAACGCCTGCCATAAAATCCTTACAATATTTTATCACATAAATGAAACACATTAAAGCATGAACAAAATTTAGTTTTGCCACAACCCCCAACCCAAACTGGCAATTTGGTTCAATCAATATCTTTCCCCCCACTTCCCCTTTTGTTATCACCTTTTATCTTAGAAGACCACTTACACCTTCAGTCTTCACAAACAATTTACGAATAAATGCAGTGACTCCTACAGAAATAGAAAAAACGTTTTACAATAACTGCAAAATTCACCCAGTGAATGCCCATTTCACTCCCAACTATTACAAAGCCAAATCCATTTTTTACTTTCTTGTGAAATTCATATATGATCTCCATCCATGAAAAATTTTATTATTTCCCTTATAGTACCTTTATAACCACAAGAAAACTGGGAATACATCTTTTCTGATAGACTGTTAATTCCTGAAGGGCAAGGACAGTAATAGTCAATTATTGCTACCATATGTGTAATTTAATATTTGCCAGGGTCTCGAATATACTGCTATTTCCACTTTGCAGATATTTAAGATTTTTTAGGGACTCGCAAGACATGCAGATAGCAAGTGATGGTAAACCTGAAACTGCAATCCAGTTTCTGTCTAAATCCAGAGTCCAGGTTAATTTCACCATGAAGTTCTAACAGAGAACACATCTAGATTCCCCCCTCTATCTGTTTATTTAGCCTTTCATCCAACACTTACTGAATAACTGCTATAACAGACATATTGTGATTTTTAGCTAAAGAAATATATGACCGAATACACCTTATGTCATTAGACTTATGCAAATTTAAATATATTCCCTTGGTAAAAAGAGAAACAGAATAATTTCAAATACTTAAAGGGGCTCTGTTCACCATTCTACTCAGTGACTGTGTCCCACAGTAGGCCTGAGGTGGAGACATGAATCTGCAGAACACTCAAGAGGTCACAGTCCCAACATGCCTCTCACAGCAAGAGCAACAAAGTGGGATTTGGAATCATTGATATATCGTATTGGAATTTATATTTTGTACATATATTCTTTACTTTGTACTTTACTGTATACAGTAATGTTTATATATAAACATATCCAAAGTCATTGTACTCTGAGCTCATTTGCAAATCTTAGGGGTAATTTTGGCTATACATAATAATTTTCAAGTTATGTCCTGACTTAAAATCTAACCCCCATATAAAATACAACTCTACTATCCTCACATTGTAAAGAAAAGATGCACTAACAGTAGGAAGATGGTCTCCACTGTAGCTCTAAAATGGGAGTCCAGAGAGAAAAGGTCAAGAGTGGGTCTTAAAGTGTATCAGGAGCAGAGGATGCCCTGGCCATGAATACAAGCATCCAACTAATTTTGCAGTATTACTGGTGGATTCATCTGCTCGTACCATAAATTAACAACACAACTCGTTGAGATCATCCAAGTGAATCTCCCCCTACATTGGTTTCATCTTTCCTATATGCACCTTTATAATTATTATTTAGTTTTCCTATAGATCTACGTATAAAGAGATAATGCAATCTGCTGCATTTGTGATTACATTTCTCATTGCTTAGAATTCTGTTTTCTGTTCACTAGTATCTTATGAGTTTGAACTAAGAGACTCAGTACCCTGGCATCTACTCATATCTGTGAGTCCTAAAATCTAACTTCTGAGCCTTTAAGGATAAGATCCTGGAATATGGGAATCCCACCAAGGTATTATATTTACCAAAGCCTGACAAGTTCCATGTGGCATGGAAGAAATAGGAGATGATGGAGGAAGAGTAAGTTATGACAGGTTGTGAAGGTCTTGAATGCCATGTCGGGTTTAGATGTTAACTTGTAGGCAAAGGTGAGTCTTCAATGGTTTATAAGCAAGGAAGAAACATGTTTGTTTTTTTGAGGGTTTTTTTTTTTTTTTTGGTGAAATTTTTTTGTGTTTCTTTTTTTGTAGGAGAGAGAGGTTATGTGTCCTCTGATATGTTAGTTCTCTCTTGTCATGCAAGATCCTAAGTTTCCCCCTTCTACTTGTTTTCTCTTCGTCACCCAAAATGCCAAGCATTTCTCCCTTCCCTTTTGCCTCCCCCACCCTGCTTCCAAATACTGTCCTTCAAATCCTACCTACTTGTAAATCCATTCGCAGGGTCCATGTTCTGATTATCAGGACACAGTCTTAGTATTTGCAGACCTAATGACTTGGTCTTTCTCACAGTTCTTTATGTAGAAGTCAACTGTGGCTGTCACTCTTCCCTGTGACCCACAGATAAACCCTGTGCTCAGGACTAGATGTGTTAACCTGGCTCCTAGGACAAAATGGTAAATGTAAGCTGACTCCTTTCTTAAGGGTACCTTGAAATACAACACATCCTACAGCTGTTAGTGGATTGCCCGTACATTCCTTCCCCTTCTGCCCTGAGTACATATAAACATTTTCAGACTAAGTATGTAAGTTTTAGGGGACCTGGCCCACCCCTGCTGCTATATCTGTTCCTGGCAATTAGGGAACAGAGCCATTCTCCTATGGCACAGAAATAAGAGGGTTATGGACAGACCATCTCCCTGTGTCAGCAGCAGAGCAAGACCCACTGGCCATGGGGTGCCAGTACCCACTAGTGAAGATGATCTTGCTTTGTCTCTTCTCTATATGAGTAAACATTGTTCCATCCAGTGCCTGGGTGAGTCAGGCTTTTGTTGGTGAACCTGACACCTGCAAATCATGAAGTGGGTTGGGATGGCAGGACTGCTGTTTCTGGTGGCAGGCATTGTTATGCTCTATGCTACCCTCCATGTGGTGAACCCCTCCCCTAGAAGTGGTAATAGGTGTCTCTCCTCTGACCAACAATTTTGGAAACTCTAGGCCAGTCCAAGCTTCCCTCTACTCTCTCCTACAGTGGTTTGTGACCTCCTTTCCTCACTGCAAGGCAGTGTGAGAGACTCCAGGCTGAGTTTTGCTTCTTCTGCTATTTTTCTTAGAATTAGTGTGGAGGTGAGTATTTTCTTTCCCTAAAAGATGCTGAAGGTGTGTTTTTCTGTGTAGTTTCACTTTTTCTTCCTTGTTGGTTTGGATGGTTTTGGAGGAAACACTGGGAGATGTGGACCTAGGCAATTATTATTGTCTTCAGCTACTCAGAATTTCTCTGTAGAGAAATTGAAAAAGATTCGAATGGAAAAGAGGTTAAAAAGGGAGAAATTAAATAGGATGCTATTTTAATAATGTAAGTAAAATATAGTGAGGGCTATAATTAACTTTGAAGATGAAGAGAATATAGTGGGTTCAGATGATAATAAGGAGGTAGGTGTAGGGCAACTGCTATTTTCTAAACACTGAGTGAACCCTAGGTTTCTGGCTTGAGCCATTGAATACCATTAGGGTAGAACCATTCTGAGATAGTGAAAACAGGCTGAGAACTGATTTGGAGGAAAGGGAATGTATGTAGAGGGGACTTAATCAACTCAATTTCAGAAATATGAATTTGGGATGCCTGAGAAATATCTTGCACTTGCTCATTGGGAATTTAGAAATAGAGAGAAAAATATGATGGACCTAAAGATAGAAATCTGGGAGTCAATAGCATAGAAGCTGTGTTCATATGTGAAGTTTATCAGGGAAACGATGGGAGATAGAAAAGGAAAGATGAAAGGATGCTAGGATAAAACCATGGGCAATGCCATTGTATTAGTCAGCCAAAGGGGTGCTGATGCAAAATACCAGAAATCTATTGGCTTTTATAAAGGGTATTTATCTGGGGTAGAAGCTTTCAGTTACCAGACCAGAAAGCATAAGTTACTTTCCTCACCAAAGTCTGTTGCCCTGTGTTGGAACAAGATGGCTGCCAACGTCTGCAAGGGTTCAGGCTTTCTGAGTTCCTCTCTTCCCAGGGCTTGTTTCTCTCTGGGCTCAGCTGCTCTGCTTTCTCCACAAGGCCAGCTGTAGGCTACCAGGTGAACGACTCTTCTCTTCCCCAGGCCTCTGCCTGTGTTTAATGGAGACTTTTCTCCTTCCTCACATAACTGCTTCTCTGTGTGTTTACTTTTTGGTTTCCAGGATCAAAACTCCAATCTCTCTTCTCTGCGGTGCAGTTTTTCAATGTCCTACTGATGTAGCCCAATCAAACCCCCAATCATTATTTAATCAATAAAAGTGAAACCACAGAATCCAATATAATCTAATATTCCCAGAGGAACAAATCAGTTTACAAACAATCCAATATCTATTTTTTGGAATTTATAAACTATATCAAACTGCTACAGCCATCATTGGAGGTACAGGTAGAGGAAGGTAAACCACTGCAGAAGTCTGGAAAAGAGAAAGGTAAACCACTGCAGAAGTCTGGAAAAGAGAATTCAGCAAGGCACGGGAGAACAAGGAGAGAGATCCTTCTTAGAAATTGAGGGAGAAATCATTTTACTGATGGAGGTGCTGGTGTAACTTGTAGGTATTAAACAGGGGATGAAGGAGGAAGTAAGGCGAGATGGCATGAACATCAACTTACTTTAAGACTGAAGATCTATTGAATCTTTTGAGCATTTAGGAGGTCATTGGTTATGTTTGCAAAGAGCATATTTTATATGTTGATGAGGGTGAATATCACATTTTTGTGGGCTGAGCTGTGAAAAAGAACTAAAGAATTGGAGGTGGGAAATATAGGCCTTTTATCTGTAGTACCTTATCCATTGCAGTCCCTGAAGAACAAAATAAAGGTCAATAGTTAAAGTAATACATGTAACAAGATTCCTGTAACATTTCAACATTCCTGACCCTGTGACAATTTTGATTCTACATGTACATACCTCCTTTCCCCTTTTAAATGGAAAGTTCCTTGATGTGAGGATATGTAACTAAATCATCTTTGTACCATGCAGGTTCTGTGTATCTACAATGAATTTTAAGACTCTGTTGTCCAAATGAAAGATGCGAAGAGCCAGGAACCCCTCTGTTCCAAATCCCAGGCATAATACTTAGTCCCTGTTTCCAGCTGCCACTGCCTGTAAGAACATTTAGTCTCCTATTTGAAACAATGAAGAGATGCCGAGTCTTAGCTTAATTTATGGTCTCTGAATGACAGTCCCTGGATGCCACAGCAGAGGAGCTATTACGATGCACAGAAGACTCTGACAACTGGCTGAGGTACGTAAATGGCAGCTCTGACAGCCTTCCTCCAAAAGGGGCTTTCAAACTCTAATGTGCTTCACCATTTATCTGTCGTCCTAAAGAGACATTTTTTTTCTCTATGTAACTACCCACAAGCACTTATTTAATTTTATTACTGTTCTCTGCGGTGCTGCCAGGCAAATCTCCTTTAAGCCCATTTTGATTAATAGTACGGTTTACACTTATTGTTTGATTTCCAGGTCCATCTCAAAATGAAACTCCAATATGGGCTTCCAGATCTTCTCCACCTCAGCTCTGTTTGGAAAAGAAGGTTCTGATTGATATGGGTTTCAGAGAACACGCCACTGAGCATGAATACAAAAGCAAGAGCATGTACACAGAGCCACCGAAAGAAGAGCAAACAACCCAGAACAAATGTATCAGAGCTTAGTTTCTAAGAGGAAAGATCCAAAGGACAAATGCAGACCAAAATATCCAGGTTTTATAAACCTTCTGACTTTCACTCCAGGTTTGGCTTCCTACATAGGCCAACAAATTTTTTTGGAAGTCAAGTAAAGAAGTACAATAGGAAGGTTTACTGTTAGACTTGTATTCAGACATCTGCCTCCTGGACATCCCAAATTTCTCCTGCTGGCTGTGGTGAACATATATTCAATATTTGTATGAAATTGGCTTGAATTCCCCAAATCCCTTATGATTATTTGGTTAGAGTTGCAGTGGGCAAGCTTGCATTTCTCCATTTTATTTTAGCTTAATTTCCTATTTCCATTCCAATTTACACCTCCTATGTGTATATCCCGTTGTTTTACACCTTACTGCCCCATTGAGTGATACTTAGATGTCTTTACCTTCATAAACTTCTACAACTTGACATTGTGCATTTCAAACTTTAATTGAGAACTTGGAGACATGGGGGAGCGGAGGATTATTCAGCTGCACCACAGGACAAATGACTTAATGCTGATTATTAGACACCCCTGGCCTTAAAAGTCCTTGAACTAACCCAAAGAATTTGAGGTGATCCTTATTTCTATTAGGAATTTGGTTTTGCACCATATTGCTGTCCTGCTTTCTCCTCAGACCGAGCTCACTCACCCGTAGCTCCCACCCAAGGTTTCAGATAATTTCTCTGGCAGATAAGTTTAGCTAGCCCTTTGTTTTATCACAAACCATCTGCTCATTCCCAAAGGGCCTCATCCTCATATTTATGACTGAACATGCCCTTTTCTCTTTAGGAAGAATTCTGTGCCAACCATTAAAATAATACATTTTTCCTCCCTCTGCTACTTCAAAACAAAAAACCTGTATTCTTGGGCTTCCCACTAAGAAAATTATGTGCTTATGTTATCACATTCTCATGAAAAACACAAATTTAGAGATATCGGGATTTCTCTTACTTCTTATGCTTTTGTGCCCCAAGGATTTGTCCTACTCCTCCACTACCTTAGACTATTCTATTCCTTAAGGCCCAGCAAAATAGTTAAGGAAGGGAAAGTGGAAACCTTTAGTTTTAAGCACCACTCCTCCACCCCATCTTGTTTCACTAGGTCCAGAGGGTTTATTATGTTCTCCTCCAGACAAGGTCCTTCTTTGAGATCAGGATAGTCAAGATGTCAAAACTCTCACGTTTTTCCTCAGAGTCCATTATATCCTCTATAACTTCATGTCTTATAGTCCTTTCCTTTTGCTCACTCCTTGTGCTAATAGATATCTATTTGTTCAACTTAATTTCCTGAATGAGCAACTGCTATTTCCTAGACACTGTTTGGGTGCTGAATATAAAGCAGAGAACAGAACAGACAAAAAAAGTCTACTCTTATAGAACATACATTAATTGGGGAAAGACATAAACAAAATAACAGGGAACTTTTAAAATATGATGAAAGCTATTATAGAGAAAATTAAAAACAGGGAGAGTGGATGAAGAGTATGGGGTGGCAGCTACAATTTTAAACAAGGTTGTCAGAGAAGGGCTCACTGACAAGTTGACACTTGAGCAAGTATTGGTATATTAGTACCCTAAAGCTGCTGTAATAAATTACCACAATTGAGTGGTTTAAAACATTTATTCTCCTGCAATTCTGGAGGTCAGAAGTCTGAAATCAGTTTCACCGGGCAGAAATCAAACTGTTAGTAGGGTTACACGCCCTCTGGAGACTCTCAGGGAGAATCTGTTTCACCTGTCTTGCCCAAGTTCTAGCGTTCCATTCGTTGCATTTTTGGCTCTTGGCCACTTTCTCCTCCTCTAAATCCAGCAGTATAACATTTTGTTTCAGTGGTCACATTGCCTTCTTCTGTGTCAAATCTCTCTCTACCTCCCTCTTATAAGAACATGTGATTACATTTGGGGCCCACCTGGATAATCCAGGATAATCTCCACATCTTGAAGTCCTTAACTGAAACACATCTGAAAAATATCTTTTGTCTTTAATGTAACATTCACAGGCTTCAGGGATTAGAACCTGGATGTCTTTGGGGCCTTTATTGGGCCTATCACAAGTGTTAAAGGGGCAAGCCATGAAAATGTGTGTGGGTAGGAGGAGACCTTTCCATACAGTTGAATGGTGACTATGGGAGTCCTGAGACAGACACTTGCTATTATTCCACGAGCAACAAGGAAGTCAGTGTGGCTGGAGAGCAGTGAGAAAGCAGAATAGCAGATGAGGTCAGAGAAACAAGAAGAAGGGTCTGGTGAGTAGATGGGGCAAATGGGTTACAGCTTTGAATTCCATTGAGAGGATGTTGGTTTTACTCTGAGGTGGGAGAGAGCTAATATAAAGAATCCTTCCTGGTGAATGTGTTAGATAATGCTGAAATGCATGACTCATTTTCTAGCCATTGGCACAAACTCATGATAGAGTTATAATTATTTTTCAACATTTCCCTTTACTCCTACCCAAATTGCACATACACACTCAAAAGTTTGTCTATTCTAAATTCTCAGAAGTTGAAGGAGAGCCAGACTTCCCAGAATAATTCATATGTGTGTTCCCCTGAAAGTATTAAAAAGCTCTCTATAAAATTGGAGATTTTCACCACTTCTTGATCTCCGCCAAGGAATGCACCATGGGCTTTCTCTTTACAACATAATATATTACCTTTTGGAGGTTCAAGGCCCCCTGCATCCTATTTTAAGCATTTGACTTACAAGCATCTTAGGTGTTTGAAAAGGGGAGTGGGAATGGGGAGAAAAAGGGGGAGAGGCTGTCTAAATGAGGCCATTCACAAAGGTGTCAGCAAAGACTGAACACAGGTGGCTGTTACCTGGACAAGTCAAGGTAGTCATTGATGGAAAACTCACCAGGCATTGACAAGAACCTATAATGAGGCTCCCCAGCACTGGGAACACAATGAGTTTGCTCAAATGGTGCTGATGGCCTGAAAGCATTGGATTGTCTTGCATGCTGCTCCCTGGCACAGGAGACTGACAGTGTTCAGCAGTCTCTCGGTGCTAACTATTGTTTCTGATGTGTGCTTGGAGAGCCAATTTAAAAGTTAAAAGCTGAACCTTGTCTCTCTCTTTGCATTCCTACCACCACAGCCTAATTCTCTAGACAATGTGCATGCTTCTGAATGACTGGGGGAGGGGGGATCATATACAAGGCAGTTTAGTTTCAATATTTTAATGTATAAATATTATTTAATGTAAAAAAGTATTTAACGTATAAACTTTAATGTAAAAATTGTTTATATAAAAAAGCATCTACATTTCCAGTTACATACATTTCCCAATAAGCAGTGAACAAATGAATGGCCAAGTGAGGAGTGACAAGAAGCAAATTTAAAGACTGGAGAGTTGCCACATATATCTGGATGCTCAATGATGTCTTTAAAAATTCAGAAAGGAGTAGAAGCTATGTAAAATTTAAATACTTCAATTTATTTTGGTATTTCCATCTCTCTGTATGCTCTTTGGAGTTGTGGATAAATCCACAGATAATCTTAGATGACTTTTGGTGTGGGGTCTAAACCTAGGGACTTTTTAGAATTTTTTATCTGTCTAGTAACTATTCAAAATACCCAGGTGAGCAAATGACAAACCACTTGTCTGGTTAGGGATCTTACTTCTAATCCTAAATTTCCAACAGAGCTTGAGTTAACATTTGGCAGGGAGAAATGTGTCTGTTAGGGCAGAGATGATGAAATTGAATGTCAGTGAAGAAAACTGGGTATGGAGGAATGGAGGAGACTTGGAAACCATTTGCCCAGTCAAAACAGACATCAACCACCAAGAGAGCTAATGGTCTGCAATCTTCACATGTACTTTGGTGTCACCTGAAAAGCAGGTGTTTCACAGTTTCATCATGAACATGAGTCATTCAATATTAACTCAACAACTATTTTCCAGCACCTAATATGATGCCAGGCTCTGTTTAGGAGTTGGAATTCACATTCTAATGTTTGTGCACATATATACAGTGACTCTATTATGCTGAGATTTCTCTTTTGCTGTAGCATAGTAGATGACAACCTTGTGTATAAAGATCACTGTTCACTAGGACTGAACAAGCCTGGGTTCTAGTTCATGAACTTTCTTCTAAGAAAATCTATTCAATGGATGAAGTCCCAGTTTTCTCATCTGTAAAATATGGACATTAGTCCAGCAGCCTAGGGCTTAAGTCCTTGTAAAGATTAAATACAACAGTGCATTAACATGCCCAATACACAAGAAGTTTGGCAATTCTGCACCTATGAGTCCTTCTTGTGGAATCTACTAGAGCACTACTTGGCAAACTCTGGCCCAAGGGCCTGTTTTGTCAGGAATACAGCCACACCCATGTAGTGCTTAAGCTACTTTTGCACTATAGTGGTACAGTGGAGTAGTTGTGACAGAAACAGTATGTGACCTCTTGGCCCACAAAGCCTAAAATATTTACTATCTGGCCCTTTAAACAAAAAAGTTTGCCAGCTCTTACCTGCTAGAGAACAAACTCCATCTAACCAAATAATGACTAGGAAAACTTCTGCAAAAGGACTGATGGCAAACATTTTTAAATATAGGAGAGTACATATAAGACTAAAACAAAGGTGGGAATGAGAATGGAAGACTGTTACATGCATGACAAAGTAGATATGCCATGACTAAAAATGGGAGAAGAAAGAAGAAAACAGAAAAAGCTCATTATACTATAGGCAATGTGTGAGGGCTAAAGGATGCTGAGAAAACAAAAATGGATAAATCAGATGGTAAAAGGATAAACAAGATTTAAAAAGGCATTCAAAAGGGTTGTTAAAATAATGCTGACCTTCCTAAATAACCAAACCTAAAACTTCTTCAATAAAATAGTATACTATATAAAATTCATAGAATAATAGCATAGAGCAACACAATTCCTGAGCAAACTATACACATCTCAGTGACTTGATACTGAACATATCAGTCATAACAATAAATGTGATTGTATTTAATTCACTGATTAAAAGGAAAAGATTTTCAATTTGGCTCACAAAACAAAATGTAGCTATATGATGCATGAAAGAGACTGCCTCACAAAGCAGTCTTACTGCTAAAAACAAAGTGATGCAGAAAGGCTAAAAATAAAGGGAGGGGGAAAATTATGTTGAGCAGAGAACAGCAAATAGCAGATAAAGAAGACCCGATTCGGATATCAGAGTAGAATTCAAGCCCCAAAGCACTAAATGTGATAAAGAATGACATTTGCTAATGCTAAAAGCTACAACCTACAAGGATGATATAACACGTGGATATTTACGTTCCAGACAGCACACTGACCATTCCTATTAAAAAAAAAAACAAAAAACTATAAATACAATAAGACATAGAACAAAACACATTAGTAATAGTTTACTTTAATACACTCCTCTTACTAGAAGATAAATCACATGGACAACAAATAAGTAAAGAGAAATCTAAACAACATTCAATAGGGAAGATCTTATGAATATATACGAGACTCTACAACCTGATAATAAAGAACATACATTCTTCTCAAGTGTCCATAGCATAGTCACAAAAAATGATCATTACTGGGTCACAAAGAAAACAATTATGTCCATAAAGCAGATATATATTATAAAACACACTCTCTGATTCTATGATCACAATGCAATAAAAGCAGAATTTGCTAACAACAACAAATAACATATAATCACCAAAAAAAGAAAGGCCCCTTTACCCGGGAATTAACAAAACAAAACAAAACAAAAAACCAGCTTTTAAACAACTCCTGAGTGAAGGGCAAACACAACTGAAACTACAGATTGAAAAATGAAACATATCAGAATTTATGGTAGAAATTTGAAAGTAATCAGCAGGAAATTCATTGCACTAAACACTGCTCAATAAAAATGAAAGAATAAAATTAAATGCTTTAAATTTCCAGGTCAGACAAAAAAAAAAGAACAAACTATACTAAAATGCATAAGGAAAGAAATACTACAGCAGCAAAAATTAATGAAGGGAATAGAAATAAGTAGATATAATTAATAAATCAAAATCCTAATATTTTTAAAAATAGACAAATACCAGCTAACCTGATAAAAACAGAAAATACAAATATAAAAATAAGAAATGACAAAGGGAAAACTATCGTAAAACAGAAGAAATTTTAAAAATCACCCGACACTTTACAGAACTCTACACAAATACATTTCATAATCTAGATGAAATAAAATAATTTCCTAGGGAAAGATATGTTTTCAAAATCGGCCCCATTCAAGTTAGAAATCTCAAACAGGCCAATTTCTTTAGAATAAATAGATAAAGTTATTTATAAAACGAAACAACAAAAAAGCACCAGGCTTAAATGTTTTCACAGAGGAATTCACCAAAAATTCAAAGACCAAACAGTCTCAATATTGTATAAATTATCTCAGAGAATTAAAAAGATGAAAAATTTTCAATACTTACCTGGCAGGGGAGATACCACGATCACGAAGGTGGTTTTCCCAGGGCGAGGCTTATCCATTGTACTCTGCATGTGCTGACCCCTGCGATTTCCCCAAATGCGGGAAACTCGACTGCATAATTTGTGGCAGTGGGGGACTGCGTTCGCGCTCTCCGCTTTAAAAAAAGAAAAAAAAAATTTCTAATTCCTTTTATGAAACAAGTACTTCTATTTAAACCAGATAGACAGTACAGAGAATAAAAATTATAGATCAATAGTACTCATTGATGAAAAACACTTAAAATATAATCAGATTCCAAAAGCACATTCAGAAAATTTTACACATGCCCAGGTAGGATTTATTCCAAGAATACAAGTTTGGTTTAATATTAGGAAATATATTAATATAATGTCATATTCTTAAATATAAGGGAAACATTATATAATTATCTCCATAGATGCTGAGAATGACTTTGACAAAATTCAACACACATTCATAATTTAAAAAAGAAAACACTCAAGAAAATAGAAATTGTGAGCTAGGGATACTTCCTTAACACATGTGTATGTACCTTACTCCTTTAATTAGTATCTGGTAATTTAAAAGGGAAACACTACAGGTATTTCTAATATCTCTTCTATTAGTAAACTGGCATAAAGATAGATTGACAAATGGAATCAAATCAAGATTTGGAAATAGACCCTCACATATATGGTTAAGTGATTTTTGACAAGGCTGTCATACCTACTCAGCTGGGTCAGAATAGCCTATTCAACAAATGATACTGGCAAAACTGGATATTATATGTAAAAGAAAGAGGACCCTTATCTCACACCTTTTACAAAAGTTATTTCAAAATGGATCAAGGACCTAAATACAAAAGCTAAAAGAGTAAAACTCCTAGGAAAAAAGGTAAGGAAACATCTTCAAGATCTTGTGCTTGGTGGTGGTTTCTTGGACCTTATATCCAAAGCACAAGCAACAAAAGAAAAAATAGATAAATGGAACTGCCTCAAAATTAAATACTTTTGGGAAGTGGATGTGGCTCAAGAGTCTGAGCTCCCGCCTACCACATGGGAGGTCCCAGGTTCGGTTCCTGGTGACTCCTACAGAGGACAGGCAAGACAGCGAGCTGGCACAGTGAGATGATGCAAGAAGGAGACAAAAAGGGGAAACATAATGAAAGACACAACAAAGCAGGGAGCAGGGGTAGCTCCAGCAATTGAGCACCTCTCTCCCACATGGGAGGTCCCAGGTTCAGTTCCCATTGCCTCCTAAAGAAAAGACAAGCAGACATAGAAAGCACACAGTGAATGGACATAGAGAGCAGACAGTGAGTGCAAACGATGGGGGGGGGGGGAATAAAATAAATCTTTAAAAAAAAAAATCAAGAAAGTAAAAAGGCAGCCTACTCAATGGGAAAAAATCTTCAGAAACCATATATCTGATAAAAGATTCATCTCCATGTTATATAAAGAGATCACACAACTTAATAAAAAGATCAGCAACCCTGTTAAAAAGTGAACAAAAGAATTAAACATTTTTATGAAGTAGATATACAAATGGCAAAAAGACACATGAAAAGATGTTCAACATCACTAGCTATTAGGGAAACTCAGACCAAAACTACAATGAGATATCATCTCACACCATACAGAATGGCCATTATTAAAAGAACAGAAAACTTCAAGTGCTGGAAAGGATATGGAGAAATAGGAACACTCCTTCACTGTTGGTGGGACTGTAAAATGGTGCAGCCTCTGTGGAAGATGATCTGGTGATTCCTCAGGAAACTAAACAGAGAACTGCTGTATGATACAGCAATCCTGCTACTAGGAATATATTCAGAAATGAAAGCAAGGACATGAACAGATATTTGCACACCTATGTTCATAGGAGTATTATTCACAATTGCTAAAAGATGGAAAACAGCCTAAGTGTCTGACAACCAATGAATGGATAAACAAAATGTGGTATATTCATTTGATGGACTATTACTTAGCTGTAAGAAGAACTCAACTGAGGAAGATATAACAACATGGACGAACTTTTAGGATATTATGTTGTGTGAAATAAGCCAGACACAAAAGGACAAGTATTGTATGGGCTCACTGATATGAATGAAATACATTGAGTAGGTAGACTTATGGAGTTGGGCTCTGAAGTATAGGGTGGTGGGAGATGGAATGTGGGATGAGAAGGTAGAGAAGATGTTGGATGTATGTAGAATGTCTAATAGGGTCAAATGTAAATATGTGGTAATGTTTGGACTTGATGGTAACCATTATAAAGAATGTAACAAACACTGCAGCTTTATGGATGTGATTGTGGCTGAAATGAGTAGTTTAGGAAGATTAATATTAGTTGGAGGTTGGCTGGAGATAATATTGGGAATGTATAACAATATTTTAGAAGTAGATGAGTTAATAATATAAATACAAGATGTTTTTCTACAGGGTGCTAAGAATGTGGTAATACATGAGAAAATACAACATTTAATTTATGGACTATAGTTAAGAACGTTGTAATGCTTTTTTTTTTCAACTTTTTAAAAAATTTGTATTGAAGTATATCATTCATACATGAACATACATAAACAATAAGTGTATAGTGAAAGTTGTGAAGTTACAAAACAAACATGCATAACATTATACAGGGCTCCCATACGTCACCCCACCACAAATACCTTGTATTGTTGTGAAACATTTGTTAGAAATTTTGAAAAAATATCGTCAAAATATTACTACTCTAGTCCATACCTTACAGTTGCTGTATTTTTCCCCCAACCCACCCTATTTTTTATTTATTTATTTATTTACTTTTATCCATTTTTATGCCCTCCCCTTGTTTTTGCTGTTTTTGTGTTCATTCGCTGGACAATTCTCTGTGTCTGTTTCCTGACCTCTCTTCTCATCCTTCTCCTCCTGTCTTCACCAGGATTTGATCCTCAGAACCTCCAATGTGGGAAAGAGGCATCCTACCACCTGTGCTACCTTAGCTCCCGGTTTTTCGGCACGTCTTATTTTGACTCTACCTTTTGTCACTCTCCTGTTACATCATCACCTTGTTATGTGGCTCGGAGGAGCCTGGCGGCACACCCGCACGCAGAGCCCCGGGGGCTCACCCACTAGTGGGGCATGACAGTGCACCCTCACACGGAGCCTAGTGGCCCATGCACCTTCTATATTGTTCTCTTTTTAAATTTTTACCAGGAGGTTCGGGGGATCGAACCCAGGTCCCTCCATATGGGAGATGGACGTCCAACCATTTGAGCCACATCCACCCCCCTGCTATATCTCTTAAGATTGACCAAATATACCTAGAGTTACATTCATTTCCCATACAGGATGGTCATATAATAAATCAGGCTTGGTTTATCACCAGCATTCCAAAAACCAGACCTAGGGAGAAAAACTAGGTCTGGGGACACATGCATGGTTTCTAATATAGCGAATGTTTAGGCTACCCTGATTATCACAAAATCAGGACAGTGAGAATATTCACAATTGTAATGCTGTGGTGGTACTATATTAATTCTAAAGGTAAATAAAAGGATATAGGGTTTGGGTTTGTGAGATATGAATACAAGTAAGCATTTTTTTTCATTAATAAAGAGATTTTGATTTTGTCATTTAACTAATCTCTTTTCATCTGTGTATCTGAACACTAGAGGAACAACAGAGTTAGCAGTTGGAATTAGATAAAAGTGCCTGAAAAAAAACTTTTTAGGAGTAATGTTTCCATAACTTGTTGAGCTGCCATTTTCTGTTCTTTTAGTTTTGTGAATTTGAAATAAAATTGTTAATATAAAAAAAAATTAGCCAATGCAAATAAAACAAAGAGTAAGAATGGGTAAGAAGTGCAAGTATCTCTAGTTATGGATGGTATGTTTTGTTTTGTTTTGTTTTAAGAGGTGCCAGAGATTGAACTTGGGACCTTGTACGTGGGAAGCAAGCACTCAACCACTGAGCTCCCTAGATGATATGATTTTATACCTGAAAAAAAAAAAAAAAAGCCAAAGAATTAGTAATAAAACTAACTCAAACAATAGAAAAATTCAATGAAATAACGAGATAAAATTATCATCCGGGAGTAGATGTGGCTCAAGTAGTTGAGCTCCCCCCTCCCACATGGGAGGTCCTGTTTCGGTTCCCAGTGCCACCTGAAAAATAACAACAGCAGAAAAAGAACAACAAGCAAAACAAGTGGGAAAAAAAAACTCCTCAGGGAAGCTGATGTAGCTCAGTGGTTGAGCGCCAGCTTCCCACATACGAGATCCCAGGTTCAATCCCTGGCCACCAGTACCTCAAAAAAAAAAAAAAAAAAAAAAAAAAAAATTATCATCCCAAAATCAACAGCCTTTATATACATATATAAAATAGCGTCAAAGAATATTGAATATTTAAGAATAAATTTAATAAGAAACATGCAAAAGCTATATGAAGGAAATTTTAAAACACTCCCAAAAGATACAACAGCAGAGATAAAACACTCCCAAAATATACAACTGAAAAAATGAAAATACATCCTCTGTTCTTGAACAGAATGCCTGAACATAAACATATAATTAATTTGTAAATTTAATGCAATTTGAAAAAAAAGACAAGCTATTTTTTGCAGTTAAAAAAATGATACTAAAGTTCATATGGAAAACAAACATGCAAGAATAGCAAGGAAAACATGACTAAAGAAAATTTATGAGGCAGCGACTGGCCCTAATAGACATTCCAGCACAGTATTAAATAGTCTCTTTAACCAAAAGAGTGTGGTACTGGCACATTAATAAACACAAAAATAAATGGATTAGAATAGATTGTCCATAACTGGAGCCAAATGCATATAGGAAATTAATATATGAAAACTCAGCATTTCAAATACCTAAAGAGAGTCTCTTTAAATAAATGGTGCTGGGGCAACTCAGGAGCCATTTGGGGAAAAGATTAAATTAAATATATATCTCATACCATAAATAAGATCAAACTCCAAATGAATTAAGGATATAGATGTAAAAATTGAAAACATAGATAATAGTAGGCAACACAGATGCATTCCTCCCCTCCACCCCCCATTTTTTTTCAGGAGGCATTGGGGATTGAACCTGGGACCTCATACATGGGAAGTAGGCACTCAGCCACTGAGCTACACCAGCTCCTTTGTGTTCCTTTTTAATCTCAATATAGGTAAAGGTAATAAGAAAATGGTTGATAAATTTTACTAAATATATATATTTTAAATTTACATGATAGAAACTACCATAAACAAATTCTAAAGGAAATAAACTAGAATAAAACATTGGCAACATATGCCACAGATGAAGGGTTAATATCACTAACATATAAATAAATAACCCTTAAAATTGAGGGAAGCCCAAAAAACCAATAAAAATGTCAAAATGATGTGAACAGGCAATTCGTTTAAAGTAACGCAAAAAAAAAATGCCCTCCAACATAGGAAAAAATGTTGAAACTCATAATTCAAAGATACACCTCCAACACTACAAAAACATATCCATAAGTTCATTCATTGCAGCATTTTTTGTCATTACAATATATATATATATTTTTAAACTGAAAAGTATCTTTATTGATCAGTACCATACCTGACTATCATAGCCACTCCACCTCCCCAAGAAAAAAGGCTTTACCACTGGGGTGGGACATCCATCTTCCCCACCCTCCTCAACTCCTGACACAATACCCTTCCAACAGTGACAGCTGACATGGAGGAAATAGGGTGTGGGGGACCTCAGAATCCAGAGGGAAGACAGTAGTGCTAACACTTCTGGAACTAACCACAGGAAAAGGTAGGAAAGCCACAGGGGTCTAGCCTCATCCTGGGTCCTGAGCAGCATGTGTCTATCTGTGAAATGGAAGCTGAGGATCCCAACTGCCTCTTCCTCCCTTCTATGAGGAAGAGGGTCAAGGGAAATAAAGACCCAAGGGAGATAAAGACCCTATTGCAGCTGCAGGGGAACAGTGGCCTGCTACCCCTTGGTGGGCTTAGAGCTGGGAGGCCCTCAGTGGCTCCTTCCCCTCTGTGAAGGGTAGATTAGGATTAGATATGCAGTTTGAGGGTGGGGGAAGAAGGTACCAGATGAGAATGGTGAGCCTCTCCCCAATTTTATGCCTGCCCAACAGCCCAAAACAAAAGTCAGTGACAAACAAGGCTGCTCCCTTGTTTCCTTGTTTCCCTCCATACTCCCTAAGGGAAAGAGCTCCCCCTCCCCCATCCAAGACAGCTGCTCTAGTGGAGGCTTGTAAAATATATACCCACTATGGGGGTGGGAGGGAGATTACGGCCTGAGATAGAAGGAGTCACAAGCACTGGGAGGGTAGAACAGAGTCCCAGAGGATGGGGACACTGAGACAACAGTGTGGGGTTGTCATGAAGGGGAACAGGTGTGGCCCCCAGTGGACTTTCTAGCTCATGGCATGCCTTCCCCCAACTCACCACACCGGAGAAAAAGGGAAGAGAGATGGCAAAGTGTCTCCTTGGTCTGAATCTCTCAAACTGTATAAAATGGCATATAAACTCCCCTACCCCTACTCTCACCCTAAAAGAGACCTAGGTCCCCATCTGCCAGGAGTAGGGAGATAATTGGACTTTGATTAGGGGAAAGGTAGGGGGAGCATAAGTTGCTTCTTTTTAAACTTACATTTTAAAAAAGTTGTAACAGAGGAACATTCTTGTATTTGTACTATTAACCATAATTCTCATTCATCACCCAAATCACTATTATACAGTCCCTAGATTATCCTGTAGCATTCTTTCAATTGACCTTAACTTCCCTAGACTACCCCTTTCAGTCACAATCACATTTATAAATCGACAGTGTTAGTTATACACTAAAATTGTTTTGTTTTATTTTTTATTTTATTTTATTTTTATTGTGGGTAAAATTCAAAATTTTCACAATACATACCAACATTTGCAAAATGATATATAAATATATATGTGTATATGTGCATTTGCTTACAAAAATGTTACTTATGTATATATATAAATATATTTTAAGAGGTGCTTAGATACCCAAAATATTACACGGAACCCACTGGGATTCCCATGTTGCCCACCTCCCACCACATCCCACACAAACATCTCCCACAAGTGTGGCCCACCACCCTCAATGGACTTACACATCCTGGAGCCTTGCCACCAACCATAGACCACAGTTCACACCGTAGACAACACTCTCTCCCACACAGTTCCAAGTGGTGTCTGCTGACTTAAAATGGCCTACATCCGTTGCCACAAAGGTACTCAGGACAACCTCCAAATCCCAAAGAAGCCCCTGTATTTCAACTGTTCGTCCCCTCCCTGCCCCAAAAGTGTCAAGTGGCCACTGGCTCCACCTCATTGTTATAATTTCTTCCATTGCTAGAATCACCATATGTGAACAACAGAATACCATCAAGTCCACTCCAGTCCATATTCCCCCAATCCTGAGGGGACTGGGATGGTGATGTCCACTCCACCTCCAAGTGAGAGAGGGCTTATATCCCATGGATATGGTGGATGGGATGATCCTGCCTGCAGATGCAGGCCCTCTCCATTCCCTGGGATGGCCGCTGCCCATCGTTGTCTCCTCTCCAGGTGATTTGGATGAGTCCATTGAGCTGTAGGGTAGGAGTTGCAGCTCCACCGAGATTCCACACACACCTGGCACATAGGTAGGCCAGAGGCTCCAGTCTCTGGAAGTATACCTAAAAACTCCAGCATCACATATAGGTTTGAATAGAAGGGACTGATGAACCATGTGCAGGGAGGACTTATTTGAGTCCAATTCAGTCACTCTCAGGAGCACAGATTCCAAAATAGAGCCCACTGATAAGGCGTCAGTCTCTGGGGCTATCCCCCCTTATATAGGACCTGGGTGTCTCCAGAGCTCTCAGGAGCCCCTCTGTGTGGGGTGATAGGCACTTAGATGTTTTATGAGCTCCTACTGAGGTGTGCATAAGAGTTACCTCTGGGATGACCTCCCGACTCTGAAGTCTCTTAGCCACTTGAACTCATTTGTCTTTACCTTTTCCCCCTTTAATTCAAGGTCTTTTTCCAGTTGTGTTGCCAGTTGGCACTTGGTATTAATCCCTCGTTGCCAGGGAGGCTCATCCCCGGGAGTCATGTCCCACATTGGGGGGAATATAATTCTTTTAAAGAGATATTGGATTTTGTTTGCTAGTATTTTGTTGAAAATTTTTACATCTATATATATTCATAAGGGATATTGATCCTAATTTTATTTTCTTGAGGTATCTTTATCTGGCATTGGTATGATGGTGATGTTGCCCTAATGGAATGAGTTAGAAAGTGTTCCCTCTTCCTCAATTTTTGGGAAAAGTTTGAGAAGGATTGGTATTAATTCTTGGTATGTTTGGTAAAATTCACCAGTGAAGCCATCTGGCTCTGGGGCTTTTTATGTTGTGATTTTTCTTCAATATGTTAATATGGTATATTACACTGATTGGGTTTTTTTGTGTTGATCCATTCTTGCATATATAGGATAAAACCCTCTTGATCATGGTGTATAATTCTTTTCATGTGCTTTTGGATTCAGTTAGCAAGTATTTTGTTGAGGACGTTTGCATCTATATTCATTAGAGAAATTGGGCTGTAATTTTCTTTTTCATAGTATCTTTATCTGGCTTTGGTATTAGGGTGATGTTGGCTTCATATTTTTTCTAGGGTCAGTGTAGGTTGTTAGTGTGTTTCTAGGAATTTGTCTACTTTGTCTATGTTTTCTAGTTCGTTTGAATACAGTTATTCACAGTATCCTTTTATCTCTTTTATTTCTGTGGGATCAAAGTAATGTCTACCTTCTCATTTCTGATTTTATTTGCAACTTCTCTCTTTTTTTATTTGTTTGTCTAGCTAAGGGTTTGTCGATTTTGTTGATTTTCTTAAAGAATCAACTTTTGGATTTGTTGATTCTGTCTATTGTTTTTTTGTTCTCAATTTCACTTATTTCTTCTCAAACCTGTGTTTGTTTCCTTCTGCTTGTTTTGGGATAAGTGTGCTGTTCTTTTTCTAATTCCTCCAAGTGTGCAATTAGTTCTTTGTTTTTAGCTATTTCTTCTTTTTAAATGTAAGCATTGAGGGCTATCAATTTCCCTGTCAGCACTACCTTCTCTGTATCCCATAGATTTTGATATGTTTTGTTCTCATTTTCATTTGTCTTAAAATATAATATTTAATGATTTCTCTTGCAATTTCTTCTTTGGCCCACTGATTATTTAAGAGTGTGTTGTTTAATCTCCATATGTTTGTGAAGTTTCCCTCTCTCCACGTGTTATTTATTTCTAGCTTCATTCCATTATGATCAGAGAAAGGACTTTGTATAATATCAGTCTTCTTAAATTTATTGAGACCTGTCTTGTGACTCAACATATGGTCTATCCTGGAGAATACATGAGCACTTGAGAAGAATGTATATCCTGCCTTTTTTGGGGTGTAATGTTCTAAAAATGTTAGGTCTAGTTCATTTGTTATATAATTCAAGCTCTCTGTTTCCTTATTTATCCTCTGCCAAGATGTTCTATCCAATCCTGAGAGTGGTGTATTGAAGTCTCCAACTATTGTAGAAAGTCTATTTCTTCCTTCAGTTCTGCCAGTGTGTGCCTCATGTATCTTGGTGCACCCAGGTTAGGTGCATAAATATTTATTAGTTATTTTTTCTTGGTAAATTGACCCTTTTATTACTATATAATTACCTTCTTCATCTCTTCTAACAGTTTTTAATTTTAGGAGCTACTGGGGACTGAACCCGGGACCTCATACACAGAAAGCGGGTGCTCAAACACTGAGCTACACCCACTCCCCTATTCTATGTCTTTTGATTGGGGAGTTTAATCCATTAATGTTGAGTGTTATTACTGTAAAGGCATTATTTACTTTATCCATTTTATCCTTTGGCTTTCTGTTGACATATCTTACTATTGTTTGTCTTTTTACCCTTTACATTAATTACCCTTATGAATAATCTTCATTTCCACAATCTTCTCTAAGTCTTTCACCCTTGTCTTTTCCTTTCAGGCTGCAAAATTCCCTTTAGCATCTCTTATAAATCTGGCCTTTTGATAACATACTCTCAGTTTTTGTTTGTCTATGAAGATTTTAAACTCACCCTCATTTATGTAGGACAGTTTGGGCAGATAAAGAATTCTTGGCTGGCACTTCTTCACTTTCAGAACCTTAAATATATCGTCTTAATTGCCTTCCTACTTCCTTAGTTTCTGATGAGAGATTGACACTTAGTCTTATTGAGCTTCCCTTTTATGTGAAGCATTGCTTTCCTCTTGCTGCTTTCAGAATCCTCTCGTCTCTGGCATTTGATATTTTGAACAGTAGGTATCCCAGAGTAGGTCTATTCATATTTATTCTTTTTGGGGTGTGTCTTCAACTTCTTGAATGGATTTAGTAAATTTGTGTGACATCATTGATTAGTTGTCTTAAATCTTGTATATTGTCAGGATTTTGGGTTTGTTCCTTTGTGCCATATCTTCCTGTTTCTTTAAATTTTTTTGTTGATGTCTGGGCATCTGATGATGTTGGTGATTTTACTGTTGATAAGTTTCTCTTTCTTTCCTAGTGGTTTTGTTTCATGGCTCTTTTTTGACTTTTTGGTTCACCTTTTTCTAAAACTTTAAGATTGCCCTGTTTAAGTTATCAAAACAGGGCCAGGGACCTACTACTGAGGCACAAAAAAGATCCACAGGGGATTGGGAATAAGGACAAGAGAAAAGCCCTGTTTTCTTTTACTTTCCCAGCTTGCCAGTAGACGGTGCTCTTTGGCTAAACTTTCCACAGAGGTGGATCTTTCAGCTTCCACTAACTGGAGTTTCTGAGCCTGCAATTCAAAGGGGGGTCCTGCTGTTTAAACTTGCTGAAGAGAAACCACAGTTGGCCCTCTGGCTCACTCTCCCTCTTTTGAGAGAAGAAGAGGTCTGTTACACTCTCAGTTGGCACCATAGCCTTGGGTTTTACTGAGGCTGTTCACCTTAAGGGTGGGCAATGGACACCTTTCCCATCCCCCATCATGAGTAGATCATGGTTTTCATTTCACCCTCTTTGTCTCTCTGTCTCCAATCCGTCCTGGACGCTGTGTGTGGCACTCTCCTGGTCTGCAGATCCCCAATACAGCTCCCTTGGATAACTTCTCCCCTTCCTCCCCTATTTTGTAAGAGCACTGCACCTATGTGACCTACTCCAATGCCATCTTCCCCAAACTCTCTAAACTTAAACTTTTAATAACATTATTTAAAAAAACAAAAAAACAAAAAACTTGGAGCTAGGATAGGTAGCAGAAGGGAGGAGTTGCCCAGAACTTTACCCGTCTACTACCAACTACTTAAATGGAGGTCTTGGAGGAGGGACACTCAAACAAGCCCCATAACTTTAAGTCCCTAAGGGCTGTGGGTATTGACAACCCCAGGCTTGAAGAGAGTCGAGTCAGGAGGATGGGGAACCCAGAAACTGGGTGAATATGGAGGCAAAAGCCCTGGGGGTGGTCAGGGCATTTTTCAGAGGCCCAGAATCCATGCAGATATCTACATGAATACCATCTACCCCCAAAAGGCTCTGCAGAGGCCAGGCAAGTCCAGGGTCACTGGGAGACAGATCTTGGCACCCGCCCCCAGTGAGTCCAGTTCCTCGTCGAAGTGGGTGGATGAAGGCTGCACAGTTTAAAGCTTCAGTCTCTTCATTTTGTCTTCTGTTCCCTGGGGCTGTAAGGGTTGGGGCAGAAGGCAGAGCACTGGGTAAACAAGGTCGGCCTGTGAGGGGGGCTGTATTAGTCAGCTAAAGGGGCGCTAATGTAATATACCAGAGATTGGTTGGTCTTTGTAAAGGGTATTTATTTGGGATAGAAGTCCACAGATACCAGGCCATAAAGCATAAGTTTCTTCTCTCACCAAAGTCCATTGCCACATGTTGGAGCAAGACAGCTGCCAACATTTGCCAGGGTTCAGGCTTCTTGGGTTTCTCTCTGGGCCTAGCTCCTCTGTTTCCTGCACAAGGTCAGCTGTAGACTATGAGGCTCTCTAGGCTTTGCTTCTCCACGAGGCCAGCTGTGAACTTTCAGGCAAATGACTCATCTCTATCCCAGGGCATTCTCTCCAACATCAAAACTCCAACATCAAAAACTCTGTCCTTTGCCTTGCCTTTTATATTTGATTCCTCAACCCACCAAGGGGTGGGGCTGAATGCCCTACTGATGTGGCCCAGTCAATACCCTAATCATAACTTAATCATGCCCAGATTAACAGATCAGTTTACAAGCATAATCTAATATAGATTTTTTGGAATTCATAATTACATCAAACTGCCAAATGGCTACAGGGGGTTCTCTGATTTGCTTTCTTGGCTGGATGGAGTCCTAGTGTTCCAGGAGTTATTGACGCCCGGTACAAGGTAGTTGTTAAAGCTGTCCTCCTTGTCAATGCCATACCAAAATAGGCATTTTACAGCCAGGTGATGAGCCTCTCGTTCTCATCCCTTAACTCCCTGCCAATAACCATCAGGTACCTGCCTGGAGAGGGCAAAGGTACCGGCTGGGCTCGTCTTTCTGTTATTTCTGTTGGTACTGCTGTCCCCCGATCTCATAGTGCTGCCCCCTGGCATCTTCCATTTTCGCAATTTGCTGGGCTGCTGCCATACCGACTCCACTGGTGGTGCTATCATGTGCTGCCACTTCTGGAAAAGGCTGGTCTTGAGTCAGTTGCGGGGATTGAGGCTGTAGGTCTTGTGGCAAGACATGGTCTCCTGCATTGGCTCGAGTATCACACAAAGGCAGAGGTAATTGGGAGTAGAATTAGACAGCCCATATCAGGTGATGTTTGTGGAAAGCTGATCCACATCTGGGGGTCCTGGTGTGCATGGCAAGGGTGCTGTGTGGGGATGAGCTCTCAGTGGTGCTGAATGCTGAAGTGCTACATCTTTACTGGCATCATGTCATCAAACATGAACTCCAGGTACAGTGGGCCCTTGACACACACCTGGATGTACATGGGTTTGCTGTACTGGGGTCATATTGCCCTGTTCACGGTCGTGGGATACAAAGTTGCTGTGGAATGCCTCCTTGGGGTGCTTAAGCACACAGTACAGTTCCGTATTATACCCCTTAAAGATGCTGCAGAAGTAGAGTGGGATCAGAGTCCAGCCAAAAGAAAGTGATGGTTAACATGGCATCATCCTCAAGAACTCAGTTGTGCAAGCCTCCCACCAAAGATTGTCCAATTCTGAAGCTGTTTGTTAATCTTGAATATTCTGTAGTCCTTTTGGTTGCCACATGATGTGTGCTTCCCAAACCCAAGCTCCAAGTTTGCAGGCGGGTACCTGGGAGTTGCATCCACATCCCGATCCAGCATGGTGCCAGGATGGAAGGAGGGAAGGCATTGCCGTTCCAGGGCTCCTTTGATGAGCACAGCTTGAATGACTTTGAGGAACACCAGGACAGGCAATGCCCACTGGCATTGTCACATCGCTTGCTGCTAGGTGCCCAGTGGAGTCACAGTGACCACCCTGCACAGGGACAGCCTGGGTACGAGCCGCTGCTGCCTCCTGTGGCCCCATCACCGGCCTCGACTCTGGTGCAGACAAGGAAGCCAGGCAGGAAGGTGAGCTGCCTCTGCATGTGTGCACACAGGTGTGCAACTGGAGTGTGTGTCTATGTGTGTGTGTGTGCGCGTGCGCTCCCGCGGCTGCCACAGCTTGCCCCACCCCCATCCCTCGCTTTCCCTCTCGCCACAAAATATTTTTAAAAACCTAAATATTCATACATAGGTGAGTGGTTGAGTAAACTCTAGCACATCCACACAAAGGAGTATTATACAACTGTAAAAAAGAGTGAGGAACTCTAAGATCTCATGAAATGATTTTGAGGATATAGTAAGTGAGAAAAAAAAACAAAACAAAAGAGTATGTGCAGTATGCTACCTTCATTTTTTAAAAAAGGGGATAAAAGAAAATACAAATGTATCTGCTCATTTATGTAAAAGAACTACTGGAAGGATAAACTAGAAATGTAAATGATTGGTTATCTATGAAGAGTGGGTGGAAAGAGAGGGCAAGAATGGGAAAATGGGGATGGGGTAGCAGGAATGGGAAGGGGTGACCCTTTTCTTTTTGAATATCTCTGATTCATAGAACTATAATAATGTTTCACATACTCAAAAAAGTAAAAATAAATAAAACCAACCAGTGTGGGGGAGTAACAAATGGAATACAAACAATGAGTGAGCCTTAAGTGTTTTACAAATGAATAACAACCACAATTAAGGGGACGAGGGAGAAAAGAATTAACCCAAATAACTTTGGAAAACATTATCCATACTGAATATTGAAAGGTACAAACAAACAAACAAAAAACATGTTAAAATATTTCTCAAAATGATGTGGGTTAGGAATTCTAAAACTATTTTTGTGTATACTAGAATTGAACAAATAAGTAAATATCTTTTGTATCTCATTTTTGGAGAAAGAAATTAAAAAATAAAGGGTGAAAGCTCAAAACAAACAATTAATATTGGATTAGAATCCATTGTATCAGTAAAAACATATGGTTCCAAGACCCTATTTCCAAGTAAGGTCACATTTACAAACAGGGTGTTAGGACTTGAACATGTCTTTTTGAGGGACACTATTCAACCTATAAAAGTTTCTAAACACTATTCTCCAATAAAAGAAACCATGGCTTCTTGGTTTCATGTGTTTTTTTGCCATTTGTATTTCTTCTTTGGACAAATGTCTATTCAAGTCTTTTGCCCGTTTTTTAATTGGGTCGTTTGTCTTTTTATTGTTGAGTTGTAACATCTCTTTATATATCCTGGATATTAAACCCTTATCAGATATGTGATTTCCAAATATTTTTTCCCATTGAGTTGGCTGCCTTTTCACCCTTTTGACAAAGTCCTGTGAGGTGCAAAAGTGTTTAAATTTGAGGAGGTCCCATTTATCTATTTTTTCTTTTGTTGCACATGCTTTGGGTGTAAACTCCAAGAAACCACCACCTACTACAAGGTCTTGAAGATATTTCCCTACATTTTCGTCTAGTAGTTTTATAGTCCTGGCTTTTGTATTTAGATCTTTGATCCATTTTGAGTTGATTCTTGTATAGGGGGTGATAAAGGGGTCCTCTTTCATTCTTTTGGTTATAGATATCCAGTTCTCCCAACACCATTTGTTGAAGAGACTGTTTTGTCCCATTAACATGAACTTTGTAGGTTTGTCAAAAACCAGTTGACTGCATAGGTGAGGGTTTATTTCTGGTTCTCAATTCTATTCCACTGATCGATGTGTCTATCTTTATGCCAGTACCATGCTGTTTTGACCACTGTAGCTTTGTAATATGCTTCAAGTTCAGGCAGTGAAATTCCTCCTCCTTTTGCTCTTCTTTTTTAGAATGCTTTTGGCTATTCTGGTGCACTTACCCTTCCAGATAAATTTGGTAATTGCCTTCTCTAATTCTGTAAAGTAAGCTGTTGGGATTTTTATTGGTATTGCATTGAATCTATAAATCAGTTTGGGCAAGATTGACATCTTCATGATATTTATTCTTCCAATCCATGAACACGGAATGTCTTTCTATTTGTTTAGGTCTTTTTATATTTCTTTTAGCATTGTATTGTAGTTTTCTGCTTATAGGTCCTGTACCTGTTTGGTTAAATTAACTCCTAGGTTTTTGAGTCTTTTTGTTGCTATTGAAAATGGAATTTTCCCCCTCATTTCCTCCTCAGATTGTTCAGTAGTAGTGTACAAAGCATTACTGATTTTTGCATGTTGATCTTGTATCCTGCCACTTTGCTGAACTCATTTATTAGTTCAAGTAGCTTTGTGTGGATACTTCAGGATTTTCTAAGTACAGGATCATGTCATCAGCAAACAGTGAGAGTTTTACTTCCTCTTTTCCTATTTGGATGCCTTTTTTTTTTTTTTTTCTTGTCTAATTGCCCTAGCTAGAACTTCCAGTACAATATTGAATAACAATGGTGACAATGGGCATCCTTGTCTTGTTCCTGTTCTTAAAGGGAAAGCTTTCAACCTTTCCCCTTTGAGTATGATGTTGGCTGTGGGTTTTTCATATATGCCTTTTATCGTATTGAGGAATTTTCCTTCTATTCCTATCTTTTGAAGTGCTTTTATAAAAAAAATGCTGGATTTTGTCGAATACCTTTTCTACATCAATTGAGATGATCATGTGTTTTTTCCCTTCAATTTGTTAATGTGGTGTATTACATTGATTGATTTTCTTATGCTGAAGCAGCCTTGCATACCAGGAATAAATCCCACTTGGTTGTGATGCATAAGTTTTTTGATATGCTGTTGGATTCAATTTGTAAGTATTTTGTTGAGATTTTTTGCATCTATGTTCATTAGAGAGATTGGTCTGTAATTTTTTTTTCTTGTGGAATCTTTACCTGACTTTGGTATTAGGGTGGTGTTGGCTTCATAAAATGTATTGGGTAATTTTCCCTCTTCAATTTTTTGGAAGAATTCAAACAGGATTTGTGTTAATTCTTTTAGAAATGCTTGATAGAATTCACCTGTGAAGCCATCTGGTCCTGGACTTTTCTTTGCTGGGAGATTTTTGATGACGGATTCAATCTCCTTAAATGTGATTGGTTTGTTAAGTTCTTGTATTTCTTGTAATGTCAGTGTAGGATGGTTGTGCATTTCTAGGAATTTGTCCATTTCATCTAGGTTGTCTAGTTTGTTGGCATATAATTTCTCATAATGTCCTCTGATGATTCTTTTTATTTCTGTGGGGTCATTTATAACTTCCCCGCTTTTGTTTCTGATTTGTATCTTCTCCCTTTTTTTCTTTGTTAGTCTACCTAGGGGTTTGTCAATTTTATTGATCTTCTCAAAGAACCAGCTTTTGGTTTTGTTGATTTTCTCTATTGTTTTTTGTTGTTGTTGTTGTTGTTGTTGTTCTCCTTTTCACTTATTTCTGCTCTAATCTTTATAATTTCCTTCTGCTTGTTTTTGGATTGGTTTGCTGTTCTATTTCTAGTTTTTCTAGTTGTTCAGTTAAATCTTTGAGTTTAGCTCTTATTTTTTAATGTAGGTATTTAGGGCTATAAATTTCCCTTTCAAGACTGCCTTCACTGTATCTCATAAGTTTTGATAAGTTGTGTTCTTGTTTTAATTTGTCTTGGAGGCTTGGAGGAGAATATAGAAGAGTATAGAAGAAAGAATAGCAGAAAGGATAGCCAAAAGAGTAAAAAGACAAAAATAAGATGACATATGAAAACCAAAGAATAAAATGGAGCAAGTAAATAGTGCATTTACAGTAATATCATTAAATGTGAATGGATAAACTCCCCAATCAAAAGATACAGACTGAAAGAATAGATTAAAAAAAAACATCAGCCATCCATATGTTGCTTACAAGAAACTCACCTTAGACCCAGGGGTACAAACCAGCTGAAAGTGAAAGGTTGGAAAAAGATACTCCATGTGAATAGTAACCAGAAAAGAGCAGGGGTAGCTATAGTAATATCAGACAAAACAGACTTTAAATGCAAAAAAGTTATAAGAGATACAGAAGGCAATTATATATTAATAAAAGAGACAATCCACTAGGAAGATATAACAGTCATAAATATCTATGCACCTAATCAGGGTGCCCCAAAATACATGAGACAAACTCTGGCAAAACTGAAAGGAGAAATAGACATTTCTACAATAATCTTTAGAGACTTCAACACCCCACTCACATCATTAGATAGAACAATTAGACAGAAGGTCAACAAGGAAACAGAGAACTTGAACAATATGATAAACAAGTTAGACCCTAATAGACATATTCAGAACACAGCATCCAAACTCAGCAGGTTATACATTTCTTCTCAAGTGCCCATGGATCTTTCTCCAGGATAGATCACATGTTAGGTCACAATGTAGCTCTCAAGAAATATAAAGAGATTGAATGTGAATATTCTCAGTGGTCTGATTTTGTGATAATCAGGATAAGCTAAACATTCGTTAAAAATGGATAAAAGTAAACATTCGCTATATTAGAAAATGGATAAAAGTAAACATTCATTAAAAATGGATAAAAGTAAACATTTGCTATGTTAGAAACCATGCATATGCCCCCAGACCTAGTTTTTCTCCCTAGGTATGGTTTTTAGAATGCTGGTGATAAACTAAGCCTGATTTACTATATAACCATCCTATATGGGAAAAGACTGCAATTTGGGTATCTTTGGTCAACCTTAAGAGATATAGCAGGGGGACAGATGTGGCTCAGGTGGTTGGGCATCTCTCTCCCATATGGAGGGACCTGAGTTTGATCCCTGGGACCTCCCAGTAAAAATTAAAACAAAAAAAATATGGAAGGCGCGTGGGCCACTAGGCCTGGCACATGGGTGCGCTGCCAGGCCCCACAAGCCACGCTGTAAGATGATGACGTAACAGGAGAGTGACACAAGGGAGAACCAAGACAAGATGCACCGAAAAACCAGGAACTAAGGTGGCCTAGGTGGTAGGATGCTTCTCTCCCACATGGAAGTTTCCGAGGATTGAATCCTAGTGAAGACAGGAGAGAAGGATGAGAAGAGAGGACAGGAAACGGGGGTTGGGGTGGGGGCACATTAAAAATGGATAAAAGTAAATAAATCAATAAATCCTTAAAAAAATGTATAGGGGAGTAAGATATGGACTATAGTTAGTTGTAATACTCTGACGAAGCTCTTTCATGATTTGTTAACAATGCAGGGTGTTTGGTGGGGGCTGATGTGTGGGAGCCCTGTATGATGTTATGCATGTTTGTTTTGTAAGTTCATGATGTTTACTGAGCACTTATAGTTTGTTTGTTTATGTATGAATGATATACTTCAATAAATTGTTTTTTTTTAAAAAAAAAAAAAGATTGAAATTATACAAAGCACCTTCTTGGATCATAATGGGATGAAACTGTAAATCAATAATAGACAGGAAAAAAGTAAATATGCAAATGTGTGGAGGCTGAACAACACACTCCTAAATAATCAGTGGGTCAAAAAGGAAATTGGAAGTGAAATCAGTAAATATATTGAGACAAATGAAAACGAGAACACAACGTATCAAAACTTACAGGATACAGAGAAGACAGTCTTGAGAGGGAAATTTATAGCCCTAAATGCCTATATTAAAGAAGAAAGAGCTAAACTCTTTTCTCCTTTTAATATAAAATGCTGACAGCTTATTATGAATTAAAACAAGTGTTGAAACTTAGGGAAATTCTTAATTTCAAATAGATGAAGGTAAAGGAAATGGTAAAAGAAGACAAGGATTGCTTTTGACAATAACACTTAATGGTCTCAATTTTAATATACCATGCTTCATCTTCCTTTCTGACTCTGCCTTGGAGGGCCTTCTGACTGTGCTATACAAACCTAGGAGTGACATCCAACAGAGTGGGAAGTGCTCTTACTAACGAATAACTATTTTCTCATTGTGAGATTTCAACTCCAACTTTCTAGTCTATTTCTCTCTTCACCCCTCTGTCTGTGCCTTTTGCCATCTCTTGTGGTCCTTCAAACCTTTCCATCTACCAGGGATTCAATGTCATTACTTTCATATACATTAAAATGCCTTCTCTCTATATAAGTTTCCAACAAATACTCCCTGATTCTGATGTAGGTAAAGGTTAGAATACAAATATATTTTGTAATAGTTAAGACTAGCTTCAGAACTATGCAAAATTGTGAAGAAACTGAAATTTGTCCACACTTTTGATCCTCATTATCAGTTTTTTGTTGTTGTTGTTCAGACATGCATTTATTTATTCATCTAGAAATTTAAAAAAACGTGGGCAGGAAAATGTGAGTACACCTTCTAGAATCCCATAATTTGGTAGGAAGACAGATATACAAGCAAATACAAGTATTGTATAAGAGCTGTAATATTTGTGTGAAGCTTCTTTAGTTTCAAAACAACAATGATCTAAATAAAGTATGGGCTTTAGTTAAAACAGCCACCACCACCACAAAAGAAAAACGATGGTATAGAGCTAGCACTCATAAATTTAAGTCCTTCATTAATCCAGTTTAATTCATCTTTTTCCCCCCTCTACTCCCACAGCATTAGATTTTTCCTTCCTTCTTGTGCTAACTATAGCTATCTGCTTTATCCAAAAGTTATTTTCAAATATGTTTCTTCCAATATTTTAGTGGCATTTTGAGGGAAGGGATACACTAAATATATCCTTGTATCTCTAGCACCTTGAATGGACCATCTACATTAAAGAATTTTGATAATCAACTGAAAAATTCTTAACTGAAATTAAAAATCTTATTTGGCAAAATCGTTTTGGTGAATCTAGTCAAGCAAAATTATTGTGTTCCTATGTTTAATTCCTTGTCATTCTGCGGTGATGGGCAGAGGAACAAGTATATTTATCTTTACTTGACATTATTCACATTGTTTTCATTGTTTAGTCTGGAGCAGTCTAGAAGTCTAGGGTAACTACTAAAATTCTTTCCTTGGGTTTAACAGTTCCTTGGAACCTTTAATTCTGTAAGCTCTGGTTTTGCATTCCTCTACATGGTCACACATTGAAATGTTATCTATTGGAAATGGTTACAAGTGATTAACCTTTTGAAATGAAAAATTAGTGAGAGTCATCCCTAGATTAAAATTCAGATAAAGAATTGGTCCTTCTCTGATTTTTCCATGACTTATTAGTCATGAAATTTCCTTGTTTCCAGTCAGTATATATGCTGGACACTATATGCTGTAACCTTTAGTGCAATCTACCAAACATCCTCTCCATTTCGGGTACATAGTAGAATTATATTTTTCCTCTTTCTTGCATTTAGATGTGGCTAAGTGAATTGAGTTGACTAATGAAATATGGAAAAAGTATGTATGACACTTCTAGGAAGAAGTTTGAAGTACTGGTACTCAATTACCCATATTCCTTTTCATGGCTGCCATGATAATGGAAGCATATAGCAAGATGCAGACTCCATCAACCTGATTAATTATTTTGAGCAGAGCACCTCTCCTGACTTATACTGGGCATGCAGTGTAAGTGAAAAATAAACTTTTATTGTCTTAAGCTTCTAACATTCTGGGGTTGTTTACTACTGTAGCAGAATCTAGCCTGTCCTGATTGGTATACTACCTGACTAACATGATTAAGTACTGTGAACATAATCAAGTTCCCTCCAGAAATAAAAGGTTGGGCTGCAGAAAAGAAGAGTAAATAGACAATTACAATCCTGGATGTGAAATAAGCATTCAGCATTATTTTTTTTATTAATTTTATTGAAGCATAGTCATAAACCATACAATTCATCTAAAGTGTACAACCAATGGCATTGGTATAATCACAGAGTTGTGCATTCATCACTTCAATCAATATTAGAGCATTTTCATTACTCCACAAAAAAGAAAAGAAGAAAAAAACAGCAAAAATAAACTATTTTTTGTCTAGTTTCTTTCACTTAGCATACTTCCTTTTTTTTTTTTTTTTTACCAATTGATGGAAGGTTATTAATATATTATTTTATACTACTGTCCATAGTTTGCTTTGGTTGTATTTTTGCCCGCATATCACCCTGATATTAACATCTTATAACATTAACATACATTTTTTTTCTGTTTCAGAGAAAAACATTCACTATTAACCATACACATTTTTCACAAGAGGGTTTGCTATGCTATACAGTCTCATGTTTCATTTTTTAGCTGTCCTTCAAGTGATATGTACGGCCTTAGACTTTCTCTTTCAACGACTATCACATCCATATATTAACGCTGCTAAATACAAACGCTGTAATGTGCTTTCACCATTTCTATTCGTTTCAAAACATTTACAAACAACAGTTTCTGCACAGATTAAACCTCAGCTTTCCATTCTTTAACCTCATTATATTCTAGCTATTAACTCCAGGGGTTAATTGGAATTGATTGCATGAAGTTGTGTTGATTAAAGAGGGCCTGACTTCATAATCTCCACTCAGACTTCTACCTGGAACTGCAGACTCATGTATTTAACTCTCACTGAACATCTCCACTTGGATGTTAAATAGACATTTTGAAGTATGTATACATAAATAGTTACTATGGCTACGAGATATAAAATGGAGTTGGGAGGTCATTCTGGGGGTTATTCTTATGCAATTCTCAGCCATGCATCACAAACTGCCAAAATATGCATAGCCATAACCACAATGTTTTTCAAAACCCTGAGGACATCTGGACATCAGAAACAAACCACAGGATAAGTAACACGAGAACTATCTAACCTGAGAATATCCACTAATCACAAACAACTTAAGTAATCTTTTTCTTTTTCTTGAAAAACTCTTGCCCGGAAGCACCCACGACAGGGCACAATTCAGGTTGCTACTTGAATCTGTGTTTCCAGAATTGCACTTCTAAGACCCCAAATAAATTCTTTTGATGCCTTGCAGCTCAGTTTGTTATTTCTTGATTCACCGAAAAAGTTATGTCAAACCTGAGCTCCTGGACTATCCACCAGCTACCTACCTCCTGGCTTCCCCGTCTCAGTTAATAGCAGCTTCATCATTTCAGCTTCTGGTAGCTAGAACTTTCGAAGTCATCCTTGAGCCCTCTCTTTCTAGACCATTCATCCTTACTCAGAATCCCACCATCACACCCCATTCACTACGTCCACCCATCCTGGTCCAAGTTATCACCATCTCTTGCCTAGAATATTGCAATAGCGCCTACCACGTTTCTCTGCTTTTAACTTTTGCATACTCCATGCATATTCCACACCTCTGGGCCTTTATCCTTGCTCTTCTCTCTGCCTGAAAGGATTTTCCTTCAAGTATTCATATGACTGATTGAATTGCTTCCTTCTGGTCTTAAGCAAAAATCACCATCTCAGCCCAGCTTTCCCTGGCCTGGTCGACAGCCAGTCACAACACATACAGCCTCACTTCCTCCTTCCCTAACCTTTGTTTCCTAGCACTATTTAACCTACCTGTACGTTTATTTGTTTAAATTGTCTTTTTCCTACTAGAACATGAATTCCACAAGGTAAGCAATTGTGTGTGTGTGTTTGGCGGGGCTTCAGGCATATAGTTTGATATTCAACAATATTAGTTTTAATGACTAAAGTGACTTATAGGAGTCAACTAGAATTAAAGTTTTGTAGTGTTGGGGGTCAGCAATATGAGTGTATCAGGGATTATTCAAGGCATAGGAAACAACAAATGCAAAAGCCTTGGGCTAAAGCAGAGATCACACATTAAGGAAACAATAAAAATTCAGCTAGACTGAAATGTAAAGTTCAAGGTCAGGGTAATTAGTATAGGATGAATTTGGATTTGTTAGCAGGAGTTGATTATAAAATTCCTTATGGGAATTTTATGCTAGACAAAGGAGAACCATTGAAAGAGTTTAAGAAGGGGAGTCACAAGGTCATATTTTCACTAAAAAAACAACAACAAAAAACACACAACAAAATAGAGACTGCAATTTAGATAATATATTAGAAAGGGAAGAGGAAGAGGAGTGGTTATTTCTAAAAGGATCTTGCCTATGATAAGAATACTCCCGGGGTTACAATGTGTTCTTAAGGAGTGGGAGCAGAGGGCCAACAAAATTATCCAAGATGGGAGTCTATCCCCTACATTAAGTACAAAAAGTATTAGAAAAAAAGTGATGTGATTATAGGTTTCTAAGTCTGTGTTGAACTGAAATAAAAAATCATTTTTGAAGTAATAAACAAATATAATTGTAACAATGATTTGAGTACACATGGGGGCTGAGGAACTAATTATTTCCACCCTCTAAAGTGCCTACTGCTGTTTATCAAGTTTGCAAGATAAATGCTTTAATTCATTACATTTACATAAATCCTCTTACAGCACCTTCTTTATCAGTGTTCTTGAAAAATGAATTGATTTCCTAACACTTTCTAACTTTTTTCAATTATTGTCCTTAGATTTGCACTTTATTAAATTAGCTTTTCTTCACGTAAAGTATCTTATCAACTTATCACCAAAAAATGTGGATTCAAGAATCAATCAAATTTTGAAAATTTAATTTCCTTCCTTATGAATAGAGTCCGCCTCTTGTCACCTTCTGCATGATACCCACTGCTTTCATTAAATCAAAGCTGGTAACCCCAGTAGGTTTAGCCATGTAGCCTTAGAAAGAACTGAAAAATTAAATAGCAAGTTGGTACAAAACCTCAGCACATTATGAGGAAGATTACTAAATAAATATGGGTTTTTAAAAATGAAAATCTCTTGGCATTGGATTTTCCTTCATGTAAATTGGTCATGTCCATCCTCTTTTCAGAGCATAAAGCTTACTAAGTTGATTTGCAATATCACATTACAATCAAGGAGAAAAATTCCACCCTTTATAATACTCACTAAAAATATCAGAATAACAAGTATTAATACACATTTCTGTGCCTATTACTTTTTTTAAGTACCTCCTAGAAGAGAATGATATAGTGTTTGGGAGATGGTAGGAAGAAGCAGAAGGATACAATTATATCTTTAAGTACATTAAAGAAGAGATTAGAATAAATCCAAGACTGATCTACTACACAAACAGCCCTTAGGCAACCCCAAATATTAGCCTGGCTTAGAGAATGTCAGCCTCTTCTTCCTTTCATACTTGGTGTGGAGTGGCTCAGATTTGATTTATTAGGTTATGTTTTATCCATTTCTGAGCTTTCCTGGTGCAAAATCAACACCATCCACTTGAAGTTCCAGGATGAAGTGGTGGAGGGCCTTGGGCCCTGCTGATCTCCACTGATAAGGACCACATTTCCTTGTTTAACTATTGTTTTAAAGACTAAACCCAAAAGGGAACAGGAATACAAATCTGAAGAAGTGTGTGTGTGTGTGTGTGTGTTGGTGGGTAAGTTAGGAAATGTCTTTCTCTTGGTTTCACTTTCCCATTGGAGGGAGGTCCAATAAATAATTTCCCTGTCCCACCCATCCTTTCCAGGGGAGGAGTGAATCCACCCAGTAAATTTGGGAATACATATGCCTGGCTTTGTGGGCAGGGCAACCTCGTACTGAGTAAGCACTGTAAAAGTATTTGTTAAATTAACCAGTCCACCCATGAATAAATAAGTAGCTAGATAACCAAATAAATAATTTCCAAACTCAGGTGAGGAATAGATCATTTTTTACCATCTTAAATGCTATGATTTTGTTAGGTCAGAATTTTTTTTAAAATTGAAGATACTTAATGTAAAAATCCATTTAAAAATATTTAAGGGAGTTTAATTGACAAAGATGCTCAAAAATTAAGAGTTTAAAACATTAAACTTGATCTAATCAGGTATGAAAGAGTAAAGGTGAGTTCATTTTCAAATAAAATATATTTATAAGTGACAGGATAAAATGTGTAAAAAATGCTTTAGGGCCTGAGCAAAATGTGATTTTTAAATTTGTAGCCGTAACAAATTGATTGTGAATTTAAATGCAAAATGTCAAAGTATATTCATTACTAAAAGGCATTCTAAAAATTTGCATTAGCTATTAAAATACTTCATTGATATATCAAACCTTTCAGAGATTATTTTTAAAAGCACAGATATGAATGTCAATGAAAGTACTTTGAACATTGGCTATGGGGAAAGCTATCAATACAAATGTTCCTGGATAGTCTTCCTTCCTTCCTTCAAAGCAACAATAAAAAAATATGACCCTTTTAAAAATAAACTTTCTGTATTTGATGTCAGGAAAAATATTATTTGCTCATTTAAAAAAAAAATCAAGTTTCCCCCTCACCCAGACGGCTTCCTCGTCTGTCTGCTCTCTGTGTCTGCTCGTCTTTTTTTAGGAGGCACTGGGACCTGAACCCAGGATTTCCCATGTGGGAGGCAGGCGCCCAACTACTTGAGTAACATCTACTCCTATTTGCTCATTTTTAATTGATGTTTATTTTAGCTATCATATTAGATTACAGTCTGTGATTGTTAGGCTAATGTGTCAACTCGGCCAGGTAATTGTGCCCAGTTGTTTGGTCAAGCAAGCACTGGGCTAATTGTAACACAAGTTGATTTGCAATATCACAAGGACAATTATGGGCTTTAGTCACCAGTGAGTTTACTACATAGATGGCTGACTACATCTACATTGACCAGGGAGATTGCCATTAGCAATGAGTAACGCTCTATCCAATCAGTTGATACTTTAAAAGGGGAAATGATTTCAGCATTCAGAGAGAATTTCACAGTTCGTCTTTGAACAGCCAGCATCACCTGGAAACTCATCAAGGACCTTCATTGGACTTTCATCAGAGCCCCTGGTTTGCAGCCTGCCTGTGGAACCTGGACTTATGCATCCCCACGGTCATGTGAGAAGCTCATAAAACCTCATACTATTTTCAGATATCTCCTGTTGATTCTGTTTCCTAAAAGAACCCTGACTAATACACAGTCCTTCATCCATTACCCAATGAACCAATTCTACACATAGGTAGAATTTTATTTTTGAATATTTTAAAGAATACGAGATACCTTTGTCCCGAAGCAGCATGGTAATCATGCCTATTTAGAACATTAGTCCCTAACTTTACTATATTAAATTTTATAGAGGTAAACGTCACTGTGCTAAATGCCTTAATCTAATCCAGTATGAGTATTTCTATTCCAGCATGAGTGTTGAGACACAAATACAAAATGTTATTATAAACAAAGAGCTGAACTGAGAGACGTAATAATGTGCTGTAAGATTTCATTTCTTCCTGGGGGTCCCAAAGGTGTATTTGTTCTAACTCTCATGGTATAGGCAGGAACTTGACAGTGGAAGTGATGCAAATGTGTTATACATAACCAAGTGCTCATTTTCAGATATATGACTTCTCCAGGTATAAAATTGTTCCTATGGAAAATGTGATGTGCTTCAAGGCAATCTAATTTATTCTTTGAGCATCAGAAAATAATTTAGAGAGAAAATGGAAATTTCCTTTAAGATATATGAAGGGCAGGCTGTTTCCTGTTTGAATAAACATCTTACAAAGATAACATTGTCATTTATATGGATGCCATTGATGGGAAATAAGGAGCATTTAATAATAATAATAAAAAAGCTGATTGCAACATATTGAAGGGGAAAAACCTGGGAGTCCTCTCAGAAGGCTAAGTGAAAAATAGTGGCAGGAAAGTGTAATTAAAGAAGGAGACATAAACTAAGCCAGGAAAAAGAATGCAGGAAGGTGGGGAGGTGACAAGACAAAGTGGAACGATATACAGAGGACTTTTGCAAAAGGTTTTAAGGGAGAGGAAAAAGAAACAGTGAGCAAGAGCACTTCAATTCAGATTGGCAGGTACTAAACAGTTTGGTTGCTCCCATCAATAACAGGGAAAGGCATTTCTCTAAGGCACTCCATGGCATAGGGAAACAGGGCATTAGAGAAAACAGCATGCCTCAGGCCAAGTTGTTTTACTCAGAAAGACTTGGCCTAGCTCAGCTAGCCACTGGAGAAAATTGCACGCGCATAGCTGAGAAAGAAATATAGACCTTTCTATTTTTCATCCAGTTCAAATAAAAGCCATGGCACAATCAACATAACAAAAGATGTGCCATGCAGATTACTTAATATAATTCTCCTGCATTCATCAAAAATCTTTCACTCTTTAGAAGCCTGTTCTCCGCAAGCAGTTTAGGTGTCTCAGAGCTAATGAAATGTATCATCAAAGAAGTATTTGTATTCACGTATACTAGCAAAAGCATGGGCAGGGCCACCTCCTGGGTATGCTGTGAAATGTAACAAGAGGTCCCCCATTTTAAAATACCTCCCTCAAGAGCTTGCTACTGTGCAAGAAATTCCTTCCAGCAGGGTCATTCAGGTTTAGGCATTCTCTTCTTTGAAGGTCCAGGTTAAATTTAAGTCTGTTACCTGAAAGAAAAAGTAGACTCTTTTTTGGCATGGTCCTCATCTGTAATGGTTAACAATAACACCAATTGGCAACTTTCGAGTATCTCATCAGCTTTTCTTCTTTGAAAAGGCCCCTGTTTGAGTTTTCCTTGGCTGTTCAAGCAAATATCATGCAATGGGTTGGCTTAAACAATGGGAATTTATTAGCTCAATTTTGAGGCTAGGAAAAGTCCAAATCAAGACATCATCGAGGTGATGCTTTCTTCCCAAAGACACTGGCATTCTGGGGCTGGCTGCCTGCTATCCTTGGTCCTTAACTGTTTCTGTCACATGACAAGGCACCTGGTAGCTTCTCCTGGCCTCTCCCTTCTCCCAGGTCTGGTTGATTTCAGCTTCTGGCTGTTCCCTCTGTAGCTTCTCTCTCTGAATTTCATTTTGCCTCTAAAGGACTCCAGTAATAGGATTAAGACCCATCCTGATTGAGTTGAGCCACGCCTTAATTGAATAACCTCATCAGAAGGTTCTAAACACACAGGAATGGATTAAGTTTAAGAACATGTTTTTCTGGAGTACATAGCTTAAAACTTCTGCATACCCCAATTCACAGGGGTTGACCCTAGATAATTATGTTTTACTAGTACCACATATGTGAACTTACCCTACTGATCGTAGCTGATTGGACAAGTAGGGATACATGATTCAAGCTGAGCCAATCAGAATCTTTTGCTTAAGAATTGAAATGCTGATATACAGAAATTAGGAATTGCAAATTGAGATTAATGTCATAGCCCAAAGATTTTTTTTTTCCTCAAAATAGAATCAGATAGGTATTGCTTTTAAAGGAGAAAAATATCATGAAATTCCAATATAAACATACTAATTTATTACAATGTTATTTGATCCCAAGTTAACATACACAATACCTATACTTATAATCCATATCTATATTTATAAGACCAAAGACCATTACACATATAAACAAAATAATACTCAAATGAATGGCATAAATTTAATATGAAGGGTATACTGTTTTGCCTAAAGTAAGTCACTGAATGCTTATGAGTCATGTGATGAACTAATTTTCCTATGACTTAACTTTCACCCAGATACCATGTTGTGATGCTGTAGGTGGAATGCATCACAGGTATCTTAAGTGCCCGTGACCTATGCAATGATTTTGACTCTGTTCTTTTATCAATAGCCTTTACATTTAAACATTTGAATAACTTTGCCCTAGAGCAAAACTAATAGAAATTTCTGCAATGATAAAAATGTTCTATATCTGTACTGTCTGATATAGTAGCCACTAGCCACATGTAACTATCATATTACCTGAAATGTGGCTAATGTGACTGATATATTAGATTATAAATTTTATTTAATTTTTATTAATTTACATTTAAATAGCCACAAGTGGCTAGTGGCTGTTGTAATGGGCAACACAACTCTACTTTTTTTCTGAACCTCCTTTCAAATGCTGGTTCTCCAAAATATTGCTAAAATAACGTGTTGTATGGTAAATTAGCCCACAATTTAGTGGCTGAAAACCACCAATTTTTATTAGCACACACAGTTTCTATGGGTCAGGAATTTGGGAGCAGGTTAGCTGAGTGATTCTGACTTAGTTTGTTTCATGAAGGTACAGTCAAGATGTTCACTGGGGTGGAGGATCTGTTTCCAAGATGGTTGTTGGCAGGAGGCCTCAGCTTCTCACCAGGTGGGCCTCCGCATAGGGCTGCTAAAGGTGGCCTCACGACATGGCAGCAAGCTTCCCACAAGAGAGAGGAAGCCAGAGTGTTTTTCATGATCTAATTTCCAAAGCCACACACTGTCACTTTCTCTTTATTCCATTTATTAGAAGGAAGTTAGCCAACACTCAAGAGGAGGAGAAATGGGTTCTAACTCTTGAAGGGAAAAGCAATGCAGCTGAAAAATGGAAAAGCTTGTAATTGAACTTATGTCAGTTTCTGGACCCAGTATTTTAATCACAGTACTCCATTGCCTAGAACAACCATTCCTCCAAACACATAATTTCTTAAAGGTGCATTTAGAAACCAAATGCAAGTCTCTGGCTTAATTATTGATAAAGTAATTATAAAAATAATTATAAATATTAAAAAATGATGTGCATCTTAATCCATTTGAGTTCACAAATGCTATTTTGCATTACATAGTCTTCTTTAATAATTTTTCCTCGTTCCTCAGTCATTGGATATATGCTTCAGAAGGAAGGTAGAGCAGTCTGCAAGGAGTTTGGAATGTCAAGAGCCACTGGAAAGTCCAGTTAAACCTCTCTTCTAGGAAGCCTCAGAGTGACAGCCATGCCCAACCTCCTATTGGAAGCTCTCTTATATAACCCTGTTGAAGCTGCATTTGAGGGAAGTGTCACCATCAAAGAAGTATAGGTTGAATGATGTTTCCAATCTTTACCTCTTTTCTCAGAGAAGCAAAAAAGGATCCAAGTACATAGTTGACAAGAATTTTACTAAAATCCTGGTCATCTTCTATTCTCTAAAATCACTGTACACCCCAGAGCCTCTCATTATTCTGACCCAGAAGAATTCTTTCTGTTCTCGATGCCAGAACATTCCCCCTTTCTCTTGCTCTCCCATTTCACCCACAATGTGCGCTTTCACAAGAGTCTTTCTTTAGACCTAATGCTCCTGAGGAGTATAATAGCTCTTCTTTTCTCAATACTTTTGTTGAAAAAATTGTCAGTAAGGCTTTTGTTCCTTCTGCTGCTTTCTCACTCATAGATTCATCATTACTACAGCCCAAAGGACCAATGACATTAGAGGTAGAAGAGATAGCAACATACTGTACTAATCAAGACACTGGGGAATGGGAGGGGAAAGGTGCCACAGTACAGACTGGACACCCGATAATGCAGTGATAAAATGAAAAAAATAAAAATAAAAATAAAAAATTTTTTCCCATTTAAAAAAAAAAAGAACCTTCTTTTGTGTGTAGGGAGGAAGGGGAAACACACTTATGACCATTTCCTCTGCCACTCTGTACACAGCTGCCTGGACCAGAACCCAAAGGTAACTATCTACAGTTCTGACAGGAATCTAAGAAGTGGCTTGGCAGAAACATGCCAAGACTGAGAGATCCACATTTAATGTTGATTGAGTAAACCACTCACATCCTTTCTTTGACAAAATTTAAATGTGAAACACTCAGCAAGGAAATAAGTGTAGTAGGTTGACTAATGCACCCCAACAAACACATGTTCTAGACTCAGATTAAGAACTTGTGTTTGTTGGGCTACATTCAACCTATAGTCCCAATGGGTGCAAACCCATTGTAAATAGGACCATTTGGAAATGTTATTTTTAGTTAATGTGTGGCCACCTGGAGCAGGGTGGGCCTTAATCTGGATCATGGGAGGCTTTAAAAAGATAACACAGAAGTCACAGGAGCGAGAAATGAGAGGACACCACCATGTGATGGGAGACAGAAATACAAGCCAAGGAACTCCAAGGATTGCTGATGGCCAGCATCAGGACACTGCATTCTTCTGGGAGAAAATGCACCTGGCTAAATCTGGATTTGGGATTTCTTTTTTCCTCAAAACCATGAGCCAATAAATTCCCATTGTTTAAGTTAACCCATTGAGTGGTATTTATCATAGCAGCTTTGCAAAGCAAGACAGGCAGTAAGCATTGCACAAACATTAGCTGTGAGGCAGAGAGAAGGAAAATAGATTTATGATAAAGTCTAGTTAATTGTGATGAGTCGTGTGCTGCCTCTTTTCAACCTGGAGGAAACTAAAGTCCCTATTAAATAGGATGAAATTTGCTATCTTGATGCATCTTTTATTTGGGCTTTATTATTTACTTTTTTTTTTTTTTTAAACCACAATGTGAGCTCCATCCTGGATTGTAACCAAAATAACAATGATGAACATTTATTGGCTATTTATAATTTATTAGGCACTGTTCTAAATGCTATTAACATATTAACACATCTCTATATTATCCCCCATTTTACATGAAGAAATTGAGGCATAGAGTATCTAAATACTTATTGCAGAGCACATAGCTGGTAAAAGGCAGAGGTGGGTTTTGATCCCACACAGTCTAACTCCAAGGCTGTGCTTCTAACTACTATGCTCTTCTGCTGCTTTAAATGAAATTGTTCATTGTTCATTATAGGATAATTTCCACAATTCTTATCCTGGCATGCAAGGCCCTCCATAGTCTATATCACAGCCACCCTTTCAGCTTCATCTAATTCCACTACTTCAACCTAGCTCCCCTCTTCTAACCCTCTAAGCATGCAGCCCACAGGCTTTGCACTTACCTCTCTATACCTTTATGCCTTCTGAAACTGGAAAACCTAAATGCATGAGAGTGTGATCACAGAGAACCAGCCCATGGGAAGCAGCAGGCCTCCGAACTGCCACAATTTCATACATTTGAGTTCTGAAGCTGCGGAATCCAACTCTGACGAACAATGTGATCTTCCAAACTATTTTATGTGTTTGTTTAGGATCTCAGCTGAAGAGCAAGGAAAAAGAAATTTAGTGCTGAGATGTGTGAACTTGGTCTGACTCTTGGATAATTTATTTTTTATGACAGATTCCATTTTCTGCTGCTGCCATGATTTCACAGGAATACATTTGTCCACTGAGAATACATTTGAGTTTTTTACATGGGCTAACTCAGTGGTAGCATTTAATTTGTGTACTATAATTATTCACTTATTAGACCAAAAGACAGTACATGCTCAAATTACTAAGTTTATTGAAATGTTATTATAAGAAATCAATCTTGAGAGGCAAATGAAACATCATTGCTAGCTGGTGGTTGTCTTATTATCTTCAAAGTGCAGATATCATTGAGATGATTAGTTTCCTGGACCAATTTAGGTTTGAAGAGGTGTGAATATGTGCTCTGTCAGACATGTTCGCTTGCAGTATTGTTTATTGTGTAAGGCAGTTGTTGAAAACTGAAGCATGTATAGAGTGAAATAGACTGGATATAAGTTAATAGGGGTGAGTAAGGTGGAGAGAATGGTGAACTTGATTAGAGAATGCTCATCTGAAAGGTTCTAGCCAATTATTAGGCACTAATAATTGTCAATAGTCAATTGTTGCACTGCCTATTATGCCAATGGTGGAATGTTGTCAGAAATTCTGATTTTTAAGATAAACGAGATAGCTGGATATCTGTATGAAAGATCCTGATGTTTAAATGAGGCAGAATTCTAAGAATGACCACTGTGATGGTTTCAGTCTTTTGTGGACCCCAGAAAAGTATATTCTTAAAGTGAATTCATTTCTGGGTATGTGGACTCATTGTAAGTAGGATCTTTAGGCAAATAGGATCGTAACATAAGATGTGACTCACCTCATTGGGGGTGGGTCTTAGTCCTCTTACTGGAGTCATTTATAAACAGAGGGCTTAAAAAAAGCCACATACAAAAAAAAAAAAAAAAAAAAAAAGTCACAGAGAAACCAGGAGAGGCGAGCAGAGCTGCCATTTTACCCTGCCATGTGAGAAAAGATCCAGGATCACCTACAGCTCCAGAAAGACAGAGAAACCCCGAGAGGCTGAGAGAGGCCTTTTATTTTAGCCAACATCTTGATTTAGACTTCTGGCCTTTGAAACCACGAGCCAATAAATTCCCATTGTTTAAGCCAACCTATTGTGTGGTATTTGTTACAGAAACCTGACAAACTAAAACATCCTCTTCCTTGCCTAAACCTCTCCCCTTTGAGTGTGGGTGTAAATTGAATATGATGAGATATTATTCTTGAGATTATGTTGTTATATGGTGAAAGGGCGAATATTTAAGTGGGCCTAATCTAGGGGTAAGGGATAAGGCAGAGTGATTCATAGTACAAGAAGGATACAAAAAGCCATCCTTACCTTTGAAATGGAGGAGGCCATGTTCAAGGACCTGAGAGCGGATTCCAGGGGATGACAGTGGTTCAGTGTGGACATCCCCACCCTAAGCCACATTGTTCGACTGTCTGCATAACCCCAGGCCCTCAGGCAAAGGCAATCCCATCGGGCAGGCCATTCCAAGGACTTAGATATTTTCTCCCAGAAGCCAAGGGCAAAGGCCAGACCTCCTTTGGGGCAAGGTTAAATTTTTTACCACCTGACACAGCTACTAAAATTAGTTTTACGTCTTGAGTACACCAATTAGTACTCATCAGCCTGAGGCATAAATTTGCAAACTCTGGTATAACTAAGGTGATGTGAGAGGGTTCATATGGAAGGGATTCTGAGCATTTCCCCATCTCCCATTGTGATGAGTATACAGTGTGCTTCTGCTCATCATCACTTAAAGCTGCTCTCAAAAGAAACAATCTTTTGATTGGAATGAAAATAAAAATATCCATGAAGTGATGATGAGTAAAAGCATAAATTAATGAAATGCAGAAGAGCATCAATACAGACAATTTATTGGCTTTGTGGACATTTTCTGCATTTGGTGACTTGAGGTAAAGGGACTTTTCATAGGCATTTTTTCCCTAAAAATTATTTGATGGTAATTGTTTCTTTAAACCTCTTCATTGTATCCCTCCACAAATCTGCTTCATTTATTCTTGATTAAGGATGTATCTTTAAAATAGAGGGCATACGTTTGTATTTCCAAAGACTCCCTTCTTCAACAGCATGCAGTAAATGCAGGTAAATTTCAGAAATTCCATAAGATGCAGTTTCCCTTTTGGGAAACAAGTTATGGAAGATTATTCCCTGTGACTCTGGGAATGAATTTATTCTCATGATTTCATGGCCAAAGCTATTCTTAAACATCAAGTTGTAAACATGCAATTACAACTTCTCTTGCAGCCCTCACAAATTCTATCCATTCAACATCATTAATTGAACATCTAGTTTGTTCAAGGCATTCCTTTGAACTGAATGGTAAGAATAAAGATGACTAATAAAGACACAGTAGCTAGCTTCAACTACCTTACTATGCCCTTATCTTTCTCAATCTGTCTGTTATAGTTAGGAAATGGGCATGTATGGGTTCTGCTGAGATGCTTCCAAGACCTCCTAGCTCCACTCTACTTTTCCCAAAACACCAAAAACAGGTGAAGACAAAAACAGTTGGACCCATACAGTTGCAAGTGGAGAAGATGGAGAATGTCAAGCTCTCCAACATCTTGCCCCACTGCTTACAGCGATCCGACTTGGGGTGCTTACTGCATAAAAACCAGTAAGCTGGATTTGAACGCAAGCAGATTTAAAAGATCATTCTGCCGTGCTTGGCAGAGACATGCAGCCTGCTGCATGTCTCACCATTCACATAAGCCATTCTTCCTGCTCTTGAAAGGGCTTTCAAGAACAAGCCAGGTCCTGGAAAAATTTGGGAGGGAGAACCCTGGCTAAAAATCTTTCCATGGATTTTTTGGGCCCTTATCTCCCTTACCCCCGCCCTCCCTTTCTGGACTACCAGGCCCAATTGTTTGTAGGAGCCCCTATCCTTAGGGGTAGGGATGGAGAGAGACTCCTTCCATGACTACTTCCTGGTTAAAATTCTCTTTTCTATGACTCAAGACCTAAATGAGGGGAGAAGAGAAGTAGTTTTCCTTTCATTAGCACTTTATTACGTTTTGAAAATCAGCCACTTGTTTATTCAGTGAGGTCAGAAGATAATGTATGTTCAATAAATAAAATGTCTTTAGGGGCCACAGATCCTTATTAACATCTGTTTAGAAATACTAATTCTTATATTAAAATATAATATTGTCATTTCCTTTGGAATTTTCCAATTAGGGTTCCATATGCATTTGATTAAATAAGGCATCATTTAACTAAATTACCCTTTGATTGCAAAGTAGTATTAACTTGGGTTTTACTTTTTCTTCATCTTAGGTCCCATAATCTCCATGAAGAGTAATATGAAATCATTTAACAGAAATTTTTAAATATCTTCTAGAAATTGTTTGCACTACTTTGAAGCTATATCTCTATGGAATTACTAACACATCATGTCATGCTAGAAGTTACAATTGTTTGGCACCAAAATCTATCTTTTTTTCATAATGTAACACTTGGGTTGATTTCCAAATAAAAAGGTGACGCTGTAAAATTGTTTGCGGCATTTTCCTATGATTATTTTCAAACTCTTGTTCCTTTCTTGCGTTCCTGACATTGTTGAACTCTGCAACTTGACCTTTCTTTGCAATTAATGGTCACACAGTAACTGTAGGTCTGATTCTCACAGCATCAATATTTGCTTGGCTGGAGAAATGTTTTCATCTGTTTGCACATGATCTATTCTCCAGTTCTCTGAAGGTCTTGCATATCTTTTGCAATTCATTGTGTCAGAAAGAAATTTGCAGAGCAGACTGCAAATCCGTGGTGTCCTGCAGGAATAATGCAGGAAGCCGCTCTGGTGGAGTTAGCACACCAGCTGGTAAACCAAAACTTGCCTCCACTATTGTTCTATGCTGATGGCAAATAGAAATTTTATCTTCAGTTTGATGAAGATAATTAAGATAATTAAGATAACATTAGTATCAATTATAATTTTATTTTATAGGAGAATTCATTTTCTTTAAATTCCAATGCATTGGTATCTTTGGGATATTAATAATTTCGGATTCCTGATTGTGCCCCAGTATGACAGACATGTTTTTCCTCAAGCCAGTTAATAAAACTATTCATTGATCCTAAAAAAAAAAGCAAACAGTTAAAAAAGGCATAATACTTTAAAAAAAACAAAACAAAACAAGGCTATTTACTGTGTTGGTTTGCTGGGGAACTACTTATAGCATGTTCCCTATAGTCAGCCCTATGGCTTCTGTAGACAAGCTAAATTTCCAGTAGCAGACCTTCAACAAAACATGACACAGTATAGGAATAATGGTTCTTCTGGTCTTGAAAAGAGATAGCCACTGAATTTTAATATACAACAAATAAAACCTTTATATTAAAAAGAACCTTTACATGTTTTGGGGTTCTAGGAAGCCAGATTAGCAATTAGAATATTGTTTGGTAAGCAGAGAATGTGGACAAAAAAGAGGCAAATAGCCCTGAGGGATATTTTATTCAGATCAGTAAAAGTTACTGCTTTAGCCTGTTTTTTCTCCCTCATATATAGTGTATTTAGCAATTTTTCTCTTACTCTGTTTTTGTCCAACTATCTCCAAGAGAATATCTCAAAATATTCTCTCTTTATATTGATATTACTATTATTGATTGGTCTGTAGAGAAGTGTTCTTTCTCTGTGAGTCGGTCCATCTATTTAAGATGTCTTTATGCTTTATGCTGGATTTTTTATTTTTAAAATATAGAGAAAGGAATTTTTTCCTGTCGTGCAAAAGGCCAATTTGAGAAAGGGTGGGTCTTTTTAAAGTAAATGTTGGATGACTACCTTTGTCCTGGTATTACAAAGTAAGATTTTTGAATGTCTTGTTGTTTTGAGGTGCTCTAGAGAAGGAGGACACACAACAAAAATAAACAAAAACTGCCCCGGACAATGTAAAACAGGAAAGGATGACTTTATACAGGGACTGCTATCACAGGGGAGAGAAAGTAGAATCCAACTCTATGGAAACAAGGGAAAGCAAGAGTTTTTAAAGAGCTGGAATGGGTTGGAAGATAATAAGGGGGGTTGATTGATAGATGAGTGATTTACTGAGGTTGCAATTAGGGCCACGTGGTTTGGAATGTTTTCCTTTGGGGTAATAGGCTGCCTGGAGTCAGTAAGGGCCTGGAGAGAGGAGCAGGGAGAATAGGAACTAGGTAGTTGGGGCCCTCTCAGGTGCCTGGGTAACATAAGTGCAGGATGAGAGGCAGAGGGGAACGGGAGATGCGGAGGGGTTAAATTGATATTTAGGATAGTTAGGGTCTCAAGTTGTCTTTTTTTTTTTTTTTTTTTTTCCTTCCTGCAGTCTGAGTTGTTTTTCTCTGCAGTCCCACAGCTACAAGATCAGTTTCAAGGTAGTCAGGACAGAGAAGGGAGAGGGTAGATTGCAGCTCACCCTCACCTCCCATCCACGCAGAGACGCACTTGCACCTGGGAAGAGGCTCCATAGGTGATATGAGAAAGCTAGTTGCCCAGTGTCTTTAGAGCTGTGCTGTCCAATTTGGTAGCAGCCAATAGCCACATGTGGCTACTTTCCACTGGATGGATATAGCAATTTAGGGACTGGATTTTTAAATTTATTTATTGGTAATTAATTTAAATTTAAATTTAAATTTAAAACTGATCACGGTTTATTTTAAGTATGTTTTGAACAATTTGGATATGCTAATCTTTTTCAACTGGAAATTTTATGAAATCTAAATACAGATCAAGTTTTTCTGGTGAAAATTTAGTGTCTGAATTAAGCCGTTATATAAGGATACACTACCTACTGGATTTCCAAGAATTAGTACAAAAAAAAGTGAAATATATAAAATATCTCATTAAAATATTTTTAATTGATTATATGTTGGAATAATAATAATTTCAATTATTGGGATAAAATAAATTATAATTAATATCACTTGTTTCCTTTTACTTTTATTAACGTGGTGATTGGAAAATTTAGAATTACAAAAGTGGCTTGCATTATACTTTTTCTGGAAGCACTGCTCTAGTCTAAACGGCATGAAAACTCACAGGTGAGCATAGTCCAGGTGAATTTCTCCTATCCCTTGGGAGTATGGTTCATTGGTAACTGAAATGTGCACATTATTTGTATTACAATTTATGTTTAATGCCACTCCAGCTCTATTAGGTGCATTTTATTATCCATCACCATTTTCAACCTATAAAGTCTGTTTGTACACAGGTGGTTGATCAATTGATTCTTCCTGGAGAAAATATAAAACATGAATAGGATACAGATTTTCTGACTTTCAATTCAATGTTTTTTTCCCTTATATTATACTGACTCCTGTATAAATGTCACATCAAATGGGCATAAATGTATTATACAAATTGAAAAATTAAACCCAATAGACTATAAAGAGGCCAAAACCCAATAGGCAATATAGAGATCTACTGTGTTCATTAAGTTCTCTTCTCAGTCTTCTCTAGTTGGTCAAGATCTTTCAGGTTTGGAGATATCACAAAGCAAAATTCACATCTTCAGTTCTCATTTCTATACTAATGGTTCATATTTTGATCTTTTTAGGCCCCACCTGCCTTGAGGCTCTAGCCTTCCATTTCCAACTGCTTCTTGTATTTTCTCTGTTCCTCCCCAAAGCACACATTTAAATTGAACTATATATAATTAAGGCATCATAAAAAGACTTGAAAAACAGAAATAAAAAGAAAAGTTTATAAAAAGTATCTAGAACATTACGTTTAAAGGAAAAATACACCAAGTGTTAGGTAGCACTTTACCTGATCTGCATGACAAAGTCCTCAGGCTATCTACTTCCTTCCCTGCTCACCAAACAGCTTTCTCTCCTCCTCTGGCTTCCAAGGAAGCACCACACCTGTAAAAGTGATTTTCAAATTTAATGTTTTTAATGTTTAAGGTACATTAAAGTTCAGTTGCTGTCTCCATGTGCAGCAATATTTTTATCTGACATGTATTTGAGAATGTACTATATGCTAGGCCCTGAGATTTCAACTTAATAAGTGGGACACTGAATATGTGTGGTGTTAGAAAAGCATATAACTCATATTCTTGACCTGAAAGGGTTCAGAAAGGCTTATTTGAGGAAAGGCTTTTGAGAATGTGTAAGGGCCTTGGAGTAAGGGGAAGTAAATTAAAAGAAATATTGTTCCCAACCTAGTCTGGGATAAAATACTATTGCTTGACTAATAATATTCAAATCTCCTTCTTTGAATAAATTATGATTCTGATAAAATGCTTAGTAATTTTCAATAGTTGCTCCATTATTTATAGGACTAATATTAATTAATATCAACATATTAATTGACATATTAAAAATTAATTATGTATGGGAAGTCAGTCCTTCACCCATCCACTTGACACTCGAGTCTGGGGATCTTTAAATGAATATTCTTTTCTTTTTGAACCTAGTCTACATTTCCTATGTCTGTGCTAGAAAAGAAATGTTTAAATTGGCCAGCTAGAGGTTTTTCCCATGCAGCAAGATTATAATAAAACATTGATGCATGCTCATAGCTAAACTGTATAAAAAGTGTTATTTCAACAATAACTTCTAGGTTCTATAATTACACTAGTGTCTTAGAGAACAGAAGGGAAATGGGGGCAGTGGACGTGGTGAAAAAGGAAGCTGAGGGGTAAGCAAAATCCAGATTGAGCAAGGAAGTTAGGACTTCAGTATTTGAATCTTATCTTTTAAAAAAGTACAAAAGAGATGAGGTACATACTTACATTTACATTTTGTAAAGATCCATTTTTCTACAGCAGCACTATCCAGTAGAAATATTAAGCACAAATACAAGCCACATATTTAATTTTAAATCTTCTAGAAAAGTAAAAAGAACCATGGGGCATGGATTATAAGAATATAATCAATATAACCCAATATATTGAAAATACTATCATTTTAGCATTTAATCAATAATTATTTTATATTTTTTTCCTATGAAATCTTTGAAACTGGTATATTTTTACATTTTACAGCCCATCTTGATTTGTCTTAGCTACATTTTAAGTGTCCAATAGTCATATATGTCTAGTAGGTATGGAGAATTGTTTGGAGAATATAAAATTGATATAAGGAGACAGGTTAGGTGATTGTATTAGTTTCCCATGGCTGTTGTGACAAACTTCCGCAAACTTGGTGGCTTAAAACCACAGAAATTTATTCTCTTACATTTCTGGAGGCCAGATGTCAGAAATCAGTGTCATTGTGTTGAAATCAAGGTGTCTCATCAGGGTGGGACACCTTAGGGACCTCTAAGGGAGAATCTGGTCCTTGCCTCTTCTAGCTTCTGGTACTACCAGCATTCTTTGGCTTGTGACTACATGGCTTCAATATCCAAATCTCAATGTGTTCCATTTTCATATGGCCTTCTCTGTGTATGTGTGAAATCTCCCTCTCTGTCTTATAAGGACACTTGTGATGGCATTTAGGGGCCACCTGGATAATCCAGAATAATCTTCCCATCTCAATTTCCTTAACTCAATCATATTGGCAAAGACCCTTTTCCCAAATAAGATAATGTCTAGTGGGTCCAGGAATTGGGAATATCTTTGGAGATCATTATTCAATATTCTACAGAAACTATTGTGTTTATAGGCAAGAGATGATGATGGCTTGGACTAAAAGAGTAGGTAGTAGGTATATAGAGGAATGGAAAGATTTAAGAGCTCTTTAGGAGATCAAATTATAGGACTGGAAATGTATTGGATATGGGGAAGTGAAGAGATAGATGTCAAAGTTAGTTCTGCAATTTTGTATTGTACAAATAGACGAAAGATAGTACTTGTTATGGAGATAAAGAATACTGAAAAGTAGTCAGACTTTGGGATGTGGGATGATTATATATACATGTATGTAAATATGTTTATTTTTAATATGCTGATATCAAGGTGCTTTTGAGAAATCCAGATGACAATGAGGGAAGTTAATAGCACCTGTGTGTGACAATTGCAATAATGAATGTGGACAAGATTGCCCAAGGAGAGTCTAGGAGGAAGAAAAGAAAGCCCAAGGTTAAAGCAAGAGAATGCTGACTTTAATGACCTGATTGAGGAGGAGCCTACCGAGAAGTTGGAGTAAAAGAAGATGAACAAAACAAGAGAGTGAGAGAATACGGAAGTCTTGTAAGGATTTAGAAAAGGAAGGCCAGAAGAAAAAAAAAAAAACAACAAAAAACAGAAGGGAGGATAATGGAAGACAGGCAAGAGTTATAAGAAGGAAGGAATAGTTGATAGTGTTGAATGCTGCTAAGAAGTCCAGTGAGGTGGGCTGAACCATGGTGAGTGTATGTAGTCGTTGGGAATCTGTCAAAAGCTGTTTTTCTGGAGTTCTGCGTGGGGTGGGGAGGAGGGCAAAACCTGGGCTTGAATGAGTGCAGGAGTGAATGAATCAGGATCTGGAGACTGAATATTAATTCTTTGAAGTTCTTCTGGAGAAGGGGGATGAGTGAAAATTAGATGGCCCTGTGGAATAGGGTTTTTTGTATGTTTGTGTGTGTGTTCTAAAAGATGGGGAAAAAACTTGAGTATTTTAAAACGTTGAAAAGGAGGATCTTATTCCCATATTTGTTGGGAAATTACTCCATTAAAGGAAATTTCAGAATATCAAGTATGCTGTGAAAAATGGTGTACTATTTAAATCTTTAACTTAATCCTAAAGAATAAGACATAAAAGGAATAGTGTGAGAAAGACCAATAGGCATTTAAAGATTATTATTTTTTCAATAATTTTTAGTGCCCATTGGAGGTATATCCTTTTGATGTATGGTGTGTGCATAAAGGCACTGAATTATTAGAGCATCCATAAGAAAGGACACTGATTAGTTTATTGACGATAGATATTTTAAGGAATACCTTGAAATAGACAAGTCATCAAATTTATGACTTTCATCTTTCCACTTAATTTACAAGGACTTCTTAAAGATGATTTGGAGGGCCTGTGTTTCCTTATCCATTCATCTTCCAATCTATCTTTACAAAATATTGATTTAGCAATGGGGTTCAGTGCTTAAGAGTGGAGTCATCAGTATCAAATCAAACTGGGTTGAAACCTTGACTCCAACATTTTCTAACTGTATGATTTTGGTCAAGTCACTTTACCTTTCTGAACCTTAGTTCCTATATCTAGAATATAGGGATATTTATTAACCAATTCCTAGAGGTGTTAGGATTAACAGAATATCTAATGTAAATTTAGAATATAATGCCTTTACATGATAGGCATTCAATAAATGCTAATATATTATAATAGCATAATGATAATATTATGCAAGCTTTGCTAGAATTAGGGGTGCTAAACTGAATAGAAGATAGACCCTATCACTCAGAGATTCATATTCTATTGGGACATACATACAGTCATAAATATTAAATATTAATGTACTTTTAGACTTCCCAGAATATATATACCAAGATAACCTCAGTACATTTTCCTTTTATAGACTTGAAGTCTCCCCTCACTCCCAGCAAATTCCTGAGGTGATTTTAATTTCTGGAATTAGCAATGTATGGGTTTCTATTACTGTAAAGTAACTCATGCTGAATTCTGAGTGTCCTTTTTCCAGAATGTTAAATTACTCATATCATGATAAATGCTTGCTTTGTTTTAGTGATATCAAAGAACAAAAGGGTAACTGCCTAGTGGACCTTTTAGATGAGGTAATAAAGTTATGATTGATAATTATTATAGCTCATACTATCTACATCCCCCAATGTCAAGCCCCCCATTTCCCCCCTCAAAATGTGGTGCTTACAAAACTACTTGTACTTTAAAAAATGTCATCTTAACAGCTAATATAAGTCCTAGCTGAAAGTCAGTGTTGTTTTGTGTAGAGAATAATAAAGCATTAATTTTTTTGTTACTCTCTAAGTGTTCTGAAGTGTCTGCCTATTACTTATTTTAAAAGAACCAAAATAGAATATAGAAAGTTACAGAGTTAGGAGTTGTGGTGTGTTTTAAAATCTTTAAATAGGGGAACAGATGTAGCTCAGTGGTTGAGCACCTGCTTCCCACGTATGAGGTCCTGGGTTCAATCCCTGGTACCTTCTAAAAAAGAAAAGTCTTTAAATAATTATGCACATCTTGGTTCACGTATCAATTCTATCATTTATCAAGGAAGCCATCTGTGTTATATGTCTCTCTTTGTACTTCCATTGCATGCTATATATTCTCTATCATGTCATTTCTCTTTACCTAATTACTTGTTTTTCACTAGATTGTAAACTCTGAGCTTAAGCACCTAAAATCTTGTTCGTCAGTAACTCTGGAACCTAGCAGAACCAGGCACATGCTTTTGTGTGTGTGCGTGAGGCACGAGGCCAGGGATTGAACCCAGAACCTCTTGTGTGAGAAGCTGGCACTCAATTACTGGGCCACATGGGCTCCTGGTACATACTTTTATTTGTTGAATAAACAATGGAAGATATTACACTCAATTGTCAGAGATGACGCTGATTTGGGCCTCATCTTTTGACTTTTAAATATCATAAACTCTGTATTTAAAGAGCAATATTCCCCCCAGTTGCCTTTGTCTCTCTCTTCTTTTAGAGAATATCAATTCACTCGCACCCTAAATCCCTGACACCATTTTTTTCCCCAGCAGAGTTTAAAGCTGTAGCATAGATACACTTTTCTCTAGTGGGCAGTCAGAGTAAGCAGACATATACACATATAAGTCAATATTGACGGGTCTCTGCTGCTTTATTAGTTATAAAGCATTTTCATCAATATTACTTCATTTAAACCACCTAAGAGTACCCAGAGGTAGATTTTGTTATGGTTAAAAGAAAGAAAAGTTGAAAATAAGAAAATTTATGCCAATTACCAAAGATTATCAGTCGGAGGCAAATCTGTGGCCTCCCAGGTTATCCTCCACTTGCTCAATTCCCCTCTTGCACTGCAAATCCAGAAAGGAAAGCAACCCTCCAGATTTAGTAGGCCATTACAGGGTACGGTGGGATGATCCTTTCTTTTGGATATTTTACTGATTTAAGTATGTCTAAGTTTGTAATAGGTAATAGGTAATGCAGTGCAGCTGTGTCTCATGTCTCACTATTTTCCTCCCCCTGTTTTAAAATTGCTGTTTTGGGAACCCCAGTCACTACTCAAACAGTTGATGCTTGGGCACATTTAATTTTAAACTTTTGTAAAGAACTTTACATTTTAACAAAAAGAAACATAATCTTATTAGAGAACGCTGATTTTATTCCTTCCTGGGAGGTCTTTCAAAATTCTGATTTGAGTGCATTATAGGTAGATGTTTGAGATAGATAATATAGAGGTGATAAAGATAGATAGGAATGTAGAGATAGACTGAGATAGACTGATTGATAGTGATAATTGAGGGTTAGCTGTAAATAACTGATCCTTGCAAGATTGTGTTATTTCTGTATTTGACAAATATGTCCTTATGCAGTTCACTAGAGGCCCTCTCTTCAAGTTGATATTGAGTCTTTAATTAATACTCAGGGTAGAATTATTCAATCCCCTACTCGACCTTTAAATATCTTGATACTTTTCCCAGAGATATAATAAGACTTTGCCAAAAGTCATTGCTATAGTTCACATATACTCTGGTTATTTTAAATCCCCGATCTATTTATGATCTGATAATTCTCAGCAGTATATCAAGTGAACATATGATTAGGATGGTGTGATAAATGTTTACATATAATTTGGATATATTCTTACATAAAATTTCTCTTAAGATGTAAATACCTATGTAAAAGAAGAAATTAAAAAAGCAAATAATATGGGAGAGTTTATGTGATCATAGTAAACTTATTATATAGTAATACTATTTTCATATTTCTTAGTAAGAAAAAAATGGGTATCTTTATGATAAAGTTTCCATCAAAATAGAATAAAGCAGAATATTTTCAAAGGTTTAAAAGGAGGAACTTCAAAATTTTATCACATGAGTAAGAATATCTGCTCTGTTCCATATAACACCTGAAGTTTGTATATTGAAATTTGAAATACAATAATTATAAGAATGTCAAACATTCAAATTGAATTACTATTTGGTTAGAGTAATCCTATTCTGGCCACCAGGATTTTGCAGAGTTCTGATGACTAAAGACTTTGCAAATTCCAAACCATATTTGTGACAAATTCAGCTTTATCCAAATCCAAAATTATTTACTCAGTTATTCATCACCTTCAACTCTACTATGCCCTTCTAGTATATTAAAATCAAGGTTAAAAAGTCCAGTGATGGCTCAAGCAGTTGAGTGCCTGCTTCCCACATGGGAGGACCCGGATTTGGTCCCCGGTGCCTCCTAAAAACAAAACAAAACTAAACAACAAGCAAACAAAGGAAGAAACCAACTCAGGGGAGCCGATGTGACTCAGTGGTTGAGTGCCGGCTTCCTGTATATGAGATCCTGGGTTCAATCCCCTGTCCTGGTACCTCAAAAAAAAAAAAAAAAAAAAAAAATCCAATGATATGGGCAGGTGTTTTTTGTTTGTTTTTTTAACAAATACAATTTCATTTTTTAATAAAAATAATTTTGGAAAGCAACTTGAAAACTTTCATTTTCCTCTAATTAGATTCTAATTCAGAATGCGCTATTATGTTTAATTTCTCTGGATATGTTTTCTTACTGATGAACTCCTGTAACTGGAGAGATAATGTGTATTTCACATGGAAAGGAGACCCTTAAACCATTTTTACTGAACTGAAAAAAATATTGAATTCAGCAATGGAATATTTTACCTATGACACGGTACCAAAAAAAAAAAAAAGCAAAACAAAAACACAATTGAAGTTTCTTTAAAAGTATCTTCACCAAAGACAAAAAAAAAAAAAACTTTTAAGATGACCCATTTCTTTTAAAAATAATGTATTTTAATGTGAAATTCCAAAAGCCTGAAATAAAAGTATTTGAATTTTTCTAATTTCAACTATAATTCTCTGGTATCTTTGATTTTTATCGGTGTCTGAAAATGTCTCCTGTAGCAACCATTCAATTGGTTATTCAATGGACTTCTCATCGGCCACCCTTATAGTAAACAATTTAGGTACCCATCAAAGTAAGAAGACGCCTAACAAGGTTTCCTGGCACATATTATGTAGACAATAAACTTTTGTTGAAAAATACTAGTAGCTAACCCATTTACAGCACTTATGATGTGCCACTTTTCTGAGTGCTCTACATATTTTAAAACATTCAGTCTTCAAAACAATCTTTTGTGTACTACTATTATCCCATTTCACACTGAGGAAACTAAATGAAAGATATACCTTTAATAAGATTCTAATGTGAGTGAATATATTTACAAATTGAATCCCGGGAAAATTTGCAGTATTACTGACATTGATCATTTCTTATAATGGTGATGTTAATCCAGCAGCTTTTGGTGAAAATTCCCTGAATGCTGGGCATTGTTCTAAGCGCTTTACAGGTCTAACCTCAGTCTCCCAACAGCCTGACAGAGTAGATGTTATTCCTTCTCCCACTTTACAGGGAAGAAAATTAAATGAAAAGATTACATTCTTTTTTTTTAAAGGCTATTTTAAAAGAATATCTAGAAATTTCTAAATTTCTTTACACATTTTTAGAATGTTTAAAAAAAATAAACATGATTTATAATTATTATTTAATAATAATGTTTGTTAAAGCAACTAAATTTTATGGAGGACTATTTGAAGTGTTTTTCATAAATGCCTATTTTATCGTCACAGTGTCAGAGAGTTGGATACTACTATTATTACCCTTTTTGTAAATGAGGAAATTAAGGCACGTGGAGTTTGAGTAAATTGGCCAAAATCACACATGGAAGAATGACTGGGTTGGGAGTCACACATATGCAGCCTGATACTGCATGTGTCAGAATTATATTCAAGTTTAGAATTAATTCAATGTTTCATATGGAAAAAACCTGAAAATTTCCTGCATCTGCCAAAAGCACTGATTTTAATCCATTATTGATGACTGATCCATTTTAACTAACACTCTTTTATGATTTATGGGTGAATTTACCCTACTTCTATCAACCAACTATGCATTCAAATAACTGGGATTGAGAAGATGCCCAAAGTACTTTGAGAAAAAAGAGATGATGAATTCTAGGGGGTGTTCCTTTTTCTTTTTGTAATCTTCTCTCTTAAAAAATAACCTATCACCAAAAGAATGATTTTGCTTTAAAGTCACCTTTAGAGCTAAAAGGTCAAAAATTAATTTTATGGAATAAAAACAAAGAAGCACTTAATAAGGTGATTCAACTAAGTTAATATTAACATTTTTTCTTTATATTAGGCATTTAGGTAGTCTATTCAGATTTTTCTAAAGAATATTCACTAACTTTCATTTTAAAAGATATATATCCTTAAATTTACTTAAAAGCTATAATGCCCTTTCTATGATGTATATACAATAAAATTCACATCCATCCATATCGATGGCAAATTACTAGTGCGAGCCTCATTTTAAAACTTAACACTCCTTAGTGCATAATTATTCAGTCTTTCACCATATATAGACACCACACATTATTGTCAATAAATAATTCCACTTTAATGGCAAAGTAATAATTTAGACAGATACAGGGTGCACATTTGCAAAAAAATATATGCAAGCTGGTTTACAACCTAAAGGAACAATAAACCAATAGAAAATACATCATCCAGTTAAGTCCATTGACACCAAGAACTTATTATTGGGGCTTTACAAAGACTACAAAACTTTTCAGATGATTTATTTCACTGTTTCTGTCTATTTACATGATATGTTACATCAAAAATGTACAAAATATAAAATGTATACAGACAAATGTTTCACAAACTAGTTTAAGTTGTAAACTAGGTGGACCTACTAGTATGTATTGCAGGAAGTTCTGTTTATGCTCATGTTTGGGCCATGTTTCTCAAAATGGCAGGGAAAGATTAGCAATTCTCTTAGATCACATATTTTACAAGGGCAACTAATCACTCATCCAGTTACATATATCGATGTTCCACAACAAATTTGATCCATGTTTGAGGCTTCAAAGTCAGGGTGACAATCCTATCTGCATAAATTCAGTTCAGATTTCCCTTAGGGCAATAGCACCATATAAGAAACTTTAGACTGAGAGACACTCTGAAAACTGCACAAATGTCTTGTGTTTTTGTATTTGTTGTTGTTGTTGTTGTTCTATAGCAACTGACCCGTGGCTGGTCACAGAGAATAGCACCATTTACACGTCCTAAAGATAATACATTTTCACATGCATAGAACAAGTCTACACTATGGCCTAGCCCTTGGGTTTTAAAAGTTTAAAACCTGTCCTCTGTATGTGTGTGGTGGTAACTTCTCCAATGACTCAGATCAGTTTTCATGCACTCTCTTTAAAGCCTGCCATGACAGATGCACTTTCAGACAGTTTTACTTTTCCAAAAATGTATTGGCTTCATGTACAGTTTTGAAGCATGCTCACTCTAGCACTGATAGCTCCTGCATAGTCATAACAACTGTAAATACAGGACAAACATGCCAGATAATTACAGCTTTGAGGATTTGCATTCTGTATTTGTTTGCAATGTACAGGAAATCTCAGCAAGTGAAACACCTCTTAACACCAACAGGATAAAATACAATTTTTGCGTGTGTTTATTTTCATTTGTGCAAGGTTTAAAAATTATTTACAATACCCACCCAGTAGACTGTGCAAATCTAACCTTCTTTTACAGTATAAACGCTTCCTCTTCCACAGTGACTTCACTGCTTCAGTGTTCTTTAATGCTGAATTTCTCATGTACAACAATAGCAATCAAAACAACATGCGTCAAAACTATTGAAAAAAAACAAAAGAATAGGGAAGGAAAGCCGAATAGTTGTGCTCATGCTGCATCTAGTGCTTCCAGCTCTGCTGGACAAAAATTCAAAACCTCCTGCCTTCTGATACTCTTTCACCTAGAACTGGATGGAATTTTGCCACCTGTCTCAGCTTTTAAGTGACGGTCAAAGGTGGGTTTCGGATTACTTGAATATTTCAGAGGATAGGCAAAGCAATCTATTCACAAGGTAAAAATACTGATCTTTCTCCTATCCATTTCTTCAGGAAAAAAAAAAAAATACAGAGATGAGGCTACTGTGTTAAGTGGTGTTGCTTGTTGGTAAATGAAAAGACAGTGGAAAGTACCAATGGTTTAGGATTGAAACCAACTGTTCAACTGATGTAGAAATTTGCTTTAAGGCAGTGAGACAGCACCATAGGAAATGTTCCTTCTTTCACTGAAAAGGCTCAAACGAATAAAGCCCTAAAAAAGCCTTTTGTCAGTGTTGACTAATAATTGGTATAAAACTCTTGTTAAGGGAGTGGGCAGGTGGCTTAAAAAGACCACTGTGGTAAAAACAACCTTATAAAACCTGTGACTCATACACTAAAAAGTTGGCGGAGCACATCGTGTGAACATGGCAGTTAGGGATTAACTTGGCACTTCTCCAGCTCGTCACAGCAGTGCTTTTCTGGTGGTTGCACAATTCCACTTGTGCTTATGGAGGACTGGCCTCTCAGATTCGTTTTGGAATAGGGGGAGCGCACAACACAAACACTACTGGAGCCCTGTGACCAGCACCATGTGGCACAAAGGAGGTGGGACGGATCAGAAGAATGGACCCTGCACAGGGGTACAGCCCCTCAGAGGAAACAAAAGGAAGGGACGAAAAAAGGCCTGCATTGTAAACTTTGAAAGAGGCAAAAAGGAAATTCCAGTTTGGCTATCTCATGTGCAATCTATTCAGTTGCCCTGCCGTTAGGGTCCTTTCCAGTTGAGCAATGGAGCCTTCTATCACTCCACTGATATAAAAATTCCTAGAAATAAAGTTAATCATCCATTTCAATTGAGCATCTTGGCAGTTCAGACTTAGCTCCTGGCAGAGGGTGACTGTAGGTCGGGGGCACCTTGGCAGGGTGTTTCCATACTGGCGGTGGTTTATTTAAAATGCCTTTCTCGTTAACCTTTTTTTTTTTTTTTTTAAAGCATAGTCTTTTCCCCGTCTTTTTCACCCTCTCTAGAGGGTAGATTCAAGAGATGAATCCAAAACGTCTTCATGGTGGCTGGTGCTATCACTGTCACAGCTTTGTGGGCCCGAGTAATTGGCTGCTTCTTGGAGTTTCATTAGCATATTCATCTGAAAAAAGAAAAAGAGACATCCTTGTAGGCAATGATGCATTGAGCAAGCTAGCCCCATAAAAATTAAAGTCCTGAGCCACGCGGAGGAACTGTCTCACCCCATCCAAGTGAAATGGGAAAACAATTTTAAATTTCCACTTACTGCCCCTGGCTCCTACACTGTTTCTCCCAAACATGACTAAAACACCAAACCATAAGGACAAATCAGGGCCCCTAGGTAACTCTTTTATTTGGGGTTGTGGATGTACACTGCTCCAGCAGGGAGACTGGAAAGGAAACTGTATCACAGCTGGACATCTGCGCTCATTGCTGGAGAGCATGCCAAGCTTCCCAGCTTTTTGGCTGGGAGAAGCAGAAAGCATTGAACGGCAACTGAAAGTGGTGAATGTTCATACACACACAGATGCACACAAAGGCGCACACGCACGGTCCTTTGAGAAAAGGAGGGGATGGAGTGGAATGAAGCCAGCTGCTGCACACAAGCACACTATGTGCTGTTTAGGAGCTAACCTCGAGAGGAGGTGACTGAATGAAACAGACCATGAGTGCTTGAAGAGAGAGAGGGGAAGAATCACTGTCAAGTTTTTGTTGTTGAATTTCTGATTAAAATATGATTGATATATCGCTGGAAACAAAATCACCTTCTGGAACGATAGCAGCTGTCTTAAGTTCTGAGCCTTATAGCAGCATGGTAATATTTGTTCTAGTAAAAGGGACATATGAATGAAAGCACCTGGGGAGAAAGGTAGCTAGCATTTCCATGTAAGACAAAATACAATGCAGGCACATTCTTAGATTTTGATAGATCTGTAGCTTCAGTGTTCGAGATGGAAGTTAAAAAAATTATTTAAAAGCAAATTGTGGCTAAATGGTTCAACAACTTTGGAAAGCACAAAATTGGCATGTGTCTTTTTGAGGGTAGTGGAGATGTTTTCTTATTGAGAAAATGAGAATTTTTAATTCTATAAATTATAATCTTGATACTGCTTCATGCATACTAACTTTATTTTATAAAGTAATCAAAGTTTTCCTTTTTTCCCAACTTAGATAAATAGGAACTCTGATCCAATAGAATGGAGAAATCTAAAAAGAATTCCTTGGTCATATGTTATGTATAATTTGTATATGCTCAGTATATGTGCCCAATAAATATTTGTGAAATGAATTATAAACTGGTAATCACCAGTTGCAGTGAGACTGCCTTTCTGATAAAGAGGCTACAGTTACAGCAAATTTGATTGATTTTAATATTCTTCAGGATAATGTTTTTCAACAGATTTTTTTGGTAAAACTTTCTGAATTGATTAAATCAACTACATATGGGTATGAAAGTGGCTTGTGATAACTTCGCAAACCCAGTAGGCCAAATGTCTCCATGACTCAAAATCTCCTTCCCTGCCCTCACGCAGGCACAATACATATGCTCATGTGCGTTCATATTCCCTGCCTTCTTTCCTGTGCTCATCCCTCCCTCCCACACTCACTTATAGCTGGCTATGTATTCAAGCATTTTGTTAAGATTATTTTTACAACAGAACTGGGATTTTAGCACACTCATGATTTACTAAGAGCAGAAACAGTAAATAAGGTCTGTTTAAAGGGCTATGGTTCTGTCTCAGTTGCAAATGTGTGAAACAACTTGAACGCTGAATCTAAGTTCTGCAGTGTAATAATAAATTAAGAAAGTCTTAATTTTTAAAAGAGGGTGAAATATAGTATGTTTGTTCCATTAGGATAAGTTCCAAACTTTGGATTCTTAGTAACTACATACAAGGGGATATACTTTGCCTTCTCATTGTGTTGCTTTGTGCCTTCAGGTCAAGGGAAGTGACAAGAGGGAGGCAAAGTTATACAATTCAATAGTCACCATGACAGATCACAAGCCTCTAAAAAAGTATTTTCCTCCTCCTCCTCCCTCCCTACACCCATAGTCAAAAACCTCTCTACATCATTTCTTACACCTATGTCAGATCCTTGTCTTCCCTGGTGTTATAGTTCTACTAGTTTCCCAGCCTCCATCCTTTCTCCTCCAAAAATCTGTCTTCAACACTGTTATCAAAGTGATCTTTATAAACTGCAGATCTTACTAGGTAATCCCCCTGCCAAAATCCTTTGGTGGCTCCCTATGATTTGTATGATAGTTTTAACTTCTACAATAATAAACAAGTCTTGACAGGATCTAGCAATTGTAGATTTCTGAAGCCTCAATTCCTTCCATCCCTATAGTTCTAGTCATGCCAACATGTATACAGCTCCCTAAACTTATTTTATTTTACTGTTCCATAATGATTCACATGCTGTGTGCTTAATTATGTTGTCCTCTATCTAAACACATGTTGAGCTCCTAGTCCTCTCCTTCAATACCCAGCTCAAGTATTTCCTCCTCCATGAAACTGTCAACAAATAAATCCCTCAGTTGACTCACAGCTTTACCTATCATGTATCTCTATCATTATTTTCCTGTAGTTTGTATATGTAAATGTCTCTCTCCCTCATTGTACTGTGAATTCCTTGAGATTAGAAAATGTATCTTATTTACCTCCTGATCACCAGGTCTTAGCCCTAAATACAAACTCAACAATGTTTGTTGAATGAATGAACCTATACTTTGTGCTTTTTAAATAATGTGTGATATCCTTAAAACTTGCAACTTTATTCAGATTCAGAAACAGATTTCAGACATTAAATAGATTTTTTCCCCTCAGATTTCTGTTTTAGATTAAACTGCAAATATATTTTACCTTATGTCTGTAATTACACAAGTATAGAATTGTAAAAGTAGATATAGAGAGTTTTTCTACCAGAATGTGGCTAATCCAAAGATTTAGTTTTAGATGATAAGACTTTTGCCATTTAACATGACAGATATCATAATCCCTTGTTTCTAAGATGTTTAATAGAGTAGAATATTAGGAACTAGTGATTTTTAAAATCCTGATTCTCTTGTTAGAAAAGGATACCCTAGATCTCTTTTCTGTACTATATAGCATTCAGAGCTATATGAAAAGAACATTCAGGAAAAAAAGTGCTTAGTAGGTTTAGCTGACCTGGGCTGTGAAAATGGAAAAGCTGAGGATATCATCTAAGGTCCCATACTCTACAGAGTAACTATGAAAACAAACCTTATGAATGCCTTTCGTCTCAAACAGACAGAAAATAAAAACTTTGCAGAAATAGGGATTCATGAAAACTTGGATGAAATAATTCATAATTCTGCACTAAAGTTTGTATTTATTCTATTAAATTTCATCCATTCTATCAGCAATTATTCATGGTATGATCACAATTGTGCTAGATTCAAACCAATTCCTCCACAACTTTTTGATTTCTAATTATAAAGGGTCAGGTTCCTGTTATAAAAATAAAAGTCCAGCCCCTTAAGGCATTTATAGTTTAGACAGAAGTTCTAAACAAGGGGCCCCTAGACTCTAAAGGGGTCTATGTCTACAGTTTCAATACGTTTATGTAACCCTATGAAATAGCATGAAGAATTTTCTGTGTGAGTGCATTTTGCTGGGGAGAGGATTTTTGAAAATGTATAAGATTTTTCAAATGTAACCCTTACATGTTAAGAATGATCAGCTTCGAAAATGGAGATAATTAATGATATGTATGTATTGGGAATGTTGGTATAAGGGCATTCCATAAAATTTAAGTCAGTTTATATCCTTGGGTATAGTCATAAGTTATTGCTTTTAATCATTTTCCTTTTAAAAAGATTTGTTTTAAGTAACACAATAGTCTTAATCTCAGTATCTTTTGTTTCTGTATTGGTTATGCAAGTCCAATGATTTCTTCAGTCATAGAATAGTAATATGACAAACACATTACATTTGATACCAATTTATAGAAAGCAATCTGTAAAAATAAACACATAAAAAGAAAGGATTTTTTTCCCCAAAACACCATATACTTAATATTTTCAGAGTAGTCGTACTTTGGAATTTTATAAATTTTATTCAAAGTACTTCAGTATTTTTAAAAGTAAATAAAGCACACAGTTGTAAAGACAGCAAGGCAGAGAGAATAATCTCCCTTTAACTTTCAAGTCATTTCTCCTTCTTTACTGTAGGAAACAAAAGAACAATTCTAAGTTTAGTCAGACTAGTTTATATATGTGAAATATTCTTTAGTTCTCCAAGTGTATATTAGACTATACTCTTTACATTCTTTCTTTTAAGAATGAAACTGTTTTCTCTTAACTACCTAATCAACTGAGTGACTCATATATATATGTATATGTGTATATATACATATAAATATATATTTTCCAGTAATATACAGACAACCTAAACTTTCCCCTTTTAACCACATCCAAATATATAATTCAGTGTCTAATTACATTAACAATGTTTTGCTACCATCCCCACCATCCATTACAAAAACATTTCCATCACTCTAAATTAAACCCTGTTCCAATTAAGCATTAATTCTTTATTCCCTTCCTTCACCCCGAACCCTGGTAACCTGTTTTCTAGTTTATGACTCTAGGAATTTGCTTATTCTAATTAATTCATATCATTGAGTTAATATTTGTCCTCTAGTGTCTTACTTATTTCACTCAACATGATGTATCCAAGGTTCATCCATGAAGTAGCATGTATCAGAACTTCATTTTTAATGGTGAATAAAATTCCCTGCATGTATATACCACATTTTGTTTCTCCATGCTTCTGTTAATGCACACTTGGGTTGCTTCTTTCTTTTGGCAATTGTGAAAAATGCCATTATGAACATCTGTGTGTAAATATCTGTTCTAGTTCCTGCTTTCATTCTTGTGGATATATACCTAGGAGTGGGATTGCTAGGTCATATGGTACTTCTATACTTAATTTTCTGAGGGATTTACAAACTGTCTTCCACAGTGGCTGTACCATTTTACATTCCCAAAAACAATGAACAGGTGTTCCTATTTTTCCTCATCTTCTCCAATACTTGTTATTTTCCATTTTTTTAAATAGTAGATATTCTGGTGGATGTGAAATGGTATCTCATTGTGGTTTTTTTTTTTTTTTTTTTTAATATATATTATTTTTTTTTTTGAAAGATTTTATTTATTTATTTGTCCCCCCTGCTGCTTGTGCTCGCTGTGGTTTTGATTTGAATTTCCCTGATGGCTAATGATGTTAAGTTTATTTTAATGTGCTTATGGACCATTTGAATATCTTCTTTGGATAAATGTCTATTCAAGTCTTTTGCCCTTTTTAAAAATTGGGTTGTTAGACTTTTTGTTGTTGAGTTGTAGGTCTTCTTTTTATATTTCAGCTATTAAACTCATATCTGATATGTGGTTTCCAAATGTTTTCTTCCATTCAATATGTTGTCTTTTTACTTTCATAATAAAGTCCTTTGATTTACAAATGTTCTTAATTTTGGTAAAGCCCCATTTATCTATTTTTTTCTTTTATGGCTTGTGTTTTTGGTGTAAAGTCTAAGAAACCATTGCTTAACAGAAGGTCCTGAAGGTATTTTCCTATGTTTTCTTCTAGGACTTTTATTATAGTTTTGATTCTTATTTTAGTTCTCTGATCCATTTTTGAGTTAACTTTTGTATATGATGTAAGGTAGGGGTCCACTTTCATTCTTTTGCATATAGATAACTAGTTTCCCAGTACCATTTGTTGAAGAGATTTCTTTCTCTATTGAGTGGGCATGGAACCCTTTTAAAAAATTAATTGGCTATAGATGTTTTCTGGATGCTCAGTTTGATACCATTGGTCTGTATGTCTGTCCTTGTGCCAGTACCATGCTATTTTGATTATTGTGATTTGTAACAAGTTTTCACATTGGAAGGTGTGAGTCCTCCAACTTCATTCTTTTTTTCCAAGATGTTTTTGGCTATGTGGGGCCACTAACCTTTCCATATAAAACTGATGATTGGCTTTTCCATTTTTATAAAGAAGGTTGTTGGAATTTTGATTGGGATTGCATTGAATTCTATCAATCACTTTGGGTAGAATGGCCATCTTAAGAATAAATGATAAATTTGATATCTTTGTCCCTCATAAGAATTTTTTATTTAAAGTCTGTTTTATCTGATATCAGTGTAGCTAGCCCAACTCTTTTTTTAGGTATTATTGGCATGGTATATTTTTTCCATTCGTTCACTTTAAACTTATTTGTGTCTTTGAATTTAAGGTGGGTCTTTTATAAACAGCATGCTTTATTATTTTTTTAAAAATCTATTCTGTTAATCTCTGCCATTTGACTAGAGAGTTCAATCCATTTACATTTAAGGTATCTACTGATAATGCAGGATTTTCTTATGCCATTTTGCTGTTTGGTCTTTGTAATTCTTATAACTTTTTGTTCCCCCCAAATATTCAGTTAATGTCTGTTTTCATATTTATTTGATTTTTTGTACTGTATCATTTCAAGTCCTTCCTCATTTCTTTTTGCATATATTTTTCATATATTTTCTTTGTGGTTACCCTGGGGCTTAAATTTAACATACTAAATCTAAAACGTTTGATTTTATACCAACTTAACGTTAGTAACATAAACAAACACTCTTTCTATATCCTTCCATCTCTCCATCTTTTAGTTGAATGTCTTACAAATCATATTTTTATATATTGTATATATAAAACCATAGATGTATCATTACTTTTTTATGCATTTTCATTTTAGAAGCTGTAAGAAGTAAAAAGTGTTGTTATACCAAAAATATTTTTTAAAATACCAAAAAATATATACTGGCATTTATAATTACCCATATGCTTACCTTTACCAAAAGTCTTTATTTCTTTATGCCACTTTGATCCATTGGCTAATGTCCTTTTCTTTCAGCCTGAAGAGCTCCCTTTAGCATTGCTTGTAGGGCAGGTCTAATGGTGATGAGCTGCCACAGCTTTTATTTATCTCAGAATGTCTTCATTTCTCCCTCAGTTTTGACAGCTAGTCTTATCGGATATAAATTTATTGGTTGGCAATTGTTTTCCTTTAGCACTTCAAATATTTCATCCTATTACCTTCTAGCCTCCATAGTTTCTGATGAGAAATTGACAATCTTACTGGTACTTCTTTATACATAGTATTACTTTCCTGTTGTAGCTTTCAGAAATCTCTCCTTCTCCTTAGCATTTGACTTTTTGACTACTATGTGTCTGGGCATGGTTCTCTTTGAGTTTATCCTATTTGGGATTCATTGGGATTCTTGGATGTTCATATTCATCTCTTAGTTAAATTTGTGAAGTTTTCTGCCATTATTTTTTTGAATAGTCCTTCTGTTCTTATTCTCTCTTCTTCTGGGACTCTCATAATACATATATTGATATGCTTGATGATTCTCTTAGGCTCTGATTACTTTTTTTTTCATTGTTTTTTCTTTATGCTGATCAGCCAGAATAATTTCATTATCATGGCTTTTTTTTTTTTTTTTTTTAGGAGGCACTGGGAATTGAACCCGGGACCTTGCACATGGAAAGCAGATGCTCAACCACTGAGTTACACCTGCTCCTCACAATTGTCATGGCTTTGAGTCCACTGATTCTTCTGCCAGTTCCTATCTATCTGCTGCTGAAACCCTCTAGGGAATTTTTCATTCCAGTTATTGTGGTCTTCAACGCTAGTATTCCTGATTGGTTCCTTTTTAAAATTTATATCTCTTTATTGAGATTCTCACATTGTTCATTCATTAATTTTCCTGATATACTTTAGTCCTATCTCTGTATATTCTTTTATCTCCTTGAGTATATTGAGGATCATTTTTTAAAGCGTTTGGTCTTTTTTTAAAAGTCTGGTTTTATTTTTTGATGGTTTATGGATTTTTACCTTGTTTCTTTGGATGGGCCAACATTTCCTATATGTCTTGTAACTTTTTGTTACATTTCCTTTTTGTCTTATAACTTTTTTGTTGAATATGGTACATTTTAACATTTAAAGTGTTAACTCTGGGATTTTTGTCTCTGAGCTGTCTGAGAGAGTTTACTGAGTTCTAAGAGCTAAAAAAAATCCACATGCACAAAAAACCAATGCAAAAACCACCTTTCACAGTCTTTACAAATTGACTCTGCATCAGCTAGTTTTAAATTTCAGAGTTCAGATTTGCCTCAGGCTGATCTTAAGGAAAACTAAAGTGCAGCATCCTCTCCTCCTTTTCTGAGCCCACCCCTTGTCCTGGGCTGGTGCTTGCTCATGGTCTTAGGAATTCTTGTTTTACAGAAATTTGAAAGGCCCCTTTACTCCCTATGAAATATACTTTTTTCCCCTCCATGGAGCTCTGTTATATGACTTAAAGCAGGTAATCCTTAGTCCCAGACTGCTTTGCCTTAATTGTTTCTTACACTGCTTTAGCTGTCCACAAGCTGCTTATGCCTGCAGGGCAAATTCAGGAGTATTAAATGGAGTTGAGTTTCCTGGTTCAGCCTTGCAGATGCACTATGATAGATTATCACCTACATACAGGCACCACCATATATACACAAGGGTTACTTTGTTCCTATGGAACAGGGCCTGGGATGCACAATGGGAATTCAGGCTTGACTCCACACTATACTGGGGAGGGGTTGATGAAGGGACCAGCAAGAGTGCCATGACCTTCTCCTACCATTTTCTAAAGTTGCATTTTCTTTCTTTGGGACTCATCTAGGTACTGCAACCCTTTAACTTTTTCCAGAGTTTTGAGAAAGATGAGTCTGCCAGTTATTGCTAGTTGTTCAAAGATTCAGTAGGGGAAGGGCACCCTGGAGCATCTTATACCACCATCCTGGTTGACTGGAAGCTTTTAACTACTTTTAAGTATACATGTTTGGTCTTTTGTTTAAGAATTTCACCCAGTGAAAGTGGGTCAAGGTAAAAGTGTTAAAACTGAGTGCCCAAATATTATGTAGGATAAATAATATCTTTGACACAAATGACAAAATACTAATGACCACACACTATAGTCAAGATTGTATAGGAAGAATAAAACAGCTTCTTACCAGGGGATCCCCCTCTGTGTCAGTTTGTGGAATGTGCTTTGAGGTTGTGGCTTCCTTAGTGGATGTGCAGCCCTCATACCCAACATCTTCTGGTCGCAAGTGAAGTAATGCTGGGCCCTCCTGAGGCAGAGATGCTGAGCTCCATGGGTATGTGTCCAGCACCCACTTGGAGGGGTCTTCCCATGGTGCACGTTTCCCATACATCTAAAAGTTGACAACATATTTAGCACAAATAAAATGCAGTTCTATTGAGTAAAAATGGCCACTGCTAAATTAGTGATTCCTTTACTCATTGAGCTCTCATGGGACTGACAAGTGAATTATTTCCCAGATTTTAAACATGTATCTGTCTACATAGCTCACTTTAAACTCAAAGGCTAGGTAAAATAAAGTTGAATGTGTGGGGCAAATGATTAGCATTTGGAGAGGTTTATTTCAAATATATGTTGATATGACTGCCAACATTTATCTTTATTAGTAATTTTACAAACCAAGAAAAAACTCAAAGTTGAGGAAGAAAAGCTCCAATTATGGAGGACTGAGAAAAAGTTATTCTAGACATTAACTAGAGTTGTCAACTAAAGTGCACTTTGGAAAGGTAAAGGATCAAAAGAAAAAAAAAAGAGACTTCCTACTCTGTCTGGCTCACTCTACTCAAACTTTTTTTAAGAATAAGAATACTTTTTCTGATAACTGTTTTTCCCCAAATTAAATTTCCATAAGAATCTTATTGCTTCCTGCAAAGATGTTTTTAGATGTTTATTTATAAGACCATTATTAGTAAAAGAGGAGAAAAAAATGGAAACTTATGCATCAACTTTGCAAGGACTCATGCGGAGACAGAATCCCCATAAGAAAGAGATGACATAACCTGGTTAAAGTCCTGGCAGTGGAGTATAGGGGAGAAGATGAACTCAAGAGATATTAAAAAGTTAATAGGCTGGAACCAAAGCTGAAATCAACCTGAAAAGGGCACACTGAGGAAACAGACATTAATAGGACTTTTTAGAGGAATAAAAAGCCAAGGAAACATTAAAATTAAGAGAAGAGAGCATATCTTGGGCACATTAGTTCTTTAATGTACATCTCCTCCCCACTTAGCCTGTTCCACTAAGGGCAATCCTCATCACCAGGTGCATGTTTGGTCCCTGAAGGCATGCTATGTGGGTGTGCTATGTGATTTGTTGTGGTTTTTTAGTAAGACAAAAGCAAAATGATGATCTCCAACATCATGAAATGGCTGTGGCCTGTGTGAAAGAATTGGATTCATTTGTGGTTTCCCTACACGTGGCTCTTCTGCTCTTTCTATTTGAACCTATAGTAAGTACTAGACTTGATAGGTATATATCCAAGAGACTTAAATCTTTGGGCTGTCCATGTGCCACTTGGGCCCTGAATCTCAACACAGTTGCAACACCTACTCTCCAGTTCATTCGACTCACCCAGGACAACAAACAAGGAGATGATGATGGACAATGGCCATCCCAAGGAACAGAGAAAGTCTGCAACTGCAGTCCCATCCATCTTCCCCATGGGATCTAAGCCCCTTCTCAATTAGAAGCAAAGTAAGCATCACCATCCTAGAATCCTCAGGGATGGACTAGAGTAGACTTACTGTTATTCTACTATAGACTTATTATTTTAGCAATGGAAGAACTTTTTATCATTGATATGGAGACAGTGGCCACCACCAGAGGTTCTGAGGGGAGGGAGAGGGAAAAATAAGTGTAATATAGGGGCATTTTCAGGACAATGAAATTATCCTGCATGACACTGCAATGACGAATACAGGCCATTACACATATTGTCATAACTTACAAAATTTGCGGGACAGAGTGTAAACTATAATGTAAAGTATAACCCATACTTAGTGACAATGTTCCAAAATGTGTTCATCAATTGTAACAAATGAACCACACTAATGAAGGAAGTTGTTAATGTGGGAAGGGTAGGGAGTGGGACATATGGAAATCTGCTATATTTTTTATGTAATATTTATATAATCTTAAAAAATTTTTCTTCTTTAATTTTAAAAAGTATTTTTTTTAAAAAATGGCTGTGGCCTGCCTTAGAGTTGTTTTGGGTTTCTCTTGGAGGAGCTGTATGAGGCTATGGCATCCTTGCTTAACAAAAGGAATCCAGGTCCTGGTATCTGAGCATTTCTCTTGAGGAGACTGATGGTATACCCATTGCATGGGTAGAAAACATTAGATTTATTTCAATAATCTTCTTGTTTTGGAGTGCACAGCTTCTCTCAATTGATAACCTACTTTTAGAGCATGCAAAAATAACTTGCTATACAACTAAAACTGAACGGAAATTTTTAATACTTGAAAAGTTTAACTATGTTTAAAAAAGAATATGAGAGTCTAAAATCAATCTTAAATGCCACCAGCCTTTTAAAGAATCACCAGTAACAACAAAATTGGAGGTGACAAGTAAAATGCTAAACAGGTTCAATTATGTATTTCAGGGTAAAATAGAGAAAAGGTATTGAAAGAAGAAAAATCTACATATCCAGAATGAGATGATTTAATTGCTAAAACTTCAAGAAGGAGAGACTCACTAGAATAAAAATGAAAATCCATTGCATCACCAGTGTTGCTTCCAACTACAACATCTGGTAGAGAGCATTCCCTGTATGGTTCTTCACCAAAGCACTGACCTTCATCTGAAAAGAGATCTTTCTATTCCCCCCAATCAGATTTTCACCTTTGCTCAGGCTTTGCTTTGCCACCTCTTCCTTCAATGTGTGCTTCTTTGTTGCCAGAGGACCTAAGGGTATGGCTCATGGCATGTGCTGCTTTTCCTTCTGCTCCTCCAGAAAGCATATATGGACCACCCAAAGAATACCTTTCACCAACGGATTTTTCTGGCTTATACCTTTCAATGGCAATGAGAACTGTCTATCCATAAAAGAGTTTTCATATTGGATATTCCCCCTACAGTATGGATTTCAACCTACATTATGGTTGATTCAGTTTTCACACTAACCTACTACTAAAATCCAGAACCACAGCAAGAAACTTGAGGCATTTTTATCGCTGTTCAAAAATAATTCTTAAGTATCTCTGTTTTTGTTTGAGAAACTCATATTATTTAAGTGATTATACTTTTGCCCAAATGGAAACTTTATAGAATTATAATTTTCAGAATACAGTTTAATAAATAATAATGATTTAAATATTAAAAAGAACTCATGTACTTTTTTAATGAAATCCAAGAAAGCTAAGAATTCTTAGATATTATTGTTTGTGGGTTTTAAAAAACTTTCTATACAACAGCAAACAGATATGAAGAAAGAAAAATTTCCTGTATAAATACTGGATCATAGTTTATTAATATTGAAACTGTATCCAAAGAACAAAGAATTCACTTAAATATTAATTTTAAACTTATGCTTTTTAGAATATTGTAGATTATTTTTCATACAAATTTTTTTTTTTTGGTAAAATGATCAAAACTGACAGACCTACTTCACATCCTAGGCAGTATAACAGTTTAAAAGGAATCATGGAAAGTGATATATTATACTTGAATTAAAATAAAAATAAAACAATAAAACTTTGGTATAGTCTGTTTTGTTGGAATCACTTTCTGGGGCTGGATTGACTTATACTCCTAAAAATATGAAATTGTGCTATTTAAATCTAGAGTAGCACCAATCAATAGCAATCTTTAGGATCTTAACTTTTCTCCCTTAGGCTTCACAGATTCCTTATAATATTTCTCATGCTCACCAGAATGATAGTGATGTTCCTAAAATACTTCCATGCCATTCAACTAGGTAAGGAGAGCATGATGACAAAAGGAAGTGAAAGGAAGAAAAATAGATGACCAATTTTTTTTCATATAGTAAAATAAAGACTTAAAACTGTATCACAGAAGACAAAACCATGAAAAACAAACTATATCTTACTTCTAATAGCAGTTGTGATAACCAGAACTACAGATGCTTCAGCAAAAACTGCCTAAACTTTGGATAAGTTATTGAAAATGGCATTGGGTTCTTCCATGACGAGTTGAGTGACTATGTAGTTTAAATCTTAAACATTCAACATTGAGTTTTCATAATTCTACAATTTCTTAAATTTCAACTCCAATGTATGGAAATACCAAATCTGATGGAAAAAGGGTAAGTATCTTATTGAAGACATAAGGTTTTCTCTTTTGTGATGTATTTTCGTTTTTTAATCATGACTGAACAGAAGGTTTGGTTGCAGAGCCTCATGATGTAAGATAGATGAGAGGAAGAGCAAACACACTGCCAAACTACCTTATCAGATAAAAAAGCCAAAAGTCTTGGAATTTAGAATGATACTTAAAAATGTAAAGGATCTTGGCATATTATGTTAAAAGATTTCAAACAATAAAGCACACTAAAAATATGTAACCTAAAAGAAAACCTACTTGGTGCAAATTATGTGATTAGCTTATAAATGGCCAAGGACCATGCAATTCACGGCTGTCTCTTAAGATGTAGAGCTGTGCAATTAACTGATTATCTAATGAGAACAATCTGCAAACACTCATGGCGATAAATTTTGCCTAGAATGTGCAATTGTTGGAATAATTTTGCTTTCCTCTTCTCTGATATCTGTATACCAGTTGCTCTTTAAAATTTTACCAGAGTTTATCCCTTTGGTTTTTGCTGAAATGATCAGATAAATGATTTTTTTTTTTTTGCTTTTTAATAAATGTAGGGCTTTTGTTTGTTTTTTAATAGTAAAGAATATTGAGTATTATACCTGAAGACCTTCTCTCACTGCCTCCAGAATATAAGGTATCAAAGAATAGTTCCAGAGATCCATGAACCACACTCTAGAACCTTCTACATCCATGGGACAAGGAAGAAAAAGTCGGGGACCTGAAAAGGAACAAATTATAATAAAGCATTTTTAGGAAACATTATATTTAACAATCTAAATACATATTTAGACACCACTTAGGTGCCTTAATATATTTCTTGCAGGATACTTAGAAACCTAAAATCTTGGCCAGTTTGATTATTATTAAGGAGGTTTTACTCATGATCCAATCTCCCAGACCCTTCTTTTTTTTTTTTTTTGCAATAAAATATAATCTGAAGCACAATGTATTAGTGTTAGGAGATATCTTAAATTCAAAATCCATTCAACACACCTCATTTTACAAAATAAGGAAACTGCTGAAATGAATTGCTTAATATAAAGTGTCATTATTTGCACAGGTAGAACTGAACCTGGGTCTTCTGATTCCAAATCTAGATAATTCTATCTTTAGTGAGTATATTTGTATGACCCATAACAAAGGGAAAGGGACTTCTAAACATATAATTTAAGATAGAGTATAAAAATAAACATCTTTGTGCCAATTAAGGAGAAATAATTTAAACAATTTTGTCTTCCTGAAAAATAGAAAACACCTAAATTAACTATAAAACATCTAAATTATCTCTAACTAAAATCTTCTCTCCCAACTATATTTGATATGAGCCATTAGGTAAAATTTGTTTTTAGCCTAACAGTGGTACCCAGAAGCGATGTTGTTTCTTTCAAATGGTCATCTGATTTTTAGATATTTGTTTGTATTAGACATCTGTGATCTCAGTAATGTCTTTATAAATCATAATTGTTTGATAAAATGCATCTATAATTGGAGATACAAAGTTTAGAAGAAAGCAAACTTTCAGAAGGGAAAAAAGTAAACTTGAATCTTTGGAAGCTTGAAAAAGATCAGTTTGACTTGTTATTTTCTACCATCCAATCTGGCCAACTTTATCAAGTACTCTTAGTTCCTGGAGAATGGCATATTGTAATTTTGGAACTCACCAATGGTAACGTCAGAAGAACTGTGTGTTTCCAAAAAACTGTTCAGATGATGCCATGTTTTAGGAATCCAGTCTATAATTTTGACTAGGTCATTATTGCGTATGTTCCTTTCAATTTCTATCTCAATCAGTTTCCTTCGAAGATATCTACCTAGAAAGCCTTTTACCGGTTCTGTATGGTTTGCACACAGTACCCACCTACAAAAACAAACAAACAAAAAACACCATAAATTAACACCAGGAGTCTTTATGTAAAAATAAGTCCACAGTGTTCCCTTTCCAATATAAAGTAAAATTTAAAATAACAGTGTTCCTATTTCAATTGGTGGCCATATTCTAATGACCAGAGGAGTTAAGAGATTTATTAGCATTAAAGCTTTGATGCAGCTAGCTCTTCTTTATGAGCTAAAGTGTGCATCAGAGGCGAGTGGGAGTATACATGCTGCGCTCTCTTCTGGAAGGGACTCTAAATTCCTGAAATAGGAACTCTCTTCACATACCCCACACTTAGAAGAAGAGTGCTCTACTTTAGCCAGTGACATGGTGAGCAGAAAAAAACTTTTTTTTTTTTTAAGAACACTTCTAATTACAAGGAGAGGATCACAAATTATTTGCCTGAGAAAAAGAGTGTATGAAGTAGGAATTATTTTCACACAACAGGTCACTACTGGCAGAAATTGTCAATGAACAAGTGGAAAAACAAACCACTCAACACAACCAAAAAGAGATTATTAAAAGAAAAATGTATCTTTACCTGAAATTATGATGCAGCTCTAGATTTGGTGATGAAGAAACTCCCTGATTCATTGTTCCAATAATATAGGGACTAGAAAAAAAAAAGGAAAGAAAAGGAAAGGAAAGGAAATTTAGATGTATTGGGGATAAATGAGGTTAATCCACAAAAACTTATAAAACAATTCAGATAAATATGGATTATTTTAATATTGGACTTAAAAATGTACTTTTATAAAGTTAAGTTGGACAATGACAAAGGTCATTGGGCTGGATATTAAGATTTGAGTTCTAATTTCAGCTCTGTATCCCCTCTCTGGGTCAGAGTTTACTTAGCTATAAAATGAGGAGGTTAGAATGGAAAAATCACAACAGTTTCATCCCACTGTAACATCTTATAACTCTTATGAGTCTACTCAACTTCATTAATTTTTCTATTTTAATATCTTTAGTTATTTTATTTTTATTATTTTTTTTTGCACCTAATGATGAAAAACTTTATTTTGCATAAAGGTCTCTGGAAAATGACTCTGTGTTGGGGACACGTTATAGATGAGGAATGATCCATACATAGTACAAAACTCAATTACAGAATTATTTTCAAGCTAGTACCAGATTTTAGTTATTTTTAAAGGTTCTTAATAACATGAGAAAATTTGTATTTTTGCTTCAATCCTTATTTTATGCTGATCTGTTTTTAACAGCTTTTATCTCTAGCATAGACTGAGATATTTGGAATCATTATAACTAATATTATATATGTTGATGTTCTTATATCATGATACAATTAGGGACCATGATGCAATTAATATCTAGTGTGTGTTCAGATTTTTATACCATCCTTTTCATAGTAAATATTTAAAAATTAGAGTCATTAATAGAGGGAGCTACATCTGAATATTTAAAATTTTCTCTGTAGAAAAGTTGTATTTAGACTTTGATATGGATTGAACATGAAACCAGAGCTCTAAGAGTTCCTCCTAGTTCTTAACTATTCCAACAAAGATATTTCTTATTGCCCAGACTTTCAGGATATCTGTATAAGCTAACTTAATCGAGTAAATATTTCCAGCCTTCAAAAAAGTCTCAGATATAGTTATTGAATGAATAAATTAATGTTTTAAGGAATATATATGGAATCTTTGGAAATATGCTATGATTTTAATGAGGGTTTATCAATTTAATGACATTCATGATAGGTCTGAAAAGGTAGATAGGCACAAGAAAGCTAATTTGATTACCATCTTTTCATATTTCATCATTCAAAAAATTTGATAAGCATACCATTTGTTGTATTTACAGTTGAGAAAGCCATTGAAGATGTCACTCAAAGAGCCCACATGGTGAAGATTATCAAGAATTATTACAACTGGGAGCTCTACACCATTATTATCAGCACTGCACTGTTCAGCCAGATTAGCTAGATACTGTTGCAATTCCTTTAAAAAAAATAAAGGAAACAAGTACAGCAATAATAAATTTATACCAATGGCAAACAATTAATTTTTTAGGAACAATACTCTTTTTCCATCTAGAACTTTTCATTAAAAACACATGGAGTGCTCAATTGATATAAAACTTTGGTCTACAAAGCAAAGAACATATAATGCTGAGAAGATAAATTTTTTAAAGGAAAGAGACAAATGAAGAGGAGAAGCAAGGACAAAAGAGCCAATAGAAAGCACCTGCAGTAAATATAAAAGTGTGAACACAGACATATCTCTTACTTGTTTTTCTCCTAGAAAGAGGCAAAAAAGAGTTCTTAGATACGAGCTCTTATAAAAAATCACAAATATGGAGATTGGATTCTTATTTTTGGTATCTCAATGACAAAACTGAGTTTAGCAAGCCCCATAGTTTCAAGAATAGACTAAAAAGAATGTTTTAATTCTAATTCATTTAGATGGGGTGCATCCAAAAATGCAGCCCCAGGCCTGGGATAAAAGTATGATATCTCTCTCTCCTTCTGCATGGCATGGAACTACTGTGATTTTAAACAAGGACAATTTTTTTTTTTTACCATGGGGTCATTTGATATTAACATTTAGCATTTTGTGAGCATCTTTGTTCTTTTACAGGTGTTATCCCTAAGTAGCTTTTAATCTAAATATGATAACCAGTTCACTGATTGACTGCTCTCACAGATGGGTAGGCCAGACACATAATTAAGTTTCTTAGAGTTATCCTAATCAGTAAAAGCATTTCCATAATATTTGCATATTTACAATGACATTTTCAATTTGTAAATCTTGCTGAGGTTTAAAAAACAATTCCATGATCCCATATTCTGGCAGCCAAGTAAATATGTGAACCACTTACCCTAGATGCAACTTCCCTGTCTGTAATACCACTTTTAGAATTAAAAGCAGAAGAGATTAAACCAAGGATATCCAGGGTTTGGGGACCTTTAGTAATATATTCACATAAGATTGAATATAAAATGTATTAAAGAACTAATATACTATTTGTCTTATATTGAGCAACTCACATTGAATAAACATCTAAAGCAGAGAACACAGAAAACTGTTTTTTAAACTGATAAATAATCTGGGCAATTTCATTTCCCTTAAAAGAGAAAATGGAATTTATATCACTTATCTAGCTATTTTATGTCATTTATTCATTTATAAAACAGTCACAGTCTATCTACCATGTTCAGCACCCTAGACGAAGCCCTGGGGGTGTATAAAAGTAAAGCATTTTTGCTGCTGTTATAGTGCTCAAAAAAGTTTAATATTTATGAAGAACTACATCAAGTCCTTTTCTGGGCATGAAGTTTAAAAAGGGTAATCAGATAAATAAAATGTGGTGTATACATACAATGGAATATCAATCAGCTGTTTAAAGGGATGAAGGCCTTCCTAATACATGTAACAACACGAATGAACACTGAAGACATCTCGTAGAATGAAGTAAACCAGACACAAAAAGACAAATACTTTATGATCTCATGATCTCACTGATTTGAAATAATTAGAATAAACAAACTCATAGAGTCAGAATCTAGAATAAAGGTTATCAGGGGTTCAGGTGGGGATAGGGAATGGGAAGTTGTATTAGTCAGCCAAAGGGGTGCTAATGTGAAATACTAAAAATGGGTTGGTTTTTATAAAGGGTATTTATTCGGGGTAGAAGTCCACAGATACCAGGCCATAAAGCGTTAGGTTTCTTCTCTCACCACAGTCCATTGCCACGTGTTAGGGCAAGACAGTTGCCAGCGTTTACCAGGGTTCAGGCTTCTGGGGTTCCTCTCTTCCCGGGGCTGCGTTTCTCTCCGGGCTTAGCTCCTGTTTCCTTCACAAGGTCAGCTGTAGACGATCTGGGGCCTTCTTTCCAATATCAAAACTGCTTCTCAGAAGACTGCTTCAACTGTCCTTTGCCTTGCCTTTTATATTCAATTCCCCACTCACCAAGGGGTGGGGCTCAACGCCCTAATCCTAACCTAATCATGCCCAGATTAACAGATCAGTTTACAAGCATGATTCAATTATATTTTTGGAATTCATAATTACATCAAAGTCCCCAATGGTTATATTCCACCCTCTGAATTCTAAAAATACATTACAATTCTCACAAAAAAACTTAAATCAGTAACAATTCAAGTACAAAATCATATTAAAATCATTTTAAAGAAATACAGTTTGTCTTTAGGCAAAGTCCCATCTGCTATAGACCTCTGAATCTTACAAAACCATTTAACTGCTTCCAATACACAAATGGAAAGACGAAAGATAAACATTTTCAATATTATAAGGAGAAATTGGGATGTTAAACATGAGTCATGGATCCTCTACAGTTCAGTAAACTTGCAGGGCATCCTCCATTCGATTTCAAAGTCTGAGAGTCATTTTTAAGAAGATGTTTTCTTTCCCTTGGGGCCACATGTGAACCCACCCTTTCCACAGGCTTGCCCAAGAGCCATTTTCTTGGTTCTACCCTCATCAAGCATCTGGGTGTTGACCAAGCTCCAGACCTCACCCTCCAAGAGTGTTGGGGTGATTGCCACACTGTACCCAATCTTTGGGTTAGAGTCCTGGCCCCCCTAGTACAATGAGGTGAAGATAACATTCTCCCTAACATTTGGCATACAGGCTCAACCCTCTCAGAGCAACGAGTTGACCACCTGGCCTTCCCTAACCTTTGGCATACAGGCTCAACCCTCTCAGAACATTGGGTTGACCACCTGGCCTTCTCTAATCTATGGGGGACAGGTACACCCCTCTCAGACTTATGGGGTGTTGACCTTAACCGCCCTAATCTTTGAGGAATGTGCTCCAACCTCTCTGCACCCTGGGGTGGAAAAACTCTTCCTGAACATCGGGTGGGGACATCCACCTTCTTTAACTGCTGGGGAAAACTCACCCTCTCTGCACCATGCGGCATCAAAACTTTCTCAGAACATCGGGTAGGAACATCCACCCTCTTCAACTGCAGGGGCAAACTCACCCTCTCTGCACACATGGGTGGGGCTCCTCTCTTGGCCCAAGGAAATGTCTTAATCCCAGATCTCTGCTTCCACGGTTTTCTTCTTAAAGCTGATTCTCCTTCAATCTCTCCTTTCCATGTCCTCTTTTGTCCAAGCAGACAGTGGTTTTGTTCATACAGCTCTCTCAAAAACTTTGTTGGTTTAGCATGCAGGAAGCAGGGGTCCAAGCCATCAGACAATAAGACTTTCCACAAGTTTTTCCGAGATAACTGCATCTTCAATTCTGAGTTATGAGTTCCAAGTTTAGTAAAGTCTTCAAATAGGGCATTTTCATCTGGGAATTTGATTTCCAGAAACTTGGAAGTTCCAGAATTAGTTTCTGTTTTCTTTATGCCCAAAAGTCCAGTCCTTAGTGTATTTCTCTCGTCTAGTATTTTGCTATAAGCTGCAAGGAGAAGCCAAGCCACATTCTCTGAGTTTACCTTGGAAAGTTCTTTAGCTAAATGCTCTGGTTCGCCGTTTTTAAATTCTGTCTTCCATATAACACCAGAAGTTAATCTTGTTAAGTTCTCTGCAACTTTAAAACATGGATCGCCTTTCCTCCAGTTTCCAATAAAAGTTTCATCCTTTACTTCCAAGGCATCATAGAAAGTTTCTTTAGTGTCCATATTACTATCAACAGTCTCTTCAGAGTGATCCAGGCCTTTTCCATCAAGCATTTCACAATTTCTCCAAAAAATACCCCTTACCCATTTATAAAACCGTTCCAACATTTCGGTAATTACAAAAGCACTTCCCCACTCCTAGGTACCAAATTCTGTCTTAGTCAGCCAAAGGGGTGCTAATGTGAAATACCAAAAATGGGTTGGTTTTTATAAAGGGTATTTATTTGGGGTAGAAGTCCACAGATACCAGGCCATAAAGCGTTAGATTTCTTCTCTTACCACAGTCCATTGCCACGTGTTAGGGCAAGACAGTTGCCAGCGTTTACCAGGGTTCTGGTGTTCCTCTCTTCCCGGGGCTGCGTTTCTCTCCGGGCTTAGCTCCTGTTTCCTCCACAAGGTCAGCTGTAGACGATCTGGGGCCTTCTTTCCAATATCAAAGCTGCTTCTCAGAAGACTGCTTCAACTGTCCTTTGCCTTGCCTTTTATATTCAATTCCCCACTCACCAAGGGGTGGGGCTCAACGCCCTAATCCTAACCTAATCATGCCCAGATTAACAGATCAGTTTACAAGCATGATTCAATTATATTTTTGGAATTCATAATTACATCAAAGTCCCCAACGGTTATAGAAGTTAAGGCTTTAAATTTACAGGGTTCCCATTTGGAATGATGGAAGTGTTTTGGAAATGGATGGTGGTGGTGATAGCACAAGATTGTGAACATAATTAACAGCACTGAAATAAATATCTGAATGTGATTAAAAGGGGAAATGTTAGATTGTTTATATGTTAGCAGAATAAAAATTAAAAAAGAAAAATCCATGGAAGTATACTAAGTTAAACCATGGACTATAGTTAATTGTACAATTACAAAAATGTGCTCTCATCAATTTTAACCAATGCAAGGTGTTAATAATAGGGTGGTATATGGGAATCCTGTATTTTATACATGATTTTTCTGTAAACCTACAACTTCTCTAATTTAAAAAAAAATCATATAGAACCCCTAAAAAAAGGTAATTAGACTATCTTCCCCTGTAGGCTTTAACAATTTCTACATTAGGGACTGAAATTTAAATAAGGTAAATCATTTCAATATAGTATCATAAGTGTATGAATTATGGGGGAGATTTTAGCATGGCCGGTGACTGTCAAGGAATGCTTTCTGGAGAAGGTAACCCTGGAGATTTGTAAGGGTCGCAGGAACACACATAAATAATGAACTTACAGAGGGCAATGTGAAACATCCTGTGAGAGAGGTTAAAGCAGGAAAGCAGCCTATTGAAGGGAGAGGAATTAATTTCAATTGGGGATCCTGGTGTATTTCATAGGGAGGGAATTTGAAATGCACGTTAAGTAATGGGTAGAATTCTAATCGACGAGTATGCAGCCATTCATTTTTTTAACACATGTTTAGCAAGTACCTACTATGAGCTAGGTGCTCTGGCACTAAAGATTTGCGTTAAACTATAATTTCAGTATTCCCGGAACTTAGAGTTAATAAGCAGAAAGGCAGGTCAATAAGTGAATTAGAGTACAGTATGATTACTGCAAAAAACACTATAGGGTGACTCAAGAGAGGCATCTCTTGAGTCTTGAGGTTCAGAGAACAATGGGCATACAAAAGGGGAGACGATTCAAGTCTAAAGAATAAAAAATAAAGTCTAGAAGATATGAGTATGTGATGTGTTTAGGAAATAATTAGTGTTCTATTGTTGCAGAAGAATATGGTACACAGAGGTGGTGGTGGTGATGCTGAAAGAGAAAAACAAAAGAATTTGAACCAGGCAGGGGTGTTTGGATTTTACTAGGTAAGCGACAGTATACCATTGATTGTTTATTTTTTTAGTAATGGAGAGGGACTTAGTCACTAACACAGTTTGTATCAAGGGAAATGGAAACGTGAATCATATGATGATTAACTAAAAATAGAAACAGGGAGCTGAGGTGGCTCAAGAGATTGAGCGCCTCTCTCCACTCCAGAAGGTCTTGGATAGGTTCCCGATGCCTCCTGGGAAGAAGACAAGCAGACACAGAGAGGGGAAAAAAAAAAAAAAAAAGTGCATAGTGCAATGCCAGACAGGTAATAAGCTAAGAATAAAAGGTTTTCATTACTTTCCTATATTTTTTGTGTAACATTTATATAATCTATGTATCTTTTAAAAAAATAATAATAATAAATAATAAAAAAATGGAAAAAAGCATTGAAGAAGCCTATGGCCCAGAATAGAAGGTTATGCTTCTATTTACTCACATAACTATAATTCAGTGGAAAATAATATATTACTTTAAAAAGTATAGACTGAGATTCTATTTAGAGCATATAAAGATTACTTAATAAAGCTGCTGGGAAAGGGTTTCTGACAGTGGTATTATTTGCTTATTATTTATGAATAAGTAATACATTGACGCTTAAAAATGGGAGAGGAGCTTTCTGAATAGGAGTAAAAGAAAAATAAATGTCAGAAACATCCATATAGGAAAGTGTTAGTAGTATCCAGTTTGTGAAAGCAAATAGTAGTCAATAAATTGGAAAGAAAAGTTTGCAACCTTGAATAACTGGTAAGATCACTGGACTTTTCCTGTAGAAAATGAAGAAAGAGTGACTGTTCTGGGGACCTGAGGAACAGTCAAAATCACAATACAATAGTGTGGAAAGGAGGAAGAAAAACCAGTCAAGAGAATACTGAAACAGTTGAAGCCAAGAGATACTATAGGACTAAAGAGGGATAGGAGAAGTGTGGGAAGATTTTTGATCAAATGCAAATAGCAACAGGAAACCACTGGAGGATTTTAATATGACCAGATTATAATTATGAAAAGATACTCGTTTGTCATGTGATGAATGAATCAAGTCAAGAAGGGAGAGAAGGGAAATTTAAGGGAGGATTTGGATCAAGCAGTTAGAAAGCTATTGAGATAGTCTAGGTGCCAGAGGGTGCTAATTTGGGTAGAAGGGTAGTGGTGGTGGAAATGAAGAGGAAGGCGCTATGATATTTTTTCAGAGATGAAATTGGCATTTCTAAACATGCATATCTAATAGGCTAATAGAAACATATGTCTACTATTTTGGAGCGCTAACAGTGTCCATTTGGAGTCAGCCACGCAGGGGGTAATTGAAGCCACCATGGGAATCATCCAGATGAGAAAAGAAGTGAGAGAGAACAGAATTTTGGGGGATGTTTTCATTTAACTGGTATGTCAAGAAAGTACAGTCAGTGAAAAAGACTGAGAAGGAGCTTGCTGCAGGGTAAGAAGAAAACAAGGTGAGACTGATAAGCATGAAGGTCCGAAGAGTTTCTAGTAGAAGGAAGTCAACTGTAGTAATTTTAAAAAACATTTTTAAAAATAGAAAACAGAAGAAAAGGCATTGTATTGGGTAGTTAGACAATCACTGGGTAATTTTTGGAAGAGCAAGGCCATAAGACTGGTTGTCTCTCATCTTGGTTGGGGTCATAGATTCCTTTTGGAATTTAATGAAAGCTATGGAACAATTGGATGTACATATAGGCTTTCATACAGAACTTTGACATAATTTAAGGGATTTTGACAGAAGTCTTTGAAATCACTTCATGATTCCCCTCTTGCTTAATTGAAGTAAAATCTTAGATTGAGGAATTGATGCATTAGCCATTAATAGTTTTATGTCCAAGATCTAGTCAGGCAGAAGAAAACAGGTATATCTACCTGATGGGCATTGCTAATATTAACCCCATACTTTGAAAACTATATATAGAACATAGCAGTTATATAAAAATTGTTGATCATTGCTTCCTCTGGTTTGGACTTTAGATACACTGAAAATGAATCTGCCAAGTCAAGTTCTCTGATCTTTCCCCACCTGATATTCCAAGGGGCTTCAGCTGACGACATATTCTTTACTAAACCCTAAATCCTAGCCTTCTGGGCCCGGTATATCAAATGTCACAAAGTATAATTGTTTATGTGTACTGCTCTCGATCAAACTATTCCAGCTGGCAGCTTGAGAGAGGGTTTGAAGAGTGGGAAGAGGGACAGAATGTAAAATGCAGAGGTATTATAAACATGAAAAGGTTTTTTTTTTTTTTTCATTTGATGGTTTGCTGCTTGATTTTTTTTTGGAATCAAGCAAGTGCTTTTTAGCTTTTTCTCTCCAGTGCTATCTATGGTATAACATAAAGGATGCCAGAAATTACACAGCTTCATTTGAATTTTTCCAGGGAAAGGACTTATTAATGCATGCCTCATTCACATTGTACTTTAGTAATTCTATACTGTCAGCAGCTATCCCTAATACAATCTCCTTGCCAGCCCTCCCTTCCTTTATACCACCTTCACTTACCCCTACCCTCCCAAATAGCAGTGCAAATTCTCTGACAATTATTCTCTGGCAATGACTAGAATTACTGACAGTCCATTCATCTCTTACAAACATAAAAGAAACAATAAACCTTTGTTGTATTTTGTACTTTCTCGGTGGTGAATCCCATGTGATTTTGTTTCATGGGTTTCTTCCTATTACTGTTTCCAGCATCATTAGTTCTGTTCAAATGCTCTTGGCAATGCTTTACTTTTCATTATTTTGCAATAACAAAAATTGAACTGACCAAATAATGGCACAAACGATTTTCTTCTGAAAAAGCAGAAGATAAGAGTGTTGGAAATATTCGATCAAAATTTTTTTAAAGGATACTCACAAGACAATATTGACTAAGAATATCTCCAAGCACTATAGTGATATAAAAGAAATGAACATAACAATGGATATGGAGGGAGGCAAATTTAGTAATTAATGTAAATTATCCAACTTTATTTTAATATGTCAAACTACATTCTTAAAAATGACCACTTAACATAATATGGAGTTTTGTTTTTGTTTTTTTCCAAAATGAAGCTCATAGTTAATCGATTTGATTCAAAACTTAATATTAAGTGATCTCAAACTTTATCACAATGTCTTGGTCTGATACATCTCTTCTATTCTTATTTTCTAACCACGTTTTTTCATAAAGAAAGTAATTTCTAAAGAATTCTCTCATAGCAATATTGAGGAAAAAAACAAAGAGAACACGGAGGATGAGTAAGGGACCTCAACCCTTTCATCTATTTGGTTGAAAAGAAAAAAAAAGTTAAAAGCTTTTATTTAAAGATATGAGGAGACAGAAAATTCATGGGTGCCATTAAACATGTAGGCTGAAGCAAAAACAATCATGCCCTTCCTGTTTCTGCTTAGAGAAGCAGGTTCCATGCCTCTTTTTACATGAAATGACAGTGGGTGGTCCAACCACAAAGTGAGTAGTGCTTGGATTCCAAGGAAGTATTTGGAATTTATGTATTTTATTTATGGAGCCTCAAGAGATTGCATTTTCCTTTATGTCCATCATTGTTCTCCTTGAAGAATACACGTAAGACAATTTTGAACAAAGGTTGTGTGTGTGAGTGTGTGTGTATGTATTTGTAAGAAACATTCACTGGGAGCAGCCAAGGGCTATAAATAACAATTGCAGGCAAGCTTATATTGTGCTCCCTACTACTGTTGCCCTCTTTCACCCTCTCATGCACATACACACGCATACACACACTCATTTAGTCCTTACCACAACCCTGCTATTAACCCCATTTTATAGCTGAGGAAACTGAAGCACAAAGAAAACTCAGTGAGCAGCCTAAGACCCCACAGCTGGTCAGTGTTAAGGCTTTAATGAACTATCCCACCAAGAATTTTATGTTCACTAAGGTGGATGTCTCGTTTATTTCAAGAATCAAATGGGTTTGTGTTGCCGTCAGAAATCAGGTTTGTTTCTGAAAATTTGAGGGTCTGAGGTGCCTGAGAGACTGTGTCAATTTAGATTACCTAACCAAGATACGTTCAGAAAAAAATCAAGATCCCCATATCACCTGGATTCTCTTAAGTTATTGCTTATACCAGTTGTAGTTTTGCAAGAGAAACTTAGGTTGAATTGACTCAGAATGTAATAAATAAATACAAGTAAAATGATCTAGTAAAATGGAATATGTTAGGAATCAACCATTTCCTTTTGAGGATCGTTCATTTTATTCAGAAGATATGAAATTACTGGCAAAGTTTTATAGTTCCTCATACCTATTTAATAGGTGAGGGTATTCAGGCTCACCTATGGCACATTTTAGATATTATTTGATAATGAAATAGAACATTGTTCAGTTTCCTAAGACTCCAAAGCAGAAATCCTACAGAGATGCAACACAAGCAAATTGTTTGCTGCTCCCAGGATTTCTGCCTGGAAAATTATATTTGTCCTGAAATTGCCATTCTTACAACACCACAGTCAACTCCTACTTACTTATCTCTTAGACCCACAGCAACTGTTGCCTTTTATGTAAAACTCTGATTCCTCCAGGAAGAGGTTTTCTTCCCTTTTACATCCCAGTAGTTTACACAGACTTCTTTCTATTTAAGCACTTCCTAAGATATCTAAGAAAAACAAGACAATAGGGACCTTGTCTTTTTTTCTTTACATCCTCAGTGTCTTGTGTAGTACCTGATGGCGAGTTGAACCTGAATATTATTGAATAGCAGTCTAGTCCAAATTCAAGAAACAGGGTTCAGTCATCTACCAGACTCTAGTTTTAGTCAAAGAGAGGGATATTTTCCCCATGTATAACATGGAAGTCTCACAGAATCTTAATATCCAATTGCATAAGACATCAGTGGATAAACCATAGCAGTTCTCTTAGGATTTTGCAACTTACCTTACTTGACTTGTGGTCCACATTAAAAGTGGCAATTGCATCCTCTGTTTTTTTTCTACCAGATTTGGTTATTACATATTCAGCAAGTTTGTTTGCTAAATAGGTCTTTCCAGTGCCACTTGGTCCTGATAGTATAATTCTGTGATGCTCCATCAATAAGTTAAAGTACCTTTGGGTGATTGGTTTAGGAATCAGCGTATCAAAAACAAAACTATCCAAACTGTTTTCTTCTACCCCTGAAGGAAGAAACAAAGGGGAGAGCATGCCTTATTGTTCTACATAAACTAGAATTCTAAATATGGTGTCAACCGACAACAGAGCTTTGTTAATTGTAGGAATACAGTCTTTGCAAAATAATTTCCTTGATATTTCTTTCCCACAAACATATGTTCCCATTTTAAGACAACATGTCAATAATAAGGCAGAGTAAACATCCAAACGAAAGAAAGCTATTTCCTTTTTGTTCAGGCTTCCCGCCCACTGTTTACTTCCTGTTCTCTACTTATGTTTCAGAGAGCTCTTCCATTACTGTTAATTTTATCATAAACTTTTTTTTCCCTTTGAAGGTGGTAGTTTTGTTAAGAATAAATGTGGAGATTATATACATACATACACATGCACATACACATATATATGCAAATTCTTTCCTTTTTCTTTTTCTTTTCCTCTTCTTTCTACTTCCTTCTGTCTCTCATTCCATATCCCAGATGGATAATCACTTAAGCTTTTGAAAGATGCAAATTGTAATGTTTGGCAGGGAATTAAGAAGGGAAACAACCGCATCTCCTTTTACCAACCAAATTACCATAATAATGACATATTTCTCTATTAACGTCTGTTTATATAGAGGTGTTCTGATTCTTTAACATATACAAGGAAAGAATTATTGAGCAAAGTATACTTCAATTATTACATTTGCCTATAATTAATTACCTCACCCATAGCAAAGAAAAGAGAGCTTGCCATCCGTAGTTCTCTATCCCAAGGAAGTTTATATTTTAAAATCAAAGATATCTTGATGAACATATTGTTTGGGGATATAAAATAAAATTTTGGGATATAAAATAAGATTTTGCTTATGGAGAAAACCTAGAAATTTGGAATTCTCTAGATAACATTCTTTTTCATGAATCTCAGGGACTCTTTAAAATTTTCTCTAAATTTTATATCCAAGGACTTAAAGAAATTCATATTAGTGTTTTTAATAGGATTTTAATGTTTTAAAAAAGTCACCAGCTCCTTTCATACAAAAACTATTAAGTAGTGGTTAAAACAGTTTTCCAAAATGAAAATTTGAAGGGAAACTGCAAAAAAGGGGGAAATGATGGTAAAAAGTACAATTGTGCTTATTTTTTTACCTTTTAAGTTCACAGTGATGATGTTATTATCTCCAACAAGATATCCACAAGGCAGCAGTTCAGGCACTTCTAGGCTATGGGATCTAATTAAATCTCCTATACAGTAGTTAGCAATGCAATCCGAGCTCAGACCAAGGCTAGAGGATGTATCAATTCGGAACACATATTCCTAAAATGGCACACACCAAAAGGGAAGGTCACAACAGAGGTTCAATTCATCTACAACAAATACGAAACTCATGGAGCTATGAAGTTAGCTGTCAAGAATTTTAGAAATGGGTACTATAAGAACAGTTAATATCAAATAGCACAAGTAGAGAAAGCTTTTCTTAATATCTGAAACAGAGAAGAGGAAAAGCAGATATGTCTAAGCTAGGAAAGTCAAGGGAAACATCTAAAATGAAACATTTAAAAATTAATATCAAGCCATCTTACACGACTTACCTTAAAGAGTCGTCTAATTACACCATCTAAGACATCCCACTTGGTTTTTCCACTAACACCAATAGATCCTATCAAATATGCCTGAGACTTCTGATCCTAAATAAGAACAAAATAAAACATAAAATCCAACTGTGCCTCATGTTTTATTACTACATTTTCTACTAAAATTTATTGTAGTTGGTAATTAAGACTAATGTATTTACTAAGCCTATGGGTTTTATAGTAACAGACACACATGATGGATTATATAAAATAAAACATAGTCAATGAACTAATCAACCAACCAAAGAAAAACAAAAACAGACAAAAAAAACCTAACAGTAATAACAGGTAGAAAGAAAGTGATTGGATGAAGTGGTATGTAAAGGAATACTAATTCATGAACCTATCCAATAGAAGGGGGAAAAATAGTGTTCTGCTTTAATGCAATGGGTGCCTTCCTAAAAAGCAGCAGCTTGGTAGGAGGGAAATGGTGATAGAGATGTAATAGAACTACAAGACTTATTTTGTCAACAAAAATCTGTTTACAAATAATGGCCCCCCTTGGGAAGCGGCTGTGGCTCAATCAGCAGGGCTCCCGTTTGCCACATGGGAGGCCCCGGGTTCGGTTCCCGGGGCCTCCTGGTGAAGGCAAGCCCGCCCACACGGCGTGGTTAGCTGACCCAGCGAGCACAAGCAGCAAGGGGGGGATAAATGAATAAATAAATAAAATCTTAAAAAAAAATAAAAATAAATAAAAAATAATGGCCCCCATTAATCTTTTTTGAGGAATTTCTACATATATTGGAAAAGTAAACAATTCAGGTTTTGTATTCTAACTGGAGCTTCTATAATTACTGGAAATAGTTACATGAAACAGCTGTCATGATACCAGTAAATATAATTAGATTGCTGATATATTACAATCCTGATTCCAGTCACCAACTATATGGTCCTTAAGGGTGGCAGAATAATCACTGAGCCAGGTATAAGAAGACATGGATTTTACAAAGTACAACTCTTACCACCTAATTAAGCAGTGTGACCTTAGATAAATCACTTAGCTGGCTCAGAGCCTCAATTTCTTCATCTTCAACATATCCTATAAGTGTAAATTATCATCATCATTATTTAGACAAAGGCTCTGTTAGAATCTGCTACCACTTTCAGAAAAAGTGGAGACATTCACAGTGGAATCACTGTGATATTTTTTTTTACTATTTTCTTAGGGGCTTTATTCGAAACAGTATTCAAAGACATTGTCCATTAGAATCATTTGGAAAAGGAAAACTTGTTTTCCAGTGTAATTAGAAACCAGTCATAATGGACACTTATACAATACTTTATAAGCAGCTGCTTTTAAATTAGAGATGGTTTAGGCTTCAGGGAAACTATTTTAGTCTCTCACATAAAAATGCACTTGGGAAAAGCACTGGAATTCCTGGAAGGAACATTTGTTTAGTGTAGGAATTCACAAATATGTCACTTTTCAAACCTAAATACTTCAATACTTTAAAATTTTAAAGAATTTTTTTGTTTTTATATTTATTAGAAAAAATAGACATAAATTTGTATCCTTGGCCACCCAACTAAAAACTGAATCAGCACAGAGCAATCTTCTTAGATTTAAGAAAGGCCTAGAGTTACAGTGACATTGCCAACTTGAAGGCAATATGCGAAGCCAGGAGAATAAAATGTGTGCTTGATCAGCTTGGTCCTTTTTTAAAAATGATAGCGACAAGTTGCCTCAATGGGACTTTTCATTCCGAGTTCAGTAGAAAGTGTCTTCCTGATGTCTAGAATGTTCACATAGCTTATAGTCTTTTCTTTGTATAAAGACTATATTGACAGGGAAACGGCTGTGGCTCAATCAGTAGGGCTCCCGTTTACCATATGGGAGGCCCTGGGTTCGGTTCCCGGGGCCTCCTGGTGAAGGCAAGCCCGCCTGCACGGCGTGGTTAGCTGACCCAGCGAGCACAGGCAGCAAGGGGGGGATAAATGAATAAATAAATAAAATCTTTAAAAAAAAAAAAAAGACTATATTGACAGTGCAAGTGACAGATGAATATGCAACATAAACATTATATATAATCCTGCAAGTGATACTGATAGAATACATTAGACAGCATGTTTATATCAAAGAAGGTAATTTTTTTTTTATGTTTTGGAACCAAAGGTGATGTGGGCTTGACAGTCAATATCATGTGTGTGCCACACTTCTAGCTATATGATGATGTCATTTCCTTAGTGTCTAACTTTTATGCTTGTATAACATAAGCTAATGCTAAGGAAAACATCTTTGATAGTATATTTATCAGAACAAATATTCAAGTATAAAATACATTGACTCATGGTAATCCCCAACCTTTAGGAATAAAGAATTTAATACTAAAGAATTACCTTTGTTCGACCATAGCCTTTGCTAACAGAGACAATAATTTTCACACTGCGGCCATCTTTATGTCCAGTTGCATCACTAGCATCATCTAGCAAAATATCTGCCAAAATTTAAAAGAAACACACACACACACACACACAATAGGGTAACATCAGCACTGATTTGATTACTGCTACTGTTTTCTCCATCATTATTTTATATTACTTAATGGGAATATGTAACCTCTCTGCTTCCCATTGTAATCTAACTGGTTTGAAAAACCTGAGCTTTCAAGAAGATGGATTACTTGGTTGTATTAAAGTTTCTATCTAAGAATTTATTTCTGCTTCCAAAGATCTTTACCCAAGTGTTGGACCATTGTCTTAGATGAGGAAATAAGAGGTTTCTTTTTCTATTACACACAAGTTTGAGTAATACCTGAGTAATATTCGGTCATCATTATAACCATGACAAACCAAAAAGCAATCTGATTTTGCTATCCAACCTAAAATATCCAAGCTCAATACCCATGTAATTTATGAATGCAAAGGTACTGAGATTGACTGTCAACTCAAATTATTTTCAAGCATTTGGCACATCCAGCTTACCTTATATATACAATTAATAGGGACAGTTAGTGAATTTCAACCATGGTATTATACTTCCTTACAGAAATATGCTAATTATAATTCTCCTGTACCCTTTATGCTTATAGTTTCAAAACCAAAATAGCATTTCTTGTAATCAGCTAAGAGTTACAGAATCATGATAAAGCTAGCTAATCTTTAAAACACCAGCCTTCAAACGTAATTAAAGATTAATTTTCAAAATATATTATACCAGATTTATGTCCAATTTGGGGAATTATTAAGGTAAACTGCCATGAATATATTTTTCCTTTGATAATGATGTTACTATAGCATCATGGTTAATATGAAGATAGCATGCTGTAGACAAAGGCAGCTTGGTTATGTGCTGAAGGGTACACATGCCTGGTAAAGAGAAGACTCAACTGCTCGGACTCTAAATTTACAGACAAGTGCTGTGACTGTAACATCACAGAAACAACACTTTAATACTTCTGAAAAGGCAGTGGTTTCTATTATAAGAATATGCAATTTTGCAAAGGAAGGAGTACAAAATTGTTTAAAAATTATAACAAGCAAAAAACAACTTTTAGAGCTTGAGAAAAATGGAAAGTTCAGTTAGAAATTTTCAATCATCAAAGGATCTCCCTTACTGTAATTTAATTGTTTGACCAGATTACCATCTTCGTAGTCTCTCACCTTTTCATCTATCCCACTGAAAAATCAAAGTCTTCCTTAAGTGTCACTTTAATTCTATTACTGCTTTACTTAGAAGTTTGGAATGGCTCACCATTGACTGATCATATCTAAACATCTTGTAGTTCTTGACCAAATTACCTCTGGTGAACTTTGCTTAATTATTCATAAAGGTTCATAAATATTCAACAAATATTTATTAAGCATAAAAGATATCAGAGACTAGACTGTCCTGGGTATTAAGAATGAACACCATGGTGAGAATGAAAATGAGTCCCCTGCTCTTTTGGAGTATACATTCTAATCCAAGATAATTTATTTAGTGGTTTGCAAGAAATAGTGAAATAAAGAGTAATTGAAGAGAACCGGCTTTAGATAGGTAGGTGGTCCTGGAAGGCTTCCTGAAGGAGGTGGCATTTTTGGCATTTTGGGGCAAGATCAGAAGGCATGTGGAAAGTCATGGAAAGAGAAGTTGAGTCAGCAAGACAAATTAAAAAGACTTCATGTCAGAGCTGGGTGGTAAGGAACACATATGTGCTCATGGAGGCAGGGTATGGCAAAGAATGGTATGAAATTATGTTGAGGTGGGGAAAGACCAGATCAAAGATGGCCCAGTCTTCAGTCCATGGTAAGAGATATAAAATTGTTGCTGATACAAAGCCACTCAAGGTTGCTTTGGAACAGGCTATTTATTTCATGTCACTCTTACTCTTAAAAACTAAGTTTAAAAAGTGAAATTCCACCTGGCAGAAGGGGTAAATATTTATATACCAATGAATGTGTGAATGGCTGCCTTGGCTTTTGTCACCTAAAGCTAAATTAATACAGAGGTTATAAGGTCAGCACTGGATTCATTCAGACCTGAGTTCAAATACTAACTCTTTCCATTACTAGTTGCATGATTTTGGGCAAATTATTATATTAACTTTCCTAAGCCTTGGTTTCCTCATCTGTAAAACAGGGCTAAAACGGTGCTGCTTCATAGGTTTACTGAGAGCAATAAAAGACATAATGCTTTTAAAGCACTTCCCTCGGCATTTAGTGAGTTTACTGTTCTCATCACCATTCCTTGTCTCTGTGTATTATTTTAATACCTTCTATGGACAGTGGGAGGATCGCACCATGAATCAAGCTGGATCTCCCCCTGTCCACAATATATTGATAGGATCTGACAGTTACCTGAAAATGCAACTCCAGGACAAAACAGTAGGTATGAGATGAGGGCCCTTACGGTTTTTTTTTTTTTTTAATGAAAAATAATTTACAATCTCCTAACAAAATTTTGAAGGAAGACTAAAAAGATCTGTCATTTTGGTTACAACTAAGTGAAATTCTGACAAAATCTGAATGATTTTCAGACTTTTGTCTACTGTATGCATGGAATATGCAGTTATATCTAAAGAACTAGACATCTGTCAATTATCCTTTCTCCTTCTCATATCTTCCCTTTCTTTATCATTAACTCTAGAAAGTTTTTCTGTTAAAAAGCCCAATCATAAACATAGTTCGAATTATCCGGTTTTAAATCCACTAAGAGTGAAGGTACATGAGAACAATGTTCTCATCACCTGATTTCATTTTTTTTTGTTAGTTCAGACATAAGTAGCACTATTAAAAATAATATGACTAAAATAAATGATGAAATGGACAATTAAAAAGTATGCTTTGAAAAAAAATCTTAATCCTCCAATTGCCTGATATTTTCAATCAAGGCCATCAGTCTGATGAATACAGAATCTGTAAATTTAATTTACTTGATATATCCATCTTTATGATTTCTAGTCTTTCAAAGATATGAATTTATTTTCATTTCTATATGTCTCTACTTTCTAAACTACCTTTAGTACTACTCTTGCCTCCTCCAAATCTTATCATTTTTCCACAGGGAATAAAACAAAATCATGTAACACAGGAAGTGAAATGTTACCATTACAAATGGATCTGTAAGCTGTCTTTCCTTAGGAGTCAAGCCTGGGGACACAAATGAACTGTTCACCATTAGAAGTGGATCCTACTTCACTTCTCTGTTAGGTCCCTCACATAGAAGACAATATAGGATATTGCTTAGGACTTGTAGATCTTAAAGTTTTTGTTCTTTCTTTTTTAGCATTTTCCAAAGAGTGTGGATAATAACACTTCACATATAATGTATAGATTCAAGTTACTTCCATTGAATTTCATTTTCTTATTTTACCTCATTTATTATAAGGTTTGTATAATTCAGAAATATCTGTTCTTTCTTGGACAATAACATTAGCTTTACCTAATGCTTATTTATACAACTTATTTCCTTTATCAAATGCTATGTGAGAAATGTTGTTTGTGTGAAATATACACAGTTCCTTCCCATTTGCCTTTTAGGTACAAGATGAAGGCAAGTATATATCTAGGTCTGTCATTTTGAATTTTATATTTTGAAGGGAAGACAAATAGAAGAATAAAAAGACATTCATAATGTTTTTTTGCATGTTTTTCTATAAAGCCAGACCAATAATTAGAGCATAATGGTTCTGACATTTTTGAAGAGATGGGATTCATTAAAAATGAAATCAGTATTAGCATGCTGTGTCATTTCAGTTGTCCTCGTCATTATAGCCATTGTCATAATTGTCTTGCTCATCTTCTGTTTCTTCCTCTTTTTAAATTCTATATGTTACTGTAATTTAAGGCAAGTAGTGAAGGGTCTCAGTTCTATAATGGAGCCAGGAATATATATATTATTGGATTCCAAGCGTCATCTGCTGGCTGTGCCTTGTAATTACCACAAATCCTCACTTAAACCTTTCCCAAACTAAATCCTATACATAAAATAATTCAATGCCACAAGAGCAGTTAAATTTTATAATTGAGTAGTCCATTCAATATTAAGATGGCATTATGTCACAATACTCTATTTGCAATTGAATCAAAACTACACCATTTTCCATCATTAGTACTATTGAATACAATAACAGAATCCAATGTGCTCTTTTTGTTTGTTGAAAATTTAATAGACTTGCAGACTGAGTAATGTAGTAGCATTATGTTCTCTCTGGGAAACATCACGCAAGATCATCTAGCCAAATTTAGGAATAGGTCCTGGTACACTTGTAAATGGGCTTTGTATACTTAAAAATCTATAAAATTTGCATGGGGTTGTTATTATGTTTATATTCATGAGTATTAATGATCATCACTGAGAATATTTATTATTTCTTCATCTTATCCATAATCATGGTGAAAGAGCATTCCAAACCACATGTGATATTAAGAAAATGATTATGAAAACCGTATCTCTAAGACTTCCCTTCATTCTTTCACAAGAATGTTCTTTTAAAATTACAACTAAGTAGAATAAATTTAAAAGAGATAACTTGGGCTATCTGAGAATTTGAAGTGATAGCATTTTTAAGGAGCTATGGGTAAAAGGTGTGGTGAGTAAGCTTTTCTCCCTCCCTGAAACCATAGGCATGCTTTGATTCAGGCAGATACGTGCACAAAATCACCTGAGGTAACAGACTCTGTGATGTTCAAATTGTTCAGAGAGAGTCCTAATGACTGCCGTGAAGATGAAGAGGAGGTGCTGCTTGAGGATTCTGATGGTGGCCGAGCAGGCTTAGCCGTGTTCCCAGTTTCTGCCTTCAACCGGTCATTTTCAGCCTTCAGAATTTCAATTTCATTCTGTTGTGAAGATGGAAAACATGAAAGAAATGAGCTAGTTTGATGGAGAAACATGGTACTAATACTTTCTTCAGGGTTAATTAGTTTATTAAATTACCCATGTGGTCATATGTTAAATGAACACATGTAAATTGTGAAAACAGAATTTCCTTTGAAAGAAGAAAAAGCAAACCTTTCTGTTTCTTACATAAATATATTCATATATTCATAGATAGAGATACCTTAACCATCAGATTTTAAAAATTATTTCTTGAATACATCATCTATTCCTGGAGTTTCCCAGGATTTGGTCTCATTTGAATTAAGAATATTATGACTGAATAATCCATAACATTTCTCATTTTAAAAGTTAAAATCTCAAATAAGGTTATGTGTAATACTCTAAATCATGGAGAGTTGAAAACAGTGCAAGAAGAAAACAATATAAATAAGGTAATTTTGAATTACTTCAGATCCCTTGCTAACATCTGAAAAAAGATTTCGTTTCTTTGAAATGGTACACTAAGCCCATTTAAAAAAAGCCTTTTGATGAATATATACAGTGGCAGATGAGCTTTCCAGCAATGAGCTTTTCTTATTTCAGTCTTCTATGGAACCAAGTGATTACTGGATTACAATAACAATATGAAAACAGTCTGAGCACAGCCTGGTTCTGAATTTAGCCTTCAGATGTGTCCAAGAAAAACAAAAGCTTTACATTTACAGATGGCATTCTACATAACTTTTACTTCCATATTCAGAAACCCTGTGTTAAATTTTTATAATTTCCTCAGTACTTTTGTTTTTCAGTAGAAAATAGGTAAAGGTATTTGAAAGCCATATTTCAAAGGAACAGACAGAAGCAAACATAAAGGTAAGCCACGGAAAAGTGAAACAGCAAGAATTGTAGTAGATTCTCTGAAAGCAGATTCAGTTTCAACCTGAATCTAATCACTAGGATAAATGTCTTACGTGCTCTTAAAGTGCAACTGCCCAGTTTGCACTCATTTTTCAACCCCTGGATTTGAAAAAAAACTCTCCATTTGGTATTTAGTGAAAAATCAGATGCAAAGACTGAATAAACAGAGTATTTCCACAGTAGGTCGGAAAGTGAGAACTTTTTATAATAACCAAGAGAAGAAAATAAACAGTATTTTTATTTCTCTTATTTATTCCTTGAAGGTGCTTCAGCACTGACCTGCATCCGGTTCATGGCTTCCCGGATCTGGTCCAGATGATGAGCAGAGCTGAGGGCCTCAAGCCGAATATCTGTTAATTTTAGTTCCTTTTCTCTAAGCTCGCTCTTCAGCTGCAGAATTATCTCTGCCTCAGCTTCTGTGCATTCGCAGATCCTGCAGAAGGAAACAAACACAAATCAGTGGATGGGGAAAGTCAGAGGATTATGGAAAGCAATGCCTCTTTTAACAGCCCATCTGCATTATTATCTAGGAGGTACAGAAATTATTTGCTGCTGCAAAACCTAGGGAAACAGAGAAAGAGTTTGCAAGGAATAATCTTATGTGACTGCCACAGCACCTTCTTCAAGTTACTATGAACACCCAATGTAAATATTGTGAAAAACAAATTAAAGATTAGTTTTGGGCATATAAATAATGGATGAGTGTTATATAATCTTCATGGTAGGCTCAGCTGATTAAGGAGCTCCCAGTTTATGAAGCTAAATCACAGGTTTCAACCCATAAGCAGGCTGGTTGGGGGCTATTTGAAGGGTATCATACTATATAGCCTTTTTGTTTTGTTTTATGGACAGCTTTGCAGGAAATCTGTAAAAAGAATTTGTTTTATATGAACTAATATTTTTTCCACTTAAAATGTGAGGACTAGGTTGCTGGTAACAAAATGATAGTGCTATGCTCTTTCTTCTCAGGTACTGCTGAAATTATGTAGACAAAGCTTAGTAGCCCTATTCTGCTTGACAGCTCTACACTAGTGACTGTGGTGGACAAAGAAATCTGATTTAAACAGTATAGAAAACCAAGGAAATAACCTCATCAGAGCACTTTTCCACATTCTGAGTGTTGTATTCTTTGTACTCTCTAACAGTGGGCTGTCACAAGAGCGTTAGGTTAGATTATGTAATGAGATTAAAGAAAAATGATTTGCAGTTTGGTCTTGGGGAACTGAATTATACTTGAAAAACAGAAAAACAGAGGAGATTTTTACTGTTGAAATGCATGCGAGTGATTTTAAAAAATGTAAAAGCAAACACCACTTCGGTTAGAACTTGAGTCTTTGCAGGTTTCATGCACCACACTCCATTTTACCGGGATCTATGCTTGTAGATCACAGGGCCATTTTGCCGTTTCTTTGGTGGCCAGACAATGGGTGACCTGCATTTACGCACAGTTAGACAGATACATGGACAAATGCAAGTGAAAAGAAGTGAGAATAACGATTTAGAAAACGGGAGAAAGAGATCAAGAACCACTAGAATGCTAATGCACGAAAAATGAAAGAAAAACAAATGCTGGTCAACATTCTAAGCAAGGTCTGCAAATGATTGCTACAGATACAGTGCTGCAGTCAGAAAAGTACAACCTGATTACATTTAAAGCATAAATATAGGCTTGCCTAAACTTGTTTTTAAGATATATTTATCATTCTGAGGGGAGAGACACTTACGCTGAGGCAGACTGTGAAGGCTTCATAGACGCTGACCCACAGTCACCGGCGTTATGGGGCAACTTGGGGGATGCTGGAAGGGATGAATCAGTAAGCTCTTCAATGTCCGAATGTGACGAAGGAGGCTTGGTGGATTTTTTCTTCCCAAAGGCTTGTTTGAACGAGCTTCTCAGCTGAAAGAAGGAATGAAATTACCTTTCTTGCCTATTTGCACTTGGCGAGTTTTTGCTTTGGCGGTTAGTTTGCAGGTGCCATCCTAGCCACTGCCTGGGGTCAGTATGTATAAGCAGAGTATTAAAAGTTGCAGCACAGTATGTCTAAAAAAAATATACCGTGTTTTGTGTTTTTGTTTTATTCTTGTATTAATCCAGCGCAGCGCAAACATGGAAGGCTTTTAAATAGTGCAGGGTCAAGGGCATGGCTATCCAAGCACTCATTTAAAACTAAGTACCTTGACAGGATCTCCATTCCCATGGCTTTTCCCTTCAAGGCAATTTGTTTTAAATGGCCACTTTAGAGCTACGATCATGTCATTTCCTGTTGACAGTATAAACTTAAAAAGTCAAATTCACCTAACACTTCATTAATTGTGAGTTTCTATTCAAATTTTCAATTCCCAGACTATTCAAAACCAAAATTGGTATCCCCTACAGCTCTATTCAGAAAGTGGTTTATCTTCTTTTTAAAATTTGAGATTAAAATGAAAAGACACAAAGAAAAGACGCGCAAGGTAATCTGTTTTTAAGAGGTATAAAAGCCTACTGCCAAAATGAATAGCATTCATGCCAAGGTAGGGTTTTTTAAATAAATGCATGCCAAATTGTCCACGGTTTATATTCACCTCACTTCCTCTAGAGTTCACCTTGCAGAAACATGAAAGAGTGTGGAATTACAAATCAAGGGAATGAAGGCTGATCAGTATTTTAAAATATTACCTGCATAAACATTTTTTTTTTAAAACAAAAGAGATATTTCTTTCATTATTCATAGAAGGCACTCTAGCAAAATCCTCTGATAGTTATATTTTGGGTTTCATCAAGAGTTGCACTTATTTAAAATCTAATTCTGTGTATGATAGTAAAAGAAATACTTTACTTCATTGCTTTTAAACTATTTTACAGTGATAGAATCTACCCCTCATTAGTTTTTAGCAATTTGCTTAATAGTATCATAACTTATATCTCTATCAAACCTAAGGCACGGTTCTGTTGAAATGCATTTCTATATTAACTTTTTATGGGGGTGAAATTTTATTCACACTGGAAGCTATTTCTTTTGGGGGGACTTTCTATTTTCCCAGCTCCAATTCTCATCAACCTCCATTTCCACAACGACTACCATCGTCATCACTGTCTTCTTTTTCTTCTCTTGCTCCTTCATCTCCATCCCCACAACTTCTGCTCTAAGTCATTTGTTTACAGATATCATCTCATTTTTCTTCACAACTGTATAAAGTCATCAATTATCCTATTTTGACAGATGAGAAAATGTAGGCCTCCAAAGTTGAAGTAACTTGCCCACTATACAAATAATAAGTCTCAGAGCTAAGATGCAAACCCAACTTTCCTTCCAACTCCCAAATGTCTGTGCTTCAGCACCCTGTCACCCTGATCTTGGTGATATATGTAGTATTTGGGTGCCAGTAACTTGAAGAGGACTCTGTAAATTTCTGCACATATCTAAAGCCCAAAAGGAAAAAGCCTGATACATTGTGCAAGAATAAACTTCTGAATTAGATTAACGATGATGGCTTACCCAGTTTTTCTTTTTCTTTTTCTTAGAGTCAGCATCATTACCACTGCCAATGCTCGAATGGCTTGTGGCACTGTTGATACTAGAAACACTTTCGGAGGAATGCTGTCTTCTGATGCGGAGATCTAGCAACAGATATAGAGAATCATGTTTGCTTATAAAGACTAACCTGAACAAATTTGGCTTTCAGAGGAAGTTCTCTAATAAAGATCAGCAAGGTTTTGCACAAATTATTTCGATACATTTTTGGTTTTACAGGGTTAATGAAGTACGACCGTGTTTGCTTTACTTAACTGAGTTATCTGCATTAAGATTCAATGAGAATCTGATATGTCTTTAGCACTGGTAGATTAATGAATTCAGCATTTTGTCAAAAAATGAAATGCTATGCCAGTGGTTTTTGCTGAATACCTGGATCAAACAGTACTTCCAAAATGACTTACTTGAAAAGATAAGTTCCATGGAGTAAATGGAAACTCATAATAGGATGAGAATTAATGGTGTCTTTTTAATACTTGTACTTTGAATAAAGTTACTGAAGCCAAATTTATTAATTTTCCATTTCATAGAATCATACCATTTTAGAGCCAAAACAAACCTTGGAAGTTATCTAACCAACCACTTAATCTCACAGATGAGAAAACTGAAGTGCATATAACTTGATCAAGGTCAAAGAACTAATGAGGGAAAGATCTACAAGAGAGAATCTAGGTAGAGTGGGTTTGTGAGTTAAACAGAGAAAATACTTAAGACAGTGTCATTCTTCCATCATACCCATAGTCCCTGTCCATGAATTGGAATAGTAATACCAGTAACAATAACAACAACAAACAATAATAGAGCTAGCTTTTGTCATGTATTTTCTCTGCCCTTGGAGTATATAATTTTATTAAAACAAACCACTGAAACGAATTTAATTACTAAAGGCAATTTGCCTATAGTCACATAGCTGCAAAGCAGTGGAGCCAACCTCAGATCTAGGCTGATTCCAACATTTATTGTGCTAGCTGCTAGACTTCTAAAAAGCATGCAGTGCTTTTCTAATTACACAAGATATTTTTGAGAGTATAGAATTTGATATTTGATCACTTTTTGATGGTATCCATTCAGCCCATCTATAATCAGGTTATAAGGATTTTTTCATAGTTATTAAAATTAGAACTTAATCTGAAATTTTATCTACCTAGTGAACTGATACTAAGTGTTAGTGAAAACACTAGGAGAATTCGGGGATGATTTTTAGGTCAAATTTGCTTTTTGTCATTGCTGTTACTATATGTAATTGACATCAGTGTAGACCAGCCAAGCAAAAACTCTCAGTGGAACCTGTAAGATGCTAATGAGTTTCCATAGAAACAGTAGTATAATATGAACAGTTTTTCAGCTGACTGGTATATTTAATAGTAAAATGACCCCTAGCAATGAATCTATAACTGATTACATTCAAACACATAATAAATGACTATATATATGGGCATTATATATATCCTCACATGAATATACACATTTATCAATTACTATCTTAATTTTTCCATTAAGGTAATAACCATGCCAACAAATTTTATAGGAGAGAAAAATATATATCTATTTTTCTGATTCTCTACAGTTGGTCTGTTAAAAATCTTTCATATTTTTTAAAAAACAATGATAAGAACATTTACTGTTTTTGCAAGCCAAGATACTATAAACACCAAAATATAAATCAAAGTATTTCTGTATAATGTGTAATTCAGCAATATTGAATAAATAATTCCATAATAAACCTAGTAGCCTTTAATTAACTAATATCGAAGTTATATAAATTGAAAATAGAAGAACATGGATACGTATTTTTTCATGTTTTCTTTGATTAATCCCAAATAAACAAAAATAGGAAAATTGGGGAGCGGATGTGGCTCAAGCAGTTGAGCACCCGCCTCCCACATGGGAAGTCCCAGGTTCTGTTCCCAGTGCCTACTAAAGAAGACAAACAATGAGCAGACAACAAGCAAAAACAATGAGCAAAGAGCAAAAACAGCAGGCGAGACAACAAGCAAACAATGAGCAGACAGCGAGCAAAAACAATGAGCAGGGAGTGGCTGTGGCTCAAGCAGTTGAGTGCCCACCTCCCACATGGGAGGTCCCGGGTTTGGTTCCTGGTGCCTCCAATAGAAAAGAAACAAAATAGATGAGCAGACAATGAGCAGAAAAGAAAAACAAACAAACAACAACAACAACAAAAAACCAACAAGCAGATGAGCACAAACAATGAGGAAAAAAAGCAAAAAAACAAAAACAAAAAACAATGAGCAAACAGACGAGGGAGCCATGGGGGGAAAAGTAGTCCTTGGAGGCATTAGTTACCTTCTGTTATGATTACATTTACCAATAAAGATTAGCCAAGACATAATTTCAATAATACTATGGAATGAAAGGAATGCATGGTACTTTTCTCTACAATTCCTTTCAGGTATGTATAGGTGATTCAGTAGATGGAACATCATAGCCCTTAGTAAAGAAATGAATATCAACATCCTGAAAGAATGGAGAAACTGATTTTAAAATGATACATTTCAGTTATGTGCTTGTCCATTAATTTCCACTTCTCATTTTCTCTACCACCACTACCTCCATTCAAGCTTCTGCCATTACTTACCTGAGCTACAGCAAGAATAGTTGTCCAACATACTCACTTTCACATCATTTCTACAAACTGTGGCTTATCTTTTTAAAAGAAAAACTTTATTACTTCCTTACTTAAAACCTTAAAATAGACTCCCATTTTACTAAGAAAGGAAAAAACTCCAACTCTTAAACATAGTCTAAAAGTCCCTGAGTAATCTGGTCCCTACTTATCTCTTCAATCTTGGGTTCTACTTATTTCACCTTTGCTTATTATCTTCATTTTATCAGTTCTATAAAAGCACAAGGAAACTTACCTATGTTCTGCCTCAGGGCCCTCCTGGAATGTTCTTTCACCAATATATACAATATGATTCAGCAATTATTCTTTGGGCCTCCTCTTAATACAAGTTGCTTTCCTGGAAATTCCCTTCCTGACTATTTCTAGGAGGTTCCCTAGTTCTCTCCCTCTAGCATCTATTCTTGCCCATCTCAGAACTTATATAACTATTTGTGTACACATGCTCAGTTATACCAACAATCACATACAATCATCTGTTTTCTGCTCTCCCACTAGACTATAAGTTCAACAGAACAAAGACCATTTCTATTTCCTTTAACATTGTATATCCAGGGCCTTGTATGAAGAATAGCATGTGGTAGGCAATCAATAAGCACTTGTTGAAAAAATTTATTCTTTCTTATTATTCTTTCAAGACACTTATATTTGCATAATATTATTCCAAAAAACATTTACTGCTGACCACAATTTAGTATATATTTTGCTGAACTATACTTGGTACACCTTAAGGAAAAAAAATAACCCACATTTACACATAGAAGTAGTGATTTAAAAAGCAATAGTATATTTTTAAAAAGTAAAAGTACAATTTTGCATTACCACCAACTTTCAGTATTATAACAATTATGTTTTAGAAAATAACCTAAGAGTAGTTTATCTTCCTTTTTAGTGCACTAGAGTATACTTGAATGCAAAGGGTATTTTTATATTTCAAGATTTAATAGACTGCCTACTACACAGCAGGTATTTAGATAATGTTTTTGAATAAATAAATACATTTGTTCTACTATACACTGCTATTACTTATTAGTCTTTGTTAAGAAATGTGAAACATAAATGTGATGCATTAATATATAGAAAATAAGAGAGTCCATTAATAAGGTGATAGGTGATTTTGTGATAGTTTGACCTGATTTTAAAAGTACTGCCTCCTCCAAATATATATCTGAACATCCTATATTAAATATTTATCTGAAAATTTTAAGGTCCCCAAAACCAAATTTCAATATGATCTCAGAATACAAACATATAGGCTATATAATCACCTTAACAAAGACGTAAAGATAAATATTGAGGTCAAATGACTATTTTCTCCATGTAGTGTCAAGGTTACTGTGATAAGCATTACTTTGTGTGCACTGAATTGAAAATTGACTTTAAATGTTAAAAAAATACAATTTAAATATCGTATATACATTCAACCCTTTATAACTTTTGTTTGTTAGTTTTAAATCTTGGCAAATTATTTTTTAATCATTTGGATAATAACTTATTACTTTGTTCACTCTAGGCACCCTCCCCCATTTCTGAGCAAAGGAATTTTTATTTTTTCTCAATTCCAGTAGCTAAATTAAGCTACCTGTTGCCTAAGATAAAATGAATCCTTCCAGAAAGTGTCAGTTCAGTGAATTGTGCTGTGTTAAAGAAAGGATTAAGCTTCTTTAAATCCCTTCTGGACCTATTTATGACATGAAGATTTAGAACATAAGCTGCTTTATTATAGCTCTAAGATGAGCTTTAAATATGCAGCAATTTTCCATGTAGCATATAAATCAACTGCCCCACATGGAAAGTTGCTACATTCTTAACAGAATTAACCCCTAGAGAACTAGTTTGTCCTTCAATTTATGTCTATCTCACTTTATATAATTGTTTTCCCAAAATTTAAATAAAAGTGTCAACTTGTTATTTTTTCTACAAAATTTGATTAAGTCCTTTTTATGTGCATCATAGGCACTAGGCATAACAGAACAAAGCACCCTGCCAACAATCAGGACAGACAGACCAAAAATAAATTAAGGCAACGAAGTTTAATGCAAATTTTGATAGAGGAACCATGGTTATTTCTAGAAATATGTAACAGGGAACCTCGTCCAGTTTAGGGGTCCAGAAAGTATATTTAAGCCAACTTCTGCAGGTTCTTAAAAAGTATTTATGCTGAACAAACAGGGTAGAATGTTCCTAATAGAATATACAGGATGTATGAAGTACTTATGAAAAATTGAAAGAAGTTCAAAGTAGCTGAAAAATGCAATATAAAATATGACAAAAGAGAAAGAGATAAAATCTAGAATAGTATATGGCACATAAATGGTAATCAATAAATATTCAATGAATGAATGAGGCTAGTGGAGATGTTAAGGAGTTTGTACTTTATTCAAAACATATGGGATGCCTGCAGATATATGTTTTTAGATGGTTGCTCTGGTTTCAATAAGAAGACTGGTGTATAGTGGAACAAGATTAAGAGCAGGGAGGCTATTTAGGAGGTTGTGGTCATAGCTCAGGGGATAGATGAGGGATGGTGATAGCAGGGAAGAGAGAAAATCGAGCAGATCAAGGAGATAGTTTAAGGTCAGGATTAAGAGAATTTGGTGATTTATTGAATCAGGAAAGGAGGAGTCATAAATGGCACCTAGATTTCTGGCTATATGGAAGGATGGTAGTGCTGTTTACTGAGAAAGGGAACACTGAAGGAGAAGCAGGTCTGGGAGGGAAGAGTATGAGCCCAAATTTGGGCATACTGAGTATAAGGTGCCAAACAGATATATGAAGATATCCAGAGTTCTTCAGTTGGCAGTTAGATATTCACATCTGTAATACAAAAGATGAGCCTGGCCTAGAGATACAGATTCGATGGTTATTAGCACATGGTTGACAACTCTAGCTAGAGTATAACATGAGTTAGTATTATTATAGAATCATAATGTACAGACTCATAATGGAAGAGAGCTTAGGAATGGAGTCCAGTGAATATCAAAAATTAAGGAATGGATACCAAAGAATGAACGTACAGAAGAATCTAAGAAAGCGATTTCAAAGGCGCAGAAGGAAAATCAAGAGAGTATGATGTCATGGTCATTACAGAAAACAATGCTTCAAGTAGGAATAAATGGCCATCGGTATCAAATTGTGTTTCCATGTTAATACAATAAGAATTTTTAAAGTTTTATTTGATTCAGTGTCACACAAGTCACTATTGATCTTGGAGAGAATAGTTTTGGTGGAGTGTGGGAAGAGAAGCCAGATTCCAGTGGGCTGAAAGGTGATTGGTGACTAAAGATATTGAAAGATTCCCTAAGATTTTCCAGAATTAATCTGGAAATGGAAATAGAGCTGGAAGAATATTTGGGATCTAGGAAGGAATTTTTAAGATGGGAGAAACTTGAGCATATTAAATACCAGTGAAAAGATTTTATAAATCTAAATAGAAGCCTATGTAAAGAAAAAAATACCAACATGGAATTCTTTAGTAAAGATTATTTCTTCAGTGAAAAACCAAGTGGTGGGAGGTAGTGGCAGAGATGAGTATTTTATCATTGTTTAGAATTACTGGATCATATTATTCTTATTGTTTTTAATTATCTATAGGAAATATACCTTATTATTATCCCCACCCAGGGTATATTGTTCTTATTGTTTTAAAATTATCTATAGAAAATATACATTTTTATTATCCCTACCCAGGGTGAGTTGCACCTGTCACCCATTACTTGGCACATTACCGCACTGATAACTTTATTTTTGTGTACAGATCTGGATTTTCATACTCCTTCTTGGGTTTGCTTTGCTTGAAGTTTGATATGCATGTCTTAACTAACCTCCCCATCCCTAGCTTCACCAAAGCAAGTGGAGAGAAATGCAGGCATAACTATAGAGGCAAATTCCTTAAGTCCAATTTAATACTTACATGCTAATGAAAGCTACAGTTCCCAAATTCTGGGATTCTAATCTCATTAGTACCAATTTACCCATTATAAAAGACAGTGTCACTAAATAAAAGTAGCTTTATTCTAATTGATGAATGAAATAGATGCCTATTCCATTTGGGGGGAAAAGGCAATGTTTCTAATTATACCTTTGGGAGGGTGGTCTGGACCATTTAGTGCTCCCTGAATGGCGGCCTGGGCAGCAGAGTTCTGGGCCTTCAGCATTTCGATAGTTTCTCTGAGTTCTATAAGTTCAGACTCCTGTGGAACAAACAGAGTTTGCAAGCTTTAGTACCCAGGGGAGGAAATAAAATGCCCTTGTTCATATTCACCATCAAATTGTTTTGGGTTTATGTAGTACTAACCTCCTAGGAGATGTTGATGCTTGGCTGACTTTGTCAAGTTGTATCTAACAACTTCTCACTCAGCTAAAATAAAGGGGATTCTCCCAACCCCTGCCCCAATTTCTTGGTTATTCTCTTATAAATGTGATACAAATAGTCTCTACTCCTTTCATTTTAGATACTAAGCATATTAATATTGCTTATGATTATCTTAGATATCTAGATATCATCATTACACGATTGTAACATATTGTATTTACTGTCAATTGAAGACGCTAAGTTTTAGTCAAATGAGTGAATTCAGACTTTGTTTCATTGATTTTGCACTCAAACAATTGATTCTTTGTAGTCAGGTGTAACACCTGGAACTCATCCTTAACTCAACCCTATTAAATGTCATCTTATTTAAATCAAGCCAGTCTGCTGGCATAACAAGGTCATCTTAGATTCTGAGGCTTTTCATCCAATAAAATATATTGATTCCTGGTATGGAGACCTAATCTCATAAGCCAAGGCAACATAGGAATTAGAAAAATAACGGAATATAAATACACGAAACTGCCCTTAAGTAGTAGTTAAATTAGAACAGCAAAAAAGGTAGCTTGATGCACGCTTTCATAAAACATACCAACAAAAACATTTATATAAATCTGATCCTTTATAGTATTTATGTAGTGAAGAATTATTTGTTACTCTGAGATAGATACGATAACCAAAAATAAAAAAAGGAGCTGGACTGCTCTTTTAAGATTAGGGTAATAGTTCCATCAGAAGCCCAATTATAAAGATATCCTTGTTGGTGATGACAATCATAAAAATTAGATCCTTTTTAGCCCGTTAGAGGGAGACTTTCTCAGTAATGATTTGTCATTCATCATTTTCTCTAGCATTGTTGGCAGAAAGCCAGAATCAGGCTGGCTTCTTCATTCCATATTAAACAGTTTATCTCCATTCAGTGTCTCCCTGAATATATGAGAAACAGCAAGGATCGTTGACAACTGCCTTTGCAGGGAACTGTTTCATACATGGGAATGTCAAGTTACTATTCTGACCTTAGACACTTAAAAAAAAACGATGTGACACTAATTGAAATGATATTCAAGTTTTGAATAGACACCTGGCATCTCAGGTATCTATTCTCATTAGATAACTGACAGATTCCAGATAGCGAACAGCTAGATTTTTAAAAAAACAAACACTTTTATAGACTTTGAGTAGCTTATAAGTCAAAGAATTCCATAATGAAAAATCAATAGCAATGGCCTAGATTCATAGATGGGTCTTCAAATACCTGATGGTAACCCTATTTGCATTTATTTATCATAAAACAAAAAAGATATATGTGGAAAATTTCCAGTGTCATGCCACATAAATCATATCCAATTTGTCATAATTTCTCACACTCTCCCAAGTTCTATAGTCTGTATCTTGCCAACTAGTAATACATAAGTTTACCAAAATTTAATATAATTTTCCATTTAAGAGAGAAGTATTTACTGGAAATTCATTCTGATTTTACCAGAAATTTATTTTCAACAAGACTATGTATAGTGTATATTTAATAAAAACATAATCAAAATATTAATTTTACAATATATATGCTACAATGTATGTTAAATTTTAATTAAAATCAGATTTGCATTCTTAAATTTAAAATCAACAATTATTTTACTGTGGCTTAAAAATCTGCTTTAGCTTCATAAGATGGAAATGAGAAAGTCGTGCAAATGTCTAAAAAACTGAACTTAGTTTAATGATTTGGTTGACTTATTTCAGTGTCAACACTTTAAGTGTTCTAGATAAATCCATTCTAGAAACAGTTTTTTAAATGATTAAAAGTGGAAGGTTCAGGGAATGTTGCTATTTCAGATAGCTTCTTAGATTCTTCTATGAGATAGAAGAATGATCACTTTCTAATGATGAGTATCTTTTTGAAAACGACAGATATTAACAGGTCGGTTGCCATTCAGTGTGACACACTAAACCAAAGGAAGAATAACTAGGTAAGAATTATATCCATTTTATAGCTTGGGAAAATCACATCTATGAAAAGATTAGTTTAGCCAAGTCCATACTGGTGGTTCTTTAGGAGGACTTTGTAAGTGTAAGTAAGTGCCTATAAAATGTTCCAACAGTCTTCGATTAAAAAGCAAAATTCTACATTTATTTACATAATCTTTTCAAACCTAAACTAATTATGTCTCCTTTCCTGCAAAAAGTTCCTTCCTTCTTATATCAATTAATGAGATACCGCCTTACCTCATTACCCAAGAGAAATATCTCTTTTTTCTGAGTCTTTGCATATGATTTTCCCTTTGCTTTAAATACCCTTCTTCAGCCCTAAAGGCCATGGTAAAATGCCTCCATACATGTAAAACTTCTTAATTTTCCTCCCAAGAAAAATGAAAAGATCCGTTCTTGTGTTTCCAGAACCTTTAGTAGGTTGCAATATTTATGTTTTCCACTGATTTATGATCTCAGTAAACACTGGGATAATTTTGTGGAAAAGTGCTGGTTTATGTAAAACAGATGTTTCTCTCCTTCAAACAATAATGTAAAACATCAACTTCACTATGTACATTTTTCTTACAAAAGGGTGTTTGATCACCTAGGGAAGGGAGTGCCATATTAAAACGTCAATAACTTTATCATTCATTGTAAATAGAAAGTCTTAATATGACTGATCAGTGGAGTCGCCTTTGGATGGCAAGGAAACAGGTTTTCCTTTCCCTCCATTCCAACAAAATTAAAGAGATACATTTAAAAATAAAAACTTGGCTGAGAAACAGAAACTGTTTTCAATAGTTTATTTCCAGCTTTTCTTTTCCTCCTTCAAAATTATTAGCTGTTCACACTTACTTTTTTTAAGCTATACATTTCTAAGATTTCTATAATATATGAAAATCAAAACGTTGCCTGCAGGCAAAATGAACTCTTTCCCCGACCTTTTGTTTTTTTGACCATTGCGGGGAGTGTGGATCAGGAGTATAATTAGAAATGAGTTTCAGAGTAAACTGAATACATAATCATTAGATATCTGAAATATTTTCCACATAGACTCTTTTTAGAGGGCAGCCTAATAGAAGATAATTTTTACGAATCCCTATAAAACCTTCAGAAAAATTCTTTTAAAAATGTTTACACCATCAGGATATGGATTTAAAGCCTACTCCTCCAATTCAGTTCTCCCCAATTTTATTCTCTCCTCATTAACTATGGAAAAGAATATTTGGAACTGGGATAATTTCACAAAGGGTCTTGGAATTAAGTTGATCAGTTCATGTTTTGTTGGTGCTTTCCATTTTTCAAAAGTGGCAGTTTAAAAGCTGAGGACCAAACTAAAGTGTCGTTGCCCTTCAATGAGCTATTAAAGATAATGTTGCCACAATCACCTGCTGACCATGTAAAATTCTAGTTTTCCATGAAAGATTTTCTTGTGTAAATGAAGCTGGAGGCAGTCAATATCCTTTTAGCTGTTTAGCTGTTTTGTATATGTTTCTGAGGCTAAACAAATTAACGTCAGATTTGAAGTGCTGCAAAATAAAATCATCAAATTTTGTGTTTTAATATCATCTTTCCTCAGCATTCTTTCCCATTTAATTTCCTATGTCTGACCTCTTTCCAAATTTCTCCTGGGCCTAAGACTGATTGAGAATCCCAGCACTGAATATTGGCAACAAATATTATCAAACAACTTGACCTCCTGGGCAACATGAAAAAAAAAATCCACTCTGTATTTTGCTTTATCACATTCACTCAGTCTCACAATACTCAGCTGTGTTTTCTTGAACACATTTCCCCCTTTAGTATTAGCCTTGAAATCCTGTTAAGTTTTCTACTGGAAGAACCTGGTAGCTCTGCTGTATCTCAGTTTAGATGATCTCAATTCACCAATTTCCAGTAGAAATAGTTTGGAAATTATGGGTTTCACATTATTCTAACCCATAAAAGGCTAATGGATGTATTTTCTCTGACTCTAGTGATACAGTTTTAGAAACATTTCAGATGACTAAACATGCTAACCTAAACTGGGGAAAATTTTACGTAACATCCTAGTTCAACCAATTTTTAATTTTTTTACACTATTTTCAAAAGAATTCACTTTGAATTCCTCATTTTCAACATTAACTAACTGTTCATCATAGTCACCCAGAAAAGTGGTTTCACAGGAGTAAGAATGAGAAAATCTTATGCTTTACAGTTAGCATAAGGGTCAATAACTAAGCTCCATCACTCATACCAGAAGACACTCCTTTCTCCTGCTCTGACCTCTTAATAAGACTAACCTTGCCCCTGGCATCACAGCTATGGAGAACTGATTTTAAAGTCTTCTGAATTTTAAATTTCTAAGTATTTTTTAGTGAGTATAGCTTTAGTAAATTTGAACACAAGGATTTAGCAGTAGCTCTGTAAAAATTTCACCTATAAAAACGGATTTGCACAACTCTTGCCGTTTTTATGGTTTCTATTTCAGCCTTTCTCAACTGGTGTTCTGTGAAAAAATTAAGTCCTGTAAAATAATCTGAGTGACTATTTTCTCAATTTTCACAAAGATGGTACATAGCTAGTACCATTCTGGATGAAGAGAAGTTAGTTCATAATGCATAATTTATAAAATGGCTTCCTCAGGACATTAAGAATTCTGGTATAGAAACTCTGCGAAAGAGATAAGGACCTGTAAATAGGATAAAATTCCCGATCAAACAATTTTACAATCACAGTAGTAAAATGTTAAGACTTAAGTCAGGAACAAGGCAATGGCTAGAGATGGGGCTGCCCACTAGCCAGAATTATTGAAAAGTATCTTAATTTTTACATACTGATAGATTTTTTAATTATATAACATGTGGTCTTCTAGCAGCTATTAGGAAATGATGCTAGATCAATTTTCATTAAATAACTTTTATCATGTTAGTCTATGGACAAAATTTTTGAATGGCTTTTTGTTGTCCAAGACTAGATTTCTTAAAGAATTTTCTAGCCTTATCTCCAAGTTTTCCCCACACTGCTCATTTTTCCTTAACGTTGCTCATAATTTCTCTCTTTGTTGCTCACACACATGCTGTTTGTTCATCTGTGGCATACTTTCTTCCATTTTTCACTTAATAAATCCTATCCATTCTCCCTAAACCCAGGGAGGCTCCTATCTGCAACCTCTGCTCTGAAACCAGCTCGAAGATGCAATGGTTCCCTTAAGACCACTTGTGGCATTGTACTTTCATATTTCTAATGGCACCTAGAATTTCCTGCCTTCTGAGTTATTCATACGTGTCTTTTCTTTCTTACTAGGCAATATGCATACAAAATTAGTGTACTGGCAGACAAATTTGGCAAGAGAATCAGTGTGATTGGGCATCTGGAAGTAAGGAAAATTATTAGGTCACTACTCAAGCGAGTGATTCTGGTCTGTAAACCAAACTAAAATTTCGATGTAGTTTTCAGCCTAATAATACCATGTGATTGTTGAAAGTCACATGCTTTAAAGCCAGAAGAAGCCAGGACACTAAAATTTGAGTCTTAGTGAATCCATTTCTTCAATATGTAACGAAGAACATGTAACCACCTTGATTTTGATTACCTTATACAGTAGCATCCTACCCTACTCCCCAACCTCTTCATTCTCAGCTTTACTTTTATCAATGGCATCACCTGAAATGATATGTTTTAATTCTATTTTTTAATCATTGTTTGTCACCTACTAGAATATAAACTCCAAGGGAAGAATATACATTCTGTTTTGGTCCTTGCTGTATTCTCAGCAGCTAAATAGTATCTCATAGACAGTAGTTATTCGATATAAATCTGATGAATGACTAAATGGATAAATGAACCTTGGGGCTCCAGGAACAGAGTTTGAAAACCTCTGGTCTATATTCTCTAAGCTTTTTCTTAGGACTTTTGGATCACTAGAGAGCAATATACCCTTTTATCTCAACTCCCTGAAGAAATGCATTTACTGAAATATGATTAAATGTTATGCCCTCAGCTTTTAGAGAAATGTCCATTTGAACAGTGATTTTGTCTTTTGTTATTCCATGACCCCAATTTAAGAACTCTTGCAATAAATTCCTCCTTGAATTCAGTGCCAAAATTTTTGTCTCTTCAATCTAAATTATTCTCTTCTGGTCAGAAAATGAGAACTAAACATGCCAAGCAATCTCCCTTTGTGCCTTAGCCTCCTTGACATTCAATTCAGTTCAGTGCTTTTGTGGAAGCAATTATCTAGACTCAGGCATGTTGTTAGAGATATTTCTCTATTCCTTTTTTCTAGATTCTGCAATTTTTATTTGAATTGTGCCATATCATATTGTGAGTAATTTTACAGACCACTCAAAACCACTTGGAAATAGGCAAGCTATAAATCTTAGAATAATAAGATAAAATAGTTACAATCATTACTGCCTATATACAGCTTTTTTAAAGAAGGGGAATCATTTTATGTTCAGTTAAATAAATGTCAAGGACAAACTCACACTGTGATATTTTCTGAGAAAATTTCATAATTTTGACAATGCTATTTTTAAGGATAACAGGCACAATAATGAAACTCCTTATAGTATGGAAATGCATTTTTAAATCATCAGGCATTATTCATAGGCATTATATATAAATATACCTGTATATTTTTCCAACTTCTATGAGAATATTTACTTACAAATATAGAAGAGTTGAAGGTAATATTGAAAGGCAATTATCTACCAATTTTTTTAATTTTTAAAAAAGATATTTAGATTACATAAATGTTACATAAAAAAATATAGGGGATTCCCATAAGCCCTGCTCCCCACGCCACCCACATTTGCCCCCCATTAACGACATCATTACTGTGGTACATTCATTGCAAATGATGAACACATTTTGGAGCATTGTCACTAAGCATGGATTATAGTTTATATTGTAGTTTACACTCTCTCCCACACAATTCTGTAGGTTATGGCAAGATATATAATGGCCTCTATCTGTCATTGCAATGTCATTCAGGACAATTCCCAAGTCCGGAAATTGCCCCCGTATTACACCCGTTTTTCCTCTCCCTGACCTCAGAGCCTCCAGTGGCCACTGACTCCACATCAATGATATAATTTCTTCCATTGCTAGAATCACAATAAGTCTATAGTAGAACACCAGTAAGTCCACCGTAGTCCATAATTCATTCCCCAATCCTGAGAAAGAATCTACCAATTTTGTTGGAAAAATGTTGAGACCTCTATACTAACTTTGCTTTCCAACAATATACCTTGCATTTGATCAATGATGAATTTGGTTTATCTTATATTTTTCACGGGGAAAAAAGAGAGAAACTTAAAAAGACAATATTTGTTGACTGTCTACTGTGTGCCATGTTATCATAGCATCTCACTTAATAAAAGTAGTTATTATAATCTTCATGTTTAAATGACAAATTTGAGCTTCAGAAAGGTTACATAATATTGGTCAAGATTATACAGTTCTTAAGAAATACAGCCAGGATTCACACTCTGGCTTTCTGAGTGCTGATGTTTATATTCTTTTCTACTTGGCTGTCCTAACAGGCCTTGAATTCTGCTTGCTAGGCCCTTATACTATACATTGAAGTAACAAACTGTACCAAAAAAAAACAAAAAAAGATAAAATTTCTAAGCTCAAAAGGACTTTGTTAGCTGCCCTTTTAGAAAAGGTTTGACAGGGATGGGCAGTGTTCTTTTTTATAGGCAGGCAATATCTATGAAATAGGAGAATGGAGGATAAGGGGAAACTAAAATGTAGTTTGCTAATTATAGCAGGCAATTATAGGAATATTAGATTTTTTTCCTTCTGATTTCATTGGACTGTCCTATTCATTTTTTAAAACACTTTAAAAAAAATAGTGAACTGAAAAAATTTAGCAATATGTTCTATAAAGCTAAAAGTGTACCTTATAGAAGCTAAAGACAAAATTGAAGCTATTCCTACGGATAGATACAAGAATTGATTCTGAAAATATGCAAAACACTTTAGATTATGGCTCTCTTGAGAATTAGATGAAAACTGGGAGCAACTACCCATAGTATGTACCTAGGCGGTTCTTACAAACAATTTCATATAATTCCAGAGGCTTCCCCTGTCTCTGACACCCATCCAAGGATGCAGGTTAAGACCACCTGAACAAATGGCAGAGAGGTACATTACTGTGATCAGAAGGAAAGTGATCGAATTCTGTCGTGGCAGCTTGGGCATTTCTGATGTATCTGTCTTTGTGAACTAGATCCTTGGTTCTTTGCCTTTTAGTATTCCTGTTCCCATGCCATAAAATGTTTGAGTTTACTTTAAAGTTTTTGTTAAACTTAACTAACTCTATGTTAAAGGCAGTATGCCCCAGATGCGAACTCATCCTTGTTATTCCAAAATTACACAGGATTGTCCCTTGTCCCATAGCTGCTGCAACAGAAAACTCCTTACTTTGTGGAGCCCTTATATCTGTTCCAGACCTCTTTCCTGGGTCTCTTATCCTATGGCCATGGTCTATAACTGGCCTTATAGAAAATGCATCTGTGTTATTAACAGGGGAAAATGTGAGAGGAGAAAGGGGTGGGGTATATGGGAATCCCCTATATTTTCTATGTGACTTTTCTGTAACCTAAAGTTTCTTTGGAAATAAAGTGAAAAAAATAAGATACTGAGGCAACATACAGAAGAAATTGTCACTGTACATAAAAGATAACACATCTTACAGTGATGAAAGACAATGCAAAAAAATAATTTAATTTTTTGCTTTTTATTATTTTATTATTTTTATTTATTTATTTATTTTTGACATTGTTTTGAGGGAGATTTTGGATTGCAGAAGAGTTACAACTGTGGCAGAGGAGAATCACTGGTGTGGAGTGTTGGTGGCGGGGGGATGTGTGGGGAGGGGCACACCTGGGGCACACCGCTGTGAAATATGAAAATGGTCATGGGGTGTTGTCTCGGTGGGTGGACATCCACATAATAACTGAAAGAATATTGAAATTCCATCTGGGGAGTCTTGCTACATTCTCTAATAGAGTGGCAAGAATCCCTAGAGTATTCTTTGCAATGCCTAGCAAAGGAGGACAGACCAATATGCCAGGCCCTTGATATTGATGTTTTTACTTATTAACCTTGTTCTTGTGAAACTGAAACTTAGCCTAGTATTATATATTGCCTAAAAGTTACCTCCTGAAAGCCTCCTTGTTGCTCTAAGGTGGACTCTCTCTAGGCCAAACTCAGCATATAAACTCACTACTTTACCTCTGGCATGAGACATGACTCCCAGAAATGAGTCTCCTTGGCAGAGAGAGACTATTACCAAGTGCCAACTAGTGATGCATTTGGAAAAAGATCTTGACCAAAAGTGGGAAATATTAAATACAAATGTGTTTTTTGACTAAGAGATTTCAAAGTGAGTTGGGAGGTCATTCCAGAGGTTACATTTAAGCACATCTTAGAAAGATCTCACTGACTACCATAGTAAACAGTGCCTCAAGCAGGGGGGCTCCTGGGGGATTTAGAGATATCTAGACACTATAGGCAGGACAGACAACCCCAGGAATTTGGCACCCTGTCAGTGGGCTTTACCTTGGGATATATGATAACCTATCCCCCAATACATTGGAGTTAAGACTCATTTATAATTTTCCTACAGATGGCTCTTATGTCCCTTTTATTTGAACCTATAATTAACACTATACCCACTAAATATGCATTCCAGAGACTTAAATCTTCTTGTTGTTCATGTGCTGCTTGAGCCCTGAATCTCAGCAGAATTACAGCCAACACCTACCCTCCAGTTCATTGGACTCACCAAAGACAACTAACAAAAGGATGAAGATGGACAAGCCAATCCCAAAATACACAGAGTATCTACCACTGCAAGCAAGACATTTCCATCCATCTGTCCCATAGGATCTAAACCCCCCTCTCAATTAAAAGCAGAGTGAGTATCACCATACCCAAATCCTCAAGAGTGAGTAATGAACAAACATAAGGGGGGAATAGCAACTAAGGACTAAAGTAGATTTATTATTATTCTAGTAATGGAAGAACTTATAACACTGATATGAAGGCTGTGGTCACCATTGGTTCCAAGAGGACAGCGATGGAAGAATAAGTATAACAGGTAGGCATATTTGGGACATTGGAATTGTTCTGCATGACATTGCAATAACAGATACAGGCCATTATCCATTTTGTCAAAACCTATAAAATTGTATAGTGCAAAGTGTAAACTATAATGTAAACTATAGACCATGGTTAGTAGCAATGCTTCAATATGTGCTCATCAGTTGTAACAAGTGTACCACACTAATGAAAGATGTTGTTAATGGAGAAAAGTGTGGTAGGGGGAATGGGTGGAGTATATATGGGAATCCTCTATATTTTCAATGTAACATTTATGTAATCTAAAGCTTCTTTAAAAATAAAATATATAAGTAAAAAGAAAATGGATATGTGAAAATTCTTGTCTGAGTGCAATATTTGTCAAGTGCATAATAAATTCTTCCCAGAATATTCTAGTTCTTTTCCTATAGAACTGTTTTCCATTCTTAACATTTGGTATTCTTTTAATAGTTTCAGTGTGAAGCAAATGAATAGATTGCCTATAAAGAACTGCATGTGTGTGTGTGTGTGTGTGCTTTCCAATACAGTTTAACCTGAATCATAAATCTTTAAAATTAAAATCTAAAAAAAAAAAATGGAATTTTCTCATTGTTCGGATTTAGTATAGAATGGATGCTTAATAGCATCTCAGGTATTGTTTAAACAGCCTATGCAAATTGCTGTTTTCTCTCCAGTCCCAGTAGCAATTCCTGAGCATACCTTCTGTTCTGCTGTCATGGTTAGACTTTGCAACCGGCCAGTCATATTCCCTAAACTCTTTTCAAATGCTGCAACAAGGTGAGCCTGTGAACAAAATGGAAAGAATACATTTTAAATGTCAGAATCTCCTGTGGATGGATGAAAATGCTTCATTTCACATAACGTTTAATTTCAGGTATTCTAACTCTTTAAATACTATGTCCATCATGGTTCGCTCTCAAATGGTGATTCTCCTTTAATACAGACCTCCATTTACTATTCCTAAACTTTAGCTTTTAAACTCAGTGTCTCAGGCTCTTGACATTTCTTTTAAGTTCACCTGCTGAAAGTGAATAGGATTTTGCAAATAATAATGCCTTATGATTTGCACATCATGGAGGGATTTGACCCTCAAAATTCTGAATTAAGATATCAGTTGCCAAGTCTTTAGACTTAAAGCTCAAGAGGAGGCCACCGAAATAGTTGATGGGTAAATGTTCGTCATTTTGAATCTTCCACGATGACCTTTGAAGATATTGTTAGCTCCTCTATTGTAACGACACTCTCCTTCAAGTGTCAGACATCTGCTGACAGCACTAACATTATCTTTCCTCTTTTTCTGCTTACAAAGACTTGAATAGAAAAGAGTTGTCTTCCTTTTCCAAGCTCTTTTCTACATAAGGGCTTTTCTTTCTACTTTATTCCCTTTAACTAAGGAAGTATAGGGAGGCCAGTTAGAAATAATACCCAGTAATATTTTAACATTAAGCTTTTGTGACTTTGGGTTTTATTTTAAATTTCAGAGAATTATACATATTGCAGTATATAACCATAACGTCTATGATTAGGAAGTGTTTGACAATCTTAGTACATCCCTAAAACAGGTCAGTGTCTATCAACATGCCGTTATGTAACAGTTTGAATCACAGAATATTAAGCACAATGAGGTGTTTCCGTCTTTCACAAAGACTTCAGGTAGAAATACAAGTACATTATCTCAAATTGATATAATATAGAAGGATATGCAAATTAAAAGAATATTTTACAACCCATATTCTAATGAATTATCTGTGGAACAAAATTGGGCAATTATTGGCAAAATATTGACTTTTTTCTTAAAGAGGAGTAAGAGGGGTCAAGTAAAATACACCTTCTTAGAGCACTAGCAGAGCTATAAGAATGAGGCTCCTGCACATTATCAAGAGGATCATGAGAGCCCGAAGAAATTTAGCTCATGATTAATAATGGCTAGAATGTACAAGTGCCTTACTTTAGCATCATGGTACAAAATTGTCTTTGTTCCTAGCTCTGAACTTAATCCTAAGTGCCTTTCTTTACCTGACCCCGCAATATGGGAAAGCATAATTCGTAGAAAATATTTCCACTACTCTTTGTTCTATCAATACAACTTATGTTATCTCTTTCTCTCTCTCCCCACACTGCCTCTCTCAGAATAGACACTAAGGTTTGTTAACAGATTTAAGTGGACAAAAAACATTCTAAGAAAAAATGAATATCTTGTAGTTTAAAATTTACTCAGTGACAAGGAATTTCTACCTTTAGAAATTAGTATAAGGCTAAATTCTTATTTTTTTCTTTTATTTTGCTTTTTTGTAATTGTGGGGAAAAAAAAGGAGAGAAATGTGGACAAAATGAAAATATATAGCTCAATGATTAATTACATATTCTACATTCATGTATAATGGAACATTTCAAGACGCCAGAAGTCCTCTGTTACCTCTTTCCAATCCTCTCTCTTCCCAAAGATAACCCTTTTATGACATTTGTTGTAATTATTTTCTTGCTTTTCTTTATAGTTTTACCACTTAAGCTTGCATGTCTAAACACTATATTTTACTTTTGCCTATATTTAAAATGTTTTCTAAATGAAGTCATATGGTATGCTTATTTTGTGACTTTTCTTCTACTTAACATTATGTTTTTGAGATTCATCTATGTTATGTGTACCAGGAATTAGCTTTTTGTTAGCACATTCCTACTTGTGAATTTACCACAATTTATTTGTCCATGATGGCCATTTTTGTTGATTCCAGTTTGGGATATTAGATACATCAATGAAAACATACAATGAGTTATTAAGATCTAAACCTAAAATGGCTTAAGTCAGGAAAGTTCTAGTAGAAAGCCTTTGTTAATATTTATTAAACGAAATGCAACATTCTACTCAATTTTGCAAAGTTTAAATCTCTCAAAGTAGAGATTTGTTAATTTTAATTGTTGAATTGTGAGTCCATGAATATATATACTGCAGATACTTACTTTACCTTTTGGGCATGTTTTATCAGTATAAGAAGAGTTTAAAAACTGACAAAGAATCAGGATTGTAAAGATTATTTTGTATAAAATATATTGCTTAAATTTTGTACCTACAACTAAATACAAAACATTTACCATTAGAATGTCAGTTTTCAGTCCCTGGAAAAATTGCTTTTTATTAATTAATCACAAAAAATATTATTAATGGTTACAAAGGAACATTTTAATTTGAGTTACATTCTTCTCCATGAAAAGTATGTTAAAAGTATATTTATAGACTACTGCTTTTAATTTATGCCATTTTGGCTTAACTTACCATATTAATTTTGTTATTTTGGAAGTAAATTTTAGACCAAGTGAGATAGATGAAAAGGGAGTGATAGAGGCAAATAAGCAGACAATTTTTCTACCAATGATGATATTTGCACCTTAGCGGGTGTGGCAGTTTGATATTATTTATGAATTCCAAAAAGATATTTGTTATGTTGGTAAACTGGTCTATTCCTCTGGGCATGATATCCTTTGATTGTATTAAATTCAAAGGTTTTACGGTCCGTTGATTAAATCAAGATTAGGGCTTTGATTCGACCATGTCATTAGGGTGTGCAGGGTTGAGTCGCCGCCCCCTTGGTGGGCTTTATATAAACGGATGCTCACACAGAAGCAGATATGTGAGAAAAAAGAGAGATCTCCACAGACATGGAAGAGGACTTTGATCCTGAGGCCCCGGAAGAAAGACGGGCCATTTGACTGAAAGTTTGCAGCTCTCAGAAAGCCCTGGGAAGAGAGATGAGCCATCTGTCAGCCTATAGCTGAGACAGGAAGAGGCTGGGACTACAGAGCCTTAAGAGGAAGAAGGAAGGCTGAACCCTCACAGACATGGGCAACCATTGTTAGTGAGGAAGTACCTCTTATGGTACCTTGACCTGGACTCTTTAGGGCCTTGTAACTGTAAGCTTCTACTCCAGATAAATATCCTTTATAAAAACCAACAGATTTCTGGTACTTTGTATCAGCACCCCTTTGGATGACTAATACAATGGGGAAAAAATAGAAAGTAAAACTTTAAAATATTGGACAATGTACCTTGTCTGGAAAAAAATGAGGCTTTTAAAAAAGTATAGATTTTCAGAGGGATTATTAATCATAGTTTACTTGCTTCTGACTTTTCTTTTAGCAGTTACATATTTTTCATCCAAAGTAAAATTGTACCTATAAAATGATGGATATTCCCTAACTTCTGTCAGATGAAGTCAGTCAAGGTAATACAATAGACAATACTATTAGTTAAGGGAAGGTAATTTTAATATATACTGTTGTTAATTTTGGAATCATACAAAATTATCTGAATAGTCATGAAGAGAGTTATCATGATGCTAAACAATGACATCATTTTGCACTGGCATAATGCAGTTTTCAGAGAATTGAGTAACAGTCCATCTATGAAATAAAAAAATAATCTAAAATTTAAATCTATGTATATATTTAGATGGAAATATATAAATATATAAAATAAGACTTTACATTTGAAAGTCAGTGGTTAGATGAACTAAGAATTTTTCTGGAATTCTATTATAAATAAGGTTTCACATTTCTTTTATACTGTTTAAAATTGAATTTTCAATATTTGTCATTGTTGGCATGTATAAAATAGTTTTCTCTTAGAGGAGATGCAGGAAAGCAAGAATAACTTCCAGATTATATAAAAGAACAAAATAAGAGCATAGAAGTAGGACACAGTCCCAAGTGAAAAAACACCTGGGAGATTTTTGGTTAAAAGATATATGGGCTAAAAGGCAAAAAAGTATCTTTTGTTTTGTGGCATATTTATTCAGTGCTATCATGAAAAATGTTAGTAATAACTCTCTTAGTGTCCATTTCCAAATTACCTAAGAGATGGAATTTGTAATAAAAATATATTTAAAAAACAAGCAAAGCCATCCCTCCTGTCTTGGTTGCCTGGTGTGTGGCAGAAGCCATAGGGTACCTGCTGACTGTGCAATGTGACCAAACATCTGTTGTTGTCTTTCTGAGGGCAGCTTCTGTTTTCCTGCTATTTGTTGAGGGGGGGGGGGTATTGATTCAGGGAAGGCCAGGCAATAATACTTGCCCCCATACCCTCCTTCCTTTCTAAGGACATGCTGATAGAATAGTATTACAGTCCTTTTGCAGCTTTGATCGGAGCAATTTTGCAATAGTGAGGGAAGGCGTCAACTGAGTGGAGGCTACACTTTGTCAGTCAAATGAGAGATCATGTGATTGGGCATTTTTCTGACTTAAAACTGCCCTACTTTTCACACAAAAAAGTATTTTTTCAGCGAGGCAGATAAGCTTGAAATTTAAAAATTAAAAAGTGGATTGTTGTGAGGATTCCATAGAAATATAATCTTATCAGAGCCAAGCATACCAACTACAGGAAATAACCCAAATTAAGGGAAATCACATAAGTCCTGATAGAATTATTCATATTATTATTAAGTAAAAATGAATAACTGGACATGTAAAATGATAAGGAATGGATAATATTGTCCCCAAAACCAAACTCTTAATTAGTCATTATAAATTACGGCTGTTACATTTCTATACAACAATCGCCATTGTTTATATCCCAGTCACATTTAACCAAAAAAATTAAATGTTTACTTGTAACCTGAAAAAAAAACAAATAAAGGGCTTAGTTCTAAGTCTAAACAGAAACTGTACATTAAAGCATCTTGATTTATATTGAAGAAATTGTATACAGAAATTATTTTATACAGTCTTATGGCTGATTTAATTTAAACACATTTAAAATATACATATATTTTAAACAGATCAACAGAAATTAACCCAGAGGAAATGAAATGAAAGACACTATGAATAAAATGTAGGCACTGTATTTCTTAGAACCAAGGAAAAGCCAAGTGTCAAATAATCTTTTATGATTCATTATGGTCCTTGAACCTCATGAAAAAAAGAATAAAGAGAATCAGTACAAGATGATCTGTAGTTAATAATTGACTTATGAGTAATTCAAATTCATGAATGTGTGAAGGAGATTTTCCCTTGAAAATACAAATGGGCATAAATATTCAAGACTCCATATTTTGTAGTTATAATATTATAAACACTTTTGAAATAAGAATGCCAGTTAAGTTATTTTATGAAAATTTATATATGCATCCATTTGTATTAGTTCTCAGGAACTGCAATATTTAGTCTTAAGGTGAATTTTAATTAACTGCTTTGTTAACAGAAGATAATCCATATCCTCATTAACTGAATCTCTTGACTTTTATCTTTTGACATATTCAGCAAATAAATTTATCTGATAGTAAAAAGCTTTATGGTGATTAAGATTAAAATTCCCAGGAAATTAAACACCATTCATCATTTAAAAATTTGGTGATATATCTGCAAGGTGATTTTTATTTCATTTTATATTTTCACTTTTTAAATTTGAAATAATGACAGATTCACAAGAAGCTTGGTTTTTTTTTTAGGACTTACCATGGATCCCCAAGTTTTAAAGACAGAACAGACAAGTTATCTTCTACCCTTCATCCAGTTTCCCACAATGATTATATCTTATATAATTGTAGTACAATATAAAAACCAGGAATTTACCATGGGTCCACATATGTAGAATCACACATGGAGATTCATGTAACTGCCACCTCAATCAAGACACAAAAATCATTATTATCTCCTTCTTGCTTCCACTTCATAGGCACATACACCACTCCCTATCCCACCATCCTCATCCGAGCCCCTGGCAACAACTAATCTGTTCTCCATTTCTAGAATTTTGATTATTTCAAGATGCTATATACATGGAATTATACAGTATGTGACCGCTTGACAGTGGTTCTCCACTCAGCATAATGCCCTGGGGGTCCATTCAAATTGTATGTATCAATAATTCATTTCTTTTTATTGCCAATTGGTATTCCATGGTGTGGATGTATCTCAGCATACTTATTTATCTATTAAGAGACATTTTGGTTGTTTCCAATCTGTTGGTTATTAAAATAAAGCTGTTATAAAAATTGTATGTAGATTTTTGTGTGGATCTGAAGTGATTTGTGAATAATTTTAAAAATACATTCTGAAGTTTTAAAAAAGCTCAAAAATTGGGTATATATTTGTTCTTATCTGTATACAAACTTGATAAGATAGATATAGCTGGGAGAAGTTGAGGATATGATTTGACACTGCTTCCTCTAATTCTGTTTCTTACTTTTTTTTTTTTAATCATCATCCCTCTACGGAGACATTACAGGCATTTTCCCCCTAATGATCCCTTTCTCCCATGCAATTTTAATACCACAGATATGCTGTAGATCTGCTTATGTACTATATGTATATCTGTGTGTTAAATATAAAAAGAGTAAGATTTTTTTTCATCAACCAAGAACCAATTTTCACCCCACTGGTGGTCACATCACCCTTCAGCTTGAAATACATGCTGTAAGGTCATGAAAACTCATCCGTGAAAATAAAGGGACATGCGTGATTGGAGCAGTAGTAGTAGGTAAGCAATGGTTAGGTTAATATATTTTTTAAATGCTTGCTCCACTTCCTAACAATGGCACAGAGGTGACCCCGAGTACTGTTCCCCTATGTTAGAGTCTGGGTTCCTCTCTGTCTCCGTCTCTGTGTGTGTGTGTATAAACCTTCTCAAGGATGTATTGAATATATACATACAGGGTCAAATGAGAGAAAATTGTTGAAAGGACACAAGAAACCAATAATCATGATTGGGAATGAGAGTCTCAGAGGAAAAAACAAATATAACATTCTTCTTAAACACTGTTTATAATTTGGATTTTCTTTTTGTTTTTACAACATGCCTGCATTACATTTTAGATGAAAATAGTTTAAAACTTACTTGTATATCAGCCCAAATTACATCATGCATAGCAGCTATTTATTATTTCAATATCTGAATTATATGATGAATCCCACCTGAGAGACATTCAAAAAATGAAATAAAACCCCAAGTACTAGTTCAAGACATTTTGAAGTGCCTGGACAACTCAATACATAGAAGCTATCAGTAAGCCTTTCTCACTGCATATAAACACAATCCAGTGTATTTTTGCCATTTACTTTGCTTTATGTGCTCTGGGTACAAATCCCCCTATCTACAAAGGAGGGTTTAATACTACTAAACATCCAGCCTAAATTATAAGATTCACAGTTGTCTCCGAACCATTTCTTTAAGAGTTACTCTTAGAAATAAAACATGGCTTAAATAATCCTATTGTCTTTCGGTATCACCTAAAAATTCTCTAAATCAGCTATTATTTTTATGTATCCCCAAACAACTTCTATAAAAATAAATACAATCTAAACTAATTTTACTTTTCCTCAAGTTGAAAAGATAAAATCAATTCAAATCCAGTGTTTAAATGAATATATTGCACGTAAAATGACTTACTTATAACCTGGGTAATTTAAAGTACACAATGAAAAGGAAAAAGAAAACACAACCCCCCCCCCTTTTTTTTTTTTTGAAAACACAAACTTTTGACTCTTAAATTGACCCTTATTCAAATCATACAGGGGCAGCCTACACCTGCTCACTCTGAGAGGTCATCCTTTGTTTAAAAGAAAGTAAAACTAATAATGACTAAAGTGATGAATGCACAACTATGTGATTATAACAAATACCATTGATTGTACACTTTGGATGAACTGTATGTTTATTAATATGTATCAATAAAATTGATTTATTAAAAAAAAAAAAAAGAAAGCAAAACTCAATTGAGTTGTCTTATAGAAAGGAAGGGTGGTTGGCAGGGAACAGGCCAAAGTAACGGAGCAGACTAATTGAAAAGTGAGGGCAGCAGGGCAAAACGCAAAATAGCTGGAGCTTCCTTATCCCTCACTGTTGCTTCTAACTCTATTGTTTCTTAGGTTAGGCTTAATGCACATGTTGTCCTTATAATTCTGCATCTATTCTGAGTTCCTGGTATATGGAAAGACATTCAATAAATGTTAATATAATAGATGGTCTCCATTGTCATCATTTTTGCTATTCTGGACTTCTTTGTAGCCAGTAAAAGTGTATCCTTTTAAAGTGCTATGAGATGGCTACCAAGGGTTTTTTAAGAGAGCTGTATCTCATATAAAATGTAGCTAAGCTACCCAAATTTAGAGCATAGTTATTTCCTTAATAACTTGGATGCTTAACTTATTGTTCAATTAACTGAGCTGAAGGAGGTAAGGCAAATGGATATTTTATTTTCCAAAGGCAGACACTATCAACCCATATCATACTGTAGATTGAGAGAGACTTATGTTTGGGGAGCACTTAAAAATAAGAAAAAAAGAAAAGTAACAACCCTTATAGATGTTATGGGTTCCAATCTTACAAGAAATAAGAATCCATTTTGACCACAGTATTCTCATCAATTTGGGCTTACATTTTATGACCAACTGCAAAGAAAGTTTACATGGGTTCCACTATTCAGAGACTTAAATCTGTATTATTCTGGACATTTAAAATTTGTAAGTCTATTACTAAAATTACCGCATTTTGCTGTATAGAAATCATTTAATATATTTAAAAAAATCAAAAGTGACTTACATTTGCTGAAAGTTGAGATGTGAGGGTAGCTACTTTTTCTTGTGACGCAACTAGCTCTCTCCGCAGTTTATGGATTTGCTTAAGATAAATTAAAAAAAAAAAAAATCAATTCAACATGCCAGTAAATTTTAACTTAAAACTAAGAATTCAACACCCCAAAGCAAATACTACTTTTAGTTTATTCTGCCCCCATCGCATCATCACCAATTCCTGAAAATAAAAGAAATGGGCATATTTGCTATACAGTAACAATCAAATGCCACTTACAAGGAGAAGGGCAAATGCCTAAGTTCAAAGTTGTGAGTCAGAGTTGGAAATTCAATGGATGTTTACTTGTTCCATTTTCCATCTGCCTGACTCAAAAGACAGCTACTTTCTCTTGATTCTTCTTTCTCTACAAATGTGTTGTAATAAAACTCAGGTAGAAATAGAAAATTTTTTTCTTCTTAAAAATTAAAAATATGTATTATATATAATTTGTATATTTAATGGTCTGTTTTAGCATACTATTTTCTATATTAGTTTTTTTTTTTCTCAGTATACATTTTAATTTTCCCTGGTTTGGCATCTTGTGAGAAGCTGTAGAATATCCTGCAGCAAATGAAAGTTGGGCCTAATTCAACATTTAATTTTTAGTCTATATTTGAAATAATTTAATTGGCAGGATTTTTAATGACTAACACTCGGAGAAGTCTTCTTGAATCTTTATTATAATATCCTTTATTCGCAAAAAGTTATTATTTCAGAGCAAAAATGCTTTAGAGATTATCCATATTTAAAAATAAGGGAAAACATAAGTAATACTTTTCAGCTAACTAGATAAAGCAATAAAATAAATATTTTAAAATGTTTTCCTTTTTAGTTAAGTTTGAACTCTGATAAAACAAAAAAGGTAAGGGTATACATTGATTGTACACTTTGGATGAATTTATGCTTTATTAATATGTATCAATATAATTCGCTAAAATTTTTTTTAAAAGATAAAGGTATATCATATTATTTTAGAATTTTAATTTAAGCACTTTCCATAGTTTTATCTGCATGTCATATGTTGCCGTGAAATATAAACAGTGATTAGTGAGGGTATAAGATTTACAAGTCTCTGAGACTAGGTTCTACAACTATATTTTTGGTCTCAAGTGATATTAGTTACTTAGGATGCCAGATATTCTACTCTGATGCTTCTTATTTCTTTAAAAACAAGTCCTCCATTGTTGCAGTTTGAATTTTGGAATGCTGTCTCAGTTTGAAGGAACATTCTTAACATAGTTCATTAACTGTCTTTTTATTTTTTCCTGCACATTAGATTCTAGGAAGAAGAAATGGTGTTTAATCCTGAGAACCTAAAAGAGAAGAGATCTTTAAGCTGTAAGCAGAAATAGTGGACATTCACATAGTTTCAGTAAATTTGCTTCCAATTCACACCTTTTTAAAAAAAAGTGATATATCCCCAGCTCAAAATCTCCTTTGAGTTACATTCATGTGATGACTACAAATAGTTTCAGAAAGAAGGTCATCTGTTTTAATTCTTAAGTGAATACAATCTTAAAAAGCCTTCCTCCACTTAATAGTCTTCATTACATTTCCTTTAAAATGTAATTTAGGGAAACTTAAGTTAATGTAAATTAAAAAAAAAAAAAAATGACCCATTATGGGGCATGAATCGTAAAAGGGGTGTTGGATACCTACGAATAAGGCCTTTTTTTTTTTTTTTTTTTTTTAAAGATTTTATTTATTTATTCATTTATCCCCCCTTGCTGCTTGTGCTCGCTGGGTCAGCTAACCACGCCGTGCGGGCGGGCTTGCCTTCACCAGGAGGCCCCGGGAACCGAACCTGGGGCCTCCCATATGGTAAACGGGAGCCCTACTGATTGAGCCACAGCCACTTCCCATAAGGCATTTCTTATACCTTGTGACCAATGTTAGGAGCTTTGTCATGTTCATGTGATGTAAATAAAAATAACTTTGGTTTTTAACATTTACATTAATTTATATGGTCTAGCAATTTTAAAGATCAACTTAGTATAATCAATACTTTTTTAGTATTTTTAAAATAAAATAAAAATAGCATAACTTTTACTTAAAGAGGCTAACAAATTAAGGTTTCAAAGGAAAGAGTTCATCTACAAAGGCTATTGCCAAGACATTTATTTGCTCTGTGGTCTGGTTGCCTCAGGGAAATCAAATAGCCATTACCTTTCTTGAATAAAGTCCTAATGAAAGGCCTCCTGCTCTCCTTGGCCAAGACACCTCTTATCCAAAGGGAGAGTAGAAGAATATTCCCTCCAGGTTGCAATTTGATCTGAACATGATTGCAACAAAGGGTGTACTTATGAAATGAGTGTGAGTAGAACAAAATACCACACTAGACTTATAAAATAGCCATTAAAGGCAGTGCGGACTTGGCATGGCTAGGAGGCTGGCATCTTACGTTGTGGCACTCTGGTGCCTAAGAATCAACAGTTCCATTAATCCTAGGCAGATGGTCTCACAGTGAGGAAAAAAGACTGTCATAAAATCGAAAGACCAGGGAAGCGGCTGTGGCTCAATCAGTAGGGCTCCCGTTTACCATATGGGAGGCCCCGGGTTTGGTTCCCGGGGCCTCCTGGTGAAGGCAAGCCCGCCCGCACGGCGTGGTTAGCTGACCCAGCGAGCACAAGCAGCAAGGGGGGAATAAATGAATGAATAAATAAATAAAATCTTTAAAAAAAAAAAAAAAATCGAAAGACCACACATTCATTCATTCATCAAAGATTTAATGAGTGCCTACTAGAGACATGCCATTAGGTGTTGAGCCAAGCCTCCAAACTTATATATGAGGAGTGAGCTTACTTCTAAAAGCTTCCTTTCATTTTATGGTTTTTTTCTTTGTTAACTTTTTATGAGAAAAGTTATAAGTTTACAGAATAATTATGCAGAAAATAGAATTCCCATATACCTCCCCTCACACCCACATATAGTTTTCCTATTATTAACAGTTTGCATTAGTGTAATACCTTTGTTACAACTGATGAAACAATATTAGTATGATTAAACTGTTAACTATAGCACATAGTTTACATTATGTTTCATTGTTTGTGTTGACAGTCCGATTATGATTTTTTTTTTTTTTTTTTTTTTTTTTTAAGTTTTTAATTTAAGAGGAAATATCCAAGACCATTTTGCAGCTTGCTTGGTCACTTCCATCAGCAGTCCTGGAGAGTTGTGCTTTTATGTCACAGTGTCCCCTAGTGGGAACAACACCAATTTCCTCATATGTGTAAATCAAAATAGTTAAATACAAAAATGTGCAAGGCATTTTACCTCTGAATGAGCCTTTTCTTCAGCCTGTAAAAAAGAAGAGAAAAAAAGTCACCAGAAAAAAATTATATCAATTCATTCCATAAATATAAATTTATAAAAAAATTTTATTTGAAAATTATGATCTAATATAAGAATATAATAAAATACATAAAATTATTAAATTAAAATAGTAAAAACAGAAAACAAGAAACTTTAGGATTGAAAGTGGATATTTCTTTATATAAAATCCATGTGGTATTTTTAAAATATAGGTTGTTTGACTCATGGATATAATATGCTTTAAAGGCAAAGGATAGAATTAATGAAGTGTTACTTCATTATGATCCAGATCATTAGCAACCAAAATACAATAGCTTTGAAATGATTGTCTGAAAAGATAGGGTGAAGGAAAAAATGGAATATTGGATTTCGTTTTTTAAGATGGTAGAAAATGGACTTTTGAGAAATCTCATGAGATCTTCATCCAAGTCTTAGGAGTCAGAATTTTATTTGGTGATTTACAGATCAGAAAGAAAGACAAATTAAGGTGGGGGAAATGTTGACTTCTACTGATAACCAGAGAAAATCAAGTTAATTAGTTTCTATTTTCATTTTCCTAATGATTACTAATTAAGTTTATTAGGCTGCAAGTCAGCAAAATAGTGAAACATCAAGTGTTAAGGTGGTGATAAAAGCGGTTGATAAACATTTTTGGCCGTGTAGTTTATGGAAATGAGGACTGCTGTAGGAACTTGCAGGGCGTTTTTGGCCTCAGTTGAAGAAAACTCATAACTCTGTTTTTCTTCTTCATGCTGGGCTGCAAAGTGCCAGAAAATGAGCTATGGGAGTCATTATGCTTGGGAGGCTCCCTCAATCTGGAATGCAAAATATCACTGAAGAGTACAATTCTGCTCATTGACTTGAAGAGATTCAAAACTGAAACACAATCTCATCTCTCCTATCACTATTTTTGGGACATTTCCTGATTGATGCAAAAGTAGCAGGGCGCATTTTATCTTTCTTTTCCTACAGAAAACATAAAATGAAACAAAGTAAAACAACCATAAGGATATATTTTATGCATAAGCATCTGCTTTAACCTAAGTTTTTGTTTTTCTTTGTTTTCCCCATCTTAAAAAAATTAAATGTATAACTAGTGATATAGTGATTAAATAATATAGTGGTTAACTGGTAGAATCTTAATAGCCTTACAAATTTCAAAAAGAATTTCAATATGTTATATATATTTTGCTGTTTGAGTCAGAGGTAGGGAAGGAATTTTAAGAAACAAATTTCTTAAAATCAAAAGAAAGCTAGAGGTTGTTTGCCTCAAGATATGTGGCACAATTAAATATTTTAGTTTTCCAAGATGTTTAAATGATACTTTGCATATTTTAGTCCCAGTTTATTCTGTCTAAATCCTGCTTCCAGGCTGGCTAGGATTATATGAAACTGGTTGATAATAAAAATCTGTATATTTGTGTTAAGTAAAATAAAATGGCTGCCTGCCTTGCAAGTTGCCTGGAGATGTTTATCAGAGAAGGGCTTGTCTACAAGATAAAAACAATTGCCCTGCTGGGGTTTTCTAAGAAAATGGAAAACATGCTACAGGCTTAATAATAAACAACACCTAGTGATAAAACTAGCTTCAGTCTAGTAGAGATGGCTTCTCAGAATGGACTAGCCTACAATACTAATCAATGTATGCGCCTCACTCTGTGAGACACCCCGGTGTAAAATGGAAATTTAACTATGGCCAATCAGAACATTCCCTCATTTGCTCCTGTATTTTCTCTAATGTGCTCCCCCTTTCCACCCCCTTGGCGGAGCTCCCTTCTACTTTCTGAATGGGATACTGTCCTTTTCATGAACCACCCAATAAAGCTTTGAGATGGTAAACTGCATGAAAAGTTTTTCCCTTATCATTTGAAAGAAAAGTGATTTATTACATGTTTTAAAAAGCAAAAAAAGGCACTCAAATTTTTTTCACTTAAAAACCCCCAGTATGTTACATATTCTAGTAGTAAGCATAACCACCACATATAAATTGTCTCTATATTGGGTATGATAAAATGATCTTTCTCATTGCTAATTTTTTGAAAATAATCATTTTCTTCCATTCTTGTCTTCTTTCATACCCTGTGGTTATTAATGCTAGGTAAGTGTTGTAACAAAGTTGAAGTAATTAGGCAGAATATCAATATTATATTTCTTTCTGTGGCTTAAGTATCATGGGCTTTGATTACTTGCCATTTTTAAACGATGGTTTCAAAACAGGCCCAATGTCCTACAGGACGGTAAGCAATATAAAACACCTTGCTTAAATAAACATAAATCAGCCTAACTCTTTATACTTTAAACCATTCACTGGCCGTGTTTTCATCCATTCAAACTTAATAATTTAAAAATATTTCTTTAGTATCAGCTATGTGTTAGGCAATGCCAAGCATCAAAGGGATACACAGTAAGTCAAACATGGGCCTTGCTCCCATTAAACCAACAAAAATTAGATTGCAAGTACAAAAGAGGCTCAATATATTTTTTAAATAACAAATAGATTCAGCCAACAAAAATTAAATGTTTAACAGGACCAAGCATACAAAGAGTAAAAAGGGCCTCTGCATTTTAAAAAATCACACAGCCTTCTTTTTATTTTCCCACTTTTGAGAGAGATATGGATACTGAGGAGTGTGCAATGATAAATAGCAACACCACCTCACAACTAGCGTCAGAAAGAAAAGAGGTGGTGGAGGCTGCGGCTTGCCTGAGAACACTTGCCGACATCTAATAGGCTTGACGCAAGATGCTGGTAACCTGGAGGAATTTTGTCTCAGTATTGCCAGATATTCTGATTTTTTAATAAGGAATTTAGAAACTGGAGTTTTTAGATAAAAGCTCCAGATTTCACAGTGTTGGCCTAGATTTAAAATGAATCTAAGTTTGCCAAAGGTAACACCTTGACAAATCAAACTGTGCTCATAGTTTGCAACATCCCAGAATCTTTCAGCTCAGAAATTCTATTAGGTGATTTACTCAACTTTGTAAGATACTTTTGAAAAAGTAACCAAATTGTAATGTTTAGAGAATTTTAAAGAGTTATATATGAAGAAAGAGTCCTTTCCAGGCGATTTGTTAAGACTGGAGATATTATAAATAAATGTTCTTTCCAACCACCTTTGTTACTGTATGTTTTACTATTATTAAGCTCTATAATTCCATAAGTTGCTGACTTTGATAATATTACAGTATAACAGCTCAAGGCTGATAAGAACATTATTTTGCATTTCATAGTGCCTAATATTTTCTCCCCAAATATTTTTTTTTCTGAATGCTTTAATTATTTTATGAAGGACTACCATGTACAGTTGTGTGGGATGTGCATTGCGCAACTTCAGAAGGTGCAATTATATTACTTAGACTATGATGTAAATGGTGCTTCCTAGAACTGTGAAATTTATAACCTCTGCTATGGTATACAACGTCCTTGTTCTTCTCTAATTATCTTAGAAAACCCACTGAACAAATGTGATGGATCTAGTCATTGTTCTCTAATTTTATGTGATAGATGTAGTCCAAAGAAGTGTATCAACTTGCCTGATGTCACACAATAGTTACTGATAGGGCCAGGCAATAAAGCAAATTACCTGAATATCCAGCGTTAAAAAGACATAAAAAATAACAATGAATTGCTTTTGCATGTGCTTGCAAAGCACTTTCACAGATATATTCTTATTGCCAATTAAATCTCAATGCACCATCATGCAGATTTGAAGGTGAGGAGAATGACTCCTCACCATCTTTAATTCTTAGTCCTTCAAAATGCATTTATCTGAATTTTTTCATAACAGCTTGTCAATTCAAATATAAAACATATATGTATAAATATATATAATGCTGATAATTTCAAGTACAACTATTTAAATTTCCTAATTACCTAGTAATATTATTTTCTCATATGGCTTTGATCACCTAATCCCTTTTTCTTTTCACCATTAACACCAAGGCCTTATTTTATCTCTAAATGTTGGCCTGTAAACATATGTACATATTCTCTTTATTTTAATTTCTTTTTCCATTTCATATTGTACTCTTAATTCAATAATTCTCATTTATGGCTCTAATTGCCTTTATCGTTTATAGCTACAATATTTCAAACTACCCTCCTTTGTTAACTTTAGACCTGCACTCTTGAATATAGTAGCCACTAGCCATATGTAGCTATTTAAATTTAAATTAGATGAAATTAAAAATACAGCTCCTCAATCACATTAGGCACATTTGAAATATTCAGTAGTCATGTGGGACTAGTGGCTAATATATTAGACAGTGTAGATAAAGAATTTTTTATCACCACAGAAAATTCTAAATGTCAGCACTGGTATAGAAAAATTAATCTTCTGTTTTCATTCAAATATATGCTTTATTTCTTCTTGAGTCTTTCTCAGCCTTCATGAAAGTAATTTTACCCAAATATTGTTTTTGTGTGTCTTTAAAATATAATTATAATGATGTTGTATATTTTGATGTTATATAGAGAGTTCAATTGCAATGGTTTAAATCAGAATATATTTCTCCCAGAAGTGGCAGCACTGGCCAAAATAGCAGCCAATGCGATTTTTTATGTGTTTTTCCCAATAAATGTTCACATTCCTCACTTCTTTATCCATTTGCCCAAAACTAAAGATTTATGAAAATATTAATAGTGATTTCTTCATTTATAGAATCTTTTGGCAATTATTATCATTAAAAAGAGAATAAGAAAAATCTTTTTTCTTCCAATGATAAACTGATCTTGAGTGACTGAAGTAGTAAATATAAAAGACTGACTTATAGAGAGGGCCATAATATTTGAAACTTGAAACTGGGGGAAAAATTTGTATTGCTGTTAATGCTGAACATCTCAGTGACAGTGGGGACTGTGAATTTCTCATGAATCTTTCAATATGGGAATTAGTAAAATATGCAATTCCCATTGAGATTCAGCACACTGCTTTTAAACTATTATTCACTCTTACCTTGGCATTAAGGAACACTCTTTAAAATATAACTTCCTGTATACTTTTTGTTTGATAAAGAGGACATGATATTAAGTGGAAAGAAAAACTCAACTTGGGAAAGACAACTATAATTTCATACATTGGGAAAAGAAGTTAAAACAATAGCATTAATCGTTAAGAAATAATGATTTTTAAAAAATCATACTCCATTTCAAAAGATCTATTACAAAATACTTCTAGCACTTTTAGATTTTATACTTTGGCACAATTTTCTCAAAAAGTGACCTTTAAAAATAACATAGAAAAAACACCCATAGAACATCAATTTCCAGGCATGGCTCATAGAACTGAACAAAGGAAAAATAGTCAATATTATGAAATTTTGGTAGAACATAGTACATGGTCTCCAGACTCTGTGTCAGACTCCAATAGATTTTTTTATTAAATTCATCTTTCTATCTATTTATTAATTATAATTTATAAGGTACATAAAATTCAAGTAAAAGAACATATAATTGTCCACAGAAGGGCTGGTGGAGCACTTGCCAACTTATTGTTATGAGTGTTAGCTTAAAGTATGCTCTTATTCCACTGTGCAACTTCTGTGTGTCAGCCTGTTTAATAAACTGTGTCTTGGCAATGACAGAAGCTTTATCTTAACAGCCAATACTTACTGTGGAGTAAAGAGAAGACGTGCTGGAGACCAGTGATAATGAGGAGCCATGAACTACAGAAAGCACAAAGAACAAAGGAGGTAAAAAAAATAATAAAGTACACTCATATACCCCAGACCTTTACTAAAAATGTAAAGAACTTGTGGTTAAGGATATAAAATAACAATGAGCAAAAAGAATCTGAGAACAATTCTACTGTTATTTTTTTGCAGATTAAAATGTTGAGACATGTAGAGATCCTATACCTATCCCCCAAAGTAACTCATTCACCGCGTTATAGGCAGTAGCTGATAAGCATGAGCTTTATAAGCATGTTTTGCATATACTGAAAACTATAATAAACTCCCAATAGTAAACTTCCAATAGACAATAATCAGAAAATCATGGAAACCCAAACTAAAACTGCCATAAAACAAAATAACTTTTTCATGTATTTTTATTGTTTTCATTTGTATACAATGAAGACCCATTTTTGTATATTTGCTACATATTTTTTCAGGAAAATAAGCATTTTACCCTTGCTATTTCAGCATTGCCTATAATGAGTTGATCATACCCTTTTATGTTCAGAGTTACTGTTATTTCAGTAATTTTAGTAGAAAATTACTTCTTATTTCAAGGTAGTGTCTCACAGAAATTAAAAATGGAAGTGGCAATTGCATAGTCTTTTATCTGCAAGCATCAAAATACCATCCTTAAACAATTAACAGCCTGCTTTATATTCTTGCATTTCCAATTTATTTTAAACTCAAAAGATGAATAAAATTGTGTTTAATAATATCTGGAGAAAAGGTCTTCCTTTTTACATTAGGGGATAGCAGATAATTATACCTGTGTATCCATTTATTAAACAAACATTCATTGAGCACACACAATGGGACAGGTCTTTGCTAGATCCTGGGACAACAAAATGAATAAGACCCAATCTGACGAGTTTAAAAATAAATAGAAATATATATGACTAAAAAGATAACCACAATAGAGAAAAAGAAATGCTATTTAGAGGAATGCATTGGTTAGTACGAGAGCACATTGGAGGAACATACAACCCAATCTGGGGAGGGCTGGGAAAAGGGCGCTGGAATAGTGGCAATGGGAATGAAAAGAAGGGGGTGCACCTGAGAGAAATGAAGATGCACCTCTTTAAAACTGATTGAGAGTAGAAATGTGAGTCAAAAGAGGAATGAAGCAGAACCCCCAGATTTCTAGCCTGGGCAAATACCACTCCATGAAACATGTAAAGTATTAGACTCAACTCAATTATTTAAAAGAAAAGCACATTCTTTCAACCTCTAAACACTTGCATGAACTAAGAGTGTTAGCCTGGTGTAATAGAAGGAATGTGGACAAAGAATCAAGAGCTCTCTTTTTAGGTATCTGGCCTTATAGCTTATGGCTCAGGCTCTTCATAAGTTATGAGCATTGGGTCAGCATTGCTAAAGTCCTTCCATCTCTCTAATTCAGTAATTCCTTGATTCCTGACCAAAATGGAAGAATCATAATAGAATGAATGAGCATTAAAAGGCCATTTGGCCCATGCAGGCTTTCAGCAATCCAGACTATTCCATTCTCATTCATTGAAGTCCAAATTTCCCAGCATAACCAGCACGATATTTGGAAATGAGACACCCTAGAAAGCAGTCAGTACGCTTGCCAATTATTTTTACAGTATGAAAAGGGTCCTGTTGTCAAAGGGAGCAACAGAACCATTTCAAAACAGCAGTGGCTTTAAATTTTAGATTAGTTATATTTTGTCTATCTTCACTGCAGAAATTAGCAAAATCTTGGGGTGTAATTTGCTGTCACAGTACACTCAGTGATTTGGTTAATATCCTAAAAGGTAGTGGCAGTTGTGGTTGATTCATTTAGTGCCAGCAAGTTAAATGCGCATTGATGACCTGAAAAACAAGAGGCAATTGTCATAGCTGTCTAAACTTTTAGTTAGAAGATACTTTAAATAAGAAGGTGGGAAGAGGGAAGAGAAAGGAATGTAACTATTCTTTACTCTAATTTCATCCTTGTAACAAATTTGTGAGATTATGTATGCAGAAACTAAGGGTAATAAAGTTAAGAAATTTGCCCACGTTCATATCACGAATAAATGGCTAGGCAGAGGCTCAAATCCTAGTCTGTTTCAAGATTGGAGTCCTTTCTTTTATATGCAATTATTTGGGGCTAGGATAATATGGCTGATTTCTTGTCTTGTTTTATTTTACTCCATTTGAATTTTTACATCTAATTCCATTTTATTAGGTCAGGTCATAATTTTTATTGTCATTGGATACAGAAACATGACTTATAAAGCAAAAAGGAGATACAATATGAATTCTAGAATGTTATGATATTAACAAGACTAACACAAGAAGGAGTTTCTGAGAATAAAAGTAGCCAATATATGGTAGTTTCATAAGAGAATTTTTCAGATTACACTTCTCTAACCGAGGAGCCAAACAAAACACTGGGTCTGATAGTTGACACAAGGCAAATATTCTCTAAAATTATGGCATTTCTGTATGAGAACACTGAAATTATCCTGAACTGTTCCACAGCCAGTTATTAAGTCTAAACCACCTCTGGCATATTTTCAAATGCCTAAAGATACAGAAGGTAACGAAGGAAAACTATTCTTCAAGCATCAGGGCTCCCCACCTGAGAGTTACACTGATTTATTTATTCTTCAAAAATCCTTGTGATGTGAGTATTGCAATAATTTGCATTTCAGAGTTAAAGTCATTTCATCTTTCTTTCCCCAACACTTACCTTCTTCCATACTGTCTCTGAATGACCCTGAATGACTGATGGCACGCGGCCTTTCCTCTAGAGACGTGGCACTCCCACAAAGCTGGGAGTCGTCATAGAGATCGAAGGACGAGTCTTGGGCTGGGATGCTATTTGAACGCATCATGCTGGGCCCAGGAAGGTTAAACTGAGACAGATTGGTTGGGCTCACTGAAAAACAAAGCACACACAGCCTATTTTGGGGGGCTTTAGCAATGAAAGTAGTCGATTAATAGAGAGTGAGGATGTGATCCCAATGCTTATGGAAACATGAATTCATATGGTATCCTCCATCAAGATATACAAGAGTGTGCCTCTGAAATGTTCAGTAACAGTTACAGTACAGTCACTCTTTTCTTCTAGCACTTTCATGGCAAGCAGCATATACATTTCTGAAACAACATTAAACAAAACCACCTAGTTGCCTCTATAGCTCATGCTACAAATCTAATAAGATGATGTTTTCTGCTGCCTGTGATGAAGAAGAGAGTGTCTTTCAAGAGTCTGAAGGTTTCTTTTTAGAGAAGAATATGTCATTTTAAAGGAAAAAGAAAAATTGAAAAGAATCTAAAATATAAGAATTTAAGTTTTTAAAAAGAGCCTTTAGATGTTTCCAGGCAAAGAGGTCCATTCATTTTTAATTATGAATTTATGTAAGTTCATAGAAAGGACTATTGCCACTGTCACTATTATTGGAATTATGTCATAAAAGAGAAAGAGTAAAATAAACATCTTCTTTAAATGAAATGCAATGTAAGGTAATTTGTATTTGTAGCCTGTCACAAGGTTAGGCATATAAAACTCTTTCTACTGTGTTTAAGATGAAACCAGAATGCCACTATGAGACTGTTGAAAGTCACAACATGTTGTGCTTCAAAAGCATTATCTTGAGTCTGTAATTCAAAATAGAAATTAATTAGCCTATTGCCTATGGTATTTAGCTTTTTAGATAGGTTGATAATAATCAATTTAAGGAAAGATGAGTTTGATTGAATGTACACCTGAATTGGAAAACAATACAATTTTAATACATGAAATAGAGTAAAGTGGAAAACAAATTGAGAAATATATCAAAGATGCTCATATTTTTAAAAAAGCAAGTTTATTACAAACATGTGAGGAAGCAAGCGAGAACCTCTTACAGTATAAAGGGAACTATTGAATAAAAACATTGGGGAGTTTAATATTGCTAGTTTGGAATTGGTCTGCTATCACTTCAAAATTTGCTATGATTTTTTTTTTGTCAGAGGCACAATACATCTTAATATAATGTAATGCACTATTCTCAAAATAATGTAAAATAGGAGAGGGATTTCTTGGGGGTAATTAAAAGGGGGTTTTTCTATTTGCCAGGCATTGTGCTATATACATTACAGGTATTAATTAATCCATACAATAACCCTCTGATATGGTTAGTTATGGAATGGCATAAAAGAAGAAGAATAAGGAAGGCGATATGAGATTAAGAACTGCATCTAAGCATTCATGGACATGTCAAGTGCACAAAACAATCCTTAGGAAGGAAGGACTGAAGAGAAGGAGAAAGGCAGATAGGGAGGGAAAGGAGGAAGGAAAGAAAGAGGTGGGGATGGGGAGAGAGAAAGAGAGAAGAAATGTTTCAGGCACATCCTTTAAGCCAGCACCATCTATTAGTTCCAGTTTCATTTAACTGCTGACAACAGCCAGTAAGTACATTGTAGGACATGTAAGACTTGAATGCTTATGTTTATGGTACCTGGACTGGGGTAAATAACCATATTCTACAAATATATATGAATTGACTCTTTGCTAAATGAATGAGGTATTCAACACATTTACAAGTGTACCATTTAAATAAATAAATAAGGGGAGAGAGAGAGAAAGAGAGATAGAGGGATTGAGATTAGAAGGACATTTTATTCACTGGCTTTGCATAATTTCTACCAATATGATTGCAGAGCTATCGAAATAAAATGTTCTTCTATACCTTAAATACATAACACTTAATTCATCCAAGATGTAATATTAATAGGGATTAGGGTGGGTTACAAAGAGAATATTTGGTATTTACAAACATTTTGATAGCTTTTCCATTGGAAATGTACCCATGTATTTTAAAGAATGTTTAATTAAGTTAATATCTATGAAGAGTCTGCTTCATTGATGTTGTAGGGAATAGAAAGACAAATATAAATGGTTCCTATTTTCAAAAGGCTCATAATTTAGTAGAGGTGACTGAAAGGTAGAAAAGGAAATAAGTAAAATAGAGCAAGAAAATGTATATAATAGAAGACAAAGGCAAAACAGACAAAGAAATTTTCTGTAATAGAACATAAATTGAAGGGATTCTAGTGGTGGCTTTGTTTTCCATTTTACTGCAGGCAAATTTTCCAGTCTCTACCCTTCAGTTTCTTCATGAATAAAAAAATGGCAGAATAAATGAACTCTAAGATCCATTCAAAGCCAGGGAAGACACCAGAACTTCTAAAAAGGAGAAATATATATGGGGCAATCAACTAGTTGAAAGAGAACTATTGACCTTGTCTTAAATTGTATTTGAACGGCAAAGTCACTGTTTTTATTAAGAGTATATGCTTACTTGTGGTGATTTAAGGAGAATAGGGACTAATATAAATGTGCATGGGTTTTAAATACCTCCAATCACTCTCTGACTTTGTTACTATATCTGGACATATTAGCTAATGATCTTATGCTATTTCTTTAAATAAGAAAAGAGTTGTCACATGGAATTAATTTTAACTTATTTTGTGGAATCAGAGTATAGAGTAGGAAAAAGAGGTGGAGATTCCAGAAAATGTTATTTGACTATTTTTAGATTTAGGTAACTTCATTCTGTTAGTGGTTTTCAGTAGAAGATAGAGATGCCATAAAATTTTACATAATAGATGAATGATTCAAACCAATGTGGGTCTTTTCCAACTCTGAGGTACTATGCTTCTATGGGTATAGAAAAAAATGGATTAATTCTGAATAGGTGAGGGGATGAATGTGGAGGAAGAAAATAGAAGGGCATACAAGATAGAGGGGCTTTAGAAGAAAAAGCATAGAAACTGTTCCCATGCAAAGGTGTTTAAACAGCACTCTGTGTGCAAAGGGGTCTATCACACATATAGAAATTTGGAGTGACAGGTTGATATTAATGCTGCTGCATGGTAAGCCTTGTAGTGAGCTGTAAAATGAATCTGAACAATTGTTCTCACTCATAGAAACACTACAATGATTCTCCCCAGGATAGTCATTTACCTCACAAGGACTTTGCGACCAGTAGTAAATGAAGTTTCATTTTAAGATTAATTTTGTTTGAATAAGTTATATTCTGATATGCTTTTCTGAGTGGGAATCATTTCTGTTATAGCTAGCATGCCAGGAAATACTCGCAAACCATAGATGACTTTTGCAGGAGCTCAAGGTAATCTGAGAATGACATAATTGTGGTGTTTAAATTTTTCTAGTGTTTATTAAATGATTTTCTATTTTTTCCAAAAAATGTTAGGCATTAATATGTTTTAATACATTATATTATGTCAACATGTATGGGAAGATCTTCCTACATATGTCCCAATAGGTGAAAATGTTGAGAGCTATATGGAAGTGCAGGCAATAAGATCAATTCGATATAAAATGCAGTTATCTGAGTGAGAGGTAAAAAAGTTTAAGCAAGAACAATGCTATTTAATAAGAGAGGTAGATATGAGATGTTCTGGAGATAAAATGCCAGATTTTGGTCTATTAAAAAAGTACCATATATGAAGATCCAAGTAAGATTCAAATGTTGAGTATACAGAGATTTTGCACTGAAGTGGTTGGGCAGAGAGGTGATACTGTGAAATGGTAGAGGAAATAGAATGACTTTGGGTTGAGGTAGCTATGTGGTTTTTAACACTGATGGAATTTTCATTTTAAAACTCAGAAAGATCTATGGGAAAGAGATGTTGAATGAATTATGTTACCTTTTGTCCTGGTTTATGTCCAGGGTTTCTACCTAATATCTGGCACAATTATTAATAGCATCCCCTTTCACTTCCAAAAGAGTAAAAAAGTGTTTGAGCAATAAATGATACAGCTGTGTTAAGATGAGCATTCTTAGGAGAATGAATCATGGTTGGCAAAAGACAGAGTCAGGAGGGTGGTGTCAATGAAGTCAAGGCCTAAAAGTGCTTTAGGAGGGAGAACTGGCAGCAGTGTCTAATACTGCAGAGAAAGGATCTCTGGTAGAAAACACAATGGGCTAAGCCAGGAAGACCCATGTCCTAGGCAGGTAAATTTGACCTTTCAGACTATCAGTTTTTACAGGAACAAGATAAAAGGGATGTATTTGCTAAGTGGTTTTCAAATTCAAATCATTAGAACATCAAAGCTCCACAGAGATGCTATTATCAGAAAAAGTATAATTCACATTTCATCTATTAATTATGCTTCAACTCTTTTAAAACTATATAATAAAATGCATTCTCAAAATGTGCTACACGTTGTGACCATGGACATGTTGGCTTCAGTTGCCACGTTCACTTTGATTTATGCAACTTTGGAATAAAGTCATCTCTGCAAATATCTGACAATCTTCTAAATGAATACTTGATTCGGAATGCCATAATCCTCTACTAGTCCTTCAAAATCCAGGCTGTACATGTTCTTCCAATAAAATTGTAGAGTTACTGTCTTGTGGATTACACCCAATTAAATGCAAAATTCTTAATCTTGAGAGTGTAAAGCCTGCTTTCCAATGAAAATGATGGTGTAGCAGAGACATACTTTTCAAGTGTTACACTCTTCTGAGTGCTCATATATATTACCTCATTCATTGCTCACAATATAACCTCTGTCTTATGTATCCATCCAACAGATAATAAATTTGAAGTCAAGAGACTTCACCAAGATCAGACATGGTAGGTGGCAGATCTGAGATTCAAACCCAAGCCTGTCTTCTCCTGAGGCTTATGTTTATAACCAGCAGCCAGCCTTGCTTTCTAGCAAATAAACCTTTCGTCAGTCCTACTCTGGTTATAAAAGAGTAAAGAATGCAAGAGTTTCTATAAAGTTTTGGTACCTTCTGTCTGTCTTTTATATTTATCCTAAGAAATGTGAGCAGTTGTTAAATGTTGTTAGAAATTCACCAGAAGACCATTTTCCTAAAATTTTTTATTTTGACATTATGAATCAGTTTAATTAAATAACACCCAAGATTTTCAGCTAAGCAGTTTTTTTAAAGTTACCACTTACAATAACTTATCTGTATGAATCTATATTTTCTCTGTAATGTCATCATCTCAGATTCAACCTAATGTTTGCTAAAACAATTAAACTGCTTATAATTGAACTTTATAATATTATAAATTTGAACTTATAAAATCAATTTGAATTAATAAACCTTTGATTTATGTGTTTGTAGTACTGGGCTTTTATATTAGATATGTGAAAAAAAAAAACAATCATTTGTAAAATCAGGAAACGGAAAGATTGAATATAGAATTCTCAATTGTATATTCTGACAGTGAATACAATACTTTTAATTCTTCCTTGAGAGTAAATTAAGGACAAAGGAGGAAATAATTTAGGTATGGAGAGATGTGAGTTTGATAGTGGGTTAAAGAGAAAGAAATATCAGTATCTGGAATGCAGAAGGTACTTAAAAATAGTGAATGAATGAATGCACTGAGTGAATAGGAGTACATATGAATAATCAAGAGGTGAAGGACACTTTATAACAAAAAGTCCTAAGGAAAATGAGAAAAGATGGATTATTATAGCCACAGGTAAAGGGTGTCATTTGGAATTTTTAGAGCTTCTCCATTAATATGGATGAAAGTCATCCCTGATGCAGAGACAATTCCGTAAAAGTGGGAGAGTGTTAGGAAAACTCATGTTGGAAGACACTAATCTTCTCAGAAAAGTTGAGAGCTTTTTTTTTTGCAAACAATGGAAAAGGTAGACTTAATCAGATTAATGACAATGGGAAAGTTGGAGAGTAAGAAGTCAACTAATCAAATCAATATTTATTAGGTTAAAAAATGAAAAGAATGATAAGAGATATGAGGGAACTAGCAAACCCATAGCATTTTTGGTGGATTTGGATTTATGATGTTGCATAAAATTAGATTTAATTTATTATAGCTATGTCTCTATAAAAACCTTTCAAACTCATATTTTGAGGTTAAAGTATTATGGCTTTTGCTATGTTTTCTAACTACGGATCAAAGTAAAAGCTATACAACATTTGGCACTATGGGGCAAATGAGTCTCATTGTTGTGTAGGTTTGGCAAATAAAAATTTGGTGTTTGATTTGAATTTTGTAGCTAATATGGAACCATGGCTAATATAATTGCTTTTCATTGTTTAAAGTCCTACTCAGTATATCTGAAAGTGTTACAAATGGAAAGACATTACCTTAAGTGTCCCAATGGGGCTGAAAGTTGGAAAGTTCAAATTATTAAAGAGGTTGGACATTTTGTGAGTCCATTAGGGGGATCTTTTTCTTTCCAAGTGAAAAGAGATATTACTTTAATATTACTTTAAATGTGACATTATAAAATAAAAGCATTGGATCCATTAAATAAGTGGCATGTTTATAATTCTTTCATTATTTTGTCACTTTTCCCTGTGTGTTCTGTGACACTTATGCAAATGATTTTATATTTCATCCAAATGATGCTATCACAGAAGTAATCCAGGGCTAAACTAGTTAGTCATGTATTTTGCTTTGCATTGTCTAATAAAGAAAATTGTATGGTGCCTTTCCTTTGAAAATTTTATATGCATTTTTGAGAAAGTTTTAATTAAAAGTGAGAAAGAAGTTATCTTGGAGTCATGGAATTACATATTTTTTCTTCTCCTTAATTATTTGTATTTTAATTTTATGTGAAAAGATGATTAATTTTGCTACAAAAATATTTTAATATTAAAACATAAGATGTTTTACTGGCTTTTAAGAGGAAGTTACCATAGAACGGAAAGACCCTTAGGCTTGAAGTCAGGTGTTCTGGGGTCAATTCCTGTCGCTGCCCCTTACTAGTGGTGAGACTTTTGTCAATTCACATGACCTCCCCAACCCCCAGGAGCTTCATCTGTAAAATAATGAGAGTATTTCTTAAGTCAAGCAGTTGACACAAGCAACGAGGGGCATAATGTTTGGAAATTATTCTGTGAACAGTAAATAGCCATACAATAAAAGTACAGTTAATGTGCCTTTATCCCCTTTTGATGAACAGTTTTTATGGAGAGATACCAAGGCTCATATAAGGGTGGGTAGTGAAAGGAGCAAATTGAAATTCATGTTTTAGAATATTTTACCCAAGTTGGAAAAGTGGTATTTTCCTGTTGCAGAAGATGACATGGCAGAAGGTGAGACCAGAGGCGACTGGTTACCAGTGTCCTGCAGCCCTCCAGTAGAATGGGAACGCAACCATTCTTTGCCCTCCTCTTGACTGGCCTGCCGAGATGATGGAGTATATCTGCAAAACAATACAGCTAAGACACTTAAGCACATCCACAAAGGCAAGGAAATACCAGGACAGGAAAACAATTGAGAGAAGTTTACTATTCAGACTAAACAACATTCTCAAACAGATTGAATCTAATTATAATTGCTCAGTTCTTCCAGATGATTTGACACCATCTGTTCGAAGCTCACAGGAAAAGAAAGCATTCTTGAGAAGAAAATTTTACTTCTGGGAGATAGGAAGTTGAAAAATCACAAACAATGAGCAGACAGCCAAGTTAATTGAGAAGGATTCAAAAGCACAGTATCTGGAAGGATGTGAAGAGAGTGAACAATAGATTAAAATTGGTGGAGAGGGTAGGACAGAAGTCAAAGAAAATGGAGTGATGGTCAAAGAAAGGTATTGGATATGGAATACAAGTTTACAGCTATTTTTTCTTTTTTAAAGAAAAACATTTGGTTAAAATGCCACTGGACATCATGTCCGGGTTAAACAAAAAAAGAGGAGGATTATGTGCTCACTTTCCTAGAAAATGAATTCTGGAACAAAATATTTGGAAATGGAATAATTGAAAGCTGTTTGCTATTGCTAGCCATTTGGAGAGGAGAAGGATAATAGGAAAAGATCTATATTGGCTATACTCATTCTTTCACCAGAGTAAGGAAATTCTAAGCAACAAAAAGCTACCAACTTATATTCATCCAATTGCACCTCTCTTAGTAGTTCACTTTATATCCCCTCCTCAGATAAAAGTGTGCAGTAAGGAATGATAAGAAATTAAACTTTCATTTTCTTTATCATGCACTGAATAATTATTTTGAAATTAGTACATGAAAATAGACTAATTCAGATCTGATAGATCACTCCTGATAAATAGAAATTACTCTAAAACTATTTGGAGATTTTATCAAAATGATTCTATAAAAATCATACCTAAATTACGTTATTTGTTCTCTGATGATTTTTTTTATGTTTTCTTTGACTCAAATTTGAACATTGTTTGACCTTTCAGCTTTAACTGGCAGTATCGTTAGCCTACACAAGTTTTAAAGTTTTGCAAGAATGTGCCTCAAATATGCAAAACTTAGGGAAGTTAGTTTCATTTTAACATCCAGAAGTGACTTCTGCATTTACCAAAAGTTACTGCCCACATACATGCAAGGCCTGTGACAAGTCCTTTGAAAAGTCTGATTACCCTAAAATAGGGATATTTACATTGGGTTTTGTTTGCTTTGAGTCTTGGTCTCTACTAAATCTTTACCTAAACACTATCTCACCTGACTCCTCAGGTCAAAGAAAGCATCAAGATTAAAAGTGATTTCATCCTCAATGCCAGGTGCTACATTTCAAACAAAGAAAGAGGAAGAGAGACAGCACACAAAGTTTACGTAACAACAGAAAAAAGAAGCAATTGTGCTGAGAGAAATATATACCTTAGTCCCTTTTTGGGTAGTGTATTTCTGTCAAGCTGCATGCTGTTAAAACAAAGAAAACCCCTAAGGACATAATGTAAACAAAACTTCCAAATTACACATCCAACAAAAATGGTTCTCTGAACTGTACAAAACAATTTTTGTAACACATATTTTATGTCTAATTCATAGGAAAAGGCTAAGCCAAAGGTGACCAGATGTCCAATTCTGTAACATATTTGTGTTCCTTTCTGAATATCATTTAATGATAATTTAATAATAGGATTATTAGAAGATAGATTAAATCACATGTTAGCCTAATTCCACTCTGGATTCTATTTACCAAATGCTACAGCAGTTTTTCTCTCTTCATGCAACTGACTAGACTTTTCCTATAATTTCACATTCAGGAGAAGAATAGAGGTGGGCATGACATATATCTGCTCTGCCTAAGTTAGAGTGTCAAGTTCTATGGGAAGAGAGTATTTAAAACACTGTTCAATACTTATATTTTGCGTTTTCAAATATTTTAAATAAAAATAAAAGCATATTTTCCCCATTTATATGCAAAAGAAAAAATAATATAAAATGGGTATCTGATTGAAACTCAATGTTTCTGGCAACATTAAAGTAAAAATTAAATGAAATTAAAGTATAGCATCATTTGGAAATTATAAATCAGATATTCAAAAGACTATAAAAAAAAAAAGACTATAAGTTTCATCAATCTCTACTTTAAGGAATTCTCAATTGATCATAGGAAGCAATAAAAAGATGTGTCCAGAGAAAATGAGAAATGGCTTTTCTAAGGGAAAAAGGGTATCTGTTAACAATTAAGCGGAAGAAGCCTGGGAATTTCTGTTCTAATCTCTGGTATGTGGATAACAAGGAGTAAAATTAATTTAGATTTGCACAATTATATCTCTCTTCCATTTGAATCTCAAATGATAAAAATTAAATACATAGGATATGCATAATGGGGATGACATAACATGAATGCAGACACATTGACTTGGAATTTAATTACTCAAAATCAAAGCTAAAATGTTTTCTTCTATGTGTACTCCATTATTTAGCACTACAATAGAAAGGATCCAAAGTCATTATACAACTTTATTTATTGAGTATATCCAAATAATGTGATTACCATATATTGGAGAGGCCAGTTTCAGTAATAGTCATCGACTATAGAAGATTTCATAGCAGTGTGGAAAAATGGGGGGGGGAAGAGGATGATAGTGAACAAATACTAGAAATCTCCAAATTGTGCTAAAGTATTAAAGTGTTCGTAAGCCATTTTCAAGATGCTATCTTTCCTGTGTGCAAATTTATTAAAGTTTATTGTTGCAAAGTAAATTGAGAATAGGCATTTTTTTCTCCAATGCTATCCAATTGTTTTTAAAAAAAAGTTTATAAGGTGCTGAGAAATTTAATGTAAGAAAAATTTAAAAATACATTTAATTTAACCAATTAAAGTATAAGCCTTAAATAGAAATATCCGTTGACATTGGATATTAATGATTTTATAGTGTAGATGATTTCCATGAGCCCTCAAAGGTCACAAACTCTTATGCCTGCACCGGCAAGGCGGGTAGTAGACATGAGTTTAGTAGAGATTCTACACAGTCTGAAGGGGATAGGCATCATTTGGCTAAAGCCAATAAATAGCTCCTTTGAAGGATTGTGAAAACAAGGTTGCCAGATATGACTTTTAAAGACAAATCAGAAAACTGGATTCTTATGAAAAATACCTAATATATAAATCTGGCTAATACTTTAAAAAAAATTAACTTGGTTAGGTCACACACACACAAGCAAAAATGTGATTAGTTATAGCCCAAGGGTCACCAACAATCTACAGCAGCTACAGAGGGAAAATTGTTATTTATTTATTTAATTCTTAATGAAGATAAATTGGAACAAACATTGAAATATTTATGAAAAACTATTGACTTAATGGCACTAGGATATTAAAAATGAATAAACTATGCTAAAATTATAGATTAAACAGGTAAGTCATGAATCTAAGTACATCTCTATTATATATCTCTCATTCATTTGCCTGAGACATTTACACTCTAACACTTTCCCTCAGATATTGTTTTTAGTTTTCTTAGCATTCCGAACATTCAGCTGACCATTAATTAAAATTAAGCCAGAATTACCTATCATATCTAAGTTTTTCTTCCACAGAACATAAACTTTCTTAAATGTTCTTTAAGGATCATATTAAACTGCTATTGCTTGGACTTCTCCAAAAAAAAGAAAAATCACAACTTCTGACATCAAAAATTATTTCAATCCAGTAATTTACTAGAGAGAATATTTATATTATATACTATAGCTGTGAAGATAATAAACTTATTCTTCATGATTTAATATTCATCAATACATTTTATTAAAAATCAAGAGCTAAACATTTTAATGTGTTAAAATTATTTTACGTTTTAATTTTGAAAAATCATTTACCTATCTATTTTAACAGTAAGCCATTCCCATTTGTAAAATAGGCCTATTTTAAAGAATGAACAACAAAAATCATCTGTATAGTTGTTAGCATATTTCTATAGTGAAACTCTATTTTGATTTCTGCCAAAACATAGGCCAAAGTATCAAAATTGTATGTATATGTATGTATGTATGTATGTATGTATGTGTGTGTGTATATATATATATATATAAAAGTCTCATCAATTTGATTAACTGGTTTTGATTTGAGGGCTACTTGGCTATTTCTCTGAGTCTTTAATGTCTGAATGCCAAAGAAATAGATTGATGGCCAAATGGTTAATCTGTTGCAGTCAATTTTATAATTAAAAAACAAAAACCAGTATTTTAGAGGATGATTCTGTTTAATAAATGATTACCTATTTGCAGTCTGATGTAGAATTTGGTTATCAAATTGTTATTTGAACATACCAGTAGACAATTTAAGATACATTTATAAAAACTGTAGGTTGCCAATACTATATTCTCAAGATAATTTGATTTTACTCGTCAGATGTTTTAAAAGTGACATATAAGGATGCCTGTTTACCCTTAAATGCACTGAAATTCAAATCTAAGGAGCTGTAGGAAGCCTATATTCTTAGGATCAAAATCAAATGAAACAAGATATTGGTTTTCATATATGTTGTTCATGATAGCAGAAACAGAGGGAAACAAGATGCAAATCCCCACATTTTAGTTGTTAGTCCAGCTGTTAGTCATGTGTCTTTTGGCCCAGTTTTGTGTTTAAGAAGAAAAATGAGTTTTATAAGTACCAGCTCACCTAGCAAGTATCAGAGAAGGATCCACATTTCAGTTAGTTCTAAAATTCTTTTCTCAAAGGCAAGTTCAATTTGCATAGCTATCCATGTACTTTTTTTTTTTTTTTTTTTTTTTAAAGGAGGTACTGGGGATTGAATCCGGACCCTGTACATGGGAAGTAAGTGTGCAAACGACTGAAGTACATCCACTCCCCTGTCCATGTATCCTTGTCATGGGCAGTGGAAGAAAAGTGGGATGGAACCAACAGGTAGAAAGAACAGTTTGTTCTGGGTCTCTGCTTCACAAAGGCAAGAGAAACCATGAAGAGTGGAGGGGAAAGATTAAGGCCCGGCTGCTGGCACACTGTGTAAGGTAAGGGCTAGGCCTGTTTTAAAAAATGTTTCTGGGAGTAAGGCTGAAGTCTGAAAAAGAGGATATCTGTCAGTCCAATGTCAGAGTATAAAAGAGGAGGGTATCAAGCATTTTCATGACTAATAGTGCCTCTACAATTTAACATAATTGAGATAAGTGACCAAGACAGTGCTTGAAAGCTTTAGGTGTGCCAAGAAACAAATAACATTAAATCCATTTAGGGGGAAAAAATGGCAGTTTCATGACATTTTCCTAGGGGTAAGAGATGAAATATTTAAGAAAGAATTTTTTTTTTTTTTTTTTTTTTTTTTTTTGAGGGATGGGGGAATCTACAGCCATTTGCGTTAACAGTGATGCTTTCTGGTGAGAATATTAGGTAAGGAATACTTTATGCTAAAAATAAACCCTCATAAAACCAATCAGAAACACCCTATCATATGTTCTTAATTTTAAGGGGCTTATTAAAAATGTCACTAGGATTAAACTTTTCTCTAAGAATTCATATCTGACAACTGATTTCTCCCCCCAATTTTACTTATTATTCCCCAGTGATCTACTTGCTATTTTCCAGAGAAGTGCTAATAAGGTAAATTTAACATATTGCTCAGAGCATAATTGTAGAATCCATTTAAATTTGGTCTTTCAAAATGCTTAAATTATGAGAGGGAGCTAGTGTTGTTCTGGAGTTTAAACCAAATCATTCAAATGACTTGGGAAGACATCATTCAATACATAAAAACATGCTTTGAATTTTATTCAAATTGCCTACTGAGTATATATATGTGTGCACCATATAAAGAAACTAAATTATCCAACATCTTATGCCTAATGGTTTTATTTTTCTGTAAATTTGGTAATCAGAGTAATTGAAAAGCCACTCTTATCAATGTTATTTCCTGCTGTACTAAACGGTGGCACTCCCACTGAAATCAAGGGGATTTAACGTGGGGGTGGGTGGGCACAGGGGGGAGGTGAGGACTTCATCAATGGCTCCAGGAAAGCTCACCTTTCTGAGAGAGTAGATCTCACACTACCCGTTCTCATGAGCAGGCTCTGAACCTCGTGAGTGCCTGTGGTCAGTCCAGACAAGGAGCCATGGTGGCTGAGGGGGAGGTCAATGGACTCAGAGCTCGTATGGAGGCTAGTCATGGACTGGTAACTTGGAGTGTCCTTGCTGCCGGCAGAGGAACTGCTCAGATTGGCAGCCCACACGAGACCACCTGATGTGAAAGAGTGAACCGATGCTGGGCTGGAAGCCAACGAGTGACTTAAGCTTATAACATCTGTAGTTAAGTCTGAGGGTTTATTGAAGAGAGGGCTGCTGCTGCCACTTAGCCCACCAGCACTGCCCATGCTGCCCGTACCAGACGACGGTGACTCCAGACTGCCTTGCCGCGCTAATGTGGTACTAGGACTGGGCATTACTGAGGAGGATTTCACACCCTCAGTATTAGGTGCAGAGGCAGATTTGCCACCTGCCTTGGCACCAAACAACCTAAAAGAAAAACAAATAACAACTTCAGTTGTTCCAAGAAACTAATATCCACATTTAATTAGGGTTACAGTACACAGAGCCAAGTGTGCTTGGGTGTACTGCGTTACCAAGCACTTCCTGTCTCTATGTTAATGAACTTTATAAGCTTGGACTTGTTAACTGAGTGATGAAAAATTTCATATCATTAGAGAGGTAAATCAGCACTGGGCTGCTATTCAGAGAGCAGGGGGAAGCAGGTAAAGCAGAAGTAAGTCAAACATGAAAATCCATGGCTTTCACAGGGTTTAACGATCACGCAAATTTAACAGTTTGACCATACTTGCTGCCACCTATTTACAGAACCATTATAATGAAACAACTTCTACGCATTCGGTATGTAACACTTATAAAGGTTTTTTTTTTTCCCACATTTTTTTCTTTTAACAGTTTATTTGAAAACTAAAAGGAATGCTTAAGGCAGGTTTAGGAGATTATGTTACATATCTTGTCATCTGAGGGTTTTCAAGGAACAATAGTTTAGAAACAATATTGGACATTGTCGGCAACATGTCAGTTTATCTGCATATCCCCCAGGAAACACCAAAGGGTTTTATGTCAGTTGCCAGTGGTATTCAAATATATATTTATAATAGTGATGTGAAACATAATTGGTGCTGTCAGATGTTGGAGTTCTTTTCAGAAAACATTTTAGTTTTGTAAATGAAGCAAATGACAATCAAATTTATGTAAATATGGAAATAAAGTGATATGAAGTAATGGCATAATGGTTACTATTAAGTTGCAATGAAGTCCATATTTCTATAGTGAAATATTTTATGGCGAATATGAGAAATTGTTTCATAGGTAATGGGCCACAGGAGGGCACTATTAGCTCTTACTTCAGCAACAGAAATATTTACTCTCACTACAAGTTGTAATTTATTTTTTTCCAATAAAAATCAACATTTTAAAAAGTCAGTTCTTTTGGATTAATATTTCCACTGAGGAATATAACCCCTAGGCTTTTCAAACAATCATGTTTTTGAGATTGCTTGAAAAGTAAAAGTAAATCTTTCAAGGCCCTTTATTTCCAAGGTTCTTGGTTTAGTCAGTAGAATAAACACAAACATTAAAAAAATATTTAACATGTAATGGACCATAGGTCACACTCCATTATTTTGCAGATGAGGAAACACACCCAGAGAAGTTAACTGTCTGTCCCAAGTCTCTAACTGTGTTCATTTTCCTGCCACTTAAAAACACTTTTGCATTTAAAAACAGTGATTGCTTGGAGTAGAACTGCATATATTTAATACCAAATACAATTCTGGTGCAGAAACGAAGTCATATTGCTTTCCAGAGTCATGTCAAAGAAAGTTGGTGAAAGGCTGGAAAACTTAGTCCAGTCTTTAATTTTTATCCTGTACCAAACATCTGAAAGTTTTCAAATTCTCTCAGTATTATACTTTGATTTTAATAGTCTTTAATAGTTGAGACTATTAAATAGTCAAGATATGGCACTGTATAAATATGTCCAATGTAAAAATATGTCCAAATAATATAACTTCATCTACATTCTTGATCATCAACTTATTAATAGCTAATATAATAATGAACACTGGAAATGAATACCACTAGTCTTAAAGACCCATTTTGTTTTAATGGTGGAGAGGTGGAATGGAAATCTATGAACATTTTACAATCTATTACATTATGCTTTATCACTACCCCTGGGTGTTGCCATCTGCTTTTACATCTCTTATAAATGCTGTTTGTGTTGCTAAAATTAAAATGGTAGTGAAACCAAGAAGTTTCACCATTTTTCAAAATGAGCGCCATCTTTTGTTAGCTATCTATATGATCAGCTTCTTAGAGCTCACTGTATTTCAGAAACTGAATAAAAGAGACTAAGATATATGTATATTTATACACACAAACACACAGCCTTTTATATTTTCCTAGCATCATTTTCTGCATCCTTACCTTCGAAATGTAGGTGAAGCAATATCAGGATACTTGGATCCTGGCTGCCTAAGGCCTTGTGTCCCACAGGCATTAGCAGAGGTGGGGCTGGATTTGGGGGAACCTGACAAAGAAACACTCTCTGAATCTGAGACTGCTACTTTTTCCTTCTCCTTGTCTGTTTGGTTGGCAGTGACGGGACTGGAGCGTCCTGACCCAATCTTAGTTGGCTCCCTCAGTTTCGAGGTGGTGGCACCAGCTGACTTGCTGCTGACATTGGAATCAATACTGCTAGTGCTAGACCTGTGGCCACCTCGTCCGGGAATGCCACTGGTACTAGATTTTGAAGGGCGGGGCAAGCTGCGGTATTGTAGGGTGCTCTTTGAGCTAACATGCAGCACAACGTCATCCTGATTCTGTGAACCGTCCAAACTGGTTTTTCTCCCTGCATTTGACTTCCCACCGATGGCGGCAGATTTGGGAATTTTACCCAGCGTTGCTGAGCCACTTGTTATGGTCGCTCCACTGGAAGTGATCATAGTAGATGACCCTACAGTGCTTGGCTTCTTAAATCCAAAAGAGCTGGTGGCAGTTGATCTTCCAATGCCTGAGGGGGGCTTTTTCCCCTCATCTCCACTGCTTTTTCCTGCATCTGAAGGAGACCTTTGAAGAGATGACCCTTTCAGGGGAGATTTCCCTTTCTCAGAAGCTTTGGCATCATCGGTTTTCCCTGATTAATGAGAAACATGTAAATATATACATCTACACATTTCAATTTCCTAATAATATTTCTTTAAACATTGTATAAAATGTGAATGCTTCTTTACATTACCTCACTTCCAAAAGGCTTATTTAAATCTAATAGGCAAATTTTGAGTTACAACAATATGACTGGCAGAAGAAATGCTATGAGACATCGAGGAGATAAAATGAAAAAATTTTTTTTGCATTTATTAACATATTATATCTTACAACTTTTTTTCTTTATAAGGACAGCCCATGATCCTCTCAAACTAAATGCTACAAAAAATTCATTTGAATATCTGTGAGGTATCTATCTATACAGTGCTACAACTATAGTTCAGGTGGCACTATTTAAAATGAGGCACTATTTAAGAAGTAATGTTAGAGTCTTCAAAAAAAGGCAGATCTCTCACTCTCTTCTTTTATAAAGTCTATTTTACAAACTTGGTTTCAAATCTCCAGCATTCCAACACATTAGATTAGGATGATTGCTTTTGAACTCTAAGTTGTAGTAAAACTCAGTGACATACTTAACATGAATATTCCAAACTTTCAAAAGGAAGTCAGGACAAAAGCAACCTTATTATTTATTAACCAGTCTTATTTTATTTCTACATGACTATGGTAAAATAGAGAGACACCTGAAAATCACAAATCATGAGGGTTCTCTCTAGAGATTACCTAGACTGCTGGATTCATGTGGACTTACATGACAAAGTAGATATATTTAAAGAGGAAAATGTTTTACCTATAAGGAAAAGAATCTGATTTTAAAAAGAAGGTTAATATTAAAAAGAACACAGAATGAAAGGAAACAATATGTGAAAACACTTTCATGTAACAGCTGTAAACAACAAGCCTACCAGGAGTCTTGAGTGCACTTGTTCCAGCTTTCTGCCTAGATGGTGAACCTCCTTGAGCAGACATGCCTCTTCTCCAAGAACCTGTCTGCGAGACGGACAAGGAAGCTTTCTGCCCTGCCTTCTCCTGGTCTTCTGGAAGCCCTGAGGAAACACCCTTCCACTTGCCACCACCATCCCCATGGCAGTCAAAGTCCTCTTCTGTTTTTCTCAGCTCCTCAGTACTATCCCAGGTTTCATCTGTTGTGGAACGTTTCTCTGAATCTGTCTTCAGCTACAAAGAAGATATTATAGGAAAGTTTTATGCTGAAATTAATTAAGGCACCAGACGGAATGTGCTTTCAGAGAACTGTGAAAAATAAGCATTGATTTATAGTTCAAAAGAATTAGAGTTTCCTCTATTTATATCTATGTCTTCACTCAAGTTTCATTAATTTTAGATACATAATTCTCACTTGCACCTAGTAGAGAATGTCAGAATAAATATGTGCAGAAAACCCCCAATTGAAATGCCAGACAGGAAGGAATTTTCTATGCAAATGCAGCAAGGAAACATAGACAAGAGAAAACTTTATTTAATATTCATTAGTGAATTAACACAAGAGATCCAGTAATTTTTTCCCGGAGATCAATATAAAATTAATCAAGAGCCTACCTAAAATTAGACTATTAAAACACTGATTAGATTTTTTAAACTAATCTATCAATATTATAAAGAGAGATATGGCAACATGGGTCATTCTGGGCTACATTGTAATCAATAGAAAATATATGTAAACTGATTTAGATTATTAAAAATAGGCTCTGGTACACATGGCACTTCCCAAATCTTGTAGCTCTAAGGAAGACAAAGGTAAAGACATTCCCAGATCCAGGGGTGTGAGGTGAGTCCGTGTTACATCTGCCTTATTCAGGGTATGCAAATGCACCAGATTTAATCATTATTAAATAATTTGGGGAAATAACTGGCAGGAGCACTTTGTATCAAAAAAAAAAAAAAAAAAAAAAAGAAGGAAATCCTCACCTGAGTATTCTTCCTTGAAGGGACGGTGATGTTGGAGTAAGAGCTGACCGAGGACGTGGTGTTCAAGTCATCAGTGCTGATATTATCAAGGGTGTCACTGAGACCACTGCTCACTGAACTGCTGTCATCCCAGCTACAGGCAAGACACGCAGCAGCAAATTAAGCACGGGGGGCACGACGCAAGCCACCTACATTTCCATACAGCTTTTATCATGTAGCAGAAGGACAATCCTCTTATTCTACCTTAGGATGAAAAATTATTCATTTTCCATTTTGGGAAAACCACTTTTATAAGAATTGAGTGCGGACCTCAGAATAATCTTATCAGGGATTTCTAAAGATTAGAATCTTGAACAGATCTATGTTCTGGGAGAAGGTTTGTGGAATGAATGAAAACGCTGCTACAAATATTGCATTATCAAGAATGAATAACATTATGGCTGACATTTTTTTTTTCTGAAAAAGTAACCAGGAGTCACAAAGCATGTAAGAATTCATTCTTTCTTCTAAGAATCAAAAACATTCGCTTTACTCAAAAACTGTAAAGTAATTTTTCATTCTTTCTCTTACCTTAGCAACTATTTCCAATCATTCTTGACTATTGAGATTTGTTCAATTATATACATCTCTCCATTGAGATGTATAATTTACTTAATTACACATCTATCCCTTGTATTTCAATCTTGGACAATATATAATATCCTCTGCCTTCCTGCCATTGTCTTACTCAATACACTGTCATCTGCTAAACCCAGTCAGTGATCACAAATTCACATCGGGCAATGTCACTCCTCTGCTTATCTTTGCCAAAGCTGTAGATTCCAAAATAGAATGTATTTGCCTAATAGAGCACACAAGGCAATCAGTCCACTTGGGCATGAGAAAAATACCTAGAATTCTACATATATTTGTTTTGATATAATGAATAATATAATAGGCTTCATTAATATTCATATGTAAACTAACATGGGCATATTCAGTCTATGTGTTAGATAATGCAGACATAAGGTAGGATAAGCAAGGTATTCTAAGGGCAGTGGAAGTACCACAATGAGAAGGGGTGGACCAGTTGTCTCATTTACTGGCTGGCTCCCAGTCTACTGTGATGTTTTACAGCTTATCTGTGCTTTATTAAATGAATTCATACACATTGAATGCAGATATTAGAAATAGATAAGAGCTAAGTCTCACAAAATGGGCAAAATGGCTTAAAAAGCCTCCTGCAAATAATCTACACACTCAAGAGAACATTAATAAAGAAACCATAACCAGATCTGTGACATAGGCAAATGCATTCATGGAGTTGAAATGAGAAAAACAATCTTCTGGCAAGCATGGAAGCAGAGTTGTTTCTTCTCTGTTAGCAATATGGTCTCCACTTCCAACTGTTAGAGGTGCACAGTGGAGGTAGCAATGATGCCTTAGTGCTACGGTTGGCTAAGAGCCTGCAAAGAGCCTGGCTCTCTTTATACTAGATATTTCTTAAAAACTATAATCCAAAGAGCCTCCTTACATGTTGTAATTCCTTAAACTAGTCAAAGTAGATTCTGTAGTTTGCAAATTAGAAAACTGATTAATACATTAATTTTAAAAATATTTATTTCTTCATTATATATCCTTTAAAATTTTTCATATTTGTAAATGTTTCATAATATGTATAATTTCTTCTCACAGGAATACATGCATATAAATAATAAAAATTTAAATATAAACACTTAGGAGACCACTAGTCTAAAGTAATGTTGAAGCTCCTTAAAAAGACATACAGGGCTTGCTATTATCTGGCCCCAGCCTTCTTTAACTTAAACTCTTTGCATCTCTTTCTTCACATTCTGTACATTGACCTGCAACTGCATTCAGTTCCTACCATCACCATGTTATTTCCAATTGCTATGGTCAAGCTATCCCTTGTGCTTGATTCTACCCTTTTATGACTCAGTTTCAGTATCCCATCTTCTAGGAAGCACTCTTCTTGGTGAATTGCCCCTTTTATTAATATGCAGTGTCTTTGTCTCTTATAACAGTTTTGTATTTAATGTCGATCTGAGATTAGTATAGCTACCCCTGTTCTTTTTTGGTTACCGTTTGTATGGAATACCTTTTTCTAATCTTTCACTTTCAAGCTATTTGTGTCATTGGGTTTAAGGTGAGTCTCTTGTAAATAACATATAGTTGGAGCATAGTTTTTTAAATCTATTCTGCCAATCTGTGTCTTTTGATTGGGGATATCCTATGGTTTTTATATGTCATATCTTTTTTTTTGGGGGGTCTCTTTTAATTCTTTTAGTTACTCTTACTGGTATTCTTTTCTACACTCTCCTCCAAGCCTCTCTCTCCTGTCTTTTCCTTTTAGCCTGGAGAACTTCCTTTAGTATTTCTTGAAGGGCAAATGACTTGTTGACAAACTCTCTCAGTTTCTGTTTATCTGTGAATATTTTAAATTCAACCTTAGTTTTGAAGGACAATTTTGCCAGATAATGAATTTTTGACTGTCAGGTTTTCTCTTTAGTACCTTAAATATATCATACCACTGCCATCTTGCCTCCATGGTTTCTGATGAGAAATCAGCACTTTGTCTTTCTGTGGATACCTTGTTTGTGACAAATCACTTTTCTTTTGCTGCTTTCAGAATACTCTCTTTATCTTTGGCATTTGAAATTCTGATTACTATGTGTCTCAGATTAGGTCTATTAGGATTTATTCTTTTGGAGTATGTTGCGTTTGTTGGACATGTATATTTATGTCTTTCATGAGAATTGAGAAATTGAGAAATTTTTAAGTCATTATTTCCTCAAATATTCTTTCTGCTCCTTTTCCCTTCTCTTCTCCTTCTGGGACACCCATGACATGTATGTTTATGTGCTTTGTGCTGTCACTCAAATCTCTGAGACACCGCTCAATTTTTTTCTATTCTATTCTCTGTTCTGACTGTTTGATTTCAATTGCCCTGTTTCACTGATTCTTTCTTCTGCTTGTTTAAATCTGCTACTGTATGCCTGTATTGTACTATTAACCTCTACTATTTTGCCTTTCATCCCCATAATTTCTGTTATGTTTCTTTTTATACTCTCAATTTCTTCTTTATGCTCACACAGTATCTTAATATCCTTTATCTCTTTAGTCATATTTTCCTTCATCTCCTTGAATTGATTTAGGAGATTTTAGAGTCTTGGAAAATCTTTGATTAGTTGTTCCAAATTCTGTGTCTCCTCTAAAGTTTTAATTTGTTTCCTTGACTGGGCCACATTATCCTGTTCTTAGTATGGCTTGTGATTTTTGTTTTTTTTTTTTTTCTTTTCAGATGTCTAGTCATCGGACTATCTTGATGAGTTTACTCTGAAGGTCAGTTCCTCTCACTTGCCTAGGGTTTTATTTTTGACTCTTTTGTGTTAGGCTCTACTTTGACACTTGTTTCAAATTATTCTAGATGTTAAAATAGGCTGTGTTTAACTGAGCACATTTTTTCAGCTCTTTTTCATCTGATTCTTGCCCTGAATATGAGGTACAATTTTTAAGATTGCACTTTTTGTGCATCTGTTTCACCCCTAAGAGAAAGCTTAGGAAGCCTTCTTTTACTCTCTCCTCTCAGGATGGATTAAGTAGCCATCTGCTAGGCTGCCTTAATACCATATACAAACTCTAGGACTAGATTTTTCACATTGTTTTATAAATCTATAAATAGGTCTGAATGGACCATTAGCCTGTGAGTTTCGTAAGTGCTGAAGTATGTCTTATTTTTCTTTGAATATCTAGTGAGTATCTAATACATAAATGTTGAATAAAATTGTCACATTTCACTGAGATTCAGAGAAAGACACTTACTGAGGTAAACTCTTATACATGAGTTTTTAAAGAATATATTGCACAATAGATGCTGTCTTCAAAGAGTAAAATTAAAACAAAAAGGTACAGTTTCTAATGATTATGTTTAAAAGGAGTATTCCTCTGGCAAGGAGGATAGACAGCAATGTTTCTAATAACTGCTTCTACCAAAGTAAATCCTAGAGTCAGTGAATATAAAGTTAAATGCAGTAATTAATACTGAATCACAGCAACAATACTAAGTACTGTTTAAAACCATCAAAATTCTTAGTGAACAAATTCCATTTTTGGTTAAAATGGCACTAATGAAAGAACTTAAAATGTTATAAAGTGTCTATCTTTCAATAGAAAAATAAAAATACAATGTGTTCCCCAACAAATACAATGTTTTAAATATGAAAAAGAAATGTCCAAAATTAACCTAGTGTAATGGAAAAACAATGGATTCACAGGATTAGGTCTTGGATTTGAAACTTTTTTAGAGGGTCACAGATAGTATGTGTACTTAAAGTTGCCATTCTGACTTTCTCATCTCGCAAGGTTGTGTAGGGAAACAAACTAATCACTACAATGAATTATTTCTTATATCTTACATTTGCCATCTCATCAAACCACTTATAAGTTCTCAAACAATGAAATATCACTTTTCAACCACAATCTTCCACACTTTCAGCACCTCAAAATCTACCAATTCCTAATTTTTATATCCAGTTTTGTAACTACTTCCTATTTCTCCTTTTAAACAACCCTCTTGCATTTTTTACTCCACTGATCTCTTTATACCAAATTATGCAGGATCCAAAGAATCTGGAGCAAAAAGACAATTCAGTGATGGTCTAACTAGTGTACCACTCTAGTTATCCTTGCCTCCTTAATAGTCTTCCCTGCCTGGCCCTATATAATTAAATAATAATATAACTTAATTAAAACAAATGTTTTCTCCATTTCCATTTTTGAGAAATGATAATAAAATCAACTAATTTTAATGATTGAATTTCTACAGGTTAAAATTTTCTAACCTCAGGTGACTTCTCAGTGCTACTCAGAAATCTATGTTTTACCCAAAAGTAATTTTTCCAAAATATATTTGCAATGTATTCATAGTATTTTTAAAATTCTTCTTCTGGATTTCAAGGTCTTCCTCCTGATACTATATTAAACTTGATTTCACAAACATTACACCCATGGATTGGGTGCTTATTATGTGTTTTACCTTTCTAAGTAATCAATATGTATTATCTAATCCCAAAACAACTCTATGAAGCTGACATTATTATTATCTCCATTTCACAACTGAGGAAAAAAGAGGTTCAGAGAGGTTAAGTAATGTGCTCAAGAGCTCATGAAGATGCAGCTGGAATTTGAAGCCAGGGATTCTATCTCCAGAGATTGATTAGCATTTTTCTCCTCTATCTCTCATCTTTTTAGTCCTTCTTTCTTGAAACAACATTCCGATGACATGGCCTTTATAGGTTTTTTGCCAGGTTTACCAGAGTCTTTAGAGTCTTACTAATTCCTTTTCTTTGGGATTCCTTTAAATTCCTCAATATTCAGGACTTAACACACTTTAGACAGTCTTCCTTGGAAACTGTCTAGTTTTCCACAACTTCAATATTATCTCCATGACTGTGACACAGATTCATATCTCTAATCCAGCCTTCTATCCTGACTACTATATCTGCATTTCCTGATGTTTCCAGGACAGCTTCTCCAAGTCCTATAAACATATCAAATGCAGTCTGCCAGAGGACATCATTTCCCCTCAAAAATTCTTTCCCGTCATTTACTGATATTACCTTTCAAACCCTCAGCCTTTAAACCTCACTATTATTACCTTTCTTTTCTCACTAGCTCCATTCTAAGTCAAGCTGCCTCTAATCTTATAAAACCCTTCTCAACTAAATGTATCATGGCTATCCTTTTGTTCCATATCTCCACTGCCCGTGCCCATCCTTCCTTCCACCAAATCTATTTCTGAGTATCTGAAATTGTTCATTAAATGATGAAAAATCCATAGCTCCTTTCCTTGAGGAACTTATTGCTTACCAGGGAGGACAACAATATAAACAAACCAATAAAATATAAAATGATAAGTGCTGTAATAGAGGTGAATGTAAAGGGTGTAGAAGGACAAAGCCACTATTTCTTCTTCAAATAGTTGAAGCATTTCTTAATGATAGGGATATTGTAGGAGGAAGGAATAATCAGAAGATGAAATACTATGTGAATCACTTTAGTGTGGTATTTATCACCTGTTATAATTTTTTTTTTTCCATCTTCTTGGCTATAATTTGAATTCCCTGAAGTCAAGGACCATGTTTTATCACTATAACCCTAGCACATAACATGGTGTCTACTGTTGAATAAATGGCTAGTATGTGTTTGTTAAATGAATGAAGCAGTTTTACTTTTTAAAAATGCTACTTATATCTAATAATGTTATATTGGGTGAATCCAAATACTAAAGCAGATTTTGAGGCATATTTTCTCAACATATGTCTTTTCTAAGCAGTCTTGAAGAAACAAATTTTGATTGATGACATTATTTTCCTAATCTTAAAATTCTGCGACTTTCATCTTGATTTTGAATATAAAAGAATTCTCCCTAGCTAGGATGCAATTAATCTTGTTTATTATAGCACATTTAATTAAGCTGATAAAGATTCAGAGAAAATATCTTTTACTGAAAAAAATAATTTACTGACATAATTAGCTCTGAGTAGTAGGTCTCAAATCTCATCAAAATATTCTTCAGTTTTTTCATTTTAATTTCATTAAGATGTACTGAGTACTTATCTATATTCTTTATAAAAGGGTGACTACATATCTCCCTCAAGTTACAGATCTATCATTCTGCTGAATTTTTCCTCAACAATCTATGACAGCTCAATAAATTATAAATCTGTGTATCTTATTCAAATATCTTGCATGTGCACAGGCAACTTTAGGACCAAATAATCAGCTATTGCTCAATATTTACAAAAGAACAAAAATAGCTAAGAATTATTCAGTATTTTGTCCTGAGTAGTATTCCATTATATGTATGTACCACAATTTGTTTATCTATGGCTTGTTGACAGACATTTGGACATTTTCCCGTTTTGAAATACTATGAATAAAACAGCTAAGAAAATTCACATAAAATCTTTGCATGGACATAAGCTTTCATTTTCTCTTGGGTAAATACCTAGGATGCAATTGTTGGGTCATTGAATTGAGTGTACGTGAGAAAATGCAAACTCTATTCCATAGTGATTATACAATTCTGTGCTCTCACCAACAAGGTATGAGAATTCCAGCTGTTTCACGTCCTTGCCAACAACTAAACTATTGGCTTTGCAGTTGCAACACCAATCTCATTGTGATTTTGATTTGTATTTCCTTGAAAACTAATGATGATGATCATTTTCACAGATGTTCATTAGGAATTTGAATATCATTTCTGGTGTCTGTTCAAGTCTTTTGCCTGCTTTTTGGAGGGGTCATTGTATTCTTATTATTGAGTTATAAAATCTCTTGCATATTTTTGACACAAGTGATTGTAAAATATGCATATAGCGGATATTTCCTCTCAGTCTGGCTGTGGTTTACCTTTTTATTTTTTAATGGTGCCTTTCAAAGGACATAAGTTTATAATTTTAATAAAGTGAAAGGATTCACTTTTTTAAAAAGTTTTTTTTTTTTCCTGCCCCATTGATTTTGCCTACCCCAATGTTTGTCTCTTATGCCTTATTCTAGGATTTTATAGGCGTTTCAGCTTTTAGATTTAGGTCTATTATATGTTTCCTGTTAATTTTGTATACAATATAAGGTATAGCTTATTGTTTAATACTTTATCTATGACTATCTGGTTTTTCTAACACCATTTATTGAAAAGACTATTCTTTCACATATCTAATTACCTTGGCAGCTTTGTAAAAAATTAATTGGTGATACATGTTTGGGTCATTTTCAAGATTCTTTGTATTGTTCTATTGATCTATATGTGTATCTTTTTGCCAATATAATACTGTTATGGGTAATGTAGCTTTACAAGAAGTCTTGAAATTGGGTAATATCACCACCTCCAGTTTTGTTCTCCTTTTTATAAGTTGCTTTGGCTATTCTAGTTCTTTGCATTTCTATTTAAATTTCAGAATCAGATGGTTGATTTCTACATAAAGCCTTCTGGTGTTCTGATTGGGATTATAATGAATCTATAAATCAATTTGGGAAATATTGGTATCTTAATATTGAGTCTTTCAATAAACAAACAAGAAGTATATCTTCATATATTTTGGTCTTTTTAATGACACTCAGCAATGTTTTATAGTTTTCATTGTAGACTTTTTTTTTTAAATCCCTAAATAATTTTATGGTTTGATAATATTGTAAAAGGTATATTTAAAAATTCATTTTCCAATTTTTTGTTACTAGTCCATAAAATACAATTTTTGAATCTTGACTTTGTATAACATGATCTGGATCAATTCATTAAATAGTTCTAGTAGTTTTATTTCTTTAATCAATTTTTTGGTCTTTATATATGATCAGGTCAGTTGTGAATAAAGGCAACTTTACTTTTCTTTTTCATTTCTAAACTGTATGCCCACTCCCCTTATATACTTAAATATTTTAAAGCATCAACAAAATTCAAGTCTTTTTCTCATAACTAACTGAAATATATTTTTTCTCCACGATAATATTTTCCTAAGAGTTAAGGCCAAGAGATAATTAAAGAAACAATGGATAATATACCATATAAGAACATATAAACTAATAGAATATGGGATAGATTAGTTAGTAAACATTATTTTGAAAAAAATTTGTAATGTGGAATATTTACAATTTGGATTTATGTCATATTCCAAGTTAGATCCCAAATAACTTCAGAATGAAGAAAAAGTAGAGAACTATTTTGGAAATATACAGTTTTGCTTTCTGGATGAAGAAGAAATATTCAAAACATGAAGCAAGGGACAAGGCCATAAAGAAACATATTAGACTTAGAAGATGATTCTTCTATAGATTAAAAGCATGAAATGAAAGCTAAAAGAAAAAATGCAGAAAATGTTTGCCAACATGTGATAGAAAATGCTTAAAAGTCTTAATATCTGAAGTTCAAACCAATAAGAAAAATACCAAGTCCACTGAAAAATGGATAAAGAAAATTAATAGAGACTTCACAACATAAAAATTTCAAATATCACAAAAGCATATAAAATTTAACTTCATTAATAATTAAAGATGCAAGCTAAAAGCAATAATTAATATGTTTATATTCTTACTAGAAATTAGACACTGTTTTGAGCATTTTATATCGTAACTCAGTTAACTAATTCTCACAACCCAATGAGATTGGTAGTACTATTGTCCTTATTCTACAGATAAGAAAATGGAGGCACAGAAAAGTCACTCATTCAAATTTTTGTACATAATATATGGTAGAGCTGAGTTTTGAATCAAATCAGTCTGACTCCAGGGGCTAGTCACTTAATTACAACAATAATATGCTAATAATGATATGCCATTTATGTCCCATAAAATTAGCAAAGATTATTTTAAATATTATAACTCAATGTCACCAAGGTTGTGAAAGAAACAGGCTACATTTATTCAGTACTGGTGGGAATCTAAACTGTTGGAAACTAAAATAGTTTGGCAAAATGTATCAAACATCTTAAAATTATTCAAATATTTGTCCTACTGAAAACATTTCTAGGAATCTATTCTTAGTAAATAATTAGAGATATGAACAAAGATTCATGTAAAAAGCTCTACATCCCAGGATTCATTTTATTTAGAATTGAAAAAGATAAAGGGATAAAATGGATAAATTTCAAATGCATTATGCTAAGTGGAAGAAGCCAGATTCATAAGCCTACATACTATATGATTCCATTTATGTGACATTTTGGAAAAGGCAAAACTATAGAGATGGAGGTAATAGTGATATCCAGTGGTTAGGAGTCGGGGAGGATTTGACTACAAATGGATAGGATAAGGGAATATTTTGGGGTGACAGAACTGTTCTGTATCTTGATTTTGGTGTTGGTTATCTGACTCAGTACACACTTCAAAACTCAAAACTCTACAAAACAAAAAATGTAGCCAATTAACCTGTTGACCAATTACTATTTGGATGAATACTATATTACTATTCTACGAAGAAAGTGATTGGTTTGGGCCATGCATTTCAGTGTTTAGATTGCCAATGCTCAATAACTGCACAGGGCCAAGTTTCTCTTTATTTATCTGATAGTACATGTATAATTTTGACCCCCATGTTAACTACTAGATACATCCTTGGAAGCAGACCTACTTAAAAAGAAATGTATTATAGGTTATTTTGTGGTATAGGCAGTCTGCTTCCTACCATTAATAACCTTAGGTTATTTTTCCTACTTTTTATGATGAAGAATACTGAAACATTAACTAAATAATTGTTAAAATATTTTTTCAGATTTAGAACTGGTTCCAGAGGAAAAAAACTAGTATCATTTGCAGATACTTTTGCAACAGACTCCTGCTTTTGGTGTAGTAAACTCCATATGGCAGGTACTCAAGCCAGGCTCTTTGATATTTCACATTGCCAGGTCAACTCTCCTACATGTACATGTGTTCATAAGACATTGAGATTTCCCTTCAATAAATAATTAATCTGTATACTTCAGGCATTCAACAGTAACATCAATCCCAATTTGCTAGTTTATTCACTTTTTCCATAACTAAAGGAATATGATTACTACTTATTCCTTTAGATTTGCTCAGCTCCAAACCTAAATCAACTATAATCATGAGAAAGCTAACATCTAAGGTGACATTATTTCTGATTTCAATTTAAAATACCTCGATAGCCCTAGCATATCTTTTGGTTTCTTTTATTCAAAGTTGAAATAATAGTCATATAAACAATGTTGCTGTACATTTTTTAATGTTTCAATTATATATTGTATGGTTATTTAGAAAATGCGACTCTGGATATTATAGCATTTGTCAGAATCTGAGCGTTCTTAAGTGAATGCTGTCAAAATTATGGAACAAGTACCTGATGTAGTACCATAGTGTTCCAACAACATGAAATTCTTCCTCTAGGCACCAGCATGTCTCACTGCCTCATTCACTCAAGTCCTTGCTAAAATATCACCTTCTCAGTGGAAAATTCCCTGGATACTTATTTAACATTGTGACACCCTTTCCCATGGACAAAATTCCTATCTTCCAGCTGTATGCTTTCCTTTTATCATTACCACCATCCAATATACCAAATATTTAACTAATTCATCATTTTTATTGTCAGACAACATGAAAAACCCTATAAGCTGGAAATTTTTGTATGTTTCATTCACTGTTGTATTCCCAGTTTTGAGAACTGTCCCTTGCACATAATAAGCAGTCAATCAATACTAGTTTAATAAACCAGTCAGTTATGACCACTTGCCCACCCAATTCTTAATGTTGACAGTAATCTACCTGATTGGACTCTAGGTCACCAACCATTAGTAAACTTCTGCACTCTGGGCTTGAATTTCTGGATGCCTCTCCCAAGTATGATTTAGTCTTCTAACCATCACACAGATTTATGAGACCGACCTTAAGCCACGTCCTAGTTCCCCACTCCACCCCACTGTGAATTCTAAATTAAAGCCCATACATACATCCCTGGTTCTGTCTCCATGCACTATGAGAATACAAATAGCTAAAAACCGTTCAGCAAATTCCACATTTTTTATGCACAAATTCTGGACAAAAGTTTGCCATTAGTAAAAAATGAGACAATGTAATTTAAATGCCCATTTCAGTGCTTGAAACCTGTGGACGTTCAACGAATATACAGGATGTTATACTAGAGGTATTTAGGCAGAATCAACCACTTAGATGAGATTAGAGATTTCCATTGATTCCACAGGTGTCTATTATAAATGGGGATTTTTTAGTTCAGGGGTTCTTAAAAAGGGTCCTTGAGCTTGAATTGAAAAAAATCAACTTATTAGATTTATTTTCTCTGACTTCCCATGTTGAGAGTCATAAAACTAACTGCCGCTACATTCTGAGAAGGAGTTCGTGGTTTTCACCTGACTGGTAAAGGGGTTTGTGGAACAAAAAAAGGTTAAGAACCCCTGCTTTAGGTATAAGGGAGGTAGCAGAAACAGAAAAACAAAATTGAAGACAGGGAAAAAAGGAGTACAAATTCCTAAAATTTCATTTACTCAGCAGAGGTCTAATGTCAAATTCTCACAAAATAGATGTAATGAGGAAAATAATCTGCTCTCTCCCAACCTGCAATTAGCAAAAAGTAGAATAATATATAATAAGAGTTCTAAGGATTTTACTATTTCTTAAAACTAAAAATAATTGCTTTATGAAAAGGAAAATAAAGTAACCTTAGCTATTTATGAGACTGTTTTGTCACAACCTTCTGGATAAGTTTCTTATTGTCAAGGGAAAAGTAGGTGACAATTGCATAAAATAATGAAGGCACTGACTTTAAAAAATCCTATCACATCCAAGACAGCTTTGTTTTCCAGTGTTTGCAGAAATTTTAAAAATATTTATAAAGTGATACAGATCTCTTTTAGAAAAAAATTTAGACGATTTTCTTTTCATTTAATAATTTAAAAATACTGAGACTTAACTAATATACTAAGGCCAGGTTTTGGGTTTTGGTGGCAATATGTTATAACAATGATCTCCTCAAATCTAAATGAACACAAACCACTTAGACTTACACCATACATTCTTTATCGGCAAACACAATGTATAAGCTGTCAAGTTTGAGCATTGAATCTACTGAAGTATAAATTCTGTTTACTTCAGGGTCACTGATAGAAAGCAATGTAGTGTATTTCAACAAAGATTTATTCAGCATTTCCTTAGAAAAATCTTTTATTACCAAGAAGACAGGAACAAGTCTTTAAAAAGAGACTTTTGAATTAGTAAGAAAAAAAAAACACAACTCATTATATATAAACATTAATATACTGAAATGATATCCTTTTCAACCTATAAAATGTATGTTTCTATTGCAGGTCCTAAAAAAATATTTTCTATATTTGCAGGTGCTTCAGCCTGCCACTGCTCATTAAATGTTTAATCTGATACAGATTGAGAATTTTGGTTGCAGTCAAGGACAGTGGCTTCTCTCTCTCTCTCTCTCTCTCTCTCTCTCTCTCTCTCGCTGCCTCCCGCTCTCTCCCCCCCCTTCCTTCCTTTTTTTCCCCCCCCTCCCTTCCTCCCTCTCTCTCCTCCTTCCCCTCCCCCTTTCCCTTCCTCTCCCTCTCTCTCTCTCTAGTAGTCCCCATGCCCAGCTTGGCATCTGACCCATGACAGGTTCTTACTATTTGCAGAGATCAGTCAGTGATCTAGTTTTAACAATAGTCAGAAATTACAGCCCTCATCTGTTACTCAAAAACTCACTGCAATACTAAAACACACATATAATTATAAATTGAGATAAAAATCGATGGGATGCAGTGAGAGGAAAACCAACAAGAAGGATCTGCTAAGTTTGAGTGAACAAAGAACTGTCTCTTTGACAAGATAATATCAAATAGGCATTAAGCCGACAACAGAAAGATAAAGAGAAGCCACAGAAATATAAAGAAGTCGGGTAAAAAGGAATAGAGGGAGAGAATACAGCGAGGACAAGACCTGGAAGCCACAAAAATCTTGGCATATTTGAGGAACTGAAAGAGACCATTGGGACTAGCACAGAGTAGGCAAGGAGAAGTATATCAGTACTGGGACTAGAAAGGTAGGCAGGGCCAGTCCTTGCAGGGCCTTGTAGACAAAAGCAGGAAATAGGAATTTCTTAACAGTACAACAGAAATTCATCAAATGGTTTTAAACAATGAAATGACACAAGCAGATATATATTTAAAAATATTCTAGTATTAAGAATATACTAGAGATGATGAAAAGTAGAAATGGGAAGCTCAGTGAAAAGGCTATTGTCAACAGACTTCAGTTTTTGACTAGAGAATTGCCAGTAAATTAAAAGAAGGCAATTTCAAGATATATCTAAATATCTCTATCTATCTATATCTCTATCTATATATCTCTATCTATATATTTCTTTTTCTTAGGTACTGGGGCTGGGGTTTGAACCCAGGACTTGTAGGCAGGAAGCCGGTGCTCTAACACTGAGCCACACTGGGTCCCCTCAGTTGTTTTTTAGGAGGCAGCAGGAACAAAGCCCAGGACCTCCCATGTGGGAAATAGGTGCTCAACTGCTTGAGTCACATCTGTTCCCTCAAGATATATTTTTGAGGTAGAAATGATAGGATTTGCTGTAGGATGGATTACAGTAAGAGAAAGAAAAAGAACTCTAGACCTCTTGCATTCTTTTTACTGGCAATAGAGGAATTAAGGGATTTTTGAAAAAGAAAAAAATCCACCAACTGGACTGAAAACAAAATTCTAATCCCATGTTCTGTTTGCACTTGGTACTATTATTTTCATTAATCAAGAGCAGCCTAGATGAGTTTACTATATCATAACTTAACTGTATAACTCTTGATAAACTAACAATCCATGTAAACATAAGGTTAGTCTTTCTATTTTCATTACTTTTAGTATGCAGAAAAGGCTCTGTTTATCCATGAAACATTTATAGAGGCCGGTATTAATACCATGTGAATTTTGTGTAAGGGAAGCAATCAATAAACTCTATGCACAGATCTTTTCATTTGCTTTTCTTTTCTTTAGGAAACAAATCATGAAGATTTACAGTTATTCTCGTGGCATCAGATGGGGCTAGACAAACGAAAAATGAAAACCTCTTGTTCTTTATAAAAAAGTGCCTTAGGTAGACTTGGTTAAATGTGATGAAAGGCATTAGTTTAAAATGAATTATACAGCCAGGCAAATTTTATGTTTTAATGGTATCTGAGGCAGATAAGGAACATCTATTCTTTATTATATGAGCTGAAATAACAACACATAAAATAATCTTATTAAGAATTCCCTTGTTTAAACATATTCTTGGAACAATGCTCATGATGGTTTTGCTAGTTTATTCCAAAGTTTTCTTTTAAGATGCTGTTATGGGTGAAATATGTGTGGGTTTATTTTTTTTTTAATATCTATTATTGATAAGTTGCCAATGCAACATATAATAGATATGAAAATTAACTAAAAAATCAAATTAAGGACCATTTTGTATCTCTTTTTATATCTTATATAGATTTAAAAACGAATACACGCTCATTGTTGAAAGCTGAGCAATTCAGAAATAAGAGGCAAAGTTTAAATCATCTGTAATCACATCCAGATTAAATCACCTCCAATCACACTATTAATCCTCAGCTAAATTGCTTCTCCACTCAAAAACCTTTATTACTTGAAATACTTTTGGCATTGGCTATCTCTTTCAGAAGAATGGAAGTGTCCAAATTACTATAATTTCAAGGTTGAATGAAAAGGGAAGCATTGTGTACAAATAAAAGAGCTCAGATAAAGCTCAACAACTGAGCTACAGAGCTGTGAACAGGGTTGAAAATAGAAAAATGTCCTGTTTACCTGACTTGAAACATCACATGTTAAAGTAACAAGATTGCAACCAATAAAACATTTTAAGAGGAAAACATTAACAGTGAAGAAATATTTTTGCTCAGAAATATATAAAAGGTATTATAATGAAAACATTCCAGATTCTTCCACTTAATGAAAACATTTGTAACACTGACTTGGTAAAGAACATTCTCTAAAAAAGTCTCTCCAGTGAGTGAATATCTCTAGCAGGGGGTGAGAGATAATAGTTCAGAATTAGAGAGATGCTTGCCAGGAAATTCATATCCCAGAACTGAAGAACAACAGATGGCAGCAGTAACAATGAAAATTTGCAGCAGATACTGTCTGGCATGCTTTCAAAATGGCCATTTATATTTTCTAGCACAAACAGCCAACTGCTGTCTCCTTGTACTGTCTCTCTGTATGGCTGTAGAAGAGAAGAAAAAAAATGCAAGAATGACACCTAAGTAGCTTAACAGATGAAGAAGATAAAACCAGAAAAGCAAGGGTGAGCTGACCACAAGACCCTGGCCAGGTGTGTTAGATTCCTGATCTCTCCCAAGTGGTCTCCTCATTGACAATGCTTTGTCTAGCCATTTCCATGTCTAAAACATTAGCAGCTACTTCTGCTCCTCTGCCTCATTTTCCATTCCCTGATGTCTGTGTTCCTGAGCCTTGTTTAGTAACGTCCATTTGATTTCTCCTTCCTGCCTGAGGAGTATTTTTTTTTTTTTTACCGGGAGGTCCCAGGGATAGAACCCAGGTCCCTCCATATGGGAGACGGATGCCCAACCATTTGAGCCACATCCATGCCCCCTGAGGAGTATTTGATTCCATAGATTTTTGTTGCTGATCCTGGACCGTAATACCTGATCCAGATTTTCTCTGGGTCCCATCCAGCAGGAAGTGAGAATTCAGAAAAGATGAGGTTTTAAAGATAAGGCAGTGGTTGGTAAACAGGCCACCTCTCACCTCTGGCAGGCAAACTGGAATCAGAGTCTATGCAGCAAGAAAGAGTCAGACAGAAGCGAGCAACAGAGAGGCCCTGAGTTCTAATACAGTCAGGAAGCAGGGATTTACAGGAGCTGACAATGCTCAGACCATAAACAGAAGATGAAATGTGAAACCCAGGAACAAAGAAACAACCCTTTCCTCTCAAACAAAGAGCTTTTATATCACTGAAGCCGAAATCAATTTCCCAGAATTCGTTGAAGGCAAACCGAAGGGCCCTGCCTGAGAGAAAGATATAAAGACTTGGAGAAAAGCAGCTCCCTTCCAGGCAGTTTGTGACATAAGCTATGGCATCATTCCCTGCTCCTTTCCAGAGAGGAGAACTAGGTTTCATTCTACAGGCCTGGGGGAAGTCAGGCAATTGGCCGGGGCATATCCTGTGAGGTGCTGATTCATGGAATCGATCTTGAGGATTGTATCCTACAGTGAATTTACTATCATTGTTTCTTAGGTTCAAGGGTATGATATATTGAATACTCTTCTTAGAAGAATTTAAATTGAAATTTTAGGATCATAATTTTATACCAAACCTCCATATTCTTTAAGCCATATGGATTACTTCTAGGTCTGCCACTAGCTTGTGTATACATTGAAAGTGTATATATTGGGGGATTTCATTCCCAGAAAGCTACAGGATTATAAAGCCCCTAATTACTCCTTGTCTTTTAGACATAATCTTTGAAAAAAAATCTCATCAATTTTATGTTTTGCTCTTTAAATATTAACAGCCAAAAGACAGGTTTAAGTCCAGTGATAATTCAAATGAGGTCAAAGATGGAGTAATTTTGGCATTCCTAAATTTGCTTCTTTCCATTGATCTTCCTTTCTTTATCATTACTCACTCCTTAGGTGATCTTATTCAGTTTTTTGAGAACATACTGAAATTTCTTCAGTTGAACTCCATATGAAGTAGTTAGTTTCATATGGAGGGGCCAAGATGTATGAAAGAAATTTATCTTAAACATTAGAATCATTGCTTACCTCACTCTTAAAAAGGCAAGTGTAAATTAAGACAAAGAGAACAGCAAACTCTCCCATCTGTGCTTAATCTGGGGCATGCAGTTCTTCGAGTAAAATGGTTAAATGAAAAACCCAGTCTATTTCAATTGAATTTATACCCATATACATTCATATTTGCTTTCTCTCTTTCTCTCTTTGTTCTTCCTTCAAGAGTTCACTATGATTGATTGTGGACGTTTATAGGAGTCACTTTTAGTGATTGGAAGATCTTCTTTCGGTACTTACATAACTTGCAAGGCATTCTGGCACTGAGTTCTCATAGGCTGTCCTGAGGTAGTGTACTGACAAAGTAAATGCTTTACATAAAACATCAGTTATACTCTATATCAAATCAAGAAATATTTTCTTAATATTATTGATCTGCAAGGCACTGTACTCGATAGTCTATGATTCAGATTTATAACTTGGTAATTAAAACAGCATTATTTATCTTAGTTTTCATCGTATTCCTAATGTTTTAGAATAACTAAAATAGCACACATTTATAATTGTGTATTTATAAAGTATTATAATTATGACCTCAAAAGATTAAATGCTTTAGGATATTATAAAATAAACCATAGTTATAAGAGTATTAACGTCATTCTTGAAGTTTAAATATGCAATTTGAAATCATTTTAGTAACTGCTTTATTTTATAAAGTACAATTTTTTGTTTGAAGAATAATTTTCTTCTCATTAAAATGTTATACCATTACATCCATGGATTCATTTTAATTAAAAATAAATAGTCCATTACCATAAAACCTGGGCATAATGTTAAAGCTCAAGCATTTGAAATTAATATTTTCTACATTACTTTTTGGATAAAGGACAAGCAGACTCCATAGTTGCCTGTTAGAAGGAAATTCCCAACTGGCTTAAGACTTCACAAACAATTTTCTGTACAGTGTTTTAAGATAAGTTCTTAAATGAAGGGATACATCACATGAATGTCTAATCCTCAGATTTTATTCAAAATTGGTACTTTAGAAATTTCCTAAAAATAAATAAGAGTAAAATAAAATAAATAGCAGTCTTTTGAATGTGCAATAGAATTAAAATATCTCCTAGATGTAAAAGTAAAGATGATTTTGCATAAGATATAATGTGTACTGGGAAAGTAAGAAGCTTGTGTATTTTAGTTCTGTTTCTCTAGGTGTTTGAATTTTTCCTTAATGCACTGCTTGCTCTTATTTCCTTTTAATCCCCAGAGTCTCTTTGTTTTGACAAACTGAAGCTCAAGGTTTATGGCCTCTAGTCCCTATGGCTTTTCTATTGCTCTGGCAAATCTTAATACCATAGTGATGTGTTTTTTTTTTCCAAAAATAATGTTTGGATTTTACTGTATTCCATCACAACTTTATATCCCATGAGGTTTAAAGGTTCTTTGGATTTCCTAACCAAAGCTTAAAATGCCCTCTCTCTTCTTTCACCCTATAAAATTTACCGAGTCCCTTCTATATTCCAGGCACTGCATTAATTGTTGATTACAAAAGGGTGACTAAACATTAATCAATTTTTATCCTCAGTAAGCATATACAATGCAGAAAAAGAAAGACAGGTAAACATCTGTAACTGAGAACCTGAATGCTAGTCTATTTTTGGTCAAATAACAGAAGAAATAAAAATGCATTGTACAGAAGAGGTTCTATCCGGGGCCTTGGAGCTTCTCTTTCCTTTCGCGCCGATTGCCGCTGCGGAGCGCGGTGGGTCCGTGTGCGCAGTGAGCGGCGCTATTCCTGGCCCACTAGCACCCGAGCTCCCGGTTTGCCCGAGTCCGCGCAGCGATGGACCCCAACACCATTATCGAGGCCCTGCGGGGCACCATGGACCCAGCTTTGCGTAAGGCCGCGGAGCGCCAGCTCAATGAAGCACACAAGTCTCCAAATTTTGTTTCAACACTGCTTCAGATTACTATGTCGGAACAACTGGATTTACCTGTGAGACAGGCAGGTGTTATCTATTTGAAAAATATGATAACACAGTATTGGCCTGATCGGGAAACAGCACCAGGGGATATATCTCCTTATACTATTCCAGAAGAAGATCGACATTGTATTCGAGAAAATATTGTAGAAGCCATTATCCACTCTCCTGAGCTCATCAGAGTACAACTTACTACATGCATTCATCATATCATCAAACATGATTATCCAAGCCGCTGGACTGCCGTTGTGGACAAAATTGGCTTTTATCTTCAGTCTGATAACAGTGCGTGTTGGCTAGGAATTCTTCTTTGCCTGTATCAACTTGTGAAAAATTATGAGTACAAGAAACCAGAGGAACGGAGTCCATTAGTAGCAGCAATGCAGCATTTTCTGCCAGTTCTAAAGGATCGTTTTATTCAACTTCTTTCTGATCAGTCTGATCAGTCTGTCCTCATCCAGAAACAAATATTCAAGATCTTCTATGCTCTTGTTCAGTATACGCTACCACTGGAACTGATAAACCAACAGTACCTAACAGAATGGATAGAAATTTTGAAGACTGTTGTGAACAGGGATGTACCTAATGAAACACTTCAAGTTGAAGAAGATGACAGGCCTGAGTTACCATGGTGGAAATGTAAGAAGTGGGCTTTACATATCTTAGCAAGGCTTTTTGAAAGATATGGAAGCCCTGGCAAATGTATCCAAGGAATATAATGAATTTGCCGAAGTATTTCTGAAGGCATTTGCTGTTGGTGTCCAGCAAGTTTTATTGAAGGTGTTGTATCAATACAAGGAGAAGCAATACATGGCTCCTCGAGTTTTACAACAGACATTAAATTATATTAATCAAGGAGTTTCCCATGCTCTCACCTGGAAGAATCTGAAGCCTCACATACAAGGCATTATCCAAGATGTTATTTTTCCATTGATGTGCTATACAGATGCTGATGAGGAACTTTGGCAAGAAGACCCCTATGAATACATAAGAATGAAATTTGATGTGTTTGAAGATTTTATTTCTCCTACCACTGCTGCCCAGACACTTTTGTTTACAGCCTGTAGTAAGAGGAAAGAGGTACTGCAAAAGACTCTGGGATTTTGCTACCAGATTCTTACAGAAGCAAATGCTGATCCTCGAAAAAAAGATGGAGCCCTGCATATGATTGGGTCTTTAGCTGAAATACTTTTGAAGAAAAAGATATACAAAGATCAGATGGAATACATGCTGCAGAATCATGTTTTCCCTCTCTTCAGCAGTGAGCTAGGCTACATGAGAGCAAGGGCTTGCTGGGTCCTTCACTATTTTTGTGAAGTGAAGTTCAAAAGTGACCAGAACCTACAAAGAGCCTTAGAACTTACAAGAAGATGTCTGATTGATGATAGGGAAATGCCTGTGAAAGTGGAAGCTGCCATTGCACTTCAGGTGTTGATCAGCAATCAAGAAAAAGTGAAGGAATACATCACACCATTTATTAGACCTGTAATGCAAGCTCTTCTTCATATTATAAGAGAAACAGAAAATGATGATCTTACCAATGTAATTCAGAAAATGATCTGCGAGTATAGTGAAGAAGTTACTCCTATTGCAGTAGAAATGACACAACATTTGGCGATGACATTTAACGAAGTAATTCAAACTGGGCCAGATGAAGAAGGAAGTGATGACAAAGCAGTTACTGCTATGGGAATTCTGAATACGATTGACACACTTCTTAGTGTAGTTGAAGATCATAAAGAGATAACCCAGCAGCTCGAGGGGATCTGCTTACAGGTCATTGGTACTGTTTTACAACAGCATGTGTTAGAGTTCTATGAGGAGATCTTTTCTTTAGCACATAGTTTGACATGTCAACAAGTATCTCCACAGATGTGGCAGCTATTACCTCTTGTATTTGAGGTCTTTCAGCAAGATGGCTTTGATTACTTTACAGATATGATGCCTCTGCTTCATAATTATGTAACAGTGGATACAGACACGCTTCTGTCTGACACCAAGTGTCTTGAAATGATATACAGTATGTGCAAAAAGGTTCTTACTGGAGTTGCAGGAGAAGATGCAGAGTGTCATGAAGCAAAATTGTTAGAGGTCATCATTCTACAGTGCAAAGGGCGTGGCATTGATCAGTGCATTCCCTTATTTGTGGAAGCAGCTTTAGAGAGACTGACAAGAGAAGACAAGTGAACTTCGAACAATGTGCCTGCAGGTTGCCATTGCAGCTTTGTATTATAATCCACATCTACTGCTCAATACATTAGAAAATCTTCGCTTCCCTAATAATGTTGAACCAGTTACAAATCATTTTATTACACAGTGGCTTAATGATGTTGATTTTTTTTGGGGGCTTCATGACAGAAAGATGTGTGTTCTGGGCCTCTGTGCTCTAATTGATATGGAACAAATACCACAAGTTTTAAATCAGGTTTCTGGACAAATTTTGCCAGCTTTTATCCTTTTATTTAATGGATTAAAAAGAGCATATGCCTGCCATGCAGAACATGAGAATGACAGTGATGATGATGATGAAGCTGAAGATGATGATGAAACAGAAGAACTAGGAAGTGATGAAGATGATATTGATGAAGATGGACAAGAATATTTGGAGATTCTAGCTAAACAAGCAGGTGAGGATGGAGATGATGAAGATTGGGAAGAAGATGATGCTGAGGAGACTGCTCTGGAAGGCTATTCTACAATCATTGATGATGAAGATAACCCTGTTGATGAATATCAGATATTTAAAGCTATATTTCAGACTATTCAAAATCGTAATCCTGTATGGTATCAGGCTCTGACTCATGGTCTTAATGAAGAACAAAGAAAACAGTTACAGGATATAGCAACTCTGGCAGATCAAAGAAGAGCAGCCCATGAATCCAAAATGACTGACAGACATGGAGGATACAAATTCAATGCTCCAGTTGTGCCAAGTTCTTTCAATTTTGGAGGCCCAGCGCCGGGGATGAATTGAATTATCATTTTCTTTCCTGCTGTGTGATTGTAGTGAAGAGCTTGAGTTCCTCCTAGTAGTGGTTCCAGAACTGGTTCATGTTATCTAAATTGATCAATAGATTGGACAAAAAAAACCAGGAAGTGGGACCTGATCATGCAACCCGGCACTGGAAAAGAAACCAGAGGGATTTGGGCGGGGGTGGGGGGGAGGGAGGGTAACTTGGGGGGTATTTTCTTTATTTTTTGAAGAAAGTAAGATCCCGACTGAAGCTTCAAGTGACACTGTGGAAACCTTACAAACAAGAGGAGATGTCATGAAGGCAGCTTTTCTTTTTCTGAGGAAAAAAATAGGCATGGGCTACAGGACTATTTAAAATGTCTCATTTACAGTATAAGCTCAAAGGTAGATGTAATTTTTACACCTATGAGTATTTGTCCAATTTCTGTCTCTTCCTCACCATTGGGTATCTATACTTTATATGTAAATAAGATAAGGTAATCTGATAGCCTTATTCAAACTTCATCATTTTCATTCATCAAAGATTGTTCCTATGTAGATTGAACATTTATTGTAGCACTACATAACTGATTAAAAATCTGTAAATGAATTAGCACTTTCATATTGAAACAAGCCTGCTAGCCTATGTATAAAATAGCAAAATGTTTGCTGTTTATAAAAAAGAAGGGATGTAATAGAGTGGGGGTCAAGGGAAATTTCAAGTTAATTTAAAAATGAACTAGCAATTTTGTACCTAGTGACTTTGTTGTTTACTCACCTCTTGATAGTGACTTGAATTCGGTATGTAAAAAGGGGTTAATGATACTTCATTGCTGCTAAAAAAAAAAATGGCAACTCCCTCTGTGTCCTATGTTTTTTTCTTAAAACTTTCAGTGTACAAGTGAAATTTGGATATAAGACCATACTGTAACAAATAAGAAAGTCTATCTTATCTGAAGCATGTAAATTGGATATAAAGTTCTACTCTTTAAAGAGTAGATTGAAGAGTGTGGCTAACATCTATATATGCAATCTATTAAAAGAACTTAATTCAGCTAAAAAAAAAAAAATGCATTGTATAAATCCTATAACCTGAGTTTGCTTGTTCCCACACAAGGCAGTCCGATAAATTTTGCCACAGTACCTTGAAAATGATACTCAATGAATCATATGCATTGTCTACTATTGAATCATTTCTTCTTTTATTTATTCATTCATCCTCCATCCTTACTGGGGCTATGAGGATGAACAGAACACAAATTCAGCCAACCAAGAATTGACCAAATGAAAATTACTGAAGGAAGTAGACATGATTTGGCAAGTTTCCTTCAGGAATTTAACCAATCAACTCACTCAATTAATATATGAAAGCCATGTATGTACCTTGCTTTGTGGTCATTAATGGAGAAATCAAAGCCTGCATCTCCCAACCTGAAATAGCCTTAATTTGGTTTAAGGCCCACATGAATATAGATGAAACAGTTTGAAGAATAATAGATACATTCAAAGAGTGAAATTAATTTCTTTTTGGTGTTAGAAAAATCTTACCACACCATGTGTTATTAAGTGTTCAAAGACATTTATTTAATACACAGTGCTCCTCCCTCAGTATAAGGCAACAATTTCATATGGGGCTCAAATGACCTCTCCTTGCCCTTCTCCTTTGGTGCCCTCCCTGGTACTAACTTGCAATGGTATTTAATTAGTCCTTAATTTGAATGTGCACTTTTCAAGAACTCAAGAAAGTCAGCAAAAAAATCTAGGCTCCATGGAATCTGTGTCCTGGTTTATCTTGTGTACTACTGTACCCCCAGTGCTTACTATGGAGTAGGTATGGATATTTACTAGATGAATAAGGAATAAGTGCTGCAGGCTGAGAAACCATTGGGAAAACTAAATCGCCATTTTCTTCACTACCATTCAGACTACTCTTTAAATTGGGATGAGTGAGTGCTGTTTTGAGAATGGACTGAGCATGCTTATATATATTAGGTCCAGATTTTAAAGTGAAAATATCAAAGGGAGGGAAAGGAGAAACTGCATAAGAAATGCAGCCCATTAACAGGTGAATTTTATGCAAGATCCTGATTAGCACTGTCTTCAGTTAACATTTCTTTTGAATTATGATTTGTGTAATTGAACATGCTGAATAATGGGGATTTATCATAAGATCAATTCCTGAAGCACTAATTTTCTACAATTAAAAATTGTCAACATTAGCCAAAGAATCATGCATTTTAGCAGGACAAGGCCAGTAATGTACTTTCAAGGAATTCATTCTGATCTTCTTCTGAAGCCAAATTTAGGTTTAAAAAACTTAGGTTATCATTAAATGTTATATCTTCAAGTGAACTTCTCAATCTCAAAATATCAATAAGAATCAATAGGTACTATTTCTATGATCTTTTAAAGCACATACTTTAAACAAGTTTCCATTAATTAATTATGTTAGTAATCAGTTGTGTTTCAAAAAGCACCTTAAAATATAACTACATAGTTTTCATTTATATTTTCCTGGATAATAGTTGAGTAAAATTCTGACATTTATAACTCTTTGGATATGTCCCTTTACACATACACACACACAAAGCACAGAAATAGCTATGACACTTAGCAAGATACCATTCATCTTGCACTTTTTATTGTTAGAGTTTGGAAGTAAAAGAATGGATCCCATGAAAAGACTTTTATGGAATTTTCACATCTTTTTGACTTTCATCTCTGAAATCAATGAATTTTAGAAATATGAAAGCTAGTATTATAGGATCTATTTTATCACTTTAAAGATAGGTCATGAAGACAGGTATATGATGTGTCAACCACAGCAGTTTTTGTTCTAGAGAAACTAAAAATATGTGGTGGTAATTTAAAGCAGAACCTACAGAGGAAAGACAGACCAGGGTTACGTTGTCATAAAGTTCACAAAATGCTGAACAACAGAGCTCTTTTAAGGGGTCAATGGCACTATGATCACTGGGAAAATATTCCAAAAATCTTATCAGATATTTTATATTATTCTAATGATTTGGAATCATGTAAGACAAAATTCCTGGGGTGACATCTAACCGGTATCTTCAGACAAGCTTAAATTAGAATCTTAGACAAATATCTTAACACCTTTGAGTTTTCCATTGCTTAGTATTACATCTAATACTAATTTGCAGTACTGGAACCAAAGAAGTATGATTATAGAAACACTAGCAATTTAATTCAGTTTTCAAAATATTTTTGGATGGAAGCCTATATACAAAGTATGGTACCAATTACTTGATACAGGGCACAGAAAAGATTCGAGAGATAGAGAAACTTCGATAGGAATTCTAATGTTACAAAAAGCAGATAGTGCTGGACTGAAAAATAAGCAAATGAAGTCATATAGAAGACAGGCCAGCAGAAAATGGAGAGAGCTGACTCAGGGTTTGTGAAATAGGTAAATTTGAACAGATGTAGAGGGAGAACAAAGACATACAGGGATTAAGGAGACCCTCTCAGCTTGAAGTCAAGACCTAGGTTAAAGAAGAATGGAAGATGAGGTTGGATAGATACCCTGGAACATTAGGGATGTGAAGTTGTTCATTAATTGAATTAGATACAGCGGTTAAGGAAGAATTTTCAAGTAGGATAGGAATCAACATACACATGATGAGGAGAGAGAAGGAAACCAAAAACACCCTAAAATACCTAGATCTCATCATAACTCCAGAGTTCTAATTTCCATTCTTGACCCTGTCACTAACTGGTCCATTCAAATTGGATACAAATTTCAAAAATCATGAATAGTAGTAGGCCTAAAATCCATCATCTAAGCTAATTAAAAATAACTGAAATGATGTTCTATTTCCCCTTAAAACTAAGGATGGAAAACAAAGAAATGAATCCTAGGAAAGCCAGCTATAGTCTGACTTTGACAAGGCTGAATATAAGGGGATTTAAGGATTCATATCCGACAAATCAGAAAGCCAACATGCCTGTTTAACCAAGGTACATTGCCTTGATTCTTTAATATGTTAAATGTTTATTTAATATATTAAAATGTTCATCTGAGTTTTTGTTAATTATAGCTTTACCATATGGCTACACATTTATCTGTTTGTTTTACCTATATTATTGTAATTTTTCCACTTGAATTAAATCTTCAGGGGGAAGAAATATAAGCCAATAAATGGGTTGAATTCCATAAGCTGTTTTGTATGTGTGTTTGAGTGAGGAGTGGTTGTGTGGAGAGAACAGTTGGTTGGTTGACTAAATCACAAATACAAATGCCCTGATATGCTATATTTGCAAAGAGAGTATAAGGACCATTCATGACTGTTTTAGTTCCCTAGGCTGCTTAAAGCAAATACCATGAAACAGGTTGCGTTAGACAATGGAAATTTATTAGCTTACAGTTTTGAGGCCATGAAAATATCCAAATCAAGGCATTATCAAGGTGCTGCCTTCTTCTGGAAGACCAGCTGCCAGTGATCCTTGGCTCCTCTGCCATATGGCAAGGCACATGGCGGCACCTCCTGGTCTCTCCCTTCTCTTCTGGGTTTTGTTACTTCAAGCTTCTGGCTTCTGTGGCTTTCTCTCCCGGGCCCCCCCCCCGCTGCCCCCCGCCATTCATTTTGTTTATAAAGGACTCCAGTAAGAGGATTAAGACCCGTCTGAATGAGGTGAGTCACACCTTAACTGAAGTTAGCCTCATCAAAAGGTCCTACTAACCATGGGTCCACACCCACAGGAACAGATTAAATTTAAGAACATGTTTTTCTGGGGTACATACAGCTCCCAGTCACTGCAATGACTTTCATGCTGATTTCACAACATACAGAGAATAGAATCCTTTCAAAATCCCATACTCTAATAGTTCAATGAGTAGTTACTAACAATGAACTGCAGAGTTCCTTAGGAAAGATCAAAAGCTAAACTACTTGTCTGAATGCCGATAAGAAGTATGACTGGGAAAATTAAAAATGGTAAGAGCAATTATGCTTGGATAATGGGCAGGAAGTTTTTTTTCATATTTACCAAGCTTTCTGTGATGTTACATTGCTTTTACAATAAAAATAATATTTAATATTAATTGCATTATCTATAAATGAATATTCAAATTAATCTGCTATTAGTTCACATGTGGGACTACAACAAACAAATAGATCCCTGATTTAATACAAAGTATCTATCATCCCATAAAAAAGAATTAGCTGGCCATTTTAATTCTAAAACATTCATGGCATAATGTACAAGAAAAAAATTCAAAAGAGAACAATTCACTTTAGGGCTTGAATTTTTAAAACTATAATTTCTAGAAACAGAATTGAGGAGACCCTATACTTTACGACAGTATGCTTGACCACAGCTAGATTACTTTACCACCAACATAGCTTTGCTGTCATTAAATAAAAAAAAAAAAATCAAAACAACATAAAATGGAGAGTCAAATCCCACCCAGTTAACCACACTACCTCCTAAACACCCAGTTTTGCTTGTGCATTGCAATTTCATTTGTAATATTTGGGTGCTTTGGAGTTCTTTCTGAACTCCATCAGTGAAGTACAGGACAGAAAATACATGTGATTGGCAACATATTCTTTAATCCTCCTTAAGGCTGGGGCTTTTCAGCTAGAAGTTTGATTTTTAAAATTAGATCATACTTGTCAAAGTCTATTACAAAATCCGCTCTTATAGAATATGTATGTATCTTGGCAGCTTAGCAAAGAAATCCTCGATCAACAGAACCATTTTTAGAAAATCACTGCCAGACCTGAAGTTAATTTCTTCTAAATCTACAACATCTGCAAGCCTTGTATGGGAGTCTGGGTTTTAATCAGCTCTGCAGTATAACCAAATGACTAGTGATAATAAATAAATAAATATATAAATATATTATATTATATAATATGTATATTATGTATTACATATGTATTGTAAATAAATAAATATATATTATATTTATATATATATAAATATTTATATATAAAAATAAGCACCAAAACCCATTTGACAGGAAAACCACAATGAAGCATAAAAGAACAATATGGGATACAGGCTCCAAAGTACACATGTTTTCATTGACAACTTATAAGACTTCATAGATAGTTAATACAAAATAGGAAAAAGTGTTGGTGCCATAAAGGGTATCTTCCTTACTAAAGATTATTTGATTCTTTTTTCACTAAAATGAAAGACACTCAGTGATATCAATGTTATTCCAATTCATAGTTAATGACATATCTCAATGGAAATATTTAATAGTTGAGGAAAGGACAAAATGCAAAGTGAATGTGGGCCACAAGTGGGCTGCAAAAATGCTGACAGTGGAATGGATACATTTCCAAATTGTTAATTTTAGCCAAAATCCAGGGTATACCTTCATTTATTACTTAAAGTGGAATGCTCTCTCAACCGTGTTTAAAACCTTGAAAATTTTCCATTACCATATGACTTCTCATTAAAAATAAAAGCTTAAGACAGGAGTTCTTAACCAGGGGGTCCATGAGCTTGAATTGAAAGAAATCAACTTATTATCTCTATTCACTCTGACCTCTAACTGAAATCTAGCATATCCTTCACTTACGAATGCATGCAATAAAAAAAATTACAGTAGTATTCATTTCACCTGACTGGCAAAGGGGTCCATGGAACAAAAAAGGTTAAGAACCCCTGGCTTAAGAGGATAAAGGTAAAGAGTATCAATGTATTCCAAATAGGCTCTCATAATTTTACTGGAATAAAATATTGGAAGCAATAAACATTCACACTGTTCAGCCACACTTTTGCAAGGAGCGAGAAGTGGGCATCTGGGCGTAATCAATCTATAGGTAAATATGTTATTACTCAAAGTGCTGCATACACTTTATGATTCAATTTAATCTTATCTGCATTTTTCATGTAATTGACTAATAATATACATCTCATATATTCTTGTTAATTTGTCATAAGAAATTTTAACACTAGCAAATACAGAAAATATGCTTCAGGAAAAGACTTCAAATAAAGCAAAGGTAAACAAAGCCAAAATTAAGGTTTTCTTTTATGTAATTCTGTTAACAATACAACTAATACCGATTCAGTCTTTGAAATGTGTCAGAGCTGTCTGGACATTTTGCAGGCATAATCTTATTTAAACCTTTCAACAATCTCATAAGGTAAATGCTATTACTATTGTTTTTCTGAAAAGGAAACAGATTGAAAGAGAAGTAACTTGTCCAATTTCAAAGAGTTACAAAATGGCCGAGCAGGAACATAAACCCAGATTTTGGGCTCTGGAACCTGTGCTTTCAATCTCTAGGTCATATTGTGTCTCTGATGGATTCACAGAACTCTGAACCCCAGTGCTGCATGAGTCTGGATAACTTAACAGTGGATCACAATCTACATTTTTATCACAATGCATTTTACTCAAAATTTGAGTTTGGCTTTTTTTTTTGTAATTTGTGAATAGCTACTCTGGTTCCTAGATATAGCTCTTCATCATCCTTTGCCAAGATGCAGGTGTTCCCAAATGATCTGTTCTTGGCTCCATTCAAAATCTCTAGCCCTGACCTTTCTCCCAAGTGCCAGTTCTCCATTTCAAATTGCCTGCCTTACATCTCCTCCTGGATGTTCAGCCCCCACACATTATGCTCCTTATTGAATTCATCTTATTCCATCCAAAATTCATCTTTTCTACTAGATTTTCTATTCTGGCCATCATTTCTATAATACTTTAGAGAATGGAAACTACTTTGAATCGTCTCTGCTATAATTTGTATTATTGTTCATAAATATTCTATCCCCCTTTCTTTTTTGTGTAGATTATTCATGTCTATCCCCATTGACTTTGATCTTGGCCACGTGATGTGCTTTGATCAATGGAACATGAACAGATATGACATATGGCACATCCTTTAATGGGTAATTGCAAGTTTCTACCAGCTCTCTTGCCTTTCTCCTCTACTTCAAGAACAGATACCTCAAATAGAGACTGTTCCTTCCCAGATACCTAGTATCTGGGTCTAGGAATGAGAAAACAAGGTAAAGGAAAGCCTCAGCAGCCACCCCACAGCTCTGATCTGTATGAAAAAGGGAGAAATGTTTTTTTATTGTAAGCCACTGATATTTGGGGCTATTTGTTGTTACTGCAAATCTAGCTCTTCTTTATACCTTCACCAGGACATCAGATCAGTTGTCAGTTTGTATTTATTTTACATCTGTAAAAATCTTCTATATCTTCCTTTCTCTCTTTTTATACCAACACTACCCTAATTAGGATAAACATTACCATCCTTTGATTTTTGTAATTCCTAATGCATATGGTTTCTCTTTTATTTTTACTCTAGTTTCTCTTCTATGAAGATGACTTTACCTCAAGTGAAATGTGATAAACTCATTGCCCTATTCAAACAACATAAATGACTCTGCAAGGGGGAAAAGTAATCAGCTATATCAAATAGCACTGATAGGTCAAGTCAGAAGGAGAATTAGAATTTACCACTAGATTTAACAACATGTGTTTGATATTAATGAAAGTCACTGGTAATCTTAATAAGAAAGTTTTTATAACCTTAGTAAGAACAATTTGGAAAGAGTAATGTGGTGAAAGCTTGAATGGAAAGGATTCAAGAGAGAACAGGAAGAGAAGGACTGGAGCTAGCAAGATAATTTAAAAGCATTTTCAAGAGTTTTGATATAAAGGAGAGAAGAGAAATAGGGTGGTGTCTCAAAGGGAATATGGAATTAAGGGGGTTTGTTTTGTTTTGTCTTATTTTGTTTATGGTGAGAGAAACTTCAACAGGTTGGTGTACTGATGGGAATAATCTACACGTGACCAAAAAAAAAAAAAAAAAAAAATGATAATGCAGGACAGTTTGGGGATAACTGAAGCCATAACCTTGAGCTTAACTAATTTTCACTAACTTGATAAAGCAATTAATCAGCTTCTACATTTATATTTGAAAATGTGCCAGTACCCAGGGAATGATAAATTAATAGCACTCAGGGAAACATCTAGCTAACATTCTTGTCTTTAGGAAGGTTTACATTTTTTTTATGAAAAATGATCTTTGTGGTGTGGTTAGAGGGAGAAATCCATGGTATGGGTTACAAAGGAAAAAGTACAGGAGAATGTGGAAGGCTGATCCTGGAGGATGAAGCACATCAGCAAGATAAGAGGTGAGCTGGGCTCTTCCCTTGGGAAAGGAGAAACATTATTTCCACATAGAAATAACAACATAGAACCCCAGACGAATCTCTCTCACACTTCCAGATCTGCCCCTACCAGATTTCCCATGTGGTGAACTAGGTCTAGACCAGGTTTGGTAGGTGGGCCAGTAAGATATGTAAAGTTGAAGGATGAAAAGGGTCCAGTTCAGAGTCACAAAGATTTAAGAGAGGAAATGTCAAGAGAGATGTTAAGAGTAAATGATTGCTAACCTTGAGCAGGAGACTGCCAGCAAGACAGACAGCTGACAGTAGCTGTGATGCATCAAAGGCAGAGGCATTTCTCTACTCATCTCCTGTAAATGGTTACAATCACCATTTTGGAGCCCTCCAGCTGTGCTGAGCACCAAATCTGCTTTCTGCCGTGGGCGTGGGCACACTGTGAAACTTGCAGTGCTGAGTTAACAGGTTGATTAGTTGTACCAATACATGGGGAATAATAAAAGCCATGCTAGCATCTGTTAACTCTGACCAAAACAAATCCTTTCAAGAAAAGAACATTCCTGTGAGTCTGAAATATCAATCTCACTCTTTCTGAACATATAATTCTATATAGTTCATGATATATTAGAGCTTTGATAATAATATAAATAACTGAATGTTTGATATACACATTAAAGCAAGAGTCATACATCTGTTAGGTTTTTCTCCTACAGAAAAATCAAATTCTTACTCCACTATTTCCTGCTTTATTGCTTTTTCTCTGCATACTTGCTAGCTTCTTAAATGGATACAATCTCTAAAACATACCAGACTTCATTTGAGATTGCTAAATTGTCTGTGGTTGACAGGATTTTGAATTAGCCTATTTGTTATTATCTGGCACATGTACTCAGCTAAACAAAGTCATAAGGCAAACGAGTTTAAGATAATTAGATGGTGCTGGTAGTACTTACAGTATGCACTTGACTTTCATGATTAATTCTACACTGAAGACTACATTGACAATTGTATTTTGCAAAACAGCATAAAAGGAGAAAAGTGTGCAAGGTGCCTAGTGACCTCCATTATCAACTTCACAATTATTATTTTAACACAAATAAATGACCCAATATGTGGAAAAACTCCAAAGCAGTAGCTGATTAAGCATTATATAATTTATTTTAGGTAGAAACTAAACTGTAAAAAAAAGTGAAATCTAAATGTCATCAATACTGACACCCATTGGGTTAATGAGTTCCTGTCATTACAATAACAATGGAATCAGGATTTTAAGAAAGTTATCTTTTAAAAGTGTGGTGATTAAGCCTTTATTTCAAAAAGCACATTTATGCAAGTGAAAATTTATTTTTAAAAGGTACGTTGCAAAGCAAAAAACATTTAAAAGTTAAGGTTAGGCTCACTCTATAGCACACAGACAATTTTTAAAAGGTTTCCTATAGACCTTTAGAATATGAGAAGGCCTACTCTGTTCCTGTGGCTCACTTGCCAAGGGGATGCAATACTCTCATTTTCTGCTTTCTTCTGGGGTTTGCACCTATATACCCAACCCACACCAGGAAAGAGTACCTACTCTATGAAAGGTTTATTTTAGTAAAATCATTAACTACCCTTCCCCCAGTCTATTCTACATGACTAGTAGAATATAGTCATACAGAATAGATGAAAACCCATGTGAATAGTTTGAAATTCTCTAGTGAACATTATGGAAGGAAAAAAAAAAACGTTCAAAGGCATTAAAACCTAAACAAAACATATTTAGTATGATAAATGTATTAACTCTTCATACTTCAGTTGCTGCATTTGCAGAAAGCAGGATAGAGTATCTTCAAGATACTTGGCACAGCATTTGGCACAGTTAAAGAAATATAAATCTGCTTCCTTTTCTCTCCTGGCTGGGTAGGGAAGAGAACCACCACTGGCCCTGCATGAAGTGATGAGAACGTTATCTAGCGGCCAGGCCTAATCACTTTGCAAGGGTTCTCTCTGGAGATGGTTCCCTTCTGGATATAAGAATACCGAGTAGCTAGCCATTCTCCAACTTTTAAGGAAAGAAGTATCATGTTTGTCTTCTTATTTGTAAAGAAGGGAGAGTTTTTAAAAATTACCTCAATACTTTCTTCTGTGAAGAAAAGGAAAAAGAATTGTCTCTGACACCGTGTAAGATACTTTTAATAAGTTATCTTCTATATTATTTACAATACTTTTAGTAAAGTAGATCTATGATTATAAAATAGATATGAAATGTCAAATAACAAACAGCAAAAAATACTGCCTCCTTTTGTTGATAAAAATATCAGCAGCCTTGAAAATATTGCATGGATCAATGTCAGGCTAAATAAAATCTCAAAGACATACGGCAATGCATGCTTTTTTAAAAAGCACATTTCTTTCAAACTTGATGATTATGGACTAATTTTTCCCAAAGACATTTTTCAGGTAATCAAGTCATAAATCTAAGTCTTTATATATGAAAATTTCACCCACCCTTCATTAGGAGAGGAAAAAAAACCTTAGAATTCCTTTGCTAACCCATTGTTGCACTGGATGCAAGACTCAATGGTATGTCAGCTTGGCATGCTGTGACAATTAAATAAAGTATGACACTTCTTAGCACCAAGGCACATTCACAGCTGGGGATTTCAAATGACAGTTTTATTTTAGAGTTCATTCTGACTACACTTTGGACACAGGAGGGTGTTAATTGTGTGTGAGCCTTTTTCTTGATATATTTAGGGAATCACAGAGTCAAAGGCTGTTAAAACCCAGCAGTGATTGGTTAGAATTATGATAAAAATTATTTTTTCCTTATAGTTGGATTTTTCTAAATCGTGACCCAGTTGATAAAGTGATTAAAAATTCAGATGAAGGATGCTATTTCACAATTTCTTCTGGGCCTTTTGTAGGGTTGGGGCAGCAAGTCTCATAGGGTCACATTTCCATTGTCCTAGTACTGTCCTCCTCATTTGTTATGATGCTTCAGGGTTGTTGAGAGAGAAGCTAAAGCTTTCACTTTAGAAGGATAGAAATAGACACAGCTCTCATATTTTTTATTTTACCTTCCAATAGAAATAGAGTTTGATGTAGTGCAAAGAGAACAAGAATAAATGTCAGGCCTGAGAGTGCCTATAATAGGAGACCACGTACCATGTCATCAAACTATGGGTCAAATCCACAAGCTAAGAATGTCTTTTGTATAACCCTGTGAGCTAAGAATGGTTTTTCACAATTTTAAATAATTGGAAAAAAATGTGGCATTTTTTTTTTCTCTCTTATTATAAGAGTCCCTACTTAATAGCCTTGATTTTGCCTCTTATTCCACAAACCCTAAATATTTACATCTGTCCCTTTATAGAAAATGTTTGCTGAACCCTGGCTTAGATAAGAATCAAGCTGAGTTCAGGTCTAACTTCACCATTAATTATTGGCAGTTAACTTCTTCGCGCTTTCATATTTTTATTTGCAGCACAGAGTTTTTAACAACTTGCCTGGCTTCACAAAATGCATATCAAGCTGTAAAGAAGAAATGAATGTTAAAAAAAAAACTTAAGTATAAAGGTCTATACATATTTAATTGTAGATTAAAAAAAATATTGAAAAATATATAACAAATTTTAGAAATGTATAGTTTTAGGTTATAATTTTTTTTAACTCAGTCATGAGAGACGTGATTTTTTAGATGCAAGTAAAAACATGCCAACAGTAGACTTTCTGAAGGGAATTACCATTGGATCTTATAGTATTGTTTTTTTTTTTTAACTTTTTAATAAACTTTTATTTTATATTCAATATGAGGCATCAGATGAAGAAGGGTGTGTTTCAGCGAGTAGTAGCAATTTTTATCCACTATTGTGATGTCAATGGAGAGCCAGTTGAAGATGACTACATTTGATTTTTCTCTCCTTCTTCCCAGCTATTATGGCAGAAAGCAGCTGGAACCTTCCACAGGGACTCTGGGCATGCAGTTTAGAGGCCCTGGCTCTGTTTGGTATATAGGAAATGTATAAGGAACGTTGAAATTGTATACAAAGATTTGTACATAGAGGAAATATACAAAAAAGACAGTTTCTAGTATTGTTTTGTTATTTAAATTTCTGGTTTGAGTGTCTTGGTCAAATATTTTTTCAAAAAATCACCAGGTTGAAATCCTTGAATTTCCTAAACCAACAGAAGTAAACAGGAATATTCCAGATGGAATGGTTTTGCGAGACGTTGACACTTAATAAATTCTCCTTCATTATGGCTTCAAATGTCAATACATCTATCTACAGATTTCTTTTTACCCAACATTAAAAAAAACAACTTTCAATAAGATAAAGTATTTCATTCACTCACTGATTCATTCCCTCATTCCTTCATTTAATAAACATTTATTGAGCACTAATAGGGTATCAGGCTCTGTACTAGCTGCTAAGAATATAAAGCTAGTTCAGAGATGGAATTAATTCTTTCAGTACAATGTGGAGAGCATTATTATACAAGGATGCATATGATGCAATGGGATTTCAGGAACCATATATTTTGTGCTAAGAACTGCATTTGGCACTGGGGTACAGGGATGACTAAGACACAGTCCCTCTCCTAGGATATTTTATAAGTTACTGTGATAGGCACATAAAGAGATTCCTCAAGGGAAGCGGCTGTGGCTCAATCAGTAGGGCTCCCGTTTACCATATGGGAGGCCCCAGGTTCGGTTCCCGGGGCCTCCTTGTGAAGGCAAGCCCGCCCACAAGGCGTGGTTAGCTGACCCAGCGAGCACAAGCAGCAAGGGGGGGATAAATGAATAAATAAATAAAATCTTAAAAAAAAAAGAGATTCCTCAAAATAATATGGTAAATTATAATACTGAAATACACCTAGTGCACTGAGAAGGGACATTGAGCCCATTATAAGACTTTGAAGAAAGTTCACAGAAGAGACATTTGAACTGAGACTTAGAGGATGAGTAAAAGTTATGACTGGAAGATTGAATGAGTATTCCAGGGATGAACAAAGGCACAGAACAGCAGATTTTTGGTAGGAAGAACTACAAGTCGTTCAACATGGTCACAGCACAAACTGTAGGTCATGTAAGACAAGAAAGTGGTGGGCCAGAAGCCACAATTCCCAGGTTTAGAACAGAAGAAACGAGGAGGTAGAAACAGGTGCACTGGAATTCCAAGTTTTGAGCATGTTAAAATGTAAGGATGGATTTAGGCAGTTAACTTACTTCTTTGGCTGTGGTGACTGGTTCAGAAATGGGCATTAGATCTAACCTATTCAATCCAAGTGACTCTTGGAAACTGGCAGGGGTTTGCTTTTGCCCTATTGGACTTAAACCTTGAGTTAAGTAGCCCTGGGAGTTTGTTGGAATAATGAGAGGGGACTATGACATTCAAACCAACTCATGCAAAGGCAACAGATAAAGGGAAATGGGTACTGTTACCTCCAGTCCCATCCAAATTCAGACCTACCTGCAAACTTATTTGTTATGGAAATAATGCATACCTTTGTTTCTTTATGCCAGTTTTCACATGATTTTCTGCAACTTACAATCAAGAGAGATCATGGGATCCAAGCAGTGGGGAAAAGGTGGGCATGTCAATGTTTATTATGCAATGGTCATGTAATTAACATGTTTTCAGTCCTCACCTGTGCCATTGTTCCATCCAGATTCCCTTTCTTTTCACCCTCCTCCAGTCTTTTGCTAGTGTGGAAAAGGGTCAGATGCCCAGTTTGTCCAGTTGGGAATCTAGGGGACTGCTTCTTAAAAAGGAATTTGATCTAATTCCTCTTGTTTTTATTTCACACTCGTTCCTATATCCCAAGGCAACTGATCCTAAAGTTCCCCAGCCTTGTGGAGTTCTTGTGGTATAAATTAGATTGCTTCTTGGCTTTTCCCACAGTGTGTTCAGTGCTCTCTTGGGGCTGCTTAAATAAGCTACCATGCTCGCTCTCTCTTGTCTCTTTCACAGTTTTGTTGCTATTGTCTCTTCTTCTGTACTTCTAGTATTGTCTCTTTTTCTGTAAAAAATTTTTATTTTTTAACCTTTTTACTAACATATTTGTTGGGCTTTATGAATAAGTAGAGTTGGTAATATCTCTGTCATAAAAATCAACTATGCAAACATATTATAATATTTGGTTGTCATATGAAATTTGATCAGTGTCTCTGTTGGTTTTTACTGAGATCGAAAATTCTAATCGCCAGCCAATCAAACTGGAGGGAGGTCAGAGGACAATCAAGTTACTTTAGTCAAAACTGAAACTGAAAAAGATTTCAAGATAAGCAAAATATTACTGATGCCATTATTTGTAACCATTTGTTTTTATTTTACCTGGGTTTAAACCCAGCTCTGGCATTTAATAAGGGTGTGACCTTGAGCAAGTTGCTCAATTTCTTTGTGCCTTGGATACCTCATTTATACAAAGGGGATAATTATAATACCAAACTTAGAAGGTTGTTATGTGAATTAAGTTAATATATGTAAAATATGTAGAACTATGTCTGGCACCAGCTAGGCCCTCAGTAGGGAAACTATAATTATTTCTATTTTTACTTAGCAAATATGTGGACCATCAAGTAGAAATTGTTAGTAGAAACTGTCTGGGACAGAGTAAAATATAATGTTACAGAAACAAATGCTAAATATGAAAGAGAAACAAATTATAGAGTTTTGTTCTTAAGAAATAAGGAACCTCTGGATATTTAATTAAGCTTGAGGATGAAATACAATTTTAATCAATAGGGTTTACTATCTAACCTGTTAGCAGGAAACAATGACTGATAGAATATTTTTAAATTGCAACAAATTCATAAATTTTAAGAGCTTACAAAAACCTTAGCACAAACTTGAAATTAAAAAAAAAAAATAAATTTGAAACCTTTATCTTAAAGAATGAAATTCACATGGAAAAGTAAAATTCCCAGTTGAGATATGTATATATTTACACACACATACACAGACAGAAATATGCACAAGCATATAGGTGAAGTTTTTTCTTCTAATAGAGTCAAACCACTATTTTTTACAAGTAAATATATAGCATACAGCCAGAGCAGGTAAGGTAAGCTAAAGACTTTGCTAATAAAATCAGAAATTTGATGGATGTCTTAAATTTAGTGGTTGATTATACTGACTCCTTAAATAAAATTTATTCCATATGAGAGAACAGCATGTGGTCATTAAAAGTCATATATAAGATAACCTTTAATGCTATGTGGTAATATGCATTATGTACCATTAAGTGAAGAAAGCAGAATACAAAATTGTTTCTCTACTGTGTAAATAGAGAGGCTGGGCAAGCCTCAAGGGAAATATATCAAAGCAATATCTCTGGTTGTTTTAAGGTGGGAGGATTATGGATTATTTTTATATTCTTCCTTATACTTTCGTGCATTCTGGGAATTTTTCTCAATAATCACAATTTTTTTATAACAAAATAAATATTTTAAAAAATAAACATTCATTTGTAAAGAAAACTTTCATTTACCGCTTATTTGAAAAAATCATATTGGAAGCTCTGTTAACACTTGAAAATATCCTGTCTACTGCACATAATTTTAACTCTTTCAAACACAAATTAAATCAAGCAAGAAAAAAAGAATATAAGCAGGGCACATATGACTCTAGTAAATCCATGCCACCTATTCTGTACAGCCAGAGTGAGAAAGATACAGAATTTAAGAGCTGCCAGCTGAAGCCCTCAATTTAATGATCCCAAGTTGAATGTCTCACCCCATTAGTTACCCTATTAAAAAAGAATTCATCCTCAGTACTTGAAGAGCTAAAAAAATGTTTCATAGTCATCATTTAAGAAGATGCAACTTCTTAAATCAAATTAAGCCATTAAATTAGCTGACACTATCATTCCTGTTTTATTACTTTTTAAGAAAATCATCATATAATCAAAAGATACAAATTGCTTTTCCCTTCATGTATGTATTTTTTTTTTAGTATTTTTCGGTATATTAGCTGAACATATCTATTTCCTTGAGTCTGTTAGAAATAGATATTTCAACAGACATTTAATTTAAGATTGTGCCATATTTATATTTTAAAAAGAACAAAACACTGCTAAATTGATTTACTGATATTAACAAGCTAACAAGCCTTTTAGAAACTCTGATACATGTGGGGAGATTGTTCTGTCATTTGTGTTTTTAGATCTAATGACAATCTGCAGTAGAAATAGACTATGATGATGTGCTGAAGTAACTTAACAACTTCTCTGAAGCTGAATAAAAAAAAAAAAGAAAGAAAATCTGTTCATATTTCATAGATATATTTAGGCCAAAAGGGAAAATTGAAATAATTTAGAAAAATCAGAAAATTTCATCCAAGCAAGATGAAAACCTTTCTTGAAATTTAAAATTGTACGCATGATAGTAAGAGCACAGGAGCTGGATTCAAATCCTGTGTCTTTCACAAGTTACTTGATCTAAGAGCTTGTTGCCTCACTTATAAAATGGAAGTAATAAAATCCATTTCATAGGGCTGTTATAAAGATGAAATAAAATAATGTATCTAAATAATCTGGCATGTTGGCTATACATAATAAGGCTTCAATACTAATACTTGCTGTTGTTATTATCAAGCTTGAATTATCATCACAACTGTCATCATCAATATCATCCCTATCTTTATCTCATACATTAATAAATTATTTTGGAAGGCAATGTAAAATACTGCATAAATAAGAGTACGGGGCTCTCTCTTTCATTTGGAGTTAAATTCTATAAAGATAAAGTTAAGTTTGGCCATGTTTAATGGCAGGATCAGTCTTATAGAGAGGGTCTGTACCCACCTGTACGTATGCTTTGAAAGGTTTAGAAAATCATCTCAACCAAAAATATCTGTAACTTGGGTGGTCTGTATTGCCCAAGTGTCCTTTGGATCTGGCTTTTATGCTTTAACAATTCCCTATGCTAACATCATTCTAATGTAAGACCCTTGATTGAGCACAGAGTCCAGCAGAGAGTAGGTTCTCAAGGTATGTTTGTGGTATGGATCACTTCTAGGATGGAAGCTTATAAGGTTATTCACAATAATGTCTGCTAATTCTGAGTATTGGGTCATAGGAGAGAAGCCCAGCACAAATTCATAAGCCTAAAATGGTGAGCAAGATGTCAAAGGAAAGTTGAGATAGCAACAAAGAACCCTTTTTCTACTTCCTCATGTTTTACATTAGTCTTTCTCTACTTTGAGTAAAGAAAACTTAGGCAAAAAGACAGGCCAGTTGATTATGAAATGAAAATAATTATATTTACTTTTTCTATTTCCATCTTAGCTTACTAATCTTTTTTGTGTTTGCTTTTAATTATTATTTAAAGCCAGTAAACTAATGAAGGATATACTTTAAATATGGGAATATACTGATTCAGTGATTTTGCTGGAACAAATCAACACCGAACAGAATGAATTATTAGAGTGTATACACACTAGTGACAAGCATCATGAATATGACCCTGGAGATATTTGCTTTGTGGTTTGGGATAAATGTCTGTTGCCTTTACTTTTCCCATTCAGGGAAGTCATAGAACTATCAGAGGCCTCCTACCCTTAGAAACAACTACCCATCTGATTAATGAGAAATTTTCATGACACTCTTTGTGGAGGTAGTACAGTTTTCTGCAAGTTGCTAACAATTGTTGTTTTAGAGATTCAGAGTTATAACCACCCTTGATGCTTTCTGTAAGCTCTTTCATTATCAGTGGTTTTACCATCTCGATTGTAGGTTCACAAATCAAACCAATCTTAGTTACTACAAAAGAAAAAAAAATTCATAATTTCTATGATGTATTAGGCATTTATATTTTCAAAAGGTCATTACATATGCAGGAATAAATAAAAGATGATACTTAAAATTTATTAGTTTATAATAGTAATTAACAATCGATATATTTAGGAATATAGTTTAGGTAATAATACAATGGTCAATTCAAGATGAACCTGGAAAAGGCATCTTTGTTACTACAATTTGCAGAACTTTGCTCCCTAATGAGTGAGGACTTTGGTATCTCCTTTTTGAGACTCATTCTATCATCATGTTGAATTTAATGGTCATCTGGATGAATCATCTAAATAACCAAATTTTGACCTCTGACCATTCTACTTTAGTAAGTCAGGCTATAGCTTGGACCGTGCCCAATCATCCAGGAAATCTCTACCTCTCAAATGTTAAACGATATATTATTTTATTTTACTTTTGATCAAAATCCTTCTATAAGCCAATCCCTTTCATTCCTTCCTTGTATAAAATATGCTCACAATCCACTTCCGAACCTCTAGTCTATTTAGAAATAATTTTTTTCATAGTCTAAAAGTATCTTCTGCTTCACTACCACTGCAAATCAGCTTGAACCCAATGGTAAGTTGTTTAAACCACTGTAGTAGTTTGATATGGTTTATGAATTCCAAAAATAGATATTGGATTATGTTTGTAAACGGGTCTGTATCCAGGCGTGATTAAATTATGATTAGGGCTTTGATTGGGCCACGTCAGTGGGACATTGAGTCTCTGGCCCATTGGTGGGCTGGATCCACAGGTAAAACTAAACGGCAGGGCAGAGGAGTTAGTTGGAGTTTTGATGCTGAGTTTTTGAGCTGGAGTCCCGAGAAGAGGAGCTTGGACATGAGGAAGGAGAGAAAGCCCCAGGAAAAGAGATAAGCTATTCGCCTGGTAGTCTATAGCAGCCTTGTGGAGAAAGAGCACAACATCTGAGCCTGGAGAGAAATGGAGCCCCAGGAAGAGGGGAACCAAAGAAGCCTGCACTCTAAGCAGACGGTGGCAGCCATCTTGCTCCAACACATGGCAATAGATTTTGGTGAGGCAAGTAACTTATACTTTATGGCCTGGTAACTGTAAGCTTCTACCCCAAATAAATACCCTTCATAAAAGCCAACTGATTTCTGGTACTTTGCATCAGCACCCCTTTGGCTGACTAATACAACCATACTTTAACGCATATACTCTATTACTTCCAATATGTCAATTGCCAATTCTTGATCAATGCAATCATCTGCTTTTTCTATTCCTGTACCCAAGCTGCTCAGTAAAGCTATAGAAAATGTGAAGAGCAGAATGCACAGATCCATTTAGATCTGTTATAAGTTTATGATTTCAAGTTTTAAATAGATGATCTTAGGTAAATAATTCTTAGGACACCAAAAGCACAATTCATAAAAGAAAAAAATAGATGACAAATTGGACTTCATTAAGTCATTGTCCTGTAAGTTTGAAATTATTTGAAAATAAAAAGTTTACTAAAAAGAAAAATAAACTTTTTGCTTTATAAGATACCATTAGGAAGATGAAATGATAAGCTAAATACTAGGAGAAAATATTTACGAATCATATATCTGATAAAGCACCTGTATCCAGAATATATAAAAATTCTTACAACTCAACAAGAAGACAAATAACTTATTTTAATGTACAAAATATTTGAATAGACATGTCATCAAATAAAATACATATAGTAAACCTACTGACAATAACAACTGTTGTTGAGGATGAAGAGAAACTGGAATCCTTGTACTTTTTTCTGGAAGGAAGATAAAATGATACAGGAACTTTGGAAAACAAGCCATCTCATTAAAAATTAAACCCAATTTACCTTATGACCCAACAATTATTCTACCTTATGACCCAACAATTCAATTCCTATGTATCCACTTATGAGAAACAAAACACACATGTACACCAAGACTTATACATGACAATGCTATTTATAACAGCATTATCATAGTAGCCAAGAAAAAAAGCGACCCAAATATCCATCAACTGGTGAATGGATAAAACAAAATATGGTGTATCTATATAAGATTATATCATTCAGCAACAAAAAGGAACAAATACTGAGATACACTACAACACGTATGACATTCAAAATCATTTTGCTAAATGAAAGAAGCCAGACGAAAGAAAGCATATTTCATATTTCATTTATATGAAGTCAGGAAAAGACAAACCTATGTAGATAAAAAGCAGATTAGTGGTTACCTAGGGCTAGGCTTTTTTTTTTTTAGAAATAAAAAATTACTTTAATATTTACAACCTTGTATTTGGCTACTTATTCAACAGAATTTCTCATTATGAGTAATTTTTTATATTTGTTGAAATGCATATCTGGATACAAAAGCTTTAATTAAGAATTATTAAAAGAGCTAACCTAAAATATCTATTTCAAAAGGCTCTACTAACCTTATATCAGGGCTCTTTCAGGTCACTGATGAAAGAAATTCACCTTTATTAGGTGAAATATAAGAATTTATTGGCTCACGCCACTGGAAACTTCAGTTATGGTTTCAGCTTGATCCAGGAGTTAGCATACATTTTCAGGACCTACCGTATTCTGGGCTCTTTTTTTTTTTTTTTTTCCCCTTTATTTTTAAAGAAGTTGTAGATTACATAAAAGTTACATTGAAAATAAAGGAGATTCCCATATATTCAATCCCCTCCCCTCTCACACTTTTCCCCATTAATAGTATCTTTCATTAGTGTGGTACATTTGTGACAATTGGTGAACACATATTAGAGCATTATTACTAACCATGGTCTATAGTTTACATTATGGCTTATACTTTGCACTACACAATTTTATGGGTTTTGACAAAATGTATAATGGCCTGTATCCGTCATTGCAATATCATGCAGAACAATTCCAAATGTGCCCAAAATGTCCTATGTTACACCTATTCTTCCCTCTCCCACCCCTCAGAACTTCTGGTGACCACTGTCTTTATATCAGTGTTATAACTTCTTCAAATGGGCATGAGGGATCTTTTGTGGGATGATGAGAATGTTCTAAAATTGATTATGGTGATAGTTGCATAACTGCAAATTTACTAAACATCATGAATAGTACACTTAAAATGGATCACTTTTATGATATATAAATCTACCTCAATAAAGCTGTTAACTTTTTTTAGTTGGTCAACACCTATCCATAATGATTTTAGTTTGCCCAAAATTTTTAGCCACAGTCAGTGTTTATTCCAAATTTCCATAAAAGTCTCAACATCCTATTGTGCATATAGGTTCCGTACTCTCCACAATGAATTAGCCTCTTATTTTAGAGAAAAAGTAATATCTAAAATTGATAAATTCCAGATTTTTTCCCACAAATTAGTGTTTCTCCAAATTAGTGACCTCCTTTTTTTTTGGTTTCAAAGGGAGACATGTTCCTTCTCTAAGCTAACCTCTCTCTGCTTGTGCTCTTGTTCCTATCCCTCTTCCTAGAGTCTTCACCATCTTACTTAATAATTTTTGCCTTATTTGGTCCAGGAATTCACTCTCTATCCTATACCAGCTCACGTTCTCTTATTCCTCAAATAAAACAGAGCAAATCAGCAACAAGCTAATCTTTATCCTGTCCCTTGTGTTGAATTTTGTTTGTCCTTTCTTTTTAACATTACAGAAAATTTCCCAAAGGAGACCTTTCCCTTCATTGTATCAACTTCCTAATTTCCTATTTTCTCCTTAACACTTTATACTCTAGCATGCTCCCTTACTACCTGAATGAAAATAACTTTGATAAAGTCACCAATCAAAATTAGTAGTCTAACTTCACATCACCATGGAATTTGGTATTGTTGCCTATTTCCTCCTCTCTCCATTTCAAAAACACCGCTAAACCCTATTTGTTCCTGGACCTTTTTGTTAGTGATTATTTCTCTAGCTGCTCATCCTTTATTCACTCTTTAGATGCCAAAGATTCACTCTCAGGACTTGTTTTCTCTCAGAGATACAAATGTGTTTTTAGCCTGCACAGTATTGATTCTCTTTGTTTTTAAACAAAATTTAGTTACCACCATAATAAGCTTCAGGCAGGCCTGGTGCTGGCTCCACTGAGGGATGCTATCAGTGGGAAAACGACCTTTGATTTGCTCTTCCTTGCAATAAAAAACTTGAAAATGTGCTTAGATTGTTTTGCCTACTTGTCCTACTGGGAAGTCTTCTCATGACTGGTGGACTTCTCATTCTGTGCAGGCGTTATCATCATCAGCTGTTGTCTCTGTGGGAACCTTTAAGGGGTCTAGGAAGTTTACACAACCATATGTGAGAATAATCACTGTCTCTTGCTTTGTATAACTTCTCTGTGGTTTACTAGATTCTCTGGCATAAAATAAACTTTTCATCTGTAGCTGTATCTATTGATCTCACAGATCTGTTATAACATTTACTAATATTGACAAATTAGGAGACTTCTCACAAAAGCCCAGACTCTTGGCTTCATTTGAAAAATCAAACAGTTTTGGCAACACTTGGTCTTCTTTCTGAGTATGTGCTTTTCCACATGGTAGCAACCTCTGTAGCAGAGGACAGCTTTCTCCTTTAGACAGGCCATGTTTACCATGGCCTTCCTACACCACTCATTTCATGTGATCTACTTGATCCCTGTATGATTTGAGCTTATGATGCATACACCATGTGTACTCACTATACTTTAATCAAGCACAGATACTGTGATCGAACCCATATCTCCTAGAATGTATCCATCTGAGAGTTACACTTACAAAACCCAAGTTGCTCTCCATCTTCACATATAATTTCTTCCTAACCAGTCTCCTTGCTCTTGTGTCTTCCCTCTTCAATATTCTTACCCTGCTCTGAGGGGATTTAAAAAAAAATTATAGTATTTGCTTTGAAATGAAAGGAAATTAATTAAAAAAAACTATTTAGAAATAATATACTAGCTCCTTATTACTACATTTCCCTAGAATGGCCTGTCACCCCTGCCCCATCCCCAGTGCACTACAGAATTCCATTATTAATGGCCCATTAAGCCAAATTCTTCCATTCCTCTATGCATATACACCCATGGGTCTTTCTGATCTTCCCCAGGTTATATGTCAAAAAATCTTAAGCCTTCTTTAAGATTTCATTTAAATAATGCTACTTTTTGACATCTTTTCTTATACACCAGGTTGAAAGAATTATTTCTCTTTGGTGCTTTCGAGGTATTTTAGAAATACATCTATTATGAACTGGCCTATATTAGCATCACTTTAATTTTTGGTTTTCATTTTTTTCGGTCCAACCATTAAACTCAGGACCTTTCACCTTTATTATTTTGTTTTGTTTTTACCCAAGGCACTATTATGACAGAAGGCATGTAGGAGGTAATTTTGTATTTGTTAATCAAATATTTGTTAATGCCAGTATAGAAGCAGGTGAAGGACAGGTGCAGGAGTTAATAAAGGGCAAAACAACAACCAAACCCTGGCCACCCTCCCCCAAATTTACCTATTATATAGCAATACATAATTACATAATTGCATGTGAACTAGGATTTGCTTCATTATACCAGTGCCAAATGCATAAAGCCCACATTTTAAAATTTATTTATGAAGTATCCAGAGAGCCTACAAAAATTACAGGCATTCTGTAATCTTTTCATAGTCAGGTTAATAAGGAAATGAGGTTGGGAATAATCATCGATGTTGGGTTGATATAGAAAGTAAGGGGACTGGAAATTCTTGGAGCAACAAGAGACTTAAAATACAACACACGGTTGTTGTATTTTCTCTGGGGCCATTTTCAATCTGCTTATAAGAGCAATTCAGCTATTTTTTTTTCACTGTCCATCCACATTTTAACAAGAAGTTGGTCAAAGGGGAACTTATAAACTTCATATTATAACACAAACAAATCAAACCCATTGGTATTCTAGACAATTGGCTGCTTTGTTGTTATGTAAGTTTGTTGTTTGTTTTCATTTATAAAGCTTTTAAAAGGAATATCTAAGAAATATAAAAAAATAATAAAACACCATTGATATTTTAAGCTTTTAAGCTTTCATGTCAATGAACTAGACTTGATATTTATCAATTTACAAAAATGACTCAATCACTAATATGTTTAATATGACTTAAAAGAACTTTGACTAAGGTAGTTGGAATATCATACAGATAATACCTGACTCCTTACACTATTGCTACATGATTTTGGGTAAACCACTTAATATGTCTGAATTTTCATTATTATAGCCACTAAATGAGGAAGTTAGGCTAAATCAGCATTTCTTAAAATGTTATAGGAATAATTAGTAGTCATTGTAGAGAAAAAAAGTAGGGGAATAGTGATGAAAAAAACAACTTAAAGCACAGTGAATAAAGTTTGATTTATTTTGAACTACAGGACCTCTCAGTACCTTTGATATGTTAATATATACTGCAATTCTCCAAGAAGAGAGATATGATTCAAAATGTATCTCACCCCAGAAAACTGATTTTTAATTTGGAATATTACTATCATCTCGTGGGACAAGAAATATTATTTGGAAAACACCAAACTATATGACATTTGTAAGGTATTTAATCAGTATGATTAATTTTTTGATAGCCTTATTTGTTTGTCTTTCACCCCACATTTCCATATTTCATAAGCTAACATGGTTATTTCAGTGATTTATTGGGCTGATATTTACTGAGCCCTTATGGTGTGCCAGGCATTGGCGGTACAAAAATGATTATACATGGTCCCTACAATCAAGTGTCACATGTGTGAGTGAAGTACACATGTAAAAATGTAATTACAAACGTGACTGCATACAGACAGAAGAACATAGAGTTGGTATCTTTTGAAAATTATCAGAAAAATGGTAAGAACAATGTTTTGGCTTTTAAAATGCTGCATGCTATTTGTATTTGCTTATACTCATAGAATAAAATTTCCCTGACGTGGCATTTCTTCTGATATATAGATTTAGTGACTTGTATTAATGTAATTCTTGTAAATGTACTTGGCATTGTCTTCTGATACATAGGAGGCAAATCAGTTGAGAACAAGTTTTTCTATTATCTTAATGATAGCAACTTCCTTTCTTTGCTAAAAATAAATGAGCAAAGTATTACTTTACAGCTGTCATTGCTTACCCTACTTAGAATAGTTATAAGAACTAAGAAAATTTTCTGAGACAACATCCAATATAAGGCATTTAAATTAACAGAAAGTCTTAGAAAACTACAATATTCAAGAGCAAGTGTTTCTTTTTGCTCATTTTGTTTTTTTTAAGATTTATTTATTTCTCCCCACCACCCTCATTGATTTTGTGCTCCCTGTCTGCTCTCTGTGTGTTCTTCTGTGTCTGCTTGTCTTCTCTTTAGGCACTAGGAACCGATCCTGGGACACTCTGAAGTGGAGAGAGGTTACTCAACCTACTGTGCCACCTCAGCTCCCTGATGTGCTGCATTTCATTGTCTCTCTTTTCGTTGCGTCATTTTGCCGCACCAGCTCTCTGCATGGGCCAGCACTCCATGTGGGCGAGCTTGCCATGCAGGACAGCTTGCTTTTTCACCAGAAGGTCCTGGGAATCAAGCCCTGGACCTCCCATATTGTAGACAGGAGCCCAATCAGTTGAGCCACATCCGCTTCCCCAAGAGCAAGTTTTTTTAAACTATATACATCCTGAATCACTTCTGAAATAAAACAGGATTTTATAAGATCTTCCGTCTCTTATCTAAATAAAATAGAAACTCCTGTCTCTGCTGAAGGGAGGGTTTGCATTCTGACCTTATTGCTATTTAATTTATACAAGTGACTAAAGTGATATTTATTTAATCTTCACATTATATAATTCTTTCTAAAATCTTTTATATAATTTTCAAAAGTTGAATCTACCAGATGTAATTTATTTGAGGTGTAACATGCCATTATTTAGTTTAATTAAAATAATAGTATATTCTTTGGTATATCTTAGAATTTTTATATTCTCTTTCTCTCGACAGATAACAGCTTATAGAGTAAATAAAAACTTCAAAATATTGTATTTCTGTTTACATATTTATGCCAAGTGATTATGTTTTCATAGGCCTGACATCTATTTGGTCATTTTAATATAGAAGTTCTCAAACTTTAGTGTGCACAGATCACCTTGAGGTCATGTTAAAGCTCAGATTGCTTTACCCACCCATCCCCCGCCCTCCCCCCCCACCGCCCTGAGTTTCTAATGCAGTAGGTCTTGGACGGTGCTGAGAATTTGCATTTCTAACAAGTTCCCAAGTCATGCTGATGCTCCTGGTACACGTACCACACTTTCAGAACCTCAGCTATTGCAGACCCCAATTTATTAGACCCTGCATCAAGGTCTTTCTGTTGGCTTGAGGTTCCTTAGGCCCCAATCTGGAGTCTGAAAGAATCAGGGAGTGCTGGCTATTCTTAACCTCTCCAAACTAAAGTAATCTTTGTGTTGATTTCTAGGTTCTAACATTATAAGCTTATTTCCCAAATCTTATCAGATTTTCGCTCCATTATTTTCCACTGTCAGCTAACAATGTCTAGGTTGTTAGTTTGCAAGGTATGGTATACATTTTGGATTTCTTCCCTTCTACTTTCTCCTATTTTTTCCACAAAACCCATTCCCTCTCTTTAATAGTATTTTTGCAGTACCTTGGCTCTTTCCTGGCCTCATTTGCCTCTCTACCCAATTGGACCCTACTGCCAGCCATATGCATCCATTTGTGACCTGTGATTCATTCACTCCACAAGCATTTGTTAAAGATTCAATATGTAATGAATATGACTAAAGTTTTTAACTTATGAGGTTACATTATAATGGGGAAGACAGAAAATAAGCATGTAAATAAATAAATAAGTAGGATACATTCAGGGAATGATATGTACAATATGGAAAATAATATAAGTAAGAAAGTGACTGAAAAGAAGCTATATCTTAGCAACCCAGCTAATAAGAAACACTTCTCTGAGAGAGTAACGTCAAGCTGAAACTGACACAATGCGATGCAGGCAACTGTGCAATGAACCTGGCAAAGGGTATGCCAGGTAGAGGAAATATCAATTCAGAAGCTCCAAGATGGAAGTGAGCTTAGAATGTTCTAAGGGCAGAAAGAAGTCCAGTGTGGTTAAAGATAGTGAAGGTGCCAGGGAGGAAAAATGTTGAGAAGTTCAGGTCAGGGGTCAGGAGCAAAATTTTTCACGAGTTTTTCTTTTCTTTCTTTTTTTTTTTTAAACTTTTATTGTAGGAATGCATATACAACTCAAAATTTCCCATTTTACCCCCTTTCAAGTTTTACAGTTCATGATGATACTGATCATCATGAGTTAAGATATCAAAAGAATTTGAGTGAGAAGAAATGGAAGACTGACGTCAAAATCCACTGTCTTGCTTTTGGAATTGGTTGTATACAAATATGTACAACGAATTGTACACAGTTCTTTTTTTCAGAACGTGAATACAGTAAGTCTGAACCTTTTGTCCTCTTCAAAAGTGCTGAATTAAAGAACCACTCTAAAGTATTGAAATCTAGTAGTACTGGAAATGGAAAATCTCTTCCTGCTCAATAAAGTCAAGATTCTCAGTGAAGAGGGGCCAAAATTAGGTCAGGAATATATCTTACAATATTATTTTACAAAGGCAGTAACAACATCGCTAACAACAATGATTTTTATAGAATTGTCAACACACTTACCAGCAATATAACTAGTATATGAAAACATACACAAACATACACATCTTTAAGCACTTTGAGACAATGGAGAAGCAGAATTTAGCCCCAAGCAAGAATTGCTGTGTAGTTTCAACAATCCTCTCAAGAAAATCATCAAACCTATGGTACCAGATAATTTGAAATACTTTTGAATCTTCTGACCATTAGCCTCTAGGTAAAACTGAGGGTATCTGTGCTGAAATGAATTTATTAGCCAGGGTTCCTTTCAAGTAAGTCAAATAAGCCCATGTTTATAATTTTGATTTTATAGATATTAAACATTATCATTATATAACCTGAAATTTTAAAAATATTCTCACCAGCAACACAATTTTTTCAGTAGTACAGAGTGAAAAAAGTCTTGTAAATGATATCACCTTAGTTTAAAAATATCCCCAACTAATTATAATATGAGAATTTTAAAAACATTTTGTTTTATACTGTAAAACTCTTCTGGTCTCATTATGAACCTGCTTTATTCACTGCTCAGCATCACATACATTGGTAACATTACCTGTCTGCATCTACTGTTACATCATGAATCCCCCTCTGGATGACATCCCTGGACGTTGCTGTGTCTGGTATTCGGTTCAGACTCCTAGTATACAGGCTGAGCCCTCCATCTGTCATGTATCTGAAAATAAATGTCTAGTTAATCAACACAAAATTAAATGACCTCATTTGAATAACTTAATGAAATGTTCATAATTTTCAGTAATTACTTAAATATGCTCTATTATAATTTCTTCTATATAAATATTCTACTGACCAGGAAGAATTAAAATATCTTCAAGTCTGTTAGGAAATCAACCTTCATTATTGTAACAGTAACTCTACTATAAAACCTTCCTTTTTTATTTTCTCTTGTTATCAATATTTTGAACAGGCTTACAGATTATATAGCACATTGAAATAAAAGCAAGATGATTTAATTTTTTTAAACACCACTTCAGAAGAGTGAATGTTGTAGGACTAATGGAACATTACTAAACTTAACATTAGATTAATTCATTTGATAAGTAAGAATTTGGTCATAATTGGCCACTAGTATAAAATAACAATCAAGAAGCATTAAATGTTTAAGATGTGCCAGGAACTATTCTAAATAGTTTACATGAAATATTAATATCCCCACTTTAAAGATGAAGAAAATACATGAGAACCAAAAGATTAACTACTTGCTTGAGGTCTCTCAACCAGCCATGGCAGAACTGTGAGATGAATCAAGTAAGTGTATTCCAGAAACCATGAGCTTAACTACCAGCCAATGCTGTCTGAGCTGAAGGGTCACACTGTCTGCCCACCCCTTTTCTCTGAGAACTGCAATCTTATCATCACCAGACCACTACCATCATACAGGGTTGGTAGATCCTGAAAGTCAAGTTACTATTCAGTAATCCTGCTTCTTTGGTCATAGGGGATTAGTATACTACCCCATGCTAGGCAAATCAGATTTTTCTCTTTTGAGAATTGGGATTAAGAGATAGCTTATCCATGGGATATAAGCCCTTTCTCACTTGGAGGTGGAGTGGACATCACCATCCCAGTCCCCTCAGGATTGGGGGAAGAACTATGGACTAGAATGGACTTGATGGTATTCTGTTGTTCACATATGGTGATTCTAGCAATGGAAGAAATTATAACAATGAAGTGGAGCCAGTGGCCACTAGACACTTTTGGGGCAGGGAGGGGACGAGCAGTTGAAATACAGGGGCTTCTTTGGGATTTGGAGGTTGTCCTGAGTACCTTTGTGGCAATGGATGTAGGCCATTTTAAAATAGCACATACCACTAAGAACTGTGTGGGAGAGAGTGTTGTCTATGGGGTGAACTGTGTCTATGGTTGGTGGCAAGGCCCCAGGATGTGTAAGTCCATTGAGGGTGGTGGGCCACACTTGTGGGAGATGTTTGTGTGGGATGTGGTGGGAGGTGTGGGAGGTGGGCAACATGGGAATCCCAGTGGGTTCTGTGTAATATTTTGGGTATCTAAGCACCTCTTAAAATATATTTATATATATACATAAATAACATTTTTGTAAGCAAATGCACATATATGCATATACATTTATATATCATTTTGCAAACGTTGGTATGTATTGTGAAAATTTTGATTTTTACCCACAGTAAAAAAATTAAAAAAAAAAAAAAAAAAAGAGATAGCTTATCAGTCTTTCTATGTGGATAGAACTGATAATAATGGAAACTGGGAGTTGTAGATATCTATCTTCCATCAGGTGCAAAGATTCACAGAGAAATCTGGTCAACAATGTAAGAAGAATAAAGCAGAAGTACAAACAGAAGCAGAGGCCGCATGGCTTTTACCTTACAACCAGCCTTTGGGTTCTAGGAGATATCCCTACTTCCCTATAAGTAAATCCCCTATTTGCTCAAGCTAACTCAAATTGATTTCATTTTTTTGAATCAAAACAACTTATCAAGAAAATCATAACTTCTAATTCCCATATTTAATTGGAGATTAACCAAATAATGTAAAGTCAGGATTACAAAGTTGAACTAATTACTTACATAATTAGTAAATTCTGCAACTATTCTGAAATTCTTCTTACTGAAGAAGTATATAAAGTCTTAAGATAGTCAGAATCCTATAAATAATAGCTATTTATTATTCACAATCTTTCCTATACATTTTGAAAATGAATTTAAAAATTTTATATGCAAAACAAAACACTATGGGAAGCGGCTGTGGCTCAATCGGTGGGGCTCCCGTTTGCCATATGGGAGGCCCCGGGTTCGGTTCCCGGGGCCTCCTGGTGAGGGCGGACCCGCCTGCGCGGCGTGGTTGGCTGACCCGGCGAGCGCAAGCAGCAAGGGGGGGATAAATGAATAAATAAATAAAATCTTTAAAAAAAAAAAAACACTAAATTTCAATGCATTATTCTTATAAGATGTTCTAAATGGTTAATTTTCCTGATATCTTGATAACTGAAGAATTTAATCCCACATTTTAGATTTAAATTTAGATTTAAATTTAAAAACAGGATGTTGGCTCTAAAATATATTGAACATTTACATGCCTTTTTAAACAGGAACACTGTTTAATTTAACTTTTTCTTTGGATGACTAATTCCTGGTTATGGATATCAATTCCTGTACTGTGGACAGTGATGCTTAATTGGTGAACTGAGGAGTGAAGGGCTATTTGACCTTCCTACTTTTTAATTTGTCAGCTGCCACTTCTTGGTGTTTACAGTGTTTGAGTGTTTATTCTTACACAATTTATCTTATTTTCCTCACAGTTCTCTATCAGTGTGTCTGAAAGCTTTTACTTGTTTATTTTCCTGAGGTGACGCCTATGGAATTCCTGATAGGGTAAAAGAGTTTAGTGGCAAATATTTTCCTAATTCACTTCTACTTTTGAAATTGTGTTTTAAAAGGTTGAGGTGGTAGAATTCTCTCCAGATAAGTGAAATACTCCACTTTTAAAAAACCTATTAACATCTGTATTAGTCAGCCAAAGGGGTGCTAATGTAAAATACCAAAAATGGGTTGGTCTTTATAAAGGGTATTTATTTGGGGTAGAAGTCCAAAGATACCAGGCCATAAAGCGTTAAGTTTCTTCTCTCACCACAGTCCATTGCCACGTGTTAGATAGAGCAAGACAGTTGCCGGCGTTTGCCAGGGTTCAGGCTTCTGGGGTTCCTCTCTTCCCGGGGCTGCGTTTTTCTCCGGGCTTAGCTCCTGTTTCCTCCACAAGTTCAGCTGGCTCCTGTTTCCTCCACAAGGTCAGCTGTAGATGATCAGGCAAATGGCTTGCTTCTCTTCTCCTGGGGCCTTCTTTCCAATATCAAAACTGTTTCTCAAAAGACTGCTTCAACTGTCCTTTGCCTTGCCTTTTATATTCGATTTCCCACCCACCAAGGGGTGGGGCTCAACGCCCTAATCCTAACCTAATCATGCCCAGATTAACAGATCAGTTTACAAGCATGATTTAATTATATTTTTGGAATTCATAATTACATCAAAATGGCCAACTGTTACAACATCCATAATCCTAACTCTAACCTCTGGAAGAAGATAAAACAATGTCTACGTTTAATGTTACACATCTTAATGATATGTTTTATTCATCTGTGTATCTATAAAAATATTTAGCAAGGTGCTTTCTATCCAGTTTGGAATCAATAAATATGTTAAATATTTGTTCAACTGAATTTAGAGGGTTGCCATACTGTAGGAAGAAAATATCATGGGAGGTCTCAGGAACTTTGCCCATAAAGGTGATGGCCTCTGAACAAGAGTTAAGATTGACGATCACTGCTAATATTAGAAACAGAAAGCAATCTTTCAATTATGTCAGGAAAAGTAAGTTCTAGAGACAAAGTGAAGCAGGCTAGTTTAGGGAATGAAAAGATGAATCTGGGACCTGGAAGGAAAACACGACTGTGAAACATGTGGCCATGGAAACCATCCTTGACGGAAAGATCCCACAAGATGGCTGCTGGAAGAGCCTTGTAAAAATTCCCATTTGGAATGGGATTTCATCTGGGATCAAGGAAAAGCCCCAGATATTCTCAAGGGGCCTTGCCATTGGGCCCCCCAGGGGAATTGACAGGTGGGGTAACCAATCAAAATTGCCAACAGCTGGGACTCCTTCCCCAAACATTAACAAGAGGAGAGGTAATTAATGATTTAAAAAGCAATCACAGAAGTTAAATCAACCCCTTTTTGGGGTCCTGTTTTTGCCCTTTCTCGCTCTGCCTGGACCAGCAAGCAAGTACACCTGGGGACTTGTAATCTGTAATAGGAATTTGTAATCTGTAATGGAGACATGTAATCTGTAATGGGGTTTGTAATCTGTAAATCAGCACTTTTTACCCTGTTTTTTGCCCTTTCTCTCTCTCTGCCTGGACCAGCCCGCAAGTATACCAGGAACCCATAATCTTTTATTTTCTTTCTCTTCTCTCATTTTCTTAATAAACTACTGGCCTAACTAAACCAGCATGTTCTTAAATTATTTTTGGTAACATAGCCAAGAACCTAGAGGAAATCCAGCAACAAAACGTTAACTGCTTTGAAAACTAATTTTCAAAAAACCCATACATTTAAAACTTCATTGAAATTTATATATATATTGTTTTTTCAGGAAGTATTTCAAAGGATATTCTTGGGTCCCTAAATTTTTCAGGTTAACTCAAATAAGTTTACAAACAGATTTGTGTAGACCCCAAATCTTGAACGTATCATTCCTCTGTTTATTTACATATACTTATTTAAAAGTTAGTATGACATTTTCATGATAGAGCCATGGATTTGTTAACTCAAAAAATAATTTACATGCATCACAGGAGTATGACAAATTCCTGTTTAAAAATATTTTTCCTTGGAATTTCTTCCTTCTTGTCATTCCTTCTGAAGGAATTAAAATAGACAAGCACATGAACTTCATAATTTAACTAGAAAAAAATATGCTGCAATCTGGGAGCTATAAATACTAGGGGATAATTTCAAAAGAATTATGTGAAGTTTTAAAAAAAGTTTTCCTAATAGTGTTATATCTAATCTTCAAAAGTATCAGCCAAAGTGAATTTAAGAGGAGGCTGAAGTAAGAGAGGATTGCCTCCTAAACATAGATGCCAGGATTTTCCCACAAGCACCTCAAATACAGCATAAAGCTGACCATGGATTAGCTTCACTTCTAAAGGTCATGCTTCCTTTGTATATGCTGATACAGTTACAGGGAACACACCAGCCAATCTGGATGTATGAGTCTTCCCTCTAATCTGTTCAAATCTGTGGATCTGCATCACTAGGCTCTAATTATTTCTGGAATTCACTGAAAGAGAGAAAAATTGTAAAAAATCTTTTTTTTTTTATGTTGTTCAATCCTATTTTCTCAATCATCTAAATGATATACAACTCTAACAACCTGACAACTCCATGTTTTTTAAGCTTTAAAAGGATATGTATGTATGCAAAAGAGCATACAAAGTATAAATAATAATTAATATCAACTTTCATGTGCACATTATCCAGCTTCAAAAAGAGAGAATTTCCAATATCTTCAATGTCCCCTCTGAGCTCCTATCAATCACATCCCTATTCTTTCCTTCCAGAAGTATCCAATGTTCTGGGGATTTTGTTTTAATCATTCCTTCCCTTTTTTAAATTGGTTTTACCACATGTTATGCATTACTAAAAATATATTGTTTAACATGATTTTGAACTTTATATAAATAGAATCACACTATATGTATTCTTTTGAGAATTCCTTCTTTCACTCAGAATTATATTTTTGTATGTTATCCATCTTGGTATGGGTAGTTGTATTATTCATTTTACAGCCATGTAACTCCATTTTATTAATGCAGTAATTTATCCATTTGACTATTGTGTACATGTGAGCTGAAATTAGTCCTTTTGCTGTTATAAACTAGGCTGCTATGAACATTTATTTATATATATATATGTTTTCTTGTGCTGACAGGTGTGAACTTCTCTGTGATCTATTTCTAAGATAAGAATCACTGGGTCATAAGAGATACACATATTCTTTTATTACTAATCACTGCCAAATAGTTTTCAAAATGACGATCTCAATTTAAACTACTATGAATAAGAAATTTGATTAATTCATAACCTTGCCAATATTTGGTATTTTTTGATAAACTGATGGATATGAAATGACATCTAATTTGGCTCTAATTTACAAGCCCCTGATCATATTTTAATTTTTTATAGGATATTTCTGTTTGTCTATGAAATATCTGTTTATGCCTTTTGCTCATCTTACTATTAGAAAATTGGAATATGTTTGCTTATTTGTTTTTTTCTTTTTCATTGATACTAATCTTTTTTCAGTAATATGCATTGCATGTTTGTGGCTTGCATGAGGTTTAGTCTGGAAATTTTTCTCTTTCTCATTTTTATGTGAAATTAATTTTTCCTGAATGATTAGAAAGAAGCTTGATTTAGATAGCGCTCCTACCTACTTTCAAAGAGCACTGACTTTGTTATTTTTGTGTAGTGTTTGAAAACACGAGTGCTTCTTCTCTAAAATTTTCAGGCTTGTTCCCGTCCTCCATCTTTATCTGAACTTTGTCCATCTTTATTTCTACTGCCATGATCTTGTTCAATTTTGATTCCACTCCCAGAATTTTAACTTCGTGTGGTGCCCCATACTGAAAGATGGGACTAGACTCCTCCAGCCCCTTCACACCTGACCTTTATACTCAGTGAGTAGTCCAGCAGCTTCAGCTGCTGCTTGCAGATCAGCCCTGTGAGTTTTCTAGTCAATTTCTATCGGCTATTTTGTGGTTTTCTGTCCTCAGCATCATTAGATGCCCTTAGCTTCTCTGTTTCTTCTCACACAGATGCTGATTCCATGTAAGTCATTTGGCTGTTGATGGTTTGTCCCCAGTTGCTTGGGGTTTGAGAGGATATCTTGTCACCACATTTTCTGAAAATAATTGTCATAGGCTTTTGGTTTTGTTATATAGTTACTCTGCTGTTTTTATGTGGGGATTTGAGAGAATTCAAACCTATGCTTCCACCGTATTTGCCATCTTTCTAGAAGTCTACATTTTTATATTCAGTATAAGAGAGCTACTGTATTTGACTATTAGCTCATTTTTAACCACATTCACACACGGGGCATCTAAAAGTTTTGTTTATTTCCCCTTCTAAAGAACACCCCTCTCTGCATCTTCTTTAAGATGAGCACAGAGATATAATAGTGAGATTGGGCCCCTAGTTCAAGTGTACGAGCTAAGAAAACTATACTAATAATGAATGGCTGCTATGAACTTCGGTTATGCTTTTTGTAAAGAAATCAAGCTCCTAGGATTGAAACGTATATGCATAGACATGTAGACAACCCCATAGGTCACTCTGCCATGATGGTTATGGATACAGACTAGAGCCAGACTGCTGAGGTTCAATCCTCGGTGCCGCTAATTCCTACACGTGTGGACTTGAGCAAGTCACTTATACCAGCTTCATTTGTAAAATGGAGGTAGTAATAATACACTTACTTCTTAGGGTTGTACTGAGATATAAATGACTTATATATAAAATGCTTAGAACATTGCCTAGCACAGAGTAAATGCTATAGTATATATTGGCCAGTAGTATCAGCTCTTGTCCCATCAAAATTTTTACATTTATTAAAAATTACTCTATCTTAATATGAATTTAGTAGAAGCATTAAGAATAGGACTCTCTGTGGTTGACAAGAGAAATCTTTTCACCCAGTTTAGGCCACCTTGCCCTTTCCACTACTAAACATTTTTCAGTCATCACAAATTTTACTAATGGAGAATGGAAGAAGGATCAAGGCAAAACAAGAGTAAAGTATTTCCTTTTGTTATTTCATTCCAGATTTTAAAAATTACTTTGTGTTTTGGTTATGTGGTTTAAAGTGGAGTTTTAGGTATATTCTTTGCCAAACTATTTATCACTGTGATACCTGCAGATAATTTCAAAGTTCCACTCAATTAAAATATGTAACTTTCTTTCCAATTTTTAAGGATGTTGCTTTTTTTGTTTCCTTAAGAGACCTTTTAAAAGAAACTTATTATAAGTAAGAGGCCTTTCTTTGACTAATTCCTAATTACTGATAGAGTCACATCCCCAAGTGTTTAAAGTAATTCTAAAAAGAGAATAAAGTAATAAGCTTTTATGAGCTTCAAGAATTTTTGAATCCTCAAAACGTCTATTAACTAATTTTATAAGTTCTACCTAGAGTAGAACAAAAAGTGAAACTTCATCTCCCTTTACAACCAAAAAAATATATCTTAAAGACCTTCATCAATTACTATATCTTTTGAGCATTTTTCCCTTTAATCAGTAAAACAAACTTTTCTAAATTGGGAAAAGAAAGCCAGCTTTGAGTTTCAATTTTTTCCCCCATCCTACCCTACTATTATTATATTATTATTTTGATATCATTTATACATGAACATATATTAAACAATACGTGTATAATAAAAGTTGTGAACTTACAAAGCAAACATGCCTAACATCATACAGGGGTTCCATGCAGCAACCCACTACCAATACCTTGCATTATTGTGAGACATTTGTTACAAATGATGAAAGAATATCATCAAAATCTTACTACTAACTATATTCCTTACCTTACATTTGGTGTATTTTCCCCCAACCCACCCTATTATTATTTTTGAAATATATTTTTATGACAGAAGTTGTAAACTTACAAAACAATCATGCACATGTGCAGGATTCCCATACATCATCCCTCTATCAACATACCACACCATGGTGGAACATTTGTCACAGATGATAAGATAATATCATTAGAGTATTACTAGGTCTGTAGCATACATTTGGCACACTTTTTCCATACTCTATTTACATACATTAAGTATCAGTAGTGCATCTCAGTCCTCCTATTTCCTTTAAGAATCAACCACCTACCAGTAGGTCTTGAAGATATTTTGCTACATTTTCCTCCAGAAGCTTTATATTTCTTGCTTTTATATTTAGGTTTTTTATCTATTTTGAGTTAATTTTTGTATAAGGTGTGAGATAGGGGCCCTCTTTTCTTCATTTGGCTATGCATATCAAGTTCTCTCAGCACCATTTTTTGAATGGACTGTTCTGTTTGAGCTGGGTGGGTTTGATAGGCTAGTCAAAAATCACTTGACCACAGATGTGAGGGTCTGTTTCTTAACCATCAATTCGGTTCCATTGGTCTATGTGTCTGTCTTTATGCCAGTACCATGCTGTTTTTACCACTACAGTGAGGAAATATGATTTAAAGTCCAGAAGTGAGAGTCCTTTAACTTCATTTTTCCTTTTTATGATATGTCTAGCTGTTTGGGACCCCTTACCCTTCCAAATAAATTTGATAATCATGCTTTCCATTTATTTTAAAAATGCTGGTGAAATTTTTATTGGGATTGCATTGAATCTGTATATCAATTTGTGTAGAATTGACATCTTAATGATATTTAGTCTTCCAATCTGTGAGCATGGAATGTTCTTCCAATTATTTAGGTCTTTTTTTATTTCTTTTAACAATGAGTTGCAGTTTTCTGAATTCAAGAGCTTTACATCATTGGTTAAGTTTATTCCTAAATATTTGATTTTTTTAGTCACTATTGTAAATGAAATTTTTTTCCTGACTTCCTCCTCAGATTGCACATTATTAATGTCTTTTTAAAGTCTATGTCATTTAATGTAAGTATAGGTACTCTGGCTTTTTATTTATTTATTTTTGTTACTGAAGGTGTTTCAGCCTTTCACTTTCAAACTATTGGTACCCTTAGGTCTAAGGTTAGTCTCTTGCAGACAGCATATAGGTGGCTCATATTTTCTTATCCTTTCTGCCAGTCTGTGTCTTTTGATTGGGGCATTTAACCCATTAACATTCATGTTATTACTGTAAAGGCAGTTCTTATTTCACCCATTTTGACCTTTGGGTTTTATCTGTCATATTTTATTTTCACCATTCTTTTGAGAGTTTTAATTACTTTTACTGATATATAATCTTCACTTCTAGACTCTTCCAAGCCTCTTTCTCCTGTCTTTTTTTTTCAGACTGTAGCACACCCTTTAGTATTTCCTTCAAAGCTGGTCTCTTGGTTACAAACTCAGTTTCTGTTTATCTGTGAATATTCAAACCTCACCCTCATTTTTGAAAGACAATCTTGCCAGATATAAGATTCTTGGCTGGAAGTTTTTCTCTTGTAGTATCTTAAATATATCATAACACTGTCTTCTTGCCTTCGTGGTTTCCGTCCGATATGGATAGGCACTTAATCTTATTGGGTATCCCTTATATGTTATGCATTGTTTTTCTCGTGCAGCTCTCAGAATTCTCTTTGTGTTTGGCATTTGACATTCTCATTAGTATGTGTCTCAGAGTTGGTCTATTTGGAGTTATTCGGATGGGGGTGTGTTGTGCTTCTTGGACATGGATATCCATGTCCTTCAATAGGGTTGGGAACTTTTCTACCATTATTTCTTCAAATATTCCTTCTTCCCCTTTTCCCTTCTCTTTTCCTTCTGGGACACCCATGACATGTATGCTTGTATATCTCTTGCTCTCGTTTATTTCCCTGAGAACTTTTTCAATTCTTTCCGTTCTTTTTTTCATATCTTTTGTATGTTCTCTTTCAGAGGCCATTTCTTCAAGTTTAGCAGTCTTTTCTTTTGCCTCCTCAAATCTGCAATTATATGATTCCAGTGCATTTTAAATTTCATTTATTGAGACTTTCATTACCATAAGATCTGCTATTTTTCTATGTATGCTTTCAAATTCTTTGTGCTTATCCAATGCCTTCTTAATATCCCTAATCTCTTTAGCCAACTCATTGAATTTATTATGGAGATTTGTTTGAACATCTATGATTAGTTGTTGCAACTCCTTTATGTCATCTGGAGGCTCATCTTGTTCCTTTAACTGGGCCATATCTTCCTGTTTCTTGGTGTGGACTGTAGTTTTTTGTTGGAGTCTTAGCATCTGGCTTACTAGATATATTTATTCTGGGTACAGTTTCTCTCTTTAGTTTAGAGCTTTCTTGTCCTTTCTCCCTTGCTGGGTGTGTAGTAGGAGTCAAGGATGTAGTTGGTGCTGTAAGCTGTGGAGCCTCAAGCTGCCCGCATTGCCCAAGGGACAGATGAAGCTTCTCCCAACTTTCTCCTTTGCCAGGGGTAGGGACAGAACCACAGCCATGTGTAATAATCCAAGTCATGCAGGCCTAAACTCTAGTTGCCCAGAAAGACTGATGAAGCTTCACACCCCTTCCTACCCTGCCTGGGGTGGGGATGGAGCTGCAGGTGTGGGCAGCAATCTATGCCATGAGGGTCCAAAATGACCGCAGTTACCCCGGTAACTTCTGACTATTCTGTCTGTGCCAGCTGAATGTACCTGCAGTTACTTGGAGAGACTGGTGCAGGGCCTGCCAGCTTCCTCCCTGCTAGAGGTGGGGCTGCAGTCCAATCTGGTTGAAAGAAGCCGGTCCCTACCTTCACTGTGATTTTCAATCACCCTGGCTTCCCCTCATGCTGGGGGCTACTGACCTCTTTCCGACCCAGATAGGTTCAAACTTTAGCTGTTCTTAGTGTTATACTTCAGCCAGCAGAATTTACTAATCAGTAGCTGAAGTCAGTGGCCAACCAGCTCTCCCTCCCCTGTTTTTGGGAAATGGAGCTTCCAACTCCAACCACAGAACAGCTCCTGAGGTGGCTTGCACTGCCAGAGTAGAATGATCACCAGCCTCTGTTGCATGGTCTGTATTTTCCCTGCATTTCAATTTTTCATGAGTTGTAGTACAGATCTTTCTTTATCCTTTTCTTCTTATTTAAAGAAAACACCATCAAATTAAAATCCTTCTGGGATGTCTCTGGTCCTTTTTTCTTCCCCTATTTTAATCTTAGGCTGAAACGTTAGGCTGCCTCCTACCAATGCCAACAGTGACATGCTACGTGTACTGGGTGGAAGCAGTGAATTTGAACAGCATATCCTCCTAGGGATCAGCCACCCAAATCCCCAACTATCCTGGAACTGAGATCAGCCACATCGTCTGCTGAGTTTGTCTCATCTTCCTGCACACAGGAAACAGAACTCTAAGACATTATTTAAAATTCAGTGTCCTGTATTCTACCATAGGACATGGAAAATTTATAAGTTTAAGCAGGTCACAATCACCAAAGGAACTTTTCATAAAGAATTTGTAGTATTTTTCCTTGGTTTTATTTTTTCCTTCCACTTTGAATACTAAATATGGATGACTTTGTTGGTCAACCAGGTAGACTTCTGATGCATATTTAAAGAGAGTCATTTGAGGGACTACCCAAGAACTCCTTTGAAAGACTGATAAAAGGAACAAAAATGGAGGAGATCAGAAGTTCAAATCAGGTTGCAATGAGGCATGAAATAAGTAGAATGACAAGGGATATAGCATTTTTTTTCTCATTAGTGAGTTCAGCAGAAACTAGCCAGTTTCTTGTCAAACCAATTTCTTTTTGAGCATACAGCTAAACCATATTTCCTGGCCTCTCTTAATGTCCAAGTGGCTGTTCTTCATAAAGCAATGTGAGTCTCAGTGACATGCCTGGTACATGGAAAACAGTCTCACATGATAGTTCTTCCTCTCTTTTTCCATCTGCCTTTTGAATGTCAGTGCCCAAGAAGACATTGCAAACTAGGTTGGATTACAACTAAATGACCATCTGTCTTAGTCTCTGAATTACTGTATCATGTCCATTACCAAACTGAAGATCAGTAACACTAGTGAGGATTTTATGAAAGTGAGAAATGCACTTCTTTGCTAAGCTACTGAGATTTTAATATTTATCTGTCACAGAATTTAGTGTTAACTAATACAACTATAGTCCTGGAAAATATAAAATGCTTCTGAGAGTAGGTATGCTTATAAAATGCATTACTACATATAGAATCCAGTTGTTAAAAAAACAATGCCTTAAAAACCACTTAAGTATATTTGTATAAATGTGTATATCATTCATTTATTAAGTGACCACCAAAAATATGAAAACACCTAGCATGTAAGTCACAGGTGGGCAGACACTTCGTCTATATTGTTCACCACTACACACCCAGTGTCCAGAATATTGCTTGACACATAAGATGAACTCAATATATTTTTAAATATATACATACATGATTTAGCTCATAATCCCAGTTTCTCCACATTCTTTGCCCATGAGAACTCATGCCTTATACAATTTCTGCTTTCCCCCATTTGAGATGACTGCCTACATTATATCTCTACCTAGGGTACTATTTTTGCTTTTTCAACAACAAGCATTTATATTACACTGTTTCAAACTCCACATTTCTCACTCTACACTTCTCTCCCTTCTGCTTTCCCACCAAAGAAATCAGCTCTCCTGGCCTATTTTCTCTGATACTATCACTGTCTAGAGCACTTTATCTGAAAGCTTTCCCTGTCTTACAGCGTCATGAATAGTCCATCATTGTTCATGCAAATTTTTCCTTTGCATTTCCTCTTACATCATTTATTTTTCCCCATTTCAGCCCCACCGGTGCCTCCATTATCATGCCCTGCTCTAGTAAGTAATCTCTAAATTAAAGCAACAGTGCTTCCCACTGCATATGGTCCTCAGTTAAGCTGCTAAGCATTATAATATTGAGGCCTGTAACAAGAATCCCCATCTATATTTGTTTTCTATGAATCCCAGTTAAGGAGAAGGGCATTTTCCTCTGATCTTGAAAATTAAGTATTAGTCAAGTTTATTGAATTACGTATACAATATTTATACTTTGCTTACAAATTTTCTCTTTTTAAAAATAATATTTCCTGCCTCTAGATATTTAAATCAAGGACTATAACTCAAATATTTCCTTTTTTAATTCCTTCCTTTCTTTATCATGCCAAGATTTAGAGCTTTGTCCTTATTCTGAACTCTTAACTCAATTTAATCTACATGAACCTTTTGAAATTACTAACATATTGCATTGTGGATGACCCATGATTTCTGATTTAAACTGCTCCCTGGATATGCCTTTACTCTCCAGCTATGCATCTTACACACATCTATGTGTGTGTGTAAATACATGAATACATAATGCATGTATAAAATTAAACCTTTATCCAAATGCCTTCCAGTAGTGAATGTCAAACATGAACATACATATATGAACACCTTTAATGATATAGTGAAAGAAAAGGGGGATAGAGATAGAGGAGGGAGAATGGCAAGAATGGAGAAGAAAGGGGGATAAGAGTGAGGAAAGTTTGTGTCTTTGATATTCCTCTGTTGCCATCAGGTTCTCTGAACTGCTGGATATTCCCTCTTAGGCAACGTGAGATACATACAAAAATGATATAGATAACAAAAGACAAAAGAAATTAATATTATTATTAATGAAAATAAATGTCATGAAGACGATAAACTTATTGAGCATTTACACTGTACCAGATATTGAGCAAAGAACAATTTTGTAGATTACGTCCTTCATTCCTAACAAATTGTTGAAAATTCTCCAATTACATCCTTATTACAGTTGACAATAAAGAAGTCTGGTTAAGATAAGATCCCAACTGTAGCAAAAGGCAGAGGGAGTGAAACCAGACACTGACTCCAGGGGCAACTCAATTCCTTCCTGTTCTAATTAACCCTTGTTCTAAATCTGTTTGAAACTCAGATAGGGTGGATACTGGGAATAGACTGATGGATACCAGGATATCAGATCAGGACTATTGATCAAAAACGATTATACACTTTTTAGGTCTTTTCACAAAATCAACTGTTGAACACCAGCTTCTCATGAATTAAATCATGAAAAGTAACTCATATAGAAGAATGATTTTCTGCACTGGTCCAATCAGAAGCATAAGGACAAGGAGTAAGTCAAAGTCCAGACCCATATGAAAATTATAGGTAAAGTTAATTGGGAAGCATGTGTTACACAGCTTAGGTTTTGAAGTCAGACATAGCTGGGTTCTAATGCAAGTATGACTTTTCCTTAACTTTATGCAATTGAGACCTACTAGCCTCAGTTTCCTTATCTGTAAAACAGATATAAAAATACCCACTTCATAACAGTTATTGGGGGTCAAGTGGTTAAATGAAATAATATCTTTAAAGAACTTTATAGAAGTGTAGTAGGCAAAAGGAAGTGCCCAAGATGGCAATTACAATTCTTAACAGAAGTAGTTTTAACAGAATATCTCATTGCCTCCACTGGGGATCATCCCAGTTGCTAAAATACTCTAAGAGTTTTACAATCACAATTGTTTTTGGGAATGTACAATAATAGAAAATAGAACAAAACAGGGGCTAAGATTTTTTTTTTAATCTTTTAACAACAAAAGAGAATAAATAGATTGAAACATTCAACTTCAAAATGACTTTTCCCTCAAGTTAAATTGGAGGTGCATAATTGAGGAACGTTAGAAAATATTTGCTCCTTAAAGCAGTTACAGGCAGCTTCTGGCAAGCCACAAAAGAAAAATCAAACGCTCAGCAACTCTTCCTGTCTCCTTCCCACATCATTCACTACAAAATCTGTTATTTAATTATCATGTAAAAAATCACTCTGAAAAACACAGGACACAGGCTTTTCTCTAAACTAACAGTAGGAAAACTTAATGGCTTATTAGGAAAATAATTTATACAAATTTTGGCTATTTTATTTTTAATGAATGAACAGAAAAGAGGTCCTCACCCCCAAATAACCTTGCATAGCATCTTTTCAAATTACATTGTGAGCTAACCTACATGCCCTTCATAAATCCAATGAATAAAACCCTCCTTTTCACCCAAGGAGACAAGGGCCACTTACCCACTATTGATGTCATCAGTCCTGAGACTCTTCCCAAGGATATCCCCATCACTCATATATCCACCAACATCAACTTCAGAAGACATATCCAGGTCACTGCTTGCTTTCTCACTCATGTCAATTTGTGACATGTTCCCCAGCCGGGAGACAGCGGCTCGACGGAGTGGCGTTGTATACATGAACCTTGAGGGGTCTGTATGGATGAATCGACCAGTACTGCTGCGAGGGTAGCCGGCACCCAGGGAGGGGGCATCTCCTGCCTGAAGTCGAGGACAAGCCTGGCCCAGCCTCCAGGTCATGGGAGTGGGTCGACTTGTCAAGCTGGGTATGGTCCTTCCATTCACTTCTGTTGTCACGGTGCTATCAAATGTGGTCTCCAGAGTGCTGTCAAATAAAATAGGGAAATAACTGTACTGTAGTTCACAGGAGGGCACAGACCAAGAAGGCATGAAGACAAGGAAGGCTAGAGTTGACAATCAGTTCTTAGAAGTATGTCATTTTCCTGAAAACCAAATTATATGTTCATTTTGCAATGCTAATTATCTCTGCAGATGTCAAAATGGGGGAAGGGACATTTGTTCTCAGTTGTTTTTTTTTTTTTTTTTTTTTTTGGTGTGTTGTTGGTTTTTGTTTTGTTTCTAGAATAAAGGCTATCATTACATTTTGGATGAAACAAAATTTATTTCACATTCTCAACAAACTCTTAAACTTAAACCATTGTGACTTTTGCAGAACTATAGAAAACTCACTACAGTTATGTTCAAAAGTCTCCCTACCAGGCCTTTCTAGATGCATTTGAAAGGGTAACCTCTGTCACTGTTCTCTAGGGCAGGCACAAAAATCTACGGAATGGTGAAGGTGGTAGTTGCAGTAGCCAATTCAGTCTGAATGGGGAATTATATGAAAAAGGAGCTGGATAGGAGGAAGAAAAGTCCCTGGGTATGTGCTAAGAATTAAGTGCTATTCAGTTTAAGGACAGCAGTTGATTGTCATGTAAAATTTAAGTGAGAAAATAGGAAGGAATAACTGAAAATCATTCTCTATCACTATAAGAAATTAAGCTTTCTATTGCAAGTTATTTTATTTTTTAATTGGCATAAAGATATGCAGAACTGAGAAAAACCTGTGACTTATCTGGGTCCCACGAAGACTAGACATAGTCTCTTCTAAATTCTGCCTCAAATCTGCTATGTTTTTAACTGTTCTCATTCTTCTTGCTTCAGGGTCTTCACCTAGAAAATCAACAAAATAATAAATTTGTTATTAATGTCATTACTGTACTCAGAATAATTTTACACATAGATTATATAAATTCCTCTTCATAAAAGTAAAATAGAAAGGAAATTCCAAATAACTGTTATCATCTGAAAATTATAATTATTCTTCCAAAAAATAAAATGTGACTAGAAACACATATAATGTCACAAAGAATAATTTTAAAGTGCTGATAATACAATTATACTTTGTAGGACTATGATCTTCTTAATCATTACAGAGTGAGACAGTAACAGAAATAAACTATATATTACTCTATGTTACAGAGCTTAGTTTAAAAATCTGAAATTATTTTGGGTACTAATTATTTCAATAATCACCCATTTCTAAGAGCACTGAGAACAGTTGAGATAAACTTGCTTTATGTAGCAAGTTTACATTTGGTCTCTGGGGAATAAGACGGAGGCCATTTCTTATAGAAGTAACAGCTTTTTATGTATTTTATGTCACTAGACTCATGGACCAAGATTCACATTATTGGGTGTTTTTATTTTTTATTATATCTCCATTTTCTATAGGGTACCTAAACTTCCATACTGAGACTCTAGAGTTCAAGTAAAGTCATAGACATCTAAATGCAAAATGTGTCTAATAAGTATGATAAAAATGCTCTGCCAGTGTGATCAATGCCGGCTTCTACAACCACCACCTATCATTTTGGGGTAGAAGTACCATTGAACCATTTTGTTTATGTCCATGTACTGCTTCCTGGGCCAGTGACCAATGGAAACTGGTGAGTATGGGTAATAACATGGGAAGAGTGCTCAGAAGGATGCCCAGTGATAAGAGGTATTAGGAAGGGAGGGAGTGAGTGAGGGAGGGAAGGATGGGAGGGAGGGATGGGAGGGAAGGAAGGGCAGGTGGATAGGAGGGAAGGAAGGGAGGGAGGAATGACAAAGGAAAGAGAGGAAAGAAGAGGGAAGGGAGGGGGCAATAGGAAAGGGAAGGGAATAGAATAGAAGGGAAGATAATGGAAGGAAAGGGAAAGGGGATGGAAGAAAAAGAAAAGGGGAAGAAAAAGGGAAGGGAGAAAAGAATAGCATATATTAAATTACACTCAAAACATTATCATATAGACACGTCAATATATATTATATATTATATATTATATATTATATATTATATATTATATATTATATATTATATATTATATATTAATTATATATTATACATTGTATATCTATAACCTATTATATGACTATAGGTAGATATTCAACCTGTTAATTTTCTTCCTTAGCAGATTTTTAAAAATACAAACATGTATCAATTTTAACATTTATAATCAGAGTTGGTGGGGATTTCAGCAATTGTCTTACCTTTCAGTAAGTGAACTCTTCACCATCTCACTTAGGAAGTGTCTACCTGCCTCTGCCTGAAATCTCCAATACTGGAAAGGCCACCCCATCTCCAGTCAGGGATGGTGACTCCCAATATTAGACAGGTCAAATTGTGAAAATATTTATCAGGGTGAGTTACAATTATGTCCCCCTTTAACTTCCACCTAATTTCATCTAGTTCCCCCTAGTTTTGGCCTCTGAAACCAACTGAACAACTTTATACCATCTTTACCGTGGCAGCCACTAAATTATTGGAAGACAACACATGCTAATCCCCTGCTATTTTCTTCAGCTAAACATTACTACTTTGTTCACGTGTCCTAATCCTGGATGGTTGCCTAAATAACCACCATGCTGCTGCCAATCTGTTAACCTTTTCTTTTTAATTCACAAAACATGCTTAGTAAGATCATTATTATTTCAAACTTAGAAAATACTGAAAAACTTCACTAAGGAAAATATAGTTTTAGAAATAGAAAAATAAATACATGTTGTACCCTCTTAGACATAGCATAAACTTTTCCTACAGCAATTTAAGTCACACAACCCCTAGCTTCATAGATTAACATCCTTCATTCTCTGCCCATGTTCTCCTGGAACTTCTGCCCATACTTTTATTCAAAAATATAATACAATGTATTTGAAAATTGGCTAGAAAGAAGTCTGCCTTTCCCTTCCAAATAATCTGGTAGAACTCTGAAGAAAAGAAGAAGTTTGTAGGGAAAATATTGAAGGGAGGGGAAAGAATATCATTACAGTCAAAGGTAAAGCAGAATTGATGAAAAGATTTTTTCAAATTTTGTCAAAAGAAATAGTGAAAGAGACAAAATTGGAGAAACCCTAAACCCATGGTTTAGTATGCAAAATTTCATTTAGCATAAATGTCTTAGATCCTAATGGATGGTAGGAAAGATGAGAAATCACAAGAGGAGGAGACTATTGAGATGATTTTGGGGGGGTGGGGGAAGGGTTGTAAGTCATTGATCTTATACAAGGTCTTAGAGTATATATTTCCCCTATCTCTCACCCCCTTCCCACTGGGAGAAATTTTTAGTTTTACTCTTGCTGTATCTCAACCATTTGCCAACTGGCATAATATCAATAACAGTAATATTTGAATTATTTTCAATGTCTTTCCTTTGTATTAACTTTAAGAACATTATCTTTTCAGACATTCTGTTTCACTAAATATTTTTTTCATATTCATTTCATCTCCTTTTACATGCCCTTCTTTCAATCCTACAAGCATCTCAGATTCTTGGATTCTTCCAATTGAATCCATTGTTTGTTTACATACCTTCTCTCATGTTTCAGAGCCATAGCCAGCTTCCCTCCCTCGGCTTTCTCCTCATGATATCCACTCATGACAGTGCACCACTCATGACAACCAAATGGGCCTTTTCCTCTCAATACTTATGGAGATAAACCACAATTGCCACCTCATTCATGTTGTGAATGATAATAACCAACTTAAAATTTATTTCAGTAAATGTTTTCAAAGACCCACATAAGGCAAGATAAAATGGAATGCACAAAAACAGCCCCTAAGGATTGCACAGTCTGAAAGGGCTTGTAATTTTGTATCCAAATGATGTCGAGAGGCTTTTTGGGAATGAAAACCCACAACTGAAAGGCAAACTATAAAAGCACAAATAAAATGAAATGTTTAGTAACAATTGAAATTTAGCAGAAAAACAGATATAAAAAATCTATTTAATCACAAACGTTATATCACCTCTCACTGTATAATCTCAAAGTCAACTATTATTCTTGAAGGAGGCTCTCTTGTATCAAACATAATGGTATGAGTTTTCATACATTTTCCAGAACAGTGTATTCTAAAATTCGTTTGAGGTTTTAACATTGGTGCAAACTGCTTTCTCATTGCTTGTAAGGTCTTCTCTATGAGTAAAGCACTGAATAATAGGCTCAATTTGGCACTTCTGAATTATTACTTAGTAGCAGATGGACCATTTACTCTGGTCCAGCTCCTACTTCTTAGGTCCTAATCATACACTTTGTAATTAATTCTGCCAGCACTGTCATCTTGTAATAGGAATTGAAATTATATATGTATGAACCTGATTCATTGGCAATTATCTCTTCTATGTCACCTACATGATAAATGTTACTATCTAGAGTAGAAATGTCTGATTTATTTTGAGAAACAGTCCGAGTTTTACGGATGATCTCAACAGTTATACGGATAAAAATTTTTCAACTCATCTGGTTAATCCAGACACTTTAGGGAAAAACAGCAAAATATGGCCAACGGCTTTGTTGTTAACTTTTAAGCACTCTCCAGTACAGTTAGAGTACAGACCCTAGTCTGTCTGAATTATTAGGATATCCCACAGTAAAGAGTTGTACTCAAAGAACCCTGACTAAAAACTAACTTGGAAGAGGCCATTTTGAGGCAGAAACAGAACCCAGTCAAGCACGTGGTAAAAATCTTGTTAATTCTGTGGGCTTGGATATATTTACCAAACTTAGCATGTATCATCATTTTAGGAAATTGTCCTGAGTTGTGATTATTAATATCAGAGCTATTTGAACAAACTCATCCTCTTACTTTCTCACTTGCATTTTTCAATTTTGGCTTAAAAAAACAAAAAAAGAAAAAAAAATTCCCTTAATGAAAATAACAATCACACAAACTACAAAAAGCAGAGGCTTAGTTTGAAAAAGCATGGCATACAGAGACCTCTTTGAGAGATTACTGTCTGACAGTAATGCTCTAAGTTATTTGTGCACAAAAACGGCATGTGTCATGTATATATCCACCCACAGCATGCTATAATTTAACAGAGCAACTGACAAATGCTCTCAGGGAACTGTACTCTATTCATATCTTTGAAAATGCTTACATAAGAGGTACTTAGATCAAGATAAATGCTACTATTTTAAAAGCAAAAGATGAATATTATTTGATACTATAGTTCCAGAGGATCAAAAAAAAAAAGACTCATAAGGATTAAGATTCCCTCTCTTGTCTTTGTCCTACATATAGCTCTTTTATGAAAAAAAGCAGCTCATCACAGAAAACACACAATAGAGAAGAGTAAATCTTCAATAGCTGAGCACCTGGTGTATTCAGATTCAGAAATCACTATTCCAACTATGGAAACATTACTCTTTTAAAGCCAAACTGACATGAAAAATTGAGCAATATTTGCCTTTGCTGTCTCTCTAAGCTTTCTTCTTCTAAAGCTGGTTCATGAAAAGATTCAGGAAAACCTCATAAAGCATCATGTAACAGGAGGGTCTACATAGAGAGTAAAAACAATCATATATTTAGCATCAATTGTATGAATAAAAACAGAACATTAGCCAGGTTTAATTATTTTGAATTGATGAGGTCCCATATAGGATCCTTTATGAAAATATACATTGACACAAAACATGATGTGGCCAATTTTTTTTAACAATTATGGATTTTTAAAGAAAGAACTGTACCATGTAAATATGTTTTGGTAGAGAATTACATTCAGAAATAACAATTAGAATGTATTCATTTTAGCTGTTTAAGCAGGTTGCAGAGTTGACTTTTAAAGTGTAATCAAAGCTACTTACTTCAGACATCCTCATATTTAGTTATGAAAGATTATGTCAGAAGTTACTGCTGAAACTCATGTCATTGAAAAGGCCTAGTGTATAAAGTATGCAAACAGTTCACAGACATCCACATAGCATTTAAGTTATAATTATAAGCTCAGGAGCATTTTTTGGTCAAACACATACCACATACAAAATGAAGTGAGTAAAACTGGCAGAAGAGGCACCTGCCTTTCTGAAAGTGTTACTAGAATGCATTGTCCTTATCACTGACGTATAACTATGGGCCATGTCTTCAGATGCCACCCAGGCATCAGAAGAAACTACAATGCCCTTCATTCTCTAGTCCACATTTCTGGTGTTGTAACCTTGAAGGAAGCTAAATTAATAGACCCTATTCATGACTAAGTTAAAAAAATGTCTGGAGTTTTAAAATGACAAATTTTTTTTTCTGTGTTTTTTTTTTGTCTATTATTTTCAAATGACAATATTTTTAATGAATGTTTAGAATATACAGGACACTAGGCCAATAAAACCATGGCAGATCGCTACTATTTACTTACAATGAATAGACTTTGTAACTGGTTCTCAAAGGCTCAGCTTGACAAGGAAAACAATAAAAAAAAACAAACAATTAACTAATTTATTATTTTTTTTTTTTTTTTTTTTTAGTAAGTACCGTCTAAAAAGATCAGCCTGGACAAAGAAAGAACCAGGCTAATGCAAACATGCAGTTTCTTAAAATGCTATACTTATTTTAGGATAAAACCCAACTTACCTAAGAAGTCGGTGTAAAGTGCCTGTTCCAGATCACCCAACATTGTGAGGATGACATCCTCATCTAGATGAGCAGTCCCTTCTCGCAGGCAGCTTTCACCCTCTTCTTCGGCCCAGCTTCTGCTGATGCTGCTTGGTTTGGAGGACCCATTTTCATCTTCAGACCTGCTATTTTCATCACTCTCACCTTCCAAGTCTGTTTTCGCAGACCAGTCCTCTACGCCTTCACCACCCGATTGGATGCCCCCAGCAGGCAGGAGGTTCCAGGCCCCTGAGCTGCCGGGGTGGTACAGGGACTGCACAGACCGTGAGAGAAATCTGGATAGCGAGCGCCTCTCAGCATAGCTGGATTCTCTCTGGCTGGCCTTTGCAGCATTTCCGAACCAGTTGGAAATGCGCACAGTGGGTCTCCTCTCCCCCTCACTGGTGAGGGAAAGATTGGTCAGAGACTTTTGCTTCTGAAGGCAAGCTCCCTTTCTCCTTACTTCTTTGCTCCTAAACACAGAGAGTTCAGCAGGGCGCTGCATGGTTCTTCTGACAGCTTCACCTTTTCAATTGGACTTCATTTTGTCTTCTTGCACAGAGATCTCAATTGGCCCTTTTGGTATTAATTAATACATGCAGCTCAATTAAAGCCTAGGCTCTAACAGTCACATAAAATTCTACAGATATAGTACATACAATGATTTGCTACCATTTCCCTAATCAGCATACTTACAAACATTTTTCTTGAATATATCTGAAGCAGAAAAGAGTTCACCAAAGACTCTGCTCCAGCTGAAAAGTAACACAGGCAGCCAACTATGTTTTCCCTTCATCCAATCGCATGTCTCAGCAGGTCGATGGGTCCACATTTCCCTCTACTGCTTCTGTGTTCCGAAACGCAAGGTATTGGAACACGAGTGATGTCTCGCCCTTTTTTTCCCCTCTGTTCTCACCAGCCCTTGATTGATCTAGGTCTGCAGCCCTTTACTCTTGATGAGCTGACACAGTGCAGCAAGTACAGCCTCCGCATCAGAGCCCAATAAGAGCAGAATTAAGCACTGACGCCCAGCCCTGCATGAGCCTCTCGCGTTTTAGTATTCCACCTGCATTCTCAGATCTATGGCTCTTCCTTACTGCTGCAGTGGATGCTGCTGGCTGCCATGGCAGCAAACATCCTGCTAAATTAAAACAGAGGCACGGAAGCCACTGTGCAGCTAGAATGCCACAGGTTTCAGAGCCAAGCCTGAACGAGATGCTATGCCATTAACCCTTTGCACATTTAAATCACTCTCAGCCACCAAGCCTCAGACAGACACACATGCACTGACACACACACACTGATGCCGAGAATGACAGACTAATTTTCTATAGCTGCAGGCAGCTGAAGCAGGCAGATCTGCCTTCTAAATTTTGGGATTTGTGCTGTAAAAGCAAAAATCAAATTCAAGATAGTAAAAGACCTAAAAAGTGGAACATGACACACTCCACCTGCTGACAGATAATGCTTTGAAGAGAAACACGTCACCTTATCTTTTAAAGAATAAACCCAAAGACTTTTTTCTTCTGAAGCTATTTAGTAAAATCTTAATATGACAATAAAAATCAAGATTTCTTCCTGCCTTCTTGTAAAATAAAGCAAAAACTATAATACAAAATATTTTCCCCTGCATTTTGACTCAAAGTATTCAATTGAAAGTTTATGGTCAAGTGTGTAGAACATAATGGTGTCACTGAAAACATAAAATGCATGCTAAGTCTTTTGAAATTGAGTATTTTTCCAAATCTATTCCATAACCTATTATGCCATAATCAGCTTTTAAATTTTAAAATGGTGATAAAACAGAAAACTCAAAAAGTAAATTTTTTGTGATTGAATATGCCACCACCTTGAAACTCTGACATTAGAAAACTTTTTTAAAACAACTAATAGGTATGGTAGAGATAATACGCAACATTGACAGCTAAAGAGATGATTTCACAGATAAACTTGAAAAAAACATTTTTTTTTAAGGATTTATTTATTTACTTAATCCATTTTAAACCCCCCCTTTCCCATTTGCTGTTTTGTGTCCATTTGCTGGGCAATTCTCTGTGTCTGTTTTCTGCCATCTCTTCTCATCCTCCTCCTCCAGTCTTCACCAGGATTCGATCCTGGAGACCTCCAATGTAGGAGAGAGGTGTTCTGCCACCTGCGCCACCTTGGTTCCTGGTTTTCAGAGCTTTCGCAGCATCTTGTCCTGTCTCTCCCCTGCGTCTCTCTCCTGTTACATCATCATCTCGCTGCATGGCTCCCAGGGCCTGGCGGCTCACCAGCACACAGAGCCTGGCAGCCCATGCGCCTTCTACATATATATATATATATATATATATATATTTTTTTTTTTTATTTTACCGGGAGGTCCCGGGGATCGAACCCAGGTCCCTCCATACGGCAGACAGATGCCCAACCATTTGAGCCACATCCGCCCCCAAAAGATAAACTTTTTTTTTCTTTTTTGAGTTAATTTTTTATTTTTAAAGAAGCTTTAGATGACATGTTACATCAGAAATACATGGGATTCCCATATTCCTCATGCCCTCCCCTTTCTGCATTGTTCTCCATTAACAACATCTTTCATGGTGATTCTAGCAATGGAAGAAAAGATAAACTTTTAAAAAGGGTAAGTAGAGAAATTAATGGAAATATCAAATTGTTTCATTCAAATATATATAAATCGACATCATTTTCAGAGCTAAGATGTTGGAATTAATTTTGATTTTCCACCTCATATTGCTAATATCCATTATAATATGCATAACCTGTACCTTTATAAATGATAACAGGCTAATTTGCAAAGTTAATTATTCCATATGTCCTGGCTTAAGGTAAATCATACGTAGATCCATTTTACAAATATTTTAAAAGGATTAGACTGATTTACCAAAAAACAGCAATTATTTGTAACAAAATTTTTCAATAAACAAACCAACCTGTGAATGGTGAGGACAGATTCTCAATTCTTCACTCTTTGAAAATAAATTGTGTTCTCTTAAATGAGAATACAAATGTTGAATCATAGAAACTGACAATTGTATTTCTAACAACATATTTTGTAAAGTATATTTTTAAACACCAAAATGCCTCTTCTCTTGGGATTCTTAAGCATAACATTGTTTTTCTTTATTTTGAATTATCATGACCCATTGAATTGCCAGGTTATGATACAAATTGTGAAATTTGTTGAAGTTATGAAACTTCAATTTGTTTAATATGTGTTACACTGATATATGGTATTATAAACTAAAGACTTGCAGATTCATAAAACTTAACTACAGATGTTGAAAGAGTTGGTCTTACTCATCAATAAAGGAAAGCAATAATCATGCCTTTTCATACAAGAGTGGGCATGTACCAGTCAGCTTAGACTAGCAGTACTCAAACTTCATTTGATTAGAAACACTTCAAGGTCTTATTAAATAAAACACAGATAGCTGGACCCTACCCTCACTACTACTGATTCAGTAGGTCTGGAAAGGGACTTGACAATTTATATTTCCAACATATTCCCAGATAATGTGGATGCTGCTGACTCTGGAATCCCCACTTTAAGAAACTATTAAAACTTGGAGTAGTGGTTTTCATCTGGGAGTGATTTGGCTTCCTAGGGGAATTTGGTAATGTCTGGAGACATTTTTGGAGTGGGGAAAGGAGAGCTCTACTGGCACGTCATCGGTAGAGGTTGAGGAGGCTGCTATATATCTTACAATGCACAGGACAGTTTCCCACAACAAAGAATTATGCAGTGCACAGTGTCCATAGGGCTAAGGTTGAGGAATCCTGACTTTAGAATAAATTATGTTGCATTTACATACAACTTCAAAATGTCAGTAGCTTATAAAAGCAAAGATGTACTTTTGCTCATATTAATGTCCACTGAGTTGACTGCAGTGCAGGTCCAGGTACTTTTTATTCTAGGATCCAGGATGAAAGAGCAACCCCAATCTAGAATATGTTGGTCCCATGACAGAAGGAAAATAGAGATGGTAGAACTTAGAAATTCAGAAATGACCCATGTCATTATTCCACTAACATTTTATTGGCCAAATCAAATCACTTGACCCAGCCTGATTCCTCCTGCAGGGGTGAAACCAGGAAGGGGTGGGCCAAGTCCTTTGGAGTCAGTAAGGAGGGGCTGATAGAGAGAGATTGCAAATATTTACAAGAAACAACCTCACAGAAAAAACATCAAAAGGGTTTCTTTGTTTCTTTGTCAACTTGTAGTTACAGCAGTTTTGCTTCTGGAAATACATTGGCCCACAGCTTTATCCTGAACAAGAGCAGGGAATCCATTTATTGCTTTAGAGACAGGTATCATTGCTTGCCTTAGGTGTGCATTCACACATGGGTATATTCCTACTTATGTATATTCATAGATACAAATAAATGTTATTCAAGGTGGTGAAGGAGATCTCAGTTCAAAGGAGACAGATATGTCCAATCAACACTCAAAATGAAAATCACTCTAATTTTGTTAAAACCTAACAAAGTATAACTACTATAATATTCTGAAAAGTAATGTTTTTGAGCTCTCTAACATGATTATAAAATGGTTATTTAAGTAAAAGATCTAAACTGGTTTGAATTACCTGAGTTTCATCATCTTGATCTTTTTAAACATTCAAGAAAAAGGCAATTTAAATGATCATTTACAAAGGTCTTAAATGTCAGATATTTCCCATTATTCAATACAAAGTCTGGTAAGTCAGAAAAAGCACATGCAACTATTATTAGCTTCTCCCTCTGTTTATTCTAAATTCTCACTTATAAAATAATTTCCTGAATCCATTCAATTATTTTAATATTACTTTTTTACAAATGAAATGTCAGCTTCACTGATATTGAATCAGTCTGCCATCTACCAACATTTCTCAGTTGAATACAAATTCTAGATAAAGGTTAAAAAGTGCATTAAACAGATGTTATACATGTTGGTAGATAGCCTTATGCAAAAGAAGGGCAAGTGTGAACTTATATAGAAGAAAAAAAATCTAAAACTTTCTTGAATGGTACCAGTGGAAAAAGTCTTAAGCTCACTTTGCACTTGATAGCGGAGATGGCCTCTGAGGCCAAACTTCTTTTTGTCAATAAATGTGAGAATAAAGTCAAAGCCAAAAAAGCTGATGGTGAGGCCACCATCAATCCAGCTGGCCTCGTAATATTGAGGTCACGCGTGAATCTCAGAGGACTGGTTGAAAGAAAGAAGCTCATTCATTCACTGTCACTTGATTTATATAGTATATTACACCTGTCTATAAAAATTACTGGAATCACCATCATCAGCTCATGTAAATATCATTAGGTTTTCTACCTAAAAACATGATGAACAACCTGGGTGTCTCCAGTGTCCTCAGGAGCCCCTCTGTGTGGGGTGATATCCACTTTGGTGTTCTATGAGATTCTAAAATTGAGTGATGTATTTGAAGGCTTCTTAAGATTTAAAAATTGCAAATGTCTTGAGTTATCACCATATACCATTTATTGAGTGCCACTGGTTTCTGATGCATATCTTCACACAACAATTAACTACTACGTTTTAAACATTCATTAACATTTAATCACAAAGTTTTTATAACTTTGAGTTACTGAACAGATGAAAATTTACACACTAAGCTCCTTGACTAACTTAATGAATCCCTTTAACACATCTACTTTGCAAGCTTGTATGTAAGTTTGTTCCTTTACTGTACCTCAAATCTTCACAAGTCATGGATTTTGAGGTGATGTAAATAAGGACACTTTTTCATTTGTGTTAAGCACAAAAGGTATTTTTTTCCCCTCTTGTAACATAATCAAAAAGTGAGGCAAGTGGGAAGGGATAGATTCAGACACAGCTTGTTCAGGGGCTCAGGTACTTCCTATAATGGCCTTGGGCTCATCTCTCTCTTGGTTCTGCTTTCTTGATGTTTGTTTCACTTGAAAGTGAAGAGAGCTTCCAACAGCTACAAGCTTTCTTCACTTAGCTTCACATCTAGTGGAAAAAGAGAGTTTCTCTTTCCTGATAGTTCCAGGAAACATTCTGAGATTGATTCTCATTGGTTCTGATTGAACTAGATTGGGTCAGATGTGCATTCCTGAAGCACTCACTGTGGCCCAAGGATATAGAGTATTCTGATTGACCGTACTTGGATCAATTTCACTTTAATCACATGGAAAGAAAATGATGGGACTTTGGTTTCCCCAAAGAAAAATAAGTTGCTATTATCAGAAGATGGGGCAATGGATACTGGCTAGGCAAAACTACACCAGGACTCCAAGGAACACTGTGGTGTCAAAGGCACTTAAGCTATAGAGCCCCCTCAAATACCGGGTTCTTCCTGGAATAATAGTCCCTGTTATTATAGATTAAATTGTGACCCTACCCCACAAAGGCATATTCATGTCCTAAACCCAGTACTGTGATTGTAAAGCCATTTGTAAATAGTGTCTTTGAAGATGTTATCAGCTAAAACAAGGCCAGATTGGATTAGGATGTGCCCCAATGCACTATCACTGCTGTCCTTTCAATAGATTGGACACCGACAGACAGAAGGGAGACCATATAAAGATACACAGCATTGTTCTGGCTATGGGACTACATGGAATTATGGGAAAGCTTTATGGAATGCTTCCCCAATATTTAGAAGAATATATAAATACCATCCCCATAGGTATGTCATGGCATTATCATTTGTACCCCCTGTCTGCACTGGCCCTTTGTTGCAATCTTCATGTGAAACCTCTGCTGCCTAATGCTGTTGCTGCTGTTAATTCCATAAGGTACCCTTGGGATGCTGTCATTGTCCATATCCACTGGTGGGCACTGCAGTCATGGCTAACGTTTGCCAGGGTGTGCTTCAGATCTGCCAAAGTGGAGGAGTTTCTTCACCCCAAAATTACTCATAATCTGAAGTAGTCCTTGGAGTACTACAGAAGTTTCAGAGTAATACCTGAAGTAGTCCTTGGAGTACTACAGAAGTTTTTAAATTAAATAATCCTTTTGCTTTTTTCCCTTGTACTTAGTTATGAACACACAAGGGCTGTTTTATCCAAATAACAGACATACTTCTACTTTAATGCATTCTTATCCTTAGAAACAGGTAAAAGGTCCTTAAATGCTCTCTACTCTTAGTACCAGTATATTTTTCAAAGTGGCTGCTCTGCTCCTCATGAAAATAGATCCATACATAACAAAATTACTCCAAAGGCCTTCCATATATACCCAGACTTATCTAGATCCTAGGAAAAATACTGGGACTAAAGCTCAGAATCCTAATTTATATATATAAAAATATTTATATTTTATACACCAAATTTTGACAAACTGTGCCTGTGGTATGTGTGTATGTATACATGTATGGTTTTTTTCTTATGTTATTTACACAAAATGCAATATTTTCCAAATTAGAATTTTTTTTCCAGAATGAACATTTGGAGCCAGCATATAGAAATGTTCTAAATAATTCAGAATAGAAGCAAACAGGTTGGATTGGTCATGGGAACTGTACTTTGAACCTGATCTTTAGTATTTTCAATCTCCAATTATATCCAAGGACTGCCTTATTAACAAGAGAAGATTATCTAGTTTTCTTTGATTATAATCAACTTGACTGAGAGATTAATGGTATTTTAAAAACTCAGCTTCTGAAATACTACATTATTTACAGAACAACAAAGAGATCATCTTAAACAGAATAGTCAAATAGTTTAAGGAATATCTTCTGAACGAGATGCACATAGTCCATTTTTGCATATGAAAAACAGTATAGTAAAATATTTACAGAAAGACCACAGACATTTTGAGGTCTGACCTACCCAGCAATCAGACTACTTACCAGATATCTCCTCTAGGCATTGCTTAGCAGTCTTACTATATGATAAATCCATTTTAGTAGGACTGGTACAGGAGTCAGCAGATGGTAAAGAGGTACCTTCATTTTCTGAATGTGCTCTGTAATTAACCAAGAAGACAGAAACAAAGAACAATTGTAGTTACCAGTGACTCATCAAAGTAGAAGTTCTCTCACACAAGAAGAAATCAACTTAATAAAAGTTTTCTGTCAAAGTAAGCTTTTCTTTATGACTGGGGCCTTCCAGTTTATCTATCTTATGGGAAAATTTCATTATTTTTGCATTTGATCCAAGATGGAGTGAGATATTAAAACAGATTTTTTCGATTTTTCTAAATTTAGAAGCTTGTAACTTCCAAGAGTTGATTACATTTTTGGGTTAAAGACTTGAAAAGATCCAATTTTTTTTTGTTGTTGATTTAGAGACACTCTGGCCAAACTGTGCTCTTGCGAGAATAACTAATAAAAACACTGGAACAACTCCTGTAATTTTTTTCCCCATGAAAATCCTCTTAGGAATTATGTGTTTGGTATTGCTCATAGCTATTTATCTGCTAATGTCTTCAGTAGCACTTTCCAGAATGAAGAAACATTGACTATATATATATATATATATGTATATACACACACACACACACACATATTTTTTTCAACAACTCCGACCAATTGTATAAAGCTTAGATCAATAGTTAACAAATATGCCTTGAAATACTCCGAAACATACAAAATATAAGAGAAAATAAATATTGACGTTGTTCTGGGCCAAAAATATGATTATGATGGTTTGATTACCAAAGGCTGCCGAAAAATCAGATGTAATCAAAAACAAATTCTCAGTCATACAACCACCTTTTGCATTATGTGTTTTATATTTGTGTGTTATGTACATGGGTGTGTATCTATGTGTGGTTAACATGTAAAAATTTGATCTAATCAAACAGAAGATACTCAATGGAGGGTCTTTATATTTTTTGATATTCCAAACTTCATGCATTTTTCTTCCTTTTATGCACAACCATTTTAAAACACACTTCCTTTCTCAGTCCAGCTTCAAAATATTTGATACTTTCAAAATCTATATAAATTTTATCCCCCACCACATTTTTAAAAATTCACAGCACAAACTGCTAAAATATAGAAGGGAGCAAGACAAAAAGTATTGGATGCTGGACTGTGTTCTTTGTAGGTTTTCCCATTTGCTTTGGAATTCCAAGTTTCTAGTACTGGGTCTGGCTCATGGAATATGATCACTAAATATTTATTACTTTAAAAACATCTACAGAGAATATGTGTGAAATAAAAATTTAATACATTTTTATGAATTAATTTATTAGTATTTTATTTTTATTCTAAATTCTGATTTTTCTTGAGAGAAAATAAAGGGTAATTATTAGTACAAGAAATATTTGATAGCTAACTGACAATTCTAGAAACTCTGAACAATTCATTAGGATTTTAAGCAAGGAAAACTATATGCTGTATATATGGGTATATGAGTGTATATATATATATATATATATATATATATATATATATATATATATATATATGTGAATTTATATATAAAAGGAAGATAGAGCTATGCAAGAATTCCTGTATGAAGCTGTGCCTTGGCCTCCAATCATTTCTGGCTCACTGATCCTATTTTATCCCAACTTAAAACTGAATATAAGAAGCATAGGAAAAACAAGAAAGATGGTACATTATTAAGTGACAGGACATACACCAAGGTGAATAAAAATCTCAGTGTCACTAAAATCGACAGACATTTCTAATCTTCAACTTACTTGATATCTTGGCAGAATTCAATACAACTGACCATCCTTCTTCCATGAAAGTATCCTACCTTGGCTTCCATGATAAAAATTCTCTCCTTTGTTCCCCATTTTCTATGAATGCTACTGTTTCTCTTTTGTTCTCTTATACCTAATCATTCAATGTTATGGTTTGGGGTAGTAAATAGAAGGGGATACAAGGGGCAAAACTGTTGGGGTTCCTCAAAGCAAGCTCTAAAGCTGCTTTCAGTTTTCATTCTATGGGCTCTCTAAATGATCTAACCACATCATTGTTTTAATTATTACCTGTCCATATACTAATTTCAAATTTATAACTCTAACCCAAGGCTTTCTGCTGCATTCCAGATATTTATAATAATAACTGCCTAATTGACTTTCCTCTTGGTTGTCACAAAGATATCTCAAACCTATCATATTAAGAACTGAACTCATGCACTTTTCTCACCAAATCTGGTCCTTGTTCATTGTATACCTGCACAAAACCCCTAACATTAGGCTTTGCATGGTCTGGTCCTCATCTGACTCTTACCATCACTTTGCACTGTCTCCCCTTCACTCTCTCCACTGTGGCCACAGTGCCTTTTCTTCACTTCCCAAGGCTCCCTGTCTCAACAGGACCTTCATACTTGATATTCCCTTTGTCGATGATTTATTTTCCTCTCCACTGCATCCAATTAATATTTTTCCTTCAAGTCTTAGCTCAAGTGACTCATTCTTAAGGAATCCGCCCTAATTCCACTGATCAGGAGAATTTCCCAATTATAATTCCCTGTACTTTCCTTTACAGTACTCTACACTCTTGTAATCTGACCTTTGTGCAATATTTGATTAATTACTTAATTAATATTTATTAATAATAAATATTTATTTATTTGATTAATATTTATCTCTCAAACTAGACTCCATTGTCCAGGTTTAAGCTCACCATTGATTCCCAACATCTAGCTCCATGTCTGACATATAGGCTGCAGTCAATAATATTTGATAAATGAATGAATGAATAAATCACATTACTGATAGTCAAACTGGATTACTGGTAGGTAAAGTATATGAAAGGAAGCTTAATATAATGGTAAACAACTGGGTTTAAGATATAAAACTTGGCTCTGTTACTAAATAGTTATTAATTCATGTGACCTCAGGCAAGTTACTTAAACTCTCTGAACCTCAGTTTGCTCACCTGCAAAAGCAAAGAAAATTGAATGTCTTGCAAAATAATTGTGAACTCAAGTGTTATTATTACTAATGCTCTGGGAAGGCATTGAAACTTATAGGTTTTGATCAAAATTAAAACACTGGAAATATATCTGGCTCTCTGTGAGACCCATTTCTTTTCTTCTCTGGACTCCAGGTTTTCCCATATCCTGCATCTAGCTATAGCCCACTCCCCTTGCCCCATCATTTCTGAAGTCTGCTATAGCCTGCTCTTCCACTTGGGTTCCTTTCTCCTGGGCCACTGTATCACCATTATCTCTTCCTTAGTCTGCTGTCACTGAACGAAGGTAAAAAATACTCTGAAGTTCTATAAAGGTTTTTATTTCTTGCTAAGAAGTTTAAATGGAAGCTTGTAGTAAGACAAGGGGCTCCAAATAAGTCTGGCTACCAGCCAAAAGGCCTCACAGAGGCACCTTGCTTTCATGAACTGGCTGTGAGCCAGGGTCAGGCTACAGTTCTACAGGCTCAGTATTCACATATTCATTGATCTCTCAGAAGCTGAGTTACATGAAGTACTTCACAGAGGTGCCTGTCTAGAGCTGAATGCCAATTGTTCTTATTAGAATAAGACCAGAAACTGTCACAGGAGCCAGAATGTCTGTGGTCGTGTGTTAGTTATATAGATTCAGGGTATCTCCCTGTAGGAAAATCTGTGTGAAACAAAAAATTATTCGGAACGTGCTTTGGGAGGAAAGTATACTCAATACAAACAGATCTTAGAAAGTATTCCTCAGGAAATAGCTTGTGGCTGTCTTCCTCAATGTGTGAGACCTAACACTCAACTCTATTGGCTAAGTCCCCATTCCTCTTCTCTAAGACACTCTTGTAAAATGTATTCATATTTCTGACAGCTAAATTTTGTCTTAGAACCTTTATTTTATATTATTTATTTATTTTTAAGGGAAAATATCTGGCTGACTCATTCTTTATTGAATTTTTATTTAAGTTACAAGGGATAATCTAATTTAACTTATTTTCAAGTACTTTGGTGTGATTCCCCTGGTATTTCCTCTATGAATTATCTACATTATCAATGATAGGGAAACAAATTGATAAAGGAAAGGAATATGGTAAAGGTAAGGTTCAAATAATTGTAAATAGAACATAGAAGTCATCCTTGCTTTGTATCCACATGTAAATAGTCCATATCTCTTCAGTTTACTTATGTTTTAAGCCTCAACCATTTCTCCAGGACTTCTACCTTAACCTTTGTTAAAGTGGAATTAGATTCAGTCTATAGAAGGGTAATCAGTGTTAATTGGCAAGAATTTAACTTTTATACCAATGATCAAAGAAGTTCTGTTAAATCTTTGGAGACTCTCAACATGCATGTCTTCTCTTTTTCTGCATGCTTCACAGTAGTAAAACAAAAAGATTAAGGGTGATGTAATGACAATTTATGAAGACTTTAGAATCAATAATGTTCTCTAACTGGAAGTTAGGTTTTGATAGATACAGTGAATAATATTGCAGTGGTATCACTCACTATCACCACAAAACCTGACATTGCATTTCTCTCATGTGATGGGAAAAACCAATGAGCACCATGATGTTCCTTCAAACTATTTAGGAGGCACAGTTCAATGCAACCTATCTTGCTATGTAATTTACAACACGGTCATCATGATAGAAATACCTATTGAGCCTATAAAATATAGCATTGTAAAAACACCATTTAAATTAGAGTTCTGAAAAGCGAAGTCTCCTGGTGACAGTGTCTGTTATTAAGAGATATAGTGGTCAAAAGCTTAGATTTCACCAGTTATTAGCAACAAAGGTATTTTCCGTTTATTTGCACTTACTATGAGCCAGATACTGTGCCTAGTGTTTCACCTCTGGCACACCCCTTAAAATTAACAATAAACCTGTAATACAGATGCTGCAGATAAAGAAATGAAGGCTTCTAGAAGTTAAAATAAGTTGTTCTGATAAAGACTTAATCCACATTTGAACTTGGCTACCTGTAAACATTCATCTATTCACCACTACCCTAAACTTTAACTCCATTCAAATGTCTTAGGACCCTGAATATTTTATTGAACTCCAGGTCCCTTCAGCTGACAAATAGCTCTGTCACTAAGTTATTAACAGAAAATAATTGAATGCTACCATAACTACTGGTCTACCCTAAATTTTACCCCTTAAGAAAAAGAAGGAAATAGGTTTGCTATTTAAAAGAACTCAGAAATAAATCCTAGATACTATCAAACTTCAAATATTCAATTTCATAAAAATGGTGTTTGCATATTGGCTGATATTCAAGAAACCAAGAAATCCATTGCTTTATATTAGATTCATCTTGTTATGGTTTTAATTACAAATGTGAACACACACAAAAAACTGGTTTGAGCCAAGAAAATTAACAAATGATCTTATAATTCCTATAGTAAATGACAAGCAAATATCTTTTAAAAAACCAGCGATGGGCTTACTTTCTTCTTTCCTTCCTGGTGGGAAGGCAGCCAGGTGTCAGCCAGATCCCAAGCCAGGAAACTGTCAGAGTGCAGCATAGTTCAGTGTGAATGAGTTTGTTAAGTTTAGGGACATTGAGCAAATAAGAAAATATATTAAAGATAATTGAGAGGAAGTGCAGGTATGAAAATTGTAAAGCTAGAATAACCCTATAGTTTTGGGTTGGAATTAGAGATATCATTGTAAACTCATGGTTTTCAACATAATGTCAAATCTCATTATTTGTGGTTGTTATGTTCTACAAGGTTGCCACGAGCACTGAGCTAATGAATACTGAGCCATCATTCTTAGGGAAAATACAGGGTTAGATTCCTGTGAGTCTGTGGTCACAACATTTTCCTCAACCAATCAATATATAAGTTTGTTTTATGTGGGTTTCTATTTAAAGACACCTTATTTAATATACATTGCTGATTCATAATGTTGACCATGGAACTCATGGTCAACACCTCTATAACTCGTGCTTGAACAAAGTTATCTAATACATGTATTTTCTTCATAAGGCACATTATGGCCTTCTTTTGCTTAGGAGCACTAGACAGCACTTCAGCACTATATTTGGAGGCCATCTTAACAACAAAATAACCAAAAAGGCAAAAAATGTGAAATATGTGGCACTAAATATACTGTGAAAATAACTCTTGTTTCAATATGAGAACTAAAACTAGAAGGCAGAGGGTTGTCTTGTTCAACCCCAGCTGGGAATGTGCTCGATAAGCAACTTGAATTTTTCACTACTCTACCCATGTCCATGAAGGTGTTGTGATTATTGATTTTGGAGTTACAAATAAATGTTAGTGAGTAAGTGAATCTGAATCTGTGAATAATGATGATCAACTATATTTTCTAACTTTGGACACTGATAAAACCTAGAAGCAGTAAGATCTTGGTTTCTAAACATCACTAAAATAAATCTGGGCATGTTGGATAAAGGCTGATTCCAAGACTGGGTAGAGAAAGTACAAGTTGAAACTGGAAGACCTTGTGCCAAAAAGAAAGGAAGTTCTCAAAGAGTTATGAGGTATGTTAGAAGGAGGGTCCAGATATAATAGTCTCTCAGTGGTCAAATGTGAGACAATTTAAGCATCAAAATAAATAATGATAGCAATAGATTATAACTCATTGAATAAGATAGGAATCTCCATTAGTTCACACAATATAAATAAATAAATGCATAAATAATGAGAATACAAATCTCTTTCTTTAAAGGAGAATGCCAATTTGTAAAAGTAGAAGGAATGATGGAATTAGAATATCATCATTTGTCAACTATTAAATAATTCAGGCAAGAAAACTCAATGTATGCTAAAACTTGTGGATAAAAGTACATAATGCAATTTTTATAGAGTCTCAAAATATCTTCCCATACATAAGTTTATTATAAATAAATGGGGGGAAAATAACTTTAGATTAGAAAATCCTGGCATACATCATCTTAATCAATTATTCAAATTTAACAATACCTGATAGTCTGCAATGAGCAGAACATAACATCATTTCCGTGATATTACAGACAATATATATCAGAAAATATATATCAGGGAATATAAGAAAACTCAAATTAAGAATTCCTGGCCTTCCAAATGTCAAAGACATGGAAGTTGAAAAAATACATCAGAGTTGTTCCAGACTGAGGGAGACTAGGATGAGATGACAATTGGTTCTAGCATGTCATCCTGGCATATATCCTTTTGCTAAAAGTGATAACTTTGGGAAAACTGGTAAAATTGAATAAGGTCTCTAGGTGCTCCAGATGAAGGGTACATTGGAGTTCTTTGTACTATTCTTGCAAATTTTCTGTAAGTTTAAAATGGTTACCAATGAAAAAATACAACATAGAAAGAAGAAACAGCAAAGGTTTGGTGAAGCAATCTAGCAGCAAACCTTGGAAGTTGAGTACAGCAAATGTAGTTTATAAAATAAGACCCTGAGAGAATGCCAACCCATAGCAGTATTCTATACAACAGTCCCTCTTCTATGAGTGTCTGCATGGTCCGTCTTTAAAATACTATTGTATGAGAGAGTTTAAACTGCTGCAAAATGCTGTGTGTGTGTGTGTGCATGTATCAAACCTAGCAAAAGACAAGTTCGCAAAGTGAGAATTCAACAAGCTTTAGTCTGTGCTGATGACCAATTATGCGCAGTTCACATAAGACCACGGTTGCAACATAATCTGTAATAGTAGCTGCAGGCTTATAAAAGCTTTATCTGCATGATGGCTCTATGTTCTACATTTCAATCTTTGTACTCACAACTCCTCCTACTCAATGTTCTGATTCAAGAGATAAATGAAACTTCAAACCATGTGAGTAAGCATTTTTCAAATGTCACGTTTTGTATACTTTGTCTTTCTGAATATAGCATATTCAACCATCAACTTCCCATTTCACGTCCTAGGCAAATGCGAAGTCTCACAAAAACCTTTTACATCAAAAATCTCTTCTGAGAATTCACGATGCGGTTGTATAAGACACACCATATAAAAGCAAAAGAAAGAAAACCTTTAAATTAAGACCACTAGTTTTATGTATCAAGTGTATATAGAGAATCTCCCACTTATGTTTAATTAATGGGTTTAAGAAGCACTCTTTTCTCCTCTTTATACTAGTGTCATGCCTTATGTAAGAGTTGTTTTTATTTTTTGTTTTTCTTTGAATTACTCATAGTCCCTTTTCTGCTCCTTTTCCCCCTAAGTGTTTGCTTTATGGCCAACGCATTGTTTTCTTGGCATTTACTACAAATGGTTAGAAAATGAGGAAAATCATATAGACCTAAAAATAGCAAGTGATACTCTGGCCAGCAGCTACTTTGAAATTGTGTTGGAAGGCCCCCTTTAAATACAGTCCATAAAGTTAAGAGCTTGCTTTCTTATGAAAGGGTTTGCATGTTTTTTGCAAGCATTACTCTTTTGTTACCAATGTTTATCTTAGTGCTCACCAGAAATCTTCTTAAAACAGGTGTCATTTAAGGAAAATATATAGATGCTTAACAACAACAAAAGACCAAGGTTCAGGGAAAATATACAGGACTCTCTTCTCCACAGTTAACCAGTTATGTCACCATGTCACTTCACATACTGTTACAAGCATGGGGAATACAAGTCTAAAGTGATGAATGCAAAAACAATGGAAGGAAAAAGATGTGGGGACACAGGAAGCAATGAGACCTCAAACATTTTTGATGCTTCCTGGGAACTAGGGTAACACTTTAGGGACTTCAGGGAAGGAAAAGCAAGTTCTAAGAATACAGCATAAAGGGTGACACCATAGAATAAGAGGAACAATGAAAAGGAGGCTTTCCCCCCCTACTATGGTGTTCTCTTTTCCTTTGTTTCCTATAATTGGGGCATTCAATTCAGGTCTTAACAAAGCTACCTCTGACAGTCTGTAAATTTCTCCTTCTAGCCACCAAACCTGGTTGACAACACACTGACCTCTTGTACAATGAATCCAATTTACACATTGAAGACACAGTAAATTTCCTGATTATGCCATACACAGACACACACACGGAGTCCAAGTTTCTGACATTCAAGGCTTTCTACGACAATCTGGCTCCAGTCAACCTTCACAATTCTATTTATTTATTTATTTATTTTTACTTTATCTCTTACTACCCTTATTCATACAATTCAATTTCCAGAAAAACTGACATAACTTGCTGATCACTCTGCATATCTTGCATTTAATATGTTTATTTTGTTCCTTTGGACTGACATTTAAATTCCTGCCCCCTTCATATCTGCCTGCCCAGATCCTACCTTTTAAGAGCCAGGACGAGTGCCACTTTCCCTGAATTCAATAGCTGAAAAACATTTTCCACTTTTTGAAATCTCAATGTACCAAATCTGGTTTACTCTTGGGGAGCTTTACACTCCCAGCCTCATTTTGTAGTTATTTTTGAGCTGGTCTCTTGTCTACTATATTGTGGGCAACGCAAAGAAAATGATATATGGGATATGAGATATTTCCTCTATTTTCAATGCTTCATGCATAATAGGTATTCTGTAGGTATTTTTCGAAAGATGACAGAAAATAAGTGAGTAAATGTCCTGAGAAGTAGGTATGGCTTTAGTCTTTAAATATTTTAATTAAACCCTCCCACTTATAGGAAGTAAAGCACTTCAAAATATGTTTCTACTCCATTGGAAATTTTCTGGTCAGGTGAGTCTAACTCAGGATGATCATATTTCATTCAATAATATTTATGGGGTGCCATTCTGTGAGTAGGCTCTGTCCTTGTCAGATATGCTACCAAATAAGAAAGACAAGACTCCTGCTCTGAAGGAGCTTGCATAACAGGTAACAGTGAGAGGTGGCTGAAATCACATTCACTAATAAGTAAACAAGAAAATAGCAGATAATAAAAAACTTTATGAAGAAAATACAAGAGGATGATGGGATAGAATCCTGGCATGAGACATGGTGGGTGTTCCTTTAGACTAGATGTTTGGAGAAGGCTTCTGGAAAGAGGCAGCAGTTAAGCAGAGTTCTGAGTGATGAGAAGGGGTACTGCAGTGATCTGGAGGACAATCAGGGACAGGCAAAGGGAAGACTATGGCACAGGTGCTAATGCAGGATGAGTTTGGTTTGTTGAGAGACTAAAGGTTGGGATTTGGTGCACTGGGGAAAAGCGGTATGACTGTGGCTTGAGGGTTAGGTAGAGGTCAGATTAGGTAGGGACTTGTAGATCAGGGTAAGGTGACTTCATTTTCTAAGTGTAATAGAAATCAATGGTTTCACAAATTGAGATGATTTAGAATTTTAGAAGGCCAGAGTGCCTGCTGTGTGATGGATGTTATTGTAAAGGGACAACAGTGGAAGCCGGGAGACTCACTGGAAACTAGGCGACACTAGGTGGCAACTTTGTTGGACAAGGGCAGGGGAACTAGAAGTGGAAAAAGAATGACTGATTCAGGTTGTGTTTTGGAGGAAGTCAACAGGATTAGATGAAAATTAGATGTGTGGGGAGGAGGTTTTTGAAAGATAACCAAATATGAATTTTTTCCAAATTCTTCCCCTAAGTCTCTCATTCCAATAATCATGAAACCTAACATTTAGTCTCTGTAACACTTTTAGTAACTAGCATTTACATAGCATTTCACAATTCACCTATGTTTTTACACAATGACTGGGTTATAAAATTGCAGAATGTTATATTTGGATGAGAAAAATTCATCCTTCTACAGGGCAAATTCCAACTCATCCTTTAAGTTTCACCTCTTATCTCCTCTATGTAGCATTCATTGATTCCATTCCCATGTGAAACTTAGGAAAACTATCTTCTACACTATTTTATATATTTAATATTCTTCTATAATAGCAATGATTTTATATTTTTTATTATAGTTTTACCATTGTCCGCAAAAGATTGAGCTCATAGGGGGCAGGGAATTTTTTTTTAATCATTGTATTCCCTACTACATGGTATGTGCAGATGGTTGATGGGCACATAAATGAAAAACAATTTGGTGATTTCCCTTTTCCTAAACCATGATCATACTAACACTTCTTAAAGACCTACAGTGGTCACCTTAACACTTAAAAAGGCAGCCTGTTCCAATTTCAGATAGCTCTAATTGTTGGAAACTTCTTAAATTGAGATAAAACTCTTTAAAAATTTTTCACCTTTTTATCTTATTTCTATCTACTCATTAAATGGCTAAAAATATCAAATTAAAAACTGCTTTTATCATATTATAGTGAATAATAATTGTGTTATAAACACATAGAATATTCTTACTTGGATAGGAATTTGACTAATATGAAATCCATTAACTTCCAGAACCCAGCATTATATTTATAGGACTCTGAATATTCAATTTTCAAGATCATGAAGCATATATTAGAGTCCCATAATGAATAATTAATAACCTAGTATGACTTAGAAATGGGCTGGAAGAGATAAAAATCACCATGAGCCTTTACTCATATATAGAGGTTATTTCATTATCTCTCAAAATCCCAGACATATATAGTGAATAGCAATTAAGCACCTCCCATTTTAAAAATGAGTTCTGAGAGAGAATTTTCCAAATTTACTATTGAGAATGCAGACCCGTAAATGCGCTGACAGCTATGGACCTTACCTATAAATGAACGGAGCCACAGTGGCAGTATTTGGGTGACTATGCTGCTGCTGCTGAGGGAGCTGGACAGCACCATTTCCCATGCTCTGTCCACTGCTTTGTGCCACTGGCAGGGTACAGGAACCAGAAGCAGAACCTTGGCCAGTTTCTGTGCTTGCTTTCTCAGTGGTTATGGGCTTAGATAAAGACTGGGAAGGGCTTCCCTTGGTAGTCCTGAATTTTTCAGACTCTTTGCTGGCTGCACTGCTGGGAGAAATAGTTTGCTTGGCTGTTGGCACCTTTGAGCCTGGTTTTGGAATCCCACTCGAAGATGGGATTAAGCTTTCCTTCTTGGCTGTCGTTGTCTTGCTGCCCTTTGGGATCAAGCTTGCAATTTTAGAGGTCTTTTTGGGGGCCATCTCTGTCACCTGATCCTTCTCTTCCTTGACTGGTTTTTCAGTGCAAACTTTATTTTTGTCCCTGTTCTTTTCCTCTTTTTCCTTTGGCTGTAGCAAAGACTTTTTATTGCTGAGATTTTTGCTTCCAGCCTTTGGAGGCGTCAATTTAGGTGACACTTTGGGACTGCTATTTGTTGAGCCACCACTATTCAGACTGCTGTTAATACCGTCCATTTCACCAGATTCAGAAAAAGCATCATCATCCTTTCCACCATCACTGAATCCTGAACTGGGAGACTGCAGGGGGCGTAAAGCAGTCCGGGTATTGACCAGCTTAAATTTTTCAAGCATGGATTTCTGTCCTGATGTTGCTGTTTTTGCCCCTTCTGAGACAGGTGGCTTTAGTCTGTCTGAAGATGGCGTGGGAGAGGTGGCTGGGCTTGACTGCTTTACAGTCAGCATGGTAGAGGTTGCACTGTGCTTGACATTCATGGACTTGCTGCGCCAGGGCTTGCTGGCACTAGGAGAAGGGATGGCGGAGGCAGGGGCCTGCCCGGCAGTGATGGGAGGCTGCATGTTGCCATTTACACCTGAAGATGGTTGAGGTCCTTTGGAGGAATCTGGACATTGTTCAAAAAATAAAAAGAATGGTTAGTTTTGATCATTTATATCAAATCATTAACTATTTTCTAAATATAGATGCTTGGAAGCATCTCTCCTCTGAACTGAAAACAGGCTTCCTCCATGACATCAATTACTTCTGTGATGCAGCTGTTTTTGTATGACATACCAAAAATGAAGAATGCATGGTTGGTATTGATTTTTGGAAAAAGTTACTTTTTTTCCCCCTGAAATTACTCCTACTCAAATGGACTTTGCTAGCCACAGATATCTAAAGATGAAGAAAGTAATATTCTCTATTTTTTTCCAACTACTACTGTAGCTCATACCAATAAATGGATATTCTACATTGCCTTGTAAAGGTATTTTATAATGAATATTGAAAACTTGCTTTAAGCTACAGCAAGCTCAGTTTATTGTTATCTGATTAAATGTTTATGAATCATTTAATTTTTGTTAATTGTGTTTTTTATTTGCATAAAAGATTAATTTTCCATACTTTAGCATTTCCTCTATTACAGACATAATCATTCTACTGTAAATGTCTGTTTCCTCTGCTATACTGTACATTCCGTACAAGAAGAGAACTTGTCTGTTTTCACAGTTTTATACTATGCGTATAACTCCCACCGTGTGCCAGGCACTGAACTATGTATATGAAATATACTAATTCAATTAATCCTCCCAATAACTCCATGAAGTTTTCATAATTAAACCCAGTTAACAAACAAAGAAATTGAGGTATAAAGAGTTTAAATAACTTGGCCAAGTTACACAATTTGTTACAAAATTGAGAATTTAGTTTGCATTCTTAGCTAATTCTGTCAACCATTATTTTACATTTTTTTCCCCAAAAGTACAAGGGCAAATTCAATGGTTCACCAATTGCAAGAGTTATTTCTTGAATGTAGAAACATAGAACCAAAACAAACAAACAAACCAAAAAAAAAAAAAAACCACAGTAATTGTTAAATTAATGCTTCTAATAGGATTATAACAGTGAATTTTATTTCTCAAATACCAAGATTCAACTGGAAGCTACGAATACCTTCAAATAAAATGAATTTCAACTGCAGTGAATTGTGAATATGCCCATGCGTTTCACACAGTGATCTCCCTGTTTTACTGATTCTTGTCTGACATATATCTATTTTTCTATTTCCAGCAACATTAGCTATAGGACTCTAATCTAGGCATACTTTTGAGTAGCTGCTTTATGCAAAACACTCAGAAACACAAAATAATCTTGTTGGGGAAAGAAAACAGACTCATAAAAGATAAATGCTATTACATGCCAAATGAATGGAAGGTGGGTAAGAAAGTAGCAGAGAAGGCCAGAGTTGCAAGAAATCACAGAAAGCTGCATAATCTTTAATATGATCAAGACGATGAGATAAAGGAGATTGAAGGCATTTAAGACAGGAGAAACATTAATAAAACTTTTTAAAGGAACTCTAAAATTTTATTCTCTTTATTTACATTTAAAAATATGTACATACAAATACTGGGGTCTAAATTTGGAGAGATACATAGCATCTGAAAAAATTAAAGGCTCTTCTACCGGGAAGGTTGTTAAGAGGAACATGATGACACCATATTGAATTCATCTTAACTTTCTTAATCTCAGAAGCTATTTGCCATATTTCATATCTTATAATGAACAAAATTATATTAATTATTACAATCATAATAACACTAATTGACATTTTATAAAGGGTTTCTTCACTATTTCACATTGGTACTCACAGTAATCTGATAAGGGGGAAAGTGCTCATATTTCTAACTCACATTTGTGGAAACCAAAGCTTGAGACTAAGCAACTCATTCAATGCTGCAAACTTAGGGATGGGTATTGATCCTACATTGTATGACTCTAGATCCTGAGATCTATAATTGTCTTAGAACAATGGACATTCTAAGTGTTGAACACAGCGGCTCTCAAATTCTAATGTGCAGGGATCCTATTAAAAGTACACTGTGATTCAGCAGGTCTGCAGTGGGCCCTGAGATTCTGTATTTCCAACAATCTTCCAGAATATGTCACTGTTGCTGGTCACAGATCATGATTTGAGTAGCAAGGGTTGAACAGACTCACAAACAATGGCAATTGCTGACATCCTCAGTTTTAAAGGGTCATCTCTGATGACAGTACCCAAATTGACTAATATCTTGAAATGTTCCATAGCTGCACAGCATTAATATTATCCATTGTTTGGACTTTCAGAATCTTGGTCATCTGTGAATTCACCTGTATGCTTGGCAGTTTGAGGAGAGGAATTGCTAAAAACAAAATGAACCCATCAGGTTTTCCCAGCATCTTTTTTTGTCATCACTTTAGGCACACAGTTAGTGTTCTTGCAAGCTGTGCATCTGCAACAAGATGAAGAATCAGGGGACTCCTTCCCTTGTGTGCCTGGAGCTACAGTGGGGATTAGAGGAGGTTGTAGAAGGGACCCAATCAGGAGGCTTTTTAAGCATGCTTATGAGCAAGGAAAGTGAGAGAAGGAGCTCCTTCCTTAGAAGGAGAAAACAGGGGCATTAACTAGATAGGATGTCACAGACATTCAAGTAGAGAAGAGGAATTTCAATACTGCTCCATCCAAAACTGAGACAAGGGAGAACTCAAAATTATGACCTTCATGTACAATCCACTGCAATAGCTGTAGAATGGACATTCCTCAAAGCTCAACTAAAAGTCCGTCACCAGCTTGCCTCCATACAGCAGCACTGAGGTGCTTCAGCTTTTATTAAGAGGGTAAGTCACAGGTCATTGTACATCAGGAATGCACTGGATAATAAGACTCTGAATTCCTTACAGTGAAGGTTACAAATCAACAGCAGCTGAAACAGCATCTGTAGCATTCTCAGAGTGGGTGTAGCCACAAATTCTAGTCTCTCTTACATATTTATATATTCAATATATAGTCACTTGGTCTCTCTGATAGCTTTCTGAAGATTGAGAACTCATTTTCTCATTATGTATGAGTTATTATCTGGGCATACAAATAAAAATAGATAATGTGTGTCTTTAAAGATGCTCCTGAAATGAATTTGTATATCAGTTTACTGCCTTGCCTCTTGTCTCTGGCCGTCAAATAACAATTTTCCACTCCCTCTCCTCTCCTTTTTCTTCTTCTTCCACTAATACCTCCACTACAACCAAATGATATTATTTATTAACTCTTACTTTATTCCAAAGCTCTTCATGCATGATATATTATTTAAATCCCCAATAATATTCAATATATTAGGATTTGTCTTGTTAGAAATGAGGAAACTGATGCTTAGAGAGAGAAAGTAACTTGTTCCAAATCACTTTAATAGTAAACTTAGGAAAGATAAAAATCCAGTTTGGAACTCAACTTGATCTGACTCCAAAATTTGGGGCTATTTCTTCTTTACACCAGTTTGCTGCATACCCAGAAATTCTGCTGATTTGACTCTCTAAAAAGCCACATGTTTTCACAAAGGGGAAAGTTAATTGGGAAACTCCTTAAAGCATGTTTTCCTTCCTCCTCAGTGAGCAGAGTATAAATGGGGAGAACATCACACAAAATACTGTCTACTCAGTAAATTATATATTGTCTTCTTATGCATCCTACTTTCATCCACTCTTCTGAGTTGATATGAGAACGGATTTTAATTCATGATCAGAAGACATCTAAACTCACAGATAATTTTTTATTATCTCATCTTGCAAATAAATGATATTTGTGGCTTGAGAACAGGCCTATCCAATTCTAAAGTTTATACATTAAGTCAAGTTTGGCAGTGACAACAAACTTAAGTGAAGTTTAGGACTCCACATTTCTCTATGGAACTTCGACTAGTGTTACAGTTAGTGCCATGTTACCAATAATGCTATTATCCTGACAAATTTGCAGACATAGGAAGCATCCTGAATCTCTTTATCTTTTTCTTCACTGAAGAGTACATTGCTTAGATGAAAACAAACCAGATTTCATCTCAGAAATACACAAAGTAACAACAATAATGATAACAATAGCAGCATTCTTTTTAAAGTAGTCACTGTGTGGCTGGTATTATGCTGCCATTATATATATATATATATATATATATATAGATATACATATATTGGTAGAGAGCATAGATAGATAGATAGATGATCTCTGCTGAACTCAGGACACATTAATTAAGCATTACAGGTCACTGTGGAAGGAAGAAATTATTAAGTAGTATGGTCATGGAAATTAGTTTGGTAAATAATTAACTTAGACTTTCACTTCACAATAACATACTAGAATATCTTTTGAAATATTTAAATGTTGGAAAAAATAGCATTAAAATTCAAATATGACTTGCTCCCAAGTAGTACCTCTGAAACTACCAAACTGCCTTCCTTAAATGAATACTTGTGAGATGCCTCAGTCATCAGTTTCACATGACTCAGCAGAAACGTGGAATGGTACCATAAGGAATTCTGAAGTGGCTGTCCATTCTGTTCATGTTTATATTGTACCATTTGCAATAGTAGAGTGTCACTTTGTGGAGTATGGTGAAATAAAGGGAAGCTTCCATTCACGAGCTGCTTTCAGAAAAATGTGTAATTTAGATGTGTATAATGTGTGTACATCTCAATATGTATGCATGCATATATAAACACACACTCAACCATATTTAATTATATTGCATTATATGTGCCTAATTATGCTATTTTGTGACAATCCCTAAGATTAACCTGAAATTATGATAAATTGACATTATATTTTAAGCTTGTATAAGTATTAAGAAAACAAAGCAAAAGCTCAATACATAATTAGATCATGAGTAAAGAAATATAACTATTGCCTTGAAAATAAAACAATGCAGTCCCTTGACCTTGTAGTAATTTCAGAGTAAGTTTAAAAATATATAAAACAGAGAATGTGCTTAAGAGTACCTATGCTTTAACTAACAATGAACATCTAAAATTCCGTGACTAATGCAAAAATTCACAGTAGACCTTACAGTTTTATAAAATGTAACTAAAATGCTGCTAAATTCTTGGCATCAATCCTATTATGTTAAAAGTGTAAAAGAAAGAAAACTCTTCTACATCAGAAGCTATTTCATCAGAATCCATAAGAATAGAAAGAAACCCCCTTTTCCTGTAAAAGGCCCTGATAGATTGTAAGAATCACATGGGAAAAATAGTAAGATGATGTTCTCTGGTACCATGGCATGTTTCTTAGCAACATGAAAAACACTTCTCTACTAACAAACTCTATCAAAGCACAAGTGTTTACAGTTTATAATTCATAAACTGTATTCCAAATAAAGCTAAGGATATTTACATTTTCTACAATACTAATCTTGCAGCATCTTTCAGACTTATTACCTGGAGTTTATAATGCAACTAAGATGTACTTAAGAAAATAATTTTCTTCAGGCATACAAAGTATATGTACCAGAGCATGGTTTTTATGTGATCCCTGATTTCTAGTGAACAGGTATTTCTTTTTTTTTATAGCATATATCTGTCAAGAGTATTCTCATAGGGCATATAGGCCAACTGATAAATGCTGGTATCAGAACATATTATTCATTGTCAGTTTCTGGATGCCAGGTGTGACAGTTTGAGGTTGTTCTATGAATAACAAAAGGAAAAGGATTATGTTCTTAAAGTAGTCCATTCTTGTCGGTGTGGGGCCCTTTTGATAGTACTATTATTACTGAGCGTTGGGTTCTTGCCCTCAGCTTGGGTTCTCCCCTCTTACTGGAGCTTTATATAAACAGAGACCCAGAGAGAGAGAGAGAGAAAGAGAGAGAAACAGACAGACAGACAGACAAAGGAAGCCACCATTTTGATCCTACCATGTGAGAGAGGACTCAAGGATCACTAGCAGCCAAAGCTTAAGCACAAAGCCCCCAAGAAGCTGGGCCTACTGAGCAGCTCAAGGCTGAAGAGACATATGCCTGATAGCTCACGGATGAACTCAGGAAGAAAGCCAAGCAGCCAAGACTGAGAGAAGAGGCCCAGAATATGCCTAAATCATATGCCTAATTGCCCACAGCTGGGGTCCAGTAGACAGTGAGCCTGAAGGGGAAGGCAGGGACCTCGGCAGAGATGGGTCACCATCTTGCTTCCCCACACAGCAGGACATCAGGTTTACCAGCAGCTGACTTTGGTGAGAAAGCACCTCTGATGGTGCCTTGATTTGGACATTTCACAGCCTCAGAACTGTAAACTTTTACACTAAATAGAATTCCCATTATAAGAGCCAACCCATTTTTTGCATCGCAGCCCTATGGCAAACTAGGACAGCAGGTCATCAAGAGGAGAAACTGAACAACTCTCAAAAGAAAAGCTTCTCTAAAAATTATGCTATCTTCAATTCACCATGTGTTCTGAGAAATTTGTTCCTACATTCCACTTCAACAAAATAGAGGGATGGCATGGCATGGCATGGCATTCTATTGTAACATTTCTATTTAAGCCTCCTCTGTGTATGATAATCTATGACAATGTTCAGTGATATTTTAATTCATTTGGTGAAATGGTGAAATGAGCACACTGTTTTTTGAACTGAATAGTTATTAAAATTATATTAGATATATATCTTGAAGTATGCCTTGTGATCTATTTTTTAAAAGCATGCATGTGAAAAGTTACTGCATTTACGACAACTTTTTAAATAGTGATGTGAAGTTGCTTTAGTTGTGAATAAACTTTTACAATCTAATATATATTCTTGATATTCCAAAGTTGGTTGATATAATTCGTCAGCTAAGACTTGTTAAAGAAAGTATATTTCTGCTTAGAGGCATTCAGAGAGTATATTATAGAATATTTGCTAATCTTATAAGGAAAAATTCTTTATTTCTTAAATTATTATTTATTAAATTGAAATGTTACCAATTTCTAATACCTGCAAGGGAACAGGAGTTAGATTAGAATACTCATACTCGTTTTCTCAATTCTCTCATTCTAATACTGTAACCTTTAAAAAGTCTTGTTTAGTTTTCAACTTACTTGGTCATATCCAGGATATGCATGCAAACTAGTTTGTGACAGAGAGCAACTTACCAGCAAATGGAATCTTACATTTTAAATAAGTTGTGTTACCACTATAAATATTAATGTCGTAAAAGCTAGATCAAACATTTTTAATCAAAAAATACAAAGCATTTCAAAGAGTCTAAAGAAAAATTATAAATTTTATATGTAAGGTTTATTGTTTTGTTTGTTCTTATAATTTAATATTTTGGAAATATAAAGGAGCATGACACAATGATTAATTTAGACACATTAAAATTGGTATACTGACATAGCATTGTATCTCCATGTTTAAGAGTAAATGCCATGTTGTACACAAAACAAATTCCAGACGGCTGTATTATATCATATGCAATTTAAGCATAAGTCACTATTGCTAGGTTAAACATATTTAATGCCTACACTTAATGTATTTAAAAAATAGTCATGAATATGAGATCTCACACTTTCAGTATTTAGAATTTTACGTTAGTTGGAGTTAAAAGTGATGGCTAATTTACCATGAAAAATCTTGTATTCTGTTGTAGATTTTCATGTGCTAAAGGAAATCTGCTTTATATGGTCAAAAAACCTCATAATATATGAGCTCTATCTCCACCTTGTGGTTATTGTAAATACTGCTAACGTTCTAATTTTGTACTATTTCCTAGACAGGCAGAACAGAGGTTGAATGGCCATGGAAAAATATTAATACTTGTTTATCTTTGGATTTTTCTTTCATACATCAGAAGTAAGAAAATAATTTCACATGACAAATTCAGATACATTATGATTTCAAAGTCTTAGGTCATCTAAGGCATTTCTATATTTCTTTGCCAACATCATTAGTAATTTTTGCAAAAATATCATCTGGTATCATGAAGCAAAACTGGACCACTCATCACATCTCTATTTATAAGCATGTTTAACTTTCCCAGAATTTCATAACATATATAGGCAGTATTAGCCCGAGCCCTGTTTCTAGGAAAGACATAAAACTAGGAAACACAAAATGCTAACAGGGAATTGTCATCTCTCCTTTACCAGGAAAAGTATAAATCTTCAATATTTTTCCCGAGGTTCTTAAATCAGAGGCTTTATTGTATATTTTAATGAAAAATTCCTAATATCCAAATACAGATTTTTTTCCAGTTCAATTCTAGAGCTGGGGATATTGCAGGGATCAAGACACATAGCTCTGCTATTAAGTGTTTGCAGTCTGATCAACTTTGCTTTAAAATGGGGGGAGGCCGAAATTTCACCAAAGAGAGAGTTTAATTCATAGATTACCCCTCCATCAATTGTAAAATAATTCAAGTCTGAGTAAGAGCAAGATGTCTAATCAGATTGTCTCTCTAAGTAATTTGAAATTGTCTAATCTGAGCAAAAGTTCTCTACCTGGTCAGACCAACTTTGCCAAATCTTCTATTTAACAAAATATAAATTTGTAGCTTTTTAACTTCCTGCCTGGTTCCATGTACTGCCAAATATTGTGAAGAGAAGTTTAAAGTTCTATTGATTTGAAAACACTACCTCAAACCCCGTGGAATGCCCAGTCCCTCACATAGCCACACTACTTACAACAATACAAGCTCTTGATGTCCTCATGGTTTATGGGCAATTTCACACCCTCTCACCGTGATATGCATTAAACCAGCACCTCCTTACCTGCACAATGCACATGTTACAGAGTAACATACGGCACATAGTAATTTATAATTTGCCCTTAAAGCAGATCTCTATTAAGCATCCTTTCTTCCTAATGATATTGTGATTTCATATTTTCATAATGCACTATTTCAAGAAAATAAAACAACCATGAATAATTTGTGTCTTTAGGGAAAAACAAGGCCATGTTATTTCTGTGTCCTGCTGCTTTCAAAGAGAAATTCCTACCATAATTATTTCTTAGCTTTTGGTGTTCCAACCTTAATTGCCCAAAACACTTAAATGGCACTTATGCCATTTAAGAGACTCCTTGGTTAGTCTTGTGCTGTAATGACGTAACAGGCAAACACTTACCTTTTTCATTTCCATTTGCATAATTTGGAGGCTTGTTTTTGTCAATGCTGTTAAAGCTCTGACTTCTCCTGTTTAAATTAGAGGCTCCCTGTACCTTGCTGCTGCTGCCTGCAGCTGGCACCCTAGAGGGCCCTGGAAGCCTGAAATAGTATAAGAAAAATTACATCATTATTATACATTATGAAAAGACAGAGAGCAGGAAGTTCTGAGAAGGGAAGAGTTAACAGGGGAACCACAATATATGCTACTCTATTTAGCAGACAGTGGTGGTTTAAGTGACAAATTGCTAAACAAGCTTCAGAAAAATCTTGTTTCTGTTTCCCAAAGTATATTAATAATGTGGAAAAACTAGAAATAAAGTAACGTTTAACTGAAAACGTCATGCTCACCCCAATGCCCCAGTGAACAAAACTTTGTCTTAGCAGGACCGTAACAATTACATGAAAATGAGGGAAACAATACCATTTAACTTTATTATGTGCTCAGTGTGGCATTTATCTGCAGTTGTTATCATGTTGCTCTTTCCAATGTAGGGGGCATTTGTTTTTAACTTTAGGTAGCTGTATCCTAAGTCAGCTTGAATATTAATAACAAGAATGAAGATACTAAACAAATTACAAAGAGCAAATGCTTATTGACTATCTAAGCTAGTCGGCTACTTGAATTAAAGTGTGATGCCGAGACCAAGGTTATGTTTTAATTCTTATTTGACTAGCCTGCCTAACAAAAAGACTTTTCATTCATTTACCAAAATAAGTACCTAGGCTTTAGCTGGTTATCTTGTAAGTGTGGTCAACTAATCTCAGAGGTGATATGACAAGAAAGGATGCTGGTCTCAGAAGAAAATTGCTGTAGAGGAATGATAACTTAAAACACATCTAGAGTAACAGTAGCTTCATCTACTCTATGTATGAAGAACGGGGCATAAGGAAATATATAGGCATAATAACTTATCATTAGAAGCAGTTGGACAGGAGATTATGCTCTAGAGTCATTTTATTTGGACTAAAATTAAATATCAGTTTGGATCATTAATTTCACTATGTAAGCAGTTTCCATGTTAAAATTTCAATATCAATTATTTTGTGAACTGTGTCAAAAATGTATAACTACTATATTTCAATTTATAATACTACCAGAAGTTGTATACATATAATAAACCAAATCTACATAAATTAAAAGCTAGAATTATCCAAATTAAGAATATTGGCATTCTATGATCTATTTAAAAAGCATGATATTTAAGGTTGCCAGCATCTTTGCTAGTATTTGCTGCCACCATGTGAGTGTCATTGTGCACTGCTCTGAAAAAATTTTTTAAATATAACAAAATCAATCCAGAACCTATAAACGCAGCACTATATTTTTTAGAGATCTCTCTTACAAAATTTTTTAAACAAAAGAATGTTTACAACTGTCAAATTAGTGCCCAATATATCAAAATTTCACAATCCAGTTGTTATAATACTCACATTTTAACTCACCTTTATAATTCTACTTGACTATATTCTGCCCAAAGATTATTAGAAAATCAAGCTTTTAGATAATGTAAATACCTTTCTAACAATAAAAAGTATTGTGATATGGAGTGAACATTAGGAAAACACAAATATCAGTTTAAAAACAGAAGTGTTGATTATTGGGAATAGTTAATAGTTTCAGGTTGTTGACTGTGTTTTGCAGTTTTAAGTACATATGGCTAATAAACAGTCCTTTCAGCTATTTTGCTAATTAGAGGTTGTGACATACACAAGATTGGAATCTTTTCCAAATGATTCCAGCATTTAACTTTTGGTCAAATGGATCTACAAAACTTTGTAAGTATAGCACATAACCACAGACACTAAAAATTTACAGGACTACTGATTACACTCTGCAGAAAGAACTCAGAACTCAACTAATTTGGCCAAATGTCCTAATCATAATAAATCTGAGATCTGTTCCTGTACACATAGCCATAGACCTAGAAAGTTCATTCCAAGTATAAACAAATATTGTCACAAAATCTCCTCTATTTGCAATGAAACTTGACCTGTTTCTAGCAAGCAATTAAAATGCATTTTAATCTTTATCTTTTCTGTGACCCATGAAACCAAGTGATCTTCAGTCCTCAGAAGAACAAATTAAAACAAATTAAAAACTCCATTTGTTCTTTTCATTATCCTAATTTGACAGGCAGCCAGAGCCTCCAGATCATTCATCAAAGTAATAAAAAGAGAAATGAGACCGAAGCAAAAAAAAAAAAAAGAGAGAGAGAGAGAGAGAGAAGAAGAGGATGTTCTAATAAAACAAAGCACTTAAAATATTTTTTACATGTACAAGTCTAACAAGAGGTAATTAAAAAAAGCTCATTATACAAGGTTAGGTCACTGTTTTTTGCACATCCTAATTTATATCATTTATTCTAACATTTAATTAAATACCCTTTTTAATTTTTATCTCCAGAATCATTTTAACTACTATGGAAATGGACATAATTAGAAAGCCAAGGCAAGAGGAAAAAAGCACATACCTCAAGTGAGGGCCATCAGAAGCAGTCCTTGTGGTCACACATTACATAATATAATTCATTAATGCAGCAACGACAGTAAACCACCACTGAGATGCTTCCCCAGTGAGTGAGATGGCACATGTAATCACATAATAATCAAGGGTGCAAAACACATTTGCTGTGGCTTTACTCAGCTGTTCCATGCATCCAGCAACTTAATATTTTTTTAAAAAAATAAACTCTTGAAACATGTTTACACACCAGTGTTTTCCAAACATTGCATAATGTACTGTCATTTATTATAACAGAATGTCTTAAAAATACTTATGTCATAAAGAAGCAAAAATTTAAACTATTATAGATAGAACAACAGTCCAGGCTGACCTGGTACTTACTTCCCCACCAAAATCTGACAGTGTTTCTCAATTTTGCTTTAAAATGTTAATAATCAATGCACGCCCATCTTAAAAAGTAATTACAAGTTTGTTATGCAACTTCCAAATTTTGTCACCTGGAAAAAATGGCCCTTCAAAGTACTTTTTTGCTGTTGACTTGCTCTAAGTCTAGCACCTAGACTTCAGGTCTATCATTCTCTGTGTTAACTAAACTAAGATAGCAGTAGCCAAAACCCATTTAATGATCTAGCCAAACATGCTCATCCCGGAGGTTGCATGTGGAAATCCACCCTGGAAGAGTTCGGTGCTGTGAACTTTTCATCCAGAAGTGTGTCGTTTTTTAAAAAAAATTTTTTTAGAGTGACAGAACAAAATCTCACTGGGCATTTACGTGAATATCACTAACAAGCAATAAATTAGAGATATTAACTGACCTAGTAGGCTTTTTTTGACTGGTTGCAATTCCACTGTGATTAGACTGAGTTGCATATCTGGCTGCCAGACTGTATGAGGAGAAACAGAGAAATTGAATTAAAGAGATTCTTTGAACATGGGAAGAAAGCACAAACTTACAAGAAAACTGTGAGTTCATGAAATGCAACTGGAACATGTATAAGCATGTATAAAGAACAAATTAGAGAATTATGATAATGTAACATATATACCATGACCTCTGATTATGAACACACTATGAAATAATGCAGTGCACCACTTGTAATAAAATGTGTCATCACTGACTTTAAAATTATGGCCACATGATATTAATACTATTTTGACACGATTATGTAATCTTATAAAAATTCAATTTTGTAAATGATTGTGAAAACCTCAGGGAAGCTAAAGTTTGAGTTATGTGATAAAGTTTGACTTATGTGATAGAAAAATTGCCTTCTTAAAAAGGTTAAAGTGAAGAGTAGAAGATCAGAAACTCTTTTTTTTTTTATCTAAATTTATTTTGAAAACCAAATGTTTTTAAAAATCTGGTTTTTGTGTAATAAGTTATTGATCTCTAGTACTAAGTAGACTATTTTAAGGACATAAACAATAAAAATGCTTTGTCTAAAGTAAGCTATATATATAAAAATGAAAATAAACTGGAGTTAAATTTCTCAAAAACAAACTTAACTACTAAATGCCAACATCTGGACATTTTAAAACTACCTTTCTTAATGATTTTTAAAACCCAAAGCTTTGATCAAAGACACCAGAAAGCAATATTTAACCCAAGTTAAAAGAACAATAAAAATCTCAAAAACTGTGCTTCTAATTAGTTATTTGAAACAAGTTTAATGGTATACTGATAGACTAAGGTCTTCTTCTTACACTCATTTTAAAAGTTTGAAAATCAACGGTTTAGAAACAAAACGAAAATTTGAACTTTAGCCTAAATTGTTTTCTGAGTTACTTAAGGATTCTGAAAGATACGGTGATAATGGTGCAACCCAGGACTTGTCTGAATGGAGAATCACTTCTTAAATGAACTATGGATGATTCTATATGAGCCCAACTGTGGTACATACACAGTCTCCCAGGTCCTAGGTACAGAAACATGAGTAACATGGCAGGGTGTTAGGATCAGGGTGGGTAGGGTCATTTGGAGCCCAGTTGCAGTTGTTATAGTTGCTTTGCTGTGAAGCAGAGTGGATTGTAAACAAGGGAAGGATTCCTTAAGATAATCACGTTTCCCATGTTCACTGTTACTCCTCTGAGCCAGACTGTGGTGGGAACACACAGGTCCTTGTACTGCTTGGCTTGAGGAAAACTGAGTCAGTAACCTCATATGGATAGAGTTTTACACGTTCACAGAGCACTTGTTTCTCATATTTGCTACGTGATAAATTGCTATTTGAATATAATGGGTTCTGTATTCTACACTGGGCATTGAGGCAATTGGCCAAACTATCTCAGCAACAATAATATAGGATAGTAATTTAAAAATAAAATCCAATCTGTCTCAACGCAATAATATCAGATGTTAATTTAAAAATAAAAGCACCCAAAGGGATGAAAAATATCTGTCTACTTTGTCAATATAAAAGAACTACTAAAAGGATTTTACCACTATGTCTTATCCTGTACCCTCCAAATTGAACACAGGTGTAAGCAGTAGAGACAAGAATAAAACGGCAACGTACTTTCTTTCTGGGAATCAAAGCCACCTCACTGATTTTTCTCCTATGATTTTAAAGTTCCAAAACATATCTCCTACCTTAAAAATGGAGGAGGGAGGACACAATGAAGTCCAGAAAAGTTAAGTGCTTTGGCCAAAATCAGTTTGGTTTTATGGCCTGTGTGCATTTTCTGATTTACTATTGGAGGAATACTCTACTTGCTGTCTATATTTTTGTACCAAGTCCTCACATTTTCATCCCCTGAAACTTGTCTTTTGACCTTGCACTTGTGAAGCTGTTATCTCGCCGAATATAAGAGTTTTACTCAGTTCTCATCATGCTCTAACACCATTATATTTGACCATGTTGATCCCTCCATCTTTTTGAACCTCTTTCTTTCATAGACTATTATTCCAATATGCTCACCTGGTTTGTCCCCAACAATCTTGTTCATTTTCTCTTTCCTTTGCTGGGTCCTCTTCTTTGTCCCATCTCTTAAAGGCAGGCTTTCCCCCCATATGGCTATACCCTCTTTCCTCAAACATTTTTATACATCCTTTCACTTAGCAATTTATTTCTTAAGATTTCAAACTGAAATTCCACCCACTAGCATTAACCTCTGCTTCATAACCCCAGGCATCAATATCAGCTGAATAAAAGACTTGCTCACTGACATGATCTTCAAACTCATTTTCCTTCTTTTAATCCCCAAGTCCAAATAAATTTCTTCCTTTCACTTTATTTCTATTAACAGTCACCACCATTTTCTTGAGTCATGGTGGCTTGAAACATCAATAGTTGACTCTCCCCTTTTTCCTTTCAATAATTGCAGATATGCAAAGTATACAATCATGCTGATTCAACCTCTACAGATTCATTTACATCTATGTCCTCCTTCAATCTCCATGCTCCACATTCTAACTCAAGTTCTCAACACCTCCCACAATACCTCTAGCCCAAATGCTGCACTGCATATCCAATTCATTCTCCAGAATGTACTTATCCAGAATGAAATATTAGGACTAGAAGAGACCACAGAATTAGGTAGGCCTCTTTCTTGACATTATAGGAAAAGGAAAAAAGCCCAGAGAGATTTAATAAATTTCCTCAAACCATACAATTGATCAGTGGCACTTTCAAATTAAATAGTGACATTCATAGACCTGTATAGTATGTTCTTATATTTCTACTGTTATGCTCTACTGTCTGTCATCTAACACTTATTCAAGCCAAAGGAAATTCTTACAACTACCTGATCATTGCTTGTACTTTTCCCTTTTTTTCTGCCTTTATTCCTGATGTTATTCCTATGGGAATACTTCCTACCTGTGATTCTGTCCATTTCTGTCCATTTCTCAAGGTCCAGCTTAAACAATACTGAGCACATGTTCTAGTTCATCATTTCCTAAACCTATACTTAATCTCTAAGCTCCTACATCTATTCTTTTACTCCTCTAATATAATTAAGATTTTACAATTTTACTTTAGTTATTTAAAATTGTAAGTACAGCAAGATTTCTTCAAGGTAATCCCTTAAATTCAATTATTTGAAAGTACAGAATAATTTATAATCATGTTTTCTTGAAAGATTTTAAGTACATGTGAAATATTGTGTTCAATTTGACAAAATAAAAAGAGACTGTGAATGTACTGTGATCTTTTTTAAGGAAAAGAATTATTTCTATTTCTTTTGAATCAATAAGATCTACAAAGACTTTCACAGATATTGAGAGTTTACCTACTTTTTCTGATTAAAGGGGAAAACTAACATATTTTGAGATCATAACATATCATATATCACCAAATCAATAGCGTAAGTGTAGTAAAAGGGAGTGGATCACAAATACAATTATTGATTGACCAGTAGAGAGAATTTTTCAAAGACCTCTGTGCCAGGAACACAATAATAAAAACCTGGATTATGATGCACTTGACAGGATAAATGATCCAATTTTTTTAAACAAATAAATATCAAGGAAAAAAAAAAGTATGGAGGAACCTATAGAGAGACAAGAAGATAAACCAATTATAACATATAGAACCTTATTTGGACATCATCAAAGAAACAATTTAAAAATTTATGAGAAATTGGGGAAATTTTAACACCTGGATATTGAATGACATTAATAAATAATATAAATTTTAAAGTGTGATAATGGCATTGTGAATATATTTTAAAACATTATTTTTAGATATATTTTTGAATATTGATTTATGAAATAAGAAGATACTGAATATTTTGACTCAAAATAATCAATAGTGGAAGTAGGTTTTTGGAATGGTTGGTTATAAATGAAACGTGGTTGGTTATGTAAGTTGACAATAGTTGAAGCTGGTTGATGAGTCCAGGTAGTATTATTTTATTTCCTTTACTTTTTTATGTTTGAAATTATCCATAATACAAAATAATTCGTGGTTTTATCTGTGTGTGTATTTGGAAATTCTATTATCCCTCTACAAGCCACATGTTTTCAGTTTGTAAAATAAGGCTGTTCAATTTGATGATCTCTAAGCTATATCTTCTAGTCCCTGCATTTTATAATTCTATACAATTAACTTGATTTTATAATACAATGATTTTGATTATGAAATGAATAAAAGATTTACTCTAATCTGTACATGGAATTTAGTAAGCTAAAAAAATAAAAGCTAGAGTAAGTGCTATTCTTATCCATTATTAATATTATCTTCAAGATAAAAGTACTCTGTTGAAGGAAAGACAGTAGAACCGCCATAAATGCTTAACCTCTCTAAAAGCTAGCAGCTCTATTGATAGGGCAACATCACCATTCCACAAAGTCTACTCCCAGTATAGAGAATAAAGAAAATATTTTTCACCAATGAACTCATTGTTATCACCAATTCTATGATACTTTATTTTTCATGATCCCCAGCCACTATCAGATCATATTGTAGCAAAATGCATTTCTAACAACTGCCTGTGTAAAAAACCTCTGAGTTGGCACTAGCACTCCTAGATGTTTACAGACCAAGCAGCACAGACATCTTGGAAGGATAATTTTTAAAAAAAATTTTGGCTCTATAGCGTCCACTTGGAGCCCAGTGGATAAAGTAGTAGGCTGACATACACCTAATATTTCTATAGTATTTTATAATGCAAGTACTTATGTATGTAAGTGCAATTTAATTATAGTTCTAATTATAGTTTTGCTGCCAACTTGCACTTGCTTTCATGTCCTTGATTACATCACTTAAGTATCTGTTACTTCTCCTTATTTCCATTTTCTAACTTGAAAAGAAGACAATAAAGGAGGCTTAGATGAAAATTTGCATTCCGTTCTCTAAAATTAAGCTATTACTTCTGCCTTAAAATCATCTGTAATCTGGGGTGTACTGGAATGTCAAACTCTCAGTCTCAATATTCTTTTCCCTTTCCCTCAGTTTTCCTGTTTCAAACTCTTACATGGTCAATCTCTCCCATATCTCTTGATGAATGTCTTAAAATATTTCTCTTTCTTAATAGATCCTTTTACTTTTCTGAACATTTTTTTCTCTCTCTCTCTCTCTCTCTAAGCAGCAGAAAAGCATCTTTTCACAGTGCTTGTTAAAACCATTTTCCAATTTTCAGATTTACAGACAGACTTGTGCACATAGAGATTGAGTAGGCACAGCTAACTTGCAGTTTATTGGGGAAACAGACATAAGGAACATGTAGACACAGCTCTGAGGAAAGTAGGGATAGAAAGAGTCAGAACACCAGTAGACCAAAGATTTTCAGACATCTGGAGTGAAGATTACATATTGTTTTTCTGAAATGTCAAATGAGACTCTTTTTAGCTAATGAGTGGGCAAAAGATGTCAGAAACAAAAGCCCAGAAGAAATAAAAGTGTTGAGACTCACTTCTGTTCTCTTAAAGGGGCTATCTGGAAGCAGCTGTGGCTCAAGCAATTGAGCTCCTGTTTACTCTATGGAGGATCCAGTTCAATCCCTGGGACCTCCTGGTTAAAAAAAAAAAAGGCATCCCAGACCTGTGTGGAGAGGCGCAGACCCCCGCACCCGCACGGCGCACCAAAAAGACAATGGCACAACCAGATAGAAAAAACAAAACAAACAAACAAACAAACAAAAAATGGAACTATCTGCTCATCTTTCTGGTAAAGTGGAATATATCAAGGGAATGTGTTTTTTTTTTTTTTCCCACCCAAAGATGCAATGAAAGAAGAGGAGACTATCCATATACAGTCAACAAACAGGACAAGAATTCATCTGGTGTTCAGTCCACAGCAGGAATCAAACTGTAAGAACACTCTAGCGTCAGTGTAAATTCCCACGTGGAATTGTATATAACATTTATTACAGGGAAAGAATGCTTTTCTAGCGCATAGGTCCCGAACTGCAGTTACCCATTTTTACTGACTACTAGAACCCCGCTAGTCAAAGTGTGGTCTGTAGTCCAACACCACCAGCTTCACCTGGGACTGGTTAGAAACACAGAATCTCAATCCCACTCCAGATGTACTGAATCAGAATCTGTCATTTAAATGGATCCTATGCATAATAAAATCAGAGAGGCCATGCTTTACAGAATATCCACAAATATTCAGCCTCACAGGGAGAAAACCCGTGGTTTCTAAAGTCAAACAGCAAAATCTAAATACTCCAAGCCATGCCTCTTAGTCCTCATGTTCCATCATGTTGCTGCTTTCGAATCCATTGAAAGCCTCCTTCATCTAGGAATTCTCATCTAACTTATTTTTCCTGACAACATCTAACTCTTCAGCTATTACTCCTACTTTCTCAATACAGGTTCATTCACTGTCCCCAACCCTGCAAATTTTATGCTGTGACCATGGATATTTTCAAGATCATAATCTTAGGCAGCAGCTAACTCACTCCATCACTCCTTTAATAGAAAGTCTATATGGTGAACTCCATTCTCAATCCTAAACTTCAGAGCTTTTTGAAAAAATACCATCTTGATATCTACTAGATATTTCACCTAGATTTCTCACTTGGATCTTTTCCAGATATCTCAATAAATTAAAAAACTTAACTCCTTCTATTTCTTTAGTAACAAGCTCGTCTGTCTGAATTTGTTCTGACTTTTCTTTAGCTTCACCAATATTTCCCCCGTTGTCTAATATGGAAACCTTGGAGTCATCTTGACCTTTTCCCTCTCCTTTGACCTCCTGTCATCTCTTTCATGGACTCTAATAATACCTCTTAATTAGTCTCCTTATCATCAGTCACTTGTTATATTCAGGCTAATCAAATCATTTTTCTCAGAGCCAACAGAATTAACTTCCTAACTTCCCTAAAAATGTCAGTCTCACTCATTAAAATTGTCATTGACTTCCTATTGTCTGCAGTATAAAATCCAAGCTCTGTGATTTGATTTATAGAGCTCATCATTATATTTCCTTAACTAATTTACAGCTTTATCCCCTCTGCACCTTCTCTACCCAATTTTCTTCACTTTCACCATAACCGTGTCTCCTGCCACTTGTCTCACCTTGTGTTCAATAACCACAATAATTTTAAATATATTTTTACTTTTCTTATTCATTCATTCTACAAATATTCTTTTAACACTTACTGTTTGCCCAGGTAAAAACCTGAAGAGCCATGTCAACTTGTTAAGGAATTTGGCCTTTATTCTAGCTACAGTGGGGAACTGCCAAAAGCCCTTATTGCAGAATAAATGATAAAATTTCAGACTCTCTTAAATATGTAAAGGAGGACTTGAAGGATGAAGAAGAAGGTTGGGAGATTTAGCAAGACTGGAAACAGGAAGACCAAATAGGAAATCACTGCTATAATCCATGCAAAAATTGTGAGGGCCTAAAGGATTAATGACAGATGTTATCATGCCAGACAAAGGAACCGAAGGAAAGAGAGGTGCTAAAATGACTCCTGGGCCTCTGGTTTGAGTTGCAGAGTACAATTACCTAGAAAGCAGAGTATAGGGAGATTGAGCATCCTTGGTTTAGTGAACAAAGAGAAAGAAAAAAAATCAAGGCTCCAACTACAAATTGTCAACAATCATGTCGTAGAGGATGGATAACCAGGAGTGAATAACCTCACCTTCACATTGAAGATAAAGTAAATATCACTTTATCTTACTCTAGTGATTCTTTTATAAAGTACATAATACTATTGGGTATTGAATTAATGAATAAGAAATCAACCTATAATGGTTAGGTATGTCTCAACTTGGCTAGGCTATATATCAAGTTATTTAATCGAATACTAATCTAGGTGTTGCTGTGCAGGTATTTTGTAGAGGTGGTTATCATCTCCCATCAGCTGACTTTAACGAATGGAGATTGCCCTCAGTAATGTACATGGGCCTTATCTGATCAGTTGACGATCTTAAGAGCAAAAACTGAGGTTTCCTGCCAAGTAGAAATTCTGCCTCAAGACTGCATCATCAAATCCTGCCTGAATTTCCAGCCCGCTTGCCTGCCCTTAAGATTTTGAACTTTTTTTAAAATCACACACTGTGTGAACCAATATGTATTTAATCTCCTATGGGTTCTGTTTCTCTGGAGAAACCCTGACTGATATACATCCCTAAGGTTTTTAAATTGGCAAATGAACATTGATATGTGGAATTTAGATTTAGTTCTGAGTTCTTCTTATTCTAATAAGCATGTGTTCATTTACACAATCAGTTCATCAACCATTCCAAAGACTTTTATTGAGTCCCTACTGTGTATTGGCACTCTGATAGAAAGATTTAATTTACAAAAATAATAGGGGAGCTGATGTGGCTCAAGCAGCCTCCTGCCTCCCACACAGGAGGTCTGGGGTTCGGTTCCTGGTGCCTCCTAAAGAAAAAACAGACAATGAGCAGATAACAAGCAAAACAAAACAAAACAAAACAAACAAGCAAAACAGACAAGGGAGCCTCCTGGGGGGGGGAGGGGCGAGGAGATAGGTTAAAGACTTCTTTTTCACTCTGAGAAGAATAACCCCTAAAACCATGCATAGAAACCCAAATATCCTTCATAAACAGTATAATTTGATATTTATTAGAAACTGAATCCACTTCAAGCTTGGAAGGAGAAACAAAAAAATATTAGGAAGGAATGCAAAAATAACTACATTATGAGATTTCTGGGAATATGGCATCAGAGTAGAGTGATGGGGCCCAAAACTCTCTCAGAAAAACAATGGAGGAAGGGCAAAAAGCTATCCTTAGGAGTTGCTTTGGGGATCTGCAGACCAGGACAGTGCTGTGCATCATCCAGGAGGGAGAGGGACAGAGAGACAAAGGGGCCAAATGAAAACTGTGAGTTACCCCAGTGGCTGGGAACAGCATATATGAACCACCCTCAAGGCAAACAGCCTCAGTAAAAGCCCTGGCTCACTGTAGTCAACTGAGTGGGGAAAGAAAGTCCTCCTCCCTGGGAAGAAGAGGGGTCTGGTAGAGGGCTGAGAGTGCTTCTCTTCAGTGAGTTTGGCCAGCTGAGCCGCCTTTGAATCTTATAAAAGACCCAGCCAGCACTGAAGCGGCCCCAGGGAGAGGGGAGGGGGATCTGATCAGGCAGGCTGTCACTTCCAATCGCCCTGGGAGAGAGGAACTAGGTCAGTGAGGTGGAAGGGGGACAGGCACCTAACCAATCTGGGAGAGAAGGAAGCCAGGAGAGAGCCAGCAAACTGTTAGAAGCCCAATTCCACTGAGGGAAAAGAGGGTGGGGAGAGCCAGACAAGCTTTCAGAAACCTACCTAACCTGTGGAGTGGGTGTAGCCTAGTGGAGGAATGCCTGCCTCACATATACTAAGTCCCTAGATTGATTTCCAGTACCCTCTAAGATAAGGGATCCAGAGAGTGATCCAGTGGGTTGTCAGGCACACAGCTGGCACCTTGTGACAGGGAACTTATAGACTGAGATTTTTTTGTTTTAGGTTTTTCAGTATATTTTATATTTATTATTTTTTCTTTATTCTCTGAAACTAGGAACCCTACCTGTGGATCTCAGGTGACCGGGTGATTGATGAGCACTGGCCACCTGAGATGGTTCCTAGGGGACTAATAGGGAAGCCTGTTTTTCCTGGGTGGTTGTTTTTTTCTCTTTCTTTGTTTCCTTTTCCTTATTTTCTCTCCTTAGTTTCTCTTTTTCTTTTCTTTCCCTTTCCATCTTCTGTTGCTTTACTTTCATTCCACTTCTCTTTTTAATCTTCATTTTTTTGTCTTCTTTCTCAATTTTCCAGTATTTTATTTTATTCTATTTTTTTTTTTCTGGTTTCATTTTTTTATTCCGTCATTTTTATTCTTATTCCTTTGTATTTTTTAATGATTTTTCACTCTTATTACTTTTTTCTGGCTTTTTTTTTTTTTTTTTTTTTTACATACAGGAGGCTGGTGATTGAACCTGGGAACTCATATGTGTGAAGCAGGTGCTCAACCACTTGAGCCACATCCACTACCCTATGGATCTTTTCTGGTTCCTTTTCTAACCTTTTATTTGTATTTAATTTTGTGAAAACAGTCGTATATATGCAATATCACCCACATTTGTATTTTACATGAGGTTTCACTATGTTATACAGTCCCATGTTATATTTTTTAGCTTTCCTTCTGGTAATATACATGTCCTTAGACTTTCCCTTTCAACTACTGTCAAACCCATATAATAGCACTGCTAGTTACAAACACCATGATGTGTTTTCACCATTTCTATTCATTTCCAAAGATTTACAAACAACATTTTTACCAATTCTGCATATATTAACCATCAGCTTTCCATTCTCTATACTCCTTCTATTTTCTGGTGACCTGTATTCTAATTATTAAATCCATAAGTTTACACAATATATTTAGTTCATAATAGTGCAATCATACAGTATTTGTTCTTTTGTGTCTGGCTTGCTTCACCCAACATAATGTCCTCCAGGTTTTTCCATGTTGTCATATCACTACTTCATATCTTCATATCTTCCTAATGCTGCATAATATTCTATCACGTGTATAGACCACAATTTGTTTACCCATTCATCAGTTGATGGACACCTAGCTTGCTTCCAACTTTTGGCAACATGAGTAAAGCAGCTACGAACATCGGTGTGCAGATGTCTGTTCTTGTCACTGCTCTCAGTTCTTCCGGATATATACATAGAAATGGTATTGTTGGGTCACATGGCAAGTCTATGTTCAGCTTCCTTAGGAACTGCCAAACAGTCCTCCACAGTGGCCGTACCATTCTGCTTTCCTAAGCAACAAGGAATAAACATTCCTACCTCTCCACATCCTCTACAACATTTACTGTTCTCAAACATTTTAATAGTGGCCAGTCTAATAGGTGTGAAATGATATCTCAGTTTTGATTTGCATTTCCCTCATTGCTAGTGACGTTGAGCATTTTTTCATGTGTTTCTTCACCATTTGTATTTCTACACCATTTGTGTTTCTTTTTTGGACAACTGTCTTTTCAAGTCTTTTGCCCATTTTTTAATCTGATAGTTTGTCTTTTTATTGTTGAGTTGTATGCTCTCTTTACATGTCATGGATATTAAATCCTTATCAGATATATGATTGCCAAAAATTTTCTCCCATTGGCTCAGCTGCCTTTTCACCCTATTGACAAAGTCCTTTGAGGTGCAAAAGTGTTTAATTTTGAGAGGTCCCATTTATCTTTTTTTTTTTTTTTCTTTTATTGCTCCTGCTTTGGGTATAAGGTTTCAAAAATTACCACCTACCCAAAGAACTTAAAGATATTGTCTTACATTTTCTCTAAGACTTTTATGGTTGCCACTTATATATTTAGGTCCTTGATCTATTTTGGGTTAATTTTTGTATAAAGTATGAGATAGGGGTCCTCTTTCTTTCTTTTGGATATGGCTCTCCAGTGTTGCCAGCACCATTTGTTGGATAGACTGTTCTGGCCCAGCTGTGTGGACTTAACAGCCTTGTCAAAAATCACTTGACTGTAGATGTGAGGGTCTATACCTGAGTTCTTGATTTGATTCCATGGGTCAATGTGTCTGTCTTTATGCCAGTAACATGCTGTTTTTTTAGCACTGTAGCTAAATAATATGCTTTCAAGTCAGAAACTGAGAGTCCTCCAACTTCGTTCTTCTTTTTAAAGATATTTTTGACTATTTGGGGCCCCTTACCCTTTCAAATAAATTTGATAGTTGGTTTTTCCATTTCTGCAAAAAAGGGTCTTGGGATTTTTATAGGGATTGCGTTGAACCTGTAATTCAGTTTGGGTAGAATTGACAATGATATCTAGTCTTCCAATCCATGAACACGGAATGCCCTTCCATTAATTTAAGTCTTCTTCAGTTTCTTTTGGCAATGTTTTCTACTTTTCTGAATATAGGAACTTGATGTCCTTGGTTAAGTTTATTCCTAAATATTTGATTTTTTTTAATCCCTATTATAAATGGATTTTTTTTTTCTGATTTCTTCCTCAGATTGTACATCAGTAGTATTTAGAAATGTTACTGATTTTAGCATATTAATCTTGTATCCTGACACTTTGCTGAAATCATTTATTAATTCTAGTATCTTTGTTATGGATTTTTCAGGATTTTCTAGCTATAGGATCATATCATTAATGAATAGGGCAAGTTTTACTTCTTCCTTTTCTATCTGGGTGCCTTTTATTTCTTTATCTAGCATAATTGCCTTAGCTAGAACTTCTAGCACAATATTGAATAAAAATGGTGACAGTCTTGTCCTTATCTCAGAGGGAACACTTTCAGTCTTTCACCATTGAGTACAATGCTAGAGGGAGGGTTATCATATATGCCCTTTACCATATTGAGAAAGCTTCCTTCTCTTCCTTTTTTTTGGAATGTTTATATCAAGAAAACGTGCTGTATTTTGTCAAATATATTTTCTGCATCAATCAAGAGCATCATGTTATTTTTCCTCTTCAATGTATCGATGTGATTTATTACTCTAATTGATTTTCTTGTGTTGAACCACCCTTACATACCTGGGATAAAACCTACTTGATTGCGGTGTATAATTCTTTTAATGTGCTTTTGAATTCTGTTTGCAAATATTTTGCTGAGGATTTTTGCATCTATATTCATTAGAGATATTGCTCTGTAATTTTCTTTTTTTGTAGTATCTTTATGTGGTTTGGGTATTAGGGTTGATGTTGGCTTCATAGAATGAGTTTAGTAACATTTTTTCCTATTCAATTTTTGGAAGAGCTTGAGCAAGATTGGTATAAGATCACCTTTGAATGATTGGTAGAATTCACCTGTGAAGCCACGTGGTCCTGGGATTTTCTTTTCTTTTTAAAATATACTTATATTACATAAATGCTACATAAAAAATATAGGGATTCCCATATGCCCCCCTCCCCACACCTCCCACACCCTCCCATATAAACAACATCCTTCATTAGTGTGGCACATTCATTGCAATTGATAAATGCATCCTGGGGCATTGCCACTGAGCATGGACCATAGTTCACATTGTAGTTTACACTCTCTCCCACACAATTCTGCAGAATTGTGCAGAATTCCTTGTTATAGGAAGATATAAAATGGCCTATATCTGTCATTGCAATGTCATTCAGGATGATTCCCAAGTCCCGAAAAAGCGTCCATATTGCACTTGTTTTTCCCTCTCCCTACCCACAGAGCCTCCAGTTGCCACTGCCTCCACATCAATGTTGTAATTACTTCCATTACTAGAATCACAATAAGTCTATAGTAGAATACCAGTAAGTCCACTCTAGTCCATAGTTCATTCCCCAATCCTGAGGATTCTGGGATGGTGATGTCCACTCCACCTTTAATTGAGAGGGGGCTTCAATCCCATACAGCTGATGGATGGGACTCTCCTGCTTACAGTTGTAGGCTCTCTCATTTCCTTGGTATGGTGGTTGTCAATCTTCACATTCTTGTTAGTTGTCCTGGGTGAGTCCAATGAACTGGAGAGTAGGTGTTGCAACTCTGCTGAGGCTCAGGGTCCAGGTGGCACATGGACAGCCTAAAGATTCCAGTTTCTTGTACATATACCTATAAACTCCAGCACCAAGTACAGGTTTAAATAGAAGGGACAGATGAGCCATGGGTAGGGAAGTCATAACTGAATTCCGGAGGTTTTTGATGACTATTTTAATCTTTTCACTTATGAATGGTTTGTTGAGGTCTTCAGTTTTTTCTAGGGTCAGTGTAGGTGGTTTGTGTGTTTCTAGGAATTTGTCCATCTCATCTATATTGTCTGGCTTTTTGGCATACAGTTGTTCATAGTATCCTCTTATGATCTCTCGTATTACTGAGAGATCAGTAGTAATGTCCCCCCTCTCACTTCTGATTTTATTTATTTGCATCTTCACTCTTTGTCTTTGTCACTTGAGCTAAGGTTTTGTTGATTTTGTTGATCTTTTCAAAGATCCAACCTTTGGTTTTGCTGATTCTCTCTATTGCTTTTTTGTTCTTTATTTCATTTATTTCTGTTCTGATCTTTACTATTTCTTTCATTCGGCTTGGTTTTGGATTAGTATGCTGGTATTTTTATAGTTCCTCAAGGTGTGCAGTTAGATTTTCAATTGTGTCTCTTTCTGCTGTTTTAAGGTAAGCATTAAGGGCTATAAATTTCCCTCTCAGTACTGCCTTTCCAGTGTCCCATAGGTTTTGATATGTTGTGTTCTCATTTTCATTTGTCTCAAAATATTTGCTGTATTCTCTTGCAATTTCTTCTTTGTCCCACTGATTGTTTAAGAATGTGTTTTTTAGCCTCTATATATTTATGAATTTTCCATTTTTCTGTCCATTATTGATTTCCAGCTTAATTCCATTATGATCAGAGAAACTGTTTTGTATTAGTTCAATCTTTTTAAATTTATTGAAACTTGTCTTGTGACCCAACATATGGTATATCTTGGAGAAGGATCCAAGACAACTTGTAAAGAATGCATTTCCTGCTGTTTTGAGATATAATGCTCTATAGATGTCTGTTACATCTAGTTCATTTATCGTATTATTCAAGCTGTTTCTTTACTCTCTGTCCAGATGTTCTGTCCAATACTGAAAGAGGTGTATTGAAGTCTCCAACTATTATTGTAGAGATCTATTTCTCCCTTCAATTTTGCCAGTGTGTGCCTCATGCATCTTGGAGCACTCAGGTTATATGTATAAATATTTAGCATAGATATTTCTTCTTGGAGAATTGCCCCTTTTTAAAAATATATAATGACCTTCTTCATCCTTTATAACAGTCTAGCATTTAAAATCGATTTTGTCTGTAATATCAGAGTATCACTACTCCAGCTCTTTTTTGGTTATTATTCACATAGAATATCTTTTTCTAGCCTTTTACTTTTGACCTGGTTGTGTCCTCATATCTAAGATAAATCATTTGTAGATGTTATATAGATGGCTCATATTTTTTTAATCCATTTTATCAGTCTATGTTTTTTGGTTGATGAGTTCAAGCCATTAACAATCAATGTTGTTACTGTAATGCATTACTTACTTCATCCATTCTGTCCTTTGGCTTTATCCTGTCATATTGTACTATTGTCTGTGTTTCTACCCATTACCATTCCTAATATTCCTCATTTCTATGCTCTTCTCCAAAGCTCTTTCCCTTATTTTTTCCTTTCAAGCTGCAACACTCCCATTAGTATTTCTTGTAATTCTGTTCTTTTGGTAACATATTCACAGACTTTGAACTCACCTACACTGTTGAAGGACAGTTTTGTTGGATACATACTTCTTGGCTGGCAGTTTTTCTCTTTCAGTACCTTAAATACATCATACCACTTTCTTCTAGCCTCCATGGTTTCTGATGAGAGATTGGCACTTTGTGTTGAGGTTCCCTTCTATGTGATACTTTGCTTTTCTCTTGCTGCTTTCAGAATCCTCTCTTTAACTCTGATATTTGTCATTCCAAATAGTAGGTGTCTCGGGGTACATCTATGTAGATTTATTCTATTGAGGGTGCATCGTTCTTGTTGGATATTGATATTTATGTCCTTCATAAGGGTTGGGAAGTTTTTGGTCATTATTTCCTCAAATATTCTATCTGCTCCTTTTCCATTCTCTTCTCCTTCTGGGACCCTGGCAATGTGTATATTTGTGTGTTTTGCATTGTCATTCAATTCCCTGAGACCCCATTACATTTTTTCCATTCTCTTCTCTTTCTGTTTTCCTTTCTTTTCCAGTTCATATGGTCCATCTTCAAAATTAGTAATTCTTTCTTTGAGCAATTCAAATCTGCTTTTAAGTTCCTCTAATGCATTTTTAATCTCATTCATTGGGTCTTTCATTCTCATAAGATTTTTTTTTTGCAGGCTTTCAAATTGTTCTTTATGCTCACTTGGTGTCTTCTTAATATCCCTTATCTCATCAGTCATATTTTCTTTCAAATCTTTGAATTGATTTAGGAGAGTTGTGTGATTATCACTGATTAATTTTCTTAAATCCTGTATCTCTTCAGGCTATTTGGTTTGTCCCTTTGGCTGGGTCATCTCTTCCTGTTCCTGGAACGACTTGTAAGTTTTTGCTGATGTCTAGGCATCTGAGTATGTTGATGAATACTCTGATGGCCAGTTTCTCTCTCTTGCCTATTGTGTGTGTGTGTGTGTGTGTTTTTAACAGCTCCTCTTTGATATTTGGTTCAAGTTATTCTAAGTTCTTAAAATTTTCCAGCTTAAATGATCAAAGTTGGACCAGGGACTCACTACTGGGGTACAGATTTTCTCCCAGAAGTTAGTGTACATAGAGAAACAAAATCGGTTTTTGTCCATGCAATTACCAGACAGGGCAGAAGATGGCACTCGCTGGTACACCTTTCCATGGAGTTGTTTCGATCTCCATTTTCCTATGTTTGGTGTGGCCAGAGCCAAAATTCAAAGTAGGCTCTCCAGGTCGAATTTACTGAAAAGAAGTACCCCTTCCTTTTTCCCTTGTAACAGTTGACAGGGGGAAAGATGTCTGCTCCCCTCTCAGTCAGCTGCAGGGTGCCAAGGGTTTTACCACAGCTTAATATCTTGGGGTATGGGATGGGAGGCCTTCCTAGCCACTGAGGGGGGTTGGCAACTCATGTTTGTGATAAATAAAAACTTACAAAAGTCTACATTTTTATCTACTTTTTTATCTATCACATTTGTGATAGAGAAAAAGAAAAAATTCAACAGTGTCTCAGGCAATTGAATGACAACATGAAATGCACAAACATATGCATTATAAGCATCTCAGAGGGAGAAAAGAAGGGAAAGAGGGCTGAAGGAGTGTTGGAATATATAATGGTGAAAAATTTCCCAAGTCTTTTGAGGGACATAGAGTTACACGTACAGGAAGACAGCACACTCCAAAGAGTATAAATCCTAACAGGCATACCCCAAGACATATACTTATGAAATTGTGAAATGCTCAAGACAAAGAGAGAATACTGAAAGTATTAGGCATATTGACTAATGCATTTTATGATGCCAACATCACCCTAACACCAAAGCCACATAAAGATGCCACAAGAAAAGAAAACTACAAACCATTCTGTCTAATGAACCTGTATGCTAAAACCCTCAACAAAATACATGCTAACCACATTCAACAATATATCAAACAAATTATACACCATGATCAAGTGAGTTTCATCCATAGTATGCAAGTATGGTTCAATGTCAGAAAAGCAATCAATGTAATATACAATATTAACAGATCGAAAGAAAAAAAAATTATCATCTCTTATTAATGCAGAAAAAGCATTTGACAAAATACAGCATCTTTTCTTGATAAAAACACTTCAAAAGATAGGAATAGAAGGAAACTTCCTCAACATGATAAAGCGTATATATGAAAAACCCACAGCTAACATCATATTCAAAATTGAAATGCTAAAGGCTTTCCTTCTATGATCTGGAACAAGACAAGGATGCCCACTGTCACTGTTCTTATGCAACATTGTGCTACAAGTACTTGCTCAAGCACTTAGGCAAGAAAAAGATAAAAAAGGCATCCAAATTGGAAAGGAAGAATTAAAAATTTCACTATTGTAGATGACATGATCTTATACATAGAAAGCCCAGAAGAATCTATAACAAAGCTTCTAGAGCTGATAAACAAGTTCAATGAAGTGGCAGGATATAAGATCAACATTGAAAAATCAGTAGCATTTCTGTACACCAATAATGAGCAATCTGAGGAGGAAATCAGGAAAAAAATTCCATTTATAATAGCAACTAAAATATCTAGAAATAAACTTACCTAAAGATGTAAAGGATTTGTACACAGAAAACTATACAAACATTGTTAAAGGAAATCAAAGATGACCTAGATAAATGGAAGAATTTCCATGTTCATGAATTGGATGACTAAAAATCATTAAGATGTCTGTCCCACCCAAATTGATTTACAGATTTAATGCAATCCTAATAAAAATTACAACAGCATTATACTGAATTGAAAAAGCTAATTATGAAATTTATTTTTAAGGACAAGGGGCCCCAAATAGCCAAAAACATATTGAAAAAGAAAAATGAAATTAGAGGAAACATACTACCTGACTTTAAAGCATACTACAAAGATACAGTGGTCAAAACTGCATGGTATTAGCACAAGAATAGACATACTGACCAATGGAACCAAATTGAGAGTTCTGATATAGATGCTCACATATATGGTTAACTGATACTCGACAAGGCCACCAAACCCACTCAGCTGGAACAGAATGGCCTCTTCAACAAATGGTGCTGAGAGAACTGGATATCTATATCCAAAAGAATGAGAGAGAATCACCATCTCATGCCCTATGCAAAAATTAACTCAAGATGGATTGTATTAGCCAAAGAGGTGCTGATGCAAAGTATCAGAAATATGTTGGCTTCTATAAAGGGTATTTCAGGGGTAGAAGCTTACAGTCACAAGGCCATGAATGGTAAGTTACTTCCCTCACCAAAGTCTGTTGCCATGTGTTGGAGCAAGATGGCTGCCAATCTCTGTGAGGGTTCAGCCTTCATCTTCCTCCTAAGGCTCCATGGTCCCAGCTTCTTCTGATCTCAGCTGTAGGCTAGCATAAAGCTAATCTCTCCTCCCGGGGCTCATCTTTTTCTGGGCTCAGCTGCTCTGCTATCTCCACAAGGCCAGCTATAAACTCTTTCCCTGGAGCTCCAGCATCAAAACTCAACTCTCTGTTTTCTCCTTCTCCATGTGTTTACTTCCCTCTCTTTGACTGAGCATCTGTTTATATAGCTCACAGCTGTAGGCTAGCTGTAGGCAAGGACTCAAACCAAGTCGCCCTAATGATGTGGTCAAATAAAAGCCCTAATCTTGATTTAATAAAGTAAAAGTGAAACCTCTGAGTCTAATACAATCTAATACACCCAGAGGAACAGATCAGTTTAAAAACATAATCCAATATCTATTTTTGGAATTCATAAATAATACCGAACTGCTACATGGATCAAAGATCTAAATATAAGAGCCAAGACCATAAAGCTCCTAGAAGAAAATGTAGGAAAGCATCTATAAGATCTTGTAATAGGAAATGGTTTCATAAACTTTACACCCAAAGCACAATCAACAAAAGAAAAAATAGATAAGTGGGACATCCTCAAAATTAAGAAATTTTGCACATCAAAGGAGTTTGCCAAGAAAGTGAAAAAGCAGCCTACTCAATGGCAGAAAATATTTGGTAACCATTTTTCTGATACGGGCCTAATATCCAGCATATATAAAGAAATCCTACACCTCAAACATAAAAAAGCAAACAACTCACTTAAAAAATGGGCAAGAGATATGAATAGACACTTTTCCAAAAAGGAAATACAAATGGCTAAAAAGCACATGAAAAGATGCTCAACATCACAAACTATTAGGGAAATGCAAATCAAAACTACAATGTAATATCATCTTACATCTATTAGTCTGGCAGCTATTTAAAAACAAAACAACAAAAAACTCCAGAGAACTACAAGTGCTGGAGAGGATATGGAGGAAAGAGAACTGTTTCTCCCACTGTTGGTGGGAATGTAGAATGGTGCAGCCACTGTGGAGGACAGTTTGGTGGTTCCTCAGGAAGCTAACTACAGAACTGCCATATGATCTTGCAATTCCACTGCTGGGTATGTACCCAAAAGAATTGAAAGCAGGGACATGAACAGATATATGCACGCCAATGTTCATAGAGGCATTATTCACTATTGCCAAAAGCTGGAAGTAACCCCAGTGTCCATCAATAGATAAATGGATAGGCAAAGTTTGGTATATACATGCAGTGGGATATTACTCAGCTATAAGAAGGAATGAACTATCGACACGCAGGATTACTTGAATGAAACTTGAAGACTTAATTTTGTTCAGTGAAGCAAGCCAGTCCACTAAACGCTTATTACATGGGCAAATTTTACATGACCTCACTGATATGACCTAAGCAAATTGAGCAGACTCACAGAGTGTGTCTGGAAGATAGGTTATCAGGAGACAGAAAGGGAGTAGAGTGTGGTGAGCCAATGCTCAATATGGGCAAAACCTATGATAAGGTGGAAGGGGGTGGTTAGGCAGTATATAGGAGTGATGGTGCAGGGATGTGAGTGGGGTCGATAGTCCTGCAATGTGAGGGTAAGCAGCTTAGGGGAGGGGTTGGGTTGGACTCTCCATGGAACTCTGAGGGCTGGAAGAAGGAACAGGTGAACTCTAGGGTCTTGCAGGTCTATGGTTAAAACTATAATGGTGGGAATGTTCTTTTAGTAAATATGGCAGGGGAGGGTCTTTGGTGCAAGGTGGATTATATATGGGACAGGGTGTACCTGGGGCATGCTTCTATGGAATATAAGCATATATTCATAGGGTGTTATCTCAGAGGGTGGAGACCCACACAATAAACAAGAAAATATTAAACTCCCATCTTGGGTAGTCTTGCTAGGTTCACAAATAGAAGGGCAAGAGTCTCTTGAGAAAATAGGCAGTGCCTAACAAAAGAAGATGGACCAATATGTCAATCCTTCAATATTAATGCATGTAACTTGAACCTTATTCTTCAAAAATTGCAACCTAGTGGTCACCATGGGTTCTTAGGGGAGGGGGAGAGAAGAATGGATGGAGCATGGGGCATTTTTAGGGCATTGGAATTGTTCTTCATGATCTTGCAATGATGGTTACAGGCCATTATGCATTTTGTTAGAACTTATAAACGTGTACGGCACAGAATGTGAACCATAATATAAGCCATTTACCACGGTTAGTGGCAATGCTTCAATATTTGCTCCTCAATTGTAACAAATGTACCATACTTATGTAAGATCTTATTAATAGGGGTAAATGTGAGAGGGGGAGTGGGTGGTATAAATGGAATCCCCTATATTTTCTATGTGACTTTTCTGTTACCTAAAGATTCTTTGAAAATAAAGTGAAAAAATAAGACACTGGGGAACATATGGAAGAAATTGTCATTGTACATAAATGATAACAGATCTTACGGGAATGAAAGACAATGCAAAAATTTTTAAAAAATTTTAATATATATTTTATATTTTATTTTTATTTTGTATTTTTTATTATTTTTTTGGCTTTGTTTTTGGGGAGGTTTTGGATTGCAGAAGGGTCACAACTATGGCAGAGGAGGAACACTGGTGTGGGATGTTGGTGATGGGGGGATGTAGGGGAGGCATACACCTGGGGCATGCCTCTGTGGAATATGAATGTGTGCAAGTGGTCATGGGTTTTGTCTCAGTGGGTGGACACCCACACAGTAACCGAAAGAATACTGAATTCCCATCCTGGGGAGTCCTGCTACATTCTCTAATAGAGTGGCAAGAATCCCTAGAGTACATAGGCAGAGCCTAGCAAAGGAGTACAGACCAATATTCCAGGCCCTTGATATTAATGCTTGTACTTATGAATCCTGTTCTTGTGAAATTGAAACTTAGCCTAGTATTATATATTGCCTAAGAGTTACCTCCTAAAAGCCTCTTTGTTGCTGTAATGTGGCCTCTCTCTAAGCCAAACTCAGCATATAAATTCACTGACTTACCCTAGGCATGTCACATTGACTCCCAGGGATAAATCTTCCTGGCACTGAGGGATTATTACCAAGTGCCAACTAGCAATGCATTTGAAAAAGACATTGCTAAAGACATTTACCAAAAGGGGAAAATATTAAATACAAATGAGTTTTATGGCTAATAGATTTCAAAGTGTGTCAGGAGGACATTCCAAAGTTTACACTTATGCTTAACTTAAAAGGATCTCATTGACTGCCACAATAAACAAGCCTCAAGGCTCCTGAGGGCTCTAGAGAAATCTGGACACTGTAGGCAGGGCAGACAACCCCAGGAATTTGGCACCCTGTCCGTTGGCCTTACCTTGGAATATATGATATAACTTATCCCCCCAATGTATCAGAGTTGGTCTCATTTATAATTTCCCTACACATGGCTCTTCTGACATTTTTATTTGAACCTATAATTACCACTATACCTATTAAATATGTGTCCCAGAGACTTAAATCTTCTGGCTGTTCATGCACCTGTTGAGCCCTGAATCTCAGCAGAGTTGCAACCAACACCTACTCTTCAATGCATCGGACTCACCCAGGACAACTAACAAAAGGATGATGATGGACAATGCCCATCCCCCAAAACAGAGAGTATCTATAGCTATAAGCAAGATAGTTCCTTCCATCTACCCCATGGGATATAAGCCCCCTCTCAACTGGAAGCAGAGTGGGCATCACCATCCCCAAACCTTCAAGTTTAAGGAATGAACAAACATAAGGGTGAAATGCAACTATGCACTTAATTAGACTTATTATTTTAGTAATGGAAGAACTTGTAACATTGATATAAAAGCAGTGGCTACCAGAGGTTCTGAGGGGAGGTGCAAGGAAAAATTGGTGTAACATGGGGCTTTTTGGGGATGTTGAATTTACTCTGTATGACATTGCAATGATGGATACAGGCCATTATACATTTTGTCAAAACCTATAAAATTGTGCAGTGCAAAGTGTAAACCATAATGTAAACTATAGACCATGGTTAGTAGCAATGCTTCAATATGTGTTTATCAATTGTAACAATGTACCACACTAATGAAAGATGTTGTTAATGGGGAAAAGCATGGGAGGGGGGCAGTATGGTAATCCCCTATTTTCAATGTAACATTTATGCAATCTAAAGCTTCTTTAAAAGTAATAATAATAAAAATCTAACTATATTAAAATCCTGACTTTCTGCATATTATTAAATAGACATGCCAGTAGAAAGATCTAGAGTTATTGGTTAATAGAGCCAAACTACCAATCTGAATCCCAGCTAAGGTGCTCTCTGTGCCTATATCCACATCTGTTAAATGAGGGTAATGTCTTTACCTACCTGAAGGTTTTTTAATGGGGATTAACTTGTAAAATAATTAGAAGAAGATCCTGCACAAATAAGTGCTGTAACAGTTAAAAAGAAAATACGGGGAGCGGATGTGCCTCAAGCGGTTGAACTCCCCGCTCCCATATGAGAGGTCCCGGGTTCAGTTCCCGGTGCCTTCTGAAAAAAAACAAAAACAACCACAAGCAAAACAAATGAAAAAAAAAAAAAAAAAAAAAAACACAACTCAGGGAAGCTAATGTGGCTCAGTGGTTGAGTGCCAGCTTCCCATATACAAGGTCTCGGGTTCAATCCCTAGCCCATACCTCAAAAAAAAAACCAAAAAGCAAAAATGGTGGAATTTAGATATATTTGAGAGTCCCTTGATGCACTAAGGCCCCACAGGAGGCTCTTAAACATTCTGGTGAATCTAGTTTTATATTAATATAACAACTGATCTTTCACAATGTAACAAATTGCCCTGCCCACTGCTGCTTGGTAGTCTCCCCAATACCACACACTTTGGTTCTTACCTGTCATTTTCTATGTAACTATTCTTATTCAAAGCCCACAAGCACATACTTGTCAGTAAAGTGGATGTTATGTTATCTGTGTCTCTCAGCATCAAGGTTTAAAATAACTTTGGGACCATGGTTTCTTGAAAACAAACACAATCAAGTCTTATTCTTCCTCAAATCCCCCTGTATACCACTCACACTTCTTGTTTCCTGAACTCAACAATCTAAATCTCTGTAGGTCCTAACATTATAAAGAATCATCAGGAATTGTCCCAATAGGACATCCAAGAGCCACCATTCACAAAACATCAGGCACAGATGGGCCTTCCAGAACCTATACTTCTCAATACTGTACATAATCCAGAAAAGTGCCTTAAAAACCTAGTTAAGTAATGGTTTTGCTTTATAATATAGTGATTAGATGAATATACAGTTTTGATATGCTTACAAGATATAGTATATCGATTACAACATTCCAAGTAGAATTTTGTGTATGCTTTGTAGTCTAGAGTTCACACGAAAGACAAGTCTAACGTGTCTCATAAGATGAAGCACTAATCAATAGAAAAAAAACAATTTCTCTTTAAAAAGAGAACAAAAACAGCTACTGTAATCCTGAATTTTGTGTAAAACAAACAAACAAAAAGAACATTCTTCTCGTTTTTTCATTATCATGTCACCCATAAAGGTTTGTGTTCCCTGGAGATTTATGTCAATCCCTTCATTTTTTCCCTAGCTTTATACACTTCTAAGTAATCTTCATTTCTATTGTTCCAATCAATAAAACACTATTAACAGAATTATTCTGCATGATCTTGCAATAAGGGATACAGGCCATTTTAAGTTTCACCAAAATTTATAAAAGTGTATGGTCCAAAATGTAAATCATAATGCAAACCATTGACCAAGATCAGTAGCAATGCTTCAATATTTGTATATCAATTGTAACAAATGTACCATCTGAATGTAAAATGTTATTAATGGGGAGATGGGGAAAGGAGAAGGGTGTTGGATAAATGGGAACCCCCTATATTCTCTACGTGACTTTTCTATGACCTAAAGCTTTCTTTGAAGATAAAATGAAAAAAAAAAAAGGACACTTGGGTAATACGCGGAAGAAAATCTCACTGTACATATAAGATGACAAATCTAGTGATGAAAGACATATGGTCTAAAAAAATTTTATTATTTAAAATTTTTTTAATTTAAAAATTTTTGTGTAAGTTATTTTTAAAACTATCATTATTATTTCATTTTCTTATTATTTTTATTTGGTTACTTTTTTGGCTTCATCTTTGGAGAGGTTTTGGATCACGGAAGGGTCACAACTTTAGCAGGGGAGGAATATTGGTGAGGGGTATCCGTGATTGGGGATGCATGGGAGGGGGTTCATCTGGTGCATGCCTCTAAGGCATATGAATGTGTTCAAGTGTTCATGGGGCATTGTCATGGTAGACAATGAAAGAATTTCAAATTCCCATCCTGGGGAGCTCTGTTACATTCTCTAATGGGATAACAAGAATCCCCTGAGTAGAGGGGCAGCACCAAGCCCTTGATATTAATGATTGTACTTATGAAGCTTTACTTTTGAAATTGAAACCTAGCCTAGTATTATATGTTGACTGGGAGTTGCCTCCTGAGGGCCTCCTTGTTGCTCAAGTGTGGCCTCTCTATGGGCTAAGCTCACCATATAAACATGCTACCCTCCACCCCGTCCCCTCCCCGGTGTGGGATATGACTCCTGGGGATGGGCCTCCCTGGCACTGAGGGATTATTACCAAGCACCAACTAGCGATGCAACTGGAGGGAGACCTTGACCATAAGGGGGAAGTTGTTAATACAGATAAGTTCTGATGGCTGGGGGATTTTGGGGTGGGTCAGGAAGTCATTCCAGGGACTGTGCTTATGTATGTCTCAGGAGGATTTCATTGACTGCCATGGTAAATATTGCTTCAGATAGTAGGGATCTTGAGGGCTCTGGAGACATCCAGATACTAAGGGTAGACAGCTCAGGAGTTTGGCACCCTGTCAGGGGGCCTTACCTTGGAACTTATGCTCCCCAGTGTGACACAGTAGGACTCATTTGTGGTTTCCCTACACATGGCTCTTCTGTCCCTTATGTTTGCACCTATAGTTAGTACTATACTTGATAGGTGTATGTTCAAGATACTTAAATCTTGGTCCATCCATGTGCCAGTCAGGCCCTGCATCTCAGCAGAGCTGTAACACCTATTCTTCAGTTCATTAGACTCATCCAGGACAATTAACAAGGTGATGATGATGGACAACACCCATTCCAAGGAACAGAGAAAGTCTGCAACTTCAAGCAAGAAAGTTCCATCCATCTGCCACATGGGATCTAAGCCCCCTCACAGTTAGAGGCAGAGTGGTCACCACCATCACAAAGTCCTCAAGATTAGGGAATGAACAATGGACTACAGTAGACTTACTATTATTTTACTAAAGACTTATTGCTATTCTAGCAATGGAAGAATTTTTATCATTAATGTGGAGGCAGTGGCTGCCGGAGGTTCTGGGAAAAGGGAGAAGAAAAATAGGTGTAATATGGGGGCATTTTTGGGACATTGGAATTTTCCTGCATGACATTGCAGTGATGGATGCAAGCCATTATATTTTTTGTCATAACTTACAAAATTGAGTGGGACAGAGTGTAAACTATAATGTAAACTATAACCCACAGATAGTGGCAGTGCTTCAATACTTGTTCATCAATTGTAATCAATATACCATGCTAATGAAGGATGTTGAGAAGTTGTAGGAGAGAGAGGGAGTGGGGCATATAGGAATCCCCTAAATTTTTATATAACCTTTATGTAATCTAAAGTTTCTTTAAAACAAACAAACAAACAAATGAACTACTAAGCTATGTTCCAGGTGTCTCCTGGGCTTCAGATTCATGCACTAGTCATCACCATCTAGAAGTACCACTGGAATCTCAAACTGAGGAACTTTTCCCCCTCTACTTCCTTGCTCTTCTCACCTTCCATTTTTATTATCATCTTTCTTATTTAAATGCTTCACCATCCAATGAGTCGATCAGAATAGAAATACATAATTTTCTTTCACCCTTACTTCCAATCATTCACCAAATTTGATCAATTGTAAATCAAAAATTTTTTTTCCAATCAGACCACTTTCTCCTCACTATAGCTACAGTGCCCTCTCCCTTCCCTCCCTGTACTACATCTTTCCTGTCACCAGTGTCATTTTCCTAAAGGCAAATAGCATCATTTTTCTCCTGGTAAAATATTCATAAAGCAATTGTCCTTTACATTCAGGAAATAAGTCTGAACTCTGAAACAGAGCATGCATTAAAGACCTACATAAACTGATCTGTATATACTTCTCTAGTCTTCTCTTCTATCATAACCTATGGGAACTTAAACACACGGCTACAATAAATTCTTTGACACTGGTCCCATTGAGAAGTGGAGTATTTTCTTCCTCTTCTTGAATCTAGGTGGGTTTGTGACTGCTTCAATCAATGAAGTACAGTGTATGTGGCAATATGTGAATAAACTAGGTTATAAAATACCATGCAGCTTCCACTTGTTTGCTGAAATACCGAGTCATCATGTAAAGAGTACATCCCTGAGAGTGCCATGTGTAGGTGCTACTCCAGCTAACACATGTTTATCAGGCATGTGGGTGAAGAACTCATCTTGAAAGTGGATTCTCTACAACATGATAAAAGGCATATATGAAAAACCCACAGCCAACATCATACTCAATGGGGAAAGGTTGAAAGCTTTCCCTCAAGACCAGGAACAAGACAAGGATGTCTACTGTCACCATTGTTATTCAATATTGTACTAGAAATTCTAGTTAGGGCAATTAGACAAGAAAAATAAATAAATAAAGGCATCCAAATAGGAAAAGAGGAAGTAAAACTCTCACTGTTTGCTGATGACATGATCCTGTACTTAGAAAATCCTGAAGTATTCATGACAAAGTTACTTGAGCTAATAAATGAATTCAGCAAAGTGGCAGGATACAAGATCAACATGCAAAAAACAGTAATGTTTTTGTACACTAGTACTGAACAATCTGAGGAGGAAGTCAGGAGAAAAAATTTTATTTTCAATAGCAACAAAAAGACTCAAACACATAGGAGTTAATTTAACTAAAGAAGTACAGGACCTATATGCAGAAAACTACAAAACAATGCAAATAGAAATTTTAAAAGAACTAAACAAATGGAAAGACATTCTGTGTTCATGGATTGGAAGAATAAATATCATGAAAATGTCAATCTTACCAAACTGATTTATAGATTCAATGTAATACCAATCAAAATCCCAACAGCTTACTTTACAGAATTAGAGAAGGCAATTTACCAAATTTAACTGGAAGGGTAAGTTCACCAGAAGAGCCAAAAGCATTCTAAAAAAGAAGAGCAACAGGGGGAGGAATTCCACTGCCTGACCTTGAAGCATATTACAAAGCTACAGTGGTCAAAACAGCATGGTACTGGCATAAAGATAGACACATCGATCAGTGGAATAGAATTGAGAACCCAGAAATAACCCCTCACCTATACAGTCAACTGGTTTTTGACAAACCTACAAAGTCCATGTTAAACCTACAAAGTCCATGACAAACCTACAGAGTCCATGTTGAAGAGACTGTTTGTCTCTTCAACAAATGGTGTTGGGAGAACTGGATATCTATAACCAAAAGAATGAAAGAGGACCCCTATCTCATCCCCTATACAAGAATCAACTCAAAATGGATCAAAGATCTAAATATAAAAGCCAGGACTATAAAACTACTAGAAGAAAATGTAGGGAAACATCTTCAAGACCTTGTAGTACGTGGTGGTTTCTTGGACTTTACACCCAAAGCATTTGCAACAAAAGAAAAAATAGATAAACGGGACCTCCTCAAATTTAAACATTTTTGCACCTCACAGGACTTTGTCAAAAGGGTGAAAAGGCAGCCAACTCAATGGGAAAAAATATTTGGAAATCACATATCTGATAAGGGTTTAATATCCAGGATATATAAAGAGATGTTACAACTCAACAATAAAAAGACAAACAACCCAATTAAAAAATGGGCGAAAGACTTGAACAGACATTTGTCCAACGAAGAAATACAAATGGCAAAACAAAACAAAACAAAACAAAACAAAAAAAAACACACATGAAGAAATGCTCAGCATCACTTATGATTAGGGAAATGCAAATCAAAACTACAATGAGATATCATTTCACACCTATCAGAATGGCTGCTATTAAAAAGACAGAAAACTACAAGTGTTGGAGAGGATGTGGAGAGATAGGAACACTTCTTCACTGATGGTGGGAATGCAGAATGGTACAGCCACTGTGGAGGACTGTTTGGCAGTCCCTCAAGAAGTTAAATATAGACTTGCCACGTGACCCAGCAATACCACTACTGGGTATATACCCAGAAGAACTGAGAGCAGCGACAAGAACAGACACCTGAACACCGAAGTTCATAGCAACATTATTCACCATTGCCAAAAGGAGGAAACAACCCAGGTGTTCATCAATAGACAAATGGATAAAAAAAACTGTGATCTATTCACAGGGTGGACTATTATGCAGCTGTAAGAAGAAATGAAGTCATAAAACATATGACAATATGGATGAACCTGGAAGACATTATGTTGAGCAAAGCAAGCCAGACACAAAAGGACAAATACTGTATGAATGTATTACTATGAACGAAATATATTGTGTAATATATTGTTTGATTAAAAAAAATTTTATATGTATCCAGTACATTTAATTGAGGAATGTATGTATTTATTCATCTGTTTACTTTTTAGTTTTTAATTGTTTATATTTTCAATTATTAAATATACAAAACAAATTTAAAAATTTAAAAAAAGAATGTAGCTTCTCTAGCCACAGATGTTCCTGGCAGTTTCCATCATGCCTGCCATTCCACCCTTCTCAGTTAGGGCCCCAGACACAGTGGAGCAGAGACAAGCCATATCCACTGTGCCTTGTCTGATTCCTTGGTTGATAAAATTCCAGGAGAATAATGGAATGTTATGCCACTCGATTTGAGGTGGTTTGTTAAATAGCAATAGATACTCAGAACACACTACTACTTAAACTTTCTCCTTGGTCATACTTAGAGAAATTAGTTACAGTTTTCCAAATGTGACATGGTCTTTCATTTCGCAATGCCTTTGTTTTGCGTTCTTTCCTCTAACCATGGTCACTGAGAAACTCTGTACTTCGCTAGGTCAGTTAACACACCTTCTTAACCATCTGTTTAAATGTCTAGTTCTATTAGCTAGTGGGCAAGTTGAAGATAAATGCATCACAATATATCAACCTTACATCTAGCATAATTCTTGGCACGTAGTGGAGGCTGAGTCTTTATTTGTTGAAAAATCACACTTGAACTTTCAAATCACCAATGAAAAAGAACGCTGGACTCTGATGTAATATTTAAAGGATCACTAGCAGTAATATCATCTTTCATTATGCCATATGGTATTCATTGACTTTGCCAAACTGGACTGTGTTTGCTTCATCAAAACATAAGATTCAGGCACAAAACAGTGCTTTTTAAAATGGGTGTACTTAATATAAAAACAGTTGAATAAACTATGTTTATAGAATAAGGTAGCATACAAAGGCAATTTTTCACATTTAGGATTTTATAGCTCCTTATGTATATTAAGAGGTTTTATAGATAATTATTTTAGAACCATCCTTGTTTCTTCCATTGCCTATTTAACTTCAGCTTGGAGTCACACAAACTCATCAAAAGTATAGAAATTCCTATACAGAATAAGTTGGACACTTAGTACTCTTGATTCTCAAACAGGGAGAAAAACATGATTAATCCTAATACCAATTTGTCCTTTCAGCAACACTATTCCCAAGGAGGGGTGCAAAGAAACAAATTTCAGAATATGAGATAAGAAATTTCTTGGGTTTAGATTTCAAAGGGCATTTTTTTTTTACTTCCCAACTTTACTTCCCTTTTATAAAATTGTATCATGTTCAAAAGACAGGAATGATTTCCTTTCAAATCCATTGAAAATGGTTTGAAAGAAAATTGGGAATAAATTACCCAAGATAAGGTATAATTAAATAAATAGGAAAAAAGTCTTAAACTAAGGAAATTTTTTACAAAAGAACCAACACTGAAGACAATAAAGTACATTCACTAAAGATTTTTAAGACTGAGATAGATTGAAATATGTTGCCTTATGAACTATGGGGTTATATGATTGCTCAAGGTACAAATGAAACAGCACTTTCAGGATCAAGATTTGAAGAGCTCCTTAAACCAAAATCTTCTTTGACTACAAAGATTTTCCCTTGTGAAATGCTATAAAACGGTGACAAGTTAATAACTCTAAAGAAGAGGGAGGTATTTGGTTACTTTTGCAAATATCCTTTTTGTAGCTCAAATCTATATATACGCCTTTAAAAAATATTTAAGACTTTTTATAACAACTGTCCTCACATCAGAATATGTGATAAAAAATACTCTGTCCCTATATTTAAAATTTTCAGAGTTCACTGAAAAGTTATTGTTTAATCCATAAATGAGCTAGAAGCTTAGTTTTCATCCACATGTGCTTCTTTTTAGCAGCTGGGTGGCTGAAATATCATCCCAATTGCATTTGAGACAGGTTACTGTGATAACTTATCCCATTAGTGAACTATGGTAAAAAAATATATTATAACCTCTGTCACCTTAAATTTCTGCAGACAGATAATAGGGCCACCTGTCTAGTCTGCTTTTGTGAGATCGCAAAACAGTAACCAAAGAAGGAGATGCCTGTCTTAGATATGAGATCATCAAAGTCTCATGCTCTTTTAGGAATGTAGAACTTCAAGATAAAGGAGAATTCAGGAAAACAGGCTCATATTTTTCTTGTGGTGTTACCATAAATTAGATTTCCCCAATGCTTTTACTTCTACTTGGCTTAACACACTATGCTTCTCCATGGATCTTTTTCTATATAAAAGTTTTAGTATGGAGTAAAATTATATCATAATACATTCAAAGCACCATTCCTCCTTTTGTTCATTTTAAAGCAACCATCTTAAGAAGCTTGGACCCTGAATATTGTTAAGCTATTTTGATAAACTAAAAAATTAAAACTTACTGTGGTAAGGACCACCATATTCAGTTAAAAAAATCAAGGTCATTTAATACTTTATTTTGAAACGTTGCAGTAAGCACAAAATATGGCAACAAAATATTTCTTAGTGCATATGCTCGTGAAAATGACTGTTAATTATAATATTTCTAAAATATGTAAATGAATGTCTATAAAGTATTTGAAAATCTAAGGGAAGTCTATTTTATTGACTCCTTGTAATTGGGATACTTTCAATTTATTGCAAAGCAAATGTAATCATCAGTACAATCAGTGTCATATTTTAGTGGGTGGTTGGAGTCCCAAAACATCTCTGATCGTTCACTGTGGTCCAGAGTCTGTTCCACAGCCTTGAAGGGACAAAAGACTGATTTTTGTTTATAAAACTTGTGAGACTGAGAAGTCAATCAGTAAAGGGAAGGGAGTAAGAGTGGCCATAAATAGAAAAGTAGAAAAGAGTATATGGTAGAGGCAAATGTTGACAGTGTCCTCTTTAAGGAAGAGGGACATTTGACCAATTGCAAAAGTCTCACTGGCAAGACTATTTCAGTTGCAGAAATGTGTTAAGTCCTATAGATCCAATTTCATGCACAACCAGTCATTCCCTGATTATAATTGGTTTTCCATGGACATCTGACTATAGGAAAGTAATTCAATGGTCATATTGACATTATTATTATAGTTCTTGTGATAACTGCATTTTCAATTGTAAATTAATAATTTAAAATTTTGAGATATAGTCTTTAGTGGAATACAGATTAATAAATAATAGTTTCATATGGTATAAATTAAAAGTATAATAATCAAGTCTGTATTAGCAACATCCATTTGAAGAAAAATGGCCCCAAAATATTAAAAATCAAATAGTTGCATTTAGAATCAAACAATACTTAGTGATCGGGGGAAAATGTTCATAAAATCTTTAAACAGGTTATCAAAACATCCTATGGAAAAGTTTTAATGAAATGAATCAAAATTCTGAATCATATCTCTATAATGATATACATCTCACAAATTTTGTAAGATGTGGTAGCTAGAAGATCAAAATATAAAAACGTTGGCTTACTACTGTCTTTATCTAGACATATTTATGTCAAAAAGCAAAGTCCTAGCTTAAATTCTCTAAATTAGGAGTCAGTCTAACAATTTAAATTACATTTTAGATTCTCACAATTACCTTGGAAAGATAGAGTACAATTATGATGTTTTCATTTTATACCTGGAGAAAGTAAACTCAGTTGATTTCAATTTTGTTAAGTGGGGGGAGGGGGGAACAATCAGACTTGAGAATGATTCTGTCCATGTCTTCTAAGATTCAAACTCACGCATTATTCCTTTCTCCCTAATGTGATGCAAATAATATGTTGATAAAAGAATAATAAATATTTAAGTTCACTAACTCAAATAGAATAGGATAGGGAATAGGGACTATCAAGGACAAGAGATTTCAACAGATTCTAGAGAATGGAAGGGAAATAGAGTAGAGTTAATGTAGGACAGCATAAGAGAAGCCTCACCCTGGTATACCCATGAAGGGAGGATTCAGTTTAGAAGAGTAAAGAGGGACACTGGGCTCAAAACTGTAGGTTAGATGAATGGAGTATAGAAAGATGGAAATTAATTGAAAACCTATGTCCGTCCCCATTTGTGGACTACCCTTAGCCAGACATTTTCATAGGGAAAAAATAAACTAACCAACCATCTGAACGGTAAGCATTTTACCTGTAATAACTGAATAATCACAGAAAAAAAAGATTCTGGCATATAGGGGTCCCTCAGTTTAATTGACTTGATCTCTCTAAAGCAGAATCCATAACATAAACTCTGGCCTATAGTCAAAGCTATCTAGCACTTTACGCTTAAATTCAAACAAATATCATGCTTCACCAGACATTCAAAGAAGGCCTTTAACAGGAAAAAATCATGTATTGATTCTAAAGAATATTTTTAAAATCACCATGATATAAACACTCCACTGGTTTTCAATTTTTGGAATCACCTTATACTAAGAACTTGGAAGAACATTTATGTGTACAAAATAGAACGTAAATGTTATAAGCTTGGAAATTGTTAGCAAATGAAGGAGAACTGAACAAAACTACTAATATACACATTTTCTTGTTTCCCAACTACAATATATTTTCTACACAGCAGCCAGAATGACTCCTTGATTTATACGCCAATTCATGTACCTCTTCATGGCACATAATAACTTCCCATCTCTCCTGCAGTAAAAGTCAAGCCTTCACAATGGTGACAGGGCCAGGCTAATGTCTCCTTGCCTTTTTCTTGCCTGTTTTTCTCTGATACAGCCCAGTGGGATACTGTATATTCTTGAAATAAACCACAAAGCTTCTTGATCAAGGTCTTAGCACTTGTTCTTTCATCAGCCAGGAACACTCTACCCACAATAGCCACAGCTAGTTCTTCTGCTTCCTTTGCTCAATGTCATCATTTGAGTGAGAACTTCCCTTAGTATCCTGTTTCAGTTTGCAAAATTATGGTTCCTACACATCTTATTTCCCCTCCCTGATTTATTTTTCACCATAATCAGCTGCTAAGTTGCTGGTATTTTTTTTTAATTAAATTTTATTATTTTACTTGCTCTTCTTACTATAAAAAAAACATTAGAAGGGTGAAGATTTTCTTAAATCAATTTTGCCCCTTGCTCTATCTCCAGTGCCTTGAAAAGTACCTGGAACATGCTAAGTGCTTAGAAAAATTCATTTACTGGTGGGGAGGTAGGGGAGATGGGGCCTTGTGAATCAAATGATAAAGACCAAATTGACCAATAAAAACTAGTGGTAGAAGTATTTTATTTAACTATATGGGAGAAACTACTAAAGGAAATATCTAGATGAATTAAAGAGGTTGCCTCTTTGTAGCCAGACTGGGCATGGGAAGAGCTAGGCCTTAACCTTTGATTTTTAATCATGCAGATATTATTCATTTGAATTATGTTTAAATAGTTAATACAAGTTAGAAGTGGAATGCATAGAATTTTATTAGAGAAAGTGAGAAAGGGGGAAAACAGTGAGGGGTTTGACTCAAGCTTTCTAATGTGGGTCTATATATTTTATTATGCATGTGATGTAGTCTTAAATCAGGGGGAGGAAAGGAGAAAATAGCTGGTTTGAGTGTGTTGGGTACTTCACACATAAATTACTTCTTGTGGTCTTCCTAAAAACCCTCTGAGAAAGTTATCACCATTCCAATATTACAGGTAAGAACCTTGGTATTTGAGCAGGTTAAAAACTATCGCCCAAAGCCACACTACTGGGAATTGGGATTCAAATTCATGTCTGCCTGACTCTAATGTAACCAAAACTATATAGATGTTTTTCCATTTATAACAATAGAGGTAGGAGTGGTTGCTAAGCTTTTTAAAGAGTGGAATGAAGCATACCACATAACCAGAGTGTGCATGTATGTGTGTGTATACATCCTCTTAATATCACACCCTTTTAGTTTCCCAATTCAGTCAATTAAAATATGATTTCTTTTCCTTCAATCATTCTTCTCTAGGACATTAAAAAAAAAATCCTGTTTTGTTTCTTGGTTTTGTTTTTGTTTTGATTTGGAAACAGCCTTTTTTTCTTTTTAAAGTTTCATTGATTCACTGACTTTCTCAAGAGCACAACATAGGACACAACACAGAACTAAGTCAAGCACTAATTGAAGCCAGGTTCACAAGGACTTAGAGTACCGAGCCCTCCTGTCATTTTTAATTAAACTTCCTTCTCTATTTTTCAGGATTTATAGCCTTAGGCTGAAAAGCTGCAAAGGGTTCCAGTTTCAGAGTGAATCTCCCAGAAGGAAGTGATGTTGCCTGGAAAAGAGACCCTGTAAAGCAAATGTCCTCAATGTGTAGAGGGTTCCAAGAGCAACGTGTGTGGCAGGGTCACGGGAACCTTAAGAAGGGCTGTACAAGAACAGACAAGCCACTCAAGGAAAATTTACCCAGGGACTCTGCAATTTGACATGTGAACGCTATGGGAGCAAGTTCATATAAACTGTAAGTGGACACATTCTTGAATTACTCCTACAAAATGAAAAGCAGCAGGGTAAATGATCTTGGAGATCATAATCTCCATATTCCTAAAATAGCTCCTTAAATTTCTAATTCAAAAGGACTTACCATTGTCTCTGACTTTGCCACTTCACTCATCTACCTTTGCCTTTTCCTACCTCCACTTTGACATGCATTTTTTTTTTTTGTATTTTTTAACTCTATAAACATAAAACTAAAATATTATTTGATTTAATTACCCTCTATTCATGAATTGGAAAAATTCATCAACTATTCAATAACAGGATGGAGCAATTTAATAATCTGGACAAAAATTAAGGGGAAAAAAAAACCCCGTACTTTAATGAAAATTAACTTCCTTTTTGAAGCTTTTAGAATACAAAAAAATACCATTTTTTTACACATACTATCACTCTTACACCTTATGCAACCCTGGGCCAGTAAATGAGAAAAATTAATTTCTATTTTATAATTTTCTTTCACTATAATTACTTTCCAGATAGTCTCAGAAAAAATCATGCACTCACATTCTGGACATTTTGGGCTGCTGTCATATGCCAGTCGTTTGTATCTGGTCTTAGTTACACTGAATTTTCGGTTACCTTTCATGTCTGCTAGAACTCTAATGATCAAAAATTAACTTGTGGAACAGGACAATTAGCAGAAATATCCAAAATGGTAAAGACTTATTTGCTTACGGAAATGAAATTTCTGAATTTGAAAATCATACGATCCATTTCTACCTTGTTTTCTAGAATTAACTCCCAGTTAATACCAAAATTATGCCTCTGAGTATAACTCTTATATAAGATATTTATTTAATACTATGTAAGAAGATATTTCTCATCTTTCATTTTTGATGGGAGAGAATATCTTTTATCTTCTCTTTTCAAAAATAAGAAAAGCCACATAGAAAGAAGGGGTCTTATTTTTTTTGTATTAAATAACTGTAAATAGAATGTTTAACATTATGGAATGAAGAAAGATATTTAACCTTTATCCATAAAATAGTTCCAAAGATGAGTGACCTAAGAAAACAAATCTCATTTTTATATTAAATATATTTAAATTTCTTGAGAAGTGATGACTCAACTAATAAGCTCTCTATCACTCCAAATATAACTGAATATTTATCTGTGAAGGATTTAAGGAATTTAGAACCTAAAGCCAGCTTTATTTTAATACATATAAGAAGAGTGGATAATTCAAGTCAAATGATAAAGATGATAGAGTCAGTGATTGAGGAACACGATTTCTCTCCTATTCCTTAATCAAAACCACATGTACAAGGCCATTTGGGGATTAATTCAGAAGTATGTGGCTTTAAAAAGTATTCTTTCCCTTGCAACACTAAATTATACCCACAAGATATGGGCAATTCTTTACACGAGGATTCATTATTAGTCAAATACATTAAAAATCTGAACATCTTAAACACAATACTTTTGTGCCAGTTTAGTTATGGTACCAATTTTTTTTTTCACCCATCTGGTAATGAAAACTTTGAAAAAAAAATCAGAGTATGCTGTGCCAATTGCAAATTTCATGCGTTATTTCTGAATACCAGACCAGCTCTCTTAATTTGGCTCTTCCAAGCAAAACATGCCAGAGAAGAAAGGAGTTATAAACATAAATGACTTTAAGCCATTAGTGATATTATGTAGCCCAAGAACTTCACTTTTGCCACCTACTAATTTTAACTCATCTCAAATGCTAACTCACCTTGACAATCTGCTTTCATGTTTTACAGAACAGAAATCACATATTAGAAAAGAGTTGTGCTACAGAGATGCAGCAATACTGACAGCAGTGCAATACAATGAATGATAGCCAGAGAGCAAGGGAGGAACGCTGTATCTATAATCAACAGATAAAAGAACCCAAGAAGCCTGCAATCTGGAATCAGTTAAGATAGAAGCAAACAAGTTCCATGCACTGAGTAATCTCTAAAGATTCCACTATATACCATATGGAGCCTAACTGCAGTTCTATATCACGATTCTCTTAAATCAAGAACACATTTAATTATTTTCATCATACTCATTTTTAAATATATGTCAAAATTAATTTTAACAGATTTACACTTAAAACTGTAAATCTTATAAAGTGCTGCTACTTAAAACTGGAGACAATTATAATGCAGATTTATTAATTCTTACATTAATTCATTTCAGAAATAATTTTTGAGCACCTATTATGTGTAAGGCTCTGTGATACAGTAGAGATCCAGACAAAAATATCTCTGTCCTCAGGGTGCTTACACTCTGGTGTGTGTGGGGAGGTGATAATCAACAATACATGTAATAAGTAAGTAAATTATAGTGGGTTAAAGGGAGATTAAAACTACAAGAAAAAAGAAGGAATATAGAGCAGAGCACAATGGAGCATGGAGATACGCAGGTTGTTGTACTAAAAGGGTATTCAAGTTAAGCATGATTGAGAAAGTGACATTTGAGCAGCTGACTTGAAGGAGGCAAGAAATTTAGCCAAGTGGCTATCTGGGGAAAAGTATTATAGGCAGAAAAATTAACTAGAGTAAGTTCCCTAACGCATGTGCATGCCTGAATTGAGACCATTGAAGGATTTCGAGCCTAGGAAGGACATATGGCAGATATGTTCAAAATGCTTTCTATGTTCTGACCCATTTAGCCTCTAATTGGTAGCAGGTTTTATTCCATTTTAACAGTGGTGGAAACTGAAGTACAGAGAGGTTAGGTAAGCTGCCTAGGTCACGTAATTAGGAAGTGGTGAATAGGTATCCTAATACAGGCAGTCTGATTCCAGAGATGAGCTCTTAATAAACTAGAGATCTAGGTGCCACTTTAACAGGACACACACACACACACACACACACACACAAAGTTGGAAAGGAAGCTGAGAGACCAGAAGAAGTTTGAAACCGACATTCTATTTCTCTTGGTCTACGTTTTATTTTTGCACTAGTATATTTTTGTGCTAGTATGTTGTTAACCTTTAGATCAATTTTTAAAAATAAAATTGTTCAAATTTATTGAGGTCATCAATAATTATTTTCAAAATAGTAGATCTAATTTAAAATTGATTAATGTATAAAATATTATAGAATCATATACAGTGATGGCAATTTATTTTTAATAAATAAACAGAATGAAACAAAAACAACCTTCATAGATTGAAACAATATGCCAAAGAAATTTTTATTAATATATAGAGAAAAGTATAAGTACATTTTCTGGCTAAATATACAGGATAAAATAGCAAGTGGTCATTTAAGCTATGTACTTAAGAAGAACTTTGGAATCAATTAGAAGGTATCATAACTCATGATACCTTCTAACAAATGAAGAAAAACGTGTCACTGGGATTTTTTTCTCTGCATTAATTATCTTTGCTCTACTATATAAAGATTATATTCCATTCCAATGTATATAATCAATATGGGCTTTTAAAAAATTCTTAAATATATCAATTATTGCATGTAAGTTCATATAAATTCTAATTCATAGACTAAGTCAAAATAGCAAATGTATACAAATGTGAATAAGTACTGATATCTGAAATAGTTATAATATTTTTAAAACATCACAGAGTCTATTAAAATCAAGGGAAAAATTATCATTTTCAAACCTCACACAATTCTGACATATTTCTTTATATTCCTTCTACTTTGAGCTCCTCTATATCAAGGTTCTGCCACCTCAATCCCAGGGTCCCTGTCACTGTTACATTCTTCACAGAGACTACTATATTTAGTACAGCGAGTGCTCCACAAACACTCAGTTAATTTCTCAATCCAAAAAGTAATTAAATCCAATTAATCAGAAGAAAATTTATCTAACAGTATACGTCAATCTTAAAGATACTGGTGAAATGAATATTTGTCATAGCTTTTGAATGGAAAAATAAGATGCCATTCCAAAAATGGTGTACAGTTACCATGGGGATTATATATAGCTTTATATTTAAAAATACACAGCAGTGTCATAACAGTCATGTATAGCCATCCCGAATAGTAGGGAAAGAAATAACACCCCCTTCCCCTCCCAAAAGGGTCATCATAACAGAGAAATTCTGGGCAAGGAATTCCACATAACAGATACAGAAACAGAGTGAGATAAAGCAGAAATAATTGATAGTCCATATCACTTCCAGAGTCAACATGCTTTGTCAAAACCATTTTACTTCCTTATTTTTTCAGCTATTATGCTTGCTTCTTGTCCATTCAAATAGCTTACACCAAGCTCTAGAAAAATATTATTTCTGGCAGATCTCAAAATCTGGATTTCTTTTTACCAAGCACCCCCCCAACACACAAAAAAGAAATAGATGTTTTCTTTTACTTTCATTTTCTATTCTTAAGGAAATCCAAGGAATTTACCCTGTAGAGGATATTTTTTCACTTTGACTCTTGCACAATTTCACTTGACATCACAAAACTCAAAATGAGCTCAAAGAACAGAAGCATATTTGAATTATTGAATGATGCGAATATCCCCCACCACTCCATGGCCTTTAGAGTATTCTCTATAATTTTCTGTGAAACTGTGATTTTAAAAAATTATTTAATAATTCACTAATGGGTGAAAATCTGCCAGTGTGAATAGAGTTTACAAGGCCATATAAAGAAAGAAATATTATATAATATTACATGAAAAACAGTGTTCATATGAGGGCTGATTGACAGAGATGAAAGAGAGGGGGTTTACTGAAGAGTTATACAGTAAATGGGGGGGGGCGAGGTTTGTGAATGTATTTTTGGATTTTTATTTTAACTTTTTAAGTCAATTCTCATTACCAAAAACAAACTCAAAGTAAACTGAGTTATTTTAGGCTTAAAGCCTGACTTCTAAGATGGAAAAACTTAAATGTTTGCATATGTTTGATAAATATATGTATATATTAAAAGATGATGAAGGGTATTTTCATCTTGGAGTTCCTCTCTCCTTAAGAAAAACAATCACAGCTATTTATATGGAAGAGTTCTAACCAATGGCTACCCAGTTATCAAATAGGAACAAGTGCAGCAGACTCCATGACACCTGTCAATTTCATCCTGTGATGGTCTTTATCCTGTGTCAACATGGCTAGGCTATATTCCTCAGTTATTCAACCAAGTGCTAATCTAGGTGCTGCTTTGAAGGTATTTTGTAGATATGATTAAATTTCATAATCAGTTACTTTAAATAAGAGAAGTTATCCTAGATAATCTAGGACATTTAAATCAGATTTAAACCTAGAGCATTTAAAACAAATTCAACCAATTAAAAAGCTTTAGAAGCAAGACTGCGAGAAGAAATTCTAAGTATAGCAGTTTAGGATCATGCTAAGAGTCCCAGCCTGCCTTTCCTGATGGCTTGCCCTTCAGATTTCAGACTTGCATAATAGCCAGCCCCCACTGTCACTTAAACCAGCTCTTTGTAATAAATCTCTTCATAAAATCTGCCACTGAGTCTATTTCTCTGGTTCAACCCTGACTGATAGAAATCCAAATAGGAAAAATGCAATAATGGAAGAGGGAAGGAAGCACCCTACCCCAAGCTGTGTCTACATGCACCAACTGACTCAAGTCAGACATACACAGATAGGCATGTGTATATTAATACACACACACATACACATAATCTCACACCAGAAATAATATGTTCCCAAATACTCACACCCTTTGGTTTAACAGACCTGGACTTTTTGACAGACTTAAGTGGTTTAATCAAATAGCAAGCATCAACACAACATGGACTTAAGAGCACATCCTAAATATTAAAGTTATTTGTAGAAGAAAGTAGCCATGTCACACTACTTACACAAAGACATTTCACACACGTTGAAACAGAACAATCATCTTTCGAAAACAGATTTTTCACCTAAAAGGAGACAGGCATTGCTCATCCAACTAAAAAGAAAAGTGGTTCTAACTTATAAAACGATAGTCAAATAATCCCAACATACTGATACAGCTAGAAAAATGCAGTTTTTCAAAGCCACACACAATAAATGGTTTGCAACAAGTTGAATCTAGCCAAAAGAATTTTTGCAATGTCCACTGCCTCCCTCCTTACCTGGACTGCATATCTTGCTGGGGTTTGGCCTGACTGGCTTCCGCCTGAGGGGAAGTGTGAGTGCCTCGCTGCTGAAGCTCCACCAAGGACTGGAAATACTGCTGTTGATGGTGCTGCTGCTGCTTGTAGCGAGACAAACTGAAAAACAGCCCTAGAATGGCTTTTAAGTTTCCATTTCTTATTTCTGCATAAAATGGAAAATATAAAACAGCACAATGTAAATTGAATTCTTTTTTTTTTACAAATGAAATTCTAGATGCAATCCTCTAAGACTGAATCTATGAGGATAAACTATAACTCGAGTGTCCCAGTTGTGGATTCAAGCAAGTCTGAATTTTTGAAACATGCTAGCATTTCCAAATAGCTTGGAATTTCAGGGGAAGAAGGAGGGGATGGAGGATGGGAAGAATAAAGCTCATTCAAAAGAGATGCTCTTTGTTAGCCCTGGGCTACATCTTTTTTTCTAGCATTAGCTTCCTCTTGGAAATAGGTGGGCTCTCTGCCTTGTGCCAATCACTTGATTTAGCACTCTCCTTCCTTCACAAATATGCACAGATGCTACCAACATAGCAGTGGATATGAAATGGAGCACAAGCCACTTAAATGTCAGTTGTCCTGCATTTATAAATACTGGGTATGTGGGTGGACCTTATAATACCAACTGGATTTATAGAAGTCAACATTCCTTCTAAAGCACTTACCAACCAATTAAGAACTTATAGATAGATATAAATACAGATACAGATATATATTCCAAAAACATAATACATTGTAGGTTTTGAAGTTTAATGCTCTGATTCTTCTATTTTTAATTCATGCTACATATTAATAGATAATAATGATCAGCTTACATGACTTTAGATAATGTAATTGAAAAACATTATGTAGAAATCCTCCTTATACACAAGCAGCCTCCTATATAAGTTTTTCTAATAGTGAATAAAAACTTAAATGCACGAAGTAGGCTACAACAAGTGCCTAGCTTTTGTTCTTGTCCAAAAATTTATTAGGAAAAGAAAAAGAACTGGAGTTTGAAATAAGGCTACACAACATGTAATCATATTTTAAATAAATCCTGCTGTTGGCATAAAATACATCATACTGTGAGGTCAAGGTTTTATGCCCCCATTTGGAGTTCAGGAACATTAATAAACTACTTGGATTGTTTGCTCTCTGATTGTTTATCATATCACTCAGTCTATGCAGTGAAATATTCATATGAAATAAGCTTCTGAGTTCAATTTTTTCAAGACCTTCCTCACAGTTCCCATAAGTTAGAAGAGTTGGCTTGGTCAAACTGAGAAAATTGTTTTCTCCTGTTGAGGTGATTGGTTATCTTTAAAGAGTGTTTATTAAACATATATAATAAAACAATAAAATGTTTTAAAAATGATTTAGGAAATCATTTTTGAGCATTCATATATTTTAAAGGATAAATAAAAGGCAAATAGGCTTATGTTAATTATGGATGTCATGAAAGAAGGAAGAGAAAAAACAAATAAATGAAAGCACTTCTAACCTACCTTTACCACTTAGAGAGCAAAATATCATCCTGGGGAATTACATTCAAATTTTATTCTACATAAGAAAACCATCACTTGGGTTTGAACCTAAGCTTTTTGGCAGTTAAATGTGTAACTTAATTATACATCCCAGCAAAAAAATATAAAAGATAAAAGAAATTTGAAATAAAAGAACATTTAAATATAAAAGAAAAATTTGAGAAATTAAATATTTCTACTAAGTGGCCATTATATTTCAGAAGCCACATAACTTCTCATTTTCCAATGACAGCAACATTTTAAAGGCTTAGAATTTTCTAATATTTCTAATATCTGTGAGAAAAAAGGCTTTCTAAATGAATTAACTCTAGTAGAAATATTTAGCTAAACTAAATTATCAGAGTGTTTAACAGTATTTTGTAGGATTTAATTTTGATATATAATTAACATTCTAATTAAAGATGATTCTTTTTGATCCAGGTCCCAAATGACTTGCAATTTCATTATTTTGAGCAAATGGTTTTGTTAATAGTATTAAAAAAATATAGAAAGCTGCCCTAAAAAGAATATTAAAATTCAAGTTTCTCACTTACTAGGAGTAGTTGTATCATTAATAATCCACATTAGCAAAACAGCATCTTATTATACTTTCACGAATATGATATTTAAAATTTGGAATGATAAATGAATAGACAAGTAGAAAGAAAGAATGATAGGTGAATAGAATGACAGATGATTGAGGGAAGGAGAGGGAAACAAAAACATCAATTTTCTTCATTATAACAAAGCTTGTGTCATGTATGGCAAGTTCTGCCACCTTCCTATGTGGATGAAAGAAAGGTTGGGAAAAAAAAAAAACAAAAATGACAGTTACTTAAGTCCTTTTCCACTTTACTATATTTCTCTTTTAATGATGATCTTTCAAACCTTTAATGATTTAAAGTCTTTACATATAACAGTTATAAATCTTGTAAGTAATAGTTAAGAACTCATGATGACTTATTTAAACTTTCCAAATATTTTGACTATCATTATCAATCTGATTATATTATAGAAATGCTATTAAATAACATTAAATTTTACTAAATTATGTTTGAACATTAATTACACTTTTTGACTTGTATCTATGTCTACCTATCATCCAGCATTTACCTCTATGTTCATTCATCTACTTAAGACTCTAACAATACTATACATTGTAATAGCATGAAGATATTTTGTTAATCCCCACTCCCCATATACTGAATCATGTAAAGAACTCAAGAAAAATAAGGAAATAAATCACTAACATACTTATTAATAAGTATTATGTTTATGTTTCTATTATTTTGGAAACTTTATTGATTTCCTTTATTGTGTTAAAGAGCTATACATTCTAACCCTACATTGCTTACATTAGGAAAAATCTTTTTAAAACGTTGATCTATTTGTGGCAATTGTGCTTTTATCTTACCTTCAGCAGATAGACCTTGGACATTTACTCCTCTGGCTGCTAGAAAACTAAGGCAAACATCAACATTTTCAATCTGTAACATGAAAAGCAGTGAAAAGGTAATTTAGAGAGTTATTTTTAAATAAACAAATAAGCTAGAATGAAACTAGAAAGAAACATGAAGAAAGATAAAGAGAGAATGAATACTTTACATTCATTACATACTAGAGATCTTTACCAGAGTTTAACTAGAATTATTTTGACTAATTACAGAATGAATATAAAGCTTTCATTGTCCAGTTTGGTACTTACAAACAATTCATAAAGGCCTAATCAAGAATGGCATTCTGGCATATCAGCAACCCACCTACTTAACATAAAACTGGATTTTGTGTTTTACAAATAAGTTCCAATGAAAGCATCCACACAGGATGAGACTTGCATGTGTGCTTTACAACGTTAGGATGTACGTAGAGAGTCAACTGGTAATATCTGACAAATAAGCCAAAAGATAGATGTAATGGAGTCTATGGTAACATGGCATCAAAGAAATGTTTTGTATTTTTTATCCTAAACCATAGAAAATGTTTATTTTAAAATTTTATGCATTTTACTGTATCTTGAATAATCCTCTGATTAAATTTAGGCATTACCATTGCTATTTAAAAGCATGGATACCCATGGCTTTTGAATAGCTGGTTTCACTATATTAACTGGCTTGATAACACTGGGGATAACAAGCAAAAGAAAAAAAAAATCAAATGACTGAGTTATATTAATTCACAGATTTTATCTCAATATAGCTCATGGTATTACACAACTAATTTTTACAGCAAAGATTAGAAAATTTCAGTTCTTTCTTAGTCATCTCCCTTTTTTGTTGTTGTTGTTACTGTTTTTTTGGTAGTTCATAAATCTTGAAATTCTAAAATAAATAAGAGATTTAAAGTTAATAACTTTGCAAATATTCTCACTGTCCTGATTTTGTGATAATCAGGGTAGGCTAAATATTCGCTATATTAGAAACCATGCATGTGTCCCCAGACCTAATTTTTCTCCCTAGGTCTGGTTTATAGAATGCTGGTAATAAGCCAAGCCTGATTTATTTTATGTCCATCCTGTATGGGAAATGACTAACTCTGTGTATCTTTGGTCAACCTTAAGAGACATAGCAGGGGGATGGATGTGGCTCAAATGGTTGGGCGTCCGTCTCCCACAGGGAGGGACCTGGGTTTGATCCCTGGGACCTCCCGGTAAAAAGAAAAAAAAAAGAAAAAGATAGAAGGCGCGTGGGCTGTCAGGCCCCACGCGCAGATGCGCCGCCAGGCCCCGCGGAGCCACGCAGCAAAATGATGATGTAACAAGAGAGTGACACAAGGGAGAGCCAAGGTGAAACGCGCCAAAAAACCCGGAACTAAGGTGGCGCGGGCGGTAGGACGCCTCTTTACCAAATTGAGTTTCTGAGGATTGAATCCTGGTGAAGACAGGAGGAGAAGGATGAGAGGCGAGGGCAGGAAACAGACACAGAGAATTGCCCAGCAAATAGACACAAAAAAAGCAAAACCAGGGCTGGAGGAGGATGTTAAAATGGATAAAAGTAAATAAATAAATTATTAAAAAAAAAAAAAAGTTAATAACTTGGCATGGTATTGTTTTCCGTTTCATTAAATTCTCATCAAAGCTATGCATCAGGACACACAAAGTTCTACCAATGTCCTTTGTAACTTGGCCTCATAGTAAGGTAAAAAATGTTTCATAAAGAAAAGAAAAAGAAAAATAGATTCTAGAATATGTCCTTATAAAATGCACAGAGTTTACAGTCCTTTTTAAATGTAATTCTGTGCAAAAATTAAAGCAATCATATCCAATGAGATGCTATTTTCTATAAAATAACGACAGGCAAGGTACACACATTTTCTTTGGAAAAAAAGACTTTTATATTCATCCATTTCAAAGTCATTCTTAGTGTAATTATTTCAAAACCAGAATATAGCTGAAGATGCTGAATACAATATGACCTAATGAAGCTTGTGGCTGTATCCATCAGCAGAGGCTATGGTGCTCAAATGCACACCCGATTCTTTCCTTTCTTCACATTTCACTCTACTACTAGAGATAAGACTTGATATGAAGAAAGGATGGATGAAAGGGAGGGAGAGAAGGAAGATAGAAGAAAGGGAGGAAAAAATGGAAGGTAGGAAGAAAGGAAGAGAAAAAGAAACATTCTCTTGTTTCATTGCAAGGGCTGCTTCTTCAAAATATTCATTTTCAATTTTACAAAACTCTTGGCAAAATTCTATATGTCTGGTCTTTGTGAAAACTGGTTATTTTTTTGCTGTATTAGTTATGAAAATAAACATGCAAAACCATATTCCTCACTTAAATGATTAAAATATTTTGAGAGGCTGTTATTTGTGATGGGAGACTGATGTATGTAGTTTACCTTTGCTAAAACTATTGCTAAAATAAAAAAGAGATTTTTTAAATAGTTTCAATAGAATTGGTAAGTACTCATAATTTATTTTGCAACTATTGGTGTACCTCAAAGAAAGAATAGAATATAAACCTAAATCTTGGGATTTGAAATAAATAATTCTAATTCCTTTAATGAGCAAAGCTGAGGTCTTTGGGGAAAATTGGATTCTCTACTGTATCCATGCTTGGTGAATGACAGCAGAATTTTCAAAGGGATAAGCTCCACAGTGCTCTTTTAAGTTTATCTTTTCTAGTACATTAAAAATAAATAAAAGAAGAAACAAATATTTCCTGTGGCCTAGTATTATAAAAGGGAATTAGAAGTTAATATAAAAAATGTTTGTCATAAAATCTCATGTAAAAAACGAATATGGGTGATATTGCATATATAAGACTGTTTTTACAAAATATAAATGCAAATATACTAGAGAGAAGGAAAAAGAATAGCAGCTAATTATGGCAGGGGAAGCACAGAGAGATTGTCAGGTGATGAGTTTTGTTTGTTCTTTATTATTATTGGAATAATGAAAGTACTCTAAGAATGACTGAAGTGATGAAGGCACAAATATGTGATTACATTGAATACCATTGATTGCACACTTTGGATAGATTTATGCTTTATTAATATGTATCAAAATTGATTTGTTAAAAAAGTTTGTCATAACAGTATTGATTCTATTAGTTTCATATAAATTATATGCCTTTTATAGAAATAAGTGGGTTTCTGACACAACCATATGCAATTCACTGCAAAATATTAGCAGACAGTTGTTGCCTCCATTTAAGTTACCTTTTTATTATACATGAATAGTTTAGTTTACTGAAAGACCTGGAAAAGATTAATTAACAGAATTTGCACTTAAGTTTGTAAGGTAGCTTTTTTAGGCTACCATTTAACCAGCATATAAAATAAACTTATAACTAGACTGTATTACTTCTAACCAGTTGTATATAACTAGCTGTGTATTACAGACACAACTCTCTCAACATACATCATAAATTGGAAAAGAAAAATAAAAAGGTCCTAATAGAGGAAAGAAAAAAAAATGATTGAAAATATACTCTTTATTTCTTTCATATTTATTTATTAGGAGCATCAACCTTTTGTCATATTTCTTTACAGTCATTCACTATGAACACCAACAATTGGAGGTAGGTGATATAGTTTCCCATCACTTACTATATTAGTTAAGTAATATCAACAGAATAAGTACCTACACACAGAATTTTCAAATGTCTATTAAATACCAGTTTATTAAAGTTTGTTTATTCAACACTCTTCCTTTGTTTGTCAAAATAAATTTTCTAATGGTGTAACAGCATAATAAAGATAGCTTAAGAAAATAATAACTTTTCCTTACTTAATTCCAAAGTTCTTCCATAAATTCAATCATGGTTGTTAGTACTGTGCTACTTTTTCTTTTTTTGCCCAGCAAAAAAGTTATTGTTTAGAAAGTAATGAATTGGTACTGAGAAGTCATTTCAAATACTGTTTATATGGTTAGTTCTCTCACCAAAGACCCACTTTAAAATAATTTGAGAGCACTTTTTTAACTATATAATAATGTACTCTGTTAAATGATCATTTGTTTATTTCAACAAATTTTAGAGATTAGTTTCTCATCACCCCTGTTCTTTAAAAACAGATATATTTATTGGCTTATTCAAGTATAATTTTGATTGTATGAAGATAAGGGTTTTGGAGACTTAAGCTGCAGGAAGACAGCAGCTTATATCGACTCAGCAACCCAGTACTATGTTTGATACCTGATAGTTGCTTAATGTATACTTGAGGAAGAATGGAAGGAAGAAGACTTGGCGGCCAATCAGCCTTGTATTTATGGAAATTGTTTTTTGTTTTTTGAAGAAATGAGATCATTGAATCCAGAGACTGCATATTTAGATTTTCTTTGGAATCTTTTAAAACTATACTAATCCCCTGTGCCTGGCACCAGACTATACCAGTCAGCAACTCTGTGGGTTGGGAAGCAACATCAATATGTTTTAAAATTTAACTCCTTTTGTCTCGGTCCAACCTCCTCTTTATAGATGAGGCAACTGAGCTCCAGAGAAAGTCTACCATTAAACTGAGCTAAAGAAGTGATGCCTAATTTCTATAAAATTCAAGATCAGCAAAATGAAACAATGGAAATAGAAGTCAGAATAATGGTACACTTCAAAGGAGTGCAGCCTGGAAAAGGGCACAAGAGAAAGAGGTGAGCTGGAAAGGCCCTTTGTTTTGATCTAAGTGGTGACTACACAGGTATATATGTATATAAATCTTTCAACTCTATACTTAAGATTATGCACTATATACATTTTCTATGTATTTTCAATTTCTACTACAGTAATTTATATGCTCTTCTATGAATGTTTTACTTCCATTAAAAAAGAATATAATGATTGATCAGTTGCTTTGTGAGAATAGACTGTTAGAAGTTTTGTTAGGGGGTTGTTGCAAATAAAGTGAAAGGTGATGCTGTTTCAACCAGGCTAGTGGCAATGAATATGATGAGAAGGGATCCGATTCTGGATATAATTTAAAGGAATCTCATGGGTGGATATGATATATGAGAGAAAAAGAGGAGTCACGGATGACTCCAAGGTTTTTGGCCTCAGCAACGCTAAGGATAAATTCTCTGTCATCCTAAGATGGAAAATTAAGTGGATGGAAACAGGAAGTTTATTCTTGGACATGCTGACTCGTCTCTTAAATATCCATATGAAGATATTGAGTAGGCAGTTGGACACAGTTGAGAGGTCTGGGATGGAGATCTAAATTTGAGAATCATCCTCATATAGATGGTATTTAAAGCCATGAGAGACTGGATTAAATCATGAAAGAGAAGAGGAACAAACCCTGAGCCCTACAAGATTATTAATAGAAAGAAGAGGAGGAAGCAATAGAAGAGACTGAGCAAAAGCAACCAGTGAAGGGAGAGAAAAATCAGGAGAGAATATGTAAATCACTTAGAACAAGAGTCTGCACACAGTCAGAACTTATCAAACAGTAGCTATGATTATGATAAGTCTTTAATATTAATAGAGGGTGACTAATTTATAAAGTGGCATCACAGCCTCTTTTGCTTTTGGTAATACATCAACTTTCCTGAGAGCCATCTCTATTCCATTAAACCTATTTCCCATTTCTTTAATCCAGTGGTTCCTAAACTTTGCTACAGGTTAGAATCACCTGAGCTTTTAAGAATACAGATGCCCAGTTCACACCCTTATCAATTAGGTCAGAAGGTCTGCAGATAGGAGCCCCTTACCAGGACTTTTAAAAAATCTCCTGGTGATTCCAACGTGTAGCAAAATTTGGCATCAACAGCTTCAATATTCTCTTTCAAAGAAACTAACTGCTTATAATTTCAATTTATGTCCATTTGCTTGGAGAAATTTCAGTGTTCAGACTATTGCAATACATTGTCTTTTGTTTATTTAGGCCATGTTGCTACATAGATCAGTAATTTTATATTTTATTCCTGGAATAGTATATGTATACAAATACACGCATACACACACACATAAATATATACACACACAGACACACAAGAATACAATAATACAAACAAATTCATTCTGAGTTCTGTAAGCACCACATTCTCATTTTGGCTCAGATAATATTCACATCTCTAGCTGATGGAGGTCACTCCCAAGACTTTCACTTGCATATTATAATGTCATGCATAATATCTTGGGTCCTTTCTTCTATTTGTGGTTTACATTTTCATGGTACGAGGTCTCTATTTGTCTCTTTCCATGTTAATTTAAGCACAGCTGGATAACTAATCAACAAAATTTTGTATTGACAAAATGACAATAAAGCAAAAATTTCTAAGTTCTAGATACAGTTTAGAACCTTGAAGCTTTTGGAGTTTATCCAAATACAGTTATCACATTGGCCTAAACAAAAATACAGTTTTGTTAGACTACAGCTGAAAATGGACTTTTGTGTGATTTCTCTATTGAAGAAACTAAACAAGATCAACAGAAGCTGGCTCATATTTTTAGAACTGAGTTTCTATTTGCATAATTAATTTTGGTATCTTGACACATCACTATTTAAAGTTATTATGTTCCATAAAGTAAAAACATTCATTTATTCATTCACTGAACATATATTCAATTTACTTTGTGCCTGAACTATGTTCAGTGCTGCAGACGTAAATTTCAAGACTTGGTCAAATCCTCATATTTTCTAAAGAAGCATTGACTTATTTCCAATGTTTTTAAAGTCCCATTAAAATAGGAGCTCATTTTTCAAAACTGAAGTTTGATTTTTTTTAGTTGTACATTTACCCTTACGTACTTGCTAAATATGAATATGTCTAATTGTTAAATCACAAGTTGGGTTTCAAATGAGGAAAGGAAAGACTTTCATCATCTGTATTTGTGAAAACTCAAGACAGTCATCAGAATATCTGTGCTTTCAATTTTAAAAAAATCTTGGATGCGAATATTCTCGCTGTCCTGATTTTGTGATAATCAGGGTAAGCTAAACATTCGCTGTATTAGAAACCATGCATGTGTCCCCAGACCTAGTTTTTCTCCCTAGGTCTGATTTTTAGAATGCTGGTGATAAACTAAGCCTGATTTATTATTGACCATATGGGAAATGACTGTAACTCTAGGTACCTTTGGTCAACCTTAAGAGATATAGCAGGGGGACGGATGTGGCTCAAATGGCTGGGCATCCATCTCCCATATGGAGGGTACTGGGTTCGATCCCAGGGCCTCCCGGTAAAAAGAAAAAGAAAAATATAGAAGGCGCGCAGGCCACCAGGCCCTGCGTGTGGGTGTGCCATCAGTCCCCACGAGAGGGTGAGCCCCTAAGGGCCTGTGCATGGGTGCACCTTAGGCCCCGCCGAGCCCCACAGCAAGATAATGACATAACAGGAGAGTGACAGAAGGGAGAGCCAAGAAGAGATGTGCCGAAAAACCAGGAACTAAGGTGGCACAGGTGGTAGGATGCCTTTCTCCCACATTGGAGGTTCCAAGGATCAAATCCTGGTGAAGACAGGAAGAGAAGGATGAGAAGAGAGGGCAGGAAACAGACAGAGAGAATTGCCCAGCAGCACAAAAACAGCAAAAATGGGGGGGGGGGGGGGCGTAAAAATGGATAAAAGTAAATCAATAAGTCTTTAAAAATAAAGTATAGGGGAGTAAGATAGGGACTATAGTTAGTAATAATACTTTGATGATGTTCTTTCATAATTTGTTAACAAATGTTTCACAACAATGCAAAGTATTTGTGGTGGGGTGATGTGTGGGAGGCCTGTATGATGTCATGCATGTTTGTTTTGTAAGTTCACAATGTTTACTAAACACATATTGTTTATGTATATTCATGTATGAATGATATACTTCAATAAATTGTTTTTAAAATGAAAAAAAAAAGATCTTGGGGTCAACATGTCTTCTTGACAAATCAAATGCAGAGTATTTATTGGGACTACTTGAATTTATTCGTTTCAGTGTTAATACACTATTCAAAAAGAAATGTAGGGTTTCTTTAGCACTGCTCTTTAATGAGTTCATATATTTTAAGCTGCATGTTTTATGCCAATCCAGCCTTTTAGCATTTTTATTACAAAACTGTTATAACTTGTTTTGGGATATGTAACTGTAGGCATCTTTTACAATATTAACAAAACTATACCTTATCTATTCATAGGTTTCTTTCAGTTTTATTTATGAATTTTGAATGGAAATTACATGTAGACACTAAATATCTGGATATGATTAATTTTAACTTCACAGTTGTGGTTAAATTTAAGCCATGGCACAAACATTTAATATTGAGTGAGCAATTCATTCAATAACTATCGACTGTTTATTATGGGCAAAGTGCTCTGCTGGATGTTGAAGGGATGTGAAAGTAAATTACAAGGTCTCTGCCTTTGTGAGCTCATAAAATAGCTGAGGAGACAGAAAAGATTCATAAATTGCCCTATCACAAACCATAATATGATAAATTTCAAATGAGGATTATAAATAATGTTCTCTAGCAATAAATAAAATTCAGTTAAATTTTCACTACAGATATGGGGAAAACATCACAGAATTATAATTTAGACTCAAAGGCAAAGAGAGATTTTGATAAGTTTAGACAAGCATTGGAAAGAGGAGTGGGACATGCCAACTAGAGATACCATGAGAAAATTTCTTCATAAGGATGCTTAAGAATAGATTATACCAGCCCTTGCTTTCTGCAGTTAAGCTTGTGGAGCTTACCTTCATTGGTTGGGTTTGAAGACTCTGTGCCATTGGTTTCTAAAACTGCCACAACATAAAAAGTTAAATAATTGTAAACCAGGTGGCAGGCATACAACTTAAAAGTCTTATTTCTCTCTACAGAAGAAATGAAACCTGGTTAGGATATGTCTGAGACACTAGATACTACTGCTATGAATCAGTCATAGAGAATGTCAAGAATATAAACCAGTCTTTCTATGTCTAGATGGTGAATTCTAATTGGCTACTTTTGCGACTTGTGCTAGTTTTGATTGTACTTTCTAATTTTATGATAAACTTGTATTACCAGTGTCATTTTATAGATTAATTAAATAACTAAATGTGATTTCAACCAAAAAAAAAAGGCAAGATGGTTCAGGTTGGGGAAACTTCCATCCTATCGTACAATTCAAATCATTAAATAGATTTTAACCAAAGATTTTTAAACAGAAATAAATTTGTATGAAAAATTAAAGTAAAATGTAGTAGTATTTTGTTTTGGCTGAAATTCTTATGATGATTGTTTTCATTCATTTAAAAAATATTTGTTCATTGAGACATTTCCCATTCCTTAAAAAATATAGTTTAAAAGGAGACAGTGAGATAAGTCCAACATAATTGCTATGGATGTTATGATCAGAGAAGCACATACAGGAACTATTAAAGATCAGAGGCTAAGGAAGTAGGAAAGGAGAAAGTTATTAGTAACTAAGACTTATTTATGTGCATAGTTTCAAAGATTTCTTCTGAAATTGCCCTTATTATACCATTTTACAGTGAGAAAATTCTTCTCAGAATATTGAATTAACTTGCCCAAGGTCACACAGAGAGTAAATGTCAAAATTTCAGACCATGTCTTTAACCCTCACATTTTGTTGCTTAAGGGAAAGCTTGTGCTAGTCCCTGAAAGTGTAGGAGGAGTTAGGTAAGTAAGGGGATGCAGTGTGACGTGAACCCAAGAAAGGAGCACTATGAGAACCAGCCACAGTTGAGAGACAGCTCTCAACTACCTGGGGATGTTCAGATGCTCACTTAGATCTTTCTCCACAACTTTCTTGCTTATCAATGAGAAAATCAGCTGCTCCAAAGGTTGGTTGCCTTCAAGCTGGTTTGAAGAACGTGTGTATGAGGAGAGAGAAGGCGAAAGGCCCTCCAGGAACAAGATTCTTGAACTAGTGGAAAGTGGGGCTGTGGAGATGAATAGGGGCTAGATAAGGACTAATTCCATACCATGCTAAGGCTCTGGGCTTGATCATAAATCTCAGGGAGCTACGGACATGTTTTAAGCAAAAGAATGAAATTATCAGTGTTGCATTTAGAACATAAATTTCATATGATGACACAGAACATACATACATTTATTGACAGTTACTAATAAAAACTTCACATACCAATTTTTACCCTTATGATCTGCAATGATCTCTGATTATTTTGGTCTATCTCATTTAAAAAATTCTAGTTGTAACCCACTAACTTCATGAAACTCTAAGCATACAAGATGCAGTTTGAAAATTGCTGTACTACATGTCAACAATGGAAGCAAGGATAATAGTTTGGAAGGTACTTCTCAATTTTTCTTCTCCTTCAAACAACTTAGCACCCAAAGGAAGTTCATAAAGAGTTTTAAGCAGGTATGATATTTACATGCAAACCATTTTTCAATTTTACAATAAACGTTAGTGAAGTTGGTATAGTTTATCCCACACAATAGATGCTTAGGAGATAACATAATTTTTACCAATTTAGACAAAACTAATAAATAACAGAGGCAGAATTCAAACTCAAGCCTGCCTAGTCTCCGATGAACTTCCTCTTTCTGCCATGCTAATTCGCCTATCACTAATTCTGACATTCTGACTGAGTCATTTCCACCCTCTCACTCAAAGCTCTCCACCCTATGGACAGGTAGCAATGACAGCACCTGTTACAAAATAGGTGCTCAGTAAGTACTTGGTTGAATGAAATGATGAAATTCCATAGTATGATGATAAAGACAGAAATAATGGGCAAACTCTACTTGTTCTACACATATTCAAAGTTCACAAGATTTAAATGCTTCCAAATTATTTCTCAAATGTCCCATGAATTTTTTATATCCAGGAAATTAACATCTAGAATGATTGATGTGGCCATAAATCAAGGAATGCCAGAAGCCACCAGAAGCTGGAAGAGGCAAGGAATGAATTGTCCCCTAGAGCTTCGAGAGGGAGTGTGGCCTATCAACACCTTGATTTTGTCCCAATGATATGAATTTGGGATATGGCCTCCACAACTGTGAGAAAATAAATTTCTGTTGTTTTAAGCCACCAAGCTTGTGGTAATTTTTTATAGCCACCATAGGAAACTAATACATTTTTTTAAAAAAAGATTTATTTATTTACTTTATCCATTTTAAACCCCTTCCCCATTTGCTGTTTTGTGTCCACTTGCTGGGCAATTCTCTGTATCTGCTTCCTGCCACCTCTTCCCATCCTCCTCCTCCAGTCTTCACCAGGATTCGATCCTGGAGACCTCTAATGTAGGAGGTGCTCTGTCACCTGCACTACCTCAGTTCCTGGTTTTTGGAGATTTCAGAGCATCTCATCTTGTCTCTCCCCTGCATCTCCCTCCTGTTACGTCATCATCTTGCTGCATGGCTCCTGGGGAGCCTGGCTGCTTACCGGCACCCAGAGCCCGACAGCCCATGAGCCTTCTCTCTATATATATATATATTTTTTTATTTTACCAGGAGGTCCTAGGGATCGAACGCAGGTCCCTCTATATGGCAGACGGATGCTCAACCATTTGAGCCACATCCGCCCCCCTAATACATATTTTGATACCTGGAAGTGGGGTACTGCTGTAACAAATATCTAAAAATGTAGACATGACTTTCGAATTGATAGGGATGATTAGAGACAAAAACTTTGAGAAGCATAATAGAATAAGCTTAGATTGCGTTGAACAGACTGTTGGTAGAAATATGGATGTTAAAGACTCTGCCCATGAGGGCCTAGGAGGAGTGAGGAACATGGTAGAGAAAGTCTTCTTAGAGAATACATATATTATCATAAATATATCGTTGGTAGAAGTAAGAAGTTTAAAGGTGCTTCTAGTGGGAAGTAGATGTGGCTCAAGTGATTGAGCTACCGCCTACCACATGGCAGGTCCCGGGTTTTGTTCCCAGTGCCTCCTGGAGAAGATAAGCAAGACAGTGAGCAGGTGCAACGGGCAGGTGCAGCGAGCTGACACAACAAAGCAAGGAGCTAAGATGACCCAACAAGGAGACACAAAGAGGAAAGACAATGAGAGACATGACAAAGCAAGGAGCTGAGATGGCACAAGTGATTGAGAGCCTCTCTCTCATATGGGGGGTCCCAGGTTTGGTTCCCTGTGCCTCCTAAAGAGAAGATGAGCAGATACAGAGAGCACACAGCAAATGGACAGTGAGAGCAGACAGTGAGTACAAACAATGAGGGGGGACAGATAAATAAATTAAATAAATCAATGAATTAAAAAGATACTTCTAGTGAGGGCTCAGAAGGAAATGAGGAACATGTTATTGGAAACTGGAGGAAAGGAGATCCTTTTATATAATGGGAGAAAACAGCTGAATTTTTCATAAAGTTGTGTGGAAAGCAGGATTTGTGAGTGATAAACTTCAATATTTAACTCCTAAAGGTGTGGTCTGATTCCTTCTTGCTGCTTATACTAAAATGTGAGCAGAAAGATATAAACTGAGAGAAAAGCTGTGAAGCAAAAAGGAAACAGGACTTGATGATTTGGGAAATTCTCAGTCTATCCAGATTGGGGAAAAAAAAAAAAAAAGCCAACACTAAAATTAGGAGGTTCACTGTGAAAAAGTGTGCTCTGGAGAGAAGGCCAAGGGTATGGCTGGACAACCTTGTGTTAGTGCTGAGGAGATTAGGCTTGTGACTCACAAATCCCCTCAACCATCTCAGCTGAAGCCAGGAATAGAAAGGGGTTATCCAGGAAGGATCTGTAGAAGATCCTCTTATCTTAGGGCATGAATCCCATGGCATGCATGGAAGGTTCTCAAGATTTTTAAAATAATGTTATACCAGCAGAAACACTGCCAGCTTAGACTAAAAAGGACAGAGATGCTATGAAATGAATAAAGGCTGTCAGACTCCCAAAATTCTATAGGCAGGAAACAGGCTGATAAAACTACTCAGCCGCAAATATGAGCTACCCTTCAAGGAAAAAAAAAAAAAAAGAATCATTCCAAATCCAGAGTCTTGATCTCACACAGCAGAAGAGTATTTCCAGGTTTGAAATAAAATGGAATATACCATACCGATATTGAAACAGTTTGGTATCAGTGACTCCTTTCTTCCTTCCATTTTCTCCCTTTTGGAATAGGCATGTCTACAAAAATTGACCACTGGAAGCAGATAGCTTGCTTTCTAGTTTCATAGGTCCACAGATGAAGAATTTTGCCCCAGGACTGATAATACACAGAGTCTCACCCATACCTGATTCAGGAGATTTAGATAAAGAAATTTCAGACTTTTGAGCTGATCAGTTTTAGATGAGATTGTGGACTTTGTCTAGATGCTGCAATGGGTCAAGACTTTTGGTGATGTCCGGATGGGGTAAATGTATTTTGTATGTGGAACAGACACAGACATGGATCTTTGGGGGTTAGAGGGCCTGCCAAAAGAAAAAGAAAAAAAAAAAAAGATATCCCCATCCTAATCATTGGAAACTGTGAGTGTTAGCTTATATGGCAAAAAAAGAGACTTTGTGGATTTTAATAAATTAAGGATTTTGAGATGGAGAGATTACCCTGGATTATTCTGGTGAGCTCTAAATGCAATCACATATATCATTAGAAGAGAGGAAAGAAGTAGATTTTACAGCAGGCAGAAGAGAAGAAGGAGATGTAACCAGGGAACCAGATACTGGAGTGATGTGGTCATGAGCTAAGGAATGCCAGCAGCCACCAGAAGCTGGAAGAGGCAAAATATGGATTTTTCTGTAGAACTTCTAGAGGGAGCTCAGTCTTTTGATACCTTGATTCTAGTCTCATTATACTGGTTTGAGATTTATGGCCTCCAGCACTGTGAGAGAATAACTTTTTATGTTTTCAGCTACCAAGTTTATGATAATAAACCACAGGAAATTAATTCGATGATCTGAATGGTAATGTAGGCAACAGCTTTAGCAAACATGGGTCTTGTGAGCATGCAGATATCCTGGCCTTGGACTCCGGGATTTTGATTTCATAAGTCTTGGGGAGGCACTGAAAGGCACACTTTAATTAGGCACCCCATGTCATTACAATGCTAAGCCTTGCGTGTTTCCTTCTCTAGGTCTTAAGTTTGCCTGTGTTGAGAGTAGGGAGTGGGGTAGGGGGTAGTATTTTCCTTGTTCTTGGGCTCATTTTTTTCTTTGGTTCTACATCTTGTGTCATTTTGTGGTTAAATACAAGGAATAGGTTTATTTACTAAGCACTACATTATAGTAATTAAAGGTTTTCCAGTCAAATAAATCTGGGTTTGCATCCTGGTATTTCAATATATACATTGTGAGAACTTGACAGATTTTTTACCTTCCTCCAACCTCAGTTTCCTCATCTGTAAAACTGGAGTGAAAATAGTACTGACAACAATATATTCTGTGTAGATTAAAAATGTTTATGAGAACTTTGCTCCATGTTTGGCACAAATAAATGCTCATGACAATGATGACTGTTAGTATAACAAAATACTATTTGTAACAGATTCATATATTTGCATGTGAATATATATAAAGAGAGAGAGAGATACAGATGTATAGAACTCATGAGGATTTAATCAGATATAAATCCATTTTGTCCAAAATTCTACTTGTCCACTTTAATGGTCTTGGTAATTAAAGAATGAATATTATTGAATATTTTGTCAGTGATAGTGGACATTAAATCCTCATTGTAAACTAAAGTGTTAAAAATTATTAAAAATTGCATCAGTATGCATTGACCTGAGGATATACTCTGTTGGTTTTCTATAAATTTATGCTTTCAGTTTGTTCCAGGAAAAACAAAATGAAACAATCTTACTGCTTTTTTATGAAGTTATAAAACTGCCCTAAGTCTAAATAATATTTTTATATATAGGACTCAAGTTACATATAATAAGTAACTACTTGCTCAAGGTGTCATTTCAGCACAAAATCTATACATAATTATCTCATGTGCTCCAATCCCACCAGAATTTATATTCCTGCTATATATGGAAGAAACAAATAATAAGAAAGAAAGTATTTATTTAAAATAATTATAATAATAGTAAAGTACTAAAAATCAAAACTCCTGAACTCCAGGTCTTATCTTGTTGAACTTACTTACTAATAAGTTTAAAAGCAATCGGGCCAAGATTTTGAGGTCAGATAGACTTGAGTCTAAGCCCAATTCTTCCATTTACTAAATAGAGGGGATAAAAGCAGCCCCATTGAGCCCAGTTTCCTTGCATATTAGCTGTGGTGACTAAATGAAAAATGCAAGCAAAGCACCAGATATATAGTTGACATTCAATAAATAAATGAAATCAATATGTGGTGATGATAATGCTGAACTCTCTGGTCCAACTCTAAATTTCTATATTTTTATGTAATGATTTCACAATATTTCTTACATTAGAAACATGGCTAATACAAATCGGGAGGACAGAGGACAAAATGATTTTTCAAAGTTTAGTTAGGCATCCCATTATTTTTGTCTCTGTCTATCCACACAAGTCAGTTTAACTGAATTCACTACTAAAACCATTTAAGTATAATTTCATGAAGCAATTAGCTTGGACATTTGTGCTGTATTTCAAAAGAAAGTATCCAAAATTAAACTTTTCAGATGGTTGGACCAAGGCCAAGTAAACATGATTCCTCCTATTTCATTTCTTTTTCTTCCCTTAAAGAGATAATTCTTTAAATAAAATCATTTATCAAAGGTTTTAAGCTAAGAATACCACAGTTTAAATTTAAAATCCCTCAACTTTGGTATTTTGTTTTCTAAACTAGGATTTTAAATTTTCTTCTACAGTTCAATATTTTACCACTGATTATTATAAGTGACTTTTTTTTTTTCTGTTAAATTTGAGGGGTGGGGAAATATTGGGAAAGAGAGTGATAAATTCTTAAACAATATTAGATTACTGAAGGTAAAAATACTCTAAAATTATGAAAGGATGTTTTCTAATGTTAAGTTTGATTGTACTTTGTGTTTACAGATAATGGCTTATCAGTGGGAAATAATTTATAGATTTTTAAGTATAAAAAAAATCAGGTTTAAGAGCATATTAAATGGTTAAAAAAGTAGTCAGTATTCAGATACAAAGAAGAAATATTTACTATATTTGCCTATGGTAATAGGTACATTTATAAAGCTTACTAATTGCTCTTAAAATTAACTTTATATCTTCTCTCCACAAAGAAAAAATATTCATGAAATGTAGAATCCAAAACAAAACAAATTATTTTCTTCAAATTGCTTTTTTTTTCTTCTAGTTTTTTTTCAAATTGCTTTTGATCATAGTAATGACACAAAACCAATTTAAAGATTATAACAATCATAAGAAGAAAATTTAATTTATTTAATCTATAATATAAAGTTAATATAACAAAGGATTCTTATATTTTTAACATTTATTTAATTTCTGAATGCCAGCTCAGTTATTTCCTATAAAAAATAGTTCTCAGGTTGCTGTTGTTTTTGTTTGTAATTTAATATATTTTAGGAGACATCTTCCTCATGGTACTATGAAAGTGATTTTTAAAACCTATAAAGATTGAAAACCTAAATAGATTTCTAAGATAAAATTCTGAAGAGAAATAATCGTCTTTGGTGTTTTGCTAAATCAGTCTAGCAAATCAGAGTTGCAAAAGATTTTAGAGTTCATCACTCCAATTCCCTCAATGCAGAAATGAGTTGAGGCCCTGATCAGTTAAATGACACCTCTGTCCTCACCCACCCCCAGGGTCAAATAGAATTAGAATTCCTATGATCATCGTCCTTTCACTTCCTCTCAATGCCTCCCTGTTATTTCAGTTCTTCAATTTAAACTTTAAATTAGTAGCCTAGAGAACAACTTCTACAGACAAAGCCAATTTTTTAAAAAACTGTCACAGTGATATTCTCATAACTTAAATAAACATTTCTGAATATTAGTACTTTATGCTTATTCTTCCAAAGTTGGAGCCTATATGAAAATAATGAATCACTAAGGAAACTACAAAGTAGAAACTTCTGCTTAATGTTTCTTTAGAGAACAGACCTATATTTGTATTAAAACATTTGTCTTCATTAAGCTATCTTTTTGTAGCCATTCCAGAAGATGAAGTTTCAAAAATGGCAGAGGTATCATGTGAATAGACTAATTTAGCAATATTCCACCCCTCTGAGTCATAGTGCTAGACTCCTGCAGTATGCCATTTATAAGATTTTATTAAAACCTTTAAGAGCATTCCAATATTTTAGCTCTTCCCTATTTGGTTAGGAACTTCTTATCCTTCCAAAAAAGACCCTTTAAAAGAGCAGCAATCACAAGCACTGGATGAAAGAATTAAAACTTTAAAGGACAGAATAATGATAAAAGCATGGGGCACTTTCAAAATCAAGAATCATTTCACTGTCCACTGAACTATAGAAATAGAATAAAGATGACTCTGAAATCCATAACAGTATTTACGCTGGATGCCACAACCCTGTGGGACACAGAATAAGACATAAGGGAAGACTGAAACCTCATTTTCCATCTTCTAGGAATAAAGAATTCCATGAGAGTCATGATCATTTCAAAAATCCTCATGCCAGCAAATTTTAAGTAGCATATATGATATGATAGAAAATAAGTTGAAGGATGTGGCTGAAAAATAACTGAGCTTCTAGGGTGAGGTAAAGGGAGAGGACAGGAAAGCGAAAGGACAAGCTATGAACCACATTTACCAGATCCTCAGCTATGCCAGATAAGCTAATCTGGGTTTACAACTATTTCACATAATCAAATTTCCTAATTCCTTATATATGTTTGTGGAGATCGTTAGATGTAATGGTCTGCCAAAATAGAGGAAAAAATGTTTTCAAAACAACTCTTCTCCTACATATCTTACATTTTTGTCTAAGAACCTTGCACTTGTGCCTCTACATTTCAAATAAATGTTGGGCATTTTTTTCTGCTATTTTTAATCTGCTGGGCATTCTGGACATTCCTGGTATTTATAGTTTACTAGCTTATTTCCTCATTTAAACTTACCAAAGTTGTGGCATGCAGCATATATTTTGAATCCTGACACCACCCAACTAGAAACTACTCAACAGGTGCCATCCATATCCATAATTTCATCTTTAGACCAGGTTAAATATAGTGTTTGGTAAGCTCTCATAAACTAAATTCTGTTTTTCTAGATGAGTTTATTTCAAATGAAACATAACCATGAGTTTAAACTTAGAATACTTATGAATCGAAATCTCTCACTAATAGTGCTAGTACCTGGCAAAAGACAAGTTCAAAATTTTCTTAAATAATTTTCATAAATATTTGCATCCTCATTTTCTTATAGCGTCTCCTCTCTGTCTATACTGCTTCTTCCATATTTGGAATTTTTCCCCCTTGCAAAAACTCCCCTCAACTCTGCCTCTCTCTCAAACTAAGTTTTTCTTCTCTTCAACAGGAAACTCCGAGAAAGATTATTCAAGACTCACTGAAAAGCTCCACTTCTCAGTTATTCTTTAACACACTATCTCTCTATAGAAAATAGTCACATAAATTAACCAACACTTGTCTAATGACTAGAACTAAGTCCCTTGTTCCAGTAATCAGTTAGTTGACTTAGTAGCATTTGACAGTACCTGCCACTTTCTTCTAATCTCACTTTGTGCTGTCTTGCTGGGTTAATTCAAGTACATAGCTTTGATAATCATATTTACATAAGAATTAATACATCCACATCTGTGATTCACTCTCTCAACACTGGTCTCACTCTCTCAACAATCTGTTCCTTTTCTTACTCTTATACCTCAACCTATGACAAAAATATTGATAATTTTCAGTAGAATTTCAGATGTCTTCCCCTCTGACTTTACAGATCTGTTGTGAAATAGCATTCTTTTCAACTCTTACCTATACTCTAGTTGTATTCTAACTAATGCCTTTCTTCTGACCATCAAAACACATGTCCAACACCCTAAAGTCACCTCCAATTTGATATTACAATAGCTATATCAAATGCTACATGTCAAAATATGAACTAACCATCTTTCTACCTCTATCCTTTACCTTCCTTTCTCCCTCAACAATAAGCATCATTTAAAAAACAACTACTTATTCTTTCAGATACTCCCAAAATTGGGCCACCTCATACTCCCTATATTACTCATTGCTCATATCCAACTGGAGACCAAAATTTACTAATTCTATAATCCCTGGAGAGCATCCAGAACAATCTTTTAAATATTTATATCAGATCATGCCCAGTCCTGCTTCCAAAGGCTCCTCAACAACTCAGAATTATATACAAACTCCTTACCTGGGCCCTACATGATCATGCTCCTGTCTTCCCCTCCAATACTTTTGACTGTGTTCAAACTAGTTCAGTTTGTTTCTGGAACACACAAACCTCACTTCTATCTCAGTCACTTTGGTGTTACTTATACTTATTGGTTGTTGTTATTTATTTAAATATTTGCTCCTCTACTTTTCAGGTAGTTCATTGAGTATCCCAATACTTGGAAGCTTAGATGCTCAGTAAATATGGGCTAAACATTAATTATTAATTACCTGTTATGGGAATTTATCAATATATTGTAGATCCACAGTATCAAAAGATAATATCTATTCTTAAAGGCTTAAAATGATCCCTTAAGGTCATCAAGTTTGAAATTTAAATAAAGACAATTTGTGAGTAGAAACAGTAGCAGACTTAGTTATACTTTACATTTCATTCTTAACACAAATAGCAAACTAAGGCCACAAAAGATCAGATATACAAAACAAAAAACAAAACAAAACAAAAAATGTGGCCAAAGTAGTTCTGTGAGCAAGGATAGCACTTACTATTACTAAAGTAGCACCTTTTGGTTGTTATGCAATGATGAAACAGGCTACATCCTGTTTGGAGCAAATATGTGAAATTCATAAGCCTACTCATGCTACCATAATTTTCTTTCCTCTAGTTTTGTGTCTCGGTTAAAGTCTGGAATTTTTATTGATTAATCACATAGTGCAAATGCCAGTTCTGAAGAACAAAGGCAAAATGATCAACCAAAAACATTATACTTATTTTATATGTACTCCTCTGAATTAACATATTGAGGTGAGGGCATGCCCAATTTCAAATTGGAAATTCAACCACATCAGATAAAATGAGGATTTAAGTCATTCTTACTCAAAATTCAATGTGATTCTGACTAATACTTTTTGGCAGGGAAACTACCTTTTTTACAGCATTTGCTTTACTCAAGATTTATCTTTTCTATTTTTTTTTTTTTTAAATCAGAAGATGTATCAAAAAAAAACCCTACATACTAGCTATTACATGACATTTTGGGGCTAAAAGGAGTAGGAAGTAATAAAAAATTAACAGAGTCTGATACTCATTATAATCTTTTCCCAGATTTGGAGAAGCTTTTGGTACAGATGTTTTAGATAAATATCTAAGGACCGGATATCTATCAAAAGTTATGAGCCTTGGAGACTTTTTTTTCTGTCATCAAGTACAAGCTTGCCTGTTTATCAGATTCTCTTTAAACAGAATAAAATTGGAACGATAGCAGAGTGGTAAGAGTTTCCAGATTCACAAAATGTATTATAGTACCCAATACATTCTCAAGGTTGAAATAATGAAAGCAAAACCAATAGTGACAGATTCAAAAAACAGTATTTTTAGGAACTATAGGGCTTTTAATAAAAACCCTAAAGATCTCTCAGCAGGTGTTACATCTGTGAAAGTATTATAGTACTATTCTGCAGTTGAATATCAGTTTAGTTAGTAAAGACTGTTCATATACACATCTCATGATCACATCTTAAATAGGGTTTATTTTACAAATGAGAAAGCTGAGGCTCAGGGTACATGTCTTTCCCAAAATCACACAACTATTATGCAGCATAGTCTGAACATATGCTAATTCAGCTTGCTCTCAGTAAAACTTCAGAGAACAGCTATAATTAATCTCCATGGAGTCATGTTTGTGCCCAGAGTAATTAGATCAGGAAATTTCCTCTAAACGGAAGTATTTTACAGAGACCCTACCTTTTATAGTGGTTTTTTTTGTTTGTTTGTTTGTTTGTTTGTTTTTCATAACAGCTATGCAGATTCATGACATTTGTAATAGGTCTTTGGAGAGTTTATTGTTTTAAAAAAACAGACACTAGTTATTTGTGCTTTGAAAATAAATTCCTTTTATTATTTTGGATTTCAGTTTTCTGACATTAAGGAAAGCAGGTCATGAGGTCAAAAAAGTTCATTTTTCTCATTCTTTTATTCTCTGACAATTAAGAACTCATTAAATTTATTGATAATGATTATTCTGTGCTAAAAAGAGTTTTTGGGGAAGCCCCATCTTATAGATTTTTAGCGTTATTCCTGCTACTGGGCTGATGTATATTTAGTTAAGGCATTTTTGTGTTTCAGATCCTATAATACTAAATTATGACTATCTAGTAAAGAAAGGGATGAATTTTTATCCTAGCAGTTTACCAATCTTTGATCTTACTATCAAACTTCAAGTTTTACCACTCAGTAGAGATATGAGAGGGCTGGGTAAGAGACAGACTTCCAAATCAATGGCTTTGTGAAAGAGGTTATGAATCCTACCTCATAATCAGTCACTGCTTAAAAAGCTTTCAACAACATGCCTTTGGAGTTATTTCCAAAAATGTTGAAGAATCCATGTGTTTATACTGGACTTTGTTATGAACAAGGAAAAATAGTATTTATAATACACATGGCAAGTCCTGTTCTTCAAGCTAGTTGTTCAGACTAAAAGACTCCACTTAAAACCGGAAATGGGATTTATTGCCCTCAACACTAGAGTCAAATTAAATTATCTAGAACATTAGAACAAAATAAGCCAAGAAGCTGATAAAACACTGAAGATAGGCTATACAGGAGTCACACTTTTTCAACTGCATTGATGCGATCATTTGTTCATAAATTGCACCCTAGAAATAAATATGATAGGATGGGATCAAACAGTATCTGAAACAAGCAGAAAAACATGCAGGAAAAAAAAAGTCTTCCATTTACAAATGCAGCAAATAATGGAAGTGAAGATAAGCAATATTTATTGAGAATAAATTTGATTCTTACCATCTGAGACTGACTCCTAGGACATCCATTGATATCTTCAACTTTTTCATTTGCTAAAGTCAAGAAATAAAATAAAAGAGAGAAAAAAAGAATGACATGCTTAAGCGATGAAGTGAAACACTGAGTCATACAAATGAGACCAAAAAAAAAAAAAAAAAAAAAATCAAAATAACAAAAACAAGCAAAATTGCTGCTTCCACATTTACTCTGTCTCCCAAGCCATGTACTGAAGGACACACAACTTGTTAACAGCCACCGAATCCATATGCACAAATCAGGCAAAAAAAAAGAGTGCGAAGGAAGTTGTTGCTAATTCTTTAGCCTGTGCCAAATGACTGCTGACATGAAGCCTTTCACAAATGTCCCTGCTGGATCAGGATACAGTTTCAAGGAATCTCTGAGTTTATGAGTTACTCCAGCTAACAAAAAGCACACATGGGAGACATATGGTTCAATGAAGCATTCATTTCTGACAATTCAGTATATGTAAAGATTCCGTGCTAGTCGTTTAAAAGTATGGCCAAACCACCTTTTCAAATAGCCTCACAAAACCCTTTTAAATTCAATCAGGGAGAGCTATATTAATCTCAGGACACATGGACCAAGTCAATATGCATTCAACTTAAATTGTAGTTCACCAGAGTCGGGGGGTGGCGTTCAGGTTTTCTCTCAGAGGGCAGGTCTTACCAATGATCTGGATGATTTCTGCTAGCAGTACTCCATCTGCAATGTCTTGTTGCAAATCCTTGATCAGCCGCTTGTGGCCTGATTTTGCTAGGTAGTGGTTGGCCCAGTCAGTATAAATCTGTTGAACAGAGGGAGGGGAGAGATGAGACGGGGTGAGGAAAAGAGAGACATAAAAATGCTTAAGACAAATGCTGGATTCAAAGGGAAGCTATTCTGGATCACATTCCAGTTTAAGAAGTCAGAGCTCAAGAGGAAATAGTTGTAAAGTAATTTTTAAACAGCCCTTTCTCCTGCTTATCTCTTGTTTCAACAGAGGATGATTCACTCCGTTTCAAAATTTGGGGCCAGTCACTTGTGACAAAGCAAAATCTCCCTTCCCGGATAACTACTGAGGAAACTCCTATTGCAGAGCAGTTTGGTGCTCTCTCACTTTCCCTTGGTTCTATCATTTTGAAAATAATCCTGCCTATCCGTGTAAAAGGTTTGAAACCACGTAGATTCATTTATACAGGAAACCTACTGTATAAATTTGTTTCTCTGAGAAAACTTTATTGAATTTGTCATATGAGATACTACAAGTGACAATACTTTGGCATCACTTAATGAAGTAATTGTAAATGCATTCCTGTGAAAGACATTTTATTTTAACTGTCATCTCCCATTTAAGTTTTTTGAAATGTGCTCATACGAGAGAAGAGAGGTCGTAGCAAATGAAGTTATTCCATAGAAATTATAATATATAATTGAGGAGTGGATTGCAAGCCACAGTTTGGCTCTTTAACCTAGAGTAGATGGTTCGTCAACAACCAACAGATTACGATATAAAGAAAAGCTGAAACTACTCAAAAAGTTCACAAAAATAAAATGTTATTTATCAAATGTTATGGTATACCTAATAAAGTCCTATTTCAAGGGAAATAAATATGAATATCAATTTCATGGGAGACATATATGGATATGTTAGTAACTTCATTACAAGGCATACTGTATGTGTTTAACAGAAGAACAAAAAATTTGAAATGAGAATAAAGGAGGGAAAATAAATAGGATATATATGTATATGTATGTATGTATGTATATATATGCATTATGGAACCACTAGAATTAGAACTGGGAACATAATAGGACCTGGATATAAGAAGTGAAGTGAAGGGTCTTTTCAGAAGAGGGTGTGTGCAATGCAAAAGGCAGAGGCAAAGAAATCCAGGACACAGTTGGAAACACTGTAACCAAGGCAGGATGCCTGGAATTAGGTCAATTTAGGATGGAAAGGGAAATTGAGTCTGATATGCATGAACACTGAATGTCAAGTAAAATTGTAAACCAACTTTTTATTTTTAACAAAACCAATACATATTGCTGTAAAAAATTTAATCAGAAGTATAGAAACTAAGACGTGAAAGTCTCACAACTCACAACCCCTGCACATCTCTGAATAGCTTGATTTGAATAGTTCTAATTTTTTCTCATGTCAACACCAAACCACATATTACACACACACACACACAAACACACACAGAAGGATTTTTAACCAAATTTGACTCAAAATTGGCATATTCTGCAGTTTCAACTTTTATTTAACAGTACTTTAATAACATTTCTAATAGCCATTCACATATATTTATCATATAATCATATATCATGATTTTTTCACATTTATGCATATCAGTCATTCTATTGAAGAATATTTACTTTGTCTAAGTGTGTTTCTATTATATCTAATGCCTTACATAAGTAAAACAGTCTTATTTACGTATCTTTGCACACTCTCACGTTAATAGTTTTCCAGGATTAAAATCTAGAAGTGGGATTGCAAAGTATTTTTGATGGATTCTAGGGGCAAGCATTCCAAAATTACAACATAGAAAAAAGACTATTTCCTTGTTTATAAAATACAAAGTGACATCTTAATGCAAATGGTGATTAACTTTCCTGAAGGACATAAATTATTGGAGATATCAATGATATAAGAAAAATATATATGATAGGGAAATTACACCTCCCCTCCCCATGCCCATGATCATCTTCTTTTGAAGATACTAAAGTAGGAGAAAAATCACTTGCAGTACTGCCTTCTAAATTTGAAACAAATGCAGACATTTTCTGTGGTGATGACTACCTCATTTAAAATTTCACCTACTTTGTATTATTGTAAAATTGTCTTTTTATAAGCACTTTTACTGTTTAGAATTTAAACCATTGGAACACTTTCGCCTTATCTATACAACATTTAAATGTTAGCATTAATCAATTAGCCTTTAGCAGAAGCTTCTTATCAAACCAGCCTTGATTCGAGCCAAGTCATCTTCAAAGGCAATGAGACACAAAAGTCACTGGACTGATTTTAAAGGATGGAACAAAGGTGAAGAGCACGGGTTCTGGAGTCAGAGCTGGCTCATGGCTTTGAGGCTAGAAGTGAAAATCCAGGCATTACTAAAGCGATGCTTTCTTCTCAAAGTCTATAACACTCAGGTGCCACTTGCTGGCGATCCTTGGGGTTCCTTGATTTGTAACATGGCTTCGGCTAACAGGGCCTTGTGCTCTCCTTTCTCCTCCAGTTCCATTGACTTCCAGTGTACAGCAACTCCCCCTGGCTTTTTCACACTACGTCTGAATTTCTTCTGCTTATAAATGACTCCAGTAATCCTGACTAAGATACAACCTCATCAGTTGGGCCACACCTTAATTTAAAATAGCACCTTCAAGAGATGCTATCTACAGTGAGTTCACACCCACAGGAATGTGGATTAAAATTATGAATATGTCTAAACTGGGTTATATAATTTAATCTACCACATAAGGATAAAAATAATACTTACAAAATAAGGTTGCTGTTGGGACTTAATAAGCTAGCACTTGTAAAATGTCAATGACAGAGTTTGCCCTGAAGAAATATTATTATTATCAAGATTGCCTCAATCTTCATTTTGCTATGAGGGTTTTCAATAAGTATTTCTTGAAGTTATCACAGAGGTTAAAATAATTGAGAGGACTGATGGGAGAAGGCTAAAGAAACTGAATTCCTCTTCTCACACCAGGTGAATCGTTGACTCTTCCTGCCTCCTAGTTCACAGGGTCACTTATCAGTCTGTCAACCAAATCAAGAGAATGCTTGTAAGTTTAAGGCTGCCATGTTCTCATCCAGGCCTGCAGTATCGCTATTGCGACACCATCACCATCAAATTCCACGTTGCTTGGATTTTGTTTTGGGAAGGCATTAAATTATGTCAGAAAATATGTATTTAAATAACAAATGGAGTGGAATGTATGAAAAATGAAAATCAAAATACTTCCAGTCTCCAAATGCATGTCAAGAGTGCCTCAGCCTCTATCTAAATCATTCCTGGTAGTTAAGTGAGAAAATAGTTGGGAAACAAGCTGGTTTGCTTCAAGATCTAGTCAGGAAAGCCTCCGACTTAGCTCACTAATCATTTTTTAACTTGGTCAGGGATTTCTCCCAAAGGAATCCCAAATCTAAGGGCTTTAACTCATCCAGTATCCCCAATATCTGAAACTTTGCTCAGACCATAGTTCTAACTTAAATAGAATCAATTAAATCAATTCAGACTATATAAACGAATTTAGAATAAATCTCCATTAATAATAAGTCCTATGCACCTTATTTATTTATTCTTTCTAACAAGCATTGTGTACCTACTGTGTATCTCCTGTAAGTAAAACATATGAGGCCCTTCAAGAAAATCACAAGAACAGGGAAGCTAGTACCTTCCAAAAGGATGTTATAATCTAGTTGGGGAAATACGAAACAATTACAAGACAAATTATATATATATTTAAAATATTTCATAAATTTAAATTAATCTGTCTTTTAGATTTTTGTATTTTCAAGCTGAGGAAAAAAAGAATAAATATGAGGTGTGTCTTTAGCAGGACCTTCAAGCAAAGAACACAAAGGCCACAAGATAAAAAAATTAAGTCATTATCATGGTTTGCTCAAATAAACAGCACAGAATGGTGCTTCTACCACAGGATCCTTAGAAATTATAGTACTATTATATGCATAATTATTCATTTACAGTACTTAAAAATAATAAAGATCAACAGTACCAGGGCATAATTTATATTTCCCACTTAGCATGCATTGTAGCGCCTGTTAAACAATAGCACATATTTTCTGAGGAACATTTTATATTGTTGGAATTCCTGTTCTGCTACCTAATATTCATGAAGATATTGGACATTCATTTTTCTTTCAGTGCCAGAGTATCCTCATCTGCAAAATGATAAAAACAATGTTATCTACTACTGAAATTATGGATTAATGAATTTATACTCATGAAGCATTTAAAACATGGTCTTAATAACTTGAATATGGCTCACCAGAAAATAGATTGAAGTTAGAGAGTGGAAAGTTGAGGGTTAACTTGTGCAGAATTGGTAAAAAGAATTGTGTGAATCTTTGGAAACGAATAGAAAAGGTGAAAGCACAGCATAATGTTTGTAACTAGCAGTACTATTATATGTGTATGACTGGTTTAAAGGGAAAGTCTAAGGTCATGTATATTACTAAAAAGAAAGCTAAAAAATGTAACATGGAACTGTATAGCATAGTAAAACCTCATGTGAAATATGAATATGGGTAATATTGCATATATAAGACTTTTTCTTTGAAACTGAACAAATATATGTTAATATTACAAGATGTTAATATCAGACAAAAAAAATATTCTAGTGAAAGAAACCAGACACAAAGTACTACATATTGTATGACTCCATTTATATAAAATGTAAATATAAATCAATTTACAAAGATGAAATTAGATTAGTGGTATAATCACAACATTGTGATTATACTAAGAGCCATTGATTATACACTTTGAATAGATCATATGGTATGTGAATATATCTCAATAAAACTGCTTAAAAAATAAATAAATGTGCAAGAATAGTCAGAAAGAACAACTATGTACAGCAGGGGAAACAGATTGTGGTTAACTTTTTTGTTTGTTTGTCTGTTTCTTGTTTATTATTGAAATAATGAAAATGATTTAATAATGATTAACATGATGAATGCACAATTATGTGATTATACCAAATACAGTGACTGTGCATGTTGGATGAATTGTATGTTTTATTAATATGTATCGATAAAATTGTTTTTAAAAAATAAAACATGGCCTTTCACTAATATTTATGAAATGTTAAATATTATTAATGCCCTATGGTTTTTATTATGAAATATATTTACAATAATTACAATGAGACCTTTTCTAACATAATGTACTATTATCCTTGTTAAATCCTGCCCAAGTAAATTTATCCTAACCAATTTAGGAAAACTGCAGCAAGCTGTAATGACTATAGTTGGCTTAGTCATTTTTTTTTCGTAATATCTCTATTATAGTGCTCATTCTTCATTATAAAATAGTAGGGTCAAATAGAAGATTAGAAGACTATATATGACACCATATTTCTTATGTCTAGTGAATCTATCATATTAATATAACATCAGAAGATGATGTCCTTTAATTCTTCTTGGTGGTGCTTTTTCAGTACTGATGATGTAACACACTGTCTACATGAAGGTCCTACATTTATCACTGCAAGCTGGCCCTGGTTTCCTTTAACCATTATATATTTTATTACTTGATGGATAATTTATAATGTACCTGACACTCACTTATAAAAAAAAGATTGCAAACATTTTTGTTATGTCAATACACTGCACTGAGGTATATAACACTACAAAGGAAGAACAACGATTTATATTTTGGGGGGTTATTATTTTTTTATGTTTAATTTTATTTTTACAAATACTCCCTCTTGGGAAACGACTGTGGCTCAATTGGTTGGTTGGTTGGGCTCCCGTTTACCATATGGGAGGCCCCAGGTTCGATTCCTGGGGCCTCCTGGTGAAGACAAGCCGGCCCGCACGGCGCAGTGAGCTGGCGCAGCAAGATGACGCAACAGAAGGAGACAAGCAGACAGAAAAAATGCAAAGCAAGTGGACACAGCAAGCACAAGCAGCAAGATGGGGGGGGGATAAATAAATAAATAACAAATCTTAAAAAAAAAAAAATACTCCCTTTTCTCTCCTCCTCTCTCAAGCCCCATCCTCTTTACCCTGGTAACCTCTAATCTTTGTGGATGTGCTATTTCCAGTCATCTCTTATAAGTGATATCATACAATTTTTGGGTTTTGTGTCTTGATTATATCATGAACATAGTGTTTTCAAGGTTCTTCCGTGTTGCTGCAAGTCTTATAACTTCATTTTTCCTTATGACCGAATAATATTCCATTGTATATATGCACATTTTGTTTATCCATTCATTTGCTGATTGACACTTCGGTTGTTTCCAGCTTTTGGTTTTTGTTTATAATGCTACTATAAACAATGGTTTACAAGTATCTCTTTGTGACCCTATTTTTCACTCTCTCTGGGTATATAGCTAGAAGTTGGATTGCCGGGTCATATGGTAATTCTGTATTTAACTTTTTGAGGATTCTCCCTATTTCCTTCCACACTGGCTGCACCATTTACATTCCCATCAACAACACAAGAGAGTTACAATTTCTTTGCATAGTAGCCATCCTTGTGGGTGTGAAATGGTATCTCATTGTGGTTTTAATTTGCATTTCCCTAATGGCTAATGATGTTGAGTATCTTTTCATGTGTTTATTGACCATTTTTATATCTTGTTTGGAGAAATGTCTATTCAAGTCCTTTGCCCATTTTTTAAATTGGGTTGTTTGTCTTCTTGCTGTGGAATTGTAGGAATTCTTTATATATATATATATACATATATATATACATATATATATATATATGATATTAAACCCTTTCTTATATATGGTTTGAAACTATTTTCTACTATTCTGTAGGTTTTCTTTTCACTTCATTGATAATTTCCTTATATATGCACAAAAGTTTTAAATTTTGATGTAATCAAATTTATCAATTGTTTCCTTTGTTGCTGCTGCTTTTGGTATCATATCTAAGAATGCATTGCCAAATCACAGGTCATGGAGATTTGCCCCTATAGGAGTTTTATAGTTTGAGCTCTTATATTTAGGTTCTTGGTCCATTTTGAGTTGATTGGTTTGAGGTAGGGTGTTTAACTTCATTCTTCTCCATGTGGATATCCAATTTCCCTAACACCATTTGTTGAAGAGACTATTCCTTCCCCATGGCACTTTTTAATTAGTTCTAAATAGTCCAAAAAATGGAAAGAATAGAAGAAAGTCAATTTCTTCATTCAAAAGTCCATTTGAACAGAAGTTCCTAATCTGATTAGAAAATATGAGTGTAACTGGACAACTTTAAGTATTAGCTCAGCTGACTTTAGACCTGCATTTATTTGTATCCATTACTTTTTTCCCCAACATTCAAGCAATAGCAATAGCTTCCTATAAGTATTGTTCCCTTATATGTTGAAATTATTGCCTTTGAGGAGCCAAATAGAATAGTGTAAGCCATAACAGCCATACATTTTCTTGACAACTAAGAATTTCAATGGCAATAACTAGGTTTTTGCCTCTTAGAAGGTAGCAAAGAACTTAACGCATAAAGTTAAACCATAAATGGTAGATTAGGTAAGAGTGACCAATGATGTAAGAGTACTTTTCCCACATAGAAAAAAAAATACAAAATACTGGTAGAGGGATAAAACTGTAAGGAAGGCAAGGTCCTGAGAACAGACCCCAACTGGCCTTTTCTGGGCTTAATTGAATAGTAACAATTAGTTCTGAGAATGGACTCACAAAACACAACATCTACCACAACTGTTTAGGAGAGTACTCTTTTCCTGTAAGTCCCTGAAATATATATGGGAATGTCTGAGAGAAAGCCAGCAATCTTAGAGAACCCTTGAAATAAGAATAGGAAGGACAAACAGAACTGATACAGGAAAGTGGAAAATATACAAAATATGAGAGGACAGATTATGATAACTAAAGTCTGACAGGCATCATATATTTAAGCACTTACTAGATGAGTGTTGGTGGGTACTGATGGCAAAAACATGGTGCCATGATAATAAGTAACCAGCTTTGCCACACTCCCCAGCCCAGATCACTCCAGAGAGAAAAGATGTACAAGGAAAGGGGAAGAATCTGGACTTGAGTGAGACTTTTCCTTAAATACTAAGTTTTAAACCAGTTGTGTTTGCATTTACATTGAATTGGCAGAAATATTGTTTCCTATTGTATAGAAACAAAAGCTTGAGAGGTGAATTTACTTATATACATTTTTAAAAGCTAGAATTTTGTATACCTCATTTTTATGACTAAAAAAAATCCAAGAATAGTAGGAAATGTTGCATAAAGAAGTTTGGGGAATTATAATATTTATATTTCATCAGTTTCAAAAGTCTGCCACAGAGTAGATCTTCATCTGCTGTTACAGACTGATCTAAGCAGGAGATTTATGAAGTCAAACCCCACAGCTCTTGCAGATACTTCTTCCAGAAATCTCAGTGGGCTGAAGGTTATGTGGTAGCATTATGAATTAAACTATTTAAAAGTTTATATAACATGTATGTCATTACAACACATGTAATAGATTCACCCACTAAATGGCTCAACTCAGATAGTATATTTCTCCATTTTCACATTACCAATAATGTTGACTGTTTATGAAGCAATTTTAAAAATACAAGTTTCAAGAATTAACAATGAATATTGGGAACTGATGTGGCTCAAGCAGTTGGGCACCCAGGTTCAGTTCCTGGTACCTACTAAAGAAGACGAGCAAGACAGCGAGCTGTCGTGACAGGCTAGCACGGTGAGCTGATGGAAAACGATGATGCAGCAAGAAGACACAATGAGATGACACAATGAGATGATGTAATGAGATGACACAACAAGAGGCATGACAAGCAGGGAGCAGATGTGGCTCAAGTGACTGGGTACCTCCTTCCCACATGGGTGGTCCCGGTTCTATTCCCCATGCCTCCTAAAAAGAAGACAAACAGACACAGAGAGCACACAAGGAACAGACATGGAGATCAGACAATGAGGGGGGAGGGGAGAAATAAATAAATAAATCTTTTAAAATATGAATAGTAATGATTCAATAACCCTAGAAAATCAGTGGATTGTCTAAGGGTACAGGTAATCTCTAAACATGAAATGACCTCTCTAATATTTTCCATTTCCTTTTTCCTTTATTTCTCAAATCTAATCTCCAATCCTATTCTGTTAATTCTATCTCCTTAGTACCTCTTGACCTTTCTACTCAATTCCACTATAATGGCCCTTGTTCAGCTTCTCTTCACCTCTCATCAAAATTGCTTTAACAGTCTTAGAAACAGTCTTTAGGCACAGGCAGGCTAAGCATTCAACTATTCTATAGACCACAACTAGTGATTGCTTAAAAATGCAAATCTGATCAAGTGGTTTCACTTCCTACTTAAAATCACAGAATAGCTCCCACTTAACTCCAGAATTAAGTTTCCTTATGAAGTCAATTTATTAAGCTTTTAAAACTGAATTGGTTTAAAGGAAAACATCAAGAGAAGGTAAGAAAAACACAAGCATAAGTTAGATGGTTAAAGATTGAGGAACACCAGGCAAAAGAAAGAGCTTTGACACGTAGAAAGAAGTGGAAAGCAAATTCTATGCAGAGGATACAGGAATAAAGGAACCTACAAAGGAACAGAAGTATGAAATAACATGCTGATTCAGAGAATATTGAAAAATTCTGTTTATTTACAGCTTAAGGAAGAGGTACATGGGAAAGACTAGAGAGAAGTGGACAGGAAAACATGTAGGGATCAGGCAAAGGAATCATGAAAAGTCAAGAAAGTCTTATTAAGATTTTTATATGAAAGCTAGTCATCAAACACTTTATGTAGGGGATCACAATAGTCATGCTTGTGTTTTTAAGCTCCAGCTCTGGTGCAGTTATGGAGACTTTGGAGTAGAGAAACATTGAATAATGGGGGACTACTTAAGGGACCAGTGTAAGACCTTCACTTTCAAGATGGTGAATTAAAGAGTTTTTTGTTCTGTATTTTCTAGAAAATTGCCCTCCAACAGTAACAAGAAACTGAAACTCAAACTCTACTTTCCATGACCACAATATATGAGCATGGAAATCAGATGAAAAAATGGTAAATGATTTAGCAAAGAGTAGTAGAAGATCAAACCCAAAGGAGTCTGAAGAAAGAGATATCAGAGAAATGCAAACAGATTTTCCCATAATGGTTCAGGAAGTGAAGGCATCAGACCAGAAGGTGGGTTAAACCAGAGCCAAGAAACATGTAACTAACCCTTTCTTCCTCATGCCATCAAAAGCCAGAAAATACAGACTCTAGGAAAATGTTAGACTATGGTTCCAGGCACAGGTCAGTAGAGACACAGGAATGAAAACAATGGGGGGTTAAGTAAAATTATACATCCTGATATTGAGATACCTCCTCCCAAACCACATCTCTTCAGCTCCAAAGCTCAGGAATGCAGGATTATATCACCACCCTGACCTCAGTAAAAAGTATGGATGATTCTTCTCTGACAACAATGATCAATCCTAAAACCAGTAGACATTGGCATTCAGGGTATTCAGTGAATTGACCAGCTGGCCATCAAATGGCCCTATAATGAATCCCAGAGGACACTAAGAACTTTGTGTACAGATACACACACAAACAGCTTCCATGTAGATTTTTAGAGTCCCACACTTGATATGACAGAGTCAAGAGTTACCACACATTTGATGATAATTTCTGAAATAAAATACTGATACCACAATAAACAGATAAAATGAAGTCAGAATAAAAGAGAGACAAAGCAAGGAGCAGAAGAAAACTTCAAGGAAATTGCAATTAATAACCCAAGCTAGATATCTAGATAAGAGATGTTGTATCCTTCAGATGTTTTGCATAAATATACACGTAAACATTCAGAGAACAAATAGTAGCTTTGCCAACTGAAATTTTAAAAATAAGGCCTACAAGATTAAATTGAGAAAATTTCTAGGCAAGTCAATCAGACAATGCGAAAAGATGGAAAATAAGCTAGAAAATGTAGGACTTCTAGAAGATTGGTTTAATGGGTCAAATGTCAGAATAACATCAGTTCTAAAAGAAAAGAAGAGAGAAAATGATGGAGAAAAAAACTATACAATATACATCAGGCATGAGGAAAAGATCCTAAAGGCTTAAGGAAAGGAGGGCACACACACAAAAAAACATAAAAAATACAAGTTATAGTCAAAGGATCAGGAATAATAATGATATCAACAGTCTCTATAGCAACATTGGAAACTAGAAGAAATAAAACAACCCCCATAAAATTCTGGAGGAAAGTGATTTTCTTAACCTCAAATCCTATACCTAGACAAACTATCAAATAAATAGATATAAGTAGAATAAAGATATTTCATACAAGAACATTCTTAAACAAATTACCTCCCAGGTACCCCTTATGTAGTACAGGGAGAATAAATAATGGGTCCAGCAAACAGGAGACTTGACAATGAGGCAGGCAAAAGAAATTTACAGGTTGATGACAAAGAGAAGTCCCAGTATTACTACTATGTAGTGACCTGGAGAATAATCATTTCAGGTGGAACAAAAAGAAATGGTTCTAGGACTATTGACACTAGGGAAATAATAGAATTGATAGATTAACTAACAGATTTGAACATTTTTTCAGGGTCCATTTTACAGAGCTGTTGGAAGAAAGAAAAAGACAGTGAGGGATTCTAAATAATTCTACAAATAGAAAAGTAAAACAATTATTATTAATTCTAGGGGGAAAACCATAATTTTTGCTAAAGGAAGGGACTGCAATCATAAGACAGTACTTGGTCTGGCAGTGAATAAAAGTTACATGGCAATAATGAAAAGGATTAATATGGATTTAACCAAAAGTTGTAATGTAAGTATATTGGGAGTGGGGGGAAGGCAGGTAGAGGGGTTTAAGAGAGAGAAATTCTCATATTTCATCATAGAAGTTTAATAGATAATCTCTAAAGTTGATAAATCAGGAGAATATAGCATATTACTTGAAAATATGGATATAAACATCAAAAGAAACTACTTAATGAGTAGAAATTATGTGATTTTGTTGTTTGAAAGGGGAGAACAACTAGAAAGATAATTTGTTTGTTTAGTTATAAGAATTTTGGCATATTTTACTTTTATTGTATGATAAAAATTTAAAAATAATTATTTTCAAATTAATGTTTTGGGTCAGGGAAGAGAAATCTAAAATTCTGGCTTGAGATACTGGTGTCTTCCATTTATTAGGCACTCGAAAAAGTCTGGCTTATAACTTACAGGGTTACCAAAATTCAATCCATATGAATGATGTCCCCAGTCTTGTGCAACTTGATGGCCTTGATAAGGTAATACAAAGAACTCTAAAAATGCCTTCATTTTTAGGTTTTTAAGAAATTTTTATTTTTCCTTTTTTTTTTAAATTAATTTTTAAAATAATGTAAAGTAGCTTTAGATTACATAAATGTTACATAAAAAATATAAGGGATTCCCATATGCCCCACTCCTTCTACCTCACACACTTTCCCACATTAACAACATCTTCCACTAGTCTGGTACATTTGTTACAAATGAACACACATTGAAGCATTGTTACTAACTATGTACTATAGTTTACATTATAGTTTAGTTTTAAAGAAGAAAACTTCATCATCAAGATATTAAAATTCTGATATATGTCACATATATTACTAATACCATATTCCACCTGAATGGATTAACAACCCGAAAAAGAGGAAAATTTGTATACATGCATAAACATCACTTTCTGTTATGACTTCATTTAATATTTTCAAGTTCTGTAAGAGTTATTTCCTATCTGAGAAAAGAATACACCTAAGCAGACTACTGTACTGAATTGAACCTATAAAGCCATATGAAACAATTAGTTTGCATTAATGTTCTAAATTCTCATGCTTGTAAACCTACCCATCCCAACTCAGGGACACTTCCTTGGTTTGCAGACATCAGATGCACACACCTCTTAACTCAAACTGCATATTGTATTGAAACAAAAATTATATTGATATTTTCATTTACAACTGCATTTATCTGCTTAAATTCTTACCCATAGTTACCAATTTTGAATGTAGTAATGTCTATTTCCATATTGAGAGAAGAGAATTTTTAGATGAACAAAAATAGACCTTAATGAAAGCTGATAGGAAAAGAAGGGAGAGGTTTCACTGCTAACTACAATACGTCCTGATATTTTTTCAATGTGGTTTCTTTACAGAGAAAATAACTGAGGCCATGATACAAACTGTCGCCCATAATCAAATCAAATCATCCAACATTTATTGAGAGGTACTATGCAGGGAATTGGGGGCAATGCCAATAGGATAAAGCACATAATTTACCCTTGAGAATGGAGGAAAGAAGGGGATAGGGAACAGGTTAACCAATTTGAGCACCTAGTAGGTTTTCTCTGCAATACCTCCCCATTGTGGGTGTGGTAATCATTATGGGTGTCCTAACTCCTTGTCCTAATTCTAGCTGCCTAATTCTTGGTCCAAATCATCCCTCCCCTAGATGATTATTAAGACACTTTGATGTTCATTTAAGGCCATATGTATCACACTCTAATCCTTCTTGCCACTTCAAATGTACAGAATACTGGCCTCAGTATATTCTAACCTTAAGTGCTACAATCATCCCAAACAATTCCAATGTCATTGTGGAAAATCCAGCAAACACTCAGCCAGAGATCAAATATATATGAAGAATTATCCACTCTGTCTTACTTGCCTGGTGCCTGGTTAATGATCTCTTCCCCTACAAAGAATGTGACATTTTGTAAATTTTTGAAAAAGGAGTTGGAAAATAAAATTATACAGCACAATTCTGGTAGTAATTTAAATTATATTTCACTTAACTTCAATTGCCTTTCCACTCCTACCAGCAGCATAACAAGAGTGAGCTACATAATATTCTTTTTCCAAGATGTACCTACTAATATAGGGTAAGGAATTATTTTGAACACCTAAATGTTTTGTCATTCAGTCCTCAAAGTTCCCTAAGAGAAAGATACCATTTTTCCATTTTAGAAATGAAAATCCTGAAACAGAGTAGTGAAGCATTTTCCCCAAGATCACAGCAGTAGGTGCCACATAGAACCCAGACTTTCTGGCTCAGTATTTGAATTCTTAGCCTATACAAAAGGACATATTTCAATTATGAGACTTCCCTATCTCCAGCCTCCTACAGTTACTTGCATTGCATGTGATATCCATCTCAATATATGAGGGGAAACCTCCTTTATTTAATGGGCTACAACATTTGGCAATTGTAGAATGTTCTATGGGAAATCCATGCCAGCAGCTTGCAAATAATGCAGGCAACAATGTGAGCTAAGATTTGCACATTAAACTGTACCAAAGAATATTTTAGCAAAAGAGTTAAGAGAACCTTTAGTACCCACACTCTTCTAGAAACAAAAAGCATGATACTCAGGGGTTGATGTGGCTCAAATGGTTGGGCGTCCGTCTGCCATATGGAGGGACCTGGGTTCGATCCCCAGGACCTCCCGGAAAAATGAAAAACATATACATAGAAGGTGCATGGGCTGCCAGGCTCTGTGTACCGGTGAGCCGCCAGGTCCCAGGAGCCATGCAGCAAGATGATGATGTAACAGGAGAGAGATGCAGGGAAGAGACAAGACGAGATGCTCTGAAAGCTCCAAAAACCAGGAACTGAGGTGGCGCAGGTGGTAGAACACCTCTCTCCTACATGGGAAGTCTTCAGGATCGAATCCAGGTAAAGACAGGAGGAGAAGGAGGAGAAGAGATGGCAGGAAACAGACACAGAGAATTGCCCAGCGAATGGACACAAAACAGCAAATGGGGAAAGGGGGGGTTTAAAATGGATAAAGTAAATAAATAAATCTTTTTTAAAAAAAAAAAAGCATGATACTTGAGATTCTTCTATCTTCTTTTTGTCTGTCTGAAAATTGAGGTAACTAGATAACTCAAATGAATTCAAGGTAACTATTATTACTATTCTCCAAAGACCAAAAAAATACAGTAGAAAAGATGTGTAAGAAAAGAATGTTAATGAAACACAAAGTTAAAAGAAGATAAAATTGCTCTGTGTTTCTAGGCTTCCAAACTGATTATTTCCACTCATGTTCCAACAATTAGCGGTGATGAAACTAACTGATACAAATGTTTGGCAGAGACCAGTGGTTCCCCAAGTGTGGTCCCTGGACCAACACATTAGAGTAATCTAGGAACACGTTAGAAATGAAAATTCTTAGTTCCCAAGCCGGATCTACTGCTTAGATCCTCCAGGAAGCCGGGCCAGCAATCTGTGTGTTAATAAGCCCTCCAGGTGATACTGAAGTTACACTAGGTTTGAGAGCCATTGGCATAAACCAACTATGTTCATAAATGAAAAGGACTTCATTTATAACACTTTTGACTGTAGTTCAATGCAAAGGAAACTGTAAGTCAATGTTAGGGAAAAGTAACAACAGGCCCATAGCTTACATAATATTTTTCTTTATGTCTTAAACCTCGCTTGCGATCAAGAAAAACATAGGGAGCAGAGAACATACTTACAGTAAATGCTCTTTGCAAAGCATTCATTCCTGTGTTTCCTTTAGATTACTAGTGATAAAGGAAGGTATCTATCTCAAAGTCTTTTCAAGATAGAAAACCATTTATTTATTTATTTAGAAAGATGTGGGTAAGGGATGGTTTACATATACTTAGGCTAAAAACATAGGACTTGGAAGCCGAGAGAGAACACAGTTCCTGCTGTGCTAAAAAGCCACAGTGAAAACTAATGGCTATAAAAATGCAGCACCCCATGCATACTAATACATCCATTCAGCCATTAATAGGCAACAGCAGTGAAATTTCAGGAAAAAAAAAGGACAAAAGTGTTTTTCTTGCTTTGTCTCTTTTCTTTTTGTTACATGAACTCTAAGCAAATAGCATTATTTAGAAGACTTTCTGTTTCTATGTCCCAGTAGAGGACATTCTGTTTCCATAAATATATCCTATTTTCATATTAATATTTTGAATTTTAAAAATTATAATAAACTATAATGAAACCAGTTATATATGTGTATATATGCATACACATATGCATGCATATGTGTATGTGTGTTTATATATATGTATACACACATACATGTATGTAAGAAATACATTGAGGTCTGTCTTCTATTCTATTTGCTAATGACACATTGTTGGAAACAATTTATATTCTAATCATACACTACTATTGACTTCTTGCACATAGTTTCTCTCCAGTAATATGCTATAGCTCCAAGTCACCACAGGTAGGGGCTAGATGCACATAACTGCAAGACCATCAGCCAACAGTTGCTGCAACTATGTAGCGCAGCTTTGTCATACTGCAAACCAAAACTGCTCAATAATAAATTAATCACATGAACACCAAGAAAGCACTGAGACTTTAGGAGGCATTACAACATTAACAGCCACCTTAAAAATCTCCAGACTTCATTCTGAGACCCTTTTATTTTTAAATGTACTCCCAAATTGTTAGATTGCTGAGTATTCCATTTGAATTCCCAACAAATTTTGGGACTTCATTAAAGAAACTGGAAAACAAAAAAGGAAAAATTAAAAAGGACTGCTATATGACTTCTTACGGTGTTTACATACATATATGAGGCAGTCATTAAAAATCAAATATTCTAAATCAGCCAAGATATCTAGTTCAAATCTCCAAACCAAATTCTACAAAATGTGTTCCCTTATAAATTTATTTTTGTAGTTGAAGCTGTTCATCAGGAGGTATGTGAAAAGTGATAAGGTGATCTAAATCATCCATCCAACATTAAAGACTCAAGAAATAGATCTCACTAGGCAGTGGAGACTGATGGAAGTTGATGTCACACACAATCCCCACCCCTCCAGAAAAAAAAAAAAAAAGTTAAATTTTGAAGAATTTCAGAAATGGAAAGTATGGAGCCTCAAGTCAGAAATTCTGGGCTCCTCTCCCAGTCCCACCAATTACTACTGGATCTTGAATTTCCTCTTCTTTAGTACAGGGCTCATATTCTTATTTACCCTGCCTATGGCACAGGATTATTTTGAGTATTAAATATAATTGAAAACATTAAATATAATTGAGACATTTGCAAAAGCAAAATGTTTTATACAATATAAGGCATCATTATTATAATCAATGAACCATGCTACCCAGGAACTATAATTAAAATCTTATTCCCCCAAATCAAACATGCAGTAATTCAAAATAACTCATGTACAAGTCAATATTGAGACCAACTACTTTTTAATTTTTAATTGCACTAATGAAACATGGAAACTAATTTACTTCCATAAAAATAATTTATGATTTTTTTCTTCTCTGTTCATATATGAAGTGCTATCTAGTCTATCCTGTGGCAGGTTATTATACTTCAGCTATGTATTTTGGTAATGGATGATTGTAGATCAACTCCTTACCTGTTAAAAAGAGTTGACCTGCCAGGGATGCACTTTCATGTTGCTTCATGACTAGAAGACCCCGCCCCACCCCTCATCAGAGAACCTATTCCAATATAGCTGATATTCACCAAAATTTGTGCTCCACCTTCCTTAGCATAGGATTTCCTTTATCAAGCAGTTTTCTAGATAGGGACTTCACTATCTAGATATGTGAAATAGTTCCAGTCAACAAAATGTGAGCTGAACTGATGTGCACCTCTTTCAAGCCTAGCCCATAGAAATCTTCCATGCCCTATTCTCAATTCTCTTTGCCTATTGGCCTGCTGGAGTACATGTCTAGGTAGAACATGGAAGTCATAGAATGGAAGTGGCAGTGCTTTCATTATTCTGGGTTCCTGAGTGACAGAGCAGAGCATCCTAACCCCATAGTCAACAAGAAACACCTTGGCAAAGTGGTGGGATACAAGATTAATATGCAAAAATAAGTAGTGCTTCTATACACTAGTAATGAGCAATCTGAAGAGGAAATTAGGAAAAAAATCCATTACAATACTGACAAAAAGAGTCAAATATTTAGGAATAAACTTAATCAAGGACATAAAGGACCTGTATTCAGAAAACTACAAAACACTGCTTAAAGAAATCAGAGAAAGCCTAAGTAAATGGAAGGACATCCTTGTTCATGGATTAGAATACTAAATATCATTAAGATGTCAATTCTACCCAAACTGATATACAGATTCAGTGCAATCCGAATAAAAATTCCAAGAGACTCTTTTGCAGAAATGGAAAAGCCAATTTATCAAATTTATTTGAAAGGGTAAGGGGCTCCAAATAGCCAAAAACCTCTTAAGGAGAAGAATGAAGTTGGAGGACTCACACTACTTGACTTTAAAGCTTATTACAAAGATACAGTGGTTAAAAAAAAAAAAAAAGGAAAAAACAGTATGATACCGGCATAAAGCTAGACAAATAACCAATGAAATTGAATCGAGAGTTCAGAAATAGACCCTGACATCTATAATCAAGTGTTTTTTGATAAGATTGTTTAGTTCACCAAAATGGATTAGAATAATCTACTCAACAAATGGTACTAGATATCCATATCCAAAAGAAAGAGGACCCCTGACTCACAGCTTATACAAAAATTAACTCAAAATGGATTAAAGACCTAAATATAAAAGCTAGAACCATCAAACTCATAGAAGAAAATGTAGGGAAATATCTTCAAGATATTTTGGTAGGATCTTAAACTTTATATCCAAAGCACACACATTTAAAGAAAAAAATAGATAAATGGGACCTCCTCAACCTTAAATACTTTTGTGCTTCCAATGACGCTGTCACGACGGTAAAAAGGAAGTCTACAGAATGGGAGCAAATATTTGGAAACCATGTATCTGATAAGGGTTTGATTTCCATTTGTGAGGACCCAGGCCACCCTAGGTCCTCAGCACATAGCCACCTGCATGACCTAGACATAAGTTAAAGGTTAACAACCCTCCGCAGAAGAGGGGAAAGAATGCATAGATGGTGTCATAAACTATAAACTTCCCAAAGCACTAAACATCCTTGGTAAATGTCCTTCCTATGAGTGTAGTGAAAACATCACCAGACCCCATGTGTACACTTCATATGACCCGAAGGAACTCTGTTCTCATACCCTATGGAATGTCCTTGTTCTAAAACCTCTTATATATCACCCCTCATTTTCTTATCTCTTTGTGGAGTGCTAACTTCATTCATTCTTTGACAGTCCACCATCAAAGAGTCTCTCCTGTTCCTAAGTCCCAATAAGGCTTATGCCTGACTAAATGTGAGGTGTGTTCTTTGGTCTTGTGGCCTCACCAATTCGTGCCCTTCAGGAGTTGGGTTGTAACATCATGATATATAATGAGATAATACAACTCAATGATAAAAAGTCAAGTAACCCAATTAAGAAATGGATGAAAGACTTGAAGAGATATTTTTTCCAAAAAGGAAATGCAAATGGCTGAAAAGCAATGAAAAGATGTTCAAAATCACTAGCTATTAGGGAAATGCAAATCAAAACTACAATGAGACATTATTTCACACCTTACACAATGGGCACTCTTAGAAAAACAAAAAACTACAAGTGTTGGAGAGGATGTGGCGAAATAGGAACACTCCTTCACTATTGGTGGGAATGTAGAATGGTGTAGCCTCTGTGGAAGACAGTTTGGTGGTTTCTCAGGAAGCTAAATATAGAACTGTTATATGATTCAGCAATCCTGCTACTAGGAATATATTCAGAAGAACTGAAAACAGGAATGCAAACTGACATTTGCATGCTGATGCTCATAGCAGCATTATTCACAATTGCCAAAAGATGGAAACAACCCAAGTGCCCATCAAATGATGATTGGATAAACAAAATTTGGTATAAACATATGATAGAATACTTTTGAGCTGTAAGAAGAAATGAAGTCAGGATGTATATAACAACATGGATGAATCTTGAGGACATTATGTTGAGTGAAATAAGCCAGACACAAAAGGACAAATATTGTATGGTCTCATTAATATGAACTAAATATAATAAGTAAACTCATGGAGTTAAAAACCTACCAAATAGATTATTAGAAGACAGAATGAGGGTTGAGAAGGGGGAGATGATGCTTAATATCTGTAGCATTTTTAATAAAGTTAATTATAAATGTTTAGAAATGGATAGAGATGATGGTGACACATTATAATGAGTACAATTAATACTGCTGATTTATAAATGTGATAGTGGCTGAAAGGGGCAACCCATGGTTGTAATTGTCAATAAAATGAAAGCTAGAGGATAAACTTGGGACTGTATAACATAGTAAACTTGGTGGTAGATGAGGAATGTGGTTAATAGTTCAAATACAAGAATATTCTTCCATGTACTAGAACAAATGTACATCAGCATTACAAGGTGTTAAAAATATGGTGATATATGGGGAAAATAGAACTAATGGAACTTATGGACTATAGTTAATAGTAATCCTGTAATATATTCCCATCACTTGCAATGTAGGGACTATATCAATGCTAAGTAAGCATCAACCATAGAGGGTATAAGGGGGTATGGGACTTTTCTTTTTGGAGCAGTGAAAGCATTCTAAAACTGACTGTGGTGATGACAACATAACTGATTCGACTGAGAGCCACTGAGTGCACACTTTGGATGGATTTACAAAACATGGGACTATATAACACAGTGGACCCTGTGATGGATAATGAACTGTGGTTAACTGTACAAATATAACAATGTTCTTTCATGAAGCATAACAAAGGTACAATACTATTAAATGTTGTTAATAATAGTGTGGTATATGGGAACATATACCTAATATAAGCTATGGACTATAGATGGTAGCAATATTTTAATATTCTGTCATAATTTGTAACAAAAGTACCACACTAATGCAAGTGTCAACAATAGTGGGGAATATGAGAATGTTTTATTTTTTGCATGACTTTTCTTTAAACCTACACATTTTCTAATTAAAAAAAACAAAAAAGACACTGTATAACACAAAGAACACTGTTGCGGACAACGACTGGTTAATAGAACAAATATAAAAATGCTCTTTCATGAACTAGAACAATTGTACATCACTATTACAAAATGTTAATAATAGGGTGGTATATGGGGAAAATACACCTAATACAAACTATGGCCTATCATTAAAAGTAATACTTTAATATTCTTTCATCAGTTATAACAAAGTCACCACTCCAATGCTTAGTATCAATAATAGGGGGATTTAAGGAGCATGGGGTTTTTATTTTTGGGTTAATGAATATGTTCAGAAATTGATTGTGGTGATGAAAGCACAACTCTGATTTTCCTGAGAGCCATTGGTTGTATACTTTGGATGGATTGTATGGTATATGAATATATTTCTATAAAACTACTTAATAACAAAAAATAAAAATAAAAACAAACCTCAGGTCCTGCTGGAAGTTCAGATGCTTTGAAGATATATATGAATTTCATGACTCATCTACTCTTTCCAACTCCTAGCATTTTCACATACTTCCCAAATTCTGACTCCCAAAACTGTGTTGTCTCAATAGACTGTTGATTTCCATCAACCACAAAGGCTAACCCTGGTGACTCCTATTCCCTTGAATGAATAAAGATATTGGGAACAATGAAAAAAGTAAACACCTTGGACTATTAATGTGAGTGAGAAATAAACTCATACTGGGTTGTTACAATGCTGGTGTTGATAAAAATTACATAGGCACTGTCCTTGCAGCCAAAGACTTCCCTTTATCTAAGATTTCAACTGTGACTCCAACAAAGGGCAAAAGTCCATTCCCAATACTCCTATTTTCCTTCCAGAGAATATAGCCCTGAATCCAAAATCTTTGCCGAGGACCTGATCTTCATTTCTGGTTCTTTTCATTAATTAATTTAATAAGATTCCTTTGAGCACTTATTAGGAGCTCTTCACTACTAGGAACTCCTCTCCCTTCCTTCCAAAACTCTGAACTTGAACCCCCAGCAGTTCCATTCACCTTGTTACTACTGGTCCAAGGGGATATAAGTTGGTCACATGTCTACTGCTTGGATTTTTTGGAACTTGGTATAATTTTTTTCCCAATAACAATGATGAAAAGAGGATTAAATATTAAATGCATCTAATCTCCTAATTTTGCTTTAAAATTTACAAATTGGTCATTTCCTTTGTTCCTCACAATAATCTTTTGAAGTAAGTAGGGTATTATAATCTAGTTCTATTTTACAGAGCTACAGAAGAAGTAATATGGGTTTAGGTGGACTGCTCAGGGGAAGTAACCACTATTTTTAACATGTTTCTATGGTAAATGTAGTTCCAAATTTCAGTGAAATAAATTTAAAAATATTTGCAAGATAATCCATTTTTAAATCCATAACTTCCTCTTTCCTATTTTAGCTCTTTTTTTTACAAAATTCAATTAAATAGTTTATAATGTATGTAAAAACATAAATGACAGTTTTTGAAATTCAGAATTTGCAACCATTATAATCAAATTGGTAGAAATCCACAGTGATTTTAAAAAAACTTACTTTTTATTTTTTAAATTGGTTTTAGGCTTACCATACAACCTTCTAACATTCCTTTATTTTTTTTTTCTTAGGTGCATTTATGTGCCAAGAAAATGTAGTCTATAATAGTAACTGTAGTATTAAAAAATTGGAACTTAAATAAATACCCAAGAATAGAGAAATTATTATTATTATTATTAAACTATGGTCCATTTACTCTACAAAATATTTAGTAGCATGGCAAATAAGAATTATGATGCCATGTAGCAAAATGAAAATATGATGGGAAAAAGAAGTAGAATATAAAACAATCTTGCTGTAAAATGAGACGGGTAGAGCTGTACACATAAAAATGTAGAACACAGTAATATTTTTAATGACCATGATTAGATTACAGATACTTTTCTCTATATTAAAAAATTGGAGAGGAGTGGATGTAGCACAAGTGGTTGAGCACCTGCTTCCCTTGTATGAGGCACCAGGTTCAATCCATGGTACCTCCTAAAAACAAACAAACAAATAAAAGAAAAAACTCTCACTGGGGAGTGGATGTAGCTCAGTAGTTGAGCACCTGCCTTCTATGCCTTCTATGAACTTCTATGTTCAATCCCTGGTACCTCCTAAAAAAATATATATATATATATATATATTCTAGAAAGATGGTGTTAGAGTAGGCAGGCAGGGCTCAACTCTCTCACAAAAACAATAGAGAAAGGGCCAAAAGCTGTATAAAGGATCTTTTTTGGGGGTCAGCAGACCAGGACAGTCTACACAACTCCCAGGAAGGTGAGGGACAGACAGACAAAGAAACCTGAAACAACAAACTTGAGTTATGAAACCCTACAGCAACTAGGGAGGTCTCTCATTCCTCACCTACATGACATTAAAACGCCTGGCTCACTGGAACTGCCTAAGAAGGGAACAGACATCTTCCTACCTGTCAGCTGTTAAGGGAAAAGGGAGGGGGAGTTGGAGGGCTTTTATTCAGTGAATTCTGAGTGGTATGATTTATTTAAGGTACTGAAGAGAAAAACTGCCAAGAAGGAATTCTGTATCTGGCAAAACTGTCCTTCAAAAATGAGGGTGAGTTCAAAGTCTTCACAACAAACAAAAACTGATAGAATATGTTACCAAAAGACAAGAATTACAAGAGATACTAAAGGGAGTGCTACAGACTGAAAGGAATAAACAAGGATGAGACACTTGGAGAAGAGTGTAGAAATGAAGATTAGGAAGGATAAATTAATGGGCAAAAAGACAAATAATAGTAAGATATGACAACAGAAAGCCAAAGGACAAAATGGATGAACTAATGCCTTTAAAGTAATAATACTGAATGTTAATGCCTTGAACTACCCAATCAAAAGACATAGACTGATAAAATGGATAAAATAATATGTGCCATCTATATGCTGCCTTACAAGAGACTCATCTCAGACATAAGGACACAAAGGGTTGAAAGTGGAAAGTGTGAAAAAGATATTCTATGCAAATAGTAACCAAAGAAGGAGTACTGATACTAATATCGGACAAAATAAATTTCAAATGCAAAACTGTTATAACGGATGAAAAATGTCATTATATATTTTAAAAAGGGACAATTCACCATGAAGAAATAACTATAATTAGTATTTATGCACCTTGTCAGAGTGCCCTAAGATACATGAGGCACACACTGGCAAAATTGAGGGGAGACATAGATGTCTCTACAAAATAGTTGGAGACATCAATACACTACACTCAGTATTGGATAGAACATCTGGACAAAGGATAAATAAACAGAAAACTTGAATAACATGATAAATGAACTAGACCTAACAGACATTTATTGAGCATTACACCCCAAATAGCAGGATATACCTTCTTTTCAAGCACTCATGGATCCTTCTTTAGGATTACCATATGTTAGGACACAAAGTAAGATTTTAAAATATTGAAATTATACAAAATACTTTCACTGATCATAACAGAGTGAAGCTGGAAATCAATAATGGATGGAAAAGGGAAAATTTATAAATAAATGGATATTAAACAATATACTCTTAAATAATCAGTGGCTCAAAGAAGAAATTACAAGAAAATTCCATAAATATATTGAAATGATCAAAAATAAGAACACAACATATCAAAATCTATAAGATACTGCAAAGGCAGTGCTGAGAGGGAAATTTATAGCCCTCAATGCTTACATTAAAAAAGAAGAAAGAGCTAAAATTGAAGATCTAACTGCTTACCTAGAGGAACTGGAAAAAGAGCAGCATACTTATTGCAAACCAATCTGAAGGAAAGAAACAGTAAAGAGCAGAAATAAATGAAATCAAGAACAAAAAAAAAAAAAAACAATAGAGAGAATCAATAAAAACAAAAGTTGGTTCTTTGAGAAGATCAACAAAATAGACAACCCCTTAGCAAGACTGACAAAGGAAAAAAGATAGAAGACACATAAATAAGATAATTACAGACTAATATCTCTAATAAATACAGATGCAAAAATCCTCAACAAAATACTTACAAACAGAATCCAAAAGCACATTTAAAAGATCATGTACCATGATCAAGTGGTTTTACTCCAGGAATGCAAGAGTGGTTCAACACAAGAAAATCTATTAATGTAATAAACCACATTGATAAATTGAAGAAGAAAAATCACGTGATCCTCTCATTCGATGCAGGAAAGCCATTTGACGAAATACAGCACGCTTTCTTGATAAAAACACTCCAAAAGATAGGACTACAAGGAAGCTTTCTCAATATGGTAAAGTGCATATATGAAAAACCTATAGATAGCATTATATTCAATGTCTTGTAATTGCTGATATTGGGAACAAGACAAGGATGCCCATTGTCACTACTGTTCTTTAATATTGTCAAAAGGTGAAAAGGCAGCCGACTCACTGGGAGAAAATTTTTGGCAATCACACATCCAATAATGGTTTATTATCTGTGATATGGAAAGAGATCATACAACTCAACAATAAAAAGACAAACCACCTCATTAAAAAATGGGCAAAGACTTGAAATAACAATTGACCAGAGAAGAAATACAAATGGCAAAGAAATACATGAAAAAATGTTCAATATCACTAGAGATTAGGTAAACACAAATCAAAATTAAAATGACATGTCATTTCCCACCTATTAGACTGGTCACTATTAAATGTCAGAAAACTGTAAGTGTTGGAGAGGATGTGGAGAGGTAGGAATGCTTATTCACTGTTAGTGGGAATATAGAATTGTATAGTCACTATGGAGGACTGTTCGGCATTCCCTAAGGAATTTGAATATAGACTTGCCATGTGATCTGGCAATACCACAACTATATATATACCCAGAAGAACTAGGAGCAGTGACACAGACATCTGCACACTCATGTTCATAGTAGCATTATTCACAATTGCCAAAAGCTGGAAAAAACCCAGGTGTCCATCAACTGATGAACAGATAAACAAATTGTGGTGTATATATATGATTGAGTAATATGTAGCTCTAAGAAGAAATGAAGTTGTGAAGCATATGACAATATGCTTCACATGAACCTAGAGGACATTATGTTGAATGAATCAAGCAAGACACAATAGGACAAATATTATATGATTACGCTATTATGAATTAAATATATTGTGTAAACTAATGGAGTTAATAATTAGAATATAGGTCATCAGGAAATAGGATGAGGGTAGGGAATGGAAAGCTGAGGATTAATCTCTGCAGAACTGGTAAAAAGGTGTTTGTAAATCTTTGGAAATGAATTGAAATGGTAAAAGCACATCATAGTGTGTAACTAGCAGAGCTATTATAGGGGTATGACAGTGGTTGAAAGGGTAATTCTTAGGTCATGTATATTACTAGAAAGAAAGTTTAAAAATGTAACATGTGACTATATAACATAGTGAAACTTCTTGTAAAATATGAATATGAGTGAAATTGCATATATATGACTGTTTTTCCAAAATATAAATACTAATGAATTAGAGACAGAAACAGAACAGCAGCTATGTGCAGCAGGGGAAGCATAGAGAAATTGAGAGGTGATGAGGTTTTTTTGTCTGTTATTTATTATTATTATTGGAGTTATAAAAATGCTCTAAAAATGATTGAAGCAATGAATATACAACTATGTTATTATACTGAATACCACCGATTGTATACTTCGGATGGATTTATACTTTATTAATATGTATCAACAAAACTGATTTGTTAAAAAATTATTTAATGGTATATTTCTTTATAATTAAAATTAATTTCAAACATTGCTCAAAGGTATTGTAAGAAAATTAATGTGAATACCTTAAGAAAATTTTTTATCTTCTAGAAAGAAAAAACAAAAGATGCAGTGATGTTTTGGAATCAAATCAATAATATGAATACTCATTAGTATTTATTATTCCTATAGAGATCATCATAGACAAGAACAGGTCTTGAATCATACATAAATTGGAGGACACAAGTCAAAGGTTAAGAGTAACAACAATGCTGTATAAAGCTTGGGACCAAAGCTGGCACAGTGGTCTGAAAGGGCAAAGCACTTTGGAGCGGCCCATTTAGGTCTAAAAAATCAGACCAAACCTTTGTAGGAAAACAACAGGGTACAGGCACATGAGAAATGCAAAATTCAGAGTAAACACTGATCAGGGATTTTCCCAGAAATAGAGAAATGGAAGCAGGTAAATAATCAAAAGATCAAGGACCCAGACAGAACAAAGAGTGTAGGTGGCCAAAACAGCAATTAGGAGAGCGAATGCAAAGCACTGGCTTCCAAAAGGCCCAGAGATCTTTAAAAAAACTCTTTGGCTCACAGCTCAAAGACATTAAAACACAGAGGCAGGGAATTGTCCCATGGTAGCTATTCCAGCATCTTCAGGGAAAGCAGGTAGTTGGAACCGTCAGCTGAATAAAGGAAGTCTTCAATTAAAGAGGCAGCAGCTCTTGTTAAGCAAATGACAGAAGCATTTGCACTCCAAGTTCAATGATAAAGATTCAGACATAGATCTTTAATTGCTGCAGTTCCCCCCAAGTCATGAATGGCTCCCCACCCTAGCATAACTTTTATTCCTCATATACTGGATACTATAAAGGTATTATTTTATTTACCCTCCAAAGTATATTAGATGGATCTTGTTATATTCATTTAACAAATGAGACAATTGAGGATCAGATCAGTTAACTAATTTTCAAAGTCAATATGTAGCAAGTCACAGTGTCAGATTTGAAACTGCTTCTCTCTCCAATATCCATACATTTTCAAGACACCATACTATTTTCTCTGTTGATATACACAATAAAGTGAGCAACATTAAAACTTTTGTCAAGGTACATGGACGTATACCTTTGTGTGCCCATAAAAGAACCGTTTTTCTTAAAAACATGTAATGTTAACCCTATGTTTTCCAGTACATAGTTCATCTTTAAGGGACCACGTGAACTAAAGGAATTTAGCTAATAAAACCTTGTTGTAAGATAATCTTATCAAAGTCAGTTTCAAGCTCTAGCTCTTAACAACAGCATCATTTTCTGGCTCTAACATATTTGGCTTAATAATAGCCACATTTCATTGTTTCTTCCAGGCTGTCAGTGTCTATGACTGGGTAAATATGGCTTATTCTAGGGTGCAGGATTAGAGTGCACATTGTCACCTCTAGCCTAATCCATGTTCTCCAACATTTCTATCAATAAAAATGTGAAATTTTGATCTCCATCTGACTCTTTTGGGGCAGGGAGGGGACGAGTAGTTGAAATACAGGGGCCTCTTTGGGATTTGGAGGTTGTCCTGAGTACCGTTGTGGCAACAGATGTAGGCCATTTTAAATCAGCACACACCTCTAAGAACTGTGTGGGAGAGAGTGTGGTCTACGATGTGAAGTGTGGTCTACGATGTGAAGTGTGGTCTATGGTTGGTGGCAAGGCCCCAGGATGTGTAAGTCCATTGAGGGTGGTGGGCCACACTTGTGGGAGATGTTTGTGTGGGATGTGGTGGGAGGTGTGGGAGGTGGGCAACATGGGAATCCCAGGGGGTTCCGTGTAATATTTTCGGTAATCTAACCCCTTAAAATATATATATATAAATAACATTTTTGTAAGCAAATGCACATATATGCATATATATTTATATATCATTTTACAAATAGTGGTATGTATTGTGAAGATTTTGATTTTTACCCACAATAAAAACTAAATTAATTTTAAAAAATAATAATAATAATAGACACATTTCATTGTTTCTTCCAGGCTGTCAGTGTCTATAACTGGGTAAATATGGCTTATTCTAGGGTGCAGGATTAGAGTGCACATTGTTACCCCTTGCCTAATCCATATTCCCCAACATTTCTATCAATAAAAATGTGAAATTTTGATCTCCATCTGACTCATCTCTTTGACTTAGCTGAAGAAAATTTACTAGTTCCTAAAACTCCAAATTAAAATTTGAATCAATCTTAACCCTTATAGATTGACTATATATGTACTCAGTTACTAGACTTATGGTGACAAAAAAATACGGATTTCCCATCTTTTCTCAAAATAGCCTAAATTTAAAGTTAAGCCTTTTTAAAAAGATGTTGGATATTTCACACATTTCTAGCCATAAGTTTCATCTTCTTCACTGACAGGTGAGCCTTGGGAATGGGTTTTCTTCCCATGTTCTTATGATGAAATAGTTAGAAACCCATGTCCACGATTCTCTGCTCAGAAACACTGCAACCTGTCTGTGGCAGTTTGATGTAATTATGAATTCCAAAAATATAATTGAATCATGCTTGTAAACTGATCTGTTAATCTGGGCGTGATTAGGTTAGGATTAGGGCATTGAACCCCACCCCTTGGTGGGTGGGGAATTGAATATAAAAGGCAAGGCAAAGGACAGTTGAAGCAGTCTTTTGAGAAGCAGTCTTTTGAGAAGCAGTTTTGTTGTTGGAAAGAAGGCCCCAGGAGAAGAGAAGTGAGCCTTTGCCTGATCGCCTACAGCTGACCTTGTGGTGGAACCAGGAGCTAAGCCCGGAAAGAAATGCAGCCCTGGGAAGAGAGGAACCCCAGAAGCCTGAACCCTGGCAAATGCCAGCAACTGTCTTGCTCTAACACGTGGCAATGGACTGTGGTGAGAGAAGAAACTTAATGCTTTATGGCCTGGTATCTGTGGACTTCTACCCCAAATAAATACCCTTTATAAAGACCAACCCATTTTTGGTATTTCACATTAGCATCCCTTTGGCTGACTAATACACTGTCCATTCCCTTTTTTGATACGAATATGGGAGAATAACCCACTAACACATGGATGGGTTTCTGAAGGCAACAGTCAATGTCACCTTAGTCTCTGATAATCTATTCTTTCCCAAGAGAAAAGGTGTCTAAAGTGTAATTTACCACCCTTTAGATAACTTTCCTTTTGTGACGGGCATTGCTGGTTAGCATTTGAACTTACACTTGCAAATAAATTTGGAATGAGATGGCAAATATTTGGCTCTATGACCCACAAGATTTTTGAATCTTGTTACATTGAAGCAAGTACAAATTTTTGTACCTGTGTTTCAATTCTAATTTTCCTAATGTATATTTCCCTAAACTTTTAAAAAATTTTATTTAAACTTCAAAAATAAAATAACAGACAAAAAGCAGATTAACAGCATTACTCACAATTGCTAAAACATGGAACCAGCCCAAGTGTCCATCAACTGATGAATGGATAAACAAAATGTGGTATATACATACAATGAACTACTATGCAGTTGTAAGATGAAATTGGGATGCATATGACAATGTAGATGAACCTAGAGGATATTATATTGAGTGAAATAAGCCAGATGAAAAGGGCAAATATTATACAGTCTAACCAATATGAACCAAATATGATGAGTAAACTCACAGAGGTAAACTCTAGAGCAGTGGTTCTTAACCTTTTTTGTTCCACAGACCCCTTTGCCAGTCAGGTGAAATGAATACTACTGTAATTTATTTATTGCATACATTCATAAGTGAAGGAAAAGCTAGATTTCAGTTAGAGATCAGAGAAAATAAAGATAATAAATTGATTTTTTTTTTTCAATTCAAGCTCATGGACTCCTTGAAATCCTTGGGTCCATGGACCCTGGTTAAGAATCCCTGCTCTAGAGTATATAGGTTACTAGGAAATAGCAGGTTGGTTGAGAATGTGAGATGATGCTTAATGTAACTAGCATTATTATCGAGATTTATTGTAAAAGTGTGGAAGTGAATAGGATTAAGAGTAACACATTTTAATGAGTATAAATGAAACTGCTGATTTATAAATGTGATTGTGGCTGAAAGGGGTAGTCTATGAAAGTAAATGTCAATTGAAAGGAAACTAGAGAATAATCTAGGGTATGTATAACAGTGATTTTGGTGGTGGATGAAGACTGTGATTAATAGTATAAATATAAAATGCTCTTCATTGACAAAGTGCTAAGAATATGGTGATACACAGGAAAATTACAACTAATGTAACCTATGGATGATAGTTAACAGTAATATTTTAATATTTAGCAGCAATGGCAAGAAGATTTTTTTTTCAATACTAAGGGACAACAATAGGAAGTTATAAGGAGATATAGGACTTTTCCTTTTGGAGTAATGAAAATGTTCTAAAATTGACTTTGTTCAAGGCAGCACAACTCTGTGATGAAAATAAGAGGTACTAACTATACACTTTGAATGGGTTGTACAAAGCAAGGGGCTGTATAACACAGGGAATCCAGTGGTGGATGATGGACTGTGGTTAACAGGACAAATATGAGAACATTTTCTCCTGAATAATAATAAAATTTGATTTAAAAAAATGGCAGCTTAACAAATTATGGAAGCAATACTTTAAAAATTCCTGTCCAGGCACATTTATTTAATCTTAAAAACAAACTCAATTGTTTCTTCAGTGTTCCAAAAGATGAATAAATGAGCACAAATTAGTTAAACGACATGACCAAGGTCTCCTTGTTAGTGAAGAAAATGAAAAAAACAAAAGCTTAATAATATTCATATCTCATAAAATTAAATCCCACATTTTTTTTATCTTTAGCATTGATAAAGTACCTTCCTTGCCTTTGCTACAAAATTATTGCAATATGCTTGTTAACTACAGTCTACAAGTTACATTAGTTGTATTTTTCCCATGCATCACCATATTCTTAACATCTTGTAATAAACATTCTTGTATTTGTATTATTAACCACAATCCTCATCTACCATCAAAATCATTATATTATACAGTCCCTAGATTGTCCTCTAGCTGTCTTTCAATTACATTAACCTCCTTAGATTATTCCTTTCACCCACAATCACATTCATAAATCAGCATAACTCAGATAGAATAACTGAGAACATATGTACAATATATGGCATGGTATAAATATTCTTAATTCAAATATTAATGTTGGGCTTTAGGGAATTATCTATACTTGAGTAATAATAATAATAACAGTAAAATGTATTGAGCACTTATTATGTGTTAAGCGCTTTACTATGCTCTATCCATGCGTAAATAATGCATTTCTCTTTACAGAAGCTATTCTTGTTAATTCTATTTTGTAGGTGAGGAAATTAAAGTTCAGAGATATTAAACAGTTTGCCAAAGATCACACAGTTAGTAAGTGGATAAGTCTGGGTTATTAGTCAGGTTTAGACAATTTTGGTGCTATTAACATTATCCTATATCTTAAATGCATTTTGATGGGTAGTCCTCAAAATGATGGTAACTTTTAAACCATGCCATACTTATAGTCTCATTTCCAAAACTGAAATATAATTGATTTTTTTAGACTTTTAGAGAAATCATGGGCCATTCATTTCAAATTCTAATCACATAGCTCCCACAATGACAAAAGGCCATCAGGTGATCAAAGTTCAATTAAGTTTTCAATAAAATTGAATAAACAGGGCCCTCTGAGAGCCATAATTATGCTGATTTGATCAAATATAAAACAAAAGGAGTTTAATTGCCACTGACAGCAGTGTATATGCAAACTGTCTCAATAAAAACACATAATTCTCATAAAGAAAACAGATGTTTGCCAAATCAGTATGATTTATTTTTGCCTTTTACAATATAAAGATGCCCTTCAGTAGTTGCTAGGTAATATATTTTTGCTAAAGAAATATGCTAAATGATAGACTTTGGACATTTTTCTTAATATATTTTGGTAAAACAGGTGATTAAAAAATAGGTAAGTACAAAAGGCAGTGGATTAATTTGACATGTTTTATCCCTGTTGTCCTCATCTGCACCTGTACAAAGTTACAGTAGTATTGTGTGAGCATTTTCGGAAGTTAAGCCGGATACCCTCATCTACCGCCAATAATTGAGGTGTAATTTAGTGACTACAAGTGAGTCTTGTAACATGAAACTTCTAAATATACCAATTGACATATATTTGCTTCATTTGATGTCAGCAAGCTTTCGACTCATGTGGATGCTTGGTTAAGATTTAGCTTAGCAAAAAAAAAATTCTTGACCATTTTGTCCCTTGCCTCAGACAAATTCATGATTAAAAATCTACCCTCCATGCATTCATTTCTTTTTTACCCATGGACATGAAATCTTTGTGCTGTTTGTTTTCCTTCTGAGTTATCCATACTCATTCCAAACCTAAGTTCCTCCCCCTAGTTCAGTCCCTAAAATTTCCAATTCTTCCTCTACCTTAAGGTCTTTGAAATTATTATTTATCCTATGGTACCTTCTATCTCCTTGGCCAGTTGTATATTTTTGATATGGTAGTTTATAATAATGCCCATAACTGTCCACTCTACCCATGGTGATGTGGGGACAATTTCTCCAGTCTAGAATTAGGGTTGACTGCTTTGGCCAATGTGGTCTTAGCAAACATAACACAGTTACTTGTACATTTGGTTTTGTCTGCTTGCTGCTCTAGTAACCTGAGCTGCCATGTGAATATGCCTGGGCATTACTATTGGATGATAAGAACACATGGAGAGGGGTTCCACTCATCACAGCTGTCAGATTAAGCCATCATAGACTATCTCATCAAGAGCCACACAACCCACAGAAATAGTCACCTACCTATCAGCTGGTCACAAAATTGAGTGAGCCCATGGAATGGAGATGAACTTTCCTGATGAGCTCATCCCAAATTACCAACCTACAAAGCTGTGAGCAAAATAAATGGTTGTTGCTTTAAGCCATAATGTTTGGGGTTGGTTTTGCAGCAAAAGCCCCTTGACATATTTTCCAGTAACTTGAAATAGGTGTGACTATTACAGCACTATCAAACTCCTAGAAGAAAACATAGAGAAGCATTTTGAGGATCTTGTGTTAGGCAATGGATTTTTAGACTTTACATCCAAAGCACAAGCAACAAAGCAAAAACAGACAAATTGGGACTTCATCAAAATGAAAAACTTTTGTGCTTCAAAGGACTTATCATGAATTTAAAACAACTTATACAATGGGAGAAATTATTTGAAAACCACATAAATAAAAGAAGTTTTAATATTTTAAGTATATAAAGAAATCCTTCAACTTAACAGCAAAAATACAAACAACCCATTTAGAAACCCATCTAGAAACCTCTTCAAAGATGATATACAAATGTCCATAACAAGCATGAAAAAAATGCTCAATATCATTAGCCATTAGGGAAATGCAAACCAAACCACAACGAGATACCATTTCATATGCATTAGATTGACTGCTATTTAAAAAAACAACAACTGGGATTCAGTTGGAAGATGGCATCAGACTAATAGGCAGAGCTCAATACTTTCACAAAAACAACAGAGAAAGAGCCAAAAGTTGTTCGAAGGACCAGTTTTGGGGGTGAGCAGACCAGGACAGTGCTATACAACTCCCAGGAGAGTGAGGGACAGAAAGACAAAGAAGCCAAAACAACAAATGTGAGTTACCAAGCTCCTGTGGCATCTGGGAAGGGCTCCCCTCCCCCACTCCCAAGATACTAAGCTGGGGTAAAACCCCTGGCTCACTGAGGCTGACTGAGAGGGAACAGACACCTTCCTCCCTGTCAGCTGTTTCAAGGGAAAAGGAGGGTGAATCCAGGGGCTTTTCTTCAGTGAATTCAACCAGGGAAGCCCACTTTGAATCTCTGCTCTGGAGTTTCAACATAGAACACAAGAAAGCTGAGACTGAAACACCTCTGTGGAAAGGTGTGCTGATGGGTGCCATCTGCTGGCCAGTCTGAATTGCATGAACAACTCTCTGTGTCCTAATCTGGGAGAAAATCTGTGCCCCATTAGTGAATCCCTGGCCTGATTCTGATAACTTAAGCTGGGCAATTTTAAAGAATTAGAATAAGTTGAACCAAATATCAAAGAAGAGCTGTGAAAAAAACAATTAGCAAGAGAGAGAAATTGGCCATCAGAGTAAATTCACAAAATATTCAGATGCCTAGACATCAGCAAAAAGTACATACTAGGAAACAGGAAGAGATGGCCCAGCCAAAGGAACTAACCAAATATCCTGAAAAGATGTAGGATTTAAGACAAGTAATCAGCAATAATCATACAATTCTCCTAAATCACTTCAAAGAATTTAAAGAAAATATGACTAAAGAAATAAAGGATATTAAGACGACACTGGGTGAGCATAAAGAACAATTTGAAAGGCTGCAAAGAAAAGTAACAGACCTTATGGGAATAAAAGACACGATGGATGAGATTAAAAAAAAATACATTAGAGGCACATAAAAGCAGACTTGAATTCCTTGAAGACAGAATTAGTGATTTTGAAGACAGAACATCTGAACTGGAAAAGACAGGAGAAGAGAAAGAGAAGAGAATGGAAAAAATGGAACAGAGTCTCAGGGAATTGAATGACAATGTGAAACGCACCAACATTTGCATTATCGGTGTCCCAGAAGGAGAAGGGAGTGGAAAAGGGGTAGAAGAATATTTGAAGAAATAATAACCTAAAACTTCCCAACCCTTATGAAGGACATAAACATCAATATCCAGGAAGGACAATGCATCCCAAACCAAATAAATCTGAATTGACCTTCCCTGAGACACCTGCTATTCAGAATGACAAATATCAGAGATAAAGAGAGGATTCTGAAAGAAGCAAGAGAAAAGCAAAGCATAACGTACAGGGGAAAGTCAATAAGATTAAGTGCTGACTTCTCATCAGAAACCATGGAGAAGAGAAGAAAGTGGTATGATGTATTTAAAGCACTAAAAGAGAAAAACTGCCAGCCAAGAATTCTGTATCTGGCAATACTGTCCTTCTAAAATGAGGGTGAGTTCAAAGACTTCACAGACAAACAAAAACTGATAGAATATGTTACCAAAAGACCAGAGTTACAAGAGATACTAAAGGGAGTGCTGCAACCTGAAATGAAAAAACAAGGGTGAGAGATTTGGAGAAGAGTTTAGAAATGAAGATTATTAGGAAGGGTAAACTAAAGGGTAAAAAGACAGACAATAGAATGATATGACAACAGAGAGCTGAAGGATAAAATGAATGGAGTAAGTAATGCCTTTATAGTAATAAGGCTGAATGTTAATGGCTTGAACTCCCTAATCAAAGACATAGACTGATAGAATGGATTAAAAAAAATACATGAGCTGTCTATATGTTGTCTACAAGAGACCCATCTTAGCCACTAGACCACCAGGGACACAAGAGACCCATCTTAGATGTATGGACACAACCAGGTTTAAAAGGTTGGAAAATGATATTCCATGTAAATAGTAATCAAAAAAAGCTTGAGTAGCGATACTAATATCTGACAAAATAGATTTTAAATTCGAAACTGTTATAAGGGTTGAAGAAGGTCATTATACATTAATAAAAGGGACAATTCACCAAGAAGAAATAATTAAATACTTATGCACCTAATCAGGATGCCCCAAGATACATGAGGCAAACACTGGCAAAATTGAAAGGACAAATAGATATCCCCATAATAATAGTTGGAGACTTCAATACACCACTCTCAGCATTAGATAGAACACCTGGACAGAGGGTAAATATAGAAACAGAGAGATTGAATAATGTGATAAATGAACTAACAGACATCTATATAGCATTGCACCAAAAAACAGCAGGACATACTTTTTTTCAAGTGCTCATGGAATTTCTCCCACAGAGACCATACTTCGGATCACAAGGCAAGTCTTAATAAATTTAAAAAGATTGAAATTATACAAAACACTTCCACTGATCATAACGGAATAAAGCTGGAAATCAATAATGGCAGAAAAAGGGAAACTTCATAAAGATATGGAGATTAACAACACACTCTCAAATAATAGTGGGTCAAAGAAGAAATTGCAAGAGAATACAGCAAATATCTTCAGATGAATGAAAATGAGAACACAACATATAAAACCTATGGGACACTGCAAAGGCAGTGCTCAGAGGGGAATTTATAGCCCTCAATGCTTATATTAAAAAAGAAGAAAGAGCTAAAATTTAAGCTATAACTGCACACCTGGAAGAACTAGAAAATTACAGCAAACAAATCCCAAACCAAGCTGAAGGAAAGAAATAGTAAAGATCAGAGCAGAAATAAATAAAATCGAGAACAAAAAAACAATAGAGAGAATCAACAAAACCAAAAGTTGGTTCTCTGAGAAGATCAACAAAATTGACACACTCTTAGCTAGACTGACAAAGAAAAATGAAAGAGAAGATGCAAATAAATAAAATTAGAAGTGAGAGGGGTAATATTACCACTGATCCCACAGAAACAGGAGAGATCATAAGAAGATACTATGAACAACTGTCTGCCAAAAAACTAGACAAGACTAGAGGAGATGGACAAATTCCGAGAAACACACAAACCATCTTTGATGGTTAGGCTAATGTGTCAACTCGGCCAAGTAGTTGTGTCCAGGTGTTTGTTCCAGCAAGCACTGGGCTAATTGTAATACAAGAGCATTTATGGACTTCAATCACCAGTGAGTTTACTGCGTGGATGGCTGATTACATCTGCATCAATCAGGGAGATTACATTATCAATGGGTGGTGCTTTTATCCAATCAGTTGAATGACTTAAAAGTGGAAGTGATTTCAACATTCAGAGAGAATTTCCCAGCTCATCGTTGGACAGGCAACTTCTCCCAGAAACTCATCAACGACCTTTCATCGGGCTTTCATCGGAGCCACTGGTTTGCAGCCTGCCCGCAGAACCTGGACTTGTGCATCCCCACGGTTGCGTGAGAGACTCTTTTAAAATTTCATATTATTGATAGATATCTCCTGCTGATTCTGTTTCCCGAGAGAACTCTGCCTAATACACCACCTACACTGACCTTAGAAGAAATTAGACCTCAGCAAACCAATCATAAGTGAAGAGATTGAAACAGTCACAAAAAACCTCCAGAAGATGAAAAGCCCCAGACCAGATGCCTTCACAGATGAATTTTACCAATCTTACTCAAGCTTTTCCAAAAAATTGAACAGGAGAGAATGCTACCAAATTTGTTCTATGAAGCCAACACTGCCCTAATACCAAAACCAGATAAAGATACTACAAAATAAATTACAGACCAATATCTCTAATGAATATAGATGCAAAAATCCTCAACATATTATTTGCAAACAGAATCCAAAAGCACATTAAAAGAATCATACACCATGATCAAGTGGGTGTTATCCCACGTATGTAAGGGTGGTTCAACACAAGGAAGTCAATTAGTGTAATAAACCACATTGATGAATTGAAGAAGATAATCACACTATCCTCTCGATTGATGCAGAAAAGGCAGTTGGCAAGATACAGCACCCTTTCTTGATGAAAACACTTCAAAAGATGGGGATAGAAGGAAGCTTTCTCAATATGGTAAAGTGTATATATGAAAAACCTACAGCTAGCATTGTACTCAATGGTGAAAGATTGAAAGCTTTCCCTGTGAGATCAGGAACAAGACAAGTATTCCCACTGCCACCGTTGCTATTCAATATTGTCCTAAAGGTTCTAGCTAGAACAATTAGGCTAGATAAAGAAGTAAAATGCACCTAAATATGAAAGGAAGAAGTAAAATTTTCACTATTTGCTGAAGATATGATCCTATATCTAAACCTCCTGAAAAATCCACAACACAGGTACTAGAACTAATAGACGAGTTCAGCAAAGTGGAAGGATATAAGATTCATATGCAAAAATTAATAGCGTTTCAATACACTACTGATGAGCAATCTGAGGAGGAAATGTTTTTTAAATTTCCCCTTATAAGAGCAGCTAAAACAATCAAATATTTAGGAATAACTTAACCAAGATCATAAAGGACCTGTATTCCTAAAGCTACAAAACATTGCTAAAAGAAACTGAGGAAGACAAATAAATGGAAGGACATCCTGTGTTCATGGATTAGAAGATAGAATATCGTTAAGATGTCAATTCTGCCCAAACTGATTTACAGATTCAATGCAATCCCAATTAAAATCCCAACAGCCCTTTTATGCAGAAATGGGAAGACCAATTATTAATTTTATTTGGGTAAAGGGCTCCGAATAGCCAAAAAAATCTTTAAAAAGAAGAATGAAGTTGGAGCACTCTCACTTCCAGACTTTATTTATTTATTTTTTTAAAGATTTTTATTTATTTATTCATTTATCCCCCCCTTGCTGCTTGTGCTCGCTGGGTCAGCTAACCACGCTGTGCGGGCGGGCTTGCCTTCACCAGGAGGCCCCGGGAACCGAACCCGGGGCCTCCCATATGGTAAACGGGAGCCCTACTGATTGAGCCACAGCCGCTTCCCTCACTTTCAGACTTTAAAGCATATTATTTAACTACAGTGGTAAAAACAGCAAGGTACTGGCATAAAGACAGACTGACTAACCAATGGAACTGAATCAAAAACTCAGAAATAGACTCTGACATCTACAGCCAAGTGATTTTTGACAAGGGAGTCAAGCCCTCCCAGCTCAGCCAGAATAGTCTGTTCAACAAATAGTACTGGGAGAACTGGATAATCATATCAAAAGAAAGAAAGAAGACTCCTATCTTATAACTTATACAGAAATGAACTCAAAATGATCAAGGACCTAAATATAAAAGCAACAACCATAAAACTCCTAGAAGAAAATGCAGGAAAATATCTTCTAGATCTTATGGAAAATGGTAGTTTCTTAAACCTTACATCCAAAGCACAAGCAACAAAAGAAAAAATAGACAAATGTGAGTTCCTCAAAATTAAACACTTTTATACCTCAAAGGACTTTGTCAAAAGGGTGAAATGACAGCCTACTCAATCGAGAAAATATTTGGCAATCACATATCTGATAAGGGTTTAATATCCATGATATACAAAGAGATCATACAACTCAACAATAACGAGACAAACTACCCTATTAAAAAATGGGCAAAAGACATTTGTCCAAAGAAGAAATACAAATGGTGAAGAAACATATGAATAAATTTTCAACATCATTAGCGATTAGGGAAATGCAAATCAAAACTACAATGAGATATCATTTCATACCTATTAGACTGGCTGCTATTAAAAAGTCAGAAAACTCCAAGTGTTGGAGAGGATGTGGAGAGATAGGAATGCATATTCACTGTTGGTTGGAATGTAGAATGGTACAGCCACTGTGGAAGATTGTCTGGCAGTTCCTAAGGAAGTTGAATATAGACTTGCCATGGGACCCAGCAATACCATTATTAGGTATATACACAGAAGAACTGAGAGCAGAGACACGAACAGACATCTCCACACTGATGTTCATAGCAGCATTATTCACGATTGCCAAAAGTTGGGAAAAACCCAGGTGTCCATCAACTGATGAATGGGTAAACAAATTATGGGCTACACACATGAAGGAATATCATGCAGCATTAAGAAGAAATGAAGTATTGAAGCTTATGACAACATGGATGAACCTGGAGGACATTATGTTGAGTGAGGCCAGCCACACAAAAGAACAAATACTGTATGATTGTGCTGTTATGCAGTACATATATTGTGTAAACTCATGGAGTTAATAATTAGAATACAGGTCACCAGAAAATAGAAGGAAAATAGAGAACGGAAAGCTGAGGGTTAATATGTGCAAAATTGATAAAAATGTTGTTTGTAAATCTCTGGAAATGAATAGAAATGGTGAAAGCATATCATGGTGTTTGTAACTAGCCGTGCTATTGTATGGATATGACAGTGGTTCAAAGGGAAAGTCTAAAGTCATGTATATTACTAGAAGGAAAGCTAAAAACTGTAACATGGGACTGTATAAGATAAAAAAATCTCAGGCAAAACACAAATATGGGTGATATTGCATAAATAAGACTATTTTTACAAAATATATATACAAACATACTAGAGAGAAGGAAAAAGAATAGCATCTATGTATGGCAGGGGAAGCATAGAGAGTTGACAGGTGATGAGTTTTGTTTATTATTATTATTATTATTATTATTATTAGTAGTAGTAGTAGTAGTAGTAGTAGTAGTAGTATTGGAATAATGAAAGTGCCCTAAGAATGATTGAAGTGAGGAATGCACAAATATGTGATTATACCAAATACCACTGATTGTACACTTCGGATGGATTTATGCTTTATTCATATGTATCAATAAAATTGATTTGATTAAAAAAAACAGAAAATAACAAGTATTGGAGAGTATGTGGAGAAATAGGAACACTAATTCATTGCTCATGGCAGCATAAAATGGTACAGCCACTGTAGAAGACAGTTTGTCAGTTCCTCAGAAAGGTTGTATAGAACTGCCAATACTTCCTGGCAATCCCACTGCTAAGTATATACCCAAAAGAACTGAAAGCAGGGACTCAAACATATACTTGCACACCAATGTTCATAGCACATTGTCAAAAGATGGAAGCAACCTAAGTGTCCATCAATCGATGAATGGGTTAATTACTCAGTCATAAAACAGAATGAAGTCCTGATACACGTGACAACATGGGTAAACCTTGAAGACATCCTGTTGAGTGAAATAAGCCAGATGCAAAAAAGACAAATATTGCATGATCTCATTGATTAGAAATAAATAGAATAAGCAAACTCATAGAGTCAGAATCCAGAATATAGGTTACGAGAGGGGTAGGGATAGGGAATGGATGTTAAGGCTTACAATGTGCAGGATTCCTGTTTGGAATGATGGAAAAGTTTTGGTAATGGATAGTGGTAGTCATAGTAACACAATACTGTGAATGTAATTAATAATTTTGAAATATATATCTGAATGTGATTAAAAGAGGGAAATGCTAGATTGTATATATAGTAACAGATAAAAAAAAATTTAAATCCATGGAAACACACTAAATGCAGAGTGAACCTAAGTTAAATCATGGACTATAGTTAATAGCACAATTTTTAAAATGTACTCTCATAAATTATAACAAATGTTCCACACCAATGCAAGGTGTTAATAATAGGGTGGTATGTGGGAATCCTGTATTTATGCATGACTGTTCTGTAAACCTGAATCTTCTCTAATAAAGAACACACTCAGAGCAAACAGCTCTGAACTGGCCAGTATAGAAGGACCGGGTAATATAGTCTATAACCATACCCAGCCAAGTGGTTTCTCTTTATGAATCACTGACTAACAGAATGCAAATAAAATATTTGCAGGCTAATTCATTTCCTAAAAGAAAGTAGCCTGACCATGGAAATTTGCCCAAAGGAAGGGTCACAAAGTGGTGATTAATAGACTTCATTAAGGAACAGCTCAGTAACGACAGCCAGGGGGATTCCTAGGGCCCAGAGAGAAGGGAGCAGAGTCACAATTAACCATTCAGTAATGTTAGGACAGATGCCAGAATGTTGTTCTTTAGGTATAAAAATAGACTCAAGTGCTAATGCTGGATTTTGATTAGTTCAGTCTGGGCTCTATGCAGTTTGTTGACCCTCCTACTGGAAGACAGTGCTGCTGACTGTCTGGAGGTGAGTGAAAGTTTTTCCCAGGGTCATTCCAAGCTTTCCTAGAGACTATCAATTATAAGGATCCATCTTTAAGTCACTGCCTTTGGTTGCAAAATGGAGCCTTTTTGAGTTAGGATCTGGTCAGGAAAATAAAAAGTACTCTAGATATTTTAAAGAAAGGAATTTAACTTGGGGCTATTGACTAGAGTGATGGAATAGCCATGAAGACAAACAGGGAATGTTGAAATAACCCAGATTTTAGCAAGAGCAGGAAGTCACCATCATCTCTATCACTGGAGGGAAAAGGGAGGAAGTACTGTTGCCAAATCCTAGAAGGTGAGGTTAAGTGATGGGGGCTAAAACCAGCAGGATATGAGACCACAGAGGAGACACATACCCACTGCATAAAATGCCAACCCACCCCTCACAAGCAGAGAGAGTGGGAGTGAGAGATGAAAAATAGCCTGGCCTTTCTCTTCTTCCTGCCCTTCAATCTTCCCACCAGTGCCTTCCATAGCTGCCAGTCAGTTGGCAAGCAAGCTTAAAAATATAGTTTGCAGCAAAAGGAAATGGATCAGAAGGCAAACAGGCAATACTCAGACACCACAAAAAAGGCAATAGAAAAAAAATAATTCTTTTTAAATGTGCCAGCCATCAGTTACTTTAAACTATATAATCTCAAGGAGGCAAGTAACCCTCACAGTTATATTTAAATGTATGACCAAGATTGATAATATAAAAGACACATTTCACCATTTTCTTGTTCTCCCAAATTATGTGTTTTAACATATACTGATGAAAGTTATCAGTAGTATTTTAAATTTAAAGTTAATATGTAAAATAATGGCAAAAGACATGGCTCTGGAGATAGTTTACTTAGGCTACAATCCCTGTGCTGGCACATAATAATTTTATAATATTGGACAAGTTAATTGAGTTGCAGTTTTCTCATATTTAAAAATGGATAAAAATAGTATCTGTGTCATTTAGTTATACTGAGGGTTAAAGTATTAATGCAGGCAAACTTCCTCCCATGGCATCTGGCATGGGATAGAATAGCAAAAGATATTAGTTAATATTACTAGCTCTTATATATGAAAATCCATATTATAGGAACTATATAATCTATCAAAATTTTAAACTGCTTGTTTTATTTTTAATATGATTTGCATATCATAATTAATTCATAAGTCTGTAGGACTAAATTAACAATAAATATCTTCTTGACTTGTGATACTGCTAGAGAGCACACTGAATTCTGCTTCTATGCCTTCTGGTATTGAATTCTATTGTCCATGCCTTTAGTGTTTTTTTTTTTTTTTTTTTTAATATTATGCTTTAAAAACATCCCTCTGGGACCATTATATTTTCTAAGTCTCTTTCGAATAAGAAAGCAATTGTGTTCTGGAAAATGAGATATCAATATTCATATCATGATTTTCAGTAATTTTTTTTCTGTTTGATGATAATGAAAATCAGCATCCTTTGTGATCTGACCCAAACTCTGATAGAAAGATGTACATTTAATCAAATGTATCTTTACAAATGTCCTGGCTTTGGATATTGCAGGTAGAATGCTATTCATAGATGGAAAAATATTTTAATACAACAGTAAAAAAAAAAGATATTTGGTAGATTTTATAGTTCAGAGTTTTGTTGAAAATATACATTAAAATCTACAGAATGGTCATTATAAAGGCTTTTAGAATGCAGTTTCTGATTTGCTGTGGAGTTGACTGGAAAAAACTTTCCCACTAGTTTTCTTTTTGCTACCTTGCTAGCATTCAGCCTGTTGGGAAGATTTTATCTCCTTGTTTTATTTCAATACACTGCTTGTATCAGCACTGAGAAATAATGCAAACTGCATGTTATTTTCTAATATCATCTTTAATCAATATGAGATTTTACATTTTTTTCATGCTGTATGTCTTTGAAATCTGGTAATGGCTATTGAACAGTATAAGCTGAGGCTTCTTGCAAATGTGCTTTACCTGGCTAATGCAAACAACAGTCTTTCTGGGTTGCCATTAACCATGTATTATGTAGTAGACCTAACAGAAGGAAGCTGGCTTCAGAACCTATTCCTTGAAATAACCTTTATATTCTTGTTGTTGTGTAGGGCTAACTGAAAACAGCAGGATTCTTTTTAAAAGGGCTATCCTGAAAATAAACCTAGTTTCAAACTTAAAGAGGAACTAAGTTGACTTTGATAATTCAAACAGTGGAATGATTACATGTTGAATTCCATAAATAAAAATGTATTGACTTATAGTATGCAACACATAATAAAAATACTCGTTACACTGTAGAAAATCCTTAAAATCAGAATATATTTTTGGCTCAAAGTTTCTCTAGTGTTTTCTGTAGAGGAAATAAAACAAATTTCGCAGTTTCAAAAAAAAAAATCTGTGGAAAACCATGACCTGCTTCCTCTTATTTCAACTAATACCTAATAAACTTTTACTCTGTTTCTGCTCTCTCTGTATCACCTCTTTGCCTCTAGGTAGACTGCTCACTCCTTGCTTCTGTACCGTTAGATAGAAGGAGCTGGACTCTACAAGGTGCTCTCGGGAATGGGCCTTCATCTTTTCCTACAAACCAGCCCTTTGTATTTACTCTTTCCTCTACTATGAATTAAATATTGGACCAGTTGAAAATATTACCAAATGCCTTTCAAGTAATAAATACTCCTTTTGTTTCCGCATTTTAAAAAATTGCAGAGCAATCTAAATCTCACACAACTCTAGTCCAGCTTCAGGGTATTGCATTCACTGTCCCTTTGCTCATAACACCCTTCCGCCAATATTGAGGCAAGTCTCTGCTCAAATGTCACCATCTCAGAGAGGCCTTCCATAACTTTCTTGATCGAATAGTCTCCCCACTGCATCCCAGCCTCTCTATCCATACACACTGCTTTATTTTCTTCAAGTGTTTAACACCACCTGATACACTATCGATTTGTCTCTCAATAACCCCCACACCCTCATTAGAATGTAAGATCCATTTCATTTGGCATCTTGTCTTTTCACTTCTATATCTCCACTACTTTGGACAGGGTTTAGTCTGCAGAAAAGTGCCCCCAAAATACTGATGGGATAAAATGAATGAATGAGGAATGAATAAGGTCATAGAGTAGACACAGCAAAGACCTGAACAATTTTATTACTTCCTTTTCTTTGCACCTCTACTACAGAAGACAATATTGCATTTAATTCTATTCAAATTCTCAGAGATAAAGTGACTATCTTCAAGGATCAAAGAAAATTTACCCTTACAAAAATTTGTGGATAAAAATATGGCAAAATTACATGTAAGATGCAAACAATAAACTAAATGAATTACTTGATTCTAGCTGGAAGACTCTTTCTTTCTTTTAATATGAAGAGACCCAGTGGGAAATAACCTGGATTGCATGCCTGTTTTTTTCAAACATTCAACAGTAACCGATAATCTCTACATCTGTTATTTATTTGACAGATCTCCAGAGGGCTATACCAGTGGAAATTTCAGAGAAATCCTAAATAAACTCCACAGCTCTATGCAATGTCTGGAAGAATTTTTAACCATTGTATTAATGTTAGGCTTAATTTAATTAATCAATTAAATGGCTATTGATACAAAATGTGTGAAATGTAATTTTTTGTATTTGTCAACCATTGTATTTAAAAATGAAAACTAATTACATATTTAAATTATGCCACTTGACTCTGGAAGGAGACAAAAGTCAAAGCAAATTTGCAGCTGGTGGGGAAGTAAATTTAGAGTGGAGAAATTTTGGCAGCGCTCAGAGAGGAGGATTGCAAAGCATGAAGGAAGATATTTAGGTTTTGTTAGGCTGTTTTCAAGGATCTGGTATCTGGAATTTAAAAAAAAGACACAACATATCTCTTAAACTTATATTATGTATCTAAACAAAAAGATATTTAGAAATTAATGAGCTATATTTGGCTTGGATTATTTTACAGCTATTTAAGTGATTTATTTTCTAAATAGTAAGTATGTTGAAACACAGGCATTGGGCATAAAACTGAAAACACCAGATCAATTAAACAATTACAAATTACCTATGCATTTTTTAGTCTTATAAAAGGTTTTAGTTTATTGTTTTGAGCTTAAAATGTCTGTTTTCTGATGAGAACAGATTTCTTAAAATTGCTTTTTATAAGATATTCAATTTAAAGAGCAACTTTGCTTCACAACAAACCTGGCAAATTCCCATGGATTGTCACTCCATATTCACACAATGAAAAAAGCAAAGCGTACAGGTTATTCCACTGGGCATTAGTTTACCTTTTGAGGGAATTTAATCCATTCCTGTGACCATAATTTATTTTAATGGGATCTCCAAAACAAGAAATTGCCCTTTAAAGATGATTTTTAGATTAAAGCAAAATCATTTATCTTACAATTTCACGACATGGAAACATCTGCAGCAAAACACTAGAGAGCACCCCTCATACTAAGACATCAAAGTAACTGCTAAACTCAGAGGTCAGCTGAAGAACAAGCAGTATAAATCATCTGTGTACCTCCAAAAACATCTTATTCGTTCTTAAAAGTTTGATTGATGGACTGACTGATAAATGAATAGATAAATGAATGAGTGAATGAATGAAGGCACTGATAGTGAATCAAAGGAATGATCTCTTTACATGCTAACAATACCAGTATGCATTAGTCCACGGTAGAGATTGTTAGATGATTCTCTCTTAAAGCAGATTAAAAAGCTGGCATAGATACAAACGTTAAAGTGACAGGAAGCATTAACCAGCTAAACATCTGCTGAAATTTTCATTCAATTAAAAGCAGAGCATATCAGAAAACTTCAACTTGGCTTCCTTAACATAACAGGCAGAACTGTGTGGGAGAGAGTGTAGACTACAATGTGAACTACAGTCCATGCTTAATGACAAAGCCCCAGGATGCGTTTATCAATTGCAATGATTGTGCCACACTAATGAAGGATGTTTATGTGGGAGGCTGTGGGAGAGGTGGGAAGTGGAGCATATGGGAATCCCTATATTTTTTGTTTAACATTTATGTAATCTAAGTATCTTTAAAAAAATAATAATAAATAAATAAAAATCATGATACAAAAAACAATGGCATGGCTCAGAAGTGGAGAGGGACTTCAGCTCTGGATGTGATTAAGATCCATGAAGAATTAAGAAAAAAGGAAATTCAATATTCAATAATGAATCTATCTTATACAGGAGGCAAGTTCCAAAAAAAAAAAAAAAGCTACACGAGAACTGCCAACGTTCGGCTCAGACTGAATAAAGGATATGAAAAATGGACAGAAAGAAGGGACATGTAACTAAGGATACATACTTTAAAAGTTCTCTATAAAAATGGCTGAAGACCAGCATAAGCTAAGAACAATGTAAACAAAATTCTATAGCTAGAAATTGAGATAAGCATGAGAGGGTAAAAATAGTCAACTCTAATTTTGTTTATAGCCACTCAACCCAGAAGAGTATACTAAGAGTTATTATCATCCACATAAGTACTCCCTGAATTCAGAATCCAATTTTGCAAAAAACTACATCTCTACCTCAAATTATCCTGATAACTTAAAAAAAGTCTAATAATAGAGTACACATGAACCTCTTAGAACATTGCCTAGCAAATAGTTATACACAAGATAAATGTTAGCTATCATCATCATCATTAAAACATATATATAGGGTTTTATTGAATCGATTAAATATTGCAGAAACTGTTCAGCATTTTCTACCTATACCACAACATCACTAGTGACTTAACTACTATTATACATATACATTTCTTTTTGTTCCCCCCTTTAGTCTAACTAAGCCGCTCTCTTCCTAGCATAAGAATTGCTGTGTAAATGATATATGGTGTAAAATACATATCCATCTATAGCACCAAACCTTATACACCAGGTTTGGGGGTCAGTTATACTATTTTAAGTTTCTTGTGTTTGTTTTTTTACCATGCGGATTTTTTCATGTCATAAGTAGACTTTAGAAGCTCAGTTAAATAAAACTGACTCCAATGTAACCAGTTAACTTGGAAAAAGAAAACATTATTAAGGTTCACTGAAATCAAGCTGAAGATAAGAGAGAAAGCAATTGACAAATTATCCAGACATTTTAGGCATAGTGAAAGCTTCAAGTACCTATGAGTTACTTCCCAAAGTTGTTGAAAAAATGTATTGTTTAAAAAATCTGTAAAGATGATGATGATGATGGATGATGGTGCTAATGATGATAATACAATTATAAGAAATAGAGAATGGAAGAAATGGCATCAGCTTATCAGTAAATAATCTGATTTCCAAAATTGGGAAAATGTATAATTACAGATCACTAGCTTGATGTTGATATATGGAAAATCCTAGTGTGAATTACTGAGCAGTGGATTTGGAGCATTTATAAATTAAAAGATATTTCTAGCAGTCACTAGAAAGGACTTGTTCACTAGAAACACAACAATTCAAATTAACATCCTGTATTTGTAATTTGGCTATTAAAGCCAGAAGATAAAAGGATTGGATTTCAAAGAATTTGTTTTAATTTTAGAAAAAAAATTCAGAGTTGTTATTATATCCTATGGACATATGGGGAAATTTAAACTATTTATTTATTCACTTTCACTTATGGATTATTGTACAAATAAATACATATATTTATATTTATATATACACACCTTTGGAGATACACAATATGTGATCAGTAGTATAAAAATCTTTCTGGTAAACATAGCCTATCTTCTTAGAAATGATATTTATCTAATGGCAAATGATTTAAAATATTAATTTATATTAAACAAACACATTTTGTAATGGAATGTAAAATTCACATAGGGTATTACTATAAGTAATCAAAGCTTCAAGTACATTTCTCAAGTATGAAGAAGTGATTTTGGCAAACTCTTAGGAATTCTCTCTGCTAGGCTCTAGGTGCTTTTGGGTGGAAAATTAGATAAACACTGCCAGAATTGAAATTGTTTTTAAGAATAGAATGGGTTATCAATTGCCAGAGATGGAGGAAAAGTCCAGCTTAGGACACAATTCCATGAACCTAAACTGACAAGAAGCCAAAATCTTCCCTCAGTATTTGATTTTTCAACAGAAACACAGACACAAGATTGAAGTTGAAAATCTTAAATAATTCTGCCATAATGGACCAACTGTTTTGTAAATTTTCTTGGTGACAAAATTTCATCTTCTTATTGTACAACATATGCCATAAATTTTATGGTAATGCCAGGCTTACTGGTCAACAGGTTGGTATATTCTGTGTCTATGCCAGGTCCTGTCTTGTTTCTTCAAAGGAACTTTAAAACTTCTTATGGCTGCGATAGATCACCTGGTTCTGACCTTTTACTATGATGTCTTGATGCACTGGACCATTTTTCACATTCTGATGGCTCTTTGTTCCCTCCTCAAACACACTGCTACATAGTTATTCTAAACCTAATTTTGATTAGAATGACAAAGCACTACTCTTAGGGTATTCATTCATTCATTCATTCATTCAGCATTTCTTTACTGTGAAGATAGCATTTGCTAGGTACAGTATAAACAAGACGGTCATTCATATCTATCTTACATGCAGAGTTTTTTTCTGCCCTGCTCTTCTTTTTTTATGCTTCTAGTGGTTAGCATCTGTACCACCTCAGTAGCGTGCACTTTCTCTCTCCCTCTCTTTTTCTCTGTGTTTTACATTATTGCCCCCCCATTTTTTCTTTCATGCCACCACTGTCAAGTGAAATGGTTTGGTAGGCATACCACCAGCCAATCAGAGTGCATATTTATTTTCTCCCTTGGAATTAGGGGAACCTCCTGATCACAGAATCTAGGGCACAGGCTATATGTCTTCAGTTCAATTACATCATGGAGTTCACTTGTGTAAAGTGCTTGGTGCTTTCTATGTCATCATTTTTGGGTGCAGGCACAATTGTTGGAACTTATTTCTCAGAGATGAAGATTTAATGTTTTTTTGTGGTCATACACTAGCTAGTTGCTGAAGTTCAGATCAAACACAAACTTGTATACTTATATAGTGTTTAAGTATGGTACATTTTTTTAGCAAGCTGTTAAAAATAAGAACACCATAAATTTCTTCTTTAATTGAACTCCCTTTACAGGCAATCCTGACAAGAACCTTAAAATAAAAATAGTAAGGACATTGTAAAAATGTCTCAAGAATAACAACAGCAAAGAAATGTACATGATAGTCTGAAATATGACATATTTTAGTTCTTCAAAGGCAACTATCCCAAAGGGAATATGTATATTAAGTCCATTTTGAGACATTAATTTTTGTATATTATAGGAAATTGTGACACATTTGGAGAATTTACATTGTAACTGTAGACTTTGATACTAGGCCAATCAGATAAAAAAAATTTGTGCTAGTCATTAAGATTGAAGAGGTTATTCCCCAATATATGAAGCTTTCCTAAAAATGTATTTGTAGAAGAAAACTAAATTAAATTCTCTACTTCCATTGAATCATATTAGATCATGGGAGGTACATTCCAAAGGTGGCTGAACTATATACCAGTAGATGATTTTAAAAGGCAAAAGTAGTTTGTATCTGCTAATTTTTCAATAAAAATTATTTGTACTTAAAAGAGAAATAACAAACTGCTTTGTCTTTCCTACCATGACTATAAGCATCAGAATGTAATGCCACAATCTCCTAATATCTTAATAATGTACTATGTCTTTCTTTCTCTTTTTTTTTTTTTTTTTTTTAAGAGTTTGGTATCTCTTGAGTTCCTGCCTCCCTTCAGTCACTGGGATCAACCTTGACTAGGTGGAATGGAGTCATTTTCTGGATGGAAACAAGCCTCTCTTAATTGAATTAATGACTTGGCAAGATCAAGGAAGAAAATCATCCCTGAAAAACTTGTAACTACACGTGTTCAGATGCATTTGCTGAGTTTTATTTCCTGTTTGGAAAAAAAGTCATCTTTAATTATAAAATTGTTATAAAATCCTATACCTATACAGTATTAATCTAACAATAATAATAATAACTACATTTAATGAGTACTTGCTACATACTAGGAACTGCATTAGGGACTTTATATCTGGCATCTAATTTAATCCTCACAACAAAACTACAAGGCAGACATTATCATTCACATTTACAGTTAAGGAAACTGAGGCTGAGAGAAAGTAAGCAGCTTGAGTAGGTTTAGACAGTAAGTAGAAGCATTGTGATTCTAATCCATTCTACATTAACACCACTGAACTATGAAATTTACAGTTTGTCTTTATTTTCAAATTATTTAAATACAAATTATTCTATCTATTTTCATAGGCAAAGCTAAAGCACTCATTATACATAAGGAACTTAGTGCCTTCTGCTGCTTAATTAATGCAAAGGATAAAAATAAATTATGCAAAGGAGAAAAATCTCTTGGAACGGTATGTTGAATATTGCTCTGAAATAATGTGAATAGCAAAGCAATGGAAGAATCCTTCCAATAATCAGGGTGTTATAACTATATCTAAGCCAGTTATCAAAGAAAGCATTGCTTTTATGATTAACAGTTTCAGAAAAAAACAGTAGAAATTTTAAACATTACAAACATCACCATAAAATGAAATTAATATGATCAGCAACACCAGTTGAGATACCATAAGCTAGACAGGTAACAAGGACATATTCTTTTTAATTATGTTATATTTTTTCCTTCTTAAAAAATATTTATGACATTATCAAAAAACAAACATATTTATATGCAACCTGGAAAATGATGCCAATTTGGCAATAAGATATTAAGAGAAAAGGAAAAAGAAAAAGAGAGCATGAGGGACAAAAAAGAAAGGGTGGGGAGTAAGAAGTGAGAAAGAAGGGAAGAAGGGAAGAAAGGAAGGAAGACTTCAAGCTTTTCAGAGAAGCACAACACATTTAGCCTATGAAAAGTCACAAATCATGTCATCTCCAATACTTTTTTGAGGTATATGTTGTTGGCTTTATATTATATTTAAAATAAGGTAATTTTAATATTTAAGTATATTTTCCAACCTGTAATTAGTAGTTTATATGGAAACAAGCAATTCTGAATATAATTTGTTTTGGAACATCCTGGTGACAAACATGTAATTTATGATTTCTACTTATATAAAAAAGCTCATTATGTTTCAAAATAACAATAACATATAAGAAACATGCTAAAAACCCATTAGCCACAATTCCATAGGTTTTATATTGGAGTGGTTTACTTCTGGCTTTCTGGAATATTACAGAAGAGAATACAATGGGAATTGCTGTTTAATACAGTGCGTATTAACTTTACTAGGTCACTCACACTGAGAAAGAAAGTTCATACCCACACCTACTTACAAGTGTGTGACACATGTGTAATGTTATTAAGACAAGAAAGATCACAGTCAATTAACATGTACTGAGCCTGTCCACTTACCCAGCATCACATATGTGACCAATATAGCAGACACATTAGCTATGGCTTAGGAGCTTACAGTCAGGAAATGGTGCCACAGCATTTGCTTTCTTAAGTGAAAAACAGGTGCAATACTATCTATAATATAGGGCTGTTGTGAGGAATCATGGGTATAACCGGTAAATAAAAATAATTTAATACAGTATAAAGTGTGTGATAGAGATGACTATTGATTTGTGTGTTCACAGAAGGGAACAACCAGAAGATCTGGAGAGTGTGAAATAAGTTTCATAGCAGAGATCGAAGTGAGTTGGACTTTGAAAGATGGAGGGCTACCAACAACTCACACCTTGTGGCTTGGGGAAACTACCCTAACCAAAGCTCAGCCTGTGGGAAGGTAAGGAGGAGGGCCTTTCCATAGAGATGAATAAAATTTGCAAAGATATAGACTTGGGAATAAATACATGTTATGTGAAAGGACCATGCATGATTTCTCTTGACTCCAGGTCTTTGTCCATGCTGTTCCTTCTGACTTGAACACTTTTTTTTTCCCCATGTTTGTCCAGCAACCTTCTTTCTTTAAGTTATGCCTTCTCAGGGAAGATTTTCATGTCTACAGAGCCCAGCCTTCTCACCACTCCCTTCACATTAGGTATCCAAGTTCTACAATCCCTTAGTAGCCTGTCTATATACCTGCCAATAACCTATGGTATCCATGTTTTCTCCACCACTCTGGAACTCCATGATGTAAGAGTCTGGTCTTTTCCCTTTGTTTACCTAGCAGCTAGGAAAGACCTGTCACACAGGAAACTCTGAACAAGTTTACTGACATTAGTGACAGAAGACATGTGCCTGGAACAGGAAAGAGAATGGCCTGACAGAGGCAGAGAAGAGGGTGACTGGAAAACAGATTGTGAATGATCCAGAAAGCTAGGCAGACAGTTCAGATTTACACTTGTATTGTAGATTCTTTGGTGGGTGAGTGACAATCAAGATGTCTTCTTAGATAATGGGGATAATGGAGGCTGGGAGGTCTCCTTGAAGGTGGCTGAAGCCGTATAATTAGACCAGAACAGTGGCAGAAGAAAGAGGCAACTGCCAAGTACTGATGGAAGCTGGCAACCAAATGGGTAAATATTTCACCTCTGTGAAATGTTTATTCCCTTCAAATTTATATAGTGTTAGCTGCTTTACTCTTAGTTAATAAAAATGTTATAAAATAACAGTAGTTTATTATTATAGCATATATATGCATATATGTAATATAGATATATGTATACACCTGTGCCAGGCATTCATAAGCCCTTACATGTATTAAGCCGTTTAGTTCTCATGCCAACCCTTTGAGGTAGGTGTCGTTATCTCTCTTATACTGAAGACAAGTGGTCAAAAAACTTGCCCAATCACACAGCTAGTGTGTAGGACAGTGGGAATTTGAAACCAGGATGCCTAGCTCAGAGACTGAGTTTTAACATGCTACTATACTGCCCAGAGAATTTTTAATCCCTCAGACCTGGTCTATTCCCCGGCAACATTAACAATTGCCTCAATGTGTTATTCAAATATTTTAAAAAGCAGTATGTTTTATGTTGATTGCAAGAAAGATTTAGCCAGAAAAGAAGAATGTCAGTCCTAATGGCTCTCTGCTGGCTCTGGAAAAGTCATAAGTGAGTATTAATTGGAAACACCCTAGGGAACAAAAGCTTGCTTGCTCTTTCTTCTTCTTTCCAGTCTCTGTGTCTTTGTCTCTAATGGTCTTTCATGCCTGCTTTTCTTTGCTTCCTTCTTCTCATTGTGGGTAGTTCACTTCCTCTGCTCTGCAGGTCCAGGGCAAATCCAGGTCTGATGTGTCTGAGCTAATAAATCCAGTGCCTGCAGTTAGCTAACTTACACTCTTGGTACAAAATTTCCAGGGAGAAGGGGTACAAATGACATAGCTTGGATCAGAAGTCTACTTTTTATCTAATCAGAATTGACCATGGGGGGCACGGTCTCCTGACATGCTGCCTACACAGCAGATTGTGGGAACAGGACACAGGGAAGGGAAGAAAGCTCACAGGCACCCACAGTATGTCTTCTTCAGTAGAAACAGGAATTGAAAACAAAAAGTTTCCACTGTAATCGATGGTGTTAATAATGGGGGGGGGGGGGAGGATATGGAAAAATATACCAAATGTAAACTATAGACCATAGTTAGTAGTAATACTTTAATGGTGTTCTTTCATAATCTGTAACAAATGTTCCACAAGGCAAGGTGTTGGTGAAGGGTGATGAATGGGAATTCTGCATGTTATGCATGATTGCTTGGTAAGCTCACAAATTCTCTAACATATATATATATATATATTGTAACTTCATGGCCCCTGTTTTAGATCATTATCTTTTTTGCTATATGATACATAGTTTTCTGGTTTTGTTCCTGAGTTGTCTCTTTCACCACAAATATTTTTCTAAATGTTTTTCTATTTTATGCTTTAGAATCTTATCGAGTAAATAAAATAATACAGAAAAACACTACCTATGTAACTACTAACTAGTAATTAGTCAGGTTATTTTATTGCTTCTGACAAAGGTTTTATAAAAGAAATAAATCATTTCAGAAAAAAAAGTTTCTACTGTGACTAACACAAATTAGTGTGATAATTTTTGTACTAATATTTTTATGGTTTTGGTCATCCATAATTAAGATGGTTTTTAGTAAGGAATAAAATGAGATAATTACTTTTGTTGCAAAAGATAAACATGTTATTTCTAGATTATGAGTTACATTATAGTTAATTCTAAAAACATCCAAGAGCAAGAAATGCATTAAATTTGGAGCTAAAAATCCAGTGGAGGACCTATTTTTCCATTTGAGAAAATATAAACTGAATATATTTTGGAAGTTCATATGAAAAAGGAGAAAAAATTCAAGAAATTATAACACCAAACATATACCTTTGGATAAATTCCCTAAGTTCTCTATGTTCCCACTAGTCCTAAAATTTGAGGTCATGTGACTGATTCATTTTGAAGGTCTCCTCTACTTTTAGAATTATATGACACTATTTTTCTCATAAGTATAGTATTAGTGGGAATAATCTAAAATCCAAAGAGAATTCTTTTCAAATTGATTCACTGATGATATAAAGGAAAATCATATACTGCAAATGGTAAATATAAAGAGATGATTTATTTTGAATTTTTCCCAAAGTAATCTCTATAACTTATAGTACATTTATTCATCTTGAACCTGAATTTTGAGTTTCTAGCTAATATTTAAAATGTATCAAGTCCCAGAAGACATGTATATCAGTTTACGACAAAAGGTGAGTTTTTGATTAAATGGTTTCAGAAATATCCAAAGCACATAGAGACTATGGGGAGAGTATATTCACTTTGCTATTAGTGGGAAGTATTAGAATAACTTTTTATTTCTTGATTTATACATTAAATATATACTTACTTCAGAATTTTTACTTAGCTATGTTTTAAAATAAGGTGCTCATTCAAATTAAAGTAACCATATGGCATGTCCACTACAGCAGGAAAAAAAAACCTTAAATCTTGTACAGATAAAGTATAATAGGAAAATTAGAGCAGACTAAGCATAGTGAGCCTAAAAGAAGTTCGGATAGAATTAAAGAGCATCTGGCAGTAGTTGTAAATTTAGTAAATACTGCTATGACTTTCTATTCCGTGTTGGCTTGGTTTTCATGACCACCTACCTTTTGGAATAATCTTTACTGTATTTTTTCATAGGCTCAGTTTCAATATCAGGGTCTATCTATGCAATATAAAAATAAACCACAAAATGGTTCATCCCAATCAAATGTCTGGTCAGTCAATTAGACCACTGGTTTGATGGAACTGAACCAATTTATAGAGTGAGTACAGTGAGCTTAGAAGTCAATAGTAGGTATAGCTGCATCCTAACTAGAGAGGGAGCAAAAGGTAAGAGAGATGATTAAGAGAAGTCCATTGTCCTCAATAGGAGAAAATATCTGGCAATCACATTTCTGATAAGGGTTTAATATCCATGATATATAAGAAGATCATACAATTCAACAATAAAAAGACAAAGTATCTGATTAAAAAATGGGCAAAAGACTTGAAAAGACAACTGTCCAAAGAAGAAATACAAATGGCGAAGAAACACATGAAAAAAATGTTCAACATCACTAGCAATTAGGGAAATGCAAAACAAAACTACAATGAGATATTAATTCACACCTATTAGACTGGCCGCTAATAAAAAGTCAGAACACTGTAAATGTTGGAGAGATGTGGAGAAATAGGAATGCTTATTCACTGTTGGTGGGAATGTAGAATGGTACAGCCACTGTGGAGGCTGTTCCTAAGGAAGTTGAATATAGACTTGCCATGGGACCTGGCAACACCATTGCTAGGTATATGCACAGAAGAACTGAGAGCAGTGACATGAACAGACATCTGCACACCAATGTTCATAGTAACATTATTCACCATTGTCAAAAGTTGGAAACAACCCAGGTGTCCATCAACTGATGAATGGATAAACAAATTGTGGAGGATACACACAATGGATAAATGGTATTTAGAGCAAGTCATTCCTCCTGCATTCTTCTCCATCTCATTACACAGTGATTCTACCTTCCAGTTGCTCAAGCTAAAATTTAGTGTTATCCTTGACTCTGCCCTCCTCTTACATGCTACATATGGCCTGTCAGAAAACTCTGACAGCTTTATGCTTTAAATTATAGTTAACTTATATTGTAACAGGATCACTTTAGCTGTTGTGTTGAGAAAAGACTGAAAGGAGCAAGAGCAGAAACAAGGAAATAGAAAGTTTTATTAATACAGTCCAAGCCAAGGATCATGGTGGCTTTGATCTAGATAGATCAAAGTGAAGGTGGTGAGAAGTGGTTGGCTTCTGGACATATTTTGAATCTAAAAGCAACAAAGTGAATATTTTCCATGCTATAATAAACTCATCCATGTTGTCCAAATTTCAGGCAATAATAATGATTTTCACTTGTAGAAAATAACCATTTTTACATGAAATTAAATTATTTACTTTTCTGTGTCTTTCTCAGCATATCATGAGCCCCATGATGTCAAGGTCTATGTCTGGTATCCTCACCTGTGCAAAGACTTAATAAATAATTAATACTTAATAAGTAGTTGAACAAAAAAGCACACTATTTTACCATTTAAATTACTGACTTAAATTTGAATGAACTATATCCTCACTTAGTTTAGTCTTTCTGAAAATTTTTAATTCCCTTAGATTTCTGTAAATTTATATCTTTTTCATCAGGACTTATTCATTTTCCCCTATTGTAAACATAGTAGGATCATTGAATACCTACCGAATTTTTACCAATTTGAAATCATTTTTAGATATGCTTAAGCCTATGGAAAAAACATACTCGTTTTAGAGATGTTCAATTTGATTAATTTGATAGGGGTAGAAATTAAATTAACTGCAAAAGGATTTCAAGGTTTCTTTATCATGTTTGGGAGAAATATTATAATAAAATATAAAAAAATAACAAAAGCTAGAAATCCAATCCTGGTTCAAGCAATTAATAGCTGTGTGTGGCCTTAGGCTAGTTAGCCATATTCCATAATCATTATATTCTCTTCTATAAAATGGACACACAAATACCAAATCAGAAATTGTTGCTAATAAGAAACAAATGAAATTTTAAGAGCAATCAGATGACAAAAAAAAGTAGGTACTTATAATAAAAATAATTGGTGAGCTAAAGTACTTCAGGTCAGCTGAGATGTAGACCACTTAGAGAGAGAGCTATGAAGAAATGAAGGAGTGTGAGATAAGAGGTTGAGCTCAACTAGAGTAGAATCCATGATAAATACATTGATTTCCTCTCTTGAGACCTTATTTGCATTATAAAATTCCCCACAGTTCTTTGGAAAACAGAATACCAATGCACATATTGTGCATACATATCCCCACCTGCCAAAAATCCCTTACCCTCCCCCCAAATCTTCCACAATAAAAGGACAAAATAGGAGCCCAGGATTGGCTGATGGAAGCCATAGGTACAGCTCATGGAGACAAAGTGGCAGAAGCGCCCCAGCTGCCAGAAGTGAATAAGCCAAGGACAGACTATGGGCTTGCAATTCTAACTGCTGTGACAAAGTAGCTTGAAAGAGAAGCCAATAAAAGTGGAACCATAGAGAATGCCAGCACTCAAACCTGCTGTTGAATTAAAGGAGGGATGTGATATGGTATTATTAATCCTTTATTGTGACACGGAAGATTTATTTCAGCTATTTAAGATTAGCTGTTCTCTAGGACAGACTGAGCATCAGTGATATAGTTGACAGTGGGGATGGGGAATCACTAAAGGAGAAGAAAAAGTGAAAGGCCAATAATTCAAAGTCATGGTATTTAGAGCAAAGTCAATTTTTTTCTTCTACATGACTTCTAGACAAGTGCTTCTCAAGTATTTATGAGCCTACAAATCAGCTTAGGAAATTGTTGAACTGCAGATTCTATTTCAGGAGGTCTGGGGCAGGGCGTGAGATTCTGCATTTCTCATAAGCTCCGAGGTTATGTTGATGCCACTGGTCCAAGGACCACATTTTGAGCAGAGAGATACTGTAAAATAGAAAAACTTGAGCTCAGGCAATGGGCCATCTGTGGCTACACACTGGCCTCCTATACATCATGACCTATAGCTTTGCTCTGTCTGACTCACACAGTTAAGAGTCTAGATTTAAAAACAGGAGATTTCACATAAAGATTGGCCATCCGGGTTCTCTTAAAACGGTTAGGACAGCTGACATTGCTGGGCTTGAAGTTTTGCAGGGCAGCAATTATCTGGAGCTAAGTGAATGCAGCTCCTTTAGAGGAAGCATGTTCTCCCCCGTCTCTCACAATCCTCTTCACTTCCAAATACATCCCTGATAGAGGCAGAGACCATCTGCAATTATTATGCTATACAATTGTTAGGCTGATTTTATTTAGTAGAGAAATAATTTCCTAACCCATGTCACTATAAAAACTGAGAAAACAAATTTAAATCAAGGGGTACTGTATTCTATACTTTATCCACATTATTTACATTATCTGCCAATTCCATTCACGAAGTAATAGGAATAAGAGAGAGTGAAAAGTCAACAGAGACTTGCTGTTTTTGTCTGGAACTGCCCCGATTTTAAGATAGTTATTAAATGGAAGGCAATAGTGGTATGTGTATGTGTATGTGTGTGTGTGTGTGTGTGATTTGTGGGAAGGAGGGAGGCAAGAAATAGTAGATTGTGGATGGTGTGGATTTCAAAACTTACAGGTCAACCACTTCATGGTACACAACAAATGGGACTTTTTAAAAATACTTGGGTTATTTGGCAATATATAAAACTCTTCAATTAGAAAATAAGTACAATATTTTCATTAGAACCTGCCTTTCTGTTATTTTGGCTTTGACTTCCCATTTTTAATGTTCTCAGTAGTTTTTTTCTCAATGAAAAATCTTATTCCTGAGCTATGTATAAAAGATATGAACAGTTATATATTTTCTGAACTATTTAGAAATGTCTCGTTTAAACAGGTTCTGTAATTCTGTTTAGAATCTTCTTTCCTTCCATGCCATTCCACTGTCTGCTAACACATATATATATATACACTTCTTTTTTATTTTATCCTGCCTGGAAACATTTACCCAAACGTTCCTTTTTTTTTTTTTTGAAAAATACACAGGATCTGATAAGTGCTTTGAAAAACCACTCCTTTTCAAAGCACTTCATATAAAAGCATAAATTATGATTTATAACGACTGCATGTAGAATTTAATTTTATTCTGACCTTTTGTGATGATTTAGTTTGCCTTTTGATCTTAATTTCCAAAAAAAATAATACTTTATTAGTACTGTGGAAAACTATTACAAAATTGTGAAAGTGCCAATGCTTGAAAATCAATGAAATAACCAGTATATAGTAAGGTTGTACTTATTTTAGTTTTATCTAAATTTCTAGTACCAGTAACTGAAATCATTTTCAAAAAGCAGATCACTACAGTTCCATCCTGAAATTTGTCAGGGCACAGAATTCATCTAAAAGGTTAACTGTGAATTTCTACCTGTGGGTAAAATGTAAGCAGATGTAAATATAGCTCATGGATATGCCTTCATAATAAAACTAGTTTCACTGTGGAAATATTAATGTAGATGTTTGCTTTCTAAACCCAAATTACTGAATTTTTTTTATTAACATGAGATATCACTTAGAACATGATTTAAAGATATGTATCTCGGCTTATAAACTTTATTCTGAATCTTCTTTTAGGGATAGAAATTTTCCTAGGCTATGTTCATAATCATCATGCTGGGAGGGATGGGACAATACCAACTTATTAATCAATTGGAAAATAATCCAGGAAAGTGCAGACCAAAGTTAAAGCTGCTGTGTTTTCTGGAAGTCAAAAAGTAAGAAGGATGCTGAAGTTCTGGGATCAAATCATACTTTGAAAGGGGAAGCCAGTTCTCATTAATCAAGGGACAAGGAGTTAGAGCAAAGGGTACTAATGGGAAAAAATAGGTTGTCCTATGTTATCCCATGTATTTTATGCTGTAAATGAGTAGCTCTTTGTCTGCAATATTTTTGGAAGACATGAGTATAAACAGAGAAGAGCAAGGTAATGATTACAGTTGTTGTTTCATTTTAATATGGACATGTAAAATGAAGTTCTTAGAGCACCCTGAAGATGTTTCTTCAGCTCTGACAAACTCACTTTGCTTTGAAAATTCTGAATTGACATTGCTGTAGTCAAACTGCACTCTATGGTCCTGGCCCTTGAGTTTGTCTTTGAGCAAACCTCATCTTTTGAAAGCTATATCAAGTTGGTCTGTACAATTTCAATTCACTTTTAATAAGATGCTTTTTCTATTAACATATGCAAATGATAATGTCAAATAAGTACTCTATGCAGGTTAATTGTATATTATGGAGTCTAGCTGAGTCTTTTGTTTTATTTATTTTTTCACAATCTCAATCAATCTCCTTGGTTTTATGCTTGAAGAAAAAATTCATATTAAGCAGCAGAGAAAGTTTGACTTAAGAGTAAACTCCTAAGAATATACTTAATTTGATGGAGAGATTGCTCATAAACTTTATGATTAGAAGATCTGTGCCATCAGGTTAAGTTGTAGGTGGTTATCTGGATTTTTGCTCGAGGTTCTCAAAGATTCCAACTCCCCTTGCTTGGTCCCTTTATGCTCCTTTGATTGCTATTTTATCTTTATAAAGACCTTTTTCCACACCATGCAAGGAAAAATTCTATGGTTAGCTATAAAAGAAGATCTCATATCTAAATCATTATTTCTAAACTTTGTGCAAAAACCTAGCATCCAGGGAGATATTAATGCATGTCACTTGATAGCACTGAATGATTATCATGAAGCTCACATTCATGGGCATTACTTCTTTACCAATATCAAAGTTGGCTACATACCCAATAGTAATTGCTCTACCTTTTTTCTCATTTTTAATAGTTAACATTTATTTATTACTTTTTACCAGACACTGTACTAAGTACTTTACACATATTTTAGCCTTATTAGCTCCATTTTTAGATGAAGGAAATGATGCTTAGTAGGCTTAAATAATTTTCTCAAAATTGTAAGCTTGTAATTGGTAAAGCTAACATATAAATCCATACAGTCTAATTCTAGAGCTTGCCTCCTGTATGAACATAAGGAAACTCTTGGCAATCACTTGATGCACAAAGTCACAATTTTTCAGCAGCAAGGAGATATAGGCAGCATTTATAAACTCACCTTTGCATTAAATGCTTTCTTCCAAAGGGCTATAGGCTATGGCAAGGGCTCTGTTTTACAACTTCAATATTTTTCTTGTATGTTAAACATAATTCAAGCTTTGATAATTTATTGTGGCAATTAATTATGAGACCTTTTTATCTTCTATTTTAATGTTAATTTGAATGACTTATTCTCATATCATGTGGGTATATTATCAATATAATAATCAGACAAAAACTATAATTTATAAAATGTTCCATGGTCAAATAAGTTTGAAAAATTCTTATGTAGGTCAATTCCTCTAACCCCATAAAACTGATGAGTGGATAACCCTCCTTCTCAGAGGCTTCTGCTGGATTAGAGGATGAGGAATCACACCTGTGAAGCAGAAAGTCAGGAAGCACCAAAGGAAAAAGAATGAAGGGACCAGGAAGGTCCCTTTACCGTAGAGGAAAATAATTGGATAAGGGCATATCAGCACTTAAAGGGAACGTTCCTTCTCTGGAAAGCAGCAGAGCATAACAGAAGTGCACTAGACTACAAAGCAGGCTCCAATGCTAACTCTATAGCTGTCAGCTTTGAGGATCATCAGCAGGTCCTTAAACTCTTGGGGCTTCAGTTTCACTGAAAAAGTGTTTGCTAAATTAGCTTCATTTGTGATTTATGTGATATATTGCATCAATTAATTCACTTTAACTTATATTATTACAATTACAAAAAATATAACAAGCCACAAATAGGGATAGAAATAAAAATAGCGATATTTAGCTGGAAGAGAAGTAAGATGCTCACTAACCCAAATAAACTCTGTATATTTATCTGTTGAAGATATAAACAAGAAGATTAAAATAAGGAATTTTATGGTGTTTTTTGAGTATAGCATAATAGGAAAACAATGCTAACCACAAAAACATTTACTGAGTTAATATAAAACTAATCTTTGGTAGTAAATTCATAATGACTCAAAACAAAGATACAGAAGACTATCTAAATCACTGTAAAATATAATGGATTTAAGTTATTTTGTTATTGAAGTTTTGTTTCATTTACCAATTTTTAGGGCAGTGATACGAAGGAAACATTTTAATATTTCGTCACAAGCACTAAATTAACATAGAGTCTACTTATGAAATGGGATAATCTTGCTTAAGAGAAGAAAGAGCAGAAAATATTTGACTAACCACAGGCTGCTTTGGAGACCTATATTGTGTCTGAATTATTAAATCATTTGTCATATTTGAGTAGTGGGTACAATTCCTTTCCTATGACTAGTTTCTGAATGTTATAGATATTTCAGTTGTTGATGTGACTTGAAGCTACTTTTAGGAGAATTTGTGCAGACTTCACAGAGTTTAGAGATAGTTGTTGAAGATACCCTTGGATATATTCAATGAATGCTTATTGAGAAGCACCTACTTTATGCAAGAAATCTTCTAGACACTAATTCTAACATTAGAATTGTTATGTAGAGTTTTAGGGATATTTTTCTAAGTATAACACATGTTCTCAGTAAATTAAAAAAGAAAGATAAGAAATAGATGTATTTTTCCAATACTACATTTAGCTCACAATCATGGATAGCCAGATAATAAGTTGATATGAACAGGTCCATAAAATTATATTTACCATAGTTCTTAATTTCATAATTTCCAGAAATTTAAAGAAATTAAAGTTGACTATAAATAGCAAAGTTCTCAGGCATTTCACCCACCAAACATTTTAACTGAGTTAAATTTTGATTTAATATGAATTATAACTTCTTTAGAGTAAGAATTTATAAAACAAAATCTTATGAGCCTGCCACAGTATAATTTAAGGATCCAGTTCTAATCCTTAGGTTTTCCTTTATTCTCTTCAACTACTGGCCTGTCAGTTTTGAATGTCTATCCAAGCCAGCCTTCTGATAGCTGCAGAACAAAAGTGATAACTATTGAATGCATTAATTGAGAGTCTACATTTATAATAGGTATTCCTTGTATATTACATAAATGTGTTCATATGAACAGTAAATCTATTGGACACATTTTCTTATGCTCATATGAGGACTAATATCTTCTACTCAAAGAAGCAGCCAAAGTTACTGATTAAAATACATCATTAATATACAAAGTTGAACTATTCTGTTTCAACTCTTCAACAGCCTTCAACCCTAAACTGTCTAACTAATAGTGACAAAGATGAATGACAAGGTATTTTGAGTTCTGTATATCATGATATATTGAGTTCAGTATAACGAACCAATGTTCCACTTAATATTTACTAAGTTGTTATTGAAATAATTTAGAGTAGTTAAACTAGTTGCATTTGCTATGAATTGTCCAACATTTAAATCTGAATCCTAAACAAGCCCACTCAAAAGGTAAATGTTAATTCACTGGGGTGGGCCCATCAGATGCAGGTTTAATGGGAGTTGAGGATATTCTGAAGTTGAAGCAATTCATTGGCCAAAACTGCCCTAAAATATTTTTGAGCAAATTATCTTGTTTTGTTCATATCATATTCACACAGCACAAGATGGCTCTCTTCTGAGTATCTGTCCAAATGTTTTAGAAGGAAAACATTGGCCCTATCCATATGCACACACCTATGACCCACTTCTCCAGGAAATAAGAAATGTGAAGCTCTGTAACACTAAGTGACTCATGCCAGTTCTACATCCCATGTACTTACTGCCCAATGCCTAAGAAACTGTTCCTTATCAACCAAAAAATCCTTTGGAATATTCAGAAACTTAGCAGATAATTCAACCAGACATTAACTGTAACACAAAGGCTTACTTGAGATATCCATTTAAGACTCACAACATAATAAGGCTATTAACTTGGTAGTCCATGCTATTTTCAAAACAAAATCAGAGCAACTGAGTTCAGTGCAGAAATTTATGGAGTAAGTCTATAAAATCATCAGCACCTACAGAGAATGGGCATGAAATGCATATTTATAGAACATGCCCGAATATTTGTAAAGCCATGGTTGAAATTATCATTAACTATATTATCCTGTATTCCTCATTAAAGAACCAAGGAGCAAAAAGCTCTTCAGGGATTCATTACCAGGAAAAAACAATACAGAAACCTCCATAACTTTAGATATGCTTTGTTGTTTGCTTTATTTGATAATAGTAACTATAAGATCCAAAAGGTTTCTATTATTCACCCTCCCCTCACTCCATTTAGGTACCTAGAAACTGCATAATTAAATGCACAATTATATTACCTTATACTTTATAAAGTTTCTAATAACATCAATTTCATTGCTTTGTTGGACTGTGTTTCCATATCTTAGAAAACCTCCTTCTAATAGACGTTACATTTTGAGATGAAATAAGGTTTTTATTTTTTTTAAACAAAATAGTTTTCTATTTATATATTTTTAAATAAATTAAATTATATATATTGAATTAATCTAAAACTCTAATATAGACCATTTATAAATTACAGAAACCGTGAATTCAGAATCAAAGATTACAAATGCATTGGGGATAAACAAGTTTATCAAAGGGAAAATACAATTGAACAGGTAATGACTCCATTTATCCATTCAACAAATATTTATTGAGTTCCTATTAAGGGCTGGACAATTTGCTGAATGCTAGTGATATGGAATATAACAAAGTACATATATATGGTCTCTTATCATGGTACTTATAATCAAGTGAAGACAGACATCACAGTCTCACAAATGAATACAAATGTTGATAAAATTTATAAGATTGGGGAGGCTTCTATGAGGAACTAATACTTAGTAAAATTGCTCTACTACAGCTCTAAATACATTGCACAACAATCTTTCCATGGATACTGGTTCTGAACTTACCATATAATGCAAAAATTACTCATATTCAAAATTGCCCTTGAAAATCCTTAAGATAACCATAAAGTAGAAGACACATTGTTTTAAAAATAAATCCTGTAGAAATTGAAACCAATTAAAGTATTCAAATCTTCAATCTTAGAACCAGCCAAGTGTACAATTAAATGGAATGAATGATGGACAATTTCCCATAGCATTTAAGTTTTTCGCTCTTTATATCGACCCTCATTCTCTCCTTTTAGTACCAGCAACTGTAACTGAATTTCCTAATTTAAGTCACCGACGGTAGGGCACCACTGAATAGGGTGCCTCCCTGTTTTTCCAAAATGAGACCTTCCCTAATAAAAGGTCCATATTTGTATTACCACATTGAATATTATGCCTGGTACCTAATAAGTGTTTAATGAGCAGGGAAAATTATTGTGAAATTCCATTAGCCTAGGAAGGAATGTTCCCTCTTCAAGGAGCTTGGAATCCAAAGTATGCTAACTGAAAACAATTAAATAATGTCATACAAAGTCATTTTAAGTTGACTCCCGTGACTAAAATCAAGTGGTGGAGCTATAAATCATGACAAAAGGCAACAGCAGACTGCAGTCACAATTACATAGCTCATTTTAGCTCAACAATTATTTTATGAGTGCTGGCAATGGACTGGGCATTGTTCCAGATATTTATTAAAGAGAAAAAGATTAAGAAAAAGTATCTCAAAGCCCAGAGAGATGAAAGAAATGATTTTGAATGTGTATCAAATTTAGCTGTTTTTATTCACCAAGTCATCACAGTTAATGAGGATATCAGAAAAATTATGGGATGCATCTATGTCTTTGAGAAGAGTTCAACAAGGAGTTTTCCAAAGGCAGAAACAACAAAATCCTTAAATGACACCCAAGACCAAGATAGTTTAAAAATTCACATAAATTACACCCATTGGAAATAAAATATGAATAACTCATGCTCCCTACACTTGAAAAACTTACAATGTGTTAAGGCTAAGAGACAGATATTTTATATTTAATATAACATATTATGTCCAAGATAGACACACATGTGGTGGTGGTATTGGGGGAAGCTGTGATTTAAAAATAAATAAATAAATAAAAAGGGTCAAACCACAAAACAGCAGATTGTAAGAGGGGAAGCCATCCATTCAGTGTTACTAAAGCAGACAGGAGGTTGTAAATGTATGCAGGGACCAGAGCATGGAGATTTTGTATACCATGCTGTGCAATGGAAAATCATCCTGTGGCAACAGGGCATTCACAGGACTGTAGTGTACTCAGATTTGCATTTCTTAGGGAGCAGTTAGAAGACTGGTTGGGAGGCAATAATGATTGGGACTATTAAAGAGGTGACAATGATTTAAACCAGGGCAGTGAAAACAGAAATAGACAGGTGGTGGGAGATTGAAGAAATATTTAAGACATAAAATAGCAGGATTTAGTGATTGATATGATGTCAGCAATGAAGAATTGATTTCTGGTTTAAATAAACAGATGAATGGTGTTGTCTTTAACTCAGAGGAGGCATTGCCAAAAGAAATCTGCACTATTTGTTTAAATAAAACTCTTCATCAAAGGAGAGACTTAGTTGTTTCTTTAAGAAAGGGGAGAAAGATGATGGGACTAGGATTATGTCGCATTTTGGATTAAAACCAGTCTTAAATGACAGGGCAGTTATGCAATGCCTCACACTGTGCAAAAGGGTTATTTTGCTTTAACAATGTTCTTTGAAGAATGTAGTCCCTCCAATGTATTTAAGTGCTTGTTATCAGATCATTACTTAACAGAGAAGCAAAAGGAAGGAGATAGGCATAGATAGAGGATTTAGAATCAGCACTAGAAGTCACTCCCAATTTACCATCAGAGCATTTTCATAAAATGTGATTCACAAGCAACTCCTCTGGGGAAGACAGAAACTGTACCAAGCCAGGAACCTCCACATATGACCAACACAAGTTTTATTTTTATGTAGGTGCTTATTTAGGTATCTATTGGACAACACACTAACAAGCATTTATTGAGCACCTATTCTGCAGAAGTTACTTGTATTAGTCAGCCAAATGGGTGCTGATGCAAAATACCAGAAGTCAGTTGGTCTTTATAAAGGATATATATTTGGGGTAGAAGCTTACAGTTACTGGGCCATAAAGCATATGTTTCTTCCCTCACTAAAGTCTATCGCTTCGTGTTGGAGCAAAGCAGTTGCCGACGTTTGTCAGGGTTCAGGCTTCTTGGGTTCCTCTCTTCCTGGGGCTTGCCTCTCTCTGGGCTCAGGTTTGCTTTGTGCCACAAGGCCAGTTGTAGACTATCAGGCAAAGGGCTTGCTTCTCTTCCCAGGGCCTTCTTTTTCCTCACGACCTCTGTATGCTATTTCCTGGGGCTCCAGCTCAAGACTCCGCATCACAACTCCAACTCAAAACTGCTCCAGCACTGTCCTTTGCCATGTCTTTTAACTTCGAGACCCCACCCATCAAGGAATGGAGCTCAATGCCCTACTGGCGCAGTGGCCCAGTCAATGCCCTAATCATAACTTAATCATGCCCAGATTAACAGACCAGTTTACAAGCATAATCTGATATCTATTTTTGGAATTCATAATTACATCAAACTGCCAAACTGCTACAGTACTGTTGTGAATAGCTATCTTTTTCTTCTCTTTCTGAAAATGAGAGGCAAATATACATACATATTTACAAAACACAAGAAGCTTTCAGACCTTTGGCAAATTACTTTACTGAAGTCTTAGACTTCAGATTGTTCATCTGTAAATTTAGACCTCTGAATTAGAAAGGTCTTTTTGGCTCAGTGACTATGACATAAATAGAGGGATTTGATCATACTTCAGTTATATTAAACACCTACTAAGTCCTATAAAGCCTAATATTTTATTTTCTAGCCTATAAAACAGGGATAATCTCATATTTCTATGGAAGATGATGAGATGATTCAATGGTTAGACTTTTACCTTAAGCAAATAACAAAATTTAATAACATGATATACTAGCTAAGGTAGATGTTGTGTTTCATGAATATAGTCCATTTTCAATAAAAATGAGACTGCCGAGGAACATCATCCATGTTCTCATCATCATCATCACCACCACCACCATACTCGTGCTAAGACATACATATTTATATAAACATTCTGAAAATGGGGTGCATCTAATAATCATTTGGTATTGCAAATGTTTCTTTTTCGCTCTCTAAAGTGTTATTAAATTGATGACAAAGCTGAGAATTGCAGAAATAAAGAAATAGTCAGAGCTACCATTTACTGATAAAAGATGATTCTTCTAGGTATCATGCTAAAGGGCACCCAGTTATTAAATGTACCAGCTGGACTTGAATGAGCTGTCAAAAAGTGGCAAGTCTATAGTTGGCCCCATACCTGCCAGAGAGGTTATTGTGGGCTTTATTTTAACTTACTGCAAGATTACATGAAAAAAATATTACAAGTGACCAGGCAATTTGTTTTGTGACTTCTTTATAAAATAATGGCAAGAAAGAATAGCCATTTTTTATCTAGAAAAGATTTCCATCTGGACATGTGATTTCCAGTTTTCCCTATAGTAAACAGAATGCTAAAATAGAAATAGAAACCAATGAAGTAACTACAGATCACAGCAAAAATCTAAATGCAATAGAGACTATCTTTGAGAGAAAGAAAAGTGAAAATAACTCTATTGGGAAATATGCTTGCTAGCTGCACATACTCTCTTGCTTCTTGCTCTTTCTCTTAATAAACATGTAAGAAGACAATAGCTTCATAACGAAGTATGGTATCAAATGATCTTGTTGACCAGTTGCAAAAGACTGGTGGCCATTTTCTATGTAGGCTGATGGATGAGTAAATCTGGTCCTGATATTCAAATACATCAAGGAGGACTTTAACTGAGCTACTAACCATTTTCAAACATTTGAGTGACTTAAGATTTCACCTCAGAAAACAGCCAAATCAAGGGTTAGAGTGAGGTAGGGAGAGAGACAAATTTGAAAGCCAACTCCTAAGGTCAAGATCACTATAATCAAAATTCTTTTTTAAAAAATAGTATGCCTGTAATGCACTCATTCTTATGTACACTCAAGTTTGAGATACACTGAGTTAGCCTAAAAGAAAGAGGAAGTACAGATATCTGGACATTGTGCCCTTAAGATAATTACGAAATCCCTGGTTATTAATTGTCAGGGTACATGGAGACAGTATCAATGCACTGCACAACTCCAGGGGGCACCAGTCATATGACTGCCTAGTAAACAATATCTACTATAGATGTTGTAGCAGTTTGACATTGTTTATAAGTTCCAAAAATAGATAATGGATTATGTTTTTAAACTGGTCTGTTCCTCTGGGCTTGTTATCCTTTGATTGTATTAAGTTCAGAGGTTTCACTTTTACTTGATTAAATTATGATTAAGGCTTTGATTCAGTCACATCAGTAAGACATTGAGTCAACGCCACCTTGGTGAATGGGGACTCACAGAGAAAATGACAGGGCAGAGGAGAGAGTTGGAGTTTTAATGCTGGAGTCCTGGGAAGTAAACAGATACGTGAAGAAAGAGAAAAAAGCTCCATTAGACATGGCAGAGGCCCAGGGAAAGAGAATGAACCTGATAGTCTACAGACAACCTTGTGAAGAGAGCAGAGCAGCTGAGCCTGGAAAGAAACAAGCCCAGAGAGAGAGATGAGCTTTATGCTAAACTACAGCTGAGGAAGGAAGGAGCTGGGACCACAGTGCCTTAAGAGGAAGAGGAAGGCTCAACTCTTGCAGAGACTGACAGCCATCTTGCTCCAACACATGGTAACAGACTTTGGTAAGGGAAGTAATTTACATTTTATTGCCTTGTAACAGTAAGCTTCTACCCCAAATAAATACCCCTTATAAATGCCAACAGAGTTCTGGTACTTTGCATCAGCACCTCTTTGGCTGATAATACAGATGCCCAGTGCTTAGTCTGAGCAACACTATACTGAGACTCTGGATGGAGGAGTTTAAACTATTCCTGTGTACCTGTAGAGTTTATTCCCTTTCTGCTTAAAATGGAGCCTCTATAAAGCAAATGCATGCTAACAGAATTGTCTATTTCCTGAGTTAGGGAGAATCACTTCTTACATAATGTGACTCCACTATGAAATATAAGTAAGCTATTTGCCAGAGAAAGATTTCTTCCCTCAGGCTTCCTGCTATGTCTTCTCAGATGGAGAAATAAGAGTAACAGAAGTGTACTATTCCTTACCTCTTTCTTACTTGCAAATGGAAGTTCAGATACATTTTTATAAAGTACCATTAGGAAGTAGAGAAAACTTAAAGCTCCTTATTCCCCTTACCTATTGTTGAATCCTAAAATAGAACTAGTATTAATAATAACTAGTACCATTTATTAAACACTTAAACCAGCACATTTTTATCAATATAATCATATTTATAATATCTCTTTAAGGCAGAGATTGTTGCCATTATGCATCAATGAGTAAAATGAGAGTAGAGAACTGAAATAACATATGGAAAGTCCTACCTAGGAGTAAGATGACCAGCACTTGAACCCCCATCTGTGGGACTTAATTCCTGCCTGCTTTGTACGACAAATTATGGAAAAGATGGTTGAGGCTTAACATGATAAACCCCTTTTTAAAAAGTTATAGATAACTGACTGTGAAACAGACAGGCTGTGAGGCAGTGGACTCCAATAGCTATAAATAAAATTATATGCATTCAGCTGCAGTGCACCTGAGAGGTGTGAAATAATTTTCACATAAATGATCTCATTCAGACTTTATAATTCTATGAATCAAATACGATTTCAATTCATATTTAATAGTAATTCTGTGAATCAGAATCTTGTACTAAGTAGACAGTTGATCTAGATATTTACAAAAATAACTTATCAGCTAAAACCTTATGATTCCTAAAGGCGTGGAGGAGAAAATTTTGAGTGAGGGGACTTTCCAGGGTTACTTGCTTAATTGAGACTTGTCATAACTCTCCCTTACTAACTCATAAGTAGTTCTTCTAGAATAAGATGCATTTGGTGCCATAGATCCACCCACCTTCAAGCACAGCCATGTTCCTCATATTTAGAGCTGCTTCTCTTGCAAGGGTAAGTAAACATAAATAAAAACTTTCTGGGAGAAAGTGGTTGTAGGCAGCAGGCATAAATATGCTCAACTAGGAACTGAAAATTTACAAATTCAGGTCTGCCTCCTATAAATATCAGTATGGGCTCATGATTATGTCTTTTATACTTTGGGTTATAATCCATTATTACTTTATTTTGTTCAAATTGATACACTTTTGGCCTTTGGGAACTCTATTCAGCTGGCTCCTGTGTCTTTCTGACAAAACTCTATCAGGGTTTTTTTGTTTGTGTGTCTGTGTGTGTGTATGTGTGCTTCTCTTAGCACTTCTGTACTTTCCAGCACTACAAGATGTTCCAAGATCATCTTCTATATTTCCTGCCCCAGCCCTAGAGTCAGTCATTTCTCCAAAGTTCCTTTTACTAGAAGATGGTTTTAGAAACCAAGGTCTAAGCGTGAGAAATGTGCTCCTTGCTACTAGGGTGTCCTTATATTTAGTCCCTCTCAGCTGACAGAGGAAGGGACTATAGTGTGTGTGTACATACCCCATAGATCTACATGCGTCTATACATATTTCTATATACAACCATCTGTACCTGTAATAAGCATGAGTTCTTACTGATGTCTCAAACTTTAATCCATTAGCATACATATCTTTCTAGCCCCCTCCCTTTGCTATCTGTGAATTCCCACTCCAACAAGATCACATTAATATCTAATGCCCAAATTTCAATGATACTTCCTATCCCCAGCTCCCTAGAATGGTCATAGCTCCTCTGAAAGTATTTTCAATTTAATTCCGGTGGCCTCCAGAGAGGCTGGCTAAGTGCCTACAAATGGGAGTGTCAGGTGCAGCCACCTATGAGTGGTATCTGCTCTGTTACTTCTTTTCTTTCCGAGATTCCATTTGCTAGTAGGAAACTTCCTTAGTCAGGAAGCCAGGCCCTTGTGATGTGGACAGTGCCATCTTTAAAATACTAACATCTGTGCTCAGCATGATGGCCCCTAATTCTCAATGCTAAAACTATTTTGGGTTTAATTCAGAGCTAGGAGAAGAATCTCCATACCAACTTTCTGCCACTAGGCCCAAAGCAGCTCTGCTTATGTCCATTGTCTCACTAATCTCTTATAAATAGTGCTGCCAATTTCTGGCTTTCATCTCCTTTCATCTAGCTCATTTTCCTCCTAGATAAAATGAGAAAATGAAAGCTACCAAATAATCTCTATGTACTGACAGAGAAAGATGCCCAATACATATTGTTAGCTAGAAAATGCAATTATTTGTACAATAGATAGATGGATAGAAATACAGATATGATTTCATTTTTATTTTTACAAATATGTGGAAATTTGTATGGTAGACATGTGTTGTTCTGGCTTGCTCATTATTTTTTCGTAACAGCCTGCAGGTTCTCTTTGGTGATGCTTTAGCATCAGTGGGGGTTCATAGCCAGGACTGGCCAATCAATATGGTCCATAAGCCTTGTTCAATCGCAGATCAGACATGACCCAAGCAAGCAAATAAATAACCTCTCCAAGAATTTTCCTGGAACTATCAGGTAAATGACCTTGCCTTAGCTTTCCAGTTATGTAAAATATCACATTTCCTTTTTAATGTTTGACACAATCTGAGGTGGAACTCTGTCCCTTAGAACTGAAATATTTTTTATTGAAACACCTATAATTCTCTGTGCATAGAGAATATAACTAGACAAGGCTCAAGAAAATTTTAACAATAGTCATTTAAGAAAGGCTGGCCATATTTTTATTTTCACGTTCTACCTACCTACTTGACTGCTTAAAATATTCACATGGATCATTTGTTAATTTTATAATATGTGTTTAATTAACCTCTCACAAATTTTCTCTATGAATGGAAAAAGCAAATACAAAGTCATTACATTATTATTAACTCTGAATAAATTATCAGCTATTATTATTAGAGATATTAGTGTAAATTTGATCATGCTGTCCTAAGTACATAATAACAGTTGGTAAGATATATGAAGCCTTTATTATGGGCCAGGTGCTATTTAACACATAATAGAACACTAACTGCTCAGAGTAACCCTACAAGGTAGAATATCCCCATTTTATAGATGAAAAGTCTGAGGCACGGAGAAATTAAGTAATTTGCCCAAGGTCATACAGCTTAAAAGTGGCAGAGCCAGGATTCCAACCCAGAAAAACTGGATCCTGGGCCTGCTCAGTTAACCAAAATACCATGCTACTTCTCAATGTCAAAAGAAAATGATAGGGAAATCATTTTCATACACAGAAAATGTAAGAAATCCATGGATCCATGGAGATATCTAAGGCCAGATAAAATTGTCTTTTGCATTAGAAATCTATATTGTCTCCCAAATAACCTTTTGTTTAGGCCTAAATATCTTTAATACTGTTCTCTCTGCACTAGATAAACAGCATCTGAGATTCCAGCATTAACTTGACCTGACCATTCAATAAGCAAATATACTTTCTAGTATTTATCCTAAAATAATTGGGAATTCTTATTTTGCATTCATTTTCTGATGACAATGGTGAAACAATTGATTATTATCCTTTTCAATATTCAGCTTCCCCAAATTTTATATTTATGATATATCAACTTTTGCTTTATTTTGTTTTATTTGGTAGCAAATAATCCACTCATCCCAGCTGACTTTGCTGAGTGAAGAGAAAAAAGCCACAGATGCATTCACTCATTCACTCAGCAAACATTTATTGACTGATTGCTCTGTGCCAGGCACTGTCCTGGGACTGGGCATACAAAAGCAAGTAAGAGCCAATCCCTAGTTCACAGAGCTCAATCTTGTAAATGTAGTACATAGTAGCTTGAAAGCATACCTACATTTCCATGTTGGTATAAGAACAGAAGAATAATGTCTCCTATTTCATAATACAATTTAATCTCCTTTTTACAAGTCCTATGAAAAAATATAAGTGTAGATATAGGAATGTCAGGTATATTCAAGAAAGGGCTTATAGTATTGGGAATACATTGAATTTAAAATTAAAAATGTATTATTTTATGTGAAAATATTGAAGATTGTTGTGAGAAGAGTCTGTAAATTTAATACAGTCTGAGGTTTAAATTTTTGCCTTTATTTCATCAGCTAATAATGAGGTAAATTTATATATTTATGTTTTTGTGTTTTCATTAAAGTGGTTGGCTCTGTTTGCTATAATTATAAAGTTGCATTTGGGGAGCAGATGTAGCTCAAGTGGTTGAGCACCTGCTTGCCATGTATGAGGTCCTGGGTTCAAATCCTGGTATCTCTTTAAAAAAATTCATTTGTTCTATTTGCTCATCATATAATGCTCAATTATAGAATATGTTAATAGAATTCTAACATTAAATGTGTGCACTGCTAAAGTTCCCTCCAAAGGAAAAGTTGCAAATTGTCTACCCACAAGTTCAATGGGACATATGGACATATTTGGTGTAGAACTTTGAGTTTGTTTCCTACACCTAAAAACTGGAAGAATTCACATAAAAATGTATAAATCCAGTTAAATTGTAAGATCCACATTGGATCCCTCTATTTGCATGACAACCCTCCTTAGATAGGACCTGTGCCCTCAACTTATCACATGTGCCCAATTCATTCAAGTTAGCAATAAAGACTCTGTAAGTATTTGTATTTGCAGATCTATGTACAACTATGACATTTTCATTAGACAAAAATGATAGTACAAGAGAGAATCAAAATCTCTAACAAAAAGGTCATGCATCCTTATATTACACTGAAAGAAGATCAAACTTCAGCAACTAAGAAGTTACATTTAAAACATTACTATTTTGCTAGGGTCTACCAATAATATCTGTATATGCTGATGATTCCTAATAAGAATCCCACTTGATCCCTAAATCAATAATCCACTTGACAGAGAACACTATCATCTTCCAGTTCCAATATTAGATGACTATTTAATTTATTGACTACTATCAGTCCATCAAGAATGGAAGTTAGAAAACTTTCATGATATTTGTTGAGTGTATTAGTTTGGGAGTTTCATCTATAATATATCATAATTAGATCTACAAATGGACCAAGGACTGTGCGACTTAATTAATATCACTAGCAATTAATGAATTTTGTCTTAGAATTTGCATTACAAGACTAATTAAAATATTATAATTAGTAAAGATGACATAACCTCAACTTGGAGACTAGGAGCAGAACTCTCACAGCAGATGAGTTTTGGAAGATTTAATATGCATTAGAGGATCTGGGATCATATAAACAATTTCAGGTGTCACAGAAAGGCCTGCCAGACCTATTTTTAATAGAATATTTGATGGGCTTCGTTTATGTTCCATGGATAGCAACAGTACATGCAGCAGTAATGGAAGGGAATTCATTTAAAATAGCAAAAACAGCGGCAACAATGGGACATGCCATGAGTGTACACAATGTCTGTGGCAGCTCCGCACAGTTTTGTGGGAGTATTTCTACTATCACTGCAATTAATATAAAATAGCACATTATACACGTGGTGTGGAAACAATGAAAAGAAACATCAAGGATACATAGAATGTCTTCAAGGATACATAGAATGTCTTAATCACCTCTGGAGAGGAAAAGTGGACTATATACAAAGAACAAGGAAACTGGTTAATTTCAGACTTATCAGCAAATTGGGTATAATTAGAAGATAACGGCCGAACGTTCTCAAGACTCTAAGAAAAAAGTCTATAAACCCACATACAATTTTATATCTAGTCTTATAATTAATCACATGTAAAAGCAATATAACATTATTTTCTGATATGAAAGGTCTCAAATATATATTCACTTCTCTTTCATGAATATCAAGTTATTGTGGTTCATCTGATTTCCCCATCTTCCTTCTTCAAGTGCCCAGGGTGCTTTGAACTCTTCTACTAGTTAAAGTTTTATAGATTGCTTATTTCACATTAGCTTTCTCCTAACTCACCAGTGTTAAAGAAGGGGAAGGGCAAAGGATCTACACCAGTTCATGCAATCATAGATATGGTAGGAATGCCCACTTCAAATTTGGTGCTCTTGTATAACTTTCATGTCCAAAACAATTCAAAACCACTTAAGATACAATATCATATACAAAGTCATGGCTATAAAATATTGATAGAAACAAATTGATTGGATTACTAAATTCATTTTCACATCTGCAATATTTTTTGAGGCTTTTAGTGGATGTAAGTATAGTAACAGATCTCAGTGCCATGCTCACTTTACTCTAAAAGCCTGAGAAGCTGGAATGTTAAGCTGCTTCTCTAATATACTTTTTTCAAAAGACTACATACAAGGGCAAGGAAGAAATAATTATGGTTCTCTATGTACTGCTATTGAAAGATTAACATATTATTGGAGACATAAAAAGTAAGTCATTAGCTATTCATTAATAACATATTTGAAATGTTCTACCTAGCATTCCATTTACATACAACCTAAATAATTACAGTCAAAAAATATTTAACTATTATGAGCTGGAATATAATAAAAATGCTATATATTTAGATAATCAAATAACTCTTTTCCTCATTAATAGACCCAATTTAATCATCCATTCATAAATTTATTCATTTAACAGATATTTATTTTTCATGTTTTCTACAACAGACTGAGTTTTGGAAACTGAGAACTGTGTAGTGACTAAAACAATGCCCTTCTTCTCATATAGTTAACACTCTAATTGAAAAATTAATCATTAATTAAAATATACTGTTAAGTGGTATGAAGAACAAGAAAGCAGAGTAATAAGATAAGAAGTAATAGATTAAAGTGTAGTCAGAGAATATTGTTTTTAGGGGGTGACATTTGAGCAGAAAGCTGTAAAAAATACAGAAATGTAACTTGTAAATAGCTAGAGGAAGGTATTTTAGGCAGATGTAACAGTAAGTGCAAAGGTCCTGAGGTAAGACTGTGTATGAGGTATTTAAGAATAGTAATTTAAATGTTTATAGCCTGTTTGAAGCTTGAAGGTAAGAGGTTTTCTCAAAAAATATCTTTGAAGAAAAATATTTTAAAATGTTTTCATTGATAGATAGATAGATAGATAAATGATAGATAGATAGATAGATAGATAGATAGATAGATAGATAGATAGATAGATA